>CM028132.1:484817500-487217500 GCA_016271365.2 Neoceratodus forsteri | reverse complement strand
GGTACAGAACCTGGGAGTAAGAGTCCATAACATAAGATGGGGGCCAAATGGGGCAGGTTCCACATGTCAATAGGCGCAGGCATCTTTGGAAGGGTGGTGGGATGTACAGGGTGTGGGTCTGCCATGATCCTTGACTGGGCTTGGAGGACAGGGTACATGGTCTGTAGACAACTGGCTTGTTTGAGGGAAGAACTGTGGAGGTTAGGGAGGAGTCTATGGCAGGGCAGATGAGTATGGTAGGCATCCTGGCTGGGGGTGGAATGGGGATGGCAAGGGGGATGAAGGAAGAACAACTAGGGACTGAAACTGACCCCAGTGTCAGAGGCACTAGCAGAAAGAGAGAAGAAGGAGGGTGCCGGCAAGGGGGGCCTCCTGATTTGGGAGGAAGAGACCACGAGGAGTACCAGGGTAGAGAGCAGATGGCTGCGCATAGGGAGGGACCAGGGTGGGACCAGGGGTGGCACAGAGGGAACAAGTAGGAGGGAATTGATGGGAGAAGAGATGTAGGATGGGTATCGACTAGAATAGATTAGAACCTCTGCTATGGGAGGGGAGCAGGAACATACTGAAGGGCTGGAGGGCAAGTGGGGCATGAGAGGGATGGCAACAGGTAGGGAGGCAACAGCATGGACGAAAGGGTAGAACAGGAGCTAGTAAGAAAGGAGGGGTGGTGACTGGAGGAGAGAAGGCTATGGGAAAGGGGAAGGATGGGAGTGGCATCACTATTGGGGTACAAGGAATGGGGGCTCTAAATCGACAACAGCAGGGATAGGAGGGGGTTGGAAACAGCCGGGAGGACGGGAGGTCTATATGGGAAGCCCAATAGGAAGTAGTCAGGCTGGAAAGGGGTTCAAGAGGGATGGGAGGAATAAGGCAGAAAAGGGTGAGGTGGAAGTAGGGGTACTGACATAAGTCACAGAGGGTGCAGCTGGCGGGGTAAGGGGCAGGAAGAAGGAATACTGGGGTGGTGGAAGGGCATTAGAAGGGAAGGGGAAGGGATTGGGGACTCATCCTGGGGATTCTATACTGAAATGGGTGAGATGGAACGGAAGGGGGAAGGCACAGCCAGATTTGGGTTGAAGCTATCCCAGGTTGACTGCAGGAGGGCAGGGCAGGCACTGCTCAAGTGTTCAGCGAGGAGAAAGAAACCTCATTTAGTCTTGCATGTGGGTGCAAATGACTTGGCGGGGAGACTGGGAAGTAGTGAGGGGAGGTTCGAGAAGTTGGGCAGGCAGCGTGAGGGAGTCAGTGGCATTCTTGGAGGTACTCCTGATACCATGTGCAAGCATGGGGAGGAAGGGTAGGATTGAGGAGTTCAATGAGTGGCTGAGGGCTTGGTGCCACACAAAAATTATAGGTTAGTGACTCAACTGGGGTAGGGTCTGGGGAATAGTGACTTGTACGAGGGGGACAGGGTACATTTGAGCAGGAAGGGGAGGGGAGAATTAAAGGCAGGAGTAGAGGGGATATCTCTACTAAGGTGGATTTAAACCAGTGGGGGATGGCCAAAAGACTGAGGTTGGTAGAAAGGTCCAGACAGCGGAACCTAATGAGCTCAACCCCTAGATATAGGTAAAGGCAGAGGCATAGTAACCCTGGTAGGGGCGGACAGAGTGGACTGAGTGTAATACAGAAGGCACCGCCACCTGGTAAGAATAAGGAGGAGAAAGGGAGGACTACTAGGAGGAGGCACAGGCCAAGGAAAAGAAGAATGAGGAGAAGGAGGGGTATGGGTGGAAGGTGGTCTCTCTCAACACAAGAAGCCTGGGGAATAAAATTACAGAGCTCAGGTGCTCCTTCAGAGGGGAAGATGGACATTGCTGCAGTGATAGAGTCTTGGGCCACAGAGTACCATGATTGGGGCTTAGCAATCCCAGAATACAGGATATACAGGAGGGACTGGGGGTTGGAAGGTGGGGTTGCACTCTATGTGAGGGAAGGATTAAATGCATATGGGACGAGGGAGAAGAGGAGAGGACAGAGGCACTTTGGGTGCAGCTCCTGGACTCCAAGGGCCGAAGCTGAGACTGGGCATGGTGTACAGACCACCAGCCTAATCCAGGGAACTGGATGGGGAGTTGACAGAGCAGATAAGGAGGTGTGTAGAAGGGGAATGTGATGATAGTGAGGATTTTAACCTACCACGTGTTGACTGGAGAACCCCAGCCACTAGCAGTACCAGGGAGCAGGTGCTCCTTGTTGCATTTTGGGATGGCCTTCTGATGCAATTGGTAAGTGGCTCTGCAAGGCTTGGTAGCACTCTGGACCTAGTACTGGCAAATGGGAGGTGGTAGGGAGGTAATGGTGGAGGACTCACTAGCAGGTAGCGACCACCAAACAGTGTGGCTCATTCTCACGCTGGGCAGGGAGACAGGAAGCACGGCACTTAGGGTGGTGTACTTTATTAAGGTGGACTTTGGGGATGGGAGCAATACTGCAAGGGAGACTCCAGGATATAAGGCTGGGGATGGATGCAGAACAGAAGTGGGGAGGATAAAGACTGTGCTAACAGAGGCCACAGTAGCCTGCACCAGGGCCACGAGTAAGAAGAGCAGAGCCAAGAAACCATGCTGGCTGAACAAGGAAGTGCTGCAGGGGGTGAGAGTAAAGACAGCTGTATACCGGAAGTACAGGAGAACAAGGAAGGAGAGGATAAGGAGGCTTACGGAGTTGGTCAGGGAGGTTGCCAGGAGGGTGAAAAGCTGAAGCCTCCAGGCAATTAAGTTCTGCACAGGGCATAAAGGAGGGAAAAGGACTTTTAGATATGTCGAGAGAAAAAGGACGGCAAGGAACATATTGTGAGGACAAGGGGAGGGATAGGATGGAAAAGGAGAGGACCAAGTGGAAATTCTAAATGAGTACTTCTCTCCGTTTTCGCTAAGGAGAGGGATGGCCCACTACCAGAATGGGCTGAGTGGGGGAGGGGAGAAGTTGACAGACAAAGTGATCACAGGAAGTAGGGTGCTAGAGGGGCTGAGGCAGTAAGGGTGGACAAGGCACCAAGTTCCAATGGCATCCACCCCAGGGAGCTGAGGAGATGGCTAGCTGTTGACTGAGCTGCTGGCAGATCTGTTCAACACCTCCCTGAAAATGGGGTGTGTGCCCCAGGACAGGAGGGTGGCCCATGTGATGCCCATACACAAGAGTGGGCCTAGGGAGGAGCCAGGAAATTATCATCCAGTAAGTCTCACTTCCATAGTGGGTAAGCTATATGGAGGCAATACTGGAGGAGAAGCTGGTGGCATTCCTAGAGAGTAATGGCCTCCAAGATGGGCGGCAACATGGGTTCATCTCAGGGAGGTCTGTCAAACCAACCTAATAGAGTATGGTGACTGGGTGACAAGGGAGTTGGACAGGGCCAAGCAGTACATGTTCTGTACTTGGACTTCAGTAAGGCCTTTGATACAGTGCCACATGGGAGACTGGGGGATGCTGACAGCAGTGGGGGTGGGAAAAGCTGACTAAATGGATAGAGAACTGGTTACAGGGAAGGTGCAGAGGATGGTGGTGGTGTGGGAGATCTGGCACCCAGAGCAGTGACAAGTGGGGTTCCGGAGGGGTTACTGCTGGCCCGGTGCTATTTGGGCTCTTTATCTCCGATATAACACATGAAGTGGGAGCAGGGTTATCTGTTCGCACATTACACCAAATTGGGGCAGTGGCAGATGAAGAGGACGGATGGAAAAAATGCAGGGGGACCTAACCAAACTAGAGATATGGTTGGTGAAGTGGCAACTAGGATTCAATGTAAAGAAGTGTAGGTGATGCACTTCAGGGCTAAGAACCAGAAGAGGGACTATTGGTTGGGGATCACACAGGAGGAGAAGGACCTAGGGTGTTGGTAACTGGGAGCATGGACAACTCCGGCCCAGTGCAGAGAGCAGCAGCGAAGGCAAACAGGATGCTGGGGTGCATCACAAGAGAGTTCTCATCCAGACACAGGGATGTGATCCTACCTCTCTCAGATCATTGGTCAGATCGCACCTAGAGTACTGTGTGCAATACTGAGGCCATAGCTGAGGAGAGATTTAAAGTTACTGGAGGGAGTGCAAAGGAGGGCAACAAAAATGTTGAAGGGGATGGAAGGAAAGGAATATGAAGTTAGGCTGAAGGAGCTAAACATGCACACACTGGAAGAGAGGAGGGATGGGGGATACAATTGAAGCATTTAAGTACCTGAGGGATCAATAAACCTGGCATTGAGGGAATGTTTAAACTGAGGAGTGGAAGATAGACAAGGGGCACTGACTAAGGTTGGAAGGAGGACATTTCAAGAGGAAATGAGGAGGCAGTACTTCTCTGAGAGGGTGGTGTTTAGTTGGAATGTGCTGCCAGAGGGTGGCAACATGTAGGACAGTCATGCTTTAAGGAGGTGGGATAAAGCAAGAGGAAGAGTCAGGGGGCAGGGGCTGGGACCAGCAGGGAGGAACTGAGGGGAGGAGGCTGGGGCAGCTGCAATCTAGGTGGTAGCTGCACACTGGCAGACTTACATAGACCCGATTGGTGTTCTGCTGGCAAATTCATATGTTTGTATGTATATTTGTATGTAAAATCACAGTGACTCTGTTCATGAGCAGAGGTCCTAAAATGCCTATGTTGAAAATTTGGTGACAAATGTCCATAAAATGACTGTGCTACAGGCATGCATTGTGCAGTTTCCACGCACCCTCGTAACTTTGCAAATTTGTAGTATTTTCACCCAGATTTTCAACATTGGTATTTTTCAGACCTCCTTATGAACAGTACAGCTGTCATTTTTCACATCCAGCCCAAAATATGCATTTATACATCTGGCACAGAATACCGCAGTTGCTGTGGAAATCAATGTCTGGGACAGATTAAGAAAATCATAGTGACAGTGTTTATGAGCAGAGAGCATATAATTCCTGTGTTGAAAATTTGGTGAAATAATTCCACTAAATGACTATGTTACGTGCATGCATTCGCAGTTTTCACGTATGCTCGGAAGTTTGAGCATTTTTAATGTTTTCACTACAGACTTTCAATATTGCCATCTCTTCACACCCCTATGAACGGTATGGCTGTCTTTCTTCACGTCCTGCCTGATCTGTGTTTTCATACATCTGGGCACAATGCATAAGTTGCAGTGGAAACTCAAATTTCGGGACACAGTGACAAAATCACAGTACCACTAGTTACGAGAGGAGGTCCCAAATGCTTTCATTAGGTGGGGCACAAAATCACCATGTTGAAAATTTGTACTGCAAATGCCCGGGCGTACGGTTTCTAACCATAACATTCCACCCTGTACAGACTGACAGGCATCAGGGTGTGCCTTTGGATTGTCCGACTGTAATGCTCATGCCATGGCAACTCCCACCCCACCCTGCAGCCACTGACAGCATCGAAGCTGTGCCTTTGACCTTCGCCCCAGAGTTCACCCCATTCTATATTGCACCCATTTCAGCGCATGTCCTTATGGAATGGGGTGACTGTAAAGCCAACACCCCAAGGCACACCTCTACACTTGTCAGTGTCTGCAGGATAGGGTGAGGTGAAATGGCATGAACGTTATGGGCAACAAACCCAAACGCATATCCCAATGTGTGTTCGTTTCTGCAGGGTGGTGGTGGGGTTGGCGTGAAGTTCAATACTTCAATGCCATTGTCTGCATCTGTCTAACCTATGCATTTCCAGTGCTAACACCCGCAAGCAAACAATCGGCATTGACAAATGCTTGTTCTAATAATGTGTATGCCTTCCTTGGAACAGAAACTAAAACAAATCTTACTACTTACAAATCATTGTGTTGTTTATCCATACCTCCTTTACAATTCCACACAACTTCACTAACTTCATGATGCAGTCTGGTGGACCTTACCAGAATTTTTTTTCATTGCAATGTGGCTTGCTATCTTTGGAGACTAATAATTTAGTGACATGACATTCAACAGATAATATCAACTGCACTAGTGTCAAATTACATTCTCTCAACTCTCTAGGAGAGCGTGGTGTGTGTGTGTGTGTCAGCATTTCCTCTGAATAGCTGATTTATGTTAACTCTTTATGGACCTAATTAGTGGCATTGGATGTAGGAAGGTTTTCAATGCTAGGCAGCTAATATTTTAGGGAGGAATTACAAAGAATGCTAGCGATGTCAACTGCAGTGTTCCACCGTAGGACACCCTCCTTTTCCTGTATTTTCCATGTAAAACTGGGACAAAACTCCTGTACATTTTCTGCATGCTCAGATCAATACATGTACACAACTGACTGCCTGTCAGTAAAATCACTATGACAAATATTAAGGCTGTTTTATTTATTTTTAAATGGTAAAACTCACCTGCTACATATCACAGAGGCTATGGACAAATGCTGGAATCTCTCCAGCTTTGCTCTCAATGTTCACATGTCTCCAGAACCTCTTGATGGCATTTTAGCATTGTTACAATGTACTGACACAAATGTATTGCCTGGCTGAGATGCAGTTTGTCATATTCAGTGGGTCATCCTTTAATCCATTTTGGCAATTTACTGACACAGGATAGCTTTGATGAGATGCAGGATCTCATTTTTAAAAGGGTCCTAATTTTACCTACTTCTACAATATACTGATACACGTTAACCTGGCTAAGATGCAGTATCTCATTTTCAGTGGGGTCTTACTTTTAGCGGTGCTGACTTAAACTATGCATATGTGAGTATGGCACTATGTAGTCATGTCAGTGCTGCCATGATATGTCTGACTATGGGGCATTGGAACTCTTATGGTTTAATATTTGTAACCCCCAGCAAATGGGGGTTCCAAAAAGACTTCCAGGAGCTTGCTTGAATGCTCCAAGCCTGAATGGTGTTTGGCATTTAAGCCATTTATCAGTGAGTGTTTTAGAACCTCTGGTACTGTCTCTTTAAGAGCTGTCTGCTTGCAGACATAATTAGTTTGTATGGGGACTGTGTTCTTTGATTGAGTACCACTCAAGCTGCTGCAATTCACTTCATTTTGCAGTCACTAGGAGTGCAAGGAACCTATCTGAAGATGTAACTGTTTGCCAGAAATTATTTAGGTAATAATGAAATTACAGTTTGTCTAACCTGCTTTCTTTGCAGTCAGAACTGTGTCTGCTAGTTCCCATTCTAGTTTTGAACTGCTGAACTGGACCAATCAGTGTGGGGTAAGCTAGCTCTAAAGCGGTGCCTTGGACGAATCAGAACTTGGACTCGTAATCTGAGCCAGCCACAAGAGGATTGTATGGGCAGTGACTCTGGGAGATGTAGTTTAGACTTCAGTGCCTTTTGGACCAACAGAGCAGTCTATTGTGAGTGACAGCCAATCCAGTCAAGAACTGGGAGGAACTCAAAGAAGTGCCAGTTTTGTCGGTTGGAGTTTTAGTTGAGCTTTGGCAGTGAAGGAAGGAGCCTGTGCTTTTCAGTGTGCAGTTTTAGTCAAAAACGTGTGTAAGGCCCAGAGTTCGGTCTGCAGCTTGTGTAACAGCTTGTTAGGACTGAATCCGTCCTGTGAAAAGAATCAAAGGATCTCTGAAGAGTACAAACCAGGCTCACCCTGTAGAAGACTGGAGGAATTCTGAAAATTGCACTGGTCTGTCAGGAACTGAATGCTGTGTGTTCTCCCGGTATTGTTTAGTAATTGCGATCGGATACAGATGCAGCCTGCCTGGTATAGTCTTTCTTTTATATGGATGTGTGAAGAGGTTTGTGTACCTCAAGTGAGCCCTGCTGACATTGAAGGACCCTA
This sequence comes from Neoceratodus forsteri, assembly GCA_016271365.2. Taxonomy (NCBI): domain Eukaryota; kingdom Metazoa; phylum Chordata; order Ceratodontiformes; family Ceratodontidae; genus Neoceratodus; species Neoceratodus forsteri. The sequence goes on along the minus strand of CM028132.1, from coordinate 487,209,786 downwards.
TCTTATTTGGAGGTCGTGAGTACTAATTCAGGTCGCTTCCGTTGAATTGCCACATTACATCCAAATGGAATTACTGTACTGCTGACTGTTTAATTCTCCTTTCTCTGTGTGAAAGGGCCCCTACCAGCTGCCACGGTTTGACTAGCCACTAGGGCTTGGGTACCCAGGGACAGTAACTGATAGGGATAGGCTCTGCACAGAGCCATAGGTAGATTATTAGAGTGATAAGCTAATTAACCTGATTTCCTGTCCTTGTTATATCCCCTAAATAAATCAGAGCTGCTTGTTTCAGCAAAGTTATACTGCCTGAGGTATTTGTCTATGTTAAAGACTGTACTGTGATTGTTGCACTGTATCTCATTTCACAGGAGGTCCCAGTGCGGAACCAGACCTGGGGGTAAGTGTATACTGTGAAGGTAATTCTGATATGTGTGGGCCTACTCAGTGGGAAGAAAGGGGTTGCAGTGTCCCAGAGGCTGTGACCAAGTTAATTTAACTATTGCAAACCCTGACCTCTGGGTGGAGGCACCCGCCATTGGATCCAGGCCCTCAACCTGTTAGTGGCAAATCAGGCAGGGGTAGTAGCCCTGGGATAGCGCCATCTAGGGGTTACATATTCGTAGGAATTGTAAATAAATACTAGGCAGCTAATCTTTTAGGGTTTTGGATGTTCCTGCTGGTATTGACCAATCTGTATCTGGTATGTTGAAGTCTCCCATTCTCAGAACCTCCCTTTAGCTGTCATGTTTTGTATATCTTCTACAGTAATGTGTCTAAGTCCTCCCTCTGGTCTGGAGGCCTGTAGACAAGGCCCCTGGAATCCTGCAGTTCTGGTTGCCGGGAATTTGCTGCAGAATTTGCATCAAGCCGCCAGAATATATATAGTGCCACAGAATTCATTGTTTTTGGTGAATTTTCATATAAATATACTGTTTTCTATAGTGTCAGGCTTTCTTTTCCCACCTCGTTTATCCTGAAGCCCTCCTCTATGCTCAGCATATGATGTCACCGATGACATCACATTATATTTAGTCAATGGTAAGACCGCATTCTACCAGAGAAATGAATAAATCATGCCAAGAGAAATCAGAAAATGTTGCTGCAGAAGTCAAGGGGCCCGCCGCAGAAATCAGAAAATTCTGCCGCGAGAACACCAAGGGTCCGTGCCTGTAGACAACCCCAGTTCATATGGCTGTTCCATTTCCTGTTTCAGGGCCACCCACAGTTCTTCTGGCTCTTATGTATATTCTGACAAGTATTTTAGACAAGTTTCTGTCTAAGGTGGAGGAGTGTAGTATATGCATGGATATATATGCTACTATATACACAGATATATATATATATATATGGTACAGTGTTGATTAGAGTTGTAGTTTATGCATATGGGTATTGCAGTCCATTATATATGTAAGTTCCTGTCATGCACAGTAAGCCTTTCTTTGTGCATGTCCAGTGATGCAAGACCACTGTCTCTGAGTAGAATAAAAAATGGCCACTGAACTGACACACTGTGTGTGATCTCTCCTGCACTGACCCAAAATATATCACAGATGGCACCTCAGGAGTACAGCTCCCCTCATGCTGCACTATAGTTTCAGTATTGGTATTTAGCCCAAGTTCCTGGTGTAGGGCTAGAACATACAACCTTCTGCTCTTCTGGCCTCAGAGATGAGTTTGTAACCTGCTGAGCAACTGATACTGTTTTTATTATTTTCTGTTCCTTCCCAGGTTACATCTGCAAACAAGTCTTGCCCAAAGTGCCCTTCTGGTTACTAATTTGTCATATAAAATAAAATGTTTCCTTTTAAAGTCTAAAGACAAAAAGGATAGTCAATATTCAGGTAACTATGTGCTAGCCAAAAACATTAATTAAAAGGCAATAAAAATCATGTGTAGCACACATTTTATATAAAAATGTTACCTTTTTATTTTAAGCAAATACAGGTAGTTTAACATATGGGCTATAATACTTGGGATCTCAACAGAGCTAAGACCCAAGTAAGACAAACTGAAAGGATAGAATTATTAGGACAAAATGTTATCCAACAGCAAGAACATCAGAAATTAACTTTCAGTACTATCTTTTGTACTAAGGTCAATTAAATTAACTCAGCTATTTCCACTGGCATATATTAAAGCCAGATCAATAAGGATAGAACATTTATCAGCAGTTGACAAAGACCTAGGAAGATTTGTCTTGAACCATCTGTGATATCGCTGAAGAAATTCCCTGCTTGCAGTACCACTGGGGACACCAGAGAGAATTTATTTGTTTATTTTTATTGAAAGAATCAGATTTGCAACCTCCTAGTCCGTGCTTCTTTCCAAAGGCTCCACGTCAAAATGAAATAACATAACAGGGTACAAGAAAGACAAGAACAGAGTAATATTACAATGTTGAACAGAGGACAAGTAACGGACAAGTAAAGTTTTTTTCCCATTACCAAGTTGCCCTGCTTAGTTTTGACCTCTGCAGGATTCTCAGCATCCTGAGGGGTCTAGCACTGGCAAACCTCCTCCTTCCCCTCCCCTTTCCCCCTCTCCTTTTCTACCCAACTTGTCCTCGCTGAATCTGCCCTCTGTCAGGATTCTTAGCACCCTGGTGATGTCTACACAGCTAAGTTTTCTTCCTCCCTCCTTCTTTTTCCATTCCTCTTCTATCCCCATTCCCTCTGCCCAACTAGTCCTCACCTAATTCTATCCCTGGCAGGGTTCTCTGCATTCTGGAGGGTCCAGCACTGGGCAATTACTCTTCCTTCACTCCCTTCCCCTGTATCCTTTCTACCTAACTAGTCCTCACCTGATTCTGTGCACTGGCAGGGTTCTCAGCATCCTGGAGTGGCCTAGTCTTAGGCAAGCTTCTTTCCATCCTCTTCCTCCTTCCCTTCATCCTTTCTCTCTCCCAACTTGTCCTCACCTAGTTCTGCCCCTGGCTGGTTTTCAGCATCCTGGAGGGGTCCAGCACTGGGAAATTACTCTTTCTTCCTCCCTTCCTCCATCCTCTCTACCTAACTCGGCCTCACTTGACTCTGCTCTCTGGCAGGGTTCTCAGCATACTGCAGAGGCCTAGTCTTAGGTAAATTTCTCCTACCCCCTTCTCCTCCTTCTTCCTTTACCATCCCCTCTACTATCTCTATACAACTTGTCCTTGCCTACTCCTGCCCCTCACGCTAAGTCTTCACCTCATTCTGCCACTGGCAGCTATCTCTGCACATTGAAGGGCCAGTTCCAGGTATGACTCATCCTTCCTTCCTTCCCTTCCTCCTCCTCCTTCCTATCCCTACCCCCCACCTCTATCCTGCCCCTTCTACTTCCCTGCACTTAATCAAAGGAATTAGTTCACTTGAGCTAATAATTTGCACTTTTGTTCTGTCTGAGGTGCTCCCAGATTGTACTAGCACTGTGTTAATTTGCCCTTCACAACTGATTTTTTTGTTCACTTTTTCTCCAGTAATGTTCCCCATCTTTGTCCTTTCCTTCCCCAACTTGTTCCCTGTCAAACCCCTCTACCTTCCGTTTTGTCTTCCCACTGGACCTCATTTTTCAATAACTGATAAACAATCTGCCTCTTAACCGTGATCCATTCCTGCAAGGAGTTGGCTCCAAGACTACATTAAATTTCTGTACTATGTTCTATATATGCCATTTGTAATTAAATGCATATTCCATAGGTATGATATATTTAATTGCATGTTATGTTACAAATGCAGCTATGATTATTTATATTTTTAACTGTATTGTTAGAAATGTAGTTGAATGTTTAATTTCTCAGATATGATAAATGTTAAACTGTATGTCTAATTCTTTATCCAATTGTACCCCCCAAGGTCGCACTGAGACAAGCAACTTGTTGTTCAGTGTACCTTTCTGGTGAAACAATTCAAGAAATAAATAAAAATAAATAAAATAAATAACAAAATTCAAGGGTGGAGAGATCCAGCCCGAGTCAGACAGCGAGCAGTAAACAACAATAGTTACAGTATCAAAAGACAGTGATCAATAGACTACAGTCCGGTTAATCTCTTTAAAATATCTGAAAATACCTGAAACTATCTATGACTGCAACTGTAACAGCAAAAAAGGTAAAACGTCAAAGGTAGGCTAGTAAATACAGTATACAAAGTGCCAGGATCAGAACCACAACAAATGTGGTTAGAAACATTGCCATTTGAAATGTTCCTTCTGGGAATTGCATCTACTGCTGAAACCCAAGCAAGACCCCACCACTGATTTGTCAAGACTCATAGACCCAAAACCCTAATGTTTTTTTCCTTTTGCTGCCTGGGGTGGGGTGGGGAGTTAGGCCTGAAACCCTAATGACATTTCTCCACTTTTGTGGAGTTGTTGAACCATAACTGGTGCATTAATGCAGTTTTCTTTGCAAAGATTTTCCTTTCTTTTTGAGGCAGTGGAATTGTGTCCTCATTCATGCAGGTCCCAAAAGGACCTATGTAAACAGATGCAGATGCACTGGCCCTTGGGCCCTGCACAAGGAAAATGTCATCCACCTATGGAAGTGCAGGGATCAGGCGCCTGCACTTCCATGAAGCAACAGATGTCAAGGATTCATGGGACTGTCTGGTGGACTACAAATGCTCTGCACCCTCTGGGTCCTCTGCTTCCATGTGGTCAGACACAGATGTTCAGGGTAAAAAATCCATCTATTAGCCAAATCATAGGGCCCTCTGGCAGCCATGAGTGCAGAGGTGCAAGGCCCTTTGCCAAGAGAAGAGTTGCCATGTGGGCAACCCAGCACCTACCTTTCCCAGGCTGGGAGGTGGTGTCGCATGACAGTGGCTTCCCCAGCCTTAGCCCATCCAGCTGGGTCACTGAGTTTGCTTCCAATTCAGTTCTCCAGCACGGGATCATAAAGCACTACCCTTAAGGTAAGAATGGCACTACACACAGCGTTCTTAATAATTATTTATTTTTAATCCAAATTTTCAAGATAGTCATTTTATGATTCCCCTTATAAACATGACATGTGGCATTTATAGAATACTGGCCAAAATGTCATTTTGCACTTCATGTCTGCAAACACTTCTCAGGATTTGATAACCAATATCTGTCACATTTATGAGGTGGTGTGAAAAATGGCTATGTTGAAAATTTGAGCAAAATATTCAAAATGTGCAAGATTATGCAAGAATGTTGAAATATTTCAATGTTCACTTGTAACTTGGTCATTTTACCATATTTTTTTACACCAAATTTTCAGCATAGTCTTCTTATGACCCATCTCATGAACCCAGTAGGTGAAATGTTCAAATTCTGCCTAAAACATGCTTTGTGCAACAAGAGTAAAATCACCTTTCAGGACAGATTTGAAAAATTCACCTGTCTTTTCATGGGTGGCATCCCAAAAGGCTATATTGAAAGTTTGGTGGAAAAACATTAAAAATTAGCGAAGTTTGTAAGTGAATATTGAAAAAAGAAACCTTCTATGTTTGGCAATTACTTTGCATTGTGCTCATGGCATTTTGTGCTGGTCGGCGATATACTGACCTTTTATGCCTTTTGGCATTTTGCTTGTGGCATTGTGTACTGCAAAGTTTTTGTTTGTGGGAATTATGATCCAGTGCCTCCCGGTCCTGCTTTTCTATAAATCGGAAACAGCATCAGAGAAACATGAGTGAGGGTGCGTCAGCTGGAAGGGAGAGAGATGAAAAAAATAGAGATAAATAGGCAGATCGAGAAGGAGAGAGATCATGATCATGATCATGGCAAACTGCTGCAACTAAACCAGCAGCACAACTATCTGCAGCGTCACAAGGCAAAAAGTCCACTGTTCTTACATACAGAACCGAATAAACAGCTCCTCTCATTATTTTATTTTTTTTATTTTATTTTAGTCTTTGGTAACTGGGTAAGACCCACTAGGCACTGTTTTCAGGGGTGACCTGGGAGCACTGGGCAGTTATATGACTTGCTCAGAGTCACACAGTATGCAAGTGGAGGTGTGAGAATCAAACTCAGATCTGGTCTGCTGGATGTCTCAAGCTCGTTCACACTTCATTCCTCTGATCTCTAGGTTATACTGCTAGCTGGGCAACCTGGATTGTGAGATCCCAGAAAGACATTTCTGGAAACTGATTAAAAATACTTCTTCAGTCACATGTGTAAGACATATGTAACCCTTAGGTGGTGCTATCCCAAGGGCTACTACCCTTATCTGCTTGGCTATTAGCAGGTTAAAGGACCTGAGTTCTGAACAGGTGCCTCCATCCGGAGGTCAGGGTTGGTAGTGGTCAAGCTAACCTGGGCACAGCCTTCTGGGACACTGTACCCCCTCTTTCCTTACTAGTGGCTGGAACAATACACAATAATCACTTCACAATACACCTGATACACCACACAAGTACACACTGTTTGCACTACCACCAGGGCTTTCCTCTGGCTCGGCCCTGGGGACCCCTGTAAAACAAAAGTTATATACAGCAAATAACAGCAGTATAGTACTCTTGCACAAACTGGAACCACAGTCAGAGTAAATGCAAAAGAGTTAGATCTGATTTATTTAAGGGACTTGAACAAGGGAGGGTGTAATCAGGTTAATTTGCTTAAAGGCTCTATCAATCAAACAGTTATGCATGCACTTCAGAGTCCATAAACAGTCACACACTCTGGGTACCCAGATGGAGAATAGTGGGCTAGCCAGGAAGGTTGCAGCTGGTTGGTGCCCTGTGATGGAAGAAAACAACATGCACAAAGCACACTATTTGTAATCCGGGCCGGAGGGCTCAGTTTGTGAAAAGAAAACAACAAGACAGTCAGATGACACACTTTTAGATTAGGCTGTTGTTGCAAGGAGCTACCCTGATGATTACTCACGGTACTCAAGACAGGACACAGGTGGAACGAAAATCAAGACAGCAGGTGGTTAATCTGGAGTGCCAGGAGAAGCAGGGCCCACACAATCGCCGAGGCATCATTCCTGTTCAAGCATGGAGCAGGGGCTGATCCCCAGGCAGGTCTCTCATCGATGGCTTTCTTTGTGCAGTGGGTAGTCTGGCTGGGCTAGTGTGGCAAGGCCAAGGCCAAATGGAGACAAATTCAGATACAGTCTGTTTGGGCTGGATACAGCTTCCAGCAAGCAGAACACAGTTCACAAGTGAGGACCAAATCGACCCACTTTCAATACACAGCACATTTACATGTAAGGAAATTCTACTGTACCAGGCAAACCGCTCTCCGTCAAGATCGCAAAGTCTCTGCAAATCGGGATTCAAAAGCAGCTAAAAATCCTGACAGGCCGATCGCATTCAGCAAAATCTTCGGTCTTCTTCAGGTATGAACCTGGTAAAAATCAGTGGCTTACTTCGTTCTCACAAACTTGGATTTAGTCCAAAATAGATTTCTTCGCTCCCTCTCAGGGGCAGCAGGCAGACATGCAGGCCAAAAATCAGCCCTTTCACGTTCTCCCATGCAAAACTACACAGAACTACTGCCCAAATCACTTGAGCAGTTCTCATCTCACTTCCCAGCTCAGAACTGACTGAAACAGCAGGCAGCTTGGGGATCTTCCTCAGATCCAAAAGATTTGGTTGGCTGATCTGTCTGTCAGTCACAACAAAGGCTCCCCTTCAGGTGCAAAAGGTGCCAAAAGCCCAAAACTACAATTCTTTCAGATTTTGACTCTAGACAGCTCCTGTAGCCTGGCTCCATTTTGGTCCTACCAGACTGACTGGTCCAATTCGGCAGTTCCAGGCCAAAATGGTGGGGATAAACAAAACAGTCCTTGCTGCAAGGAAGGCAGGTTAGACAAACTACATTATTACTACTCTAATGAATGATCAGCAAACAGTTACATCTTATAACAGGGCTCCTCTGTGCAATTAGCGATGGCAGAAACAGAGCGATTACCTGGCAGCCCTGGCGGGACTCCTCGAGCATGACACTCAGCCCCTCCCAGATTAATTATTACTGCAATCTAGGCAGCTCTTAAAGCGACAATACATAGAGGCTAAACAGGCACTCTTTGGCAATAACGATTAACTGCTAAATGCAGGACACCAGCCTGGCAGTGAACATTTAGGCAAGCTTATGGAAGACTTTCAGGAACCCCCATTTGTAAGGGGTTACACATACACACTGACATCTGGCTGCAGAAGCACAAGTGCCACAAAATCCATGATACAAAGATTGCAGCAGCCACAGGTGTAGGATATACATACACACTGGCTTCTGTGGGGCCTGCAGTCATGCAGACAGAGGTACTGTTGCAGTGTGGGAGTAATGGTTTCAGGAGCAGGTCGAGAAACTGTTCAAGGGTAGCAATTTTCAGTTATGCACATGCATATGAAAAGCATGCACTAGAGCGCAGGCCCCGAAGCCTTCTACCTACAGAAGGGCAGGCCTCCATGGGGCCTGTGTTTCTGCAACCACAGATAATCATGAACACACTACAACAGACACACACCAGTGTGGCTGCAGCACTGAGGCCTCTATGGGGCCGGGCTTATGCAGCTGCAGCTACAAATCTATAAAGGTAGTACATCAGAGCTGCTGCATTTGTGTAATCTGAAAACAGTTGTATTTTGTTTGGGTTACTTGATGATGACTTTCTGTTGTTGCTTATGTGGTCTTTTCCTTTTGCTGTAGAGAGGTTAAGGTTGGAACCTAATGTTGCATTTCCTACTTTTGTAATGTTTAAGTTGGACCCTAACTGGTGCATTAACACAGTTTTTCAAAGACGTTTCTTTGAGATAGTGGAATTGTATCCTCATTCACACAGGTCAGTTTGGGACCTGTTTTAACAGATATGATTATGCAGGGCCTGCACCAAGGCAGACTCCATCTGATTAAGTAAGTGCAGCAACAGATGTGAAGAATTCATGGGGCTGTCTGTTGGGCTGTGAAGTGCAGGAGCGCTGTGGGTCCTGCGGCTCCATGTGACTGCTGATACAGACACACAGGGCAAATAGTCCATCTCTCAGCATTGACATACACATCACCATACAAAGGGCCCTCTACCACCCATGGGTGCAGAGGCATAGGCCCCTAAGGCAAAGGAGTTGTTTTCACTATATGGTACTTGAGTCCGTGCAGGCAACCCAGTACCTTTCCTTCCCTATCTGAGGGTGTTGCATAACTGCATCATCCTCACACCCTTGCCCAATCCAGCAGGCTCACTGAACTCACCCCCAGATTCAGCTCACCAGCATGGGGTCCTAACGCACTACCCGCTGAGGTAACATTTAGTACTGCACACATTTCTTATTTTTATGTTGGCTTGAGTGCTTGTGCAAGCAACATCTTGTGGCAGTGTGGGTTTGGGGCGCGGCCGCTGTTAGCGAATGCAGGGCATGCATCGGTAGGTCGTCCCTCATTCCCCAATCAGACTGCATGCTGGCGCCACACCATGCATACATAATGGGGTGAGCACATCTAAGTAAAGGTCCGCTGCAATCGAGAACCGCGCTCATCATATGCAGCGGTCCTTCTTACCCGTCTTCGCCCGTAAATATGAGCATGTGAAGATCAGCAGTGGGCAACCGCCTCACATCTGCCGGACATCGGGGGCCCAATCCCCTGTTGTAACCCCCACTGTGTTTGTGTGCCGATGGGGATCTCACTCCCCGTCGGCATCACCACTATTGAATGCCAGGGGTGCCCAATCCCCTCGGCTCACCCCCACTTTCTTTGTTTGCCGGGGGTGCCCAACTTGTCGGGCATTACTTCCCCCGTGTTGAGCAGTTGATGACGGTGTCCAGTCCCCTCACGCTACTGACACCCCTCCAAAAAGACAGTTAGGTGGCACGCTGGGAGCCCAGCCCAGTGTGCCAAATGCCCTGCAAAAGGAAAACTGTCCCGCAATGGTTTTCCTTTTTTTTCACCCCAGAAATGAAAACCGCCCCTCGTAGTCTTGATGCTTCACCCACACCCACCCACTGGCGCACCCTGCCTCCCTCACCCCTCCTCACTTTACTTACCTCCGAGTCCAGTGCAACGATCTTCCGTGGACCGGTAACATGTCTGGGCTGCACTCTTCAAAGCCGACTGCGAACTGAGGAAATGCGGTAAGCTGTATAATGGAATGAATAGGGTTTTTCAACTTTGCTGCATATCTCAGGCATTTCTTGGAATTTTGGCACCAAATTTTCAACATGGGGTTTTGGGGCCCTCCTCATGAATTCTATCACTGTCATGGCGTTAATCTGCCTCAAAAGGTGATTTCGCATCACCGTGCGAAATCACTTTTGGGACCCATTAACAAAATGACACAGTGCTAGTGTTCATTAGGTGGCCTCTCAAAAGCCTATGTTCCAAATTTGGTGGAACAAATCCAACAAATGCCTGTTTCTGGCGTGCGTTGCGCAGTTGCTATGCGGGCTTGTGATTTCGCGCATTTGCAATATTTTAATGCGGATTTTCAGCATTGGCATTTTGTACACCTCCTTGTGAACAGTACAGCTGTCATTTTCCACATCCTGCCCGAATGTGTTTCTGCACTTCCAGCGCTCAAGAGTGCAGTCGCTGTGGGAAATCAGTGTTTGGGCCAGATTATGAAAATGACAGTGACACAGTTCATGAGCAGGGTCCTAAAATGCCTATGTTGAAAAGTTGGTGCTGATACTCCATAAGATGACTGTGTTATGGCGTGCGTTGGCAGATTGCATAGCTGCAGTACTCGTGCATTTGTGATATTTTCACTCTGGATTTTCACCATTGCCATTTTACCACACCTCTTGATGAACAGTACAGCTGTCATTTCACATATCCTGTCAAAATGAGTTTTACTTCCAGCGCAGAATAGCATGGTTGCTGTGCGAGAAATGACTTCTTGGGACCTTTGAGGAAATAGATGACACTGTACATGAGCAGATGTGCTAAAATGCCTATGTTGAAAATGTGATGCAACGCATAAAATGGCAGTGTTACTAGCGTATGTTGCATATTTCCCATGCACCCTTGTAACTCCGCCAAATTTTGTATATTTGTTTGCCACATTTTCAACAGTGGCATTATGAACTGTGCAGCTGTCATTTTTCACATCCTGCCCAGCATGTTTTCCCACACTGTACTACCAAACACCCAAAGGACACCCTAATGCTTGTCACTCTCTGCAGGGTGGGGTGAGTTGGCATCAGTTCAATAATTGACTGCCATTCCTAAGCCGCATCTCTACTCCTGCACTGCCAATGACAGCAAGCCAACATTCAGCATTGACAAATGCTTGTTTTATTGTCCCCAGATTTTCAAGATAATTGATTTATGACTCCTTATAAACATGACATGTGCCATGTATAGTATATTGGATGAAACATAATTTCATGCCACAAGTGTGAAGACATGTCCCATCCAGGATTTGAAAATGAACCTATTATATTTATGAGGTCTTTTGAAAAAATGGCTAGGTTGAAAGCTTGGAGTCAAAATATGAAATTTATCAGTTATGAGTGAACATTGACATTCAATGTTCACTCATAACTAGTCATGTTACCATATTTGTATACCACATTTTCACAATATCTGTCTTATGACCTCACCCCATGAACCCAGTAGGTGAATTTTTTCCAATGCTGCCAAAACTTCAGGTACAAAAACACATTTGGCCAGGATTTCAAAACAACAGGGAATTAATATTCAAAGTCATGCAAAGCAGAGCACAAAACTTTGCGCTGTGCCTTGCGATTGCCAGATGACCAAAGATGCTATATTTGGTCAAATAGCACTCAGTTCTATTCAACTGACTATATAGGGCCATGTCCAACCCAGCTAAGCCATAGCACTGCTGACAGGGCTCTCAAATATGCCACCAGAATGGATAGCGCCAGGCGGTATTTGCAATATTCAAAGGACCCATGCAAATGAGGCCATTGGGCATGCAAGGCATTAAGGGGCCATTGCATACCCATTATGGCCTAATTGCATGGGTAGCAAGGCAGATTAGCACAGTGCCACCTCCTTGCGGTCCTAGACATGTAGATATCCTTGGTTCTAGTGCCCCCAACTGTTGGCCTGTTCTGTATAAAGTAATGTCCCTGGTGCTAGTTGTCATCCCTCCCTCCGATCGCTGGCCTATTCTGTATAAAGTAAATGTCCCTGGTGTTAGTGGTCACCCTCCTTCTGATCACCAGTCTGTTCTGTATAAAGTAATGCCCTTTTGGTTTTGCTTCTTTTCTGATTTCTGGGGTTTGTGGTTTTGTTTTCTTATGTGCTATTGGTTAGTTGGATTATTTGTCACTGTTTTCTCCGTTTAAATTTCTTCTACATTGTTACTGTCATTGTTCTTTCTTCACTGTTTTCAAAATTTTAATAAAGTATATTCATTTAAAAATGTAATGTCCCTGGTCCTGTTGGTCCCCCGCTGATTGGCAGCCTGTTTAGTACAAAGTAATGTTCCTGGTGCTAGAGATCCCCTCCCTCTGGTTACCACCCCATTCTGTATAAAATAATGTCCCTGCTGCTAGTGGTCCCTCTCTACCGATCGCTGGTGCATTCTGTAAAAATAATGACCCTGGTGCTAGTGGTCCCCCTGCTGATCACCGGACTATTCTGTGTAAAGTATTGTTCCTGGTGCTAGTGAGCCCCTCCCTCTGATTGCTGGGCCATTCTGTATAAAGCAATATTCCTGGTGCTAGTGGCCCCTGAGGCAATCACTTGCCCATTCTATATAAGTAATGTCCCTGCTGCTAGCGGTCCCCTCTCTGCCAATTGCTGGCCCATTTAGTAAAATAATCACCTTGATGCTAGTAGTCCCCTCCGAATGCTAGCTCCGATGATACATCAGTATCCTGATGGTAGTGGTCCCCCCTTCTAATCGCCAGCCCCAGTGTATACATAAGTATCCGTAGTGGTAGTGTTCTCTGATAGCCAGCCCCAGCGTGATACATAAGTATCTGTGGTGGTAGTGGTCCCCTCTGATCACCAGCCCTGACATATACATAAGTACCCTGGTGGTAGCTGTCCCTCCCCTCCTCTGATAACCAGTCCCAATGTATACATAAGTATCCCTGGTGGTAGTGATCCCCTCCTCCAATTGCCAACCCAGAAGTACAAATAAAATGTCTCCTGGTTCCCACCACATCATCAAGCATACCCCCACTCACTTTAGCATTATCTGCAGTGCTGTTGTAGCATACAGTGACTGGCATCCCTCCCTCACACCTCCTTGGACAGCGCTGTATGTACAGGCAGGGGAGCGTGCCTCTTGATTGATAGGACAGGGTGACATGCCCGTCCAATGAATAAGACGATGCTCCTTGCCTGTACATATGGTGGCCATCCGAGGAGGTGTAAGGAGGGCTGTGCTGGTCACTGTCTCCCCAACACTGCTGATAATGCTAATGTCAGGGGAGAGGTATGCCCTTGCCACAGGGGGAACCACTGGACACTGGGAGGTTTTTTATACTTCTGGGCTGGCAATTGGAGGGGACCACTACCATCAGGGAAACATATATATGTGTTGGGGCTGGTAATTGGGGAACCACTACTACTAACATACTAACATACTAAAATGCCAGCAGAATAGGCCTAATGGTCTTCGTGTCTGCTCGTTTGGTCAGCCCCACCCTGGGTGCTGACCTTGCTGTCCCCTCGCCTTCTCTGGATTCTCCTTCCCAGTTCCGGATATTCTTGCTGCATTGGATTTTGCTTCCTGAACCCTTCCCTGTACCTGTCCCACCCCTCTTGAACCCCTCCACTGTCTCTGCCTCCACCAGCCCCTAGGTAGTGCATTCCATGGCTCTACCACCCTCTCAGTGAAGTAGCACCTCCTCCTTTCTCCCCTGAATCTTCCCCCTCCAGCTTCCACCCATGCCTCTAGTGGCCCCTCCTCCTTCCTTGAAGCACCCTCACTGTTCCTCCTATTTACCCTCTTCATGTACCTGAAGACCTCTATCATGTCCCCCGCTCCTTCTCTTCCAAAGTGTACATATTTAGCTCTTGAGCCTCTTCTCACTAGGTCCTGTCCCCAGCCCCAAATCATTTTGGTTGCCTCCTCTGGACCCTCTCCAGGGAGGTTAATGTCCCTCTTTAAGTGCGGCCTCCAAAACTGCACGCAGTACTCCAGGTGTGGCCTCACCAGGCAGTTATACAGAGGAGTATCACTTCCCTCCTTCTGGAGGTGATCCCCTAGCGATGCATCCCAGCATCCTGTTGGCCTTGGCTGCTGCCCTCCTACAAGTCTCAGAGTTGTTCATCTTGACATCCACCACCACCCCAGGTCCCTCTCAGCCATTGAGACTTGTAGTATTCCCCAGGTGTACACACTTCAGCCTGGGTTTCTATTTAGGTGGAGTACCTTGCATTTCCTGCATTAAGCCTCAGCTTCCCTTTCTAGACCATCTTTCCAGAGCCTCCAGGTCCCCTGCGGGCCACCCTCCTCCTCCCCATCCACCACCGCCCCAGTTTCAGTCATCTGCAAAGAGACTCATCTCACTCCTGATTCCTGTCCTTATGTCAGATACGTGGGCATTGAACAGAAGGGGCCCAAGGACTGATCCCTGTGGGACCCCACCAATGACCCTCCTTGGGAAGAGACTATCCCACCAACTACGACCCTCTAGGTCCGGTTCTGGAGCCAATTGCCTATCCATCGGATCATCTGGTTTCCCACCCCATTTCTCCTAGTTTATCCAACAGGCCACGTGAGGAACAGAGTCAAATGCCTTGCTGAAGTCTAGAAGAGAACATCCACTGGTCTACCCAGGTCCAAGGCACTTGTCACCCAGTCATAGAACCCACCAGGTTTGTCTGACATGATTTCCCGGATGAATCCATGCTGTCTATCGTCCAGGCACCCTGACTTATCCAGGTCCCCCTAGCCTCTCCTTGACAATGCCCTCCATCACCTTGCCTCACCACTGATGTCAGGCTGATAGGCCTGTAGTTCCCTGCCACCTCCCTTGATCCCCCTTGTGGATAGGCACTACATGCGCCACCTTCCAGTCTTGGGGCACCCACCCTGTCCTCAGAGATGGTGAAAAGCTCTGCCAGGGGTTTCCCAGGACATCTGCAAGTTCCTTCAGCACTCTAGGATGTAATTTATCCGGCCCGGTGCTTTCTCCGTCATAAGGAGCTGAGGGCTTCCTCCTCTCTCTGCTGTGATTTCACTTCCAGTACCTCTTCTCCTGCTAGCCCTCCCCACCTGCCAGTGATGCCCCTCTCCCCAGACTTGCCGATTGGTAAGGGCCCCTCTCATTATCTCTGTCTCCTCCCATGTATAATGCAGCATCCCCATTTTCCTGGTGAAAACTGAGGTGAAGTACTCATTTAGTACCTCAGCCTGCTCCTCTGGGTCTTGTGCCCATCTCTTCCTGATTTAATCCTGCTAATCTGCCCTTCACCCTTCGCCTTTTCCCAATGTATCTAAAGAACCCTTTTCCCTCTCCTAATTTCCTGGCCAGGTTCTGCTCCTTCCTTGCCTTACACCCTCACCACTCTAGTGGCCCTTCTAGCCATCAGCTCATACTCCCTCGATCCCTTTCACTCCTTGAGCACTTGAATTTCTTATAGGCTGCTTTCTTTCCCGCACCACCTCTGGACCTCCCTGGTCCACCAACGAGTTTTGGGCCCTACCATTTTTTCGTCTTACTCTTGCACAGGTGCTGGTAGCTTCCTGCACCCCTCTCCTGATGATTTCCACCTACTATCAGCGTCCATGTCTGACCAATCCCATCCAAATGCTCCTTAGGATCCTTCCCATGTCCTTAAAATCCACCCCCTGAAGTCGAGTTACTCTGCCTTGTGCAGCCTTCTACCCTCCTAGGTCCAGGCAGAACCAGACCCGTGGCATGCTCACTCCCCGCCAATGGGTCCTTTACCTCCAGGCCCCCAATCTGGTCACTGTCTGCCAGGACTACATCCAGTACCCAGTGCTCCTGGTCGGTTCCTCACCTGCTGAGTTAGGAACACGTCTTGAAAGACATCCAACAACCTCTGTTCCCTGGTCACAGAGGATGTCATAGTCTCCCAGTCTGTTCCTGGCATGTTTAAGTCCCCTAACACCACCACCTTTCCTCTGCCCAGTCTGCAGTGTCTCCTAACATCTGCCACCAGACTGTCCTCCAGCTCCCTCGCCAGGGCAGGGGTCCATACACCACTCCCTATTTTTACTCTCTTGCCCCTTGTTATCAAGGTGACCCAACGCCTCCACGGTTCCCTCCGCCTCCTCTACTCCCCTATGCCAATGCAGTTTTTACTATCATTGCTACCCCTCCTCCCTTCCTCCCCCTGTCCTTCCTGAACATAGTGTAACCCTCCAGGTTCAGGTCCCAGTCATGTCTTGCAGTGGCCCAAGTCTCAGTGACCGCTGCCACATCCACTGCTCCCTCAGTTAACATCACCTGGAGCTCAGGCATTTTATTGCCCAAGCTCCTGGCATTTAGCAGGACTACCTTCCACCCTTTCCCTATAGTTCCATTTCCCTGCTCGTGTTCCCTTGGGGATTCTGTTTTCTCCTGGTCTGCACTTTGCCAGTTGGTCTTTTCCTGCAATCCTCCTGGTCCCCAGGGGTGGAGACAGAGTCCCTCCTTTATCGGCATCCCTTGACTGCCTTTTCTCCCATCCCACCCCCTTCACAAGTTTAAACCCACTTTTCACCAATGAACTCCTCTATTTTCAACTTAAGGATTCCCTCCCTCCAAATTGAGATGTAGTCTATCTCTAGCATACAGCTCCTTATCCTCCCAGGTCTCCCCCAATCCCCATCAACCCATACCCTCTGGCCTCACACCACTCCCTGAGCCACTGGTTTATTTCCTAATTTTTCTTTGTGTTCCCCACTAGCCCTTGGCACTGGCAGGATTTCTGAGAAGAAACTGTGCATCCTATGTCATGACAGACCCTGGCGAGCTCCTGAATCTTGCCTGTATCTCTAGCTCGCTATTTCCTCAATGTCATTTGTACCCAGGTGGACCAGTATGTCTGGGAACCCCACAGTCCTTGCCAGCTGATATACCTCGTGCTTAGCCCTGTGCACCGTTAGTCCAGGGAAGCATCTTGTTCTAACTGGCTGAGCTTCTCCCTCCCTATCCATTTGATACCCTGATCATAGAATCCCCAGCAGAGCACTCTGACCACTCCTTTTCCTCCTACTGAGGACACTTATGTATACAGCGGGGTTTGCGATTGGATGGAGGGAACTACTTCACTAGGAATACTTATGTATACAGTGGGGTTTGAAGTGGATGGAGGACCACTACCACCAGGATACTTATGTATACATCAGGGCTGGCAATCAGGGTGGGCCCTATCGCCAGGATACTTGTGCATATGTCGGGCTGAAAATTGAGGGGGGCACTACCCAAGGATACTTATGCATACATCGGGGCTGGCAATCGGGGGCACTACCACCAGGGATACTTATGTACATGCCGGGCTGACAATCGTGGAGGGGGCACTACCACCAGGGATACTTATGTATACCAGGGCTTGTGATGGTGTGGGGCAACTAGAACCAGGGATACAATGGATTCCACTTAAGTGCACATCAGATAAGTGCACATTTTGTTTTAATACACACTTTCCCATTTCCTGTTTTTTTCTATATCCCCAATGTTAAACCTTTTGGCTAAATGCACATTGGATAAATGCACATTCTGCTTTAATACACAGTTACTTGTCTCACCAACAGTGCTCTCCCCATATTGGTAATTCCAGTTAATTGCACAGGTGCTGTTAATTATGTGTGAGCAGTATTTAACACCTTGCCTAACAGAAGCAAACAGATAGCATTATGGAGAAAAAGAAGTAACACTTGGCACAGAAAATCTTTGTGTTGCAGGAGTTAGAGCAGTCCAATGTGAAATGCAGAGATACTGCAGCAAAGTTTGAAGCTGATGTGTCCACCGTGGCATGTATTGTTGACAGCAAAGACTGTTTATTTTCTAAATGGGAGCACACTGAGAACCAAGTCCAAAAATGCTGCAGGTGCAGGAAGAGCAAGGAGGTGGAAGCGCTCTCCTGCTTTTTGATCTATGTGGCTTGTAGTGTTGATGCCCCCAATAAATGGTCCAATTTTAATGCGAAAGGCCCAGGACGGGCATCAACAATGGGCATAAATTTTACTGTGACCAGCGGCTGGCTCAGCAGATGAAAAGAGTGAAACAGGATCATTTTTTTCATTATGTATTTTATGTGTTTTTCCATTTTTGCCCCCAGTCCCGGATGTGCATACACATGTGGAGACACGCGTGTACTGTGTTCTGAGATGCTCTCCCGACTTGCCACCCTCTCCCACCTGCACTGGTACCAGATCTCCACCAGGTGACAGTGGAACTACAGGTTGGGGGCAACAACCACCCAGGAGAGGAAGGAGGCTGCTGTTATCGCTTGATGCTGCTGGCCCTACCCCTATGTTGGCACCTGACGACTCCGGTCGTTCCTGAACTCAGGACACCAGCGTGGCATGAGGTGTGGCATCCAGACCTCAATCCTCAGCGCCGGCTGGGCTGGCCTCTAAATGGGATCATTTTTAAAGGTGACAGTCCGTAAACAAAGCAAGAGCACGCAGTTTTTCTGGGCAGCAAGCAACATGAAAAACAAACACGGACAGATACTGACACTGAACTGTGAAATTTAACTTTACCTTATCTATTTCCTTTGGGGTGTGCTTCATTTAATTATTTTGTACTACAGTACTGTAGCTGAGATGTGCTCAAAAGTGCTCATTCAAATGTGCAAATCAACTCATGTATGAAAATAAAATTGTTTTACACTAATGTGTCTGTGATTTTTAAGGTACAGGGAGATATTCAGACTGTGCCGGGCAATGGTGCAAGTAGGGTGCAGTGTATCCAAGATCGCTGGGGCCAAGACAGGGTGATATTCAAAGATGATGTGCCATGGTGCATCACCTTTGAATATAGCACAGAATATGCATGATGAGTGGCAATGTGCCAGTGCATTCCCCAGACAGGGTGGACTGGGAATGCACCGCACAACTAACTGAGTTGCTCTGAGTGCAGCACCTGTGAAATTCAGACTTAGGCATGAAATAGGGCCATAATGCATGCATAGTGCAAATTGACATTTGCACATCATTATGGCCACATTTGCATGTGCTGCGAGGGGCAACCTAGCCGATCATGCCTTATGCCCTGCATGCTGACATTCAGTGACCTCAGGTAATTTAGCAGTCCCCCCTCTCCCCCGTATGCCTGATCATGGCAATCATAAGAAAACTATCTAACCCTGGTCATCCAGTGGTCCCCACCCCTCCCGTAACCCAATCGCGGTATTTGTGATAAGAACTATCTCTGGTAGGCTAGCAGTCCCCCACCCCTCCTGTATGCCTGATCATCTGAAAAGACATCTATTAACTGCCCTGGTGGTCTACTGTAACCCCCACCTCCTTGTAGTCCCACCCGCAGAGGATCCTGACCACCCAGCTCCCACCCGTCACTCGGCAGATGGCTGCACCCACCTGCATACCGCCCAACCACCCACCAAATGACAGCTTCCAATATGTGTTGTAGCCTATTGGTCCACATTGTGGGACCAATGGGCTTGCAGGCCATACTGTTACTACACAGGCACAAATATGTGAACGACTGTGAGCCTTTCATTGGCCAGAGAGCACTATAAGTAACGAAACCAAGAGAGTGGTCTCTTCATTAAAAATAGAGGAAGCAAGAAGACCTCAGCTCTGATAAGGCAAGTTAAAATGTGATGCTTGTTACCAGACTGATGGAGGTGGTCACTTTGCTGAAGTGGTCAGGCTTAATCATGGTTCAGCTGGATAATGAGAACTAAGAGCCCTCTGAAAAGTGTGAAAAGTAAGAACATTGGAGTTATTTTTAAAAATTGCAAGCTTTAAATGCAGCAAAATGGGAGGGGTGGGGTGCCCTGGTACTTTAACTGCATGTTTCTGTTTGGTCCACATCAGGAGCCACCCCACTAATTTTACTAAGTTGTATTGCAAATACAGGGTTGAGGTTACAAACCTTTGTGCTGATTTGAATGTAGGAGAATTGTAGCCTTCTTCTAATTGCAAGCTCCCTATTAAACACCTGTCGCCTTTTACTGGCTAGAGCACACTATAAGTAATAAAGTCAGAGAGTGGTCTCTTCATTAAAAATATAGGAAGCAAGAAGACCTCAGCTCTGATATGGCAAGTTAAAATGTGGTGCTTTTACCTGACCGATGGAGGTGGTCACTTTGCGAAGTGGACAGGATTAATCATGGTTCAGCTGGATAATGACTAATGAGAACTAAGAGCCCTCTGAAAAGTATGAAAAGTAAGAACATTGGAGTTACTTTAATAAAATTGCAGGCTTTAAACGCTGCAAAATGGTGGGGGGCATGCCCTGGTACTTTAGGACTCAATCCTCAGTGACATCCAGTCCCTAGTGATATCCAATCCCTAGTGTACGCCCCCTCTCTTTGAGAGGGGCTTATGCTTACCTTTAAAGGACTCTGCTCCTGGTGCCTTCCCCTGATTTAAGGGTTTTATAGATATTTGGGGAAGGCACAATTTGGGCTGAATTATTAGACTGCCACTAGGGGCAGTCTGTTAGTCCATAAAGGAGTCAGCTCGGGTGGTTCAGGGGAGAGAAGGCTGGCTGAATATGGCAGGACAGCAGGCAGGGTTTGGGCCTGATTTGAGGAGGATCCCCACAAGTGAGAGGTAGTCCTGTGATTCCAGCGATGTGGTGCTGGAAATGGGTGCTTCATGCAGAGGTCCTCAAATGGTTTGCCAGCATGGTGTGGGGAACTGGGCTCCAGTAGGAAATGGGGTAAGGAGAGTGCCCATAAGGAGGCAGCTTGGAGGGGTCCCAGGCCTGTTCGGAAGTTGACTTAGACTGCCAGGTCTGGGGTTATGTGGCGGATTCCCCAGGGGGGGTTGTGGCAGCCCTCCATTTCCTGATGTGGCAGGGTGGTCCAGGTCTGTGAAATAGGGGTGCTGGAGGTTTCCCACCTACTTAAGGGGCCTGCTTGGAAGGGCCGGTCCTGGGGCATTGGGCACAGGTTGCTCGGGCGGGCTACAGGTCAAAGGACCAGACTTGGGAAGCACTCTGGACCCAGTAAGCTTACATCAAGCACAGGAGGGATGGCTGAAAGGAGTGCAGGCTAGAGGTATGTTAGAAGCCCCTTATCCAGAAAAGGAGACTGACAGCTAAATGACTATGCCTAGGGAGAATTTGTTTTAGGAAGAAAAACACAATTAAAGGACTGGTCAGGAGGGAAATTCCTGTAATCCTGTGGCAAGGAACCAGGTGGGAGAAGCATCTTGCTCTTCCACAAGGTTAGAGGCTGACTAGGGGTAAAGAAAGGAAAAGGATAAGTTTGGTGACCAACATCACAGTGACAGAGGGCAGGTTTGGCTCTGAGGGTCCAGCGCAAGTTCTGGGGATGTTTCGGTATATCATTTGAGGATTCATCAACTGCCTGAAGTGTGAATGCTGCTTATGACATCTTGTTTCCCAGTTCAAGTGCCGGATTTGTGAATAGTTGTGCTCCATGGAGCAGGATGTTTGTACATGTTTTTAAACAAGTAATGGGAACCCTTTGTCCTGGAAAATCTGTGGGATCCCAGGAACAATAAATTGATTTGGTACCTTAACTTCAAGGGTACCCTTATGTTTTACCTAAGACTCACTATCCCAACACTGACCTGCCCGTGCAGTATTGCCCGACAGGTTCAGTATCTGGATAGTGAGAATCCTAGCAAATGTGAGCCCGACAGACATTTACAGGGTAGCAGTAGCAGATGTGACAAGTTACTACCTTACCCCTGTTGATGGTATTGAAATCTTGGATGGATTCAGAGGCTGGCTGAGCTGCCCCAGTGGTGTTGAGGGCTAAACCACTGTCAACTCAGCCAGCATGCCCAGGGAGGCCCAGGTTCTGGTCTGTGCTATGTCTGTTTATGATTTTACCCCTTAACTAATATTTTTCTAACTCCAAGGTCCACTCCCCTCAGAGTTAGTTATTTTAATTACAGGGTGTGGGGGCAGACTTCCATAGGCATGTTTTGGGGTGAAGCCCCCAAATTGCCTTTGTATTTTTCAATCAGATGCCCAACATTGTTTTGTCGGGCATCTGATTAATTTGGAAGTGTGAATTTTGGGCCACTAAACTCAGGATCCTGGGACTCAGGATCTCGACTTTAGGGATATCATGGTATAGCCACTTTGAGTGCCTGAGGATGTTTTTAAAGTTTAATTGACTAATGAAATTCTGAGTCTTTAATGAATTTTTAACCAGACTTCTTTGGAGGAGATTTAAAGTTTCAGACCTCTTGAAAACGGTGCTTCCTGGGCCGGGGAGCTAGTGGGGAACTTCTGGAGAAGAGAGAGTGAAGAAGAGGTCTCCTGTTGCAGCCTGAGTCTCCAAAGAAGTCATGAGAGGTAGCAGTATCCATTTTATCTGCAGTAGAACCCAGGCCATGGTAAGAGAAAACATTTTATTTCTTCATGGTTGTTGAGGTTTCGGTCTGGTTCCTTTGTTGTAGCCCCTCCCTTTTGTAACGTGAGAAGCCCCTAGATATATGGGGAAGTGGGTGGCTACATGTGGGGACTTGTCTGGGATGTTTTGGGGACCTTGCACCCCAGAGCCCTATGTTCTGGATTGAGGGCTGGTGGGTCGGCCTAACTAGGTAGACCACGTGGTGCATTTAAAATTTCATCCTGGGTGTGGTGGGCTGGGTGGTAGGCCACAGCACTGCTCTCTGTGTAAGCTGGCATGTTTTGCTGGTCATGTGATTCCAGACCATATTCTGATTGGCTGGAGGATGAGCTGAGGGAAAATGAGTGAAGAAGGCATTGCCATTTTGTGGAAGAGTGGGAGCGAGCAGAGGAGGAGGATTGAGCAAAAAAGTATCAGAGCTGAGAGGGAGTGGTGTGAGAACTGTTGGCCCACTGATCCTGGAAGGAACTGGGCCTGGCGGGTATGGATCCATTTTCTCAGATGGCTGGGCGGGGATAAGAGCTGAAGATGTGCCTCCTTCCGAGGAACCTTTATCAATGGTTCTTCACCATTGTCATCTTGACTATGAAACACCGAGGTGAAGGAGTGATGTGTCAGATGTGGCTATAAGGGAGAGGGACTAGCTTATCTACTGATGTGCAGTTTTGCTCCAGCTCAGTCCCTGGAAGCATATTTGACTGGGCCCCTCCCATTTTCCATTTGGTATATCCCGCAGTTTTCAGAATGCCTCCTCCAGTATGGTCGAAGGAAGCCTGAAGCCTGGTGCTGTGGAGCGCTTGTCATTAGAGAGACCTCAGTACGGACCCCAGAGAAAGTGAAAGAGCCAGAACCAGTGTGAGCACCCTCCCCCAATGTGATTGTTGAAGCAGAAGAGGTGCTGGGGAGAGTGCAGCTACAGCAAAGGAGAAAAAGGGTGACGATGGACCCAGCCATCTTCCCTGTTCCTCGTCACCAACTGCCTCAGCTCCCCATGGCAGCGGGAGGGGCAGAGGCCTTAGACCACCTGCAAGCAAACCCCAGGACCTGGGGAACATTGCCTAGGCCTCAGTGTGAAGGCAACCTGAACAGAAAAGGATCATGGCCAGTTTTCCCAGCTTCTGTAAGACCAAAAACTGCTGCAGTTGGTCTGGGGTCTCGAGGGAAGGAGGAGAGTAAGTCTGGAAAAGGACTTTTGGTGGATGATGAGAATTTTGATGAGGACAAGTTCCTTGGCAAAAGTTTCAACTTAATGATTATGATATCTATCGGTCCATACCTAAGCCCTGCCATTGTCCAGTGATCACAGCTGATGATCAGATACCCGCATCCCAGAGTGCTCACATGCCCTTCGGAGAAGGATGGATGGACTTAACAGGCCAAATACAGGAAGGGGTATGGCTAGAAACAGGAGCTGCCCACAGGACCAGCATAAGAGATCTGCCAGAGTGGAGCCAAGCAGACCAGTGGGCGCAGCACAGACTGAGAATAGAGTATGAGTGCCTTGACTACCCTTACTAGTCAGTGAAACAGTGGCATATTGTGGTGGAGATGAGAGGGACTGGGTTTATTGTGAGCAATTGGGAAAGTTGAACCATCACCCTGGAAGAAGTGGCTGTCCATCTCAAGAACTATTCCAGAAGGACAGAGCCATGTGCACACCTCCCATGACCAGGCTGACTCTGTTTAAACAATTTGCCTTGGTGCAGGATCTGGCTGAATGATGCAAAAGTACTTTGTGATTGCCAAAGACTTTTGGAAAACTCACTACCAAGCCAGACCTGAATTTTATTTTCCACCAGGAGGAGGACCCACGTACTTAAAGGAAATGTCCATGTCCCATAGACCCCACCTCCATATGAAGTGGGGCCTGATTAGCAGTTTCATAAATGCACACATTTTTAGTACTTACCGCTCATAATTTAATTTCAGATTCTAGATGGTTGATCCCGCCCTCCATGCCAGCATTTTAAGTTTGCAAATCCCTCGGTGTGCCACAAGCACCGTGACTGTCCCAGTATGGCGTGTCTTGCGGGGATTAGCAGGCGCTTCAATAGTGTTATTGTACTGGCATTGCTTTCAGACAGCTCGGTCTGGAGCCGACATGCCTCCGTGATAAGAGAGACCAGGTGCAGACGACAGGCATCCTAGTAGTCTGTACCTTGTCTCAGTATAACCTGAACACATGCAGGATCCAAACCGGAGCTATTTGAAGCTATGGCAATGCAGATAGCCTTTGCTTCAAATAGCTCTGGTTTGGGTCCTGCATGTATCACGTCTCTGCAGACCAGATACAGACTGTTAGGGTGCCTGTCAGTCTGCACCTGAGTCTCCGTTTATCATGGAGATATCGAGCTCCAGACCGGAGCTGTCTGAGTAATGTCAGTACAATAAAACTATGGAAGCACCCCAGCTGATCCCTGCAAGACACGTCATACTGGGGACCGCCATGGTGCCAGGGCACGCTGGAGGATTTGCAAATGTAAAATGCTGGTGGGGAGGGTGCAGGATCAACCAGATAGAATTTTATATTAAAACATGAGCAGTAAGTACTAAAATGTGTGCATTTATGAAACGCTAATCGGGCCCCAATTCATATGGATGTGGGGCCTGATGGGACGTGGACGTTCCCTTTAAAGCCCCTATAAAGAACTTTGACTGTGCCGCATATTGCTCCTTGGAGCAAGTGTTATCCCAACTGGCTTAATGAATTATCTTGACTTTTGTACCTCAGAGGACTACAAATGAAGACATTAGCTTTTACAATTTTGAAAGTTTGTATTAGAAAGAAAACAAAATTAATCATTAAAATGTGTGCCTGGGTGAGTGTATGAGTGTGTGGCTTAAGTGTGTAGCATGATTATGGTCTAAATATATATATATATATATATATATATATATATATATATATATACATACACACTAGGTGATTATGGTTAGTTTAATCAACCTAACAGAAATAAGAATAATATTTTAATCTACCATGCTGTTCCTGTTTTTATTGCTTATGTAGTTTTTATTGAGTTTGCCCCCCACCACCCAGAGGCACAGAAGAAGAAGAAAAAATGTTTTTGTTTGGGTTTTGGGCCTAGTAGCAGGTACGAATGGGTTTTCCCTGGAACCCACCTTAACAACTTGGCTAATGCCAGCTTCCCTGGAGCAGATACCGAAGGAGGGGTGAGGCGTAGTTGAAGAGCTGATGAGGTTTTTGCCAGCATTCCTATAGGAAATGATTCCCTTGGGTGGGAAGTGTGTAAGCCCCTTCTTTTGACAGGAGCATTGCTTACCTTTAGGGATCCTGCTAATGGTGCCTTCCCCTGGTTTAAGGGTTTTATAGGTATTCGGGGAAGGCACAAATTGGTTGTGTTATTAGACTTCTACTATGGGCAGTCTCTTAGTCCATAAAAGAAGTCAGCTCGGGTGGCTCAGGGGAGGAGAGGAGGCTGGCTTGGAGGTGGCAGGACAGACAGGCAGGGAGGGAGGAGCTCGTTAGTCTGGGTTTGGGCCAGATTTGAGGAGGGACCACCCCTCACAAGTGGGAGGTAGAGCAGTGATTGGGGCAACATGGCGCTAGTAATAGGTGCTTCATGGGAGGGCCTCAGATAGTCTGCCAGCATTGTGTGGAACTGGGGCTCTAGTAGGAGATGGGGTAAGGCGAGTGCCCATTAAGAGGTAGTTTGTTGGGGTCTCAGGCTTATTAGGAAGTAGGCTTGGACTGCCAGGGCTGGGGTTTGTGGCAGAATTCCTCAGCAGGGATGAGTGGTGGCAGCTCCCTCTCATTTCCTGATGTGGCAGGGTGGTCTAGGTCTGTGAAAGTGGGGTACTAGAAGTTTCTAACCAATTTAAGGGCCTGTGGGAGGGCAGGTCCTGGGGCACCGGGGTACAGGTTACTTGGGTGGGCTGAAGGTCAAAGAACCAGCCTTCCTTGGGAAGCTCTCTGGACCCAGTCAGCTTACATCAACACATGAGTGATGGCTGAAAGGAATTCAGACTAGAGGTATGGAAGAGCCCTCTCCCCGTATCTAGAGAAAGAAGACCGCGGCTAAATGGCTATACCTGAGAAGAAATCATTTAAGGAAGAAAAACACAATTAAAGGACAGGTCAGGGAGGGAAATTCTGTAATCCTGTGGCAAGGGACCAGGTGGGAGAAGCATCTCGGTCTTCCACAAGGTTAGAGGCCGACTAGGGGTAAAGAAAGGAAAAGAATAAGTTCAGTGACCAACTTACCAGTGCCAGAGGTAGGTTTGGCTCTGAGCATCCAGTGCAAGTTCCAGGCAGGTTTGGGTATATCATCCCAGGATTTATCAGCTGCCTGAAGTGTAATGCTTACCAAGCATCTTGTCTCCTAGTTCAAGTGCTCCTAGTTTTGAATAGCTGAGCTCCATGGAGCAGGTTATTTGCACGGCTTTAAACAAGTAATGGGAACCCTGGGTCCTGAAAAATCTTTGGGATCCCAACAGCAATAAATTGGTTTGGTAGCTTAGCTTCAGCTGCCTGAGGATGTTTCTAAAGTTTAATTGATTAATGAAATTGAGTCTTTAATGAATTTTTAACCGAACTTCTTGGGGAGATTTAATGTTTCAGCCCTCCTGAAAACTGATGCTTCCTGGGCGGGTGCTTGCAGAGTACTACTGGAAAAAAGAGAGAAAGAAGAGGTCTCCTGTTTCAGCCTGAGGCTCCAAAGAAGTTGTGAGGGGTAGCAGTATCCATTTTACCTGCAGAGAACCCAGGCCATGGTAAGAGAAACCCATTTTATTTCTTCATGGTTGTTGAGGTTTCTGGTCTGGGTTCCTTCGAGGTAGGCCCCTCCCTTTCATAACATTGGGAGCCCCTAGACATATGGGGAGGTGGATGGCTACAGCAGTGACATTCAGTCCCTAATGACACCTGATCCCTAGTGACATCCAATTCCTAGTGACATCAAGTCTTTAGTAACATCCAGCACCTAATGATATCAATCCCCAGTGACATCCAGTCCATTGTGACATCAATTCCTAGTGATACAGCCCCAGTCAAAGTCAATCAACATGACATGCAGTTTCTAGTGGTAGTTGGTCCATAGTTAAATTCAGTTCCTACGGACATCCTGTCCATAATGACATCTAATCCTAGTGGCATCCAGGGCATGCGACATCCAGGCCATAGTGACGTCCTGTCCCTAGTGACATCCAATCCCTAGTGACATTCAGTCCCTAGGGACATACAGTGCTAGTTAGCACCAGTCTCTAATAACATTAATTTCAATTGACTTTTAGTCCCTAGTAACTTACAGTCCCCAGTTACAGCGAGTTCTGAGTGACGTCCAGTTTTCTAGTGACATTCAGTTCCTAGTCACAGTCAGTCCCCAGTCCAAGCCACTCCATAGTAACATCCAGCCCCTAGTGTGGAGCCGACTCCATCTACTCGAGCCATAAAGCTGTGCTTTCATGACTGCTCACATTCACTGTATCTATGTTGTGTCAAAATTGTAATACAGCATTGCAGCTGTAGTACCTTTTCAAGTAGTTTATGCAATTTCTTTGTTATTCTAATTGTGTGTCTGTTCCTTTTCCTTTTACTGTATATTTAGTAATTGTTTACAACTGAATATTATATGTGTTTTTGAGGTTACCATTTAAAATAAGCTCCAACCTCATGGATTTTCTTTGTAATAAATCTGTTTACTATTGCTACTACAAAACCACTCTAAGCTTCACATCTCTGTAATCTCTACTCTCTCTCTCTCTCTCTCTCTCTCTCTCTCTCTGTGATCCCGATCTCTTTGCTGTCTGAATCTTTCTGTGTATCTAATGGAAAGCAATATTATCTCCCTCCAAGTTCTAGACTGTTAAGCACTTTACAGTTTGTATGTAAGGTGCTAGAGTATATAAAACAAAATTCCTTCAAAATACCCACCCAGGACCCCACTTTGATGTTTGAGCATCAAGCGAAAAGATCCATTCTCTGGATCCTGGCGAGATGGTCTGAGCCGAGTTACGTTCGTTTCTTTCTCTCTCCCTCCCCAGTTAAGGACACTCAATGCTACCATAGGGTGTCAGAAAAGGGTTTATCTGGAATCAGTGTTACACAGTGACACATAGCAAAGGCAGCCATGGGGTGGTGGTGGTGGAAGAGGATTACATCCCATCTCTTGATGTGCTCCCAGCTTCACTCTGGTACAAAATGCCAACCTTGTGATTAAGGCCTATTGTGCATCTACAGAAGCCACATGCACAACTGATGCTGTATCATAATCTTCTCTTGCCTTAGGGATAAATGAATGTCTTCCCCAACACTATGGGTATTGTTCCTTTTGAGAATAGGGTCCTTACAGCTAAAGAGAACATGACTTCTCAATGAAAATGGCCAGTGTGTATGTCAACATCTCCTAAACTTCTCAGACACCCGTGACTACATGAAGACATGAGGGACATCCAGGGACTTTATGAGGGATGGTCAGTTGCTTTCTCTGAGGTTCTTCCAGTACTTAGACCAAATACGCCAGGAAGCAAAAGAATTGTAGAGTTCAACAAATGGCTGGGGAACGGTGTGAGTCTGTGGGATATGGTTTAGTGAGGGGAGGGGTAGGATGTGGAAGAACAAGGATCTGTATGCACCAGATAGGCTGCACTTGAGTAAGGAAGGCTCAGAGGTCCTAAAGCAAAACTGGGGAGTACACAGCAGCTAGATATAATTTAAACTAAGTATTGGGGGTGATGGGTTGTGCAGCAATCAGGTGAGGGAGTCCATTAGGCCTCCCCATAACTAAGCAGGAGCAGAAGCAGGGAATTCAAAAGGGAGGGATAGCGATGAGAGGAAGGGCTAGGAGGGCAGAGATCACACTGGAGGTGGTCTCCTTGAATGCAAGACCTAGGAAACAAGGCAGTAGAACTGCAGGCACCCGATGGTGGAAGGAGGTGGACATATCTGCCATCACTGTGACATGGGCAATCCAATACTAGGACTGGGACCAAGTGATCCCTGGGTACAGACTGTACTGAAGAGACAGGGAAAAAGGGAAAGGGGAGGGTGGCTATTTATGTAAGGGTTTGGATATTGTGTAACAGGGAGGAGGGAGGGGAGGAGCAGGGCTGAAGCCTTATGGGTACAACTCCAGAACTCAAAAGGCAGGAAGGTTAGATTGGGGTTGTGTACAGGCCACCATCTCAAAATGAGAAGACTGACAGAGAGCTGGGAGCAAATAAGGAGGTTTAGTGGTAAAGGCAATACCATGGTAGTAGGGGACTTCAATCTGCGGGGAATTGGAACACCCCAACTTCCTTGAGTGCCAGGAAGAGGTCCTCCTGGAAGCCTTCAGGACAGCTTCCTGATGCAGAGGGTAACAGAGCCAACTGGGGGGAATTCTGGGCCTGGTTCTGATGGATGGGAGCATGTCCAGGACATAGAGCTGGAAGACCCCCAGACAGGCACCACCTCACAGTGTGGCTCTTCCTCAGTCTAGGAAAGGAGGTAGTCAGAACCAAGGCAAAGGTAGTGGACTTCAAAGAGCAGACTCTGGCAGGATGGGCAGCATACTGGAAGGGCACTTCACCAAGATCCGCCAGGAAATGGATGCTGAGCAGAGATGGACCATCATCAAGCTGGAGCTGGAAAGCCTGGTAAGGTCACTGACTCATGTACAAAGAGCCAAAGCATGAAAGCTAGGACCATACAATCAAGCTGGTTGAGCAGGGAGGTAGCTGAGAGGGTGTGGGAAAAGAGAGCTGCCTTTAAAAGTTATAAGAAATCCAACTGAGAGGAAGACAGGTAGGAATATGTGAAGAAATCCAGAGGAATGAGCAGAGTATTAAGGCAGCCAAGGCTTTAAGAGAATTAAGGCTGGCACAAGGGATCAGAGTAGGAAACAATTTCTTCAGGTACTTAAGGAGGAGGAAGAGAAGCTGTAAGGGTCCTGAAAGAACTCCTAAAACTGAAGGTGGGCAAAGCAATGGGGCCTGATGGGATTCACGCAGAATCTTAAAAGAACTAAGGGTGGGGGACCGTGTGACACCACTGACCAACCTTTTAACAAATCATGGGAGGATGGGGTGGTACCTGAGGACTGGAGGAGGGCAAATGTGATTCCACTTCACAAAAGTGGGAGCAGGAAACTACTGAACCTGTTAGTTTGACCTCAGAGGTTGGGAAAATGATGGAATCACTTCTGAAGGAAAGAATTGTTGAGTACCTAGAGGCCAGTGGAGCACAGGACCCAAGGCAGCATGGATTCACAGCAGGAAAGTCAAGTCAGATGAATCTAATCGATTTCTTTAACTGGGTGACCAAAGTAATAGGCCGGGGGGCTATCGATATGTTCTACCTAGACTTTAGCAAGTCATTTGACACAGTCCCACAAAAGATTAATAATCAAGTTAGCCAGCCTGGGAGTGGGTCCCAGGGTGGTAGCCTGGGTAGCAAAATGGCTGCACAACAGGACACAGATGGTAATAGTAAATGGAACTCACTCAGAAGAATGGGGGTTACTAGTGGAGTACCTCAGGGTTCAGTACTGGGTCCAGTCCTCTTTAATGTCTTTATAGGTGACATTGCAGAGGGTCTG
Organism: Neoceratodus forsteri; assembly: GCA_016271365.2. NCBI lineage: Eukaryota > Metazoa > Chordata > Ceratodontiformes > Ceratodontidae > Neoceratodus > Neoceratodus forsteri. The sequence continues at coordinate 487,178,896 of CM028132.1, read as the reverse complement.
GAAGGAAAAGTATGTCTCTTTGCATATGACACAAAGATCTGTAACAGAGTTGATACATGGGGTTGTGTGGAAAGGATGAGAGGGACTGGGCAAGGTTGGAGAAATGGTCAGATGTATGGCAACTTAGCTTCAATGCAAAGAAGTGCAAAGTACTGCACCTCGGAAACAAAACCAGGAGAAGAGTACACAATGGTGGGGTACTAACAACAAAAAAAATGGAAAGGGACCTGGGGTAGTCATATTAGATAACCTAAAGGTGAGCAAGCAATGTGAGAAGGCAGTAAGGAGAGCTGGGGTGATACTGGGATGCATAAGGAGAGGCAGAACAAGCATTTATTAATGCTGAATGTTGCTTCTTATATGTGCTGTTTAGGTTTATGGAAGTGAAAGTACCATGCTAAGAACTGTCAGCAGGGGTCAGAAGCTCATGCTGCCCAACCGTAGCCATTTTCCACTTTTCTCCCTTTTGCAGAGTGCGGGCGAGCAATGCTGCTTAGACACAGCATGCCAACATCTGCCACACTCTGCTCCCTTTACTACACCACTCTAGTAGCACCACGGTAATCACCAGGGGCCGCTACAGAGCAGTGGGTCCCTGGATCCCACCCCGGATGGAGAGGTCCTCCGGATGCTCAATCCTATCCCTCTCCTGCCAACCCTGGTGGCCTGGGCTCATGTCCGAACCTTGGCCGCCAGCATGGCGCAAGGTGTGGCATCCGCACCTCAACCTCAGCGCCAGTGAGCCAGCAGTAATGCTGCCTTTAATACTCCCTCCCTTCCTGCTCTAGTGTACCCCTGTCCCCGCACAAGTCACTATTCCCCAGACCCTACCCCAGTTAGTCACTAACCCATAATGTTTGGTGTGGCACCAATCCCTCAGCCACTTGTTGAACTCCTCAAGCCTACCCTTCCTCCCCATGCTTGCACATGGTACTGGCAGTACCTCCAAGAATGCCACCAACTTCTCCACCCCCTCACACTGCCTGCCCAACTACTCGAACCTCCCCTCACTACTTCCAGAGTGTCCCCTGCCAGGTCATTTGTATGCACATGCAACAGTAAATGAGGTTTCTTTCTCCCTGCTGCACACTTGAGCGCCTGCCCTGCCCCTCCTGCAGTCAACCTGGGGACAGCTTCAACCCAAATACGGTGGTGCCTTTCTCCCTTTCCACCCCATCTCACCCATTTCAGTATAGAATCCCCAGGATGAGTATCCCACCATTCCTTACCCTCTTTCCCTTCTAATGCCCCTTCCACTACCCCAGTATTCCCTCTTCCCTGTCCCTTACCCCTGCCAGCTGCATCCTCTGTGACTTCTGATCTGTACCCCCTACTTCTGCCTCACCCTTTTTCCTCTGCCTTATTCCTCCCATTCCCTTGAACCCCTTCCAGCCTGACTACATGCTACTGGCCTCCATGTCAACCTCCCCTCCTCCTGCTGATTTCCAACCCTCTCCTATCCCTGCTGTTGTCAATTTAGAGCCCCATTCCCTTCTACCCGATAGTGATGCCCCTCCATCCTTCCCCTTCCCATAGCCTTCTCTCTCCCAGTCACCACCCCTCCTTCCTTACTAGCCCCTTCTACCCTTTTGTCCTAGCTATCTTTTCCCTGCCTGTTGCCATCCCTTATGCCCGCTTGTCCTCCCCTTTCAGTATGTTCCTCTCCCCTCTCTCTCCATAGCAGAGGTTTGAATCTATTCTAGTCAATACCCTCCTACACCTCTTCCTGTATTGGTTCCCTCTCCTACTTGTTCCCCTCCATTGCCACCCTGGTCTCTTCCTACCCGCAGCCATCTGCTTTCTCCCTGTTACTCCTTGTGGTCTTTTCCTTCCCCATCAGGAGGTCCCCCTCACCTCAGGCACCCCTCCCTTCTCCTGTCCTTTCTGTTAGAGCCTCTGATACTGGGGTCAGTTTCACTCCCTAGTTGTTCTTCCTCGTCCCCTTTGCCATCTCCTATTCCCCGCCCCTAGGATGCCTACCATACTCATCTGTCCTGCCACTTAGACTTCTCCCTAACCCCACAGTTCCTCCCTCAAACAAGCCAGTCATCTACAGACCACTACCCCCCATCCTCCAAGCCCAGTCCAGGATCATGCAGACCCACACCCTGTACATCCCACAACCCTTCAAAGATGCCAGCCCTATTGACATGTGGCACCTGCCCAATTTTGGCCCCATCTTATATTACGGGCTCTAACTCCTTGGTTCTGTACCCTACTACAACCCGTTAGGCCCCTATTTACTCAAATTCCTATTCCCCACACTAGTCCTTCTACTGCCCCTTGCCGACCGGTTAATTCAGTCTCAAATCTCATCCATTAGATACTGTATTACTGTAGCAATTCTAAAGCCTCCTTGTCCGTTTTCATCCCTCAGCTACCATACTTTTTGTTCTCAGCTCTCATATAGTTTCACTTAGCCCAGTTGGAAATCTGTTCCTCCCAAGTATTACTCAGCTCAGTTAGAGAAATAAACAGAACAAATAAATATGTATTATTACAGCAATCATAACAGTATAGCTCAGTACTTACCTCAGTTAGAGAAAGAAATAGAACAACTAAATCTGTATCATTACAGCAGTCCTAAAGTATCAATCATTGCTTTGTCTCCATGAGAACCCTGCTGTAATATAGGACTAAAAGAGGACCCAGGCGGACAACTCTAAAGTCCTGGCAGAGCTTCACTGGGCTCACTCACTCCCCTCTCTCACTCGCTCATTCTGTTTCTCCGGTACTGCAGGCTGCCTTTTGTACTGGGCTCCTGCTTGCATTGGCACCTTTTTCTGCCCACAAAGAAATCCAGGAGTCCCAAAAGAGCTCCATTGAGCTTGCTCCTCCCCTCTCTCACATGCTCATTCTGTTTCTCCCAGCACTGCAGGCTGCCTGTTTGTACTGGGCTCCTGCCTGCATTGGCCCCTTTTCTGCCGCAAGAAGTTCCCAGCTGTCCCGACAGAGCTCCGTTGAGCTTGCTCACTCTCCTGTCTCACTTGCTTGTTCCATTTCTCCCAGCACTGCAGGCTGCCCTTTGTCTGGACTCCTGCCTGTGTTGGTGCCTTTTCTACCCCAAAGAAATCTGCAGCAGTCCGACAGAGCTCCATTGAGCTCAATCACTCCCCACCTCGCTCATTCTGTTTCTCCCAGCACTGCAGGCTGCCCTTTGTACTGGGCTTCTGCCTGTGTTGGCACCTTTTTCTGCCCACAAAGAAATCCACAGCAGTCCCAACAGAGCTCAGTTGAGCTTGTTTACTCCCCTCTCTCACTCACTCGATCTTAATCTGTCCCAAACACTGATTTCCCACAGCGACCGTGCTATTCTGCACCAGCAGTGCAAAAATACACTTTGGCCAGGATGTGAAAAATTACAGCTGTACTGTTCATAAGGAGGTTTGAAAAATGCCAGTGTTGAAAATCTAGCATGAAAAATATTACAAATCTCAAGAGTTACAAAGGTGCATGGAAAGCTGCACAACGCACACTTGTAACACAGTCATTTTATGGACTTTCATCACCAAATTTCAACATAGGCATTTTAGGACCTCTGCTCATGAACAGTGTCACTGTCATTTTCTTAATCTGTTCTGAACACTGATTTCCCACAGCGACTACGCTATTCTGTGCTGGAAACGCGAAACACATTTCACCTAAGATATAAAACTGACAGTTTTACTGTTCATAAGGAAGTGTGAAAAAATGCCAGTGTTGAAAATCTGGTGTGAAAATATTACAAATTCATGAAGTTCAGAGTGTGTGTGGAAACTAAGCAATGCACTCATGAAACAGTCATTTTACCAAATTTGCAACATAGACCTTTTGAGAGCCCACCTCATGAACATTGGCACTGTCGCTTCATTAATTGGTTCCAAAAGGTGATTCCGCACAGTGACCATGAAATCACATTTCAGGATTGAATAATGCAATAACAGTGACTGAATTCATGAGGAAGAAGAACCCCATGTTGAAAATCTGGTGCCAAAATTCCCCAAATACCCGAGATATGCACCAAAGTTGAAAAAACCCTATTTATGCCATTATACAGCTTATCAGCATTTCTTCAGTTCGCAGTTGGCTTTGAAGAGTGCAGATGTGTTCTCAGTCCACTGAAGATTGTTGCACTGGGCTCTGGAGGAAAGTATGGGGTGAGGTGGGTGTGTGGGAAGTGAGGTGCACAGAGGGTGGGTGTGAGTTGGAGGAGGGCTGCTGAACTCTACAAGGGACCATTTTCTTATTTTACAGGTGCTGGAGGGCAGTGCGGGACTGTTTTTTTTCAGGGACTTTGGCACACTGGGGTGGGCTCCAGCATGCAACCTCAGTGTTTTGGGGACCCTAGCCGATGGGGATTGGGCACTCTGTCGGCACATACCAGTTGGGGAGGAGAGCCGAGGGGATTGGGCAGCCTCTCGGCAGACAACAAAGTGGGTGGGGAGACAGTATGCCAATGAAATTGGGCTCCCCTGTTGGCAAATTCAACAGAAGGGGGACTGAAGCCGACAGGGATTGGGTGCCACGTCGGCAAAAGAATATGAGGGGCATGATGCCGAGGTTGAGCACCCCTCAGCATACAGCAGAAACTTAATTTTGTGGGGACTTTATGCCGATGGGTACTGGGCTCCCCATTGGCAAACTGGGTCGAGGGCATTCAAGGTACCACCATGCAATGACGGGCGCTCCGCATTGCAGTGGAATAGGCTGGCCTTGCCAATGCGAGGCTGCCCCTGATTGCAGTGGCTAAACCGTTTCAGGGTGGTGGCACACTGGCTGAACTAGTATCAACAGCAGCGTGCCACCCCATTGGGGAAGAGGACCAAGCCTCAAAAGGCAGTGGGGCACTGGCCACAACAGTACTGCACCTCCACAACATGTTTCTTGCACATGCGCCAAGCGCATAAAAAGGAAGTGGTTATCCTCTGTACAGACAGTTGGTGGAACCCCATCTGGAGTACTTGTGCAGTTCTGGAGACCCCATCTCCACAAGGACATAAACAGGATGGAGGCGGTCTAGAGGAGGGCAACTAAAATGGTGCAGGGTCTGCATCAGAAACAGTATGAACAGACAGACTGAGCGACCTTAATATGTATACCTTTGATGAAAGGAGGATTGGTGGACATGATAGAAACTTTCAAGTACCTCAAGGGAATAAACAAAGTCCAGGAGGGTAGCATCTTTCAGAAAAGAGATGTGCAAGAACAAGGGGCACAATTCAAAGATAGAGGGGACAGCTCAGGGCAGCGTGAGGAAATATTTTTCATGGAAAGAGTGGTGGACGCATGGAACCGCCTTCCTGAGAGGTTGTGGGGTCTAAAATAGTGGGGAATTCAAACATGCATGGGCCAGACATAAGGCAATTAGGTATACCCAGCCAACAGTGACTTTTCTATAGCGAGGTCAAGACAGCGACTACAGCACCATGCTGCTGTAGGGAACCTGCTGGAACCTGGCAATGTCTGTCAGGGGTCCTGCACCCACCAAATCAGCTCCGACTCAGAGTTGATAATCCTAAGTGGTGAGGGTGCGGGTGGTTCAGCCCCAGGTGGAGGTTTGGTGGGATGAACCCCTGAAGAGAACATGTAGTGCTGAAACTGGCAGCCGACTGCAAAATGCGGTCGATCTGCCAGTTTTGCTATTGGGGCATTCAACAAGAATTTTGTCAAACATCCATCGTGGATCTAGGCAATTATAGTGGGGGAGAAGAAAATAGGCTGTTGGTTAACTAGAATCTGCAGCTTATCCAATAGGTGGGGAAATGGGCAGACTAGGTGGGCCAAGCAGTCCTTATCTGCTGTCAAAGTCTATGTTTCTATGATCAAATTGTAAGGATGAAGAAAGATGAAGGTTGGGCAGAAGGGGCAGAGCAGGCAGAAGCACTCAATGAGTACTTCTGTTCAGTGTTTATCAGGGAGAGGATGGGCCTATGCCCCAGGGAAAGGTGGGTGGGAGCAGGGGATTATGGATGGGGTGATCCCAGTGGGCATGGTGTTGGCGGCCTTGGGTCTCTGAAGATAGATAAGGTGTCAGTTAGGACTCAATGGAGTGCATACAAGGGCCCTGAAGGAGTTGGCGGAGGTCCTGGCTGTACCACTAGTAGATTTGTTCAACACCTCCTGGGTACTGGATGCATGCCCAGAGACTGGAGAATGGCATGTGTGGTGCCCCTCCATAAGAGTGGGCCCAGGGACAAACCAGGAACTTCAGACCAGTGAGCCTTACCTCCATTGTGGTGAAGCTAATGGAGACTATCCTTAAGGAGATGCTGGTGAGCTTTCTGGAAGGGAATAGTCTCCAGGACAATAGGCAACATGGTTTTGTCTTGGGCAGATCCTGTCAGACAAACTTGGTTGACTTTTTGATTGGGTGACAAGGGGCACAGGATAGGGGCCATGTGGTGGATGTCCTGTACCTGGACTTCAGCAAGGTCTTGACTCAGGGCTACATGGAAGGTTGACCAGCAAGTTGAGAAGCCTAGGAGCAGGGAAAACTGGTTGGATGGGTTAGGAGCTGGTTACAAGACAGGCCGAAAAGGGTAGTCACCGGGGGGGCGCTCCCTGCTCCCTGAGCTGTAACCAGTGGGGTCCTCAAGGTTGATTGCTAGGACCGGTGCTATTTAATGTCTTCATTGCTGACATATTGTACAGGATTAAGAGTAAGATCCAGCCTCATCGCAGATGACACAAAGATCTCGAGCGGAGGTGGATAATGTAGTAGAGGTCAGCACTCAAGAGTATTTTTTGCACCTCCCTTCCTATGGCTAGCCACTCCTTCAGGCCACATGGGCCCCATAGCCACCCTCCTCCACCAGTCGCCATCCCGTTGCTCTTGCAACCACCTGTTGATCCCCAGGTGATCCGACATAACCCTTCATCAGATGTGTCCCCTCCAGGGAGAAGTGCCCAGAGGCACAACTCAGTTAGCCCTGGGGTTGGCTGTGTTGTAGTGAGCTCAAAGCTATCCCAGGCTTCATGGCATGCTGGGACCAGTGGTCATCATCCAGCCAGCCAGGTGGCTTTTTCACATTTTTTGTCCTGCCCACTGCAACTCTGATTGGGACTGTGGGAGCAGCGACCTGCAGCGGGACGGCCGGGGGCATGTTGAGGTTGCACATCCCCTAGACCTTCACCAGTCCACCAGCAGGTGCCATGGCCCTGCCCACCTCCCCAGGAGGGAGTTGTCCAATGGACACTCTGGATCCCCCTGCCAGTCTCCACTCCTGGTACCCAGGCTGAGAGCATGAACCCAGGTCAATAACGTGCTAAGCAAACTCCTTCACTCAGCACCACAGAGCCAGCTATACTCCAAAAGGATTTGACAAGACTTGAGCACTGGTCAGAAATATGGCAGTTGAGGTTCAATGCTAAGAAGAGCAGAGTCTTGCACTTGGGAGCCAGAAACCCTGGGATTTTCTACTGGTTGGGGGAGTGCAGTTATCCACTTCAGTGGAAGAGAAGAGAAGAATCTGGGGTACTAGTAACAGGGGACAAGAATCTGTCAGCACAGTGTAGGAGGGCAGTGGCAAAGGCAAACAAGATTCTAGGATGCATTGTCAGGGGAATCACCTCTAGGAGAGAAGAAGTCATTCTGCCCCTGTACAAGTCCCTGGTGAGACTGCACTTAGTATTGTGTGCAGTTCTGGTGCCCCCTCTTTGAAAAGGGACATCAAACTACTGGAGGGAATCTAATGCAGGGCACTTGAAGATGATCCTTGGATGGATCTATGATGCAAATCCGACACAAATATGTTGACCTGGCGTTAAGCGATGGCACTATATTGACTGCAATTGCTGTCAGCATTGTGCCATCAGAAATCAGATGATCTGCCTGCACCCCATATCATTTTTTATAATCAACTCTAATGGGAGCTGATTCAGGGAGGGTGCAAGACCAGGGAAAGCAGTGCTGGGGTCCCAAGCTGACTTTAAAGTGATCTGTTGATCTTGTCGGTATCAACTAGATTGCTGTAAAGTTGTTGCTGCAGTAACAGCATACCTGCTTGAACTAGGGGACAAACCATATGAGGAGAAACCGAGGGAGCTCAACATGTATTCACTATAGGATAGTAGGGACAGAGGGATATGATTGAGACCTTTAAATACTTAAAGGGCATGAATAGAGTTAATAATGAGGGTATGTTTAGGTAAAAGGAAGGGGACCCCAGGGGACAGTCTGAAATTAAAGGGAGGAATATTCAGGAGGGAAATGAGGAGGCATTAATTCATGGAAAAGGGTAGTGGCAAGGTGGAATGTGCTGCCAGAGGAAATTATATCAATGAAATCTTGGGCAGCTTTAAGAGGAGTGGGAGGCAGGGTCAAAGCAAGGTCAAAACTGAGGGAGATGGGAAGAGGGTGATGGCAGAAGAGGAAATAAGGGGTGGGGGCAGCTGCAGTTTAATAGACTGGGCTGTCACTACAACAGAGATGATAGATCATATGACCTTTCTCTGTTGGCATTTTGGTATGTATGTGTGAAGACCACTTGGTCTGATTTTTCAATTTACAATACTGGAAAGCCCAAAGCAGTACTCATTCTGGTGAAGCTTTTCTAGGAAGTCTGGGCACTCTCTAAGATGCCAAAGTCTCACCAGCTCTCATTTCTACTAATGATCTTTAATTTGAAGGCACATATTTCATTTAATATTATTAAATAGCCAGCAATTTGACTCCTCCCCAAAAAGAACCTGTAAAATGTGTAACTGTATTACAGTTCTGCCTATTTCATATGTTCAGATGTTAATTTGTGTGGATGGGTACTGTACCATGGACAAAGTCTGCTTGGTAAAACTGTGTAAGCAGGCACAGAGCACACCTAACTATATATGGTAGTTGTGACCCTCAAACCTACTCTGCTTTCCACAGAGTAAGGTATTAAACTCACGACTTTCAACAGCTAACAGTACAAAATGCTGCGTCTATTAGTCAACTGCAGCTGGGAATGAAAAATAAGGTTAGTCATGTGGAATGACAACTATTTCATGAGCAAAGTTACTGTTATCCTGAAATCAAACACAGAGCAAACCAGGAGCAGTGCAGAAAAACAGAAATTAAACATCCACTATTGTCCTTTAACCCAAGTATTCAAAGCTTCATTGGGGTCAGAATAAGTCCAGTGTCTTGAGCACTGACCTCTATTCCAACCATCCTATACATACACAGTTCAAATTACTTTAACAAGAAGGCTGCAGCACTCTAGCACACTTTATCAAAATGACCCTCTCCAGTGCTTATAGACTCAAGCACAGTACCTGGTGGCTAGCATGGTTGGGGTGTATGCCTTTCTTTGCCTGTTTAAACTGTGGAAATCCACCTGATCCCCAGTAGCAGGGATGTAGCCAGAAAAGTAGCTCATTTGGATCTAGACCCTCTACCCATGGAGAACAATTCTTGGGAAAAGGGTGGGAGACAGCACCTGTGTCAGCCTCGAACCCCAAAGGGGTGCTTCGCCTCCTTGCCACTCTAAATTGTGATGCCTTCCCCACTGGTTTCAGCCCTTTGAGTCTATAATGCACAGCATGGTGGAGCATTATTAGTTGGTGTAGTGGTCTGAAGCTTGCTGCCATAATCCCTGAGTGGCAGGCTGTCAGCGACTGGTACCAGCTCTAGGAGATGGATGGATGGATGAAAGAATTCCCCAGGCAGCTCTACAGAGCCATATACCCTGCTGTATCCTGGAGCCTGGCAGAATGGAAGTCTCTGAGGCAAATTACACAAGTAAAAGCACCCCAGGATAAGACCCCTGTGGGTCCAGATGATTGTCAAAGCAATTAGAGGGTCACAGTGAAGAAATATCAATTACATTTACCACAGGGATCTGGGAGGCCTGCTTCGGGAATTGAAAGCTGTGTTACTACACTGTGCTATTTACAGAGATCTGAGAATGGTACTCCACTGGGTTGCTCACCACTCTACATCAATTCTGGACTGTTATATGACAGACAGTAAAGAAGTGGAGATACCTCCCCAGTGGGACTTGCAAATTCATAAAGGATTTGGACTGGGAAAATTATATGTTCATGAGCTGGGACAATAAATGGATACCATTTACGCTTTGTAACTGCTGTGGAGCTTCAGTTGTTGTGTTTGGGGTCAGTTGTGTTGCTAACCCTTGTTTTGCAGCCCTGTAGTGACCAAGAGTGTCTGAATGCCTGAGAGGTCACCCCAGTCCTGGAAGGTCAAGTAAGTGCAAGTTGGTGTTTGTACGCCCTCTCTTTATTCCATCTGCATACCCGTAGATATGGGGAATACAAACTGAAAGTAGAAACTGGTGGAAACAGTTTGGCCACAGCCACTACAGCTGGACCAGAATATTTGCCTAGTAATAATAGATTGAGCCAGCATACACTACACTTACGCCACACAGAGGCTCCGATTTACAAGTGATCACATTCCCAGCAGCATGAAAATTGGCTGATAGCAGGAGTAACACAAAAAGTGAGAATGGGAGTGGACATTTAATAGCTTTCAGGCTAAACAGCCAGCATTGGGTGGCAGGGAGACAATGCAGCTCACACAGTAAAAGCAGACAGCACACGGAGAGCAGAAAAGCAGTACACGTCTCACACAGCAATGATGGGAGCTAGTGGACGGCACAGTGGAGTATAAAACCTGTACTGGTGATGGTAAATCCAGGTGTTAATTACTGCAAAAACACAACTTTAACAAAAGTAAGAAAACTCAATGGAATCACAACATTAGTATCACAACCTGTGGTGATAAACAGTGCCACCTGCGCTTGATATAAAACTGACTATAGTAGTTCATTAACTTGTTACAATTTTCCAAATTAAAACATCTTAAAAACTCTTAGGCTGCCAACAGAATTAGAACATAGTGGAGTTCTGGACAGATAAATCAGTCTGTGGCCCTGCAAAGGTTAAACCACTTTATTTACATTAAAAACAATTTGTACTTTTAAATTCTTATTTCTATAACATCAAACCATTTCTTTTTAAAATATTTTATTTGGTTTTGCCATGCACAGAGCGACATCACAGGGATGCAGTACATTATATCTATATATATATATATATATATTTTTTTTTTTTTTTTTCTTAATTCTTTGTTAATGACCTGAGGCCCACTGGAACACAAGGTCCACTTACAGAGGTGATGCGGGACCATAGGGAGATTGGAGGATTTGCTAAGGGTCATGCAGTATGCATGTGGAGGTTGTGGGAATTAAAAAGCCTGTTCTGCTGGATGTAGAAGCTCATTCACAGCTCATTGCTCTAACTTTCTAATGCTATACTGCCAGCCCTGGCAATCGTGACACCATTTTGTACAGCACGAGTATATAGTCACCAACTTCCATTTGATACATTTTGTGGGAATTGTGAGTATCTAAGTAGGCTTTCCAGGGACTTTTCCAGTAGTTGCCTACCTCGATATCAGTAAGATCTTTGACACCATACCCCACAGAAGACTGGTGAACAAGCCAGGGAGCCTGGGGTGGGCCACAAAGTGGAAAAACTGAATTAGAAACTGATTGAGGGACAGGAAGCAGAGGGTGGTAGTAAAGGAATCAAATCCGAGGAAAGAGGGTGACCATGGGGTGCCTTAGGGATCAGTCCTGGGGCCAGTCCTTTTCAATGTTATCATCAGTGACATTGCTGAAGGGCTGGGGAAGGTTTGCATATTTGCAGATGGTACCAAGATCTACAAATGAGTAGACACTCCAGAAGGGTCAAAAGAATGCGGAGGGATCTGGGAAAGCTGGAAAAATGGTCAAAGGTGTGTCAGTTGAAACTGAATGCAAAAAGTACAAAATCATTCACCTGAGGGCAGAGAAACCCTGTGGAGAGCTACAGAATTGGGGGGATTGCTAATAGTCACAGGAGAGAAGGATTTAGGAATAATCATCTCAGATGACTTAAAGGCCAGAGAAATGTAGCAAGGTTATGGGGAGGGCCTGTGGGATGTTGGGGTGCATAGGAAGGGTATCACTAGCAGAAGAAGGAGATGGTGATGCCATTGTAAAAATCGCTGCTGAGGACTCGTCTAGAACACTGTGTTCAGTTCTGGAGACTGCATCTTTGCAAAGACATAGATGGGGTGGAGGTGGTCCAGAGAAGGGTGAACAAGATGGTGGGGTCTTGTATCAGAAAACATATGAGGAGAGATTAAAGACCTCAGTATGTATACACTTGAAGAGAGAGGAATGGGGATATATGAGACCTTCAAGCATTTTAAAGGCTTGAACAAAGTGCAAGAGTGTGACATCTTTCAGTACAAGAGTTATTCAAGCATTGTACAAGGATGGGGGCACGGTGTGAGATTGGAGGGGTAAGATAAGGGGAAATGTGAGGAAATATTTCTTCACAGAGAGGGTGGTGGATGCTCGGAATAGCCTACCCCAGAAAGTGGTAGGTGCTAACAGTGGGGGATTCAGACATGCATGGGATAGACATAAGGGAACCCTAGATATGGGAAGAGAGGCAAAAGCAATTACCAACTAGCAGCTGATGCAGGAAGGAAATATGGCCAGATTAGGTGGGCCTAGTGGTCCTAGTCTGCCATCAACTACTATGTTACTATTTTGGTGAAAATTGACTGCCAGACCTGGACCACACCAGATCTCTAAAAAGCCAGACTGGCCAATCTCAATGGACCAACTAGACCATGCAGAAGTAGTGCAAATGTTGCTTGTCCAGCCAGTCTGGGCAGATGGGCGAGTCCAGTTTTATCAATCTAGTCTGGTCCAGTTCCAGAGGTCTGGTTTCATCTAGCCCCAGGCATGGTGAAAACCAGATCACCTGAACCGGACTGGACCAGATTGGTAAAAGCTAGACCAACAAAATTCATGAAACTTGCACCTGATTCACAGGTCTGATTGAACCACTAATTTGGTCCAATTCAGGTTTGGTGGCCTGGTTTACACCCATACCTGTTTTTTCATATACAGACAAAACAGTTAATAGAAAGGAGCCACACAGCAGCAAAATTAATGCCCATATATGAAAGTCTCAGTACTGTTTAAGTCAAGTCAAGTGTATCATACTCTAGGCCAAGCAGTCCAAATCGACTAGGATGAAATATGTCCAATGCTGCAGAGAAATGCAAATATCAGCTAAAGGTGTGTAGTTTCAGTATAACATTTTAATATTCAAACATATATCTTATAACAGGGCTAGGTGAAAAGGCTTATCATATGAAACCTTCATACCGGATAAGCAGACTCTCCTGTAAGAATCGCCTGCTTTCCCAGTGATGACAAATCAAATCAAACCACAGGATTTACAGGACGTGAGGCATGCTAGGAACAAAAAGGCCCTTGGCCATTTTGAAATATGCATAATGTTTCAAACACAGAACTTCATTTAATAACAGATAAACTTTACATTTATAACACATACCCTGTTATATCCAAGGCCCTTACTTTATTTATAAACATTCTACCCAGCCCACCAAACTGGTGCAAAAGAGAAACAGAATCTGCCTGGAATATTGTACTACACAATATGCTTGCTCAGTTCAGAGTTCTTCCAAACCTTCATCCTCAATAGAGTTGGAGTCAGGATAATGGATGCTTGTTATTAATTAATTTATTTATTTCAATTTTGTTAACTGGTAGGACCACTGGGCCCCAAAGGTCCCTTTACAGGGGCTACCCGAATTAGTTACATAAAGTAAAAACATTTTGCAAGGTACAGTACATAAGATAACATGTTACTTTTGTATACAATCAAAACACTGCCAATCAAGGAATCATACACTCATCAATAGACAATTAATTTCACAATCACGATAAGACAATAGCATAGAAAGTAATGAGGTTCAAAACAGTTTTATCCCTGTCCATCTGTAATGGAACCTGAGAAAACAGGGTTATATCCTCATGTGCATTATATACAGCCTTCATAGTGGAATTCTGCAAAATGTGTTTTTGCTGATATTAGTAATGTAACTCTAGGAGCAATTTTTTTAAAAGGAGACATAGGCTCCTAGACTGTAAGTCCAATATGACTCCCTCCTCCTGAGATGAGAAAGTTTTAGACTTAAATTTTAGAATTGGGATTTTCAGATTGCAAATCCAAAATCCTATTTCCAAAAATTCAGAGAGAATCTGAAGAATTCAAACAATCCTTGTCAGGATTGCCTGTTGATTCAATTCAGTCCTCTGTGAGCCCCAAACTCCTGTGTCTGGGGGTATCCAGATGGTATCTTGGTGGGAGGGGCACTGTACAACCAAGAAAACACAATCAAGAAAATAGAATATGGTCATTACATGGTTCTTCTGTTGTTGCGAGATGGCTTTGCATGGTGAGGAGCACGTACATTACTTTACATTGCTAGGGATAACTGCAGGGCAAGGTGGTTAGCAGGCAACAACAGTATAGCACACATTTTGTCCCATGAATGCAATGTCCAAAACTAAATTATTTTTCTATGTTTTGCACAACAAACTGATTTAATAACAAGAAAACTGATAAGCCACTCAATGGAGTGTGGGGGTAATAACTATGTTGTGGGCACTTTACAGACATGAACCTGACAATTACTTCTGCAACAGTCTCTTTATAGTGTATGGTGGAATGCCGCTTTGTATGGAAAGCCATACACGCAAAAGTCATTCTGCTTTAGTGGTGACGTAGATACTAGCAAGAATAATTTTCATTCTGCATTAGTAGCTGCATCATGATGCAGCTGCCCCCTTCAGTGTCATTCATAGGACAGGGAGCAGTTGACAATTTGGGTGCATGAGCTGGCTGGTGGGCAGATAGCCAAGAGGTGAGGTCCTGGACAACAAAGACTGGCTACCTACAGTATGGAGGAAAAATGTAAGCGATTGTGTTTTTTGGGACCATACACTATAGAATAGTGTATGTTAGCCCAAATACACAACAATGTTATTCAAACCTCGTGGTTACTATGACATTCAAGGACCTCAAGCTTTGCTCTCGAGGTCTTTGACGCCATAGTAACCACTTAGTGTAAGAATAGCATTGTTGTGTATGGGCAACTATACACTATCCTATGTCCAACAGATTGATTTATTGCATTGCAGACATTCTCTCAAGCCAAAAGGCTACATTCCTGACAGCAGCACAGAATGGAGGACCAAAACAGGCCATACTTAGAAGTATTGCAAGTTTGAAGACTTTCAATTCATATTCCTTCCTTCATACTCTTCTCAAACACAGGCACTGGCTTACTTTCTTTCTCTTATTCTCATCAATACTTAAACTGAGGTAGAAATTGTGACCGACAAGATGTTTCTACTGTCTCAATCCCTTTCTTACTTTGCCTTGTTACAACATGCACTTGTCAATGCCGAATGCTTGCCTTGCTTGCTGGTATTGGCATTGGTAGTCTGGAGTTAAAAAGAAATGCATACCAGGAATGGCAGTGAAGTATTGAAGTAACACCAGTTCCACTCCCACCCTGAAGAGACTGACAGGTGTTGGGGGTGTGCCTTTGGTCATCGGCCATAACACTTATGCCATTGCACCTCACCCCACTCTGCAGACACTGACAGGTGTTGTAGTGTGCCTTAAGGTCTTCTGCCCTACTCACCCAATTCCATAAGGAAATAAGCTGAGATGGGTGCAGTATAGGAGAATGGGGTGAATGTTTGGGCTGAAGACCCCAAGGCACATCTCCATGCCTGTCAGTGGTTGCAGGGTGGGGGTGGTGGAATGGGGTGAGCAATATGGACAACAACCCTGAGTCACACCCAGAAGCCCTGTCAGTCTGTACAGGGTGGGTGTTAAGGTTGGAACCCTAATGCCCCTGGAGTTTGTTGGTATTTTTGCTTCAAATTTTCAACATGGGCTTTTGGGACCCTACCTCATGAACAGTGGCAGTATCATTTCATTACTCAATCCCAAGAGGTGATTTTGCATAGTAATTGTGCCATTCGGCTCACAGGTGTGAAAACACATTTTGGGCAGAATGTGAAAAATGACAGCTATACTGTTCATGAGGAGGTGTGAGGAAATGGCGATGCTGAAAATCTGGAAATGAAAATAGAAAGTGACAAAAGTTACGCAGTGTGCATAGAAACTGTGCAATGCACGCTCATAATGCATTCACTTTTTGGAATGTTTTCATCAAATTTTCAACATGGCCTTTTGGGCCCTCCCTCATGAACAGTGGCACAGTGGCACTGGGATTTTGTTAATCTGTCCTGAAAGTTGATTTCACATAGCGACCGTGCCATTCTGGCGCCACTGGGGCAGAAACACATTTCAGGAAGAATGCAAAATTGACAGTTGTACTGTTCTGTACTGTTCATAAGGTGGTGTGAAAGAATGATAATGTTGGAAACTTGAGTGAATATATTAAAAATTGATTCAGTTACAAGTGTGTGTAGTAACTGCTCAATGGATGCTTGTAACACAGTCATTTTGGAGTTTTTCACCAAATTTGCAACAAGTGCTTTTGGGAACCCACCTCACAGACAGTGGCACTGTTATTTATTAGTTGGTCCTGAAAGGTGATTCCACGCAGCGACAGTGAAATCACCTTTCAGGACTGAGAAACAAAATTACAGTGACAGTGTTCATGAGGTGGGGTCCCAAGACCATCATGTTGAAAATTTGGGACCAAAACTCTAAATATTGGCTGAGATATCAACCTAAATTGAAACACCCCACTGACTGTGATTATACAGTAGGGCTTACTGTCATTTCTTCAATTAAAGGGTGGTCTTTGAAAAGCGCTCCCAACCTCCGGAGGTAAGTATGGCTGAGGGGTGTGGGGAAGTAGGGTCTGCAGAGGTGGGTTGAGCAGGGAGGGTGCGGGTTGGGGAGTGGGGACAGCAGGAATGACAAGGAACCGTTTTTTTCAGATTAAAAAAATACGTTGTGGGACTGTTTTCTTTTTATAGGTGAAATATTACAAAATGGATTTCAGCACAAGGAGGTGGGCTCCCAGTATGCCAGAGTATTGAGAGTATACAAGCTTTTGACCACAAAATTGGAAGAGCACCGAAATTGACTGAGAACATATGGTGTGGGGAAACCGTGCATTCGACACCGGGAGTGGGCATCCAGTGTCGGAAACATCAAAGAAGTAGATTTAATGGCACACTGGGGTGGGCTCCAGTGTGCCACATTAATGGGGGATACATGTTGATACAGGGATTGAGCACCTCGATGTTGGCAGGGGACAGAGAACAGAGGGTGTGGGTGGGCAGCAGCAGTGGGAGGAGCTAATTTGTTATCCAGCTGTGTCACTGGTTAGGAGGGAGGGGACTGCCCCTGCAATGGCTGAAACTGCCCTGATTGCAGTGGCAAATTTCTTTCAAGTGTGGCTTCACTCTGAAACTGCTGTCATCAGCAGCTTCAGTATTAATAGGTGGTCAATGGATGAGCCAATAAAGCACTAATTGGATTGGCCTCAACACTGCCACACCTCTGCAATGCTCAACTACTTCAATATGTTTCTTGTGTGCTGCATGCATAAGCAAAATAAAGAGGTTACTTTAAAACTCATGGAAGCTATCTTCTTACTGTGAGGTCTTAACTTACACAACAATGTTCCTTTTAGCATGAACAGAACCATCAAAGACCTTCCAGATACCCAATTGCTGATGCCACATGCCTGCTCCGAGCATCCCGGGAATTATTTCATCCTGACAATTTCACTTCACTTTTATGGCTCAAACCACCACATTTTCATACATGGTCTTTGACGGAGGAAGACCAGGGTGGCAATGGCCCACCCGCCCCACTGACCCTCCGCCAACTTGCAGGCCCCAAAT
Source organism: Neoceratodus forsteri (assembly GCA_016271365.2). NCBI lineage: Eukaryota > Metazoa > Chordata > Ceratodontiformes > Ceratodontidae > Neoceratodus > Neoceratodus forsteri. The sequence continues at coordinate 487,161,206 of CM028132.1, read as the reverse complement.
CCCATCTCCTCTCCATCTACTCCTTCCTTCCTCTCTCCTTTTAGTGCCCAACCCCCACTATTTATACCCTAGGGGTGGGGCCTCCTGCCAGTGCAGGCATGCCACACATCTCAGACCTACGCACCAGAGCTCCCAATGCCTAGCTACCCAATCTAACCAGCACTCCCAGAGGGTGCTTACACCTCTAAAAAGTTTGGCCACATCCCACGCTCACTACAGCTATGTACTTTGACCTTATCTTACACCTCATTTGGAGATTGGTAGGTTGTGCAAAGGTAGTGAGACATTCATGGTAGAAAAATGCTGCTGCTTGCCATTAAACACCTTGTGGTTTTTCCTAGGCATGTAGCTCCAGCTAAGAACAGACTTGCAGTTCCAGCTCTCAGTGCTGCCTCAAACAACCGATCCTGCTCTCCATGCTGGCTACAATCAGCTTAGTAGTTCATGGCAGGATCATGCCCCAAACCTTCATCAAGGGTGATCCTACATGCTTTTCCTAAGCAAGCACCTGCCACATTTTAATTTAAGCGTCCAGACTGTGGCCATCCAGTCCTTCAGAAAGTACAGCATGTTGGTCCTCTTGCACCCTTTGAGGGAATCCTACTGGCGGAAGTGGTGGCATGATTCTAATTCTCAGCACACTCCAGACTCAGATGCAGAACCTGTTTTTCTGTAACGAGGTGGCTGTTGTGGCTTGAGCCTGCTTTGCAGTAATCATTTCTTCCGCTGCAGTAATTTGTGCTGCCTCAGCCTTCTGCTCCACCACGAACATCCTTACGCTGTGAGTCTCCAGTTTGTTATCAATTTTGCAACTGCTTTTGTGAGCACTTTTAAGCTCACACTAATTGCAGGGATAGAGCAATCAGTCACATCTCCATGCCTGTGCCCCACCTGATGTCTCTGCATGGTCCCCAGACTACTGGGCCTCTTGGGTTGAAAAGTCTTTATATATAGATTTCTTGGCTGCCTCACTCAATTTTAGTATCAGCTTGTAGCTCCAGTGTCTACAGCTGAGCTATCTTATGCCTGACCCAAGGTTGTATGAAAATGATAAAGTTTTAATACTTTTTCTGAAAAGCTGATGGGAACTCCTCAAAACACATCATTCAGCACTTGCTGCTGGCTCTGTCTCTAAAGCAAGCCATTTTAGAAGCACAGTAAGCCACTCTAGGGGCATATTCTGTATTTCCAAGCACTTCCTAGTGCCATAAGCACACTTTGTCTTTGGCCTCGCACTTCCCTAAGGAAGTACACCAAATCCTTTTTATTGCACGCCCTGACATGGTCTGTTCCTCTTGGCTTATTCCTTCTTCAGTAAGAATTATTTTTGCAAATGGAAACAGAAAATTTTACAGGCAGAAAAGACCAAAGTCCATTCATCCTGCTCTGTTTCTTCCCATGTACCTCATCAGCCTAACACTGTGCATTCATGCCTAGGCCCTTAATGGTAGTGCAGTCCCACACATCATCCCCCCAGCACCCCCATATCATATATGCCCTTTGTGTGTTCCACCCTCTTGAAGCAACATTTTAATTTCCACCACTCCATGTATAACCATTCCATTTGTCCACTATTCTTTCCATGAAGAAATGCTTCCTCACATTCTTGTCGGCCGTTGTTGAGACCTCGTTTTTCCATCTGAAGAATATCACCTGGGTGAAGCATCTGGTTTCTCCTGAGGATCTTCCAATGTTTGTCCACACCTTTGTGACCTCCGCCTTGACTACTGCAATGCCCTCTACCTAGAACTACCAGGGTTGATATCTGCCGCTTGCAGCTGGTGCAGAATGTGGCAGCCAGGCTTTTGACTGGTACCCCTAGGGCTAGTCATATCATGACTGTGCTCGTGGACTGCACTGGCTGTCAATATAGTGGTGGATCACCTTCAAGTTGGGTTGCTGATCTATAAAGCCTTAGATGGACAGGGACCATGTTACTTGCAAGATCTCTTCACCCTTACTACCCCTCTGCTCACTCTGCTCCACCAATGAGGGATTGCTAGTGATCCCTAGGGTGCGGGTGAAGACATCTGGAGCATGGTCATTTACTTTTGCAGCCCCTATCCTGTGGAATTCTCTACCTCGTTGGGTTCAAAAGTACCCTTACATCCAGAGTTTTAAAACAGCACTAAAGACACACTTGTTTAGCTTGGTGTATCCAGATGTTTAATTTGGACTTGATGTATTTATTAAGCTGTAGTTGGTATTTATAAATGTCTAGTTTGTAATGATTGTTTTAGTTATTATTTTACTTGTATGGTTTTATGTACAATCACTTTGATCTCTGGAAAAGTGCTTTTATAAATAATGATTTGATTTGATTTCTGAACTGCCATCATCAGCTTGTATCCATGTGTTCATAAAAACATAGAAACAAAGAAGCTGATGGTAGATAAGGACATAGCCCATCCAGTCTGTCCATTTTGTTGCATTGTTTAAACAGGCCATCTGTCAGTCTGCGCTCTTTTATGCCACCCATTACCTATCCCTTATGACTCCTTTGTGTTTGTCCCAGGCTTTTGAACCCTTATCATTGTTTTCACCCCCACAACCTCCACTGGAAGACTGTGTTGGGTCCACCACCCTTTCTATGAAAAAGTATTTCCTCACATCTCTCCTAATCCAATCCTCTCTAGCTTCATAACGAGCCCCTTGTTCTGCAGCAGACTGCTCTCTGAAAAATACCTCCCACTTGTACCTTATTCACCACCATGACGTATTTAAAGGTCTTGATCATATCTCCTCCTCCTTCCTTTCCTCCAGGGTGTACATATTTAGTTTTTTAGCCTCTCCTCATAGGACATTTGATGTAGACCTTGTGCCATCTTGGTGGCCTCCTCTGAAGGCCTCCATCCTGACTACATTCTTCTTGAGATGTGGCCTCCAAAACTGGATGCAATATTCCAGATGGGGTCTTACTAAAGACCTGTATAGTAGTAACACCACTTCCCTTGAAAAGCTGCTGCTAGTCAACCCTGTTTATTAGCTGAAGAAAATTGAATGTTTCTGTCTTATCTGCTTGCTGCCTCCTGGTCTCTAGTGAGTGCATATTAAGGTTTTCCAGATGCTCCTCATATGTTTCCTGCTATCCCTGAATCATTGTGGTCCTCCTCCATTGCACAGGCTCAAGTCTGTCCATGTCCTTCTTTAGGCAGGAGCTCCAGACCTGTGCACAGTATTCCAGGTGTGGCCACACCAGGACCTGTACAGGGGTAAACTCCTCTTCTTTCTAGTAGAGACCCTCTTCCTATACAACCTAGCATTCTGTCTGCCTTCCCATATGCCTTATTGCACTGGGCTGTGACATTTGGTTATCTGCTATGATCAGCCCCCAGGCCCCTTTCCTCAGATGTTAGGACTACTCTGACTCCCCAAACCAATGCTCAGTTTTCAGGATTGTTTACCAATAAGTATTGTAAACCTGGTCTAGGTTCAGCCTGCTTCTGGAATCAGAGGCAGGACAGGGCATGTCTGCACAGGATTTGAAAAACTTTTGGTTTTCCACACAGGCAGAAACACTTTAGTGACTGCTGGCATCCTTTACTGAAACACATTTTACTTTTCTTGTCAGAAAACAAAAACTCTTTAGGGACAGCTGGTGTCCTTACTTACAAACACACAGTACCTTCTTGTCAAAGCTGCAATACCTCAGGGACAGATTCTGTTCTTTACTGTGCTGCACTTCCTCTGCTCAGTGCCTTGCACTTACTCCTGGTTTTTACGGCTGCAGTGGGCATAGCCCTGCAGATGTTTTGCTCTAGAAAAGGACTCCTGCATAAATTACCTTCCAAACAACATGATAAAGTGTTAAAAGTAGTGTTCTCTGCTGAAGTCTCATTATTATGCTGCTTGTGTGTGTATGGGATCTGGAGAGCACTATTTTCCTCTGACTTGAGAAGTTAATTCCCTCCCTACAAGGCAGCAAAGGAGGCAGGACTTTGTCTAGGGGCATGACCAGTACACCTGGATGGGCAGGTTTGGGGGAGGAGGGCAAGCAGGTGCCACCCACTAGGGCCAGGCAGGTGTTCCATGGGGAGGAACTTGCATCTAGGGACAGGGAGGAGATACCTCCTCATTTCTCCTTTTCTAAGTTGCAAGAGCAGCCTCAGAGAGAACATCAAGGGTTTTGCCAAAGAATATACCCTAAGACAACAGCAGAAAGTAGACCTTGTGAATCATGGAACATTCTGGAAAGTGCTGAGTTTTAATACCCTTGCATTTATAAAAATAAATGAATATGGTCTGTATTCAAATTACAATACATTTTGTGATACACTTTACTCCTTCCACTAACACTGTACCATTTCAAACTGCAACATGAGGCTGGTAGCATGGCATTGTTGCCTGGAGGTTATAGTAAGGAGCTGTGAATGAGCTCTGTACATCCAGCAGACAGAGCTGAATTCGCATGTACGACTGCTGTCAGTAGCACATGACCCTAGCAGGATAATCAGAAAATATAAGCTTTTCCCCATCCTCATTATGGCAACATATTCACCTGGATGTAAACACCGGATCAGAGGCAATCTGATTTTAGTTTAGGGACAATTATTATCAACAGAAAAATTAAGTAATAAGGCATGACAGGGTGTGTGTTATTGCATAATAATGTCCTCCAGGGGTGGGTTGAAGCACGAGGTGAAGCTGAGTGTTTTCATCACTCCAGGAGTGACATATAGTTAATACATTATCAGGGTATAAGGCAATACCGGACCACCCAGGGCGAATGAGGCCTGACACTGCAAGCGGAGGGCCTTATAGCTCCTGGAAGGTCGGTATTGCCCATACCACCCACCCTGGAGGGTATTATTGCACTTAGAAAATGGGCACTGTAAAAGAAAAAGCGTTTAATAAAATAATATACATAAAAAGTAGTTTAAAATACATTTTTGTAATAAAATATTTCCTCTGCCTGCATCAGAATTTTTTTTTTTGTGAGGTAGGGTCTTTCCTTGTACTAGTGCCCTGTATTTCTGACTTTGATCTGGGTGTCATGGCCCCCTTCCTTACACACCACAGTTGAAAAGGGCTTCTAGTTTTTCAGATGAAGAATAAGTTTTATGTTTCCCAAGCACTACAGTCGAGCCTTTCTTATACTGTGTTTGATTGCCACACAGGGTAGGAGCTCGAGCTGACAAGAAAAGGCTATCAGGACCAGTGGGAGTGAGTACTGTGCAGTTTAATTTTATTTCTGGATCAGTTTCACTGAGGAGAGAAGAGGCACAGCAAGAGGGTGAGCAAGAGAGACAGTGAGTGGTACAGAGTATGACAGTTTTCACATATAGTTGCGGTTCTGGAGCTAGCGCTCTCTCTCTTACTCACTCGTGCTTGTCAGTTTGCAGTGAAGCTGCTTTCTCCTGTTTGCTTTGTCAGGGTCATAGACAGGGTAGAGAAGGTTCAGAGGAGGGCAACAAAGATGGTGCATGGATTGCATCACAAGTCCTATGAAGACAGGTTGAAGGAACTGAACATGTACTCCCTGGAGGAGAGGAGGGAGAGAGGGATATGATAGAGACATACAAGTATCTTACAGGGAGAAACAGGGTGCAGGAATACACTATTTTTAGCGAAAAGATGTTCCAGGACTAGAGGGCATGGGATGAAGTTGGAGGGAGGATGATTCAGAGGAAACATGAGAAAGAATTTCTTCACAGAACGGTGGTGGACAAGTGGAACACCCTGCCAGAGGAAGTGGTGGAGGCTGAAACAATCACGGATTTAAGAATGCATGGGATAGACATAAAGGAATTCCTAGAGGTCAGGGGTAAGGGAAACAGACTTCTAGGAAAACAAACTGAACTACAAGCTCAAATGGGCAGACTGGGTGGGCCATAGGCCCTTATGTGCCCGACACTGTCTATGTAATTAAAAATTACAAGGGCAAAGGACGTCAACCCCTCTGGCACTCATTCATCTGTCTATTCATTGCCTACCTTACAATGGAGATTATGTGTATGGCAGCCGAAGTTGGTAGGAGAGGGACATCTGAAGCAACGCCAGGAAAATTAGAAATGAGTTGAAAACAAATTGGTAGCAGAACAGATCAGGAGAGGTAATGCCGATGGTACAAGAATCCCACGTTTATCTATTTGAAAGTGATGGAAATTGTGAAAACTAGAAACTTAGAGAGGGAGCTAGAGGAGAGTCATAACAGAATGGGTATCTTCCAACAGAACATTTCCAGCTATCAGTCCACGTCTGCTCCCCGCTCACCAGTCGTGTGCTTCTGAGAAATACCGAATGACACAGTGGAAGAATGACCTGGCAAGGAGAGAGAAGAAATACCTGTTTATTTTTAATTTAAACAAATGAAGCCAGTATGTTTTCTCCTTTCATTTTGTTTCTAGTGTGGACAGGAATGAGAGAAAGGTGGTAATAGCGTGAGGCAAGCGGAATCGGGTGGTAATAGCGAGCTAAGTGCAGTTGTACACTGAGGAGCAGCTTGAGAAGATGGGCAGAGTGCTGTTGAGATCTATTGATCCATGAGAGTGTTTTTTGTTTTTTCTGTATGGTGATTAGCAAAACTGGCAGCCCAAGAAGAAACGTTAGACTGTGATTTTGTACCAATTGCTGAGAGGGCTGGCCACTCGCTAAGCAAGTGTAAAAAAAAATAAGCGGCATATTCTATTTAGTTAGGCACTTTCAGCCAATGACTAAGCAGGCTGGGCAGAGGATACTTGGTGGACTATCAGGAAGGTTTGGGCTGGGGCTTTTTATTTCAGTGGGCATCTATTGTCTGATAGATGCCAGCTAAATTTGTCCCAGTCAATCAGAATAGAGAATTTCTTTGTCCATTTTCTATACACAACAACACACAGCCCTGGAGTGCCTTATTGCTATTATAGAATGGCTCGTTATTTTATTTTTAAAAAGCGAAAAAATAAAACAAAAGTAGTTTTTCCCATTATTTGTGAGTGAGGTACATTTTTTTTAAGTTCACTTATACTTCACCAGTAGGTGGAGCTGCTCAATAAATGATGCTGATTTCCCAAGCCTATAATCTTGAAGCCTGTAAGCTTGCTGCAGTGATGGTTCTACACTCTCAGCACCTCCCCAGCGACTTTTCACTGACTGCTGAAGTGGCCTTTTAGTTGTAGTCCTGTTTCTTCTTTGATTATCATTATTAATTTGGGGTCGGAGGAGTTGTGGTTTGTGATCTGTTCAGAGACTGTGCAGGACATTTTATTTGGGACACGAGGAGTTGGAAAAGACTTCCTGAGATGGCTCCACAATTATTGTGCCGATGAGTACAAGAGCAGCTTGATTGAATGATGTGTCTTTTCATGCCTGCTTTTTTCTGCGAAAGTGGGCAGTATCACTTTAGGTGTGCATGAACTGCAATTCACGGTTTCAGTGGTTTAGTGAAGGCCATTTTGGGGGAAACTAAAGAAACTAATTTGTCACAGTATCAGTTGTGGTGTGGCTGCTTTCCCTAGCTATTGGTGTTTCAAAAGGTGAAGAATACCGGAGGGAGTGAGGGAGGAAATTATCTGTTGGGCAGCCAATAGAGCAGTGTGGGTGTGTGATTCTTGTGGGGAAGGAGGTATTTGTTTCTGTTCTGTGGTCACCTGTGTGCCTGTACTTTAATCCAGTGATGTTGCTGTTCAATAACATCACTGTCACAGGTATACATCAACCAATCAGGAAATGAGAAATTCTCCTGCCATTGTATAATAAATAATAATAAAGAATGATATCAACTGGAGTTGTAATTCATATAATCTGAAATGGTAAATACTACATATCTAGTGTATTGTACAGTTGCTAAATGTTTACGTACTTTATGCAGTGATGTAATACCCTCCCTGTAAAGTAAGAACGCCATTTAACTGAAATAATTAATAAATAAATAAATAAAATGGTAAACACTAAGTCTTTTTCCTTCACTGCTTATTAAAACAGTGAAGCCTATATCACATTTTGCAGTGATGTCAAAATGTTAGCTTACAAGCATGTATTAAAATTGTGTTAATTACAATGTGGTTGAAAAGAATGTTCAGAAAGCTGTACAATTATGTAATATTGATTCACATAAGAGCATTATATGTACTCTATAGGCAGTATAGAGCAGTGGTCTAAGGCTCTGAGCTGCAAATCTGGTGATATCCAGTAGACCAGACCTGGGTTTGAATCCCACAGCTTCCACTTGCAGTATATTGTGTGACCTTGAGCAAGTCACTTAACTCTCCTTGTGCTCCTGTGGTCGCTCCCAAAAAGCATTCAGCTTAGTGTGCTATACCTGTTAGACAATGAAATAGAAAATATGTAATGTCAGGCATATATTATAATGGGAAATAAAACTTATGGAATTAGGCATGTAAATTGAAATGGTACACCCATAAATGAAATAGTTGAAATGAAAAGTCTTCTGAAGATGTTATGAAATCCAATAACAGAAGATGCTACTGTTTTGTGTTAAAAAACTCTGAATTGAAATATTCTTGTCTTGAAATACCTTAGCAGTAATGCAGTAGCCAATCACACCTTGCATAGACAATATATAAGGCTGTTTGTTGCTAAGAGTCAACATTTATTGCTGTGGGAATGTTATGAGTAATGGAAGAACTTATTCTGTTCAGCTGTAAATGTAAGCTATGTTTTATGTAGGAAAACAAGCGTGGCTCAGAAAGCCAGCTTGTTGTGCCTAAGTGGTTGCTGTCTGCATGTGATTATATTTGATACCTACATGTTACTATAAGGTGATGTGTATTACTATACTTGGGTTGAGTTTGGTTGTGAGACAGTATGTCTGGAAGTTCAAGCTTGAGATCATGTAAGATGAAGTTTAGCATTATCTTGTGAAGTGACCAAGGCTTGTTTTTGGCATGTAATTGGCATTGTGTTGTGAATTTTAAGAAATAAGTACAGACTGCTTCAACCATGGCCCAATGAGGAGAGTGAAGATTTTACTGAAAGAAGATTTTAGCAATATTTTCCCTTGAAGTGCTGGATTTCCATAGCTGCATTAGTGCATATGTCTAATAGACATAAACATGTAAATGTAAAGAAATGCTTGATTTATTTGTTAAATTCTGATTTTCAATTCTGCAGGCCCTCTGCTATCAGTGTCAAGGACAGATGCTCTTTACAGTAGCTGTCTCAGTGAGGCCAGCTCATAGTTAAGTATATATTTGTTGAAAATGCATATTATAAAGTATGGTCAATAATATATTTTTATTTTACTTTTACAATGTAGTATAAGAATAAAATATTTTGTAGCTGTAGTTTTTGTTTTCATTTTGCCACCTGCCAGCTCATGGAATCTACCCCAATTTCATAACAGATATAAATGTAGTTTTCAGTAACCTCTTTGTGAGTGATGAAGACGTGGTTACCTGTTGTCCTGAACTCTTGCTACCAGCTGTTTTCATTGGTGCTATGTTTCTGAAAATGACTCAGTTAAATGGCATGCTTAGATTTATATAATTAAACGATAACATCCAGCGTGTTGAGTATATGAAGTTATAGCTGGCTTCTGTGGAATTAAACACTGAGGAGAAGCAAGGCGTTAACACAGAAGCTAGTTATTATAGGTATACTCTAACTTGCTGGATGTTATTACTATTATACAAGTTGGAGTGTGTTGAAAAATATGTTTTAATGTTTCTGCAGTGAAGGGTGAACAGGAAAAAAAGGCCAATGAGGAAAGTCAGTCACACACGCTTACTGTTTCCTGTATTCTGTTGTCGTTGTGTCTCGTGGTTGCTCTCCTTGTTCATGTTGTAAGAGTTAATGGAAGCCAGTGCTTGTGGCCGCCAAGGTCTGATAGGAAGTGAGAGAGAGGTAGGTATTTCAGTGAAAGAGACTGGCAATGAAGTAATGGTTAGTGGTTAGGCTGATGAGTGTAGAACAGTCTTGTTGTCGCTACTTTACGGCGCTGGAGGGAGCGATTGAAGGGGTGTGGGGTCATCATTAGGATGTCGGAGTTGCACAGAAAAATAAGAAAGAGCATCAGGCTGGATGGGGAAATAAAAAGGATCAGAGTTGTAAACAGAATGGATGAGGCGGTTTCACGTTTAAAACTACTAGCACAATGGCATTTGTTACTGTGTCATTTTGTATGGATGTGGGGTGATTAAATGACTGTGGGCATGTTTAATAGTTCATTAAATGACTGTGGATGGTTTTAGTCGAATAAATGACTCTGGGCCATTATTTTAAGTTTGTGGACAATAAATGCTGAGAGTTCTGAAGTCTGATTGGCTGAGAGGAGATGCCTCTAGTATAACATTATATAATAGGTTTAGCCTGTTTCAAAGGTTTATCACTATCTACAGTCATGATGATACAAAGTGATAATAATGGATACAAATGTGCAACAATGTACAAGAATACATATACAAAGTAACAAGATAGAGTATATACATACATACATGGTACAAAGTAATAATGATGATGATAATAATGGTGTATGGCCTTCCTTAGGCAAAAAATGACAGTATTCAAACAGTTCACAAAGCTTCCAGTTGGTCTGTCAAGCGAAGCATCAGACTGGGACAAATACCTTCTTCAGAAATGCTTAAAGATAATCAGAAGTCTCCCTAATACAATATTATGCCTTCTCATTAATAATATTGTATTAGGGGACTATCAATTGTCTTGTGGTGAGCACAGAGTGATTGTCCTGGTGTGATACATGCTTGGCAGACCTACTGGAGCTTGTGAGCTATTTAAAACGGTCTCCTTTGTACCATAGAAAGGAAGCATACACCACAGAGATTTTGGGAGGGTTTGACCAAGGTTCAGTGTGGGAATAGCCTCCCACAACCCTTCATAAGCCCCTCTTTGCACACCTCCTTGCTTAGGGAGTGTTTTCTCCCTGGGCTCCTGCATGGCTTGTGTGGCTGCTCCTCGCCTCGCTGCTGCTGGTCTGTTTGTGTTCTCCTCCCTTCCTCCTGTGTTTAGTGTTCCTCTTGCCTTGTCTGGTTCCCTCTCCGTTGCTGCCTGTCATTTTGCTTTGCTGGTTCTCCTACTTTCTGCCTTTCTTCCCTTTCTTTTTTTTTTGGAGGCTGTACCCAACACTCACCGTCTTCCTTTTTCTTCTCTCATGTCTCCTACCATTAACCCCCCATTCGTCGACCGTCCCTCCCCATGCTTATCTCCCCACATCTTCTCCCTCCCATGCTTACGAACAAGCAAACCTTGCTCTGTCCCCTGAAAGGTGCTATTGCATACTCAGTCAAGCTGGCATATTGCAGCTCTGCTCCAAACCCTGCTCATGGGTTCATTTCCTCAGCCTCTGTCACAATGATTGAACGCTCCATACCTCTATGCACCATTCCTGCTATGAGACAACACTGAACCAAACTATTTTACTTGCATTTTCCACACTTTTTAATTCTTGCTCAAGCAAGACAGTCCAACAAATAAAGGAGTCCATTTGCTTTCTAAACTTTCAAACATTTCAAAGCCTTCCCATCGTGCTCCTGCCTGTGCTACTTTGCACTGTGAGGGACTCCTAGACATGCCACTACCTGGACCACTGCCCAGCTGTATTTCATCTCCCTTCCAGTCCCCAATGCACTAGGAGATCACAGGTAAAAATGCTCAGCTCCATCCAGATAATGCTTTTATCCCTTACTACAGCACTGTACAGCAGTTTCCTAGTTTCATGCAGCAAGAAGAATCTTTCTCACCTGTAATATTTTCATGTGGATTATATTTGGTGTTTTACTGTTCCTGCATGAATACAGCTCTGTGGCCTGTTTAGGGGTTTTCAACTAGAATCCAACCAGATAAGTGCTCTACTGCTTCACATGTTCAGTTCACCATGTCCATGGATGTTTATGAATGCTCAGGGCCGAATACAAGGGCTCTGACCATCCATACACCTTCTGCCTTTAGTACTAGTAGGACCCATGACCTGGTGTTTAAACACTCTTTCAAATTCTCCCACTCATTCAAGTTTTATTCAGTTTATGTTTGCTGCTATCTCTATGGGGTGGGGGTGGGGCTTGTTGCTGCTACTGTTCTTACTGCTTACAGCCATTCAGACACATGCCTTCCTCTGCCACCCGATCAATGCACTTTTCTCCTGGCACCGCCATTTACCCAATTATACCTGGATGCTTAGGAATACCGTCCCCTGGGGTTCCGCCTCCCGCTTTCCCCTGCTCATGCAAGAACTACGTGTTCCAACTGGACTCATCATCTCATCTGCTTCTACAGCCACAAGCTCAACTTTGATATGCAATGTTTACACCACTGCAGCTTCCTGCTAGGAATTGTCATTCAAGTATGGACCTTATTCTCATGGTCCTACATTCCTTGCTGCCACTAATCCAGATATTTATACTTGCTCACCTCCTGGATGTATGCCAGTCACTCATGCAGCGTTCCTCTAGCCTCACTGTTCAACACTTTAGAGACCACTATGCCTGGTTCATGACCCTTAGCTCATTTTGGCAACATCCACTGTTTGTTTTTCTCCCTAATGTGGGTTGCTGCTTCCTTCAGACTGGGACATTAGCATTCCTTCAGCCTTCCACTTCTGAGCTCTGCCTATGACCTCAATCATGGATCCAAGACCTCATCAATCGATTCACCTACCTCCTGCCAATTTACCATTCCCTGTGACATCACTGGACCTCTTTGTCTCGAATCACATGCTCGCATTACATTATTCCTTGGTCCTTGTTCCTTTGCCAATCAGCCTTCCCATCCTATGGATCCAGCAGACTTGTTTACCCCTCTCTCACCCAGGTCAACTGCCTCATGGACTTTCTCACCAGGTCCCTTTCCGCTACATATGACTTGTTATCTTTACAGATTTGGAACCTCGTCCTTCATTGCTCCTGCACCTTTCATCATGTTTGATAGCTCCCTGCCTTCGTCAGATGTGGGACTCCTACTTACTCATCATGCCAATGGAGTTCACTATGTCCCATCATCCTACTTTCCTTCTGCATTCTCACACTTCGCTGTTATTCGCCATGGAACTGACTTTTGTCATTCTCCTCTGCTCTGGATGTCATCCCTGTGCCTCAACATTGTTTATGCTACTTCTTCCTTCAGTTGCTCAGAATCCACTCTGTACTTCCTTCTCCTGTAAGTGGCTACATTCACCTTGTCAGCTCAGGGCATTGTGCTGTTTGCTGTGGCTCCATTGAGCCTTGTACCTCTGGTCTGACCAGCACTCCAACTAAGTCACCTGCTTCTATGAAAGTCATCCACTACTCTACCCCTTCCTGTCTGTACCTTCCACTACCCATTTGATCATTTATTCATTACTCTGGAGTACTTTTACTTACAGCAAAACATTCATTGGCTCACATGCCTACAGACCTTTCCTACCATCAAAGTCTCACACTGCATATTCAGTTTGTTGCAGTTATTTATGGAACTGTCATTCGCCTGGACTACAGGATGGCTCCTCCATCTCTATTGGACATACCCTTTGATTCCTGCCTATCCAATATCATGATTCCTTGGATGCATCATCCCAGTAGCCATCTTCCTACATGGAAAGGACTTAAATCCTTCTATTCTATGTCTGACTTCATCATCAGTATCGTTCCTACAGATACTGGGAATTGCAAGATAAGTCATTCATCTCGGACTACTTCCAAGCAATTGTACACCACTTCTTACTTGCTGACAACTCTGAAGACCAAGTTGCTCAGTTCCTAGCTTCCGACAGGCATCAATAGTCCTAGGAAGTGCACAGATGTCATCCAGAGTAGTCATCATGGGATCTCCATCGCTTAGCTAGTTTCAGACACTATGTCTTCCACATCTTTGATTTCACTTCCGGACATCGCTGTGCCTTATGCTATAATTGGCACCTATTCACTAGTATGATCCACCAGGTTAACCTGTTCTTTCAATGGCCCAGTCAACCTCTTCTTCATGAAGTACATTCACAAGCTCAATGGTAAAGACCATTACGAGAATTGACTCTCCTGATTTCAGTCTGTCAACTCTTAACAGTTTATCGAGTTCACCATCTCAGCCTTGCATCCCAAATTGTGTATTATCAGCCAGTGTTATAACTTCTATGGCATCCTGCATTCCTGATCTCACTACCAGTTCAACCTATGGACTCTTCCTCTCATCTGCCTTAAGCTTTTCACATACTCCCACATTGGGCTTACCTGTAAATTAAACTGCCCATGACACCTCAGAGCATCTTCTAAATGATCACACCACAGGAATACCTACATGTATTTCAGGCAGCTTATCAGCAAAGGATAAAAGCATAGGGCTATGAACGATCATGACTAAAGAAGCTGTCACTCCCTTATATCATAATTTCAATCATTCCTCATATACGCCAGCCTATGTCTGGATGGCTTTGCAATTATCTTCTGGCCTTAATGAATCACCTATGGCATTATGTTTAACAGGCACTAAAACTCTTCTACTCATATTTACTCCAGGATGCCTACCTAGCTGCCTGTCACTCACTAATTGATTCCTTACCTCCAGACTACCTTGCACATTGAACCTTCTATGAATTGAACCAGTCACTCATAACCGTACTGAGCAGCACATCTATCACGATGTACCATCTGGTCTCATATTAATTTCATCTTACTTTCCCACCTCAGAATCTCCATACACTTCCTTGGACATACATCCTTTTTCATTTCAAAATATATGATCTACATTGACTCTTTTATCAGGATCTCCTTTACACAGAAGAACTATCAGCCTATGGAAAGATGTGGCCTTCATCTTCAGGATCTTCATTCAATCTGTATTATTGCTGGACTCGAGACCAAACCATCGCCTCATGGCACTAAAGAATCTTCCACAAATGCTGTTCCATGGATACTTTCTGAGTGACTAATTGTTCACTACAAAATTCCTAGCTTCCAGATCAGATTGTACATTTGAGTCTTTCACAAGCAGAATCCTTCACCAATTATTCTTTCTACTGGCATGGTACCACCAATTCTCAGTTCAATACCTTATCGATCCAGTTATCATCCCTCTGCACATTACAGTCCCATTGGACCAGCATCATTCATCATCTTGGATACTGAAATTCCCTCAGCTTCCTTCATTTGGATTCAATTTACAGGCTCCATTGCTCATTCAGAATGGCTCTCACTTCAATCTCAGAAGCATCATAGAGCGACATCACCCACAGATCAAAGATAGATTATCATTTCATCAAGCACCTCATCAACCTCACCTTAGCTATGGTTATTAGAACCTAGATCCTTCTCCAGTTAGTATGCCCAGAAGGACGGGCAGACCTATGGCCATGGGTCCTCAGAGGAGGTTTCCTCCACCTGGGGGTTCCTTTCCTGAGTGCCAGGGGTCATACTTTCCATGAGCTGGAGGAGGTATCTTTGGGCCTTCTATTCCCTACAACCCAATACCTACATACCTACTACTCAAGGGTAGGAATAGAGTAAAGCCACAAAAGAACCATAAGTTACACAAGCACTAAAACATCCATCTGTCCCCTTTGCTATTCCACAAACATTGAATGGGAGGGCTTGCCTGAGGTTCAATGGGGAACAGCTCCTCCAAACCTCTCTCATAAGCCCTCCTCTGGCACACCTCCCTTGCTTAGGAGTGTTTTCATCCACCTCCATCGACTGCACTCCTCCTCCTCCTCCTTCTCCAGTGCTCTTCTCACCCTTGCTTCTGGGCCTTCTATTCCCTACAATCTAATACCTATATACTTACTACTCAAGGTGGGAATAAAGTAAAGCCACTAAAAAGCATAAGTCACACAAGCACTAAACATCCATCTGTCCCCATTGCTATTCCACAAACATTGAAATATGCTCTAACAACATTTTAAAGCTGTGTAATGTTATCTCACAATGGTGATTTCAAACTACCAGTAAAACAGACTATTATTTTTAACTAGAGATGCACGGATACCACTTTTTAGACCGGATATCAGATCCAGATATCCTGCATCTACTATCTGACCAGACCGGTTTGACATCGGGTTGGATGGTAGTTAGTGGACTGACTGAGCCTGAAGAGGGAGGGAGCAAACTTTCCAGTGCCTATTGTCTTTTGAAAATAAAAATAAAATAGAAGTACTGTGCTTTATTTATTAAATGTCTACATCATTCAGTACTGTTCAACTGCGTGATGGCCTGACCGCTGATTAAAGTCACTCCTTCAGTCCTCCTAACCAGCAGATAAGTGGGCTAAACAGAAAGAACTGCAGTTAGCCATGTTAGCAAACTGATACACTTAGCAGCCCTGTTCCATTAGGCTCCTACTGCTCCCATGCCTGCCAACTCCATCCAGTCCATGTGGCGAGTGGGGGGTTTACAGAGGAGCCTTGACCTGGTAGGCTCCTGCTACCGGCTCCAGCGGTCAACATGGATCCGCTGCTGCTGCTAACTCTGCTGTTGGCCAAATAATAATAAAGTTCAACTATTTTAATTTTTGATCAGCGGTCAGTTAATGGTTCAGTTAGTTTTTCAGTTAGAAGAACTTCATGGTGCTTCATGGTTATGCAGCCGATTATCACGTTGAGGAGTTGAATGCGATACACTTAATTAGTACTATGCACGCATTCAGCTCCCTGGAAGTGATAATATAAACTTAATCTACACTTAATGCCTCAATTAACAGGGACTGCACTACACTACCGGGTACACACCATCTAGGCTTTCTTGGTAAATGCTTTTAAAATACTCAACCCCACCTGATTTAAACACCATCATCTGATTGGATCGGATATGAGGAAAAAGCTTGATATCTCGACCCATCAGATCTCTGGTCAGATATCTGTGCATCACTACCTTTAACCCGTCTGATCAAAAAGCTCCTTCTGGTTTATGGATGTCATCAATCAACTACAACTACTGTAGTAACATTTAGATACTACAATGACATAAACAAAGGCCATGATTTCTAACTGCAGTATGTAAGACAAACAAACTTGTCAGGCTAATTTAATGAAAATGAAAAACAAACAAACATAATAATTAAAAAAAATCCATTATGCTAAAGCCAGTAACTTTGTACTAGTAACCCCTCCCCAACTGGCCAAGCAGAAATAATCACAAACACGTTGACACTATGGCTTGTGGTGTGTGCAGGCTGAACACATGTAGGGTGCTAAAGAGATGCATTTGTTACTGAGCACTGCTTATGATTTAACAACTCAGGAATTCAAGACGTTGAGTATATAGCCTGATCACTGGCCACCAAAAGAGCACACCTGCCTCCTGGGGATATTTCTGCATCTCACAACCAGCATAATTTACATCAGTCTGGTTGTGAGAAAGATTCTACCTTTTCTCCTTTCACAAATAAAATTACTTTTTTCCCTTTTATAAATAAAACTATCATCTGGAAAGCCCTCTATCCCTCAAGGTTTCACTGGAACCAAGTTTCAGTCTTCTTCTTCTTCTCCTGGCATTTCTTTGTTTGTATTTTTATGGCTGCAGTAGGTGGAGCCTGCAGACATTTTATGGTACAAAAGGAGTGATGTCATGTTTTCTGCCCGTGGAACTGACTGAAGGTGTAAATAGTCTCCTCCACCTTACCCTCCTCCAAGAAATGTTTTCTGCCCTCAAATAAATTTGCTTTCATGTTAGTCAGTGGTTGCAGTGTACTATTTTCTTTCTTAAGTGGGAGGTACAAGAACTGGAACCTGAGTAGTTGGAGGTAGCATTAGTTTTTTGGGGAGGTAAGATCCACCCCACCTCCACCTAAGAAGCTCCTAAAGATCCACCCCACTTTTTTTTTGGTTCATGTGGGAGGGTCATGAGGTGGATCTATCATGCTGGAACAATTGACTATCAGAGCTGCCTGGGCTATCAGAGCTTACGCTCAGAAGGAAAAGCCTGAAACTGCATCCCTATACAGCACTTCTTTAAAAGCATTGGCTCAGCTTACATTCCTCTCCTGGTCGCAATTTTTCACAAATACATTCCAGATGGAAAGTCCTCCTGGTGGGTATGCAAGCATTAATCACCCACATAGGAGGGCTTTACCATGGATTAATGCCCTGCTGGGGGTGTTGGCACATGAGGCCAAAGCCCGAGTGCTCTAATCACCCAGTGTGCATTAATCCACTGTAGAGCCCGACGCTGGAGGTGATTAATGCACTTGTATCATTTCAAGTGTGACTAGAGTATTGTGCGGTGACAATTTGAGTGGAAAGTACAGAGACGTTGTATCACAGTACTGTTGGTGCATGCTAAACTATGCACTGCTTGTTTGATTACAGCACAGTGAGATCATCTCAGAACATGTATGTTCACGCTATGATAGACATTCATTTAGATAGTGTTCGTATTTTAAACTTGCTACCACTGACTAATAGCATAAGTAAGAGAAAACTAGACAACAATCCATGGATTGGCACCGATCTTTTTAGGCTTACTGCTTCCGTTACATCCGAATGCTCTACAGCGGCAGTGCACTGTGGGACTTTTCTTTCCTTCCTACACTGACAGTGCAAATATTGATACTCATGTGTGATTCTGTGACACATCTATCTCTCGAAGTTGTCCCAGTTCTAACACAGATAGAAAAGACATGTGAGGACAAAAGGCATTGCTGTACTTGTTGTGTTTGTTTTCTGGCACTTGCTGTACTCTTTGTATCTGTGTACTCATTCGCGATTTTGGTATCTCAGTGTCTGGTTCTGTTCTCACCATTCTGCTGCTTTTCCACCACCATCTAGAGGCAGAGGCAGTGTGATACACAGACAGAGATCACAACACGTAGTAATTCTTCGCTTGCAATTTTGTTTTGCTGATTCCGATGCTGAATGGGCTCTAAGGTCTCTTGCATGTGTGAGCTGCTGATTGTCATCCCAGTGTTGCACCGTGGTGGCTGCTCTGGTAGGGCACCAGTGGGCTCTACACTGGGTTAATCACCACTTGTTTTCCATCACATGATCCCTTTACACCAATCTCTTCCTCAATTTCACCATCATTTACTGTGCCATGTTACAAATGGTGTTCTTCATACCTGTCCTCCAACCGTGCCCCCACCACCTTACTCTGTATTTTGCATCAGCTGAAGCAGGTCAGTACAGCAAGAGGCTGCAGTGTATATTTTACTGAGCTTGCAGTTTTAAAGGAGTAGTCCACAGTCCACTCAGAATTTGCAAAACATATGTTACACAAAGTGTTTTGATTTGTATATTAAGTCCTAGTGTGTCACTCCCTCTATCTGCTATTAGGAGTTTTTCCTAAAATAGCCTATTGGCAGATACCTGAGGGCTAGCTAACTGGGGTTTCTGTAAGAAAACCTCTACTAAATTAAGCTCTAATTCACTATTGTTGTTTTCTGTGTGTGTCAGGTCTAGCTTGCAGGAGTGTTTTAATTTTAACACTTTTAATTTCATCAAACTATACATAACCATCAAAGCACAGAAATTGCTCAGATCATTAGCATTGTAATTTAGTAAGACTCTAGCTGTTTTCTTACAGAAAACCCACTCAGTTAGATTTCAAGTATTTACTAAACTATAAATGTAGGTACCAACTTTCTATTAGGTAGAACTAGCATTTAGTACTGATTTTGGTCTGTGACATGATTTCTTTTTTTTTTTTTTTTACAAATGAAGTATATGTTATGAAGCTGAAGCCTAGAAACTGCAAAATACTTTAAAGTCACTTTTTCTCTTGTGTGTGGTATAGCATAAACAACAGGATGACAGTGACTATTTCAGCTGCACATTTGCTACCATTTTACAATGATTCATTGCATCACATTTAATATCTTACATTCCTCTCCTGGTCACACATTTTCACAAATACATTCCAAGAGATGAAAATCCCTCCTGGTGGTATATGGTGTTATTCAGACCTATCCTCCAACCCTGCCCCATCACTTCACTCTGTATTTTGCATCAGCTGAAGAATGTCAGTACAGCAAGAGGCTGCAGTGTATTTTTTACTGAGCTTGCAGTTTTAAAGGAGCAATCCACTCAGAATTTGCAAAACATATGTTATGCAGAGTGTTTTGATTTGTATGTTAAGTCCTAGTGTGTCCTCCCTCTGTCTGCTATTAGGAGTTTTTCCTAAATTAGCCTATTAGCAGGCACCTGAGAGCTATCTAACTGTGGCTTCTGTAAGAAAACTGCTACTAAATTAAGTTCCAATTCACTATTGTTGTTTTCTATGTGTGTCAGGTCTAGCTTGCAGGAATGTTTTAATTTAAAACTTTTAATTTCATCAAACTATACATAACCATAAAAGTACAGAAATTGCCCAGATCATTAGCACTATAATTAGTTAAGACTCTAGCTGTTTTCTTACAGAAAACCCACTCAGTTAGATTTCAAGTATTTGCTAAACTATAACTGTAGGTACCAGCTTTCTATTAGGTAGAGCTAGCATTTAGTTCTGATTTTGCTCTGTGACATGATTTTTCTTTTTTTTTTTTACAAATAAAGTGTATGGTATGAAGCTGCAGCCTAGAAACTGCAAAATACTTTAAAGTCACTTGTTCTGTTGTGTGTAGTATAGCATGAAAACAACAGGATGGATGACAGTGACTATTTCAGCTGCACATTTGATCCCATTTTACAATGGTTCATTGCACTACATATATAGGGCCAGATATTCAGACTGCATGAAGCTGTGGCACAAGCCCAGGCGCAGTGCAACTGGGCTGTGCTGGGGCGTTGACAGGGTGATATTCAAGGAGCTACACCATGGCACAGCAACATTGAATATCCCACCTTGGCTACCTGCAGTGCACATGGTGCAGTGGCACTGTGCCAGCACAAGTGGCCAGACTGGAGCAGGGGATACACTAGTGCAAGTTCCATTGCACTAGGCGCAACAACCATGATATTCAAAGTGCACACATGCAAATGGGGCCATAATGTATGTAAGGCACAAATGGGTCTATTTGCATGTCATTATGGGCCCATTTGCATGCAGGTGTGCCAATCCTCGATGACTTGCACCTGGTGCCCTGCCAGGCAGCACTCGTCAGGACCGGCGCCCCTGCACATCACGGCAAAGTGTCCCAATGCCGATTAGGTAGGCATGTGTATAGTGCAGAACACATCCAATATCTCTAGTGGTCCAGTGGACCATTTGTAGCTCAATTGGGCATGAGTATATTTAAAAAATAGTGAACTCTCTCCCTGGTGGTCAGTGGACTGCTTGCAGCCAATCGCATGAGCATAAGTATGTTTCAAAATGTCAGCACTCTCTCTGGTGGTCCAGTGGACCATTGCAGCCAATCATGGGCATTTGTTAGAAAAAATGACACTAATCCAGCCTTTGTGGTCCAGCGGTGCCCCCACCTCACCCACCCACTCAGCCCCACGCCCGCTCCCCCAGTCAGCAGTGGGTGGCAGCTCCCCACCTGTTTGCTGCCCGCTGCCTGTCAACTGAAACTGTCACGGTAGGGCTGTATGCCAATGGTCCCAGCATGTGCCAATGGGCGTGCAGCCCATACTTATTATATAGTTCAGATATGTGAATGGATCCATTCACATATCTGGACTGTGCAGTATGGCATTGCTGCATGCCCATTGGCCTACACTGTGGACCAATGGGTGTACAGCCCTACCATATACGGTGTCAGTCGGTGGATGGTGGGGCAGCAAGTGGGTGGAAGCTGCTGCCCACCGCTGACTGGGGAAAACAGTGGTGTAGCTCAGTGGGTGAGTGGAGGGGGTACCACTGGACCACCAGGATTGGATTACGTGTCATTTTATAACAAAAGCCTGTGATCGGCTGTGAGCGTCCACTGGACCACCAGGGAGAGGTTAACATTTTGAAACATACTTATGCCCGCAATCAGGTTGTGAGCAGTCCACTGGACCAACAGGGAGAGAGTTAACATTTTGAAACATACTTATGCCCATGATCGAGCTGCAAGCGTCCACTGGACCACCAGGGAGAGAGTTTACATTTTGAAACATACTTATGCCCACGATCGAGCTATTTGCAAACTTTTGCATGAATATATACACTGTGATGCTGTCAAGATCTGTTTTTTAGACTTTAAATATACTTTCTGTGTGATATACCAGTTTGTTACTTGTTTAAACCCTAGCAGTGACTATCACGCTAGGTAGAGGAGCAGTAGTCCTGGGGAGTTTCTGTTGGGACTAAAACTCGACTGGAAACATTCTTTCTTTTGAGGTAATTAGCTCAGAAAGACAGAATTTTAACTTTACACAGTATTCCTAGCTTAAGGAAATTCTTTTAAACACTCTGGAATTAAAACTTAAAATCTGAAAGTAGCGAGGTACAGGAAGTGACCTTGTGCTACTTCTGGTTCCAGGGACCTATTTAAACAAGCCCTGCAGCGAGCAGCATAGCTGTTTGAAAACTTTGCATGAATATATACACTGTGATGCTGTCAAGATCTGTTTTTAGACGTTAAATATACTTTCGTGTGATATACCAGTTTGTTACTTGTTTGAGCCCTAGCAGTGACTATCATGCTAGGTAGAGGAGCAGTAGTCCTGGGAGTTTCTGTTGGGACTACAACTCGACTGGAAACAATCTTTCTTTGAGGCAATTAGCTCAGAAAGACAGAATTTTAACTTTACACAGTATTCCTAGCTTAAGGAATCCTTTTAAATACTCTGGAATTAAAACTTAAGATCTGAAAGTAGCGAGGTACAAGAAGTGACCTCGTGATACTTCGGTTCCAGGACCTATTTAAACAACCCTCATGTGAGCAGCATAGCTGTTTGCAAACTTTTGCATGAATATATACACTGTGATGCTGTCAAGATCTGTTTTTAGACTTTAAATATACTTTCTGTGTGATATACCAGTTTATTACTTGTTTGAGCCCTAGCAGTGACTATCACGCTAGGTAGAGGAGCAGTAGTCCTGGGGAGTTTCTGTTGGGACTACAACTCGACTGGAAACAATCTTTCTTTGAGGCAATTAGCTCAGAAAGACAGAATTTTAACTTTACACAGTATTCCTAGCTTAAGGGAATCCTTTTAAACACTCTGGAATTAAAACTTAAAATCTGAATGTAGCGGTACAGGAAGTGACCTCACCTACTTCCATTCAGACCCATTTAAACAAACCCTGCAGTGGCAAGTAGTGGCTGGGTAATGACGTACTTACTGCATCACTTAGCCGTGCAAAGACATGCACATCTGCACGGTTTTTGCATGTATTAGCAAGTTTTTTAGAGTTTATGTCCATTGTCCTGTTTCCTGAAGTAAGGTAAATCAAACTTTTAAACTATACTAGTATTTAAAATCTTCTTTCCCTACCATTGCCTGGGTATAATTTCTCACAAATAAAGACTTCCCTTCTGTTTACAAATGATGGGCGAATGGAACAAATGTGTTTAAATTGTCTTATGTATACAGTTTCATTTGAACTAGTCTCAGTAGAAAGTCATGTATGCTCAAAATGTATAAGGAATAAATAACCTGAATTAGAAATTAATCAGTTCGATGAAAGACTTAAACTATTAGAAATCAGCCAACTTGAAACTAGAAGAAGGCTTCAAATGACAATTACTACTGACATTTTGCAAGATAAAGAAACACCTTTAAATACTAAGGAACCAACCAAGAGAAAAAGAAGTAGAAATTAATCTGATTTAATAGATAAAGAAGATGAATGGTTTACTGTCCAGGCAGCAACAATTTCAAAAAGGGGAGGAAAGCAGGGATTTTGTTTTGCCTCTGTCTAGTAACTTTGATCCACTTGCTACACCTTTTGCTTCTCAAAATTGTGATGATTTATTAAATTTGACACCTACCCCACCTTCAGTGAATGGTAATCCAATTTGGTCTACTATCCGACTGCTTTGAATAATAGTCAGAATGACTTATTACATTTTGATCCGTGTACAAATATTGATCAGCAAGAAAATTTGAAGGATTTTACTTCCATAAATCAGAAACAAATTTATGTCTTAGGAGACTCAATCATCTCTAACCTTACTCGACAAATATGTAATGTGGATAAGACTACTTGTACACTTTGTAGTTTTAAGGGTGATAAAATACAGGACAGTTCAAGGATGACTAAAAATATATTGCACAATTGTGGAACTAAGCCCTTAGTACTTATACATTTGGGTACAAACAACATCAAATACCAGACTGTACAGCAGATTTAAGAAGCTTATGTTGGACTAACAAATCTTCTAGCTGTAAAAGGAGCACAGATTATTTTTTCTGAAATTTTGCCAATTCTTGGAGCCAGTGACAGAATTACCAAAAAATTAAGCATATCAATAATTGGCTTAGACAATGGTGCGTGAGGCAAAATTTAAAATGTCTAACAAACTGGGAAGTATTTATAAAGCATGAAGATTTTTTGCATCCGATGGTTTACATCTCAATAGAAAAGGTTCAAATATGCTAGGAGAAATCTTTAATACAGCTATTTCAAACTGTTTAAACTACTAAATGGGTGGAGGGGAAAAGTCTGCAAGTTTAAACCTAAATGATGTACCTGTTCCTTTAAAAAGTGACTTGGCAACTTGATGAAAATAGAAAATCTTCCCTAACTGTAATATTATTGAATGCAAGAAGTCTTCTCAACAAAATTTCTGAGTTACAGATTTTATTACTATCTAAAGATACTGATATCTGTGGTATCACTGAGACTTGGTTTTCGGACAATCAATGGGGTATTGAAATTCCAGTTTATCATCTTTATAAGAAAAATAGAGAATTTTCCAGAGGAGGTGGGGTTGCTTTTTATATAAAAGAATGTTATGATTGTTCTGAATTCAAATATGATACTCCAGAACCTTTGGGAGTTGAAATATTATGGTTAACTGTTAAACAAGAAATTGAGATTTTCACCTTTGGTATATGTTACAGACCTCCATCATTGGATAATGTTAAATTTGAATCTTTTCTGTCTTATTTTCATAGTATTAAATTATCAACAAATACAATATTATTGGGTGATTTCAACTTCTCAGGTATAGATTGAGGTCCTTAAGTGGCATATCCCAAATGATGAGAGACTTCTTGAAACTATTTTTGTTTTAGGTTTGGATCAAATTGTTACACTTCCTACTAGACATAATAATATTCTTGATCTAATATGTACAAACACAAAACAGTATTATAAAGATCCAATAATACTTGAACCTATTGGTTTATCTGATCATAATACACTTTATTGGTAACTATCTGTTACATTCCTTGAAAATAGAGGAATCACTATAATGAAGAATTATAATAAAGCAAATTATACTGAAATCAAAAACTATTTAGTAAACTGGAACTGGAAAAGAATTAGAACATCTTTCTGTTGAGGAAGTTTGGAAAAATATAAAATCTAATCTGCAACTTTGTATTAATACTTGGGTACCTGATCGAACTAAATACATAAATAAGAAACATAATCATGTTTGGTTCAACAACTCTATAAGGAAATCCATACTGAGAAAGAAAAAGCCTTTAATAAATATAACAAAAATAGAACTGCAGAAAATTGGCAAAGGTTCAAACTTAAATCTAAAAACTAAGCTGATGATACAGATTGCCAAGAAAATATTGAAAAAACCTTATTAAACAAAAAGGCAATAAAAGTCCTTCTTTAATTACATTGGTTCATTAAAAAGTCACAAACCAATGTGGGACCCCTTATAGTTGATGACGTACTGATATCAATGAATTAGAAATGGCAAATGCCTTTAATAAACAATTCTGTAGTGTTTTCAAAATTCAAGAAAAACTAGATTTACCATTTACCTTTGTCAATAACTCAGATATTATATTTTCATCTATGGAAGTCCTATCTACAATAAAAAGTCTTAAAACCTCTACTTCAGTTGGTGTTGATAACATTCCTTTTATTTTCATAAAGAATTTGGCAGCTGAGTTGGTTGATATTCTTACCTTACTTTTTAACAAATCTTTACAGCAAGGTATTGTACCTATGGAATGGAAATCAGCTAGGGTTATACCCATTTTAAAAATGGTCAAAATTTCTTGCCAAACAGTACAGACCTATTAGTCTGACTCCTAGCATTGGTAAAATGATAGAAAACTCATTTTGCAAAAACTTGAAGAGCATTTTAAGGTTCTATGAATACTGATATTTTCAGTATGTTTTTACAAGGACGATCATGTCAGGAAAATTTAATAAATTTTTGAACCAGTGAGCCAGGCTTTGGATGCTGGTTTCCCAGTTGATGTAATTTTCCTAGACTATGAAAAGGCATCTGATTCCATCTCACATAAAACAATAATAGAATGCTAATATAATCAAGACATTTGCATAAATATAATCAAATGGATTGTATCATAGTTACTAGTAAGAAAACAAGAAGTCAGTATTAGAGGTTATGTTTCCGATTGGAGTAGTGTGATGAGTGGAGTGCCACAGGGCTCTGTGCTTGGACCCTTTTGTTTAATCTAGTGGTTGCCAGCATGTCTACATCGAATGGTGTGTGTATTAATAAGTATGCTGATGATGTTAAGCTTGGCTGCATTGTTAATGATGCAGCCTCGGTTTGTAACCTTCAGATAAACCTAAATAATATATTAACCTGGGCTAGTGATAAGAATTTATCATTAAACATAAATAAATGCAAGGTTATGCACTTTGGTAGAAATAATCTTAAAGCTGCTTATATGTTAAAAATGTACCATTGACTGTAGTTTCATCCATAAATGATCTAGGAGTTGTAATTACTGATAATCTAAAATTTACTGACCATAATAACCTAATGGTTAAAAATGCCATCGCCTAATTAACTGTATACTTAAAATCTTAAGAGTAGAGACCCTGAGGTATTAATTCCACTATACAGTAGTCTGATAAGATCAAAGTTTGACTATTGTTCACCATTCTGCACACCTACGTTTGTATAGGATAAGATTAAAAGAGAACGGTACAACGAGATTCACTAAAAGTATAAAGGGCCTTAAACATACTCCATATCTCGAAAGACTAAAAAACTTAACCTCTATTCATTGGAATACAGGTCCATATGAGGGATCTGTGTCTAATTTTAGGGCTTTAAAAGATGTTTCCTTATTTGAAACTCTTTGTCTTGAATTCGGAAATAAGCTTAAGTATTACCAGGACTCATAATGTTAAAATAAAGACATTTAATATACAGACTACCAAAGGAAGAATTTTATAACCCAGAGAGTTGTTTCAGTTTGGAACTCCTTCCTTCAAATGTAGTAAATAGCCCCAGTTTTAGTGTCTTCAAGATTAATCTGGATAATTATATGGGAGATAAAAATACTATTTCCATCCTGGATAATGGATGGCAAGTCATAATGGGCTTGTTCCCTCGACTTTGTATTTTCCTATGAACTATGAACCTATAAGTGGTCCACTGGACCACCAGGGATGTAGGACTATTATTATTCTCGTATGCCCATGATCAGACATGGGAGGCACCACCAGGAAGGTGCAGCCGGAGCTCAGGTGTCCACCCACATGTGGCAGCTGCCCGTGTTGCACCCTGCAATATGGCTGCTCACTTGTGGGTGGCCAGCTGTTGATCCTTTTTTTTTTTTGTCGCTCTGTGTGCAGGCGCAGGTAGAGGGTTCTGCGCATGGACTCAGCACATCCCCGGACTGAATATTGGGATGTGCAGAGTATGCATCGCATGCCCCTCTACCTGTGCCACATACATTACCGATGCACTCCGGCGCATCGGGTTTGTGCTGAGCTCAATCCCCTTTGAATATCGCACTGGGGTGCATCAGTGGGTTGTGCATGGTGCAACCGTGTTATGCCATGCAACCCTTCTGAATATCTGGCCCATAGTGTATCCACTTTTTCAAATAATAAAACAAATATTCATCAACCTAAATTACTCGCATACATGTTTTTATACTTTATTAAAAGATACTTCACATTTGTAACCAAAAAAATTGAAAATTATGTTACAGAGCAAAATCAGCACTAACTGCCAGTTCTACCTATTAGAATAGAGGAGGCAGTATAGTGCAGTGGTTAAGGCTCTGAGCTGCAAACCTGGTGTCCTGGGTTTGAATCCCACAGCCTCCATGCATACTGTGTGTCCCTTGGCAAACCACTTAACTTTCTTGGGCTCCCAGGTCACACCTGTAAACAAGCTTTAGTGTGTCTCCTGCTGAATAAAAAAAATGCTGGTGCTTACATTTACGGTTTAGCAAATACTTTAGAGCTAACTGAGTAAGTTTTCTGTAAGAAAACTGCTATAGTCTTTATTTATTATTGCAGTGATGATCTGGGACAATTTCTGTGCTTTTTATTGTTGTGCGTAGTTTGATGAAATTAAATTTTAAAATGAAAACACATATTACTGCTAGCTAGACATGACATGCCCAAAATACACAAATTGTGAATTAGAGCTATTTAGTAGCTGTTTTTCTTACAGAAACCCCAGTTAGGTAGCTCTCAGGCATCTGCTAAATTGTAATTGTTGCCATTTGTGCTCACGGATAAGAACAGTTACAAAGCTCTACTGTTGTGAACTGATTTTAGAAAGTACTGCATATACTTAAATCTATGGGCCTGGCTACATCTGTCACATGAGACAGGGTGCATTGTGGGAGGCAGAAGGCAATAAACCTATTTGTGATGGAGATCCCTCAGGTTATAAACTACCCCAAAGCTAGCAGCCTAATTTAGGAAAAACTCCTAATAGCAGACAGAGGGAGGGACATGCTAGGACTTTACATACAAATCAAAACACTCTGCATAACATATGTTTTTGCAAATTCTGGATGGACTACTCCTTTAATTGAGCCATCCCCAATCTGTATCCTTCCAAGAACCACTTAGTGGTGTGCATACCAGCATGGTTATTTCACTCTTATTTACAACTTTACATCTTTATCAGTTTTTAATTGCAATTGTGTCTAAACACACCACCGTGTAGCCTCCAGTCTCCCACTATACCTGCATGCATTGCAGCACTGCTTCAATGCATGCAGAGAGATCGAGCTACCAGGACATATGCAGATGGCAGTGTGATGCATGGGTGTAGGCTGCAATGCGGGATGCCTCCATACCACAGTAACCTGACAGCGGTATGTGCACCCCGGTGTACCCCATGTCCCCATCTAACCTACCTCTCTGTCTACACTTGCCTTCCTGAGGGCCACCTCCTGATAGTATCCGTACTGTCCTTGATTACTCTTCTCACGCGCTGGAGTGTTGGGAGTACCTGCCTGCCCATGTGTGATGTGATAGTACTACCTGCACAGCAGTGCCAGTAGTGAACACATACATTAGTGGGAGCCCCTGAGTGCATCATGGAGCACTGCTGTGGTGGACAATAGACATGTGGCACTGTGTACAGTGGAGCACTGGGAACACTGAAGGCAGTAGTAGAGGGTCTGCCTTCAGCCATACAGCAGCAGTATATGAGCGTCTGTTGTGCCCAGGTGCCTAATACTGGTAGAACTGATGCCATGTCTCCCCTCACTCTCCCTCCTCTTCTATCCCTTTCACTGGCGTAGCCCCGATTACAACATGATCTCCCCTCCCTCAAACCTATCTCTGTCACCTCCACAACATAAGTGTGTCTCATAACAGTGAAATATGGTTATTTACATACTATGACTGTGCCATATACAGTACTCCATAGGACATGTGGGAGGGCACTTCAAAAATCAGCTGTCATCAATGGGTGCAACATGGGATGTGCACTGCTACAACAGGATTGAGACCACACACACTATTGCACTCAGTGTGGACAGGCTGTAATGTTTTGAAACCATTTCCACACTGCTCACTGGAGTGTGGACACACTGTAACATTTACAGTCTGTAATGGTTTGAATCCATTACAGCTTTTTCAAGTGTAGTGTGGACAGGGCCTGCATGTCTATGTAATTATCTATCTTTCTATCAATTGCATGTATCACTATTTTTACCTATTTCTAAAACAAACCTGCATATCACATTTGCCTGCACTCTGAGCACATACTTATGAAACTGTACATATTTATACTGCACTTCTGCATAGACCTCATACTTTCCTAATATTCCCATTATCACAAGAATAATTACCTTGTCCTTATCAAAAGTGACCCCTCTGAAAGTTACAAAGTATGTGTACATGTATTAGTCAGTGTGTGTATATATCACAGCAATTAGAAAGCACAGCTAGGTGGCTCAGTGGCTAGTGCAAAATTGCTAGTCTGCATTTCCCCACTATCTAGATCAGTTTAAGACTTTATTTACTAAATTAAAGAGCATGTAACCATATTTCATCTCCAAAGGTTGTTATTTATACAAACGTGGAAAAAATTAAGCATAACTGAGGTAAATTCAGTTGTATGCAATTTCGGATGTGTACACAGATTTTGCAGGTCCCGACCATGTGCACATCTGCATTTGATTTATCACATTTTCTCTGCCAACAGTCCATCATCATTACACCTGACTTCCTGACATCAACACATTGCTTAAATATAACTTACATCACCTCATGGACAAAACCCTGTTTCTCTATAAAAAATAAAAATAAAACTGTGTAAATAATCCCAAGGCTGAACATATGCCAGCCATTACTTTTCATGTACTGCCATCTTCTGTACCATCATGGGGATTTGCATGTTTCCCATAATGCTTTGCATTACTGGAGTATGTCAATTGTGTTTTCTTTAAAATGTATCTGTCTGGCCAATATCATCTGGGATAACACATACATCAGTGGCATTTGCTCTGGGGTTCTTTTTGTAAACCTACAGTGCATCCTATTCATTCCATTAAAATGTATGCCTCCGTGTATTTTCCTAATAACGTGCATGTCTTCCTTAGAACAGAAACTAAAACAAATCTTACTACTTACAAATCATTGTGTTGTTTCTCCATGCCTCCTAAACAATTCCACACAACTTCATTAACTTCATTATGCTGCCTGGTGGATCTGACCAGATTTTGTTTATAATACTGTAGCCTGCACTATGGGCCAGCAAAGGAACACAGAGCACACCTTGCTCCTGTGGACGTCTCTTCATCTCCTGACAGTATCATTTCAATCAGTCCACTTGGAAGAAGGATGCCCTTTTTTAATCAGTAAATAAAAATTGAATCTGATGAACCACTCTATCCTCCCAAGTCCCACAGAAACCAAATGTCTCCTTTTCGCTTCCAACCAGCTGCACTATAATGTGCCTCAATGGTAGAATGTCTGATCTGTGTGTTTTTTCTCTTTTTAACAGCCTACTCTCTAACCAGCAAAGGAGCACCTTGCTCCTGGGGACACCTAGCACATCCCAAAACACTGACTGTCTTCATTTACATCAGTCTGGTCAGAAGAACTGTGCTACTTTTTTTTATCATTAAATAAAAAAGAGGAGAAGCCTAATATCTTGAAACAGATTTAATAAAAATGATTCTGCACTTACTTTGAGACATATTTTCAACACTCCTTTTATAATTATGAATGGCACTCTGCTTGGGGAGGTACTCATTGGAGCAAGGTGGCACATATATGTTTCAGTGCTAAACTATAACACAATTGCTTTCATTATTTTTCTTGCACTGTTTTGTTTTAAGGGTTCGAATACATACTTGAACCCATAGGTGACTATTGACAGCAACACAGTGCTGCTTGAAAAGTTTTCACACAAATTAGTGAACATGACTGTGACTCTAGAAGCAGTTGCTTCTCCAAAGACTGTCATGACTATTGCTTCTCCCTCTGTCTGTCACAGATACACAGATACATAAATGTTGTCAGCAGATAAGGGCTTTGTGGCCCATCCAGTCTGCCCTATCCCTCTTTCTAATGCTTAAGGTATCCTAGATGCTACAAGCACCACGCCCACCCTAGCTTGATAATTCCCATGTGCCTATCCCACATTCTTGAATCCTGAACAATGGCCACCTCACCACTTCCTGGGGAGACTGTTCCATCTCTCCACCACCCTTTCAGTGAAGCAGAATATCCTCAAACTCCCTATGTTTTCCACCTTTTAATCTCATGCTGTGCCCCTTGTTTTGCTATTTCCTTCATGTGAAATATGCTGTCTGTATGTCTGTCTGTTTGTCTGTCTGTCTATCTGTCTATCTGTATGTCTGTCTATCCATTTAATCATCTATCTTTCTGTCAATTGCATGTATCACTATTGTTATTTTACCTATTTGTAAAACAAGCCTGCATATCACATTTCCTGCACTCTGAGCACATATTTACAATGCAGTGCATATTTGTACTCCACTCCTGCATAAATCTCATACTGTCCTAATATTCCCATTGTCACAAGCATAACTACCTTAACTTATCAACAGCAACCCTTTTTAGAGTTACTATCACATTTTCTTTCCTAACAGAGTCCATCATTACACTTCACTGCCTGACATTAACACACTACTTAAATATAATTTACATCACCTCATGTAGAAAAACCCTATTTCTCTATTAAACTGTGTAAATAATTCCAAGACTGAACACATGCCAGCCATTACTTTTCATATACTGCCACCTACTGTACCTGTCAAATCTATATTGCTTACCATTCCTTCCACTGAAATGCACACCTTCCATATCTTTTCCTAATAATGTATATTTCTTCCCTAGTATAGAAAATAAAACAAATCTTACTTTTACAAATCATTGTGTTGTTTCTCCATGTCTCTTTAACAATTCCACACAGCCTCCCTAACTTCATTATGCAGCTGGTGGCTCTGACAGAGCTTGTCTTTACTGCCACAGGTCAGCTCAAACAATGGTGTTGCCAACTACACAAAGATTTTCTCACTGTACATGGGATGGCTGGACCAAATGGCACTCCATGCTGTGGGGTGACATGCCCATCACACTAGCCAGATAAACTTTTCCTTTTTTATATAAGCCACTCCTCATGGGGCTGGCTTACTGGCTGTCTCTCTCCTTTGTTTGGCCATAGTCCTTGGACAGGCATCTTTGTCCTGCCCTGAGGGTTTTAGGGGCATTGCTGTTTGCCCAAGATATAAGGGGAGGTCCACCTGGTTCAGAGAGTCTGCGGAAAATGTAGGGCAAGTAGGGTCAGGGCCATGTGCTCTGGTCCAGGAGATGCTGGCTTCAAGGGCATCATGACTGCATGGTCAGTGGTGTCTGATGGGATGGGTGTTTAGGAGAAGTGATGACCATGGACTCTGGTGGTCTTTTGGATCTGGTTGGGGATAATTCAGGAGATACTCTGGAGTGGCTGGATACTGGAGGCCAGGGACCCAGGAGGTAAAGGCATGGCAGTGGGGCTGTCACGGTGGTAGCAGGGCCACAGCAGAGCCTCTCAGAGGTGGTAGATCTGGTGAGGTCGCACCCAGTGTGGCACACTGCCGGAGGATGGCAGGTGGGGCATTCCATGGGATTTGCTTTATTGGTCCCAGATGCCCGTGTCTGGGGCAGGACCCATGTTAGATCTACTTAATGGAATGCATAGTGGGGACTGTAACCAGGAAGGAAGGAAGGGTCCATGTCACCCTCTGTAACTAAATTGAATGCTTGGTCCATTTGACTGAGGGTTGCAAAATTACTGGGCTAGTTTAAAGGTTTCTGGGTGGCCACTGTAAAGGAGAAAGGCTGCATCCTAGGTGTAAGGTAATCCAAGGAGAGGAGTAAGACACTCCCCGAGGTTTCAGGAAAGGACATCTTGCACCCTCCAGGGACCTGAATGGTTGTCTGGCTGAGGTTGTTGAATGGAGACGGTGCTTGATCTATACTATAGGCTGATATTATTGAACCTTATAATTGTGATCCATTCAAACATCTCGGCACTGGATTGTGCCTCCTTTATGAATGCCTTGCATATTCCTGTCTCCGGCTCCATGGAGCTGAATTATTTATTTTATTTTATATAATAATTATAATTAAATTTTCTGCTTGTTTCTAACTCTGGAGTCCGAGATTATTAAATGAACTTCTAGCTCCTCCTTTTTAACAAGATTCTGGTCCACTCTTGCTGGCCTGGTTCTGAACCTGCAGCTGTCTGGGGAACAGAAGGGAATCCAAGTAAGTGTGATCTGCACCAGGCTGCTAGGGACTATTTCAAGGTAAGGCCTTGTTTTCTTTTGGGCTTTGCTTCATACTGGAAGGATTCTTGTTTGTCCCCTCTTTGCATAATGCGGAACCCCTAGACATATATGGGGGGGACAAGGGGGGTTACATTTACACTGTTTTTCCAAACAAGGTCTTGTAGCACTTTAATTCTTTCCCCACAACAATGGCTACTGTCTTCTACATGAGCTCTGCTACTCCAGAGATCTCGCCTCACCCCCCACACATAGTAGACAGTCCAAGGGGTGGAGCTTACTGGCATCAGCCTATCACTTAACACCATGCAAATTAGGGCAGAGGCACATTCTCTATGCATCACAAGGCTTTCCAAAAGACTCAAGGAACTAATTCAAACTACAGATGGAAGCACTCATTTTTACGCTGCAGTAGCGGACCTGCAGATGTCTTTCATGTACAAAAGGAGTGATGTCATGTTTTCTGTCCGTGGAACTGACTGAAGATGTAAATAGTCTCTCCACCTTACCATCTTCCAAGAAATGCTTTCCGCCCTCAAATAAATACACTTTCATGTTCATCAATGGTTGCAGTGCACTATTTGCTTTCTTAAGTGGGAGGTACAAGAACTGGAACCTGAGTAGTGGGAGGCAACATTAGTTTTTTGGGGGTAAGATCCACCCCACCTCCACCCAAGAAGCTCCTAAAGATCTACCCCACCTTTTTGGTTCATGTGGGAGGGATATGAGGTTGATCTATCATGCTGGAAAACTGACTATCAGAGCTGCCTGGGGCATCAGAGCTTAAACTTCAGAAGAAAAAGCATGAAACTGCATCCCTATACAGTACTTGCTTTATTCATTTATTCATTACAAATCAGGTTTACAACCTTAGAGTCACAGACTCATTTACAAAGGCACCTCATTGTGGGGGCAGACATCAAGACAGTTATTACAGTGCAGATTAAAACAGAGGATAACATTACAAGTGCAGTAAAAGGAACATTTAACATGGATACACTTAGGTTACATAATGTAGTAATTTATATGTTACTTAGGTTACATAATGTTACAAAATTCTGAGTTACACTCATGGATATAGTAGGTCCTCAGAGAAGACAGTGGTTACATCCCTGTTTGGACCTAGTAGGGAAGGGGTAGGTCTGGGGAGGGAGAGGCTGTCCAGTGGACATTGTAAGCTGTTGGCTAACTAGGATCTACAGCTTATCTGTTAGGTAGGAAAATGGGCAGACTAAGGTGGGCCAGCGGTCCTTATCTGCTGTAAAATTCTATGTTTCTATGTTGTCAAGCCAGGGCAAGGTGGGCGGGAACCACAGGTTGCAACAGGGGTTAGTTGCATCTACAACAGTGGGTATTAAAGATAAGGTTCTGAAGGTTGTTTTGAAAGAGCCAATTTTTGGCAAGTTGGAGATGCAGCTAGGGAGGGAGTTGAACCAGGTGGGGGTGCAGTAGAGGAAGGATCTCTGGGCAAGAGAGGTCTTGGTGCTGAGCACTTTGAAAGTGGCCTTAACAGAACTACGGTGGTGACAGATGAAGATGGCTGCTGTAGGAGGTGGAGACCCGGGGGAGAGAGTTCTAGCAGAGATTTCTTAGCGAGAAGACAGGTCTGGTAGAGCAGTCGCTTCTCAAATTTGAGAAGATTGGTGGTAGTACAGAGAAGGCAGGTGTGAGTTCGGCTGGGGCACCAGTCAGGAGCCTACAGGCCTTATTGATGGAGAGTTGGATTTTAGAGAGGCAGTGTTGTCAGCTGCAGCGTAGATGGACAAGCCATAGTCCACAAGGGACAAGATGGAGGAGGTGATGGACAGCCTGAAGGCAATCTGGGGCAGGCAGTCCTGTGCCAGTATAGCAGGCCAATCTGAGATTTAATGGTGGCTGACAGGGCATTAATGTGGGTGTGGAAGGAGGGCAGTATCGAACGTGATGCCTATGTACTTGTATGTGGTCACTTGTTCTAGTGGGTGCAGAGTACTGGGGATAATCAAGAGGGGGTATTTTTAGCTTTATTTTGGTGGTGGGAGAAGAGCATTGATTTGGTTTTCTTAGGTTAATGACCAGTCTGCTGACTCGAACCACCTTCTCGAGCTTGTTTGCAAGCTTGCTGGAGAGATAATTTGAAGGAGGTGGGATTGGGATGTGAGGCAATGAGGACTGCATTGTCTGTGTAGAGGAGCATTTTACTGGTACATGAGCTGGGAGGGTGTTGAGGTAGAGACTAAAAAGTATTGGACCCAGTATGGAGCCCTGAGGGACCCCAGAGTGAACGGGAAGAGTGCTGAGAGGGAGCCACTGATCTTGACACACTGGGATCTAGCAGAGAGGTAGCTAGAGAACCAGGAAATGGGACCATCAGAGAAGCCAAGTTGGTGGAGAGAGTCAAGTAGAAGGGATGACAGACAGTGTCAAATGCCTTGGAAAGGTCAATGAACACTGCTCCTGCAATGCTGCCATAATCGAGAGCAGCATGCAGGTACTGGAAGAATTCAGGAGAGCCTGGTTGTACTGTGTGTGCTGGGTGGAAACAGTGCTGCTCTGGGCACATAATGTCATACTTGGTTAGATATTCTGAGAGCTGGAGCAACACCACTTTTCAAGGGCTTTAGAAGTTAGGGGAGGATGGAGATGGGCCGGTGATTGTTGGGGTGGATCGGTCCCCACTCTTATGTATGGGTGTGATTTCAGCAGTTTTCAAGCACTTGGGAACTGACCCAGGCATAGAGACTGGTTTAGAAGGTCAGTCAGGGGACTAGGACTTCATCAAGACCATATGGAGGATCCTGGAGTCGAGGGGTCACTGCTAGGGTTATTGCTGCCTAAGGTTTTGTGATGCAGCCTGGCTTCTTGGTGGGATAGGGTGCACAGGTAGAATGGTGGGTGATGCAGGACTGGAGGGAGAGTGGTGGGAATTGGGTCAAAGAAGCTGCTGGGAGGGCAGAGCTTACGTAAGAGAAGGCAGTGTAAGACAATCAGCTATGAGGGTGGATCTGTGGTAGGTGCCATTGATGGAGAGCTGAGATGGTGGAGGGAGCATGACTTCCCATTTAGCTGTTTCATATTATCCCAGAAGGTCTGGGCTGAACCCCAAGTGGAAGTGATGGTGGTCTGGTAGTGCTCTGCCTTGGCTCACCCTAATGGCCCAAGTGCACTTCTTGCATTCTGCATTGTAGGCTCATCTTTCAGATGCCTTCCAGATTCTACAGCAATGTGCCATAGATTATCTCTGTTTTGAGTATCTGGAGGAGGAATGGGGTGATCCATGGGGCATTGCATTTTATGGAGCGGATCCTGGTGAGGGCAGAAAAGGTCACAAGCCTTACAGAAGGTATTTGTGAAGTGGTCAAGAGCTGAGTCAATGTCAGGGGTGTGCTGGATAGTGGACCAGTCTAGCTGGGCTAGGTATTGTTTTAATTTTCTGAGGCTACTGGGGTGTAAACGGGTGGCATAGAGTGGCCTGGGACACTGGCTTCAGAGTGGAGGATGACCAGAGACAGAGGACTGGGCGTGATCACTGAGAGTTGGAGAGACAGTGACATCCTGGATTTTGTAGGCGGTTAGATATAACAACATCTAGGAGAGTGCTGGTGCCAGTAGAGTGGCTTGGTCTGGTGGTCTGGGTGACTAACTGGGACATATCCAGGGCAGCAAAGGAGTCCCTTATATGGAGGCAGTGGAGGCAAGCCAGTTAACATTGAGATCACCTGAGGATGACTTGCTCCACTTTGTGAGGGAGAGATGTGAGATAGTCAATGATGGACTGGACCACTTGGTTTTGATTCCTCAGGGGTAAGTAGGAGACTGTGAGGAAGACAGGGCCTCAGGCAGGGGTCAGGTGTGATTTTTAAGGTGAGGGCTTGGGCTCCATAATCAAGTTTAGGAGCTAGGAGTGCTTGACCTATAAGGGAGTCCGTATGGGTTGTGCATAGCCACCCGCGTTTGCCTACTCGGTCTTCCCTGTAGATGGTATATCCAGGGAGAGTGATAGCGGAGGGGTGGATTGGAGAGCAAGTCTCTACCAGTGCAATTATGTCAGCTTGATGTTGAACGACCCAGCACTGGAGGGCAGCAGATTTCTTTAAGGAGACTGCAAATGTTTAAGGATGCAAAGTGAAGGCCAGTTGCAGTACAGGGTTTAGAAGGGCTGGAAGCAATAGGTCCTGGGTTTGGGTGTACATTACCAGATGATAATAATAGCAGAGTAATTATTCTGGTTAGTGGCTGGTGGAGATGGAGATCCTGGGTTGACACCCAGCTGGAGGAATTTAGAATTAGGGTGCATGGGATAGATAAAGTGTGAAGGGGTGGGAATGGCAGGGAGGCTGGGTCCAGGTCAGGCCTTGGAGGGTGGAGGAGTGGGGGTGTTGGCAGGGTGGGGGCATTGGGGGTCAGGGGTGTGCAAGGGTGAAGGAGGGCCGAGTCACTGTGGGGTAGTCTGGGGATGAGGTGCCTAGTGTGGAGGAAAGGTGCTCCATTCTGAATAAGGTCTGTACCAAGAGGGTGAAGGACAGCAGACTTAGCAATGGAGTGTAGGTACCCTATGCAGCTGAGCAGTAAAGGAAGAGTACTAGGAGTAGTGGAGAGTAAGGAGATGTAGAGCAGCTTTGGAATGGTTGGGGAAAAACCCTTTAGTGGGCGAAAAGACTATAAGCTGCAAATTGGAAAAATCAGTATCAATCAGTAGAAGAGGAAGGGCAAAGACAGATGAATAGTGATAGGCTGTCCACACAATAAGTGAAATGAGACAGGACACTGCAGTATGCTCAACAGGAGAGAACAGTAGCTTCAATACAGTTGTGGAAGGGGCTCTGATTAACACTGGGGCACTGAGCTGAAAAAAAAGAACAGGCAGGGAGGTTCTGAAGCAAGTTTTTGAGGGGCACTGCAGCAGCCTCAATGGGACACCGAGGTCAAGGTGTAGCCACAGACTTACAGCTCTAGAGAGGACACAGTGCCCAGGGCAGATAGCAAAATCTCAGTGTCTTAAGACCTCTCTCAAAACTTAAATCAACTCTTAAGAAATCTCTACATCAGACTAAACATTACTTAAAGTGAGAAATCAGAACATGTCAAGCAGAGGTCAGTCCTAGCATTAATTTCTTGGCAGCAGTTCTAGAAGACTTCTGAATTGCTGCACAAAGTGTGAAAACACTGGCAAACAGGGACAAGTGATATTCCTCAAGGGTAGATGCAAAATTCAGGGTTCCAACCCGTACCTTGCTTGGAGGGTGAGTGTCGGGCCACTTCTCTTTGTTCTGCTTACCAAATTGCAGAATACAGTTTGTTTGAGAGGAGAGAGCCTGAAAGGGCAGAGTTGTCCCCTGGTGAGATAAGGTATGAGGACGAAATTAAATAGCAGGCTTGGAGGAGAGCAGTCAGAAAACAAAAGAGAAATTAGCACATTGGGAGGGCTGAGAATTAAATAGAAACAGTTTAGGCAGGGAAGTCCTGAAGCAAGTTGGGGTTGGGGAGGACACTGCGGTATGCTTAACAGGAGAGAGCAGTAGCTTCAATACAGTTGTGGAAGGGGCTCTGATTAACACTGCGGCACAGAGCTGAAAAAAAAAGAACAGGCAGGGAGGATCTGAGCAAGTTTTTTGGGGCACTGCAGCAGCCTCAATGGGAACACTGAGGTCAAGGGTGCAGCCCACAGACTTACAGCTCTAAGAGAAGGGCCACAGCACTCAGGGCAGATAACAAAATCACAGAACAAGACCTCTCAAAACTTAAATCAACTCTTAAGAAATCTCTACATCAGACTAAACATTACTTGAAGTGATAAATCAAGAACATATCAAGCAGAGGTCAGTCCTAGTGAACTTTCTTGGCAGCAGTTCCTAGAAGACTTCTGAATTGCTGCACAAAGTGTGAAAACACTGGAAAACAGGGGCAAGTGATATTCCTCAAGGGATAGATGCCAAAATTCAGGGTTCCAATCCTTATCTTGCTTGGAGGGTGAGCGTCAGGCAGCTTCTCTTTGTTCTGCTTACCAAACTGCAGAATGCAGTTTGTTTGAGGATAGAGGCCAGAAGGCAGAGTTCTCCCTGGTGAGATAAGGTGCAAGGATGAAATTAAGTAGCAGGCTTAGGGGAGGGCAGTGAGAAAACAAAAGAGAAATTAACAGTTTGGGAGGGGCTGAGAATTAAACAGAAATAGTTTGAGCAGGGAAGTCCTTAAGCAAGTTGGGCTTTAGGAAGGACACTGCAGTATGCTCAACAGGAGAAAGCAGTAGCTTCAATATAGTCATGGAGGGCTCTGATTAACACTGCGGCACAGAGCTGAAAAAAAGAACAGGCAGGGGTTCTGAAGCAAGTTTTTGGGAGGAGCACTACAGCACCCTCAATGGGGCACCGAGGTCAGAGTGCAGCCCCAGACTTACAGCTCTAAGAGAAGGGCACAGTGCCCAGGGCAGATAGCAAAATCACAGTACCTAAGACCTCTCTCAAAACTTAAATCAACTCTTAGAAATCTCTACATCAGACTAAACATTACTTAAAGTGAGAAATCAAGAACATGTCAAACAGAAGTCAGTTCTAACATTAATTTCTTGGCAGCAGTTCCTAGAAGACTTCTGGATTGCTGCACAATGTGTGAGAAACACTGGCAAACAGGGGCAAGTGATATTCCTCCAGAGGTAGATGCCAGAATTCAGGGTTCCAACCTGTACCTTGCTTGGAGGGCAGTGTCGGGGCAGCTTCTCTTTGTTCTGCTGCAAGCTGCAGAATGTAGTTTGTTTGAGAGGAGAAACCTGATTGGGCAAAGTTGTCCCTTGCTTGTATGGTGAGGCGTCTGGCAGCTTCTCTTTGTCCTGCTTACCAAACTGCAGAATGCAGTTTGTTTGAGAGGAGAGAGCCTGAAAGGGCAGTGTTGTCCCCTTGCTTGGATTGTGAGCTTGGGCAGCTTCTCTTTGTTCTGGTTAGCAAACTGCAGCATGCAGTTTGTTTGAGAGGAGAGCCGAGAGGCAGAGTTGTCCCCTCAACAGCATTTGCTCAGCTTACATTCCTCTCCTGGTTACACATTCCAAGAGATGGAAAGTCCCTCTGGTGGGTATATGGTGTTATTCATAGATACATAGATACATAGACAGTGTCGGGCAGATAAGGGCCTATGTCCCACCCAGTCTGCCCATTTGAGCTTGTAAGTTCAGTTTGTTTTCCTAGAAGTCTGTTGCCCTCACCCTGACCTCCAGAATTCCTTTATGTCTATCCCATGCATTCTTAAATCCGTGATTGTTTCTGCCCCACCACTTCCTCTGGCAGGGTGTTCCACTTGTCCACCACCCGTTCTGTGAAGAATTCTTTCTCATGTTTCCTCTGAATCGTCCTCCTCCAACTTCATCCCATGCCTCTAGTCCTGGAACATCTTTTCGCTTAAAATAGTGTTTTCCTGCACCTGTTCCTCCTGTAAGATACTTGCATGTCTCTATCACATCCCCTCTCCCTCCTCTCCTCCAGGAGTACATGTTCAGTTCCTTCAACCTGTCTTCATAGGACTTGTGATGCAATCCATGCATCATCTTTGTTGCCCTCCTCTGAACTTTCTCTACCCTGTCTATGTCCTTATGTAGGTATGGTCTCCAGAACTGTACACTGTACTCAGGTGGGGCCTGACTGGTGTCTTGTATAGCGCAGATTATGACCTCCCTTTTCCTGCTGGTGATGCCCACCTATACATCCCAGCATCCTATTTACTTACCTGCTGCCTTGTCACACTGTTTCTCCACAGGGTGTCATGAGAATGACAACCCCAAGATCCTTTCCTGCTTGGTGCATGCTATATTCTCACCCCCAACTGATATATTGTGCCCAGGGGTTTTGTGCCCCATAGCATTATCTTGCACTTCTTTGCATTGAATTTCAACTGCCAAACCCTGACCATTCTTCAAGTTTCTGCAGGTAGCTTCTCATTCTGTCTACACCCTCTGGCGTGTCTACTGTGTTACAGAGCTTTGTGTCATCAGTGAACAGTGAAATTCTGCCTTCTAGGTCCTGCGCAATGTCACTGATGAAGATGTTGAATAGGACCGGTCCAGCACTGATCCTTGTGGTACCCCATGGTCACTCTTCCCTCTGTGGAATGACAGCCATTTACCACCACCACCCTCTGTGTCCTGCCACCCAGCCAGTTACCTACCCACCACACTACTGTCCTGCCCACACCTATTCCCCAGTTTGTGTAATAGTCTTCTATGTGGCACAGTGTCAAAGCCTTGCTGAAGTCCAGATGACCATGTCCACTGCCCTCCCTGATCCACCTCCCTAGTCACTCAGTCAAAAATTCAATGAGGTTGGTCTGACGTGGCCTCCCCTGGTTGAAACCATGCTGTCTTAGGTCCTGTAGTCCATTGACAGCAGATGTTCCACCAATCTCTCCTTCAGTAGTGCTTCCATGATCTTCCCCACTACCGAGGTGAGGCTAAATGGTCTGTAGTTCCCGCTTCCTCTTTGTTCCCACTTTTGTGTAAGGGACTACATCTGCTGTCCTCAGTCTTTGGGTACCTCCCTGTTTCCAGTGATCGGCTAAACAGGATAGCCAGAGGTTCAGCCACCACCTCTCTTAGTTCTTTAAGGACCCTGGGGTGCACCCCATCTGGCCCCATTGCTTTATCAACTCTTATTACTTCCAGTTCCTTCAGGACCTTTCTTGTGTAAAGGGACTTGTGTCCATTTCTGCACCATTCTCTCACCTTGTACTCCCTTCAGACCCACTACCCTCCTCCTCTTCAGTAAAGACTGAGCAGATACCTGTTCAATGTGTCAGCTTTACTGTTGTCATCCTCCCATGGACCATCCTTCCCCTTCAGTCTCACTATCCCTCCTTTGTCTTTCTTTTTTCACTTATGTACCTGTAAAAGGTTTTGTCCCTCTACCCACTGATTTTAGCAATGTGTTCTTCTGTCTGAGCTTTGGCTTCCTTACTGACCTCCCTGCCTCCCTTTGCTTCTCCTGGTACTTCTCCTATCCCCTTCTGCCTGTGTCTTTTGTATTGCCTGAATGCAATCTTTTGGCTTTCACTTTCTTTGCTACCTCTTTGGAAACCATAATGGTCTCCTCTTCCTTTTCTCTTGTTATCTGTATAAATGCATAATTCTGTTGTTCTTGTAATCCCCATTTTAAATACTGCCCACTGTTCCTCAACCCCTGATTCCTGTCCCATTCCCTTAATGTCTCTTTCAAGTATCTCCCCATTTTTCCCAAAGTCTGCCCCTAAATTCAGGATACGTGTTTTGTGTGGTTTGGTTCTGCTCTTTCTGTGATTTCAAATCACAATGACTGGTGGTCACTGTTTCCCAGGTGCTCCCCACTGTTACCCCATCACACTGTCCCTGTTTGTGACACAAGGTCCAGTATTGCCTTCTGCCAAGTTGGTTCTGTGACCAGTTGCTTGAGGAAGGCACCCTGAAGGAGTCAGGATAAACCTGCTCTAGTTGATGCTGCTGCTGGGATGCTCCAGTCCACGTCTGGAATATTGAAGTCTCCAACCAGTACTACCTCAACCTTGTCTGCCATCCTTTGGATGGCTAGCATCAACTCCCTATCTGTTTCTTCCTCCTGGGCTGGTGGTCTATGGACCACACCTGTGCGATAGCTGTCCCCATTTTCCTTTCCAGCTTAACCCACAGTATCTCTCCCCATTTTGTTCCTCCTGGATCTCTGTGGCCCTTATGTCATTTTCACATACAGTGCCCTCCTCCTCCCTTCCTGCCTCTGTCTCTTCTGAATATGTTGTAGCCAGGTATGGCCATCTCCCAGTCGTGGTTATTATTGCACCAGGTTTCAGTGATGGCCACAATGTCCAGGTCTGACTGTACCCATGACAGCCTCAGATCTTCCATCTTGTTGCTAAGGCTCCTGGCATTTGCACACATGGCTTTCCATGATTTGACCTCCTAGACTGTTTCACTGTTCTACTCTAGCCCCTTCCTTGGTTGTCATTTATCCCTGGTTCTCCTTGCTGTCTGCCCTTCTGCTGAATTTTGCCCCTTTTCTGCTTATCCACCTCTTGGGCACTAATCTCCATCTTCTGCACACTGCTTTGCAGAGATAGCCACTCCTCTGGTTCACTGGTTCCACTGCTAGCTGTGGGGGTGAGCAAAGTAGGTACCCTCCTTGCTGGCCTGCCACCCCTTTGCTAGTTTAAATGCTTGTCAATGTAGCATTTAGACTTATCATTGAGTGCTTGGATTCCCCTCCAGGATGGATGCAGGCCGTCAGGCTTAAGACAAACCTCCATCCCTCCAGGTGGGTCCCAGTCACCAATGAATCAAACCCTTCCTCACAGCACCAGTTTTCAACCATGAGTAAAGTTCCTCATATATTCAGTTCCTTATATATTCAGACCTGTCCTCCAACCCTGCCCCATCACTTCACTCTGTATTTTGCATCAGCTGAAGCAGGTCAGTACAGCAAGAGGCTGCAGTGTATATTTTTCACTGAGCTTGCAGTTTTAAGTAGTAGTCCAGAGTCCACTCAGAATTTGCAAAACATGTGTTTGGCGCAGAGTGTTTTTGATTTGTATGTTAAGTCCTAGTGTGTCCCTCCTCTGTCTGCTATTGGGAGTTTTTCCTAAGTTAGCCTATGAGCAGATACCTGAGGCTAACTAACTG
Source organism: Neoceratodus forsteri (assembly GCA_016271365.2). Taxonomy (NCBI): domain Eukaryota; kingdom Metazoa; phylum Chordata; order Ceratodontiformes; family Ceratodontidae; genus Neoceratodus; species Neoceratodus forsteri. The sequence continues at coordinate 487,116,777 of CM028132.1, read as the reverse complement.
GGGTTTCTATAAGAAACCCCTACTAAAATAGCTCAATTTACTATTATTGTTTTCTGTGTGTGTCAGGTCTAGCTTGCAGGAGTGTTTTAATTTTAACACTTTTAATTTCATCAAACTATACACAACCATAAAATCACAGATATTGCCCAGATCATTAGCACTATAATTAAAGACTCTAGCTGTTTCTTACAGAAAACCCACTCAGTTAGATTTCAAGTATTTGCTAAACTATAAAAATAGGTACCAACATTCTACTAGGTAGAACTAACATTTAGTGCTGATTTTGGTCTGTGACATGATTTTCATTTTTTTACAAATGAAATGAATGGTAGGAAGCTGCAACCTAGAAACTGCAAAATACTTTAACACCATTTTTTCTGCCATGTGTGGTACAGCATGAACACAACAAGATGACAGTGACTATTTCAGCTACCGTTTGATCCCTTTTACTATGGTTCATTGCACTATACATTTAGTAGCTTACATTCCTCTCCTGGTCACACATTTTCACAAATACATGCCAATAGTTGGAAGAGTCCCTCCTGGTGGGTATATGGTGTTATTCATACCTGTCCTCCAACCCTGCCCCATCACTTCACTCTGTATTTTGCATCAGCTGAAGAATGTCAGTACAGCAAGAGGCTGCAGTGTATATTTTTACTGAGCTTGCAGTTTTAAAGGAGCAATCCATTCAAATTTACAAAACATATGTCATGCAGAGTGTTTGATTTGTATGTTAAGTCCTAGTGTGTCCTTCCCTCTGTCTGCTATTAGGAGTTTTCCTAAATTAGCCTATTAGCAGACACCTGAGCTAGCTAAACTGTGCCTGTAAGAAAACTGCTACTAAATTAAGCTCTAATTCACTATTGTTGTTTTCTATGTGTGTCAGGTCTAGCTTGCTGGAATGTTTTAATTTTAACACTTTTCATTTCATCAAACTATACACAACCATAAAAGCACATAAATTGCCCAGATCATTAGCACTGTAATTAATTAAGACTCTAGCTGTTTTCTTACAGAAAACCCACTCAGTTAGATTTCAGGTTTTGCTAAACTATAAGGCCCTGTCCACAATGCAGCCAAAAACCCTTCTGTAACGTTACAGAGGATGTAAACAGCATCGGTAATGCCGTGCGTTTACACTGGTAATGTTACAGGAGGCATTCGTAACTGTTGTGAAACCACTTATGAGGTGGTTTCCACAATAGTTCTCGAAACGAGTCCCACCCTAGGACCATTACCGGCGGTAGTGTGGACTGCCAGTGGCGGTCCCCTGCAGTCTAAGCGGCGTGAGCTGCATTGTGGGATTGGGTGCGCTGTAATGGTCACCCAGATCCGATGTAAGCGGCAGTGCGGTCCTATAACGGACACCGCCGGTGTGGACCCACTGCACCACTCCACGGCTGTAACGGATTGCATCGCTACGGGCGAAGGTGTAGTGTAAGGGCCCTAAATAAGTACCAGCCTTCTATTAGGTAGGACTAACATTTAGTATGGATTTTGGTCTGTGACATGATTTTCTTTTTTTTTTTTTTTTACAAATGTGTTGTATGAAGCTGCAGTCTAGAAACTGCAGAATACTCTAAAGTCACTTTTTCTCCTGTATGTGGTATAGCATGAACACAACAGGATGATAGTGACTATTTCAGCTCACATTTGACCCCATTTTACAGTGGTTCATTGCACTACACATTTAGTGTATCCCACTTTTCAAATAATAAAATAAATATTAGTCAACCTAAATAACTCACATATACATATTTATATACTTTATTAAAAAGATACTTCACATTTGTAGCAAAAAATTTTTTGAAAATCATGCCACCAGAGCAAAATCAGCACTAACTGCCAGTTCTACCTATTAGAAGAGGAGGCAGTATAGTGCAGTGGTCTAAGGCACTGAGCTGCAAACTTGCTGTCCTGGGTTTGAATCCCACAGCCTACACATGCATACTGTGTGTCCCTGAGAAAATCATTTAACATCCTTGTGCTCCCAGGTCACACCAGTAAACAAGCTTTAGTGTGTCTCTCTGCTAAAAAAAAAAAAGAATGCTGGTATTTACATTTACAGTTTAGCAAATACTTTAGAGCTAACTGAGTGTGTTTTCTGTAAGATAGGAGGCAGTATAGCACAGTGGTCTAAGGATCTGAGCTGCAAATCTGGTGACATCCAGCAGACCAGACCTGAGTTTGAATCCACAGCATCCACTTGCATACTGTGTGACCCTGAGCAAGTCATTCAACCTCCTTGTGCTCCCAGGTTGCTCCTGTAAAAAGCTTTCAGCTAGTGTGCTATACCTGGTTAAACAACTAAATAAAAAAAAAAATAAAAACTTTGGTAATTGTAGCAGTGATGATCTGGGGCAATTTCTGTGCTTTTATTGTTGTGTGTAGTTTGATGAAATTACATTTTAAAATGAACACACATATTACTACTAGCTAGACATGACACACCAAAAAACACAAATAGTGAATTAGAGCTGTTTAGTAGCTGTTTTCTTATGGAAACCTCAGTTAGGTAGCTCTCAGGCATCTGCTAAATTGTAACTGTTGCCATTTGTGCTCACTGGATAAGAACCATTACAAAGCTCTGTTGTTGTGAACTGAATTTAAAAGCACTGCATATGCTAACTCTATGGGCCTGCGCGTCAATGTCACATGAGACAGGAGTGCATTGTAGGAGGCAGAAAGCAATAAACCTGTTTGTGATGGAGATCCCCAGGTGTCATAAAACTACCCTAAAGCTAGCAGCCTAATTTAGGAAAAACTTCTAATAGCAGACAGAGGGAAGGACACACTAGGACTTTACATTCAAATCAAAACACTCTGCATAACATATGTTTTGCAGATTCTGGGTGGACTACTCCTTTAATTGAGCCATCCCAATCTGTATCCTTCCAAGAACCACTTTGTGGTGTGCATACCAACATGGCTATTTCACTCTTATTTACAGCTTTACACCTTTATCAGTTTTAATTGCAATTGTGTCTAAATGCTCCACCATGTAGCCTCTGGTCTCCCACTATACCTGCATGCATTGCAGCACTGTTTCACTGCATACAGGGAGATCAGAGGCTACCAGGACATATGCAGATGGCAGTGTGAAGCATGGGTAAAGGCTGCAATACTGGGATGCCGCCATACCACAGTAACCTGACAGCTGTACACACCCAGGTGTACCCCATGTCCCCACCTAACCTACCTCTCTGTCTGCACTTGCCTCCCTGAGGGCCACCTCCTGATGGTATCTGTGTATTGTCCTTGATTATTCTTCTCACTGTGTCTAGTGTTGGGAGTGCCCTGCCTGCCCATTTGTGATGTGGCAGCAATACTATCTGCACAGTAGTGCCAGTAGTGAACACATACATTAGTGGAGCTCCTGAGTGCATCATGGAGCACTGCTGTGGTGGACAAAAGGCGTGTGGCATTGTGTACAGTAGAGCAGTGGGAACACTGAAGGCAGTAGTAGAGGTCTGCCTTCAGCCATACAACAACAGTATATGAACATCTGTTGTGTCAGGTGCCTAATACTGGCAGAACTGATGCAATATATCCCGCTCTCCCTCTCTCTCTCTCTCTCTCTCCCCCCCTCCCTCTCACTGACATAGCCCCGTTCCAACATACAGATCTCCCCTCCCTCAACCTCTCTCTGTCACCCCACAACATAAGTGTGTCTCATAACAGTGAAATATGGTCATTTACATAATATGACTGTGCCATATACACAGTGCTCCATAGGACATGTGGGAGGCATCTCAAAATGTAGTTGTCATCACTGAGTGACCATGGGATGTGCACTGCTGCAACAGGGTTGAGACCACACACACATTATCGCGCTCAGTGTGGACAGGCTGTAATTTTTCAAACCATTATCCACACTGCTCACTGGCAGTGTGGACACACTGTAACGTTAACAGACTGTAACAGTTTGAATCCATTACAGCTTTTTCGAGTGTAGTGTGGACAGGGCCTGCATGTCTATGTAATTGTCTATCTTTCTGTCAATTGCATGTATCGCTATTTTACCTGTTTCTAAAACAAACCTGCATATCACATTTGCCTGCACTCTGAGCACATACTTATGAAACTGTGCATATTTGTACTCCACTTCTGCATAGACCTTATACTTTCCTAATATTCCCATTATCACAAGCATAACTACCTTGCCCTCATGAAAGTGACCACCTCTAAGTAACTATCACATTTTCTCTGCCAACAGTCCATCATCATTACACCTGACTTCCTGACATCAACACATTGCTTAAATATAACTTACATCACCTCATGGTCAAAAACCCTGTTTCTCTAAAAAAAAAAAAAAAAAAAAAACCTGTGTCAGTAATCCCAAGGCTGAACATATGTCAGCCATTACTTTCCTTGAACTGCCACCTTCTGTACCAACATAGGGATTTTCATGTTTCCCATGATGCTTTGCTTATTGGGGGTATGTGCAATGTGTTTTCTTTAAAATGTGGCTGTCCAGCCAATATCATCCAGGATAACACATGCATCAGCTGCAGTTGCTCTGGGGTTCTTTTGTAAACCTACAGTGCTTCCTATTCCTTCCATTAAATTGTACACCTTCATGTATTTTCCTAATAACATGTATGCCTTCCTTAAAACAGAAACTAAAATAAATCTTACTACTTACAAATCATAGTGTTGTTTCTGCATACCTCCTTGACAATTCCACAACTTCACTGACTTCATTATACAGCCGTGGTGGATCAGACCAGATTTTGTTTTAGTGACTTTGAAATGCTGGAGTGGGCCAAGACACTGGGGACTTGCACAGTCATGACAGGCACCAGCAAGCCACAGCAAACACAAATGAATGTCCTCTCCTTTAGCTAATTTCAAGTACTAGGTTTTCCTCTGTCACCAGATGGCACACAGACAAATGTTTTTCCCCACTAGCTAGGGGCTGCAGGTACAGAAGGTACAAAAGGTACAAACAGTCCATTGTACTGTACATAAAGTCCAAACAGGTCCTTGAACTAGGAACAAGCTAAAATCTCTTAGTCTATCCCTCTTCTGGGATCGAGCCCAAGACAGAGAGCCTCCACACAGGACTTGAACAACATTGGGTTCACGTTCACTACTTACATTTTGCCTCACAGACAGAAAAACTTTAGGGACAGCTGTTGTCCTTTACTGAGACAAACGTTTTTTGTTTTTTACCAGGAGAGACTCACTAAGCTGAAAGCTTGTTTACAGGTGTGACCTGGTAGCACAAGGAAGTTAAGTGACTTGCTTGTGTGAGAAAAATGGAAAATCCTTTGGGGACTGCTGGTAAGGACTACTTGCAAACACAAAGTACTTTCTTGTCCAAAGCTGCAGCACTTCAGGGACAGATAATGTCTTTTACTGCAAACACATACATTTCTTTGTGACATGTACAAACTTCAGTACTATGGGAACCATTCTCATCTTCTGATCAGGGGTAATATTTCATTTCCAGTCAGGTGATAAGCTCTGTCCCCTACAGAAACTGTGCTGGGTGCGTGACTCAGACTGTTATCTTTCAAACACCCTGTCAGACAAATTGGAGTTTAGTTCCTCCAAACTCTCACAGGCATTCCCTCTGGGGCCATCCTAGAGGAGCCAGCTCTGGGCTGCATCACAGAAAAAGTCCCTCACAGTTCAGGGATGTTTCCCACATTTTACTAATGAGTTTCTAATAACCAGATGTCTTAAAAGTTATTCTCCTCACATTCGGGTATGCCACAGGAGAAGGCTGCTGTCACTACTCAATGCTCAGCTACTCCAGGACCAAACTAGGGACTGAAACAGGACAGAAGAGGCTGGTGCCTCTTCTAAGGCTGTCTTCATACAGACTGCCTCAATGCTGTCAGAGGGCAACTCTCCACTGCAGCATTCCACTGTAACTTATGATGATGCAAGGACCCTCCCACTTGAACAGTCTGTCCAGATGACTGACAGGGGTGTCAGGGGAGACCTGTAAGTTACCATTTTCTGCCCAGAGTGACCAAATCAAAAGCCCATTACACTACATTGGATTCTTGTACCATTCTAAACATTTTTAAGCACTCTAGTAAACACTCTAGTAATCGGGGGCACTGGGGTTACACATGACTTTGAATTGTTTAGAATTTAGATACTCTGAGACCTAACACTGTACTTTCTACCACAAAAATATGGATGGAAATCTCTATTAAACACAAAATATAATTTTCTAATTATTTTGACTGTAAATTATTGGCTGGTCTATTTTGGCAGTGGTCTTATTGTGGGTTATATGGCTGTGAAGGGTACAAAAGGTCAAAGATACACCAAATGGCCTGTCCAATAATGTCTGCCAAACTGAACAACCCTGAAGGTGAACAACCTGTATGTGAGAGGGCTTGTTCCTATAAGTAGATACTCTCCAACAGCATTCACATGACCATATCCACAGTGGTGGAAGAGGTGTGCAAGGAAGAGGTGAAAGGGGAGAAAACAGTTAGCAAAGGGTGGAGAGGGTGAGGAACACATAACAAGAGTAGGTGGGGGTGCACAGAGAGGGAGAAATGTGAAAAGCAGAAGAGGGAAGGGATGGAAGGTCAGATTTTAGGTGGAGGGTGGTGTCTCTGAGCGTGTGGAGTTTTGGAAATAGTCTTGCAAACAAGATGGATGACCTGTAGGTGCTATTAGCAGACAGGAGGGTGAACATAGCATCAGTAAATGAGACTTGTGCTACACCATACCATAACTGGAACCTTTTGATCCCTGGATATAAACTATTGGACTGCGATCTCATCAGGGATCTAGTAGTAGGGGACCCACTGACAGGTAGTGATCATGCCATAGTCTGGTTCTCCCTGGACCTGGGGAGTAGACTGCAGAAAAATGATGGTAGTTGACTTTAGGGTGCTGACTTCAAGGGTATGGAGCAGATTCTTAGGGCTACTTAGTAGGGTGAACCAATCAACGAAGAAGACACAGGGGTCAGCAATCCACGGCTATACCAATATCTTTAATACAAACTAGGAACACATATAAAACGCTATGAGGAAATGCCAGATGCTGCATAGACTAGACACCGAAAATAATGGTAGAAATGCACAAACAGTGCCTGTAATACCACATACCACATACCACTCCGGTGTGAAGTACTGAATTGGAACAGGTAAATCCACAGAAAAAGGTAAAAACCAGTCAAGCGACAGCACCGGCAAAACTCGGAAGAGTCAGGCGAACAGCGTCACCGCATAACAGCGTCACATGGGCGTCACACTCCGTCTACGTATGACTCTCAAGTGTGTGCACCACTCTGTCTTTTGAGCTCCACGGTCTTTGAGATATCTCTATAGACCCATTTTTTATAGCTACTTAGTAGGGATCAGGCTAGACATGGACACTGACAGCCAGTGGGAAGTTATTGAAAGGGGATCCTGGAAGCTACCAAGGCCTGCACGAAGGAGCAACGCAAGTTTGGTAGAGACAAGCCAAGCTGGTGGATAAGGAAGTCCCAGGATGCAGGAAGGGAAAAAAGCCTGCTATAGCCATTACAGGCATTTGCATGGGGTTATAGACAAGGGGAAGTATGATGTGATTGTCAGGAAGGTCATCAGGGTGGTGAGGCTGGCCAAGGCATGGATAGAGTGGAGGTTAGCTCAGGGGATTAGAGGAGGTGAAAATGGTTCTTCAGGTATATCAGGAAAAGAGGGAAAGGGCGGGCAGATTAGCAGACTGAGGTTGGCAAGAAGTGGGCCGGTGGAGACAGGGGGCAGGCAGGTACTAAATGACTACTTGCCTCGGTCTTCACTAGGGAGGATGGTGGGGTGGCACCACACGGGAGGCGCAGGGTGGACCATCACATGGGGGTCCAAAGATGTGGAAATCCCATTGGTAGGTTGTGGGAAGCCCTCAAAGCCCTAAGAGTGGAGAAGGCTGAGATGGTCTGCATGCCATGATGCTTAAGAAGTTGGTGGATGTCCTGGCCACACCTTTGGCAGACCTCTATAACTCTTCCCTTCAGTTGGGATGAGTGCGTCATGACTGGATGATGGCCCATATCATGCCTATCCACAAGGGCAGCCCATGACAGGAGCCAGGAAACTAGAGGCTGTAAGTCTGATGTTGGTAGTGGGTAAAGTGATGGGGGTCATCTTAAAAAGAGGCTGGAGGTGTTTGTGGGCACAGGACCACTTGGATGATCACCAGCATGGCTTTTTCAGGGCAGATCATGTCAGACCAACCTGGTAAGTTCTGATTGGGAGGCAGGCTGTGGACCAGGGCAGGCAAATGGATGTCCTCTTTCTAGACTTCAGCAAGGTGTTTGACTCGCTGCCACATTCTGGGCTGCTAGAGAAGCAGAGGAAATGGGGGTGGGGGGTGGATGGTCAGGTGGATAGGGAACTGGCTAGCAGGGCATTTTCAGAAGATGGTGGTTGGGGAAAGGTTTCATCTCCCAGGAGGGTCATTAGTGGGGTCCCACTGGGATCAGTGCAGGTCCACTCCAGTTTAAGCATATCTCGGGCATCATTTGGAGGCAGTATAGCACAGTGGCCTAAGACTCTGAGCTGCAAATTTGGAGACATCCAGCAGGCCAGACCTGGGTTTGAATCCCACAGCTTCCACTTGCATACTGTGTGACCCTGAGCAAGTCACTTAACCTCCTTGTGCTCCCAGGTCACTCCTGTAAAAAAGCTTTCAGCTTAGTGTGCTATACCTGGTTAAACAACTAAATAAATCAGAAATGATATCAGGAGTGAGATGAGCCTCTTTGCTGATGACTCAAAGCTGAGAGTGGTGGTGGATGGGAAGGAGGGTGAGTTAGACCTACAGGGGAACCTGGAGATGCTGGAGGGTGGTCACACACCTGGAAACTGAAGTTTAAGACTGAGAAATGCAGAGTTCTCCACCTGGGGCCAGGAACCCAGCTCATGTGTACACTTTGGGAGGGAGATACTGCAGACTTTGAGAGGGCAGAAGGACATCAGGGTGGCTGTAGATGCCAAATGAACAACTCAGAACAGTGTAGAAGGGCTGCAGCCAAAGCAAATAAAATGCTGGGGTGCATAGCCAGGGAGATAAACTGAGAATCCAGGAGGTGCTCCTTCCACTGTATAATTGCCTGGTTAGACCAGCACTTGAATACTGCATGCAGTTTTGGCATCCGTGTTAAAAGGAAATTGCACTCCTGGAGAGGGTCCTGAGGAGGTGTCCAGGATGATACAGGGTCTGGGGAGAAGTCCTATGGGGAAAGACTCAAGGAGCTCAACCTGTACTCCCTGGAGGAGAAGAGGGACAGAGGAATTTGATTGAGGTCTTCAAATACCTTAAGGGGTAAATAGGATAAGCCAGGATAGGGTGTTCCAGCTGAGGAGGAGGAGGCCACCAGGGGCACCAAATGAGGTTGGCTGGTGGGAGACTCAGGAGGAGACAAGGAGACGCTACTTCACTGAGAGGATGGTGGAACCCTGAAATGCTCTGCTCTGCAGAACTGGTGACTATAGACACTGTGAGAGGTCCAAGAAAGGCTGGGATAAGTACAGTATCAGGGAGGTGCATCTCAGAAAGGCCAGCATTGGAGGGGACCCAGTCAGGGATGGGTGGGGGACCTTGTGGGGAGGGTGGGAAGTGGCAATGGTGCCCTGAATGGACACTGATCAGCAAGCAGACGTGATGAACCATAGGGCCTACTCTGCTGGCTTCTTAATATGTTAGTATACAGAAAGGACAGGGTAGTCAGGAAGGGGGAGGTGGCAGTTTTCATCAGGGGTGGAATAACTTGCGAGGAGGAGTCAGAGGAAGGGTAAGTGGAGGCATTATGGGTTCAGTTACAGTCAATAAAGAGGGAAAGGTGAGGCTGGGGTGGTTTACAGACCACCCAACCAGGATGAGGAGAGGGACAAAGAACTGAGCTTGCAAATATTGGAACAACATAAGTATGGTGGGCAATGGAACAAAGTTCTTTCTAGAACTTCTTCAGCTCCCCAAAGGCATTGGAAGCTGCAGGAAAGGAGGGTGGTAATTGTGGGTGACTTCAATCTGCCCAAGGTGGACTGTGGCGTACTATCCACAACATGTGCTAGAGTCAGGTGATCTTGGAAGGTACTGCAAAGTGGGTTTCTGACTCAGGTTGTCACTAGAACCAACAAGAGTAGAGGCGATTCTTAATCTTGTGCTCACAGAATGGGGAGCATGTAGAGGAAATAACAATCAGGAAGCCCCTGGGTGGGAGTGACCACTGCACAGTGTGGTTCAAGTTAGATATGGCCAGGGAAAGCATCCTGACTAAGATCCAAATCTTGGATTTTAGGAGGGTGGACTTCAGGAAGATGGGTGAAGTGCTAAGGAGCCACCTGGCAGACATCTCATCATTAAGGAAGGATTATTGGTTGACACAGAGAATACGTTAGGCTCAGGAGGAAAACACAAAGGCCAAAGCACCCGTTGATTCAGTTCTGGAGTCATCCAGGCAGTAAGGAAAAAGAGGTTAGCCTACTGGAAATTCAGGAAGAACAAGAGAGAGGTGTATAGGAAAATTACCTAAGGCTGGCTAGTGAGGCAAATAAGGAAGTCTGGCAATCTAAGGCACAGGAGGAGCTGCAGATAACTGAAGGAATTAAGAAGGGAAAAGGCCTTCTTTACTATATAAGTGAGAAAAGTGACAAGGACGGGATTATTAGGTTTGAGAAAGGGAGGAGTGGGTAGAGGATAATGGGGGAAAGCAGAGATACTAAATGAATACTTCTGTTCCGTCTTCACCAGGAGAAGGATGGACCAGTGCCTTCAGGAGGAATAGAGGAGCAGTTGGGAGGGAACACAGATGTAGTGATAGAGGAGGATAGAGATTGAGGGTCTGCTTCCATTGAAGATGGATAAATCACCAGGCCTGGACAGAGTACATCCAAAGGTACTAAAGGAACTGTCTATGAGCTAGCAGGGCCACTGGCAGGCCTATTTAATAGTTCACTAGAGTCAGGTGTGGTACCACAGGACTGGAGAACAGCACTTGTAGTGCCCTCCACAAAAGTGGTCCCAAGGATGACCCAGGGAATTACAGACCAGTCAGTCTAACCTCAATTGTGTGTAAGCTCATGGAGACCATAGAGAGCATTGTCTCCAGCATGTGAGGCAGCATGTAGCACCTTGTGGTGCGACACCCGACAGCGAAACACAGAAAAGACCATACGGTGACATTCGGAGTAATGGTCCTTTTTCTGTGTTACTCTTCCAGTGTTTCCCCTCCTCTCCCGACCAACTCCAACCTGAGTTGGAATCCTAGAGTCCAGGGAATGTGGGGACAGAGACCCCACATGGGGTGTGTGGGGTGCAGCCCCAGAAAACAGTGATAGAAAGGTGGCACAATACCTGCATCGGTATTGTGGCATCATCGTGGAGGAGGTTGGCATTCTCACCAACGGATATCTTGGTGCTTCCAAGGCAGCATGGGTCCATGGGGAAGGGAGATCATAGCAAATTAATCAAGTTGACTTATAAGTTTATAAGGTTACTGGAAGAGTGGTGAGTTAAACATGACAGCTGAAATTCAATGCCAGGAAATGCAAAGTGATGCACTTGGGAGGAGGAATCAAATGTCATATTCACACTGTGTGTGTGTGTGGGGAGGATAAAATGGCAGCAACCAGGCAGGAGAAGGATCTAGGGATTATAATCAGAAATTATCTTAGGGTGGGGACCCAGTGTGGACAAAGCAGTGGGCAAGGCTAACAGGATGCTGGCATGCATAGGGAGAGGGATAGCCAGCAGAAGGAGGGAGGTGCTGATGTCACATTACAGCTCCATGGTGAGACCACACCAAGAGCATGGGGTACAGTTCTGGAGGCCTCATCTCATGAAAGCACATAGATGGCATGAAAAAGGTGCAGAGAAGGGCCACTAAATGGTGCATAGGCTAAGAGGGATGGCATATGAGGAGAGGTTGAGGAACTGGATTTATATCCTCTGAAAATAAGAAGGAAACAGGGGACATGATTGAAACATTCAAGTATGTGAAGGTGATCAATAAAGTGGGGAGAGCTTATTTACAGGGAAGGTAGATACAAGAACTAGGGGCATGGATTGAAGGTGGAGGAGGAATATTTAGGGAAATGTTAGGAAGTATTACTTCACAGAGAGGTGATTGAGCCCTGGAACAGACTGCTGGAAGAGCTGGTGAGTGCCAGTACAGTGGAGGGATTCAAGAGGGCCTGGGACAAACACAGAGGGTTGTCAAGGGAAGATGAGGAGGAATCTTGGGGAGGGGACAGGTAGAGGGAGGAATGGGCAGACTTGATGGGCTAGGAAGGCCATTTTCTGCCATCACATTTCTATGAATCTGTCAGTCTATGAATCTATGACTTCTTTGACTGGGTCACTAAGACAGTAGACAGGGCCAAGTAGTAGACATCCACTATATGGATTTTGGCAAGGCCTTTGACTCTATACCCCACGAAAGGTTGATCAGGAAGTTGGCATAACCCGGAGTTGGGAGAAAATGACCAGATGGCTAGAAAACTGGCTGAGGGACAGAACCCAGAGGGTGGTTGTGGGGGAGGAGTTATCTGGCACCAGAGAGGTCACCAATGGGGTCATGCAAGGCTCAATGCTGGGGCTGGTGTTGTTCAATGTCTTCATCAGTGATGTTGGCAATGGCTCTGCCTATTCATGGATGGCATCAAGCTCTGTGTGAGTGGACACAGCCGAAGGGATACAGGACCTAGAGGATGATCTGGAAAACCTGGGGAAGTGGACTAGGATCTGGCAGCTTGACTTCAGTGCCAAGAAATGCAAGTTATGCACATTGGAGCCACGAATCCCAGGATGGAGTACTACCTGGGTGGAGTCCAGTTATCTGTTTCAGAGGAGGAGAAGAACCTGGGAGTGATGATCACTAATGACTTGAAACACTCCACGCAGTGCAAAAAGCAACAGCAAGGACAAACACAATGCTATGATGAATAGTTAGTGGGAGCAGTAGTTGGAGAGAAGAGGCTGCACTACCCTTATACTGGTCACTGTTGAGGCAACATCTAGAGTATGGAGTTCAGTACTGGTGCCTCCACCTCAAAAAGTACAAAAGGTTTGCAAGCTCAGCCCCTGTATTTACAAAACAATTTAGTAAAATTAGTGGAATGGCTCCTGGTGTGTGACCAAACAGAAACATATGGTTAAGGTACCAAGGCACTACCCCACCCCACCCCCATTTTGCTGCATTAAAGCCTGTACTTTTTCAAACTAACTCCAATGTTCTTACTTTTCATACACTTTTCTGAGGGGCTCTTGGTTCTTATCTTCCAGCTGAACCATGATTAAGCCTGACCACTTTGGCAAAGTGACCACCTCCATCAGTCAGGTAAAAGCACCACATTTTAACTTGCCTTATCAGAGCTGAGGTCTCCTTTTTCAACTACGTTTCTGAAGAGACCTCTCCTGGCTTCATTACTTATAGTGTGCTCTGGCGATTTGGCTCTTGACCATGGCAGAATTTCTAACAGTAGTTCTATCTAGAATGCGTGCAGGCTTAAGAGCGAACTAATATTCCAGTGAAGGAAGGAGTTAGGGGCACCTGGTCATAAAGGAAAGGACTAGTGTGGGGTATCCACTGGACCCAAAGCAGCAAAATAAGCACTGCACTCAAAACAAACTCTGGCCAGAGCCAATAGGGCTGCAGGATGGGAATTTGGAGTAAAATATTGACAATTACCAAAGTTATGAACCTGCATTTGCAAAATGTTATATAGGCTCATAAATTAGTTGTTTTGTCATATTTTTATACCTAAATTTCAGCCTAGCTTTATTTTGACCCTGCATCATGAACAAGGACAGAGAAAGTTTTCACCTCATGCCCAAAAGGTGTTTGTTTTGTGCAGGGACTGTGAAATCACCTTTCTGGACAGATCTGCCTAATGACAGTGTAGTTGTTCATGAGGTGGGGTCCCAAACAAGACATGTTGAAAATGTTGGTCAAAATATACACAAATGGTCAAATTATGGCACTAAGTTCAAAACTCCATTGAAATACACTGAACCACACACCTATTTTCTCAGTCTGCAGTTCAGCTTTGAAGAGTGAAGACATGTTTACAGTTCAGAGAGGATTATGGCACTGTACTCTGATGGATAAATAAGGGTTTGGGGTGTGTGGGGTGCTCAGTGGGAGGGTCAGGTGGAGGTCAGAAATGCCACGAAATACATCAAAAGATGGTTTTCTTTGTTACAGGTTTAAAAAAAAAGAAAAAAAGCAGGAGGCAATTCTTTTGTCACTCCAGCATGTTGTGTATTCACAAGGAATGCAGGAGTGCTTTCTCTCAAAGCAAGACATGTGCAGGGCTGTGCTCACTGCAGCTTTAAAAAGCAGCTGTGTTTTGATGCACAAGCGGAAACAGAGAAAAATATTATTTAAGCAATAATGCCCGACAGGGTGTGTTGTGCTGGGTTATTATCATGCCTCAGGTGGTTGGCTGAAGTCCAGGGCCGAAGTGCCCAACGACTGAGGCGTGATGTTATCCCAAATGACACACACCCTGGAGGGCATTATAGCTATACTATAATGGCTCATTGTTATACAGAATAAAAATCATTTTAAAGATGTTTTGTGTGGAAAAATATTTTGTTTTTAAGAGAAGATGAAACAATCAAGTAGAAAAAATCAAGCAAACAATCATCTCAGGTTCACAATGAGGCTGAGACTAGAGCTGGGATGTGGTGCTGGGATAACATCACGGGTCCAGCCCAAGACTGACCAATCAGAGTCAGGATTTTTTCTTGCAATTGTATAATATTGATTTAGTCATGGTTACTGTACATACAGTTACCATAGCTTATAATCAAAATGATTTTATGTTCATGGGTGTAAAAGGAAAACAAATTGTCTCATAGGAAAACGATTGTGACTGACTTTATTGTGGTGGTTACTATAGACAGAGTAGCCATGACAAAAAAATCATGAAATTGTCCCATAGGTGCTACAGAAAGTTATCTGTACCTATAGAAAATGACGATCACCAGGAGATCATGTTATGTGCCCCTTCACTCCACTCCACCCTTCCTAACCACCTTCCTCCACCCTACCTTACCAAGACCAGGATCCCAGCCCTTGTGTCAAGTATTAAGGCAGGCAGCTGAGAGCAGTGAGGATTTTTTAATTCTTATATAAAACCAGTGACTCCAGACAAACATTTTGTGTGTTCATGGAAAGTGTGTGTGTGTGTGTGTGTGTGTGTGTGTGTGTGTGTGTGTGTGTACTGTAGGTGCCATATCAACCTGTCAACTGCACTGCTCCATGCCTCTGATGCCATATGCTGTTCATTCTCCATATACAATCAAATGAGATTGAGTATATTGTACTTTACAAGAATGGTAGAAACAGATTGAGCATTTGATGTTTATAGCTAAAAGCGATAAAGTGAGTACTGCTCATAGTGTCATCTACTGTATGTGCACGCAAACACAGATTATGGAAGGTACAGCAACAGTCCTTTCATAAGTGTTCTTTTTTTTTTGTTACATAGTAATACTGTATATAGTGCCAACAGAAGAGACAGCTTGTCAATCTTGTCCCAGTCTTCATCCAGACAGATGTGACTGGCAATAATTCTGCCAATGCCAGTATTTATTTTGCACAGCATCCACCTCATTCATTGGATATTTTTTCTTTGTAATACCAGGATTTATCTTCCTTATTAGATGTTCCTCTATCAGGCTAAACCCGGTGATGATCCTACAATACATGTTGGATTCTGGTAAATTTCTCATGCTATTTCTCCCATAGGGAAGGTCCTTTGGTGCCCTCCCCAAAAAAAAACAACTCGGGGACTTCAAAGTAGACAGAATTGAGATGTGTTCTATGAGGAATTAATGCAGTAAACAATCCATGAAGACATTTATAACACAGTGCCCTATTTACATATGCAAGATTATTTCTAGTAAGTGAAACAGCTGCATTTTTCAGTCTTTACAATATATGCAATTTGAATATTATAGATATAAAATAGATTCTTGCAATTGGATGTTAATATGGAATCATTGGATACAACTGGCATCCTGATGTTTCTAGATAATGTTATGCATTATCTGAATTTTATCAAGATATTAGATTTGCCTCACATTTTAGGGATATGGCACCATATGCTGGCATTTATACTACAATAATACTTTAAAAGCATCAGTAAAAGGTTTATGCCTAAAACCATAGCTTATACTGGCTCCTTATAATGAAAAGTAAGTCTAGCCCCACCTGTACAAAAACAGTAGCCTCTAATTCCTCCTCACTCTCAATTAAGGCCACATCTGGTCAGTTTAGATTTGAACTACAGCTTCAGTTGCTGTATTTGTACTAGCATAATACAGTTTAGTAAGGCAGCTGGCTTGTGTTGTTATGAGGTTCACTTTGTTAACTGGGTGGCATTACTGTTAACTATGAGTCTGATTTGCAAATAGGTAATTTATAGGCAAACTATGTTATTTTGTACTGGTTTTCTCCTTGATTAGAAATTCTAATGTTACGGCAAATAACACTGTCACTCAAAACTCTTCAGCCCACACCAATGATCTTTAAACTTACACCTACTTCATAAAACTTAATTTGAATCTGAATCTGTTGGTCTTATTAGTAAAGGCATTGTAGAGTTAGATAGATAGTTAGATAGCTAGCTAGATGGATGGATAGATAGATGGATAGATGGATGGATGGATGGATGGATGGATGGATGGATGGATGGATGGATGAAGAGAATGTATTCATCAAACTATACCTAAAATGCAAACAGATAATGCTCTTCCAGCCTTATCATTTTAAGAAAATGTATGTTCTAATGGCAACAATGCCTTCACCAGAGTGTACAAAAGACGTACATATACAGTAATGTATGGAAGACCAGGTACTAGGTCAAAATCACCTAATAAAATCACACACACAGACAGACACAAGCACCAATGAAAACAGCTAGCAGCCATAACAGCTCACAATACACACCATCACAAGCAGGGGAATGGCATTGCAGGAGGAGTTGGGAGGGGAAGATTGAACATTATCCTCTGGGGGATGTAACTTAGAGGGGACAAGTAAGGGCAGATTACATATTATTACTCTGGGGATGCAACTCTGGGAGAGAGACTCAGTTGTAAGGAGGTAGATTAAATAATATCACTATGCTGCTTCAGCTACTGGCAGTTCTATGAACAGCACTGGAAGTGGGCAGTTGCATTGTGATGTATACTGAGCAGAATGAAAAGTCATTCTGCCTTAGTAGCTATGTCACTAATGCAGAAGAAAATCTTTTCTAGTGTATGTACAGTATCTCCATACATAACAGCATTACACCATACAGTATTCTTTTATAAGAGGTAGTACCATTACAGTAATTTGTTTTGCTTGTGAAGGTGTGGAATTTTTAATTATATGCAGAGTTGAGCAATCATATGCCATAACTCAAATTGCCAGTGAGTCTCAGTTTTCCTCCATAGTGAGCTCTAGGTCAATGGATTTCATGTAGACCCTGTTGTTGAGGCACAGGTCAGGAAGCCTAGGGAAAACCAGAAGCAGTTGTAGAATTCACCAAAATATTTATTTACAGTAGCAGTAACATAAAAAAAATAAACCATGGGAGATGACCAAGCACTCTTGACTCTTCTATGATACCAAATTCTTTCATTTTTGTATTTCCGACCACATCAACTCTTAACCGCTCTGGCAATCTGTATGTCTTTTGCCTAATAGGACAAGCATTCCATGTCGCGATTATGTGCTCAACCCCTTATGCTTGGTAATGCAGCACTATAATTACTACTCTAATCAGTAATAATTTCTTTAGGTATGCCCATTCTGCTGAAAATTTAGGCAGGCTCTGCTGCCACTTTTAGGGTTGTAGCAGTACACATTGCAACTGCTTCTGGTTACTGAGTAGCATAGTTGCATACTACCAGGATAACTCTATTACCCTTTTACTTTTGTCTAAAGGGCCAACCACATCCATTGCAATTCTCTCAAAGGCACATTTGTCAAGGATAGGGACACCAGGAGCACCTTGTCTTTTCTAGTGACTGGGGCTACTTTCTGACACTCAGCATGTAAGTTACAATAGATAACAACATTTTCATGAATTCCAGGCCAGTAAAATCTATACCGTAATTTGGCCAGTTTGTGATCCCTCCTTGAGTGACCAGCCATAGGACTATCATGTACAATCTGTAATAACTCTGTTCTATACTTCTGTGGTATAACCAATTGTTCTGTCTGTTCCTGTGTTTGATGTTTAACCCAAACTCTATACAGTAACCACTTACATTTTTAAACACTGGTCCACCCTGTTTTGGTTTATCCCCAGCTGCTTAAAATAACCCTGGAGAAAACATTGTTAGCTTGTTCTGAAGAAAATCACAATTAGTTATCAATCTAGTTTCAGCATTTTCATATTCTAACCCTTCATGTTCATCAGTGATTTGTTGCCACAGTTTCTTCAGGCTTCATCTTTCTTTCCTGGATTTCTGGATCTTGGCTCTGTGCTCAAACAAGTCCAAATCAAGATCTTTGAAAGGAAAAGTGTCCCCACTTTCTGAAATTTTCTTTGCCTGAGCTCTTGTCACCACTGCTGCTGAAACATCAGGATTTACTCCCTCTTATGACCTACTCAGTAAATTCTGAAAGTCATTTCCAATAATCACAGGTACAGGTAACTTAGGTACTACCCCACTTTCATTTGGTGCAACACACCTTTAACAGTTAGAGTCACTTGGTTAGTGGGATAGTATTGAGTGTCCCCATGGATGCAGATGACACCAGTACCTGGTCTCTTTGCACAGTGTTTCCCAGCACTTTAACATGCACTAGAGTCTATCTGCTTCCTGAATCAATGAATCCCTTCACAGTATTATCCCCCACCTTCACATCTGTTAAGTACTTGCGCCAATTTGCCAAGAACAAATCTGCTCCAGTGCCACTCTCCTTACTATGGCAGTTTCTTGAAAATGGCCTGGTTTATTACAGTTGTAGCAGATACGTCTTTGAGGGAATAGATTTGTTATCTCCACCAGAGTTCTTATCAGGGTTGGAATTTAAATGGGGAAAAGAGTGTCTTACCAGTGCTTGGCTGTTACCTCACTACTGTAGCATCTGTCTTGCCATTTAGTAGTCCTCAGCCAAAGAAACAGCATTTTCACCACTCTCTGGTTGGTGTTCTTTTACCCACAGCTGCACATCTGTAGGCAAGATATTGATGAATTGCTCCTTGGCAAATGTGTCGATGATCTGTGGGACTGTTTTGCTCTCTGGTTGGATCCATTTTAGCAGAAGATCTCTGAGTTGGGCAAAGGCTGCTCAAGGACTGTCGACCGAGTTGTACATGAGATTGAAATCTCTGCCTGTGAGTCTCTCTGGAGATGTCATACCTTTTCAGGATTCACTTTTCACCAGGTCATAGATTTCTGACTGTGCAGTGTCCATACTGTTGTAGGCAAGTTGAGCTTTCTTCATCAGGTAGGATACCAGTCTGATTGTCCATTGTTGCTTTGGCCACTGGCGAGCTGTGGCACCCCTTTCAAAAGTTTTCAGGTATGCCTCAATATCAT
Organism: Neoceratodus forsteri; assembly: GCA_016271365.2. Lineage (NCBI taxonomy): Eukaryota > Metazoa > Chordata > Ceratodontiformes > Ceratodontidae > Neoceratodus > Neoceratodus forsteri. Next base: position 487,097,259 of record CM028132.1, on the reverse strand, counting down.
CGGTAGTACACAATTTAATAAGTTTAATGGCTTTTAAGTTGTGTACATTTTATCACTCATCTGGATCTATGCTGGATCCTCTGCCTTTGATAACTTGTAAGGCATCCAGTCATCGCTGCTCCCATTGCTGCATCTCTTCTCTCATCTACTGCTCCATCGCTGCATCTCTTCTCTCCTCTGCACTTCTAAATGTTGAATCTCTTTTCTCTCTTCTTCTCTGCCTCTTTTGTTGTATAGCCACCATTTGAAAAAGTCCATCAGGCTTTCAGGTTCTGTCCCTGTCTGTTTTTTTTCTATAATTTGTGCTGGCTGTACAGTCTCAGACTGGACTTCTGTCTCTGTTAGTTTGGCTGCCATTCTTCTGGTAACTGCTCCTAGACTTGCTACTGCAGAATCCATACCTTCCTCTGTGCTTCCCACTGGTGTTAGGTCCAGTACCCACACACAAAACTTCTGTCTTAGGGTATGTGTGGCTTAAATACCATAGGCTGACACCATATGTTATTGAGGTACAGGTCAGGAAACACAGAGAAAACCAAGCAGTTGTAAAATTCACCAAAATATTTATTTATAGTAGCAGTAACATAAGAAAAAATAAACTTGTTCAGAATAACTATATACGGAGGAGAAAAACAGTTTTAATTCAGTCTCTGTGTCCTTTTTTCTTCTAATTTTCTTCCTCTTAGCAATTGCAGCTTAGCTCCCTTATAAGTCCTTTCAACCCCAATCTAAACAAGCATCTTGTCTGTGTGTATTTCTGGCAGGAAGAACACAGTAGAATGCAGTGTTTGAGCTGAGGGCCTAAAATTGAACTCAGATAACCTCTAGAGTTTACAATAGATTTCTGCAATCATCTCAAAATATAATTATACACATTTCAACAGTAAAAGCTATATTTTTCTAAAAAGCAGGTGATCCCAATATCAGTTTCATTTCCATACAATGATTTGCACATATTTTTTATATCGGCAGATCTAGGTATGCAAGGGAAAAACAGACAGCAGAGAAAACAGAGAGACAGTGAGAGGCAAGAACTGTGAGCCTGTTGGGTTGATCAAGTCCGAAGTCTCACAGGAAAATTTGTTGTGCAACTGAGAGAGAAGAGACAGAAAGAAAAGATCCTTGCATTTAAACACTTTCTCCATAACAAATGGGACAGGGTCCTATTCTACTCTTTCATGAACCCCTAGTTTTCCTGCAAGACAGTGAATTATTGAAGCTATGGGTGCCCACATATCTTATATCCATAGTGCCATAAAATGTAGATTAGTGAAATTATTCAAGCTACAAGTCATTACAATGCAGTGGGGCAATTTAGATTCAATGATGTCTGTTTCAACAACAGGTAACAGTCTGGGAGGTAATATGGAGCAGGGTATAGATCCAAGCATAGATAAACCAGGTTAAAATTTCATCCCTGCTGTTTTCTCAAGGCCTGGAGCAAGCTGTTTGACCCTCATGAGCTTCAACATCCTAGTAAAATAAGAACCAGGACCCCTTAGGAAATACAGTAGTTGGGCAGGAGCCTGAGACAATTTTGCTGCTGCAAGTTTTGGAAGACAGAAATCTTCCTTTTAGAGCAGAAAGCAGCTGACTAAAAAGCTACAATTTTTCATACTAATTTAGCACTTCTATATCATCAGGAGTCACTGCCTGTTGGGATTAAGCAAACAGATACTTTATTAGAAGTAGAGTGGGTCTCATTTAGGGTTGAAAAAAGAAAGTGTGTGTTTCTGTGTTGGGGAAGGGTACTGTATCAACTTAGTTTGCTAAATCAGTAGGAGGGAGAGGTTAATTGGAGGTATGGCTTAGGCAGTAGAAAAGCAGGTGACTCCAATTACAACTTCCTGCCACTAGCTTTTGGAAGATATAAATCTTGCTTTTAGAGCACAAAGCAGCTGACTGAAAGCTACCATTTTTCTTACTAATTGCCCTCCATCCCTCTCCCACCCTCTCACCCTAAGCCAGTTCTACTTTATAGCCACTGGATTTGACTGACAACAGGAACTTCCTGTTTGGCAGTAGGAAGGAAGGATCATAGAGAAACATTAGTTTTGTCAACCTGAAGGAAAAAGTAGCTCTTTCTCCCTCCCCAAGCTGCTGGAGGTCTGACTCTCAGCAGGAAGAAGGAGACTACTGAAGAATACAGGAAGTTGCTGTCCCAGAACAGGAAGGGTGAGAGTTGTAAGGAGAGGAGAGAGTAAGCATATAGAAGTAACATGAGAGGGACACAAAATAAGACATGATGAGAGTGGTGCAGTGCAATGGCTGTGGGGCAGCAGTGTTCTGGGAGACATTCTGGAGGCTGCGATGCTGCCCTATTTGCAGGCACATCTCTGGTCTGAGGAGGAATTGCCCATCTCAGGCTGACCTGGCCAGGATTCATGAAACCTCTTCCCCACCCAGGGACTACCAGGGCCACTGCTGCTACCTCAGGAGGTTGCCAAGAAGAGGAGTGGCTGGACCAAGGTGGGCTCAGGAGGAGAGGCTGGTGGAAGAGGTGCATCCCTCAGCTGCCTCTCACAATTCATATGCAGTTCTGGTGAATAGTGGTTCCTCTATGAAGGCACCTGCAGTGAAGACCAAGGAGGATGCTGGGAACCTCCACAAAAGAGACCCACAGGAGGGTGGCACAGGACCCCACAGGGGAAACAACTCCTGGTAGGGGACTCAATCATTAGGGGTAGGAAGTGGGGAGGAAGGGAGAGGAGGTAAGGTGCCTGCCTGGTGCCATGACATGGAGAGACAGGAAGTGAATCCTTAGGATTGTGGGAGCAATTGCATGAGGAGGGAGCTGGATGTCATTATCAAACTAGGGCAAATGACCTGGCTGTGAAGGGATCAGAGCAGTGCAAGAGGGTTTGTAGAGTTGGGGAGGGACCTTAGACAAGTACCACATACAGCAACCTTCTCTCAGAGGTGCTGCTGTCTCTATGGAAAGGGTGATGCTAGGGTACTCCACACCATGAAATTCAAAGACTGGTTGAAAAACTGGTGTGGAGCTCAGGGTTTTAGCTTCATTGGGGACTGAGGAGCCACCTGGAGGGATGCAGACCTATAATGGCACGATGGTCTACATCTGTCTGGGGAACCAGGATCCTAGGTGATTGGTTTAAATGCTTCATTTAAACTAGCCAGGGGAGGCACTGAAAAGGAGCAGGAAATCCAGCCTCCCCACAAAACATGGTAATTAGTGAGATGAACACCAAGCTAAAGAAGTCATTAGGGAGCAGGATAGAGGTAAATGCAAAAAAGGCTAAGTCAGTAAGGACAGGGATTGGGCTAAAGGAGTAAGGCCATCAAAACATGGAGGGTGATAGTACCAATGACCATAGTCTGTGTATCAAGCTCTCTGAACTAGTAGACCTTGACGGAAAAGGATGCCTGGATATTGTGGCAGTCACAGAAACATGGTACAGAGAGAACCATGACTGGGATGTCAACATACCAGGGTAAGCAATCTACAGGTGGGACAGGGAGGGAAAAGAGAAGGAGGAGTAGCTCTCTGTGTAAGGGAGGGACTAAGCAATAGAACTAAAGAGTAAACAGGAGCAGATGAAACACTCTGGGTCACCTTGAAGACAGGAAATAGCACCACAATCTGCATGTGGGTTGTATACAGACCCCATCTCAGGGAGGGAATGGACAAGAAAATTTATTGAAGGCATCCTTAGAATGACAGAAAAGAGAGATATTGTTGATGGGGACCTGAATATGCCAGATGTTAACTGGAGCACCTTTGCTGCAGGCACACCCAAGAGCAGGGTCATTCCTGATGCCCTACAAGGGGCATGCCTCAGACAGCTAGTATTGGAACCCACTCAGGAGGAACAGTCTTGGACCTGGTACTCTCAAATGGGGATGGGGAAAGGATCTTGCATTTAGAAGTGGGTAGCCATCTGAGGAACAAGCGACCACCAAACAGTGTGGTTCATAATTAGCCACAGCCATAGAGGCAAGCATACAAAAGCAAGAGTATTGGACTTTAGGAGGGCTGACTTTGGGAAAATGAGAGTGCCTCAGAAAGCACTAGCAAACAGCCAAGAAGTAGGGGTGGAGGAACAAAGAGGAGTAATCAAAACAGCCATCACAGAGGCAACAAGCCTTTGTGTGAAGCAAATCAACAAAGCACAATGAAGGAAAAAATGCTATGGTTCTTAAAAGAGGTGGCAAGGAAGGTTAAGGAGAAAAGGATATCATTCAGGAAATATAAAGAAACACAGAAGGAGCAGGACAGAAAACTTCATCAGTTAAAGCAGAAAGAGGCAGGAAGGCAGTCAGAATAGCAAAGGCCAAAACCGGAAAGGTTAGCCAACTCTGTTAAGAAGGGGATAAGACCTTTATAGGCACATTAGGGCGAAGAAAGATCAAGGAGGGATACTGAGGCTTAATAAAGGGAAGGAATGTGGATAGAGGATGACAGTGAAAAACAGGGATACTAAATGAATACTTCTGCTCAGTATTCACAAAGGGAAGAGGAAGGAGGTACCTAACCAAACAAAACACTCTGGATGGGAGGCAGGGTTGATCACAGTCCATTCACAGAAGAAAGTGTTCTGAAAGAACTAGTAAAACTGAAGGTGGATAAAGCAATGGGTGATGGGATTCACCCAAGAATTTTAAAAGAACTAAGGGAGGACCCAGTGACACATTGACTACTCTCTTAACAAATCATGGGAGGATGGGGTGGTACCTGAGGACGGAGGAGGGCAGATATGATTCCTCTTCACAAAAGTGGGAGCAGGGCAGAGGCAGGAAACTACAGACCAGTTAGTTTGGCCTCAGTGGTAGGGAAAATGATGGAATCACTTCTGAAGGGAGGAATTGTTGAGTACCTAGAGGTCAGTGGGGCTCAGGACCCAAGGCAGCATGGATTCACAGTGGGAAGGTCATGTCAGATGAATTTAATAGATTTCTTGACTGGGTGACCAAAGTAGTAGACCAGGGAGGGTTGTGGACATGGACTACCTAGATTTTAGTGAGGCATTTGATACAGTCCCACTCAAAGATTAATATACAAGTTAGCCAACCTTGGAGTGGGTCCCAAGGTGGTAGCCTGGATAAAAAATTGGCTGTACAACAGAACACAAGGGTAGTAGTAGTAAAGAGCCCACAGTGTAGAAAGGAGGGTTACTAGCAGGGTACCACAGGGTTTAGTACTGGGACTGGTCCTTTTAATGTCTTTATAAGTGACATTGCAGAGGAACTGGAAGGAAAAGTATGTCTCTGCAGATGACATAAGATCTATAACAGGATTGATACACAAAATGGAGTGGAAAGGATGAGAAGGGCTTGCAAAGTTGGAGGAATGGTCAGATGCATGGCAGCTTAGATTCAGTGCTAAGAAGTGCAAGGTAATGCACCTGGGAAACAAAACCCAGGGGAAGAATACACACTGGGGTGAGATACTGACAACAACAAAATGGAAAGGACCTAGGGTAATTATATCAGATGATCTAAAGGTGGGCAAGCAATGTGAGAAGGCAGTGAGGAAGGCTGGGGGATACTGGGATGCATAGGGAGGCATCAACAGTAGAAAATAAGTTGTTATCCCTCTGTACAGACAGTTGGTGAGACCCCATCTGGAGAATGGTGTGCAGTGCTGAGACCCTCTCTTCAAAGACAGACGTAGTGGAGGCTGTCAGAGGAGGGCAGCAAAATGGTGCAGCATCTGCACCAGAAGACATCTGAAGAGACTAAAGGAGCTTAATATGTATACCTTTGAGGAAAGAAGGAGGGGGACATGATAGAAACTTTCAAGTATCTCAAGAGAATCAACAAAGTCCAAGAGGGTAGTATCTTTCAGAAAAGAGATCTGCAAGAACAAGGGGCACAATTTGAAGATGGGGGGTGGCTCAGAGGTAATGTGAGGAAGTAATTTTTATGGAAGGGTTGAGGATGTATGGAATAGCCTTCCTGAGAGTTATGGAGTCAAGAACAGTGAGAGAATTCAAGAATGCATGGGACAGGCATAAGGCAGTCCTAGTGGGGGGTAGAAGGAAATAGGCTGTTAGTTAACTAGGATCTGTAGCTTATCCATCAGGTAGAAAAATGGGCAGACTAGGTGGGCCAAGCGGTCCTTATCTGCCATCAAATTCTGTTTACTGCTTTCACAGAAATGCAGGTGTTTTCTGGACTGAAGGTATTAATGTAATCCAGAACTAGTCATGGTTTTTAAGAAGCAAGTTTGCTCCCTCATTTGTTTCATTTAACTCTTTGAGGTAATAATTTGTGAGGAAGGGTCACAATTGCTCAATTCTAAATTATTTAAAACTGCCCTGATAAACCTTTGGTAGCTGTTTTAAAAGCCCATCAATCGCAGACTTGTTTTAAAAACATAATTTTATAAAACATATTCTTTTGGACTCACTGCTCAGCTAAACATTGAAGTAGACACAGCTGCCATCACACCACATGTACCTGACTGACTCTGTTAATTATCTCAGAGCCCTGATCGACAGAAATATAACATGTAGTGTTTAAAATCAACATGTACGTCAGATCAAAATATGAGATTTGAGGCATATTAGAAAAAATTAAATCTTTTCAAGCATGTCTGTAATGCTACTTTTGTTAGCTCTCTCAGCAGTTCTCCTCCCTCTCAGTCTGGGTTGTAGTCATACCCTCACCTAGACACTTGTCATTCTAGCACCCAGAGACAAAATTAGTTCAGCAAGTCCCTGGTTATTAAGACGAAAGTAAAGTTATATAAAATCATGTTTATTTGTTTTGTTTTAGGGCAATTTGGGTCTCTGCTCTCAAACTGGCATTAGTGCCTGCAATAAGCTTTGAAGCAAGGTGATGGTGGCGCAGTGGTGGTGTGTGGGGGATCATTTACATTGGCAAACTGCTCTGGCACAGCAATTCAGTCTTAAAGAATTCACAGAGCTACCTGTTGGAAAGGACATTTGGGAGTCAGAATGATTGTATCTTGTCTCTAGCATGCTGAACATTTTACAAAATAGTAACTGCAAGGCATGGCTGTTGTTGGACAGGGAAGAGTCCATGCATGGCTAACTATAGAGGGAGATAGTGAAAGTAGGAACATGCTGTCAGAACCATGAGAGATGCACAAAAATACTAAAACAATAATTTAGCAGTCATTTGAAAAATATTCTCTTGGACTCACTGCTCAGCTAAACATGAAGGTATAGATAGCTATGCCATCATGCCACATTTACCTGGCTAACTGTTGATCATCTCCAAGCCCTGCCTATACCACAAATATAATACGTGGTGTTTAAAATTGATGTGTATGTCATATCAAAATAAAATATTACAGGCATGTTAGAAAATATCAAATATTTTTAAACTTGCCTATTATTCTTATTTTGTTAGCTTTTCTTAGAACATGCATTTCAAAAATATTCACTTGGACTCACTGCGCACAGCTAAACATGGAGAGTAGACAGCAGGCTGCCACTACACCACATATCGACTGTTTGATCATCACCAGTCTTGATTGTGCCATAAATACTGTATAACATGTGAGTGCTTAAAATCAACATGTAAGTCAAATCAAAATATAAGATTGCAGGCATGTTAGAAAAGATCAAATCTTTTCAAACTTGTCGGTTTTAACACGCCTTAAGAGGTAAACAATTGTGTGTGTGTGTGTGTGTGTGTGTGTGTGTGTGTGTGTGCTTGTTTCAGGATTTCAATATGTTGCACAAAATGTTAATAATAATGGAAGCCATTTCGATAAACTTTTCTTTTTAAACTTTTTTCCCTGAAAAATACTGTGTCTGTCTTGAGACATCTGCTGTTCCACCACAGCATACCAGCGGTCAATGGCAGTTAGCTCAGATTGGAGAAAACAGCACAAAAATTAGTACTGACAGCCACTGACTCCAGAACTGCTGAAAATGATTTCTCCTGTGCCTCATCCTGACCCCCAACACAACTCCCCAACTGCCTCCAACTTTGTCCGATAATATCACACATCATCACAGCATCATGGCCCTTGGCTCAAAGGTCTTTCGATTTGTTAAATAAATAAAAATAAAATAAAAATAAAAAATCTTTTTACCTAGTCAAATGAGCAGGATTCACAAAGAGATGCGGGTGCAAGTGAGATGCGCCAGCGCAAACCAAAAATGCACCATGAAAAGATTCACGAACAGGAGTGGATGCAACAGTGACATCCCAGATGCGATACGCCGAACCGATTGGAGCTATAAGAGCGCATAATAATATTATGCGGTGCATCTAAAGGGGCGACATGCATATACAGTGCAAAGTATTCACAGTGCAAACGAAGGTGCAACAAGAGAGCAAACCTGGCTCAAGTACCAAATGCACCATGAAAAGATAAATATAAAAAAAGCAGACTTAAGTGCAAGCCACCAGCAGGTCAGCGGCAGAACAGCAGCACCAGCACAGTGGCAGATAGAGAGGAAGAGAGAGGGAGGGACAGCGCACCACCACCAGCGTGGATGCAGCACCATTCGTGATGGTTGGAGTACTAATGAGGATGAGGAGACGGGAGGCAGAAGGCACCATAGACGGCCTGCCCTATGGCAGTATCGTGCCAGGCTCGTCCTTGAGCAGCTGACAAATGTGGAGACAGTAGGCTGATACCACATGAACAGGGCTATTCTGAGGCAGCTCTGTGAGCTGTGCCATGAAGAAATGCAGGCATCCACTGCATGTGGTCATGCCATATCAGTGGAGACCAAGGTGACAACAGTAATGTGCTTGTTCACCACGGTAACCTTCCGAGGCCTACTGGGGACACCACTGACATATCACAGGCCTCCACTTCCCACCTCATCACACAATTCCTCACTACATTGCTACCACATGCTTTGGAATGTATCCAGTTCCCCAGCACACAGGCAGAGCAGACAGAAGCCATGCAGGGTTCCACAGGGTGGCATGCATGCTAGGCATCATAGGGGCCATTGACTACACCCATGTGGCAATCCACACACTACCTGGTGATGACACCATTTCTACATCAACCACAAGGGATACCATTCAGTCAACTGCCAGGTGGTGTGAAATGCCACAGGGCACATCAGCAATGTCTGCACCACACACACCCTGGGAGCACACATGATGCTTTCATATGCAGCAATCATCCCTCTGCCAGAATTCCAGGCAGGGACATACCAATTGGCCATCTAGTAGGTGTGTGAACATGGCAACCAGCCACACAACAGAGCACCAATGCCAGGATGGGGTGTTTGCAGATAGCACCATGCACAATGTGCATCAGTGCAGCAGCTGTGGGACAGCAGAGGTGTGCAAGGGACACAGGCAGACACCAGCAGGTACAGGAGGGGCACATGCAATGCATAGAATGTGTGGTGCAGTGCCATGGGAGGGCATGTGTGGCAGGGACATGCACAACACAAGCAGACAGCAGCCATCACTAGAATGCACACTGGCAGGTCAATGGTGGGCATTGCATGTGTGATACAATTACATTAGTGGCCTGGGGCCAACAACAAGTGCAGGCCCAGCAGCAGCTGTTGCAGTAGGGGTGTAAGAATGCAGGTAAGGGACAGGCACAGGTACAGGCAGTGGTTGATGCCTGGTGCACACACCATTCAGAATGGAGCCGGAAGTGGGGCATACTGCACATGTGACTACTGTACTAACAGCCACCCTTCCCTCCCCACAGGTGATGCCACATACCCACTGAGGCCCTGGCTCCTCACCCCATCTGATGACCCAGAACAGAGGTGATGGAGCATTATAACAAAGGCACACATAGCTCGTGCACCATCATCAGCGCGTCTTCAGCAATTTGAAGATGCACTTTCGGTTGCCTGTGTAGGTTGGGTGGGGCCCTACAGTATAACCCTGAGAAGGCCTGTGGCATATTCCTGGCCTGTTGATGCTAGACAACATGGCCATTGACCGTAGGAATACCTGTCGAGGCCAGTGAGGGTGACAGTTCTGGGGAGGAGAAGGAGGGTGGGGAGGATGAAGCAGTGCCACAGGACCCCAACACTGGACCACCAATGGGTTGCTGGGACCCATGGCTTGCTGCATGGGAGGCAGTACAGAAGCATGCCAGTGGAGGAGCATTTGGAACCACAGGTGAGTATGGAGGTATGTATCTGGGAGGTGCACAATGGTGACAACAGGTAGACACAGAGCCATCGTTGCACAGTGGACACAGGACAGTACAAGAACAGCCCTACACAGGTGCACGTGCACACACACTCAAGAACACACATATGTGCCACTATGACTGTGCATTGCAGCTGGCACATGGGTACAGACACTGGACCACATTCATCATTCCCATGCCACACAGCACAATAGTGTGCACACAGATCACGAGATGGCACTGCACAGGGGCCCATGGTGGCAGTGGACTGTGGCAGGTGCCTGCCACTCACGTTGCCCCAGGCATCGTCATCCAGGCATGTGGGACACAGTGGTGAAACATCCAGCTGCCATTGGTATGGAGACCTGGACATTACATGGCAGCACCACAGCCACCACAGTCGTGTGGGCGGCCTCTGCCATAACTGGTGGATGCAGCTGTAGCCACCCCCAGCCACAGGGGTGTATCCAACAGCCCTGTAGGTGTACTGCAATCAGACCATAAATGTGTGATCATTGGTGTGGTGGCCCTGAGAGCCATGTCTGGGCTGGGATGCTGGACATTGTGACATTTGGTGACAGCATCAGCAGCAAAGGGCCCACCTGATTCCACTGCCTGGGTGTGCAGGAGGCACTCCTGGGTGTCGGTTGGATGCCCGATTGCCACGGTGCACAACAGATGCACACCCACCTCAGCATTGGCTGCAATCTGCTACAATGCTGTGATCACACCACCTGCAGAAGGCATACCTCAGTCCATATCTGGGCACACCATGCAGCTCGGACTCATGCTCCAGGGCCAACACTGTTCTGTGGCTCCTGAACTCCGCATAGAGGACTGTCTGCCCCTCCACAGTGTCTTGCAGGAGGCAGAAATAGCCCTCCATGTCATTGGCAGGTGAAGGGTCATGGTGGCATCACTGACGAGGGGTGATACAGCCTGCCCTGGGACATCCACGGGTGGCCGGTTGTACCATGGTGAGCTGCGCGAAGGTGGGCCTTCACCATGCTCAGCCACTACATGTCCACGGTCGGTGTTGTTACTGCCCAACGGTGCCTGCGTAGTGCCCCACAGCACCTGGACCAGATGCCTTGATGGCCTTCCACCGCACCTGGCCCAGATGCAGGGGGCACAGCACCCACTGCCATGGAAGCTGCATCCATGCCATGAACAGCAGGGCCATCAGTGGCATCAGGGCCACCCATGAGGTACCTGCATGCTGTATATCCACTGTTGGCCATGTCCCCCTCTATCTGTGTGGCATCATCATCTGCAGTGACATCGCTGTATACTCCCTGCATGCTAGATGCATGCACAAGAGAGGCATCAGCAATGTCTGCTGTGTCTAGGGTCATCATCAGACAAACTCAGCAGACCCTCCAGTCATGGTGGTGTCATTGCAGGCCACCCTGCTGGCATTGGCCAAGGGATCTGATGGGCCTGCTACCTCTGGGTCTGTGTCTGGCGATGCCACTGCAGTGGAAGGTCCAGGATGGCACCATCCAATGCAGTGACCACAGCCCTGTGTGACGGGCCTGCATCATTGCCCACTAGGGCATCCTGTGCAGCCCGTGACCATGGTTACACCTGTGAGGCATGATGAAGCTGTGAAAAGAAGAAGGAGAACATAGTTATTGCACTGGTATATACATTGGCATACATACATGCAAACAGACAGACATGTACAGTGTGTCACAGTGTAGTGCCATGGGCACGCAGATGACAGTTCATGCACTTGCTGTGCAGTGCCTACCATGCCACTCCAGCCATGTGCCTGCTGTGACCGGTACTGTGCTGACAGGCCATGGTCACATGGCACCATGTGTGGCAATGGTATGACAGGCCCATCCTACAGTGTGTGTGTCCCACCAGCCTGACTGGAGTGGCACAACACATCACCACCATGGGCATGGGCAGTGAGGCATAGCGAGCATGGCATGGGACATACATGCTCCACCACTACACATGGTACAGCTTCTGGGTACACAATCACATAGCACAGCACAATGGGACAGGCATGGCAGCCAGGCATTCATGGCCAGACACGTGTCATGTCCATGGCTACTTACAGTGCTGTGATGGGCTTCCCAGTCTGGAACCCCCACCTGGGACACCCCATGGTGGGCTTGCAATGGTTGCCATGGTGGCTGCTCATTGGGGCTCAGGTGGACATCTGCCTGCAGACCACCTCTGTCTGCAGCAGGGAGGCCTCTATGTGGACCACCTTCTCCTTTGCCCTCCATTTCCCGTCGTTCAGATTCTTCCTACACCCATGGGGGTGCTGTTGTATGTCTCTATGGCAGTCACATGATGGGCCACTGCCTCCAGCCTCCTCTCATGCCGCACGGCTGCCACCCCTGACTGACTGTACATCACGCCTGAGATGGTGGCGTTGATGAGGGCTGCTTCTCATCCTTTGTGAAGTTTGGCCGCCTCTGCTGGTGGCACTGTTTCCTGACTCCGACTGTCATGTGCCCATTACCGTCTTCACAGTGGGTGCATTCGGCCAAACCAGCACCTGTCAGACAGGCCTGCAGGGATTGCATCGTGTCTGGGTTGCACGGTGTGTTGTGGCAGTCGAGTCTCTGTCCAGCATGTACAGTGAACCCACCATGGACAGCTGCAAGGCCATGGTCTGCCTTGCCACCTGTGATGCATGTCCAGCTACACATGCAGCTGTCTGCCCATCACACACATTATGCACATCTTGCTGTTGGTGCAGGCACATCGGCCAACATGCCCCAACACTGGTGCAGCCTGTGGGACAGTGTGTGGACACCATGTTGCCCAACAGGTGTCCCTACACATGGCTGCCCAGCAACAGACTGTCCACAGCCAGGTTCATCATGTGGCTTGGCTACACTGATACTGGGCCTGTACACACACATGGATGGCTCCATAATACATTCCTGTGGCAGTCATCTGTATCCCACTCCTGGGTTGTGCCTGATTCTAGTCAGCAGTTGACTAGTGCACTTACCCAGTCCACAAAACCTGCTGTAATACATGTAGAAACAACAGTGTACTCACCGTCAAGTCTGTGAATCCTCTTAGTCACCTTTTCTCTGTGTGGGATCAGTTGGGAGAATTTATGGCTTAGGGCATGCAAATAAGGACTGAGGCAGTGTTAATGAGACGCTAAACAGCTGAGATGCCGCTGAATACGTTATTAGGCTAATTTGAGAGCATTGTCTGTGAATTGCATAATGCCCTCAGCTCATCTCAATCAGCACGGCACATCTGCTGAGTTGGGCACATCCTTATGGTGCATTGCCGCGCATGCATGTTGCTTTCAGAGCATCTTCCTGAATGGCGTGAATGCTTTGGTACATGCAGCATGCATGTGCTGTATTGTATCCATGGTGCAGCACTGCAGTTGTGTGCATGTTCTGTCACTCGCATTGTGGACATGCATATGGTACCAGTCACGTGGTACAGTATGTCCGTGCATGCACTCCTGCGTGGTGCTCATTGTGATGGCTGTCAGTTGTTATGCCAGATCGGTGCATTAAATGCCATTGTGCAACAGTGTGCTACAGCACATCGCAGGTGCTATGCATGATAGCATGTGCCACTAGTAACATGGCAGCCAGGCATACAAGGCACATGCTGACCCAGTCATGACCCATGACTCACATTCTTGCCATAACATTGCGCATTGCACATGTGCCTATGGGTGCATGATGGACCAATTGTGCTTCACTTTGCTGTGTACAGTGCCATGCACGTGGCCTAGTGGCACATGTGGCACCATTTTTCATTTTCAGCTGCACATACTGTGATTGCAACAGTATGCTGTTACTGGTGGGGGGATGCCTAGGGCAGGGAGGACTGGACCAAGGGTCATGAACTGGTCCGAGCTGGAGCTGCTCCACCTGGTGGCCCTGGTGCTGCATGTGGAGGGGCAGCTGTTTGGGAGTGAGGACCTGCAGGTTCCCAGGGCACAGGTGTGAGCCTCCATTGCCTGGCACCTGGTGCAGTGCACAGGGGTTCCCCACACAGGGAACAGTGCAGGCACCATTATGGTGACCTTGACCAGAGGGATGGGGCCCTGCCTTTGGCAGTTACATGAGCATGCACGAGAGGTGCACTTCCAAGATCAGGTAGGTTACGTGACGTATGTGTGTGCAGCACAGGTGCATGTAGGATGGGGATGGGTCACATCATGACATCACACTCACATGGGCATTCCACAACACGCCCACATGGCTGTAGCTTCACCTGCCCTGTGGTGTCCTGTCATGCATGCAACATGGGGTGGACTCTCGCAGTGTGTGTGTGGGACAGGTACACTGTGTCACACATGAGGTGGGACCACTGTGTGTGGTGCATATCCATGGGAGGGCACTTTGGGGTTCAGGCATGGCTGCTGTGCGCAGCTGTGTACTACACGGCGGTCACCGATGTTGCACTGGCTGTGCAAACCAACACTGCATGCCCACACTGGTGTTGGGGTGGGTTTGTGCAATGATGTTTTTCCTTATGGCAGTATCTGTCTGTTGTGTCTTGCAGGGCTGGAGGCCAGGTGGCATATTATGGAGACCGCTGAGGTGAGGCATCAGAGGGCTGCAGCTGAGATCGACATGGTGGCTGCCTGAGAGCAGGTAGGTGGTGCCCTACTGTGTGCATTGTCTGTCTGGTGGGGTGGGCTACTGCTTGGTGGGGGTTATGAGTCTGCCTTGGTCCTTAGTATGTATTCTCTGTGTCCTTGCTGTAGGTCCCTGGGATTGTCATGCAGCGGCTGGAGGTGGAGGTGCCTTGGACCAGCTACAGGACCTGGACAGGAGGATTGAACAGGCCATCTAGGGGTCACTCAGGACCATCCACTGGATGCTAGGGCACCTGAATCACACCATAGGAGCCGTCCTCCATCTCCTTCCGCACGTGGCCATGTGAGGTTGGGGCACAGAGGTGCACGGCCATGCCTGTAGCCCCCTTCCTTATGCAGGCCTTTCCTAGTTGTATATAGCCTGCTGTTTCCCACATCCTCCCTACCTACGTTGTTGACCCTGCCCCTCTCACCTTTTCCACACCTGTACTTGTATATAGTCCCTCACACCCTTTCCTTTTTGATTGATCTGTGTACATAGTTTCTGCTGTTTCTTCTGTTTACATTGTTCACTGTTCATTTTGTTATTTATATAAATCTTTTGAATCTTTAACATGGTGTCTGTGGTTATTCACTGTTCCACATTCCTGGGTGTGTATTGTCAGGGCTCTTCGTGTCCCCTTGCTGCCATGGCCTTGTGTGCCCCCGGCTATGTATATTCTCCTGCCCCCTGCAATCCCTCTGCTGACCCACTGTTGCTTGTAGCATATGCATGGGCTCTCATGTCCTGCTGCTTATGTCCCTGCCCTAGTCTGTGTGTCTGCGCTGCTTGTGGCCTGCATACATTGCACTGCTGTACTATTGCTCTGTGGCCCTGTGTGGTGGGCCTGTGGTTGGGATGTGGCCTGGCTGTGTGGCACTGTGGTGGCATGGTGTGCTGGCCACTGTTTGCACAGTGTCACCCTATGTGTTCCTCCACATGACCACAGTCCTGGCTAACTGTGGTGTTGGCCTTGTCTAGAGGCTCCACCTTTGTTCCTTGCATCTGCATGCTGGCTGCGTCACTACAGTGAGCCTGTTCTGTGTGCCTGCCATGGACCTGTGTGGGTTGTGGCCTGGGCCTCTGTGTGTTGTTCTCTGTTCCCTGTCTCAGCTTTGGCTGTTTTGGCCACTGTTGTGCCCTTGGCCTCTCTAGTGTGTCCCATTGGTCTTGTGTTCCTCTCCTTTGTCCCACTGCTTTGTCTCCTGTTGCTCCACATGCCTTGCTGGCTTGCTCTGTATTCACTGTGTTGCTCCCTGGGTGGTTGTGTGCATCCCGGATGTGCTGGGGCATCTCCACTTGAGCTCTTCCTTTCCATGCCACTCACAGTGGGGTTGCTCTTGGTGCATCCCATGGTGCATCCCCTTGTGAATCACTCGCCGTTTGGTGGCGATCCACTTTGCCAGCGCATCTCTTTGTGAATCCTGATCATAGTGTTTAGTGTATGACATTTTTCCATTGCTGTATAAGCCTTCCTTCTGTTGACCAGCAACAACTCCCAGAAACCTCTGCACACATTCCAGTTCAAATGTACAGTTACAACATATATGATCTACCCAAATAAACACTAAGAAACATATTGTATACTGTATGCCTGTTTCTGTAGTTGTGATTCATGCTTGATATGCCATCAATTCTCATCACTACACTTGTTATCTGACATGTCTCAGTTGATAATTCAATCAGTTTCAAGGATCGAATCAATTTATAGCATTATTCAAGATGCTGGTCACCATTTAGTTATTCATTCAGGATTCATGCTGCTGTGATTACATGTCAATAAAAAGTTACAGAATCACTATAAATATAGTGATATTGTAATTCTCACTGAATTTGTTTGCAATGGTAGTACCAAGAACTCTGCACTAATAATAAACCAAGAAATGCATCTTCAATAATGCTGTATATGGGTCTGATCCTCACAAGTACTGAAATAGCATCTGTTAAGAAATGTCTGATAACCAGTATAGTGATGGAAATTGCAGGCACAGCAAGTGTGAACCGTAGCTGGTACCATGCATGAAATATACAATATATTCCTTAATGTGTATGTTGGTGGGTTACACTTCATGCAGCAATTGTAGGTTTGAGGATGCGGTACGAGGGTTGGGGTTGCAATTGCTTGTCTACAGGATGATGACGACTCTGAAATTACTACAAAAAGCATATGAAAGGCAATTCTGCATTCTTGGTGTAAGATAGCTACATTATAGTCTGTGAGCGCAAGCATGAGTTAGAAATTTACAGTACAAGTACTGCACCTGTTTCATCTCTGACCACTGCCAATTTTTGAAATAAAATAACTAAATAATATAACATAGTATAAAAGTAGTCACTGGGTCCAGAGTTGACAATCTGTTGATGACCCTGAGCATTCTTGATTTATTACATGGGAGTTATAGCCTAGTCAGGATCCAATAATAAGTTTGTATTACTCCCATTTATACAGCTCCCTTATAAAACAAGGAATAGCAAGGAGGGTAACAGTGCTATTCTTATTAAGATACATTGCTTTAATACCTGCTGCATTTTTTTAATATGGCATCTTGTTACTACTAGTATAATGCATGATCTGATTTTGAATTCAACTATGATGTTTGTTCTGATTGTTTACAATCTGTCTTCCTGTTCAAATATCGTTAGCCTCCCCACCAACACAAACAGACTTCGATATCTTACAGTCTGTCCACCAATGCATGCCCAGCCTGGGGACACCTAATGGTTTTTACTGTTCCTAATCACATTGTGCACTGTTACCTTTATTTTTCGTATTTGAAATAGATTAACTTAATCATTGTAGGTGCTGCCAAAGGTCACAAAACCAAGGGGCACAAATGTTTTTATTATGGTTTTCATGCTGTATAATGTATATCAGTCGTTAGTAAGAAAACCAGTCTGATTTGCCTCATAAAGAGATAGCATATTGATAGTTTTTAATTGCCTGTATAAATGAATATAGCAAAGACAGTTTGTCAAATCAACACTCTCAACACTGCAGCTTTGTGCTGCAGAACTGAAAGCTGGCATCTGACAAGACAGGGTAGTGACCTTATCAATCACATTATCAAGCAGTGCAAGACCCAACTGATCAGACAGCAGCTGAGGGCTCGCTGCAACATGGGACACAAAACACTTGATCCCGTTGTTTAGCTTTTAAATGAAATTGATTTTATTTATTCAAAACAAATGCTGTGACCAATTAAAAACAGCAATTAAATAGGCTACGCCAAGCACATGACCTTTAAAAGAGTTCTTCGAGGCAAGGAACTGTCAACAACAGCTAGGACAAGGAGGGCAGCATAACCATTCAGAATAAGACCCTTTTTAGTGTGTTAATTCTTATGCACTGTGGAAGATTTATGAATAGTAGCTCAGTATGTGTTTTCTGGCAAAACTTTAAATATATGTTAAATAAATAAATATGATAAAGTAAGCATTAGTGAGTGCAGTTTAATAACAATTATGTCATTACGATCCACAGTATGTAGCAGCAGACGGGAAATTATAAATTTATTCGACTGCAGACATCAGTTTCGGTTTGTCAGTATTGATGCAGTTCATGCTGTTAAACATGCAATATGTGAATGTATATTTTATGCTTATGTGATTCCAGTTTTATCTAATAGCTGGTTTCTAACTAGGATGAGTTTTTTTTATCACAATCTATGTTGTTGCTGCTAGTAAGACAAATGCAGTCTCATGAAGCATCAGTACAGGTGGAGAATAACAAATGCTTTTTTTTTGAATTTGGCATCATGTTAGTGCTAGTATACACATGATCTGATTATGAATTAAACTACTATGCTTGTTCTGCAAGCAATAACAACTGAGGTGTGGGTTATCTCCTGATAAGAGCATGCCCAGGTCGTTGTTAGGCATGAGGCACCTTGTGCACCTGGATGCGTTTATCAGGAGATAACCCACACTCGGAGTGTGTTACTGCAACTATATAATGGGCCGCCTAGCAAAAAAAGATTAAAAAAATACAGAAAAAGTGTACATAAAAAGAATATATGATGATATGATGGAAAAAGTAGTCCTTGTCATTTTATTGTAATGGACATGTTTTAATATAGAAGGCTGTGTGTCTGTCTGCCCCCCACCACTCACACACGCACACACACACACACACACACACACATATCAGCTGCCAGAATATGTTTTTCCCACATGTCTTATTTTAGCTGTGTTTTGTATGCCTGAGGAAATACCCGCGATTTGTATTGCTAGGAGCAGGGAGCGGCGTGTCCCATGTCAGATACCGTAGTTAGTGGCTTGTTGTTCATAGCGCTGTACAGCAAATGTATCAGAATCTGGTTTTCTCCATTACAGTCACTCAATTCTGCTTAAAATCCACCAGAATATATTTTTTAATCAGAGTTGTCTGGCCCGAGTCACTGTTTTCTCTCTTAAGGGTGAAGATGGAACACCAGAGGAATGGCGGTACTGAAAAGGAGGAGCTGAGTTGAAAATGGAGGAAAAGCAAAGGTACAAGATGAGCTTTACACACAAAAAGTTGCTTTGCTAAAATTTTGCCATGCGGGGAGGCTGCTCAGGTGCTGGGGGTTCAGATGAATCACAAGTCAGGCATGGTTCTTCAGCTGCTAGTTCCACTTCTCCATTGCTAAGTGTGTTCCAGTGATTTTTGGTGTACAGTGAGCAGAGGTCACTGATATGTTATTGTTATGGGGCTGCAGGGAGAAAGTTAGTGCCGGCTGGGTATGATATCTCCAGGTGAGGACCACGGGTCTGAAGGGCTGTTAGCCAATCAGATTTCTTTATTTTAAAGACCCATTTATAATCAAATTTATGATCTGTCTGCATATTCAAATACTGGTAACCCCCTCCCCCACACACACACACACACCTTTAAAAAAGTTCTTTAAGGCAAGGAACTGTCTGAAGCAGCAAGGAGGGATAGCAGTTCCATTTAATGGGGATTACATACATTATCTGATCAACAGAACACAACACATTAGTCTTATAAGTATTGCAGCAATGTATTAGGTGAAAAGAAACTATAGCTGATGTAAAATCTTGATTTGCCCTGCCTTTACATCCTACAGCAATGCTTTTGTGCTCACGGGTATCATGAACTAGAAGTGATGAGTTAGCAGCTTGCTTTACAGGCAAGGGCTTGGATATTTAGAAATGCACCATGCCCTGGCACAGAACCAGCACAGCACAAGTCAAGTGCACCATGGCACACCCAGAGCCATATTCAGAAGATGCGCCACCGAAAATCCCAGCCGCAAGCCGGCTGAATATGGCAAAGATGTGCCATGGTGCAATCAAGGATGCGCCAGTGCAACCAGGGATGTGCAAAGCAGATCAGAGCACAACACCAGTGAGCAGGGCAGGAGCAACAGGCAGAAGGAACACTGAACCAAGGCAGCACAGGGAAGGCACAGGAGACCCAGGCAGAGCTCACCCCGACACAGTGACCCCCAGCCCCGCACAATGACACCCATGCCTCCACCCCCACACCAGTGCCAAACCACCCCTGCACAATGCGCAGACAGGCCACCCCAGTGCAGGACAGTGCACCTATGGAAGGTGGAATCCTAACAACCCCAGGGGGCCATGCCATGAACCATGGCACCCCCACCTATGGCTGCACACAGGAACAGCACCCAACATGTCCATGAGCCAGCATGCTCTACCTGTGTGCACCCAGGTAAACATGCCAAGACCATGGGACACAGTGGTACACCCAACACAGACCCCACAGCTGCCATAGTGTTGCCAGTGACCCGCCCTGCACCCATTGTGACCACAGAAACAGGGAACAAATGGCTTGCAGCATGGCTCCCATGCCACCTGCAAATCAGACACAGGCATAGATATGTATCCAAAAGCATGTTTATATCACAAAATGAAATACAGTAGTAGAAAAACAGGGCATGAGAGGGGGAGAGAGGGGGGATGGGGAGGGGATTTGTACAAATGGAGGTGGTAATGCTGGGGAACAGGAATGGGAGTGGAGGGGCAATGTAGACTGGACCCCTCAGCGTCCGAGTCAGGGACCCCTCCAGGGCCCGCAGTGCACTTCTGATCCTCCTTGACACCTGCAGGATCCTTCTCTGGAGTCGCGATGACTGTCGCCAGGCCCAGTGGTCTCAGCAGGGCTGCCTTCCTGGCAACAGACTGACATGCACCTAAGGGAAGGGACAAGAGAGGCAATCAGTGCACTGCACATATGTCCACCACCCACACATTGCATACAGTGGACAGTGGGGAAGCACCATAGGGGGTCTACAATGTACCATGCCATGTCGTCCACCCTAGCAATCCAAATGGCACACCACAATGGTGCAGACAGGCAGACAGTGTAGCCCACTGGCACCATGTGCTCATGGACATGGGCACATGGCACAGGAGTGGCAGCACTGATGCAGCACACAAGGCTGTGTCTGGGCCACAGTCCCCACAGCTGGCCACACACCACTAATGGACATGCCACGGAAGAATGATACAGACCATGTGCTACACACAGCCAACCTAACACAAGGCTGGGTTTCCTATGCCCATACCCTGCACTCTATGCCCACGCACAATTACAGGCACCACCAATGTGACCGCTCTTACCTGCTCCTCTCTGACCCCTGCATGCAGCATCCTGTGGCCTATCCTGGGCCCTCCTGTGGTCCACAGCCTCCCTGGATTGCCTGCATTCCTCTGGCCCTGTGGATGACATGTAGAGAGGAGGCCTTGAGTATACATGCATAGATGGTCCCCTGCCACCCCATGGCCTACAGTGCGCATGGCCAACACCAACACAGCCCCAGCTAACACATCAGCATACACACCACACATGCCGCTGACATGCATGATGACTGTGGTCACAAGGATGTTCCCACCCCAGCAGCAGAACAACTGCGCAAAATGGAACACACCATGGTTGGGCACATGGGCATGCACGCCAGCATCACACACCTACCTGGCTGTGGGACAGCCCCATGCTGAACCCTCAACTGCAGCTCAGCAGCATATCTGGACTGCTGTGCCACAGGTCTCCATACCAGTGGCGACACTGCTCAGTTGACTGGGCCACACCCATGTGCCTCTTGAGGGCCATGACATGCTCTGCCACACCTCCCCATGCCTGCAGGAGTGGCACCTGCCCATATAGCTAGGCCACATATGGCTGAACCACTGCCACCAGGTTTGCCAGCTAAATATCCAACCAGTTGTGCTCCTGACAGTACAGTCTGCTCACCATGTCCATATGCAATGGTGTTATGGGCATCCGCAGTGGAACACACATGTGGTGGTAGCATGTGTGCATTGTGTGATAAGGGGCAACAGCATGCAATCGTCATCATGGAGATCGCAATGTGGATGTGCAATGCAGGTCCACAGTGCATGTCCGAACATGTGCACCACACCATGACCCACCCTCTTCGGTGTCATGACCCCGGGCTGGAGGTGACAGGTCCTGACCCAGCGCGGTGTCCGCATGTGTGGGAGATGCGATTGGGCCTTATTTAATGCGCACAGGCATATGCGGTCCAACACAGTAGCACATATGCAATAGCACAGTATCGCTGCAATACACACCATGTGTACAGGCCCATGCAATGGGTGCACACATGCACACTGTGGGACGCGCACCATGCATGTGCAGAGCATGCACCATGTAGTGTTCGCACAACACTTTACGCAGCGGGCGCAAAATCGCGATATCCAGCTGCCTATGCAAATGACCTCATCAGCCAGTGCATGGTGCCATAGGGTGCATTAGTATATCATTACCATTATGCAATAGCTAATTTGCATGCAATGCACTCATAGTGCCACGGAACAACACAGGCCATGACTGTATTGCAACCTTGATAGGTAAGTGGAGAATGCCACAGGAACACACAGAGATGTAGCAGCACTGCAAGGCTTGACTGCCCAGAGCCATGCTGGAACTGACACACTGTGCTGTCAATGTTCCGCGGGTGGCAACATGTCAGGACAAGAGGATGGTGAGGAGCATGGGCCTGCATGCAAACGCAGCCCAACTTTACCAAGGGAGAAACTGATGCCCTGTTTGAGGCCCACCTCGACAGGGAGGCTTGTTCAGCGGTGCCACAGGGACACCACATGACAGGTCTATCGGATGGGATGAGGTGGTGGCCTACGTGAACCAGCATGGCAGCCACCAGTGGTCTGCACAGGAGTGCTGCAGGAAGGTTGGGATGGACAGGTGGGATATCAAAGAGAAGGTGGTGGCCATAAGAGCAGCCTGTGGTGCCACCGGTAGAGGGCCATCAACCGCACCCACACTGACACCCACAGAGGAGTTAGTGGTGGCCACCATCCACTGTACTGAGATGGAGGGTGTGCCCAGAGGGGCTTCCAGATAGGTGGCAGCCCATCACTGCATGGTATGTGTTATTCATACATTCTACTGGCCTGACGGGTGTACACGGGCATGCCTGTGTGCATCCGCTGTCCTGCATGCCACATGCATGTGTGCACACCCCCACACATGGCACAATGCTGGCCACAGACACCAGCGTGCATCAATGGGGGGCACATGGGGGCTTATGCACCACTGACACTCCATTCTTCTCTTGCAGCACCTGCACACCTCCATGCAGAGGATGGGGTGCCAGCCGCATATACAGCCCCTGTGGATGGACCTCAACATCCACTGGCATCCATGGCCCTGACAGGCTGCGGCAGAGTACCACGGTGCCAGTGGACGCCCTTGGCCTGGGGTCAGACGAGCTTGATGTGTTCTTGCAGGATGCCAGCCTCAGTGTACTGTGCATATAGAGACACAGCTTGGGGCGGGTCCAACTCTGAGGATGACATCACCCTGATCCTGGACAGCGTGGCAACATTGTGGGGAGCCACCCCTGCCTGCATCACATGCTTCATCAAGACCCAGCACCATGCCCACGGGCTGCGCAGCCACCTGCCAGCACTGCTGGTGCAGCAGTGTGTGGCGCCACTGCTGTTCCCTGCATGGGTGGTGGTGCTTCCACAGCTGCACAGGCAAGGGGCGACACCCAGCAGATGGACAGGTGGCAGCGGCAGGCTGCAGTGCCACTGGGCAGTCAGACATGGGTTCCGCCTCGGTGCACCTGCCATCCCTTCCCCTGTAGACCTCATTGTGCAGTGTCCACTAGAGAGGGAGGCTGGGAGGCATGGCAGATCACCCACAGCCGATTGCGCCCAGGCCAGAGGCGCAGGATGCAAACCGGCTGGCTGAGCACACCTGGCTGCTACGGGCATCCATTGAGCGACAGGTGCTGCTTTATCATTAGAAGCGTGCACCGCAGGTGGAGGTGCCTAGCCAGCCAAGCAGCAAGACAGGGCACTGCGCAGATCCTGGAAGGGCTGGAAACACATGCAGGAGGTCACACACTGCAGCTATGGACCGCATTGCTGGTGCCATTGCAGATGGCTTTGCATCACTGGCTGCCACTGGTCATGGCCATGCATAGGAGCCCCCACAGCATGCTGCCCACCCCATGGTCCCAGCATCAGACGAGCCCATCATAGTGGACACTGGGCTCGAATATAGGCATCGCTGACATGCCCGGGCTAGCCTGTTTGGCTGCCTACAGACCTCCATGAGGGCATGGTTGCTGTCCACACATCTACCCCAGGGGCGTCTGACACCCCGTGACTGATGCACAGCCTGCGGCTGCCGATCACCCAGCACAGCCACCCACGTGGTCATGGCAGCCGTGGGACCTTGTAGTTGGCCTGAAGTGTGTGCTGCCCTACCCGCAGTCTGCTGCTGCTGCCTGTGTGCACATGGGCAGGTGTAGGTGTGGCATACATGTGGTGGTGCATATCTGTTGTGCCATATGCTACCTGAGTGTGCATGCTGGGCTGCTGGGACATGTGGCGTGGTGTGATGAGGGCAGCCAGGCGCGGTTGCACCTGTGCACTGGTGTCATGCATCTGATCTACGTCATGTTCCATTGTCTTTGTGGGGGTGCAGTGTGTGTGTGTCTGTGTGTGTGCAGGTGTGTGCCACTGCCTCCCCTATCGCTGCTGTGTGCCACATTCTGTGCATGCATCTCACCATGCATGACCCTGCATGTGTGTGGTGTGCTGGTCTGTGTGGCCCATGCATGTGTGCCACCCAGAGCACTTCTCTCTCCCTCGTTCACCAAAATGTTCCTATGTGTGATAGTGTCACGGTGGCGACATGCCAACTGCAGGAGTCGGGTGTCCTTCCACCTAGGGGTGGCTGCCCACCCCTCCAGGCTACTGTCACCATTGTTCTCGCTACTGTCGCCCTCATCAGCCTCTACAGCTATCCCACAGTCAATGGCCATGTTGTGCAGTATGCAGCAGGCCAGGAATAAGCCACAGGCTTTTGAGGGGCTGTATTGTAGGGGACCACCTGACCTATCTAGGCAATGAAATCATGCCTTCAGCATGTCAAACAAATGCTCATGATGTTGCACTTGCTGGCGTGTGCCTCATTGTAACCTTCCTGCTGGTGGCGATGGTCACCAGTAGGGGAGTGAGCAGTCAGGGCCTCAGTGGGTAAACACTGTCACCTCTGTGGCGATTGGCATGGTTAGCCCTGTTCTATTCTGTTCTGCACCCTTGCCCTGTCCCTGGCACCCACTCCGCCACACACACCTGCCTTCCCCCATCCACAGGTCTGCCATGCTCCTCACCCCTGGCCCGTGCCATACTCACCCACAAGGTGGCCTGTGGGGATGTCCCCATGTTCGAACCTGTGGCACAGCACAGAACTGTGCCAGATGGATGTGTTGTGTGCACTCCCAAGGTGTGTGGTGGGGACATTGATGATGTTCCCGTGGCACTGCACACCACCTGGCAGTTGATGATCAGTTTCCATTCTTGTTTATGTATGCCATTCCTCGGGATCAGGTGGCATGTGGATGCCCACATAGGTGCAGTCAATGGCCCTAATCATGCCACATATGCATGCAACCCTGTGGAAGTCCTGCATGTTTGCTGTACACTCTGCCAGTGTGTTGGGGAACCATATGAACCCCGAAGCATGTGGCAGCAGGGCGTTGAGGAACTGGGTGAGGAGGCAGGATGTGGCCGACTGGGTGATACCCATGGTGTCCCCTGTTGGTCGTTGGAAGGTGCCCATGACAAGCAGGCACATGATGGCGGTCATCTTGGTCTCCACAGACATGGCATGACTACGTCTGATGGGTGCCTGCATCTTCTCACTGCACAACTCACACAGCTGCCTCAGATTGGCCCTGATCAGGTGGTACCAGCCCATGATCTCTGTGTCACTATAGTTCTCAAATGTGATGTGGGCATGGTGCCACCTGTATATACTGCTGCCAGGCCTTTGTTGGCCATGTGGCTGTTCCTTCTGCCTCCCAACACCCTCATTACTGCCTCCATTAGAAAATACACATTCTCCATCCCTCCCTCTCGTTATGTATCCCCTGGGCTGCTGGGTGCCTGTCTGTGTGTCTGTATGCCTCTCCAGTCCTCTATTTGTGTGTGTGTGTGTGTGTCTGTCTCTCTCTTCTCTGTCTTTCTCCCTTTCTCTCTTGGCGCGGGTTGCACATCTGCTGTCTGTATCTTTGAGCCCTGTTTTTCTAGGAACAAGTCTAGGTGGCGAATCTTGGCTTTGCTCTGGACTTGTGCCATGGCTTCATGGTTGAATATCCCATTCCACTGCATATTCATGGGCAGCCTCCAACACTTGCGCTGCTTACATTATAGTTGTGCATTGGCGCAATGGGATTTGCGCTGTGTCACAGCTCCTTTGAATATCGCCCAGCACATCTTCGCACGTGCACAGGTGTAACTCAGTTGTGCCATGAGCAAGTGCCTGAATATCCAGGCCCCAGTTTATTCAAATGATTTTATTTTACATTTAGCCTTTAGTTCACATATTTTGGCTGAGCACTGAGGTAATGTTGTGGTCCAAAGCAGATAGGATTACAGTAATTTGAATTCATTTATAATATGTCTGCATTAATCAAATGCTGTATTTTTTGTCATGTATTTCAGTCTGCATGAAATGGACTTCCACGGTAGCAGTGTTTGACACCTCAATATAATAAGTGAATCGATCAATGCTCAAGTTGAATAACAGGTTTTTTTCATTATTTGTAAATGTAGTCACAGTCACTATTTAAAACTAATTGCTATATTAGACCTAGCAAGAGTTCTGCATGTGCAGGGTTCCACCCACCTGCAGCCCTAAAAAGTAACAAACTGAATTCTTTTCACCCTTTACTAAGCTGAAAAAACATTTTTTTCTTCGTTAGAAAAAAAGCATCAGGAGACCTGCTCCTGAATGCCAGACTCCAAAGTAAGTTATAGGAAAGGATGTTTAACAAAAGCTAATGGCTGGACTTTTCAAAGAAAAAAGGTAGCAAGATTTGTATTCTCCACAGTACTCCTTAAATAGCTAGGACTGGCAGCTCTTTCTATGGAGGCTGCTGGAGCATTGCTGCATGTCATGGATCAGTGGGCTCAAATAAACTGGTTTCTGACAAGCTGCCTAGGGAGGAGTTAGGGCTACATGACCTTTATGCAGTGCGAGAGGGTTGGGGTTGTGATTGCTTTTCTACAGGATGATGTCTCCTCTGCAATTACTACAAAAAAGAAAAATTTTATGAAAGGCAATTCTGCATTCTTGGTGTAAGACAGCTACACCATAGTCTGTGAGCGTAAGCATCGTTAGAAATACACATTACAAAGTACTGCACCTGTTTTAACTTCCGACAACTGCCGATTTTTTATTAAAATAACTAAATAATATAACACAGTAAAAATAGTCACTGGGTCCAGAGTTGGCAATTTGTTGATGACCCTGACCAGGAGTGAACCATTCTTGATTTATTACACAGGAGTTCTGTCCTAGCCAGGATCCAGTATCAAGTCTGTATTACTCCCATTTGTATAGTCCCCTTATAAAATAAGGACTAGCAAGGAGGGGTAGCAGTACCATTCATATTAAGATACATTGTTTTTAATACCTGCTGCTTTATAATTTGGGATCCTGTTACTACTAGCATACACATGATCTGATTTTGAATTCAACCACGATGCTTGTTCTGAGGGTTTACAATCTGTCTTCCTGTTCAAATATCGTTACCCTCCCCAGCACACACACTCTTTCAATATCTCACAGTCTGTTCACTAATACATGCCCAGCCTGAGGACACCTAATGGATTCTTACTGTTCCTAATCACATTGTGCACTCCTACCTTTTCCATATTTGGAATAGATGAACTTAATCATTGTAGGTGCTGCCAAATAGTCATAAAAGCATAATAAAATCAAATGCGCCCAGACAGTATAAATTATACTGTTTGTGCCTCTCTTGGTTTTATTATGGTTTTTATACTGTATAATGTAGATCTGTCATTGGGAAGAATACCAATCTGATTTGCCTCATAAAGGGATAGCATATTGATAGTTTTTTAATTGCCTGTATAAATGAATATGGCAAAGACAGTTTGCCAAATCAACACTCTCTCAACACTGGTAGCTTTGTGCTGCAGGACTGAAAGCTGGCATCTGACAGGACAGGGTAGTGACCTTATCAATCACATCATCAAGCAGTGCTCCACCCAACTAATCAGACAGCAGCTAAGGGCTCGCTGCAACATGAGACACAAAACACTTGATCCCATTATGTAGTTTTTAAATAATTGCTTTTATTTATTCAAAACAAATGCTGTGACCAATTAAAAACAGCAATTAAATAGGTTACACCAAGCTGTACATGACCTTTAAAAATATTTATTCAAGACAAGGAACTGTCAACAACAACAAGGACAAGGAGGGCAGCATTACCATTCAGAATAAGACACTTTTTGTGTGTTTTAATTCTTATGCACTGTGGGAAGATAATGAATAGCAGCTCAGTATGTGTTTTCTGGTGAAACCTGAAATAAATGTTAATTAAATAAATAAATAGGATAAAGTAAGATAAAATAAGCATTAGTGAGTGTGGTTTAATAATTATTATGTCATTACAATCCACAGTATGTAGCAGCAGATGGGAAATTATAAATTGACTCGACTGCAGACATCAGTTTCTGTTTGTCAGTACTGATGCCATTCATGTAGTGAAATTGCAACATGTGATTGTGGGGATGATCTCTGAGGCAATCCACATTCATGGCATCATGGGTTGTATACACCTGATAGGTTGTTTGATGCACATGTGACTAAACAAAGTCTGTCCCTCCCAGGGCTCTAGTTTCCTATGGTCAGTTCTAGTTATGCATCTGAGAAAGGTTGTAGCACACAACAGAGCTCCAGACTTTACATTAAGAGACAGAATATGTCAACAAGGCAAGAATAAAATAAACATATTTTTCTAACAGCAGCCAAGAAAACTGTACCCAGAAAATGGCTGCTGCAATAAATACAGAATAGACTAATATGCCAATGAATAGGTAGTCTAGAATAGCTGCGTCTTTGAACACACGTCGGGCATTTCAGGAACAGGAACAGAAACAGAGATGAATATAATTGAAGTCCCCAGCTACCTGGAACCCCTGCCAGCGGTTCTAGGAGCCACAAGGAAGACATAAAACAGATAATATTGTGGGCACATAAGCTACCTGGGACCCCTGCTAGCGGTTCCAGGAGCCTCAAGGAAGCCTCAAAATGAGCAATATGGGTCACATACTCAGCCTGGAACCCCTGCTAATGGTTCCAGGAGCCTAAGATACACACTCAGATCAAATAATTATGTGGTCCATAAGCTACCTGGTACCCTTGCTAGTGGTGCCAGGAGCAGGAAATAAATAAGAAATATGGCCCAGCTACCTCTGCTAGAGGTACCAGTTATTTTCCATACTGCAGGTCCTTTACCTGGAATTTTCAGACTTGCTTCAGCCACCCTACTGGTGGTGCCAGACTCTCTCGATTTACCTCCTTACCGGAGTCCCTCTTAGCAACCATGGTGTTTAGCCTGTACCCACTGTTCACAATACTGCAGCATTCGCCATCACAATTATCTACCTCATGATCTTCCTGCATTTTGTAGCTCTACAGACCAAAATGGAGCCTGTGGCTTGTTAATTTATGACCCCTAGTCTTCTCATTCATCTGACTAATGTGACAATTTCTCCCTATGCTCCAGAGTCCTCAAGTCTCGAGCAGCAAGCGAGCTGCACTCCGATTGGTGCACCATGCTTGCGAGAACTCAGCAAACATGCTGCACAGCTCCAAACTTCACGCAATCACACTGGCCCATAGATCACGCGAGATCAAACGCAATGTCTGTCCTATAGGAAGCACATTAGCGTGTGATCGAGCAAAGAAACGCAATTCAGTTAATTCCTCAAGTCATTAACTGGAGCAACAAGAAACAGTCAGCACTACAGTGCAAATATCCATTAGTCAAGTATTACATTGTGAATATCTGCTCCTTCTAAGATACAGCCCCAGAACTCTGGGCTGCAATCACTCAATAACTGCTTCTCCCTTCAGCCTCCTCCACCCCCAAGACAAAGAGCTGAATCGTAAGGAGGATTTCCTTAATGACTGCAGTACATTAATGACTGCCATACTATAGCCTTTAGATTACAGATTTTAATGCAGCAAATTTGTAGAGATATTGAGAATATCTTTCTCTATTATTTAACAGATAATAATGCCCAAGACAAAGAGTTGCAGGCAGTGCAATGTCCCCATACCACACCAACAACTAGGAAGTTTATGTGCCTTTTGCATAGAAGATTCCACCAGGCACAATGACATAGAGGAGACTGAACAGGATTTCACACCACCAAAAGATACAAAAACAAAACAAAACACAGAACATCACCTGAACACTGCTATGGTATTAATACAAAACAACCAGCTCATGCAGGCACAACAAGAAGTGCTAGCAGTAATGTTGCTAAAGCTAAATTAAATATCAAGTGTGTGGGTGGGCAGCTGCCCACCCACAGAGGGACCCTGCTGGGGTGAGGGTTGAGGGGTTGGGAGATGCGGGTGTGGGTCTGTCCAGACGTGGCTGCTGCCACGGAGGGCAGCTTCACCAGATGGCTTGGGATGGGAAGGTGGATTGTTCTTTGATTCCACCACTACCGTGGAGGGCTGCTGCAATGGGGGCTTGGGGATGGGAGGGATTGTTCCTTAATTCCACCACTGCCATGAAGAGTGGCTTCACCAGAGGGCTTGGGGATGGGAGAGGATTGTTCTTTAATTCCACCACTGCCGAGAGGCGGCTGCAATGAGAAGCTTGGGGAGAGTTCTGCAATTGCATATACCGCTGCAAGGTGCGGCAGCCTATTGGAGCATGGGGAGCCTGTATGCTCTATACTGCTGCCAGAAGTGGCATTTACCAGGGTTGGAGCAGGAGGGGCATGCTTGTGCAACATATACAGATTGGCGATTCCGATGGGGCATCCCTGCCAGCTCAATGCAAATGGGGCCATAATGGTATGCTAATGGCCTCATTGCACCATGCATGCCTAATAGCCTCATTTGCATGCCCCTGGCTGTGGATCCCAGTTTTTGGGTGCAGGACATCCTGAATTGCCATGCCCCAAAATGGTTCACAGCCTGCAATGGGGTTACGCTGGCACAGCCTGGGATGCTCTGGCGCATCCTGGGTAGGGCATACCTGTGCTATTCACAGAGAGGATGTGCTGGGGGCATCTCCTGCACAACCTCTGTGAAATGCCCATTTGCCTTCAGTGCATCCCCTGCTCTGGGGCAGCCAGGAGTTGCATTGAGGGCATCTTCCTCGTGAATCCTGCCCATTCTGTTTTAGTCCTGGATTCTTAAACACCAAGGCACCTTGACAATGTTCTCTCATCTATCTATATTTATTCTGCAGACATTGCATAGACCAATTACGTTTCAGCTCACTAAACTATATCTAAATATTTGAAGCAAAGTTCAACTCCTTATGTTTTTGTGCACTACAGCATTTGGCTCCCTTCCTTCTTCTCCGATCCCCTTTCTTCCTTCCTTTTGCGACTCTCTACATAAGAAATCAGAAGTCATGCAGAGCACTCAAAATAAAATGTTAAAAAGTGCAGTGCAGAGTGCTTCTGGTTCTCAGGCTTGGAGGGCACCACTGACACCTCATCAAGTTGTATGGTCGCAAGGAATGACGTAGTCATTTTCTCAATGCAATAGGTCTGAAGGGCTATGCCCACTGTAGCCAAAAATGAGACAAGGCACTGTGTAAGTGCAAGCAGAGTAATTTTGGGTTAATAGCACACAACCCCAGTGCTTTGAATCACATAGATTCTTCCTCAGGAACTCCCGAAGAAGAATTTGCATGGATTCAAACACCATCCACAGGATTCAAAGTGCCAGGATTTTGTGCTGTTGACATAGTAAATCACTCTGCTTGCACTTACACAGTGCCTTTTCTCCTTTGTTGAGTGTGGTTTGTTTTGCTACTTTGTCTCATGTTTGCAACGGCTGTTCCTGATTTGTATACTCCGGCTGCTTTGTCTTTGTTTGTATCCACTGGACACCAGGGACTTTGTTTCATTACAGTGGTGCTGGAGGCACTGTGTCACTAAGGAAAACCAGATAAGATCCAGTAGCGCAGTATCTGGACTGCATAAGACAAGGAGAGTGCAGGACAACTATGGCATTAGCACAATTGTCGTGGTGCTCAGTGCTTGGTATAGCTCCCTGTGACTTTTACAGTGCCATGTGCAGACCCTGTTGGCTGTGACATGCCAGCTATGTGTGTGACCCCATGTGTGCCACTTAAATTTAGATCAGTTGAATAACTCATAAGTGCTAAAGTGACACTGTAGTGAGGGGAGGGAGACTTCCCTCCTGGTAACAGTGTGCTGGCTTTTGTAGTACAAAACAATACTTGATGGTGCCTGCTGCACCCCAAATTTGCACCTTCCACACACTGCAACAGTGTATTTGGACACATGGGTCTACTCAGACAGTATTGCATTTAGAGGAGCATAGTCAGCACTTGATGAAAAGTATCCCATTTTTTTTAAATATGAGAACAATAAACATGTTTGTCTCACTTCCACATTCAGTGAGCACTAGTAGTGTTAGAGAGCAGGGCTGTGTGAAAATGTTTTTCTGAATATTTAGTATTCTGTAGCCAAATACTTGGGTATTCAATATTTGCTATTCACGTCATTGTATTCAGCTTCTTTACAAAAAACAAAACAAAGAACAATCCCTACCCTCACAGTACCCTCACACATACCTGAACATTAAATCAATTCCTCCTTCCCCTACTGTTGTAGGACCCAACCCACCCTCTTTCTCCCATCTCAACCCTAGGGACATCTGAAAACAAAAATGTTCCCCACATAACTGTATAAGTCTCATTTCCTATGCTCCTCCCCCAAGCCCCAGCATAAATGTAGTCTACGGCACTGCCGCAAAGTTGACACTGGCAAGCTGGGATCTCCTTTTAGGGCTTCAGTGGCCAGAGCCCTGCAAACCTCTTGCTTTGAGAAAGGAACACACCGCATTCCTTGTGACTGAACAACATGTTGGAGTTGCCCCACAGCTGCCCTCGCATCCATGAAAGCACCATGATTGTTTTCCCAGGGCACTGCAATATTTTTCTGCTGATCATGACACTGGGGACTGGGCACTCCCAGTGTCACTGTTATGTTTCTCTTGGGGGGGTATGGGGGTGGGTGCTGAGAGGGAGGGTCAGGTGAGTTATGTATCATTTAAAAGAGAATCGATGGGTCATGGCAAAACATGGCACACTCTGCCATGTCCAAAATGACTGCAGTACTCTGCCACGCATGCACTAGTAGTCGTGCATACTCAATAGAGAAGCGGTAGCCATCTTGGACATGGTGGAGTGTGCTATGTTCCACCGTGACCCACAGATTGTTTCTTTTAAATGATACATCTCCCCACCTGACCCTCCCTCTTAGCACCCTCAAAACATAAGAGTGACACTGGAGTACCCAGTCCCTACTGTTGTGATTCAAATTAAATTGTAAATATACTCCCCCAGAAACGACATAACAGTAACACTAGAGGTGCTGAATCCCCAGTGATGAGAGCACCCTTTATTTTGTGACCCTCACCCGCCTCTTCCACTACAATGCACAAGTGGTTGTTATTTATTTATTTATTTATTATTTTAAATCACAACATGACCCTCCTTCTCAGCACCCACCACCTCACTAACCCCAAGAAATGTAATCCTGATACTGGGAGTTGCTCAATCCCCAGTGCAGGAATCCTCATTTTTCATACCTGTAAAAGAAAACCATTCATTTTGCGGCTGTTAAACCTGCCACCCAACCTCCCACTCAGCACCCACCATCCCATACCTCCCAAGCCCTTACTTACCCATCGGGGTCCAATGCTATAATCCTTTCTGGATCACAGACATGTCTTTACTCTTCAAAGCTGGACCGTGAACTGAAGAAACAGGTATGCGGTTCAATGTATGTCAATGCGGTTTCGAATTTAGTGGCATAACTTGGGCTTTTTACATATTTTTGGCCCAGATTATCAACATGCCTTCTTTGGGACCCTACCTCATGAACAATTGAACTGTTATTAGGCAGATCTGCTCTGCAATGTGATTTTGTGGTCCCTGCTCGAAATCACCTTTCAGGCTGGAGTTGAACATTTTCTCAGCCCTTGTTCAAGAGGAAAAAAAACAAGTTATGGGCCTATGTTGAATTTTAGGAACACAGGCTCATAACATTAGTAATTTCAATATTTTCCCCAAATTGACAACATAGCCATATCTTTACAGCACCTTGTGAGTATGACAACTGTTATTTTTCAAATCCTTGCCAAATGTTTTTTTAATCCCGAAGGTGATTTCGCAGTCCCTGTACAAAATCATCTTTCAGGAAGAAGTTGAACATTTTCTGCCTTTGTTCATGAGGTGGGTCCCTAGAAGACAATGTTGAAAATTTGGTATAAAAATATTAAAAACAACAAAGTTATGGGCCTACATTGAATTTTGTGAATGCAGGCTCATAACTTTGTAATTTTCAATATTTTTACCCCAAATTTACAACATAGCCATTTATCTATAGCACCTCATGAATGTGACAGCTGTCATTTTTCAACTCTGGCCCAAAATGTATTTTTACATCATGAAAGCTGATTTCACAGTTCCTGCACAAAATCGCTTTTGAACAGGAGCTGAACATTTATAGAAATATAGACTTTCACGGCAGATAAGGACCACTTGGCCCACCTAGTCTGCCCATTTCTCTACCTACAGGATAAGCTGCAGATCGTAGTTAACCAACAGCCTATTTCTTCTTACCCCCACAAAAATTGCCTTATGTCTGTCCCATGCATTCTGAATTCTCCACAGTTTTAGACCCCACAACCTCCTCAGGAAGGCTGTTCCATGCGTCCACCACCCTCACATTGCTCCTGAGCCATCCCTCCTCTATCTTCAAACTGTGTCCCCTTGTTCTTGCACATCTCTTTTTCTGAAAGATGCTACCCTCTTGGACTTTGTTGATTCCACTGAGGTACTTAAACATTTCTATTATGCCCCCTCTCCCTCCTTTCCTCAAGGGTATACATATTAAGCTCTTTAGTCTCCTTGTATGGCTTCTCTTGCAGACCCTGCACCATTTTAGTTGCCCTCCTCTGAACTGCCTCCATCTTGTCTATGTCTTTGTGGAGATGGGGTCTCCAGAACTGGACGCAGTACTCCAGATGGGGTTTCACCAATTGTCTGTACAGGGAATAACAACTTCCTGTTTTTGCTGGTGATACCTCTTCCTATACATCCCAGTATCCCCCAGCTCTCTCTACCGCCTTCTCACATTGCTTGCCAACCTTAAGGTCATCTGATATGATTACCCCAGGTCCCTTTCCATTTTGTTGTTGTTACTACCTCCCCATCGTGTAATTTTCCCTGGGTTTTGTTTCCCATGTGCATTACTTTGTACTTCTTTGTATTGAATCCAAGCTACCATACTTCTGACCATTCCTCCAACCTTGCCAAGTCCTTCTCATCCCTTTTCACACCTCCTTGTGTATCAACCCTGTTGCAGATCTTTGTCTCATCTGCAAAGAGGCATGTTTTCCTTCCAGTCCCTCTGCAATGTCACTTATAAAGACATTAAAAAGGATTGGACCCAGTACTGAACCTCTGCGGTACCCCACTAGTAACCCCTCTTTCTTCAGAGTGGACTCCATTTACAATTACCTTCTGTGTCCTGTTGTTCAGCCAGGTTTTATAGCTACCACCCTGGGACTCACTCCCAGGCTGGTTAATTTGACTACTAATCTTTTGTGTGGGACTGTGTCAAATGCCTTGCTAAAGTCTAGGTAGGCCATGTCCATAGCCCCTCCCTGGTCTACTACTTTGGTCACCCAGTCAACGAAATCAATTAGATTCATCTGACATGACCTTCCTCTGTGAACCCATGCTGCCTTGGGTCCTGCGCCCCACTGGCCTCTAAGGAGGCATAAATCATCAGCATAGGCTATCACTTTAGCTGGTGCATGTACACTTGGCCCAACTATTGTTTTAATGGTTTGTGTCCCATTAATTTTTCATAATAGAGGGTCTATAAAAAGTATATAGTAAGGTTCATGTGGCAGCCTTTTCTGATCCCTCGTTTGACTGGTATCATGGGACCTATTCTCCCATTCACTACCGGGATTGTAGTGGCTTGCTATACATGGATTTAATCCAGCTAATTGCAATTGATGGGAGTTAATAGTGATATAATGTCTCCCATAAAAAACTATGACATATGTAATCAAATGCTTTTTCTGATCTAGTGAGATCATGTAGCCAAGACAAGGGCAAAGTAGGGGGCAAGTGCTTGCTCAATGTTATGGATTACTGTGTCCTCATTAGCCCAGTAATTCACAGAGTGGCTGATGATCCAATCACTAGGAAATTTATGACCCGGTGACAGGCATTCATTTTCCGTTTATAAATGACCTGAGAGGCAAGAAGCTGCCAGCCAATGTGCATGCAAGCGGTAGGAAATTTGTCGCTTGTCCCCAGTCCAGTTAGTGCAACCTGTTTAGAACTTGTTGCTGCCATGGTCCATTCAGACACAAGGACCATGGCAACACCAGTTCAT
This sequence comes from Neoceratodus forsteri, assembly GCA_016271365.2. Classification (NCBI taxonomy): domain Eukaryota; kingdom Metazoa; phylum Chordata; order Ceratodontiformes; family Ceratodontidae; genus Neoceratodus; species Neoceratodus forsteri. The sequence continues at coordinate 487,060,620 of CM028132.1, read as the reverse complement.
CTATGTTAATCACTAGTTCCTTTGGGATCAGCTCCTGTGCACAAGCTTGGCGTATTCTTTCAAGAAAAGCTGCCTGAAATTGTTTAAAATTGGTTGGTGTTTTCCGACAGGCTTTAGTACCTTTCACCTGCTGAAGCCCATATGTCAAAAAACTTCCAGGCCCATTTTAATGTCAGGTTCAAATGTCCCCATTCTCTAAGAGCAGTGGTGGTGCATTTGCTTTAACTATGCTCTGACCTACAGCTTGCACCATGTTGGCATTAACAACAGCCCTTCAGAACGCAAGCTGTTTACAACTTTTTTAGCTGCTCCTCTAAATCTGTAAGTAGCATAGTTGGGCGACTCTTGGTTTACAGGACAGCACTGGGGGAGTTTTGTCTGGTTTGGTGTCATTTGGAGCTTCAATAGGTAGTCTGTCTTAAATTTACTGAATGGTACTCTCATTAATGGTTGTGCTATATTTACTGCTGTTGAAATGGACAACAGACACCACACCATTTTCTGCCGCATGCCTCCCAAGCTCAAACCTAACCTCTGCACTATAGAACTGGTAGTTTGATGCCCGTTTTTTTGCAGGAGGTGTGCTTGCTAGCTCTCGAGAAACTGATGTGGCTACATGACTTTCGATGCCTGATGATGCGACAAGATTTACAGCATCCACATTGGAGACATTCAGTGGATATTGTCTCTTCCTCTTGCCACCACCCATGAGCCAGGTAAGAATAGACATACTGGGGCAATGACCACTTCTCAGAGTGACAACAAGTATGTGTAGCGTTAGTGTTGTGGCTAAACAGCTAGACCTTATAGTACTAAAATCAGCTGATCACTGCAGTGCTAAATCAAAAGCGTGAATGCATTTGATCAGCTGATAACATGAAAAAATAACGCAAATTTATGGTACTATACAGTATTTACATATCCATGTGTGAAAATTTTCTTATTAAAATTAGGTGGTCCTGAATTGACCTCTGAGGGATTGAACAGGCCTGTGCAGGAGGTATGACTATTTCTGCAATAGCAAGCAATCTTTTATAAGAATTTTGGTTAACAGTTTACAATCTGCATTTAACATACATATAGGCTGCCAGTTCTTCAGATCCACTCTATCACCTTTTTATGTAAAAGATCAAGCTTCCTTTGTTAAAGTTCAGTGGGATATTATCAGATTCTAGTATGGCATTAAATACAGATGTAAGCTCATCACTAAGATACTCTCAATGGTTTTATATAATTTGTTAGGTATTCCATCAGGCCCAGGTGGAATATTGTTTCTCAGTTGCTTAATACAGTCTGCTACCTCTTCCTGTGTGATCAGTTGCTTCACTTTATTTACAACCTGAGGTGGTACTGCAGGGACTTGGACATCTTTCAGGTAATCCCTTATTTTTTTAAGTCTGATGGGATATCTGCAAACAGTTTCAAGGAGTAATCTGTGACTATCCCAGTATTTTATCCCCAGATGTCTGTAAGGAGCCAACTGAATCTAATAGACTAAACATATTTTTTCCTACCTGCCAGTCGTTGATCAAAGGACTGATTTCCTGTGCTGTCCTTGTGTCCTATATTTGTGATGGTTATACAGTTGGGCATTTTTTGTTTCAGGAAGCTCATCATATCTTTTTGGACAAAATGGATCTGGGGACTCAAACTGACCCTAAAATTATATGGACATTAGACTTTGTAGATGATGCTGCTGCTGTAAACATGTGAAATATGCAGAATTACACTTGTTCTTGCTGTATTGTTTTAGAAACAGAGTCAAATCCATTTTTGTATCATTCTTCCAGGTTATGGGATCCTCATAAAAAATCGGACAGATTTCCTGGCTGTCAAGAGCTGATCTAGAGTCCCCAGAAACCTCCCATCCTCTAGCAGGGAGGTGTTGAATTTCCACATCCCATGCCCTTTGGAGAGAGGAGGGTTACACCCTATGGTTATTGAGACTCTCTGAGGTCTGAAAATTCTAGTGGACTTGGCTATATCTGCTGAAATGGTCAGTGTTGGGGACAAAAAATATCATCTATCCTAGCTGCTAATACCCTTTTGAAAAGTCAGAGTATTTTTTGTATGTGTTAAAAAGCATCTTGCAGGTGAGCAGTCGCGTTATGATAGTATTTAGAAATGGGATCACAGTATGTTTTTTATGTTGTAGCATGGGAGCTTTTATCTTGAGGACTTAATACACAATTAAAATCTTCTGCAAACACTACCTGTTTGGATGTATGTAAATATGGCTGAATCAGAGATAATAAGTCTTTCCTTCCTGTCTTAGTTTGGGGGCGATATATTAACCAAACGGTAAGGGAGCTGATGCATTATCACATCAAGTATAAGTTCCTGTCCTGGGACTAAGCCATATAGTTTTAGAATCTTAAAATCAATAGAGTTTACCAAAATCCCCAACCCCAAACATGCCTCCTGACCAATGAAGCAAAGGAGGGCCCACAAAACCAGTGCCTTTGTGCTTGCTTAATTTCACTAAATGTATGAAAACACACATCTTGTAAAAATCAGACTTATTTGTAAAGAAGTCAGATAAGTAAACACAGTATTGCTTTTATCTATCCTTTTAATACTATTAACATTGATAGTATAACACCGAAAGAAACCTGAGCCATAAGGTTATTGGTAAGGAAGAAAGTGGACCTTTTCCAATAAAATGACTAGAATTTATTTTTTCCTTCCAACTCCAGCTGCCCCTTTAGCTTTTGTTCTTGCTTTACGCTTTTGAGCCCCTCTACCCTTAAAACTTATTTCCGTTTGTTGTTGTTCCTTCTGGCCATGAGGAGGGAACTGGGAAGAATCTGATTCTTCTCCAGATTCCGTTGATGTCTCCTGTGAAATCTCATAGGATTTGATACAGGGATAGGTGATCTGATAGCTTTGGGGGCTGCTTTCAATTTTGATCTAGTGGAATGCCTACAACCTATTTGCAAAGGCTCTGGGGGCATTTCCAAGATAGCCTGTGCCTGGTCAGTAGTTGATACTGACTTCCTCCTGTTGCTGGGGAGTGGGAACTCCACTGTAACCACAGTCTGAACCTGCTCTACCAAGGGGACCGTGGGGGCAATGAAGGCCCTGTTTGGCATGAATCCTGTAACAAGTGGCATGCTCTGTTCCTAATCTTAGTTTTTGGGCTTGAGTGATAATAAAATGCTGATTTGCTCCATCATCATGGTGGGTCTGGTTGTGGGCTGCCCAGGTACAATTTTGAAATGTGGCCTATTTCATCACATAGGTTGCACTTGAATTCATTTGGGCAGGCAGAACTTACATGGCCCAGATCCCCACACAGATTACATTTTACTCTTATCACATACACTACTCAGATGGGATGGGTCCCCACACCAATAACAGGCTTTAGTCTGCCCTGGATAGAAAAGAACCCACCCATCCTGGCCCAGGAAAAGGAGTTGGGGAGATGGACAACCCCTGTATCATCAGTTTTCAATAACACTCTTACCCTCCACCCTCAAGTCCAAATGTTCTCAGTGTCCAGGATGGCATCTGGATTGCCTATTACTGTGCAACACATCTTTAACCAGTATAAAACATCAGATAAGTCCACACCCTTGTTCCTAAATAAAATTGATATGGTCTTATATGCAGGTTTAGTCAGTAGAATGGCTAAGAATGGAGTCCACAAAGCCGTTTTCTTCATGGAGTGATATTTAGCCCTCTAACTCTCAGAAGGTTTTAAAAGTAACATCAAACATTGTCTCCCCAGAAGTATGTATTAGTGCATAGAGCTCGTGAGAAAAAAACTTTGAGTCCTTCAATAGTTTTCTAGCCACATATACACGGTCAGGGGGTTCGGTAGGTCTCCTACATATGTGAGCCTGACAGCATTGTGGCATTTGGCTGGCAGAATAGGCAGACAGAATAGCGAGGAACAAGTTTTTTCTGTCTGTCAGGGACTTTATTTAATGGAGCTTCTGTCTGAGGCTGTATATTCTCAGCGTTTCCAGATGATATCTCATTGTGGGGAAAAATTAACACAGGGTTTTGAGTAAGGTGTAGGTCATCTGGGAGAATCAGAGGATTGTTATTTGAATCCAGCCCCACAGTCTCTTCTACTCATTCTTCAGTTCTAGTTTGTACATTGGGAACTGCAAAGTCAGTAGCTGTCAGCATCTTGATTGGAGAAGAGCCCGATTTCCAATGCTCTGAATTGGGCTGTTTCTCCCACCCCGCACCACGCAAGGCATTCTCTACTGACCAGTGCCCAGTCCTGGGAACTGCATCTCCTTGCATTACATGTGCAACAGCCTGAACACCATTAGCCGTTGTAAGATTTGTAGAGGTACTACAGAGGGCTGAGGTCACGCTTTAGAACCAGAAACACTCACAGACCCAAACTCATTGTTGTTCCTTGCAGACAGTGGGTCCTTTAAGTGAATTTCACTTTCTCCCAGCTGTGTTTTTAGAACTGGCGTCAGTTGGGCTATCAGCTCTCGACTGCGGATCTTCTGCTTTAAGGACTTTTTTTTGCAAGAGCTTTAGCTCTTCTGTCTACAGAAGTTGCCGCAATTCCAGTGTTTCTGCCAACTCCCAATTATTTTCACCTTCAGATTCATTTTCATCTGATGTGTCTGAGTCATTTCCTCAGTCCATTCTTTCTTCATTCTCCTTAGTAGCCCCAGAGGGCTTTTCTTGTATATTTTGCTTTGTTTAACCTCAGTCACCTCTGTCACTATTTTACTGGCATTATTCATAAGTAAATCTTCAGTCTGAGGCATAGAAGAGGTGTAAGAGGAGACTGTCTGTCCCACCTCTGTAGTCACCATCCTCTCCTGGGATCTCATCCGCCATCTTGATGGGCAGAATCTCCCCTACTGGCGAGCAGGAGAATTTCCCTGGTGTCCTGTCAAAATTTCACTCATTCACTGGAAATACCACCTACAGCTTAATCTGGTTCAAGGTCAGTTGGCACTCATCTGTGTGGAGAGGGGGTCAAGGGGGAGGGTAGCTGCAAGTGGGGTGCTAGCTGCACACTCGAGCAGACTTGCTAGACCACGTGGCCTGTTTCTGCTGGTAGTAAGTAAGTAAATCACCAACTGATGATTATTATTTTCGTAAGCTTAAATCAGCATGATGGTTGTTGATGATCTTTGTATGATCAAGTGATAATCACTGAAGATTGTACTAGTTCAGTGTTATAAGATTGCAAGTCACTGAAGTAATACTTCAAGTTTTATTTGTTACAATTAAGAAAATATGAATGTCACATATCAGCAAAGACAAACTAATTATCAATTATAATGTAAATCATGTGAAATCAAGTTTTAATCCCATTAGAGGCGTATGTGTAATGTCTGATATAGTTAGATATTTGCAAGCCTAATTTGCATATTTCAAAAGCACAGTTTATGGATAAAACAATGGTAATTTCAATTTTAAATTAATTTTGCATTCACAGTATTTATTTGAACAGTATTAGGAAAGGTTTTGAGCACAAACCAGGTACTTTTAGGAACTCACCACAACCATAAAAGGAACCACTTAATGGGGCTATATAAACCAATATGAACCTTTTCAACTCCAATGAGATGTGAGGTATTACAGTAAATATAACTGAAAACAGTGGACCTCTAGAGCAGAAGTATCATAACTGATGATTCCACTAAAGATGTTTAAATACAAAACATGTTCCAAAAGCTCAGCAGGTTACACACTCCCTTCTGAGGCTAGAAGATCAGATGTCTGTGGGTTCTATCCCACTCCAGACCTTTAAGTTAAATCCCAATACTGACACAGTAGTGCTGCATGAGGGGGTGTTGCACTCCTGAGGTGCCATCTTTGATAAGACGTTAAACCAAGGTCCCATCTGCCTGTACTGGTGGTAGTTCAGGTGGATGTTAAAGATCCCATGGCACTTCTCAAAAGAGTAGGGGTATTTTTATTGAAAAGATGGACTTCGTTATAATTATAAACAAATAATGCAATATAGTCACAATTAAATATCATATGGTGTCAATGCAATACAAATACAAATATTTCATATTTCAAAACCAAAAGAAGGAAATCACCTTTCCTTCCCTATGGGTAAAATATTAAGCCTAATTAAGGATTTGATTAATTACTCAATTAGATTGATGTTGAACAACATGGTTTAAAAAAGGAGGAGCTGCCTTACCAACTTACTGTGTTTTTATGAAGATTTAAGTTTACAGTTGGATAACAGATTACCATATGATGTTATCTATGTTGATTTCAGCAAGGCTTTCGATTCTCTTCACATTGGGCACTATTACAGAAACTACACTGTGTTGGTATTACTCGAACTTAGTTATGTGGATAGCAAATTGGCTAGACCAACGATCGCAACACGCTTTGATAAATGATCATTTTCTGATAGGGGTCAGGTTACTAGTGGGTGCCACAGGGTTCTATTTTGGGCCCCTGTTTGTTTCAATATTTCATAGCTGATATTAAATTTAGTTGTTCTAACATGGTACAATATGCAGATAACATCAAAATTGGTGGACCGTGTGCTAATTCAGATCAAATCTATTCTATCCAGAATAACCTTGATCAACTGTTCAAATGGATTACAACCTGTGGGATGAAACTTAATCATAACAAGTGCAGAATTATGCATTTTGGAGTTAGTAATCCAAGGCACATGTATACTTTAGGTAACCGGGTGTTAGTTGTTTCTGATGTTGAAAAGGACTTGGGAGTTTCAATTAGTGATGTCTTCCTTCCAAGCACTCAAATAAATGAGGTTATCCTCGGAGCTAATCAGGTAATTTGGTCCATTAGATGAAATATTAAGTCTAGAGATAGGAGGGTCTTGTTGCCTCTCTATTGAGCCAATGTCATCCCCATCTGGACTTCTCATCCCAATTGTGGTGTCCGTTTAAAAGCAGGACATTGCTGAGTCAGAAAAAGTTCAAAGGAGATATTCAAAGATGGTAAAAGGTCTTACTAACGTCCCATATGAAACTAGACTTACTGTTTTGAATTTGATGCCTCTCTATATTAGGCATTTAAGGTGACATATTCCTTATGTATGACATTATAAATTACCCATATCTAATTATTACTCTAGGCTTTTGTTTTAAAGATGAAGCACATAATCTTAGGGGTCATCCTCTTCAACTGCAGATTTAATTATCTCCCTCTGAAGTTTTTCTATACAGTGTAATTAAAACATGGAACTCTTTACCTATAGATGTGATTGCTTTTAGTTCCAAATTAATTTTCAGAACAAGGCTGGACAAATGTATACTACTGTATCTGGATCAATTTGTAGCTATTATAGTAACAAGATCATTTATGGGCATATCTGGCTCCCTGGCTCTTATTGCTCTTAGTATGAATCACCTAAACCCTAAAACATAGTGCAGAACTTTATGCAACCCAACCATTCATCACAGTTGATCCTCAAATGTCTCACTTTCTCTGAAGAAAACCAGTTTCTTCTAACTGAAATGTTTTCTGTACCAATTCTCTATATTTAAATAAAGTTCTAAGTGGGACATAGTCTTTGCTGAGTACCGACACACATCAGGCCTGCCAAATAAAATATTTGTTGATTACAAACACGACATATACTGTGTCCATATGATATTAACCCCAGGGTCCAGCTTAGGGCCCATATACCAAAATCATCTATGTCAAACAAGAAAAGAGTAGCTCCTTCCATTTAAAAGCCAAAAGGTAAAAATTCTTTAGCATAGGGACATTCCAGGAACAAGTGTTGTGTTTGAGAATTTGAACACAAGAGGCCCTTGGACAATACCTGTCAGAAACCTGTTATGCTTATTACTTTTGACACTAAGTGTACCATAGTTACTAAGCCACATACAGTCCCAGGCAAAGGGAGGATCCTGTAGTTAATAAGATGCTTAAGAACCATTTTCACCTGATCTGTCTGGCATTCTATCTGTAAAATCATTTTATAGACAGATTTCCTATCTATTGTCTGGAGCTGATCAGGGTCAGACCCCATTTTAATTTATTCTTAAGACTGTCCAGGCCAAACTGTGGGACATTAGTATTTCTACCAGAGAACATGATTTCCCTGATGCCATAATGACAGACACGGTTGTAGCCATCTATTTACTAAAGGCTTCCACTTTCTCTCCAGGTTTCAAGGATATGCCTAAAGTATAAAATAAAAAATGCTAAAATAAAGGCTACAGGGTGTATCATATTTAGTCCCTCTCCAGAATGGTCCAATAGGTGAATTCCCATTTTACTGGGTTCAGCCTTGACCCTCAAAGTGCCTGAAACAAAACACTAAACAGACTGGTTATAAGGTTCTGGTGGGGATAGATATAACATGGATACACTAATACAGGGACCAAAAGAGTTTTTATAAGGACTACCCTTCACTTCTTGGAGAGTTGCTGTCCTTTCCACCCACTAACTAGTCAGTTGGCGAGCCATCCCTTCCTCCCAGTTACAAGAGGCTATATTGCCAGGACTAAACTTTGTTCCTAAAATTGTGATGAAATTCTGTGAAACCTTGATTCCTGCAATAAACCCAGATGGAGGCACAGGTGATGAACCCAGGATGACACCATTACTTTTCCCAAGGTTGACTTTTGACCCAGAAATTGCTGAAAAGACCTGTACTGTAGTGGCTAAAGCCTTCAGAGGAGGAAGGGGCAAGCATCCAGACTAAATCATCTATATAGGCCAAAGCTTTATAGTGGAGGAGTCTGATGAAGCATTGATCCCTGTATTCCCTGTTGGAAATTAAAAAGCAAATCAACACATCAATCCCAAAGACATAAGAAGGATTAAGAGGCAGCCCTGCCTGGCACCTCTACTGATCTTAATTTTCCTACCATACCATCCATTGACATTGATATAATAAGGGCACTTTTGTACATATAGAAAATCCAATGAACAAATACCTCAGGAATTCCAAAAGCTAATAAGATAGAGAACAGAAATTCATGTGACAATCTGTTAAAAGCTTTTCTTGGTCAAGTCCTATAACATAACCCTGTATGCCCTCCTGCTCTCCTTGGAAAAAAGTTATCTCAACATAATTAAGTTATCCTGCTGCTTTCTGCCAGGAATAGCACAGGATTGTGGAGTGAGGGCTGATGAAATAATCCAAAACTGTTAACAATCTGGACAATAACATTTTGCTTCAGATCCTGAGATCAGTATTAAGAAGCTAAGTGGATACTTACTACCTATATCTGATCTTGGGCCTTTCTTATGTAAAAGCACTAGAACTGCTTCCGTATGGAGGTAGCATAATTTGCAGTGTCTAGCATATAATTAAAAAGATGAACAAGGCAGGGGCTATCTCTGAACAGAACATTTTATACAGTCCTGACCCCAGCTTATCCGACCCAGGGGCTGTTCCAGAAGTCAGTTGGTGATGGCATGAACCACCTCTTCAGTAGAAATTTCCCAGATCAAGTCCCTTGCATTCTCTTCCGTAACTTGGGCAAACCTAGGGATTTGAAATAACCCTAGGCATCTAGGTTCTGAGGTCCTTCCCTAAAAGGTCTTCTATGTGGTTTCAGCTACCTGGAGTATCTGATGTGGTGATGTAACCATGTAACCTGTGTGGTGCTGTAGCTCTGAGATTTATCTACTGTCAATTCTGGTCTTGCATTCTTTGTATGGGTCTAGGGTCAGTTCCTGATCAAGGGATTTGCCATGATTGTATTATAAATCCATCATTTGTATTTTGATGTTACTAATCTGGGGACCAAAATCATAATGTGTTAGCTCCGCTTGTGAAATTATTCATTGTAATTGCTGTCTCAACTGTAGGCAGTGTAAATAATCTCTGTTCGCTATATAATACGCCCTGTGCTGAAACAAAACCTGCCAAGATGATTTTGTGGCCTCCACCATTCAGAGATGTTCTCATAGAGCTCCACCACAGAAAGCCTAGCCCTCCATTCCTTCCTCCAAGTATTCTGTATCTTGAATCATTCAATAGGATTCATTCAGCCTCCATTTAGTTTTTACTGCGTGGAGCTGAATCCCATGAGACCATCATTTTGATTGCCATGTGGTCTGAAAATTCACATAGCAAGGTACAGATATCTAAGACCCTTAAGACTGAAGAAATAAATATAAAATCTATTCTTGTTTTAAGAGTACTTCTAAAGTAGGAATAGCCTCCAGAGAGATGCTCTTTCAGTATGCAACCAATCCTGCAGTGTTTAACACCTGCTTCAAAGCAGTGAAGTTGCAAAATAGCTTGTCAGTTTGCATGCCCTATCCGATTGTTTTAGGCCACAATTAAAATCACCTAACCAGACTATTAAACGAGATGTATGGAGGAAGGGCTGGATTTCTTTAAATAAAGCAACCCTTTGTGCCTGTGTCTGAGGGGCATAGGTAGCTATAAGCGAAACTGTTCTGCCAAAAGGAGATATCTAAAGAAGGACTCTACCAGGGTGTATATCCACCAACGAGCCACTTTGAGGAAAGGGTTATTCAATAACATACCAACACCATCACAGCGTCAATCCCAATGGACCAAAAGGAAGGACCTAAAGACCAAGCTTTAGATGCCTGCTGGAGTTCAAACTGGGTTTTGAGGCAGGTATCTTGTATACAGAGAATGTCATAATTATCCTGTTGAAGAGTATAGAGAGCCCCACTCACTTATGATCACTTTTGATACTGTTGATGTTAAGAGTGGAAATGGTAAGGCTATACATAAGAAAGGAGTGTGGAAAATTCTGCAGCAAGTAAGCGAGATGGGGTACCTAAGGTGTTCTAGAGGCCATCTCTGCTTCGTTCTATTGGCTATAGAATCTCCCCACCCTCCTCTGTGTCTGTGGTAGAAGCCATAGAGGAGGTGTTGGTTCTCTCCTCATCAGATTCCCTTTCTGTCCCTTCTGAATTCAGTGCAGCATACTTATTCCCTGTTTTCCAGAAGTGAGACTCTGTAGCTTGTTGTGACTCTACCTCATCAAATCTTTTAGGTATCTAGTTCTCTTTTGGTGACCAATTTAAAAGATCTTTCCTTCCCTGTGGGGTGGGGGTGGGGTGGGGGCATCTCAGAGCTATTAGTGTTTTCTTTCATGAGCTGGGGGCTATAAGCTCTTCAGCCATGAGAGTAAGTTAAACTGGGGTTGTAGGTTCTGTTTCAATAAACTTGGGATTGAGGTTTCTTGAATCATCAGGTATGTGTACAGGTAGGGGATCTTGTGTCCTTAAAGATTCCTGCACTGCCCTTAAACTTTGCTCTGCTAGCCTCCTAGCCTGTTGTTATTGTGCTATGTTAATAAGGCCTTCATGGGAGGGACAATCCTCATGGTTATGAGAAGCCCATGGACAGCGCTCATACACATGACCAATGCACTGCAAAGATTACATTTAAAAGGTTTAGACAAATGGAGGCTAAATGGCCATATTCCAAGCAATGGCTACAGCACAAGGTGTCACATGCTGAGCTAAGGTGCTAACGGGATCCACATTTAAAACAAGAATATGGTTGCCCTATATGAAAAATGGACCTCTGTTCTTACCCAAAAGAATAATCTGGGAGAGTGGACTGGCCCAGAATTAATACAGTATAATTTAATTCAAACCCTCCTACCCCCATCCCAGATCTGCTCACTGTCCAAGGTTGGGGTCGGTCTCCCAGCACTTAGCATCTTTGTTGTAACCAGAAGAGAATATCCTCCACATTCATCCTTTCATTTTAAACATCACAGATGTTCTTAACCAGGGTTTTGTCAAGGGATAGCTTGAAAGGGATCCAAACAGGGTTATTTTTTACTGCCTGATACTGTGCCGAAATTGATCTAAGCTACATTAAACATTTTAAAACTGATATCAAAATTGGAATTCCCCAGACTTATGAGGGTGAAAATTTCTGATGAAAAAATTTCATGGAGCCTTTTAATAACACTCTTGCTACATGAGTCTATCGAGGAGACCCTGAACCTCCTTTATAAAGTGGCCAGACAGCATTACATCTGGGGCTGGTTCACCCTTGTTTGAAAATGAATCTGAAAGTTTAAACATGGGGTCAAGTCCTGTTTCCTTGTGCATCCTGCTGTAGGTTAGCAGGGGCCTAACATTATTGGCTCTTCCTCAACCAGATTGCCAATGGGGTGGGTTATCAGGGGAGGGGCCATTTAACTCAGGTGCAATATCAACAGTCATATTTGTTGTGACTTTATCAATAACCTGTGTAGATAAATCAGTATTAACAACAGTGCTAACAGATTGTCAAAATATTACCCGGGGTATGTTGGAGCTCAATTCAGGTCCAGTGTTGGTGGCCACAGTACTTGAAATGTCAGCAGTCATTTCTTGAAAGGAGGATCCAGAGGATCCAGAGACAAGTTTCAGAAGGCTGCTAAATCCAGCCTGCATCTTCTAAGGCAAGGACAGAGGACCAGTTCCTTCCCGACTGCAGTAGTCCATGCACCTCAATAAAGCAGTGGAGGCCCTGCTACAACATTCCTTTGCCCCACAAGCAAAATGTGTAGACCTAGAAGGTCGATCAAGGTGAAGCAACCTCCGACTATATGGTTTAGCCAAGGCGCAGAGGAGACCCCTATGACAGTCTTTTAGAGAATATGCTGAAAGATATTTTGGACTTGCCACCAAATTATACCTTCTCTATCGAAAGGGCTCATCGTTCTTTAGGTCCTAAGCCTTCTGGTCCAGACGCCCGTCCCCATGCCATAATCTTCAAGCTAAATAGTTTTAAATTTAAAGAAGATTTGCTAAGAAGGACTTGAGCAAAAAAGATCCAACATACCTCACCTCTAGTATTAATCTAGACCACGACTACTCATCAGAAGTGCAGCAAGCTCTGCAAATGTATGTCCCCATTCTAAAGCCCTTCAGGCAAAGGTATCAAATACCAAACCCATTTCTGGCTAAATTGCGAGTGCATTGGGAGGATGGTCAGAATAGTATTTCAACCCCAGAAAAGCTATTGAGGGTGTATAAAGAGAGGAATCGTTGTGCCCCACAGAAGCAGAACGAATCCTTACAACGAAACCCTCCTTCGATTTGGATTCCAGTAACACAGCATCACAGAGGTACTTCTCCTTGAGACAAGTGCAGGAAGCCCTGGAGCATCTTCGGCAACTGAAACAAGCACTGCTGACCGACGGCTCGCAATCTACAGGAGCTGAAGTTACTACAACCTAGCAAGGTTTATTCATCTCAAACACAGCATCTCTAGTGGTAGGACTGTCATTTAACTTTACCTGACTTGCACAAAATTAGGCTTTATCTGATTTTGTTTTATAACTCACAGGAAGTTACAGCATACCAACTGAACTGGGACATGAACTGTAGGCATAAATGAACATTCAGTGTGTTATCCATCCAGCCTTATTTTTGTCCATTAATCTTTTAATCTTAACTTAATGTTTTCTGCTTACTAGCTTGTTGATTTGTTGGTGTTGGGGTAAGAAATGCCTCTGAAATGCGATTAGAGGGAAGTGCTAACTGACTTCCACCTATAAAGCCCTTCTAACCTCTTGGCCTCTCTGATGGTCAGGGTTAAGATGAGAAACAGCCAGTTATGTTAAAGATCTTTTAGTCAGCTTAGGTAGCTCTTGTAGTGGAGTGGTTGTTCTATGTTTAATACAGTAGATTAGCATCACTACATCTTCTGTGGCAGTTTTTGTTCCACCTGTTCACAACAAATCTCTCCTTGTGAAGACTTTTGCAGAAGAGGCACTGATATTTTGGGGCATACATCTCTTCTCCCCCTCCCTTTTCGATAGTTATCCTAAACGGGAGGGCTAGGGTTCCTTAGTTTTGGATCCCCTACCTTGGAAGCATTTTCTCATTCCATTGTTAAGCTCTGCTTGCTTAAGAGTTATGTTAACCAGGTTTTGAAGTTGAATTTTTGTTAGTTTTTACATTCTTGTTCTTACTAATGGGTCTATATGGTGCTACTACGAAAGTGGTTTCTTACTCTCACAACTCTATTTAAAGGGACAGTGTACTGGAAGATGGTCTTACTACCAAAAATGGCAGCTAAACCCACTAAATTTTGCTCCCACAATGTAAATGAAACTAACCCAGTTAAGCGCAGCAAAATTCTGAGCTTTCTCAGAAAGACAGGTGCAGACTTCATCTTGTTACAGGAGATGCACCTCTCTTCGCAAGAGCATCATAAATTGGGAAGGTTTGGGTTCAGAGCAGTAGCATGTGCCTCCTATGGAAAAGGCCATGGGAGAAGGTGGCTGTCCTTGTGCTGGCTAAAACTCCCTTTGAATGAACTGCTGAGCTGATCGACAAGGAGGGGAGTTTTCTTTTCTCAAAGGCCTGTTCAGGGAGGACTCTGACTTTAGCTTTGATTTACGTGCCACCTGGGTCTGATTTCCAAACCTACCATACTATTTTTTTAAACTCCTGGAGTGGGCAGAGGTGAGGTAATCATTGAAGGGATGTCAATCTGACCCTAAATCCAGTACTGGACTCCTCCTCCATGGTTCCTAGGCATGACCAGGTGCTAAATAAGAAGATGGTTAAATTTCTAGCTGAATTCGGTAATGTACTGTAGATGTCTGGAGGGCCTCTCACGGCAATCAAAAATTATACTTTTTTCTCACCCTCATCAGTCTCACTCCCAGTTAGACTACTTTTTGCTCCCTAAGGAATCCCAGGGACAGGTTAAGGACAGCTGGAGTGGGGATATGGCGTTGTCAGACCATGCGCCAATATACTTTCAGCTTTATCTTGGGGATTTTGTAAACAGACTTTCTGGAGTCCTAACATCTCTCTCCTTCAAGACCTGGAGATCAAGGAAACTATTGAAACCAAGTTCGAACAGGCGCTGGCCGATAACACCTCCCAGAGACCCAGTGGCCCTAGTGTTGGATATAGTAAAGCTATACTCTGAGGAAAGTTTATCTCTATTTCTGTCTACAAAAAGACAGAGGGAGGAGAGGAGTTCAAAACTTAAGGCAGAGATAGATGCCTTAGTACTTCAACTTAACAATAAATATGAAGCCTCCACTTCTAAAAGCTCTGTCAAATTAAAAGGAATTTAATAAGATCCTGGACTATCAAGTGGAGCAAAGGGTTCTCTTCCTTAAGCAAAGATACTTTAAGGGTGGGCGAGATTTCTCTGCTTGCTGGTAGCATGTCTGCAGCCTCAGAAATTGTGGGCTACAATTTCCTCCCTGTTGCACCCTACTACTAACCAGAAATTTCTGAAGGCCCCAGATATAGTGGATGCCTTTAGAACTTTTATTCTAATTTATATACAGCACAAAAGCCTACTCCACTAGATAGCAGCTTAATGGAATACTTAAGGAGGTTCTCCTTGCCAGTTCTTTCCCTCAAGTTTGTGCTAAATTGATTTCCCCTATCTCTAATTCAGAGCTACAAAAGAACTTTCAGATTTGAAAAATGCCAAATGTCCTGGCATGGACAGACTCCAGGAGAGTTCTATAAGCAGTTTAGAAAATTATCCCACACTCTGCTCTCGGTATTCAACGAGGTTATGCGAGATGGAGGATCTCCCAACATCCTGGGAACAGGCTGTCATTTAAGTTGTCCCAAAACCAGGAAAAACCCACTCTTTGCCCTTCATATGTAGTAGTAGTAAAATTTTTATTCATAAAATAATGAATATGGATAACTCTACTGAGCCTAAGCTCCTTTACAGAGAGGTCCAAGGTACCAGTTCCAGTTACTCTTACAGCATACTACAATATACATAAAAGACAATAACCACAACACATGTTTACATCAATAAATATAACACATATCCAAAATATCCACATATACATATATCTAAGAGACCATACTCAATTAATAAAGTAGGCAGTGCTTAAGTAATAAATGCTAATCACAAAAACTACCATTCAAATTGTTCATTTTTATCTGAGCTAGACCAGATATCGACCCATTTCTATCCTTAACACGGACTATAAAGTCTCCATGTCAATATTGTCCTGTCGGCTTCAACAGGTGGTGCCTCAACTAATCAATCTCGACCAAACCAGATTTATCCTGGGACGACAAGCCCAAGATAATTTCGTTGGTCTACCCATATAATTGATCATATAAATTTTACCATACCCCTTCCACCTTACTCAGTCTGGATGTCGAAAAGGCCTTTGATAAGGTCTCATGGACTTTTACAGGCAGTTCTTACTAAATTTGGTTTTCCAGCACAATTCATTAAAATTATATTTAAAATATAAAAGACACCTAAGGGCTTCATTAGGGCAAATAGGCATACCTCCACCTCCCCTTAGTAGAGCTACCCAACAGTGCTGTTGACATCACCTATTCTTTTTGCCTTTTATCTGGAACCTTTAGCCCAAGGTATTAGAGAAAATATGGGATAAAAAGGAATACAAGTAGGTAATGTGGAGCAGAAGCTCATCCTATGTGCAGACATATTCTGAACTACCTTTCTGAGCCTGAAAATCAGTTCCTAATGTGTTTAGGCACCTGCAGGAATTCTCAGAGATGTCTGGGTATACCTTAAACATGAATAAGACAGAAGTCTTAACTTTTAACTACCAACAGTCTGCACGACTTAGAGATCGGTTTCCTCTGATATGGACCTTACCTCTGCTGTATGAAATACTTGGAGTCATACTATCCCACAGTAATTCACACCTGTTTCAGTTGAATTATCCACCTCTATTGAAACAGCTTAATTTAGATATTTGTAGGTGGTCTTTACTTCCCTTTCCCCTACATTCTAGAATTCATACTGTGAAAATGAACATACTCCCCAGATTTCTTTTTGTTTCAGTGTGTCCCATGTTTTGTTTCTACAGTAAAATTAGATGCATGGCAAAACCTTATTCTAAAATACGTCTGGTCAGGGAACGTCCAAGAATTAGGAGACAAACACTCGTTTACCTAAAGCAGAGTGGGGGCTAATGGTTGCCCTGTATCACTGGATACTGGATAGCAGCTCAGATGCAAGTAGCTCTTTACTCCAACACTTGGAATACCAGACTCACTGGACAGCCATGGATTTAGCCACCCCTCGGACCCCACTCTGATAAGTCAATTTTTTCATCTTATTCTAACAGATGGGGCTCTCCCTCTCTATATTGGAACTGCAGCCACCCTGGAGGGTTGCAGAAGAGGATATAGTAGAGGGCCTACTCGAAACCTTTTGTGGAAATATTAAGGGTGGTCCCTGAGGTTCCAAACATACCAAGGTCCATACTGATCTCTGATACAGGCAGCAGTAAGTCCAGGGTTGCAGGGCTCCTTGGCAACTATTGAGAGATGAGGAGGGAATTTTCATGGACCCGAGGAACCTTTATTCTATTTTCAGATAAGTGACTATATTAATAAACAACAAAGAGTGGCCTCACTTGTAATAAGAGAGCCTCTCAACCAATAGTGTCTGAATCCATATGGAATAAGGGACTAGGGAAAAGGCTATCTGTCTCCTTTATAAAACTGCCTTGTGGACTTGCAATACTCCACAAAGTATATTAAAGAGAAATGGAGGTCAGATTTAGGGATAGGAATAGCTGATGTGAGCTGGCTGCAAATATGGAAAAACATTGCATACCTCTTCATCCCCAGGATGGCGTGATTTTGCATGGAAATTCAGAAGCAGATACTTCAGAGTTCCTGAACAAATGACCAGATGGAACCTAAGGTGCCTTCTGACTGCTGGTGGACATGTGGCTCCCCAGAGGCCTCACAGGCACATATCTTTTGCCAATGTTCTGCACTAACTGACTACTAGAAGGGTATACAACAGTATTTACAAATTATTTTTCCCTTGCTGCCCTCAGATCCTGACAGCCTGATTTTAGGCCTATTCCCAGTTGACCTAAGGGGTAGGAAGCCCAGTATCTCTGGAATATTCTGGTTGCTGCTGCTTGTAAGGCCATCACTAAAAGATGGTTGTCCCCCTTCCCCCTCTATATAAGACTGAAAGAGTAGTTAACTCTAATAAAACCTTAGAAAGAATAACCTTTTCAATTGTATTAAGGTCTTCACAATATACAAATAGATGGACTAGATGGGAACTCCCGACTGTTGAGGAACCCACTGAGAGTGTAGGGTTAAATCTATAATCAGTTTCTACTTAGAGATAACTACTAGATGTTAAGTAGTTGAATAGAATGTATTGTCCCAAATTGATTTGTTGTTAGTCCCTTAATAGAGACACACCAATGAGATAGAAGTATCATCTTTTATACTTAATATGTGACTTTTGCACATTAGACCCATGGTACAGAAATAGACCATTTTTTTCTCTCTCTTGTAATATGTTAATTTGTTCCATACTTTTATATATGGTGTAGATTTCTCAACTGTTAAGCTCTGAGTTATGATGAGTTTTCATCTGGAACATGATTATCTGATGGGAGTATAGAAATTGTTAGCATAAAAACCAACGCCAGCGGTGTCCCCAAGAACCCTAGCTGTATAGGGAGTCTCTGAACAACTTGTATCTGTTAGAGTGGAAACTCTGAATGTAATGATATTACGTCACTATGTACTTGCACTTTTAAGTATTCTAACTTTATTACTAAATAAAGCTAAAGTATAAAAAAAGTTGTCAGTAACTAGAGATGCGTCAGCGAGCTTTGAGGTTGGAGCATTGGCTGTAGGCTGACTCATCCATTCCTTGACAGACTGTTCAGAGAGTTGACAGCAGTCTGTGTATTGAGCAATTCAAGTTCTGCCTCTGGTTTAGCTTTTAAAAGGCACTTTAGCTTTTCTGCTTGCAAACTTTGTACACAAGTTAAATGTGACTCCAGTGCCACAGTTTTTTTTTTAAATTCAGAAGATTTATGTACAAACACCTTACTGTGTTCAATAGGTTGAGTTTCTTCTCTGATATCTTCTGAAGAAAGAAGCCATCAGTAACAACATCATCCTCCGAGAAATCTGTAGCAGCCATATCTAGATCAATGGCCTCTTGGGTTGAAAGATTAGGGAGGAGGCTTTCTCCCCTGCCTCTTTGACATCCATCCTGTCCACAGGCTCCTACAGAGCGGCTATCTTGAAAAAAGATGGCAAAGGCTCCTCCTACAGCAAAGTAGAGGAACCCAGTGTCCAGGTCAAATTTCCCTATTCACTAAAAATACCAGCAACAGCTTAAAATCTGGTTCAGTTTCAGTTGTCATCCATCTGCATCCCCACACGCCAGCGAGGTTGAAAATATCAAACAATTATCTAGTCCTCCTTCCTAGTCAACAAAAACGAAATAAATAAATAATAAATAAATCTTGACCATGGGCAATCATGAAAAAATCATGTTGCTATGATATGAGATCATCATTAATCATAATCACCATCTCCATAACTTCATGGTTCTTGATTGGTGACCATTTATAGCTGATGTTTAATTATTGTTAATTATTATCACAGTGATGGTTTTAAAGCTTAAACATGATCTCTGAACATAACTGATAATGATCATGTATGATACATCATTATAAAATCATTATCTTTTCAGCTGGGACACATTATCTACTAGACAATTCAGTCCTTCCTCTTCATCATTCACTATCATGTTAAACCTCCTAACGCCATCAAATTCTCTTAATTAATTCACATCAGCAACTCAGTGATTAATTGAACCAGAAATCAGTTTTAACTGAGCAGAGATTTAAGGAAGGGCTGCAGAGGTAGTTCTCCTACCATTCTATAGGGGAATAGGTAAATGTTTTCCATTGTGGATAGAGGGTGTGGCAATTTATGCAACAGTACTCAATTACTTTAGTGGAAGGAGAATACCTTTTTAAAAGGCTTTTCTTAAATACTAGGTCAAGTGAAACTGTATAGATTTTCATGAACAAGACACGTTTGTTCAGATCTTTGCGCTTTGTCATTTGATCTATGCTCATTGTTTAAGAAATCAATATTGATTTTCATATGCATGGTGATGACACCCAGCTTAATTTTTCATTGACACCATGTGTTACTGAAGCTGTCTCCTTGCAGTCAGGTTGTGTGCTGATATCAACACTTTGTAGCTTCCTTCAGTTATATGAGTAAGCCAGGGGCTATTTCTATTGGCTCCTAAAATCAACTGGTTGGGCTTCCATCAAGAAAGTAAGTTTTGGGTAACTCCATATTGAGTTTCAATTATCTTGAGGTGCTTGGATGTTCCAGTAGTGGCACTTTCACTAATGATGGGTACTCCTTCTCATATGTTGAATCAAGGAAAGGGAGGGGTTAAAACTAGAAGCAGTATGGGATAAATAAGGAACAAGCAAAATCTTAGCAGGCTAGCACCATGATACAGCTACAATACTGTTAATGAACAAAGTAGCACACAGCACTGGCAAACAGCATCCATGACAACAAGAACAGACCTCATTAAATGATTTACTAAAATACTTTTGCTTACTGTTTTATTGAAACATAGTGTGCAGACCACAGTGAACTTCACAACAATCTCAAGCACACATACCGTACAGATAGTGACTTCATGACATCACGACAATGTGAAATTAGAAGCTTGGTAGTTTCCAAGTGAGCGTTAGGTATTTTTTGTCACATTATCATGACATCATCAAGTCACTACTGGTGTGGTATGTGCACACAAGCACAGGTTCCACTTTATATTTTGAGTGACACCATCGGGTTGGTATCTTATTTGACTCTGAATTTAATTATGAATCTTACAGTTGCTCTATTATTGAAATTTCTTTTTTTCTATTTAAGTTATACAGCACAGCTCTGCAGTTGACCAGGACATGCCTGCAGCAATTCTTTGATACATTCACTATACATGTTTACATCACCATCACATTTCTGCTGCAGTTGGGTTAGGGGTAGCATGTAAATATGATATTCTGGGGATGGGAGGTCAGTATATGTAGAGGTGTACAACTACAAAGGCATCAGTGGCTACTGCCTTAATATCAGGAGCTGGGATATATATTTTTAAACTGTAGTGGGACAATGGGAAGGGGCAAGGGACTATCCCTGGCTCCCTAGGAGTTTACATGGTTTGTTTATTCTATTCTTTTTACTTTTTAGCTTCCAAGTAGTATGTAAGACCATCAGAAGAAGATGTAGGAGGCTAAGGAGACTTGTGGGACCATTGTGACTGCCCCTACAGCTCTATGGGTATACTGATTTATATTATTTGTCCACAGTATATGTCTAATTATTTATTGATTTGAAAATTTGTAACTGGGAAAAGCAAACTGAGCTGAGGCTCATTTCCACGTGTGACCCAAGAGAGAGACAAATGTGTAAGGCATAAACAGCAAAAGAAGTACAACAAGCAATGAAAGGGTACAAAGTAAAGTGCGTAGAGTGTGTAAAATTCCAATTTGACAGCCCCAAAGGTAGACTTTGGAACACGATATCACGATAATTTGTTCTACACATTTATCACTCTCTGGGTGAAATAATGCCTCCTTTGCTCAGTTTTAAATGTCTGGCCTTTGAGTTGAGGGCAGGCCCATAAGGGGCTTCAAGCATACCCGTGACAGACATAGCGAATATTAGTAAATAGGCAGGAAAGAAGGAGGGAAGAGGGAGGGTCACCAGAGACCAGTTAGGGTCTGTGGAGACAGGCTAGGCAGGGACCATCTGGGCAGATGGGGTGAACCAAACAGTCCTTTTCTACTGACAAATTCTATGTTTCTAAGTCCTTTTTAGACCTCTTTTTGGACAATGGTGCAGGTGGGTATATCACAAATATTGGATACTAGTCAATATTTGGTTCTGAATAACAAACAGCTCATTATTTGTGGTATTTAGGAAAATGATTCCTTACTTCAGCACCGCTAGCCCTCCATCACCAAACCACACAACATCTATCTGGATAGACTCATAAAGTTAATTGCAAATGGCCCTGCCAATTGTTCCTTTAGGGTCACTATGATCCTGTTATGTATCCTTGTCAGCCCTTTGAGACATACCTGGCTTGATCTTTGCCAGATAGTCAGCTACCAGGGTAGGTGTGATATCCCACAGGCTGCAACACAGCTACCTCTGATGCCATAGGCCTTCCCAGTGAGTACCCTTCCTTCACCAGGAGCCCTTTGGGTGGAACACTAAAACAAAGCTTATTCAATATCTCAGCCACTGCCTCTGGCTCTCTCGTGGGTTTTCCCTACTTCCTCTATTTTCAGGGGTCAGATCCCTCCTTCAACTTCCTCCTCTGTTTGTCTAGAGGAAGGAGGATTTGGTATTGTTTGCAGGTTCTTCTGCTATCCTGACTTTCAGCACCTCCTTGTTTTTTTTTGTTTCTTTTTCATATATTTTAGTCTTGCTGTTCTTCCATGCTGCTCTGTACTTCTCCCTGCCTGGAGGCAATCCATCTCTTTCCAGCAGTCATAGACCTGAATGGTGGCTTATACTGTATAAAATTCTTCTTCTTCACTGATGGTTACATAGATACACAGATGCATAGATGTTGTTGGCAGATAAGGGCCTAGTGACCCATCCAGTCTGCCCTATCCCTATTTCTAATGCTTATGGTACTCTAGATGCTACAAGATCCCCTCCCTTTCACCCTAGCTTGAAAATTACTGTGTGCCTATCACGCATTCTTGAATCCCTGAACAATGGTCACCCCTCCACTTCCTGGGAGATTGTTCCATCTCTCCACCACCCTTTCAGTGAAGTAGAATTTCCTCAAGTTCCTCCAAGTTTTCCTCCTTTTAGTCTCATGATGAGCCCCTTGTTCTACTGTTTTCCTTCATGTGAAGATGCTCCCCTCTGGTACTCTGTTCATTCTCTTTAGATACTTGACGGTCTCTATCATGTCTCCCTCTTTCTCTCCTTTCCTCCAGGGAGTACATATTGAGAGCTTTGAGTCTTTCCTCATACAACTTATGCTGCATCTTGGACACCATTTTGTCACCCTTCTCCGTACCATCTCTATCCTGTCTATGTCTTTTTGGAGATGGAGCATACAGAACTGAACACAGTACTCCAAATGAGGCTTTACTAGGGGAGTTGTACAATGGTACCACCACCTCCCTCCTTCTACTTGTTATATCCCTCCCTATGCACCCTAGTATTCTGTTAGCCTTTCTGACTGCTTTGTCACACTGTTTAGCCACTTTAAGGTTGTCTTCTATGACTACCCCTAGATCCCTTTCTTCTGTGGTGGCCTCAGTGTTACCCCATCTAGTTCATATCTCGACCCTAGGATACCCTTTCACTAGGTGCATAATCTTGTACTTCTTTGCATTGAAACCCAACTGTCATACCTCATTTTTCTATACCTTCCTGTGTATCTACCCTGTTACATAGCTTTGTATCATCAGCAAAAGGCTAACCCTCTCTTTTAGACCCTCTGCAATATTGCTTATGAAGACATTGAAAAGCACTGGTCCCAGCACTGATCCCTGGGGCTACGTCACTTGTTACCCATTCCTCCTGTGAGCTAACTCCATTTAGCACCACTCTTTGTGTTCTGTTACTCAACCAGTTTCTAACCCCATGACCACCTCTGTCCCCACCCCCAGATTTGCCAGTTTGTGGATTAATCACCTGTGTGAGACTATGTCAAAGGCCTTTCTGAAGTCAAGATAGGCCACATCTACCGCTCTGCCTTGGTCTATTTCCTTTGTCTCCAACTCAAAGAAATCAATCAAGCTAGTCTGGCATGATCTCCTGCTGTGAATCCATGTTGCCTTGGGTCCAGCAGACCCCTTGTCTCTAGGTAGTCCTCCAGCCTTTCCTTAAGCAGAGTTTCCATCATTTACCTACTATCAAGGACAAACTGACTGGCGGTAGTTTCCTGCCTCCTCCTTGCTACCACATTTGTCCAGGGATACCACTTGTGCACTCCTCCACTCCTCCAGAACCATGCCTGTTTCCAGTGATCCACTGAACAGCTTAGCCAGGGATTTAGCCAGTTCCTCTTGGAGCTCTTTAGGATCCTCAGGTGTATACCATGGTTGGTTAGGACAGCTCCTTCCAGGTAACCTCTCGTCAGCTTCGTGTCTTCTCTTCTCAGAAGAATGTGCTTCTCTGTTCAGATGCCCTAGGAGAAAACTGATCTGGAACAGGGGTGCTCCTGTCTGGTTCTGATACCCAGAGGTTTGTCATATGTCAACAGGCACAAAGTAGTCAGACCGGCTGACTGTGCTCCACTTTGGGTAATCGCTGTAGCGTGAGGTCAGTGAGAATAAAACCACAATGATAGAGGTGTTCATTGTGGATTCCTCTGCTGACCTTGTTTGATCACAGAGACCTGATTGGATGATGACTCTGGCCCTGTGCTGAATGCATCTATTATTGGGTAT
This sequence comes from Neoceratodus forsteri, assembly GCA_016271365.2. NCBI lineage: Eukaryota > Metazoa > Chordata > Ceratodontiformes > Ceratodontidae > Neoceratodus > Neoceratodus forsteri. The sequence goes on along the minus strand of CM028132.1, from coordinate 487,036,474 downwards.
GCTGTGGTGCATTTGCCTGAGGTGGGAGTGCAAGGGGGCAAGGTGGCCATCTGTTTAGAGCCACCTTGGGACTCACGGCATACTCCATGGGAACAAGCAGGTTGTCTGAATACTTGGCTGTTAGGGGTGGATGAGGTGCAGAGTATAGGATCATCTTGTGTACCAGCCTTTAGGTCATGGGGTGAATTCCTACAGTAGCTGGTGGACTTCATAGTTCACCTGTGTTGGACACCCCAGACTTCTTGTGCTGAGAGTTTCAGTAACAGGTCAATGATGAAAACTCACCCTTGATCAATAGTTCTTCCAGTTGATGTCATCACTTGGTCTTGTACAGGCAGTTTCCTTTGGTACCCACCTAGCTTGCTACCTTGGACCTGGTCTCTTCATTGGGTCTTAATGTAAGAGGTCATGGTTGATCTGGTGGTTTGGTCAGATCATCCGATTGTGTCATTCTTTGTGGGCTTCCCATTGAATTACTACCCTCCTAATGGAGATGATCTGGCACCAAAATGCAACTTGGATCCTAGGAAGCTCATGGCAGAACTGGACGTGGTGACTTGGACTTAGACAGAACTTGAGGCGTGATGACAGTCTGTGCCATGGAAGTCAAGAAGGCTGTGGGTGCTATAACATGGCCTTTACTGCTGCCTTGGGCTCCCTGGCACCTTATCGTAGTCCATCCCATGACCTTTCATCACAGATCACCACGGTACTGTGATGAGCTGAGATGGTTGAAGACTGAGGGATGGAAGTGTTCTAAGCAGAACAGATTGGTGCTGAAGGTGCCTTATAGAAACATAGAATTTTCCAGCAGAAAAGGACCACTTGGCCCACCCAGCCTGCCTAGAAATGACTGATATGGCAGATATCAGTGGGCAATCACTTTGAAAAAGACACTGTCAAAGGTGATTGCTGCAGCAAAGAACTGGCCAATTCAGCTCTTCCACACCATGGACAGGTTGATTAACCCCGGTTTTTATTCATCAAGCCTTTTCCTCAGGGAAATGTGAAGCATTTAACCATTTCTTCATTGACAATGTGTCTTCCATATGGACTCGGATCTCCTCAGGTAGTCTGTCATCAGCTGGCAATAGCCAGTCAATGAGAGGCTCAGACAGTCTGCTGTCCATGGAGGAGTTTCAGCAAGCTGCAGAAAAGGATGCACCAGACGGTCTCTAGGTTGCATCCCATCTACTGTATTTTGGATCCTTGGCCTTCCTGGCTGCTGATTGGCTATTGAGAACTCCCAGGCCCATTTCACTGAAGATTGTCAGGTGTTCCCTTGATGGTGGGGATCTTCTCCATAGAACTGAAAAAGGCTGTGGTGAGGCCCTTCTGAATAAGAACATCTTTGGACCCTGTCTTTATTAATCCCAGACCTGTCTCAAACCTGAAGTCTATTGAGAAGGTGGTGGGACAGTGCAGCTGAGACCCACCTGGTAAATATGTCTTACAAGCCTTTCTAATCAGGTTTCAGGCCCTGTCACAGCACCAAGACTGCTCTCCTCAAGGTGCAAGATGATCTCCTCCTTATAGGAAACAAGAGGGTGACAGTCCATCTTAGTCCTTCTAGATCACTTAGGCTTTTGATACTGTAAACCGTGGTGTGCTGTTAGATGTATCCCAATGAACAGCACTCCTGGTAACAAAAACAGTCAGACCATGGACAGGTCATGTGCTCAGCTTCTTTTTTAATGCTTGTGAGAATTACATTTCCAAAGTAAAATAAAAACAGATACCCCAGTAGGGCACATATTGCTGCTAGACATAGTTCTGCTCCTAAATGCCTTAAATTCATAGGACTTGAAATAGTAGCTTCACCAAAACATGGTGAGATAGAGAAATCTACTTCTTAAAAGGAATGTATGTGGATTTATAACCTGGGAAGCACTAAACCAGGGGGTCATAATGAGCAAGGGACCTTAAACCTTTTCTGGTTAACTGATAAACTACTGTGAAAAACTGAACAGTCTGCCATTGTATTGACTTTTCCAGGTTCTCCTATAGGCAGATTCTCTTATAGGCAGATTACTGAGATGAGTTATGGTCTAAACCAAGGCTATTGGAGGACACGTGTCTTCGATTCAAACCTTACAGACCATGACCTCTGGAACAAACTAGGTCTAAAGCTCAGAAATAAGAGATTTAATACCAGGACACACTCTTTTCAGCCACAAGGGAAAATTGTAAAACTTGGCACAGAAAGATGTGGTATAACCAGAGAATCATTCCTATTTGAATATATTGCCGGTAGTGGTTGTAGAAAGCACTACTGTGTAAACATTTAAACAGGTTAGCTAGGACTTCCGGTGACGTCATGGAGCTGATAGGAGCTTAGGGTTTATTGCTTCCTGCAAAGTCCGCTGATCCAACCTCAAAACCCAGCAAATTCACCCAAAGATGTCAAAAAATACAGGAGGAAGTGTTTAGAAACCTACAGAGGCAGAAATCGATCGAGAGGAAAGAAAAAGAGTAGATGGTACCATTGCAAGAGGACCCCCCTAGCAGATCTCTCTCCTGCAAGCTCCCATGCAGCCAGCTACTATACTGATGGAGAGTCAGAACAATTATCTCGAGCAAGATTTGAAACTTTGTTAAAGGAAATTGGGAATCAAGAACTGAAAATAAGCAAGAGTTCAAAGCTGTTTGTATGCAACTATCCACTTTCGAGTCTCGCATAGGCAAAATAGAGGCAGGTAGCTCAGAATGAAGAATCCACCACTCAACTCATAGAGATCAAGCAGGCCCTGGTACAACAATTGGAAGAGCTGAGGTCTAAATGTCTGGATCTTGAAGGCCACTCCCAACAGGACAATCTCCGTTTATATGGCTTGCCTGAGGGCATGGAAACTACCCCATGGCTCCGTTTGTTGAGAATCTACTCAAAGATATTTTGGACTTGCCTACCACTTTCACCTTTCACATAGAGAGCCCATAGGTGCTCCAAGCTAAACCATCTGACCCTGCGGCCAGGCCTCACTCTATAGTGTTTAAATTAAGCTCCTTCAGTGACAAAGAAGAGATACTGCGACATGCCTGGGCCAAAAAGGAAATAAAATACCTCAGCCACAGATTATTTATGGACCATGACTACCCACAAGAAGTACAGCAGCAAAGGCTAAAGTATCTCCAAATCCTAAATCCTTACATGAGAAGCGTTTATCTGCTTCCACGCCTCCTTACCCAGCCAGACTTAATTTTGGGAAGATGGAACGAAATTGTACTCTACGTGGAGGAGGCAAAGGAAGCTTTGAGAGAAAGGAAAATATAAATAGCTGAGAACCCGGAACCAAAACACAGCGAGAAGGGCGACCCAATTTGAGCGTACCCAAAACAGGAAGAAGATAGGAACCAAAATATTGCTACGGAGAAGCACTGTGCAGATTGCAAACTATGCTCGATAAGCAAAGAGGAAGTGGATAAGCCCACTTGAAACATTTTGAGTAATCCTGCTACCTGAACCAGTCACTAAACAGTTAAGCGTAACTCCTTTTAGGCCTCCTCATGTTGAGGCAACGGACTAGCAAGAGATAAGTGCTACACAAGTGGTTCGATTCCAAGAAGGGAAAGGAGGGCGGAGGCGAAATGATGATAAGCCAATACTGGATCTAGAGATTTTAAGCATACAGCAATGTTGAATTTCGGACATAGACATTTTAAACTGCACATGCTAAGAGATCCTCATTATATGGCAAAGCTGTCATCTTACAATCAAAGACTAGCTTGACTTATATTACGACTTTGATTGCTTCACAGCCCTTCCTTACTCACATAAGTTTTTCTTGTTTATACTTAGAAGTTAGTGGTGCCTGCTTGCCTGCAGATGGGGACTAGGCCGAACATCGCTGGGAAGTTATCTACAGGGTTGAATAAGATAAACTCCTATACTAACAGGGTGAGGTCTCCCCTTACTTTCTCAATTTAGGAGAGGCCCACCTATAAAGTCAAGGCTGCAGCTTGGGAGGGAGGTTCCTCAATAACCAAAGTAATTCCAAAGGCAGTACCACAAAGCTTAACCACTGGTCCTACTGTACTCTGTAGCCGTAATACTGGTGGTTTCACATGCTTTGGATCAGCTGACTGGGTAGGAGCATAAAGGGATCTTGCATGATCTGTGACCTAGATAATCCCTACACTTTTCTTTGTTCCTACCATGAGGAGATACACTTCTCCACTAAGTAACCCAGAGCACAATACTATTCACTGCTCAGTAGGAGGTCTTCCGGCAACGAAGCACTAGTAATCCTCCTTGTTCTTCTCATAACAGAGATAGAACAAAAGGGCTAATCTGGGTAATAGCCCCTACCTGGAAGTACTAGTTAAAGTTCAATAAGTTGTTAAAAGTTGAGTTAAGCCATGTTGGCTGATGTGGTGTTTTTCTTTACCAGGGTATATGAAGCAGACAGAGGAAACTTTGGCATACAGACTTGGGTAGTGGGTGACTGGAGGGGGCACTGCATTTTGGAGATCAAACCAGGTAATTGGGTATTAGAAAGGCAATTAGGATACAGCCATGACTAATGGAACACCTATACTATCTGCACACTACAATGTACATGGAATCACTAACCCCATAAAAGAAGTAAAATTATACAGGGTATGAAAAGGGTTGGAGCAAATATTGTTTTACTACAGAAGCACACCTTTCTCAGTCTGAACATAGAAAATTTGAAAGGTTGGGTTTCTCTCATCATGCCTCTTCCACAAGGGGAGAAGAAGGGGAACAGCAGTACTGATCAAGCAGGGAACACAATTTGATATCAAGGACAAAGTAATAGACAAAGAAGGGAGATATGCCATGGTTAAGGGTCAATTAGATGGTCATTTAGTAACCTTCAGATCCATATACATTCCCCGGCCTCAGAATATGAGGTTTATGGATCTTTTTTCTAAATTAGTGGAATGGGCCAAGGGAAAATGATATGTGGGGGCGATCTGAATTTGAATATAATGGAGAATCACTGCACTCTGCAAAACCAGGGCAAAAGAAAGAAGACCACAAGTCAGGTGAGGAAATTACTTCAAGAACTAGGTTATCATGATATCTGGAACATTTCCATGGCACGTCCCTAGACATACATATTATTCCCAAGCCCATGATGTTTACTCTTGCATTGATTTTCTTATAACCCCTAAAGAATAAAAGGAGGTATTATAAAGATTTGGTCAGGAGATTTTGTATTATCTGACCATGCCTGATTTTTGCCATTTTAAAGCGATGAGGAAGGCAACCTTCTGGAGATTAAATCTCTCTCTATTAGGGATGAACAGGTCCTTAAATGTATAGAGGACACTATAACTCAGGCTCTAGAACAAAATGATACGCTAGACACATCAGTATCTATCCTATGGGATACTATTAAAGCAGTCACAAGGGGTAAGCTGATCAGCATATCAGTGAATAAGAAAAACTTAGGAGGCACAATGAATATCTCTTGAAAGCAAGATAAAAGAGTTGGAGGACTTGCAGTCTATCAAAAGACTAAGACTAGAAGTAAAGAGCTTGTTCATTTAAAGAGTGAACTCAACAAAATATTGGACTATTCGATAAAGCAAAATTAATGTTCCTAAGACACAACTATTATGATGGGGGTCCCGGTCCCTCAGATTAATAGCACAAAGGCTGAGAATGCAAAAAGCAAAATCTAATATAACAAAATTAGACACCCACAAACGGATAAAATTCATAACACGATAAATGGAATAGCTGGGGCATTCCTCAACTATTACTCATTGCTCTGCAAGTCCAAAGACTCCTCGTCAATACAGGAAATAAGACGTTTTCTAGATTCATTAAATCTCCCAACCCTTTTGGTGCAGCAAAGCTCTCAATTGACTACCCGATAACATCGAAAGAAATCGAGACTGCAATAGGCAACTTAAAAGCAGGGAAATGCCTGGGGTCCGATGGACTCCCAGGAATTCTACAAATCGTTTCTAAAATTCTAACTCCCTTACTCAACAGAGTTTATGCATATGTCACATCAAGGAAGGAATTGTCCCTCCTTGTGGAATGAGGCTATAGTCTTGGTTATTCTGAAGCTGGGTAAAGACCTCTCCTACTGCGTGTCATACAGACCTATATCCATATTAAATACAGATTACAAAATCTTTACATCCATTCTCGCTAGGAGACTCATACAATTCTCTCTAGTAAAATTCATATGGACCAATGTGGGTTCATCCTGGGATGCCAGGCCCAGGACAATGTAAGATCACGATATACTTATTGGAACACTCTCGAACCCAAAACATACCAACTCTCCTCTTAGGATTAGATGCCAAAAAGCATTCAACGTGGTATCATGGAGATTTTAAGGAGGTCCTTGTCCGCTTGGATTCCCAGACCAGTTTATAGAAACCTTATTTAGGTTTACAAAGCCCCATTGGATATATTCTGTAAATGGACACATCACTGAATGATTTTCCTTTATAGGGAACCAGGCAAGTTGTCCCTTATCCCGCTCTTATTTGCCTATTATATTGAACCCCTAGCGCAATATATCGACAATCCCCTGATATCTGTGGTATTATTTTCTAGGTAGAATATAAACTGGCACTGTTTGTGGATGACCTTTTATTGTATTTAACTAATCCAGAAACCTCATTGCCTGCGGTTATGCAGAAAATCCAAGTCTTTTCATATCTATCCGGTTACACTTTAAATATCAACAAGACAGAGGCCTTAGGGTAACTTATGAACCCTCACTCGTGCTCAAATAAATTCCCAATTAAATGAGATGGCTCCTCCTGAAGCATTTAGGAATCACGGATCCTTATAGATCTATCCCAGTTGTATGAACAGAACTATATTCCTCTAATAGAAACACTAAAGAGTGACATGAGAAGATGGGGATCTTCTCCCAACCTCCTTTACTTGCACTATGTCCCTGAAGATGATCGCATTGCCCTGTCTCCTATACCTATTTCAATGTGTTCCTGCATTATTGATCCAAAAGAAATATTATCATGGCAGGAATCATTTGTGGCCTTCAATGGAATCATAAGAAACCTCGACTTAACCTCAGGAAACTTTCGCTCCCTAAAATAATGGGAGGAATATCATTTCCTTCCCTAGCTGACTACTGGGCTGCCGCCCAAATGCGCTTGGCATTGCTGTGGGGAACCAGTACATACCATGCAGCCTGGAAACAAATAGACTTATCCAGGGAAGAATCCCCACCTCTACCTGCAGCTCTCCTCCCCTTGTTACAGCGAATCCTGCATACCACATGAAACTACCTCTACTGTATTGGAAGGTTGGAGGAGAGAACCAATAATAAACAGATATTAAACCATTTTGGAAATACCAATGGTTTATAGTAAAAGAACAATTTGATTCCCCTGTGGTTAAGTCTTGGTATAACTCTCAGATAAAGAAAGGCATAGTAGCTCCTTGGCAAATAATGAAGGAACATACCTATAACCTTTGAAGAAGCCCAAGAGAGATTTGCCTGGACCGAAAAGGACAGATTGTTCTTTACCAAATGAGGGACTATGTAGTAACACAACTTAGAATAAGGGAGAGACAGTCTCAGTTCTATGAGGATCAATCCCGTTTCTACAGATTTGGTCCTCTTCATCTGGAGAAAAGGCCATTTCAATAATTTACAAATTCTTAATTTTGTTACATAAACACTCTATGGACCCAGTCAAGGCGAACTGGGAAAATAATTCAAACAAGTAATCAGTGTCAAAGATTAGCCTAAAGTATGGAAAAATACTTGGTCTACTACCGCCTCTCCTTTGTGGAGAATTTATATGGAAGGTTAGGGCAAGATTTTTCTAGTACCACAACATTGGCTCGAGAAATCCGGGGTGCCGGAAAGCTGTTGGAGGTTATGTGGGAAAGCAGGGCTGCATTAAGCACATATTCTAAGATTGTCCAAAAATAAGTACTTTTGGTCCACAATCTTGGACACATAGTAAACGTATTAGGTGGTCACTACCAAGTGACTGAGATTAACCTATTGCTAGGTATACCTCCAGAAGGAATGAGGACAGACACACCTTATATTTATGGACTATTTTATTGGGGCAGCATATAAAACAATTACTAAAAATTGCTCCAGAATGCCCCATCTACTGTAAGGGAATGGAAATCTATAGTTCAGAATATACAACACAACGAACAAATGTCATATGCTCTAAATAATAGAATGGAAATCTATATTACAAGATGGACCAGATGGAATTAAACCAGAAACAGATTCTATAAGTAAGCAAGGGTTGTTTGTGATAAAATAAGAAAATATCTATCCACAACAGACAATTTTGACCGTGGAACCTCCCTTAGAAACCCTCTCTATCTGTAAGAAGAAAATGAAATAAATAAATGTAATTGCCTTTTTTGAATAACAATATATATTACTATAACCAACTAGGTCTATCTTTTTAATGCCCAATATCTGTCTTCAACCCAAAAATTATCCCTGGTACTACTTGGAACTAAATTATTTGCATACAAAGTGTGGTTTTTCTATGGTTTTAATGTTTATATAAATTTGATATGACCAACAAAATATGTATGTAGTACAAGCTACATTTCAGAACAGTTGTAAGTTGTGAAACCTGAGAATCTGAAAAGATGTAAAAGAATGCTATGGAAGAAAGTGAAACCATTAATCTAATAAAAAAGTATACAAATAAACAGGTTAGATAGGTTGTACAAAATGGGCAAACTGTAGAAAATCAACCAGGTGAGCATTATGAACGTAAAGTCCCTTAGCTCTGTACTAACCTATGTTACTTACGTTACCTATGTTAAGATTTTTGTAAGTTGTGCCTGTGGGCAAGTTCTAAAAGGATATGCAGTCGGCACATCTCGGATGCCCTGGTGCAAATGAGATCCGCAAATGAGATGCGCTAAGCACCAACTGTGGTATTGACAGAGGATGCGCCAGAGATGCTGCTGGTGCAACCTCTCTATGATACCACAGTTGCACCAGCCCTTGACGTGCCGGTGCAACCCTCTGGTGGCCGGGTATCCAATGGGGCAGTGCATCTCCCAATGCACTGTGCTGAAATATGCCATTCACAGCCACAGACATGCAAATGGGGCCATTAGGCATGCAAGGTGCAATGGGACCATTTGCATGTCAATATGACCCCATTTGCATGTGCCGTACAGGAATGTGCCTGGCAAAATGCATTGGGTGCCCTGCAAGTGAAGCCAGACACCCACTAAAGCCAGCACCCATCAGGGTATTTCCCAACCGTGCCCATGTCCTGGAGAAATGCCACACAATGCGGCAGTAGCAGAATTCCAAAGAAACCCTCTCCTGCCATAACACCGATTCTATGCCATACAAATGACAGAGTACAGTATTCACTGCAAGCCCATTTTTCGACAGGGTCTACCAATGGGCTATCAGTAGTACAGTCGCTGGCAGTCCCAGACAAGCTCAGTTGGTGGGCAGCCATGGCGGAATGAGGGTGAGTTGTACTGCCCACCAAACATAGGGACCTGCAGGGATGGGGGGCAGGTTGCCTGAGTAGACAGGGGGTGGAGGGTCTGCTGGCCTACAGCAGTGACATCTGGAGCACCATTGGCAGTGCATGTGGGTTGGGGAGGGAGGGAGTGTACGACTATCTACCACCGCAGTCATAGACTTGAGGTTGTGGGCAGGGTGGGGGTTTCTTTGGACACTGTGCTACTGCTGCATTGTGAGGCATTTCTCCAGGGACACGGGCAGGGAGGGGGGTTCTTTGGACACCCTGCTACTGCTGTACTGTGCTGTATTTCTCCGGGGACATGGGTGGGGAGGTGCACACTGAACTGAAAGGGTGGACAGGCTGCAGTGCTGCTGTTTGCATTACAGCAGCCTGCCTGTGAGTGAAATCCACTTAAGTCTACTTGTTTTAGACATATCTTTGGAAGCACATCTCCAGACTTGCCCTAGGGTGCACCTCAAGTTGGGCTGTGAATGGGCTGCACTATATGCTTGAGGACACCCCTGCACAGCCCTTCCAGTTGTGCCACATATCATTTTGGGTGGTGTGCGGTTCATCGGGACGCCCGGAGCATTGTTCCTCTGCTAGAATCATGCCAGTTTGCAAGTCAGGGTTGCCTTTGCATCTCATATGCACTAGGTGCATCCCTTTGTGAATCCTGCCCTCAGTGTTTTTCTTCTGTTTCTTCTCAGGCTTTTTCCTTCACCTTCATGTATCCAAGCTAGTTCATCTGTCAGTGTGGATCCCCATTTGAAATAAGCAACATGCAGAAGACACTTGCCAACAGGGTGATTGCATGGCATGTGTCCAGTTTTCTTTTTAGGTTTTAGCTTTTGTTTCCATTTAGGGCATCAAGGAGCATGAAATAAGCATCTGTTCAGCCCTGATGGAATTTTGTAAATAGGTGTCTTTTTTGTGAATTTGTATTATTTATTCTTTGGTAACCAGGTAAAGGCTCAAGTACCTGTTTTCAGGGGCAATCCAGAGCACTGAGGAGGTTAAGTAACTTGTTCAGAGTCACACAGTATGCAGGTGGAAGTTGTGGGAATCAAACCCAGGTCTGATGGATGTACCAAGCTTATTTGCAGCTTAACTCCATCTCTGTGCTATACTGCCAGCTCCACATACTGAACACATATTTTACAAATACAAACATTGATGGCAGTACATTAGCTGAATTGTTCTTCATCAACACAATTTTTGTGTTGGGTGCTACTTTTGATGCAAGGCAAATGTTAACTGCAGAACTTTGTGAAAGTGTTAGCCCAAGGTAAAACCTGTACTCTTTATGCATAGTGGCTTTAAATAAATCAGCTGTCTTAATTACCAATGCTGATGTGGCTAATAGACCTGTATTTAAGATGCAATGTTGCTGAGCTTGAGCCAAGCCCTCTGAGGAAGATTCGGTTCGAGTCAAAGCGCCAGGCAGAGAGCTAGCTCTGAGCAGTGAATGGGTTTTTGAATTCAACCTGTATACTTTGAATGGAGGCTGCGTGTTTTATTTTACTTTGGAAGTGTAATTCTCGCATGCATTAAAAGAAGCTGAGCACAAGACTTGTCCATGGTCTGACTGTTTTATTATCAGGAGTGCTATTCTTTGGGACAGAATGGACAGATTGGCTAGCCAGCCCCATTATAGCACCCAGCCCTGCACGGTATTCGCTGCACCTATTGTGGGGGTGCTTGAGTCAGCATTTGAGCTGCAGAATCAGGGCATCTTTATAAATGTTGTAGGCTATTGGTAATGGCTGCTCGCTGCTTTTATAAGCTAATTTCTTCTAAATATTCTGATGGATCTGCTCTGAACTTTTGGAAGTGAAGTAATCTTTTCCTCTTTAATTGTGAGCATGCAAGCAGCAGACAAAGTGGCATCTATCTCAAAAGGAATAGAGGCATTCAGCTGGGATGACATGGAGACACTAGCTAATAAATGGCAAAGGCTAGAAGCAAACCTTTAACTACAGACAAACCCCAGGACACTGAAGGCGATATTAAAGCTCTCTTTTTATGTTTGCTTGCACACATGTGCAAGAAACATAGTGCCATCATCTGAGTTTTTGGAGGTGTGGCAGCCCTCTTCCAATTCAGTCAGTGTGTTTGCAGGGCAGCTGCATTTTCTCAATGCCTGCCAGAGCTGTCTATGACAGCAGTCCAGCAGTGCAAAAATGCAGTGTCATACAGTTGAAAGGGGAGCTACGCTTCAGTGAGCAGCGATAAGATATCGCCTGCTCATGCAGCATCCCCTACACACACGCACACCACACACACGCCACGCATACTGCATGCTCGCCCCCCACGCACACACTGTATAGCCAACAGGTGCCCAATCACCCATCGGCCAGCTGCTCCCCCAAAAAGCTGCCCACATGCCACACTGGGCACTATAGGGCTTATGGCACTCAGGCACTATTGGGCCCATGGGGTGTGAGTGCCTTCATGGCCCTATTGTTCAACATGCATCATAGGCCCAATATCACTCATGCACACATTGCATCGGCTGATCTCGACCCCTGCCTGCCCACGCTTTTCAAATACAAGTGGATCTGTATAAATTATGTCATAAAATCAGATTAAAGCATTATTTTGGTAGCACGGACTACCTACAAATATGGGATTTACCACAAGAGGATCTGGACTTCTTGTTATCTGAGATTAGCACTACTTCAATGAACTCGCCCACTGGTGGAGACAAATTAGCACTGGAGCAGGTTATGACTTCACAAGACTTTTAAATTTGGGACATCTTGAAGAGCTACATGAGGCCCAAACATCTGATGTAGACTCTGTGATAGTAGGTAACAATGTAGATACTGGGGACTTTGGAGGTGATATCATGGCAGAAAGAAAATTATAACTCTAATTAATTATTCATGATCTAAACTAGCATGCTGATTGGCTGCCGTGCTGGTCTGAAACCTCTTCGAAATGACTGGCAAGGTAGCTGCTCAGCTGTTCCTGCTACACTGTTCTCAAGGAGAGAATCCCATAGAAAGCCTGACAGACACATTCAAATACACAACCCATAAAATTAATGGCGTGCATCTGAGAAAAATAGCAGTACCTGACACAAATTTTGATATCTTCTGTGGCGCTTGAGGTAGCGAGTGGCACACAGCACTGATTCTGCAACAGCACACAAATGAATATTCTGAAGCCAGTATTTCACTCGTGTGCTGCCACAAAACAGATTTTAAAACTAAATCATAAAGGGCATTATTCATCTTACCTGGAACTCAAACTGAATCGAATCGGTTGATGTTCTTGGCCCAGCTCTTCCTTATGCACTTGTCTATGCTATGTATGTTCAATGCTACTTAATGTTTGCTCGTTATGTACTCTACTATTTTCGGTCATACATCGATCCCCATACTGCCTGGTTGTCTTTGTTAACTCAATGTACTAAGTTGCTATAGGTACTTGTCTACCTGCTACATTGTACTGATGTATCTGTAATACCTATTGTACTCTCCGGGTGGTTCCTGAAAATAGGCATACAACTTGTCTAGTGTACCTACAGTTAACAAAAGCTAAATAAATAAAATAAATTAGACTTATAATCAATAATGACCTCGGAGCTGGTCATTTCCTTTTGATTAGTGACCGGCAGTCTCTAGAAATGACCTGCTTTTCGTCATTATTGCATAAATCAACGTTCTGTCCTCCAGTAATAATAGTGCTACTAACTGTTTTGAGAAGATAGTTACGAACAAGTAGATGATATTATTAAAAGTATAAATTTAGGTGCATAGAAACATAACATAACAAATTTACAGAGAGTAGCACTTAAATAGCTTGCAGAAAATAAATACTTCATTATAAAACCAGCAGATGGGGGCAAGATAGTAATTTTGAATAGAGACCATTATAAACAGATTGCCTCTCTTTTGTAGAAAACACTAATAATTACCAGGAGGCCTCATTTAATCCTATATTTACATTTAAAAGAAGTTGTTTGAACTGTTAGAAGATGCATGTTGGAATAATGAGATCTCTGACACTGAGTTCAGATATAGTAGATTTTCATGAGTAGTAGATTTTATTTGTTGTGGGCACCCTTCCTCGAAGGCTCAGGCCCCTCACAATAGAACACAAATACATAAACAGATAACAGAACAGTATCAGAGATGAAAGCATAGCATATAAAATCTTAGACACAGGTTAAAACACCTGAACCCTTTCAGTACTAAAGCGGTCCCCTCAGACCCCAAATGCTTGAGTAAACAAAATGTTATTAGTTGGCACTTAAAGATTTTAATGGCGGTGCCTCCCAGAGGTGCACCGACAGTGTATTCCACAATGCTAGGGCAGCAGCCTAACGCTAGGTCCCCAGGAGCTCTTCAAACCTCATTCTGGGGATCACCAGAAAGCACCAGTAGCTGACCTGAGGGGGCAAGGCGGATGTAGGGATGCAGGAGATCCTTCAGGTAGCCTAGATCCAAGCTGTGTAGGGCCTTGTAGGTCAGAAGGCCTACCTTGAAAGTGATGCACCAGCACACCAGCAGCCAATGCAGTTCGCACAGCACAGAAATGATGTGACCGAATCTGGAATGGCTAGTCAATACCGTGCTGCTGCATTCTGCAACAACTGCAGGCGATGCAGCACACCACCTCTGACTCCGAGGTAGAGAGAGTTGCAGTAGTCGAGTCTTGAGGCCACAAAAGCATGGACCAGTGTGGCCAGGTCTTTGGGTGGGACAAAGGGCTTGATCTGGGCAATGTGGCGATGTTCGGAGATGATAGAATCTGGTCCAGACAACTGCTGAAACCTGAGAATCAAATGTCAGCTTGCTGTCAAGCACAACATCCAGATTCTTCACCTTTGGTGAAACTCCAGTTCTGCTGGGCCTATAAAAGGCCTAACCTATCACGGAGGCTCCAAGCCCAACCCTCCAACCTGGCTTTACCACCAACCCATATGGAAAGAAATATATTTTAAATATATGTTGTAAACTATTTTGAAATAATTTTAGAATTTTATCCATAAATAGATTGTCATAGTAGTTTCCAAATATATGCATTATATCTCAAATTGTTGGATTTGTAATAGTTGAGATATATCTAATGTATATATTTCAGATATATCATGGTACTATTCTTGTATATTTCATAGAAATATCTTGTTAATATTCTGTAAATTTTTTATTGTACCACATGGAAAAGAAATATAGTTTAGATATATTTATAAAGTGTATTTCAAATATATGTTTGATCGTATGTCTGAAGTATGTGGCCTGGATATTCCAAGGGGTTGCGCCTGGTACAATGAGGTTGTGCTAGCGCAACCCGCATTGCACCCAGCGGGATATGGAGAAAGGCTGCCTTGTGCAGTGCAGAATCCGATGTGCCAAGGGTGCAATGATAATGTATGCAGCACAGATGCAGAGGCGTGCCCATGCATATGCAGCACATCCTGATATTTAGCCCGGATGTGCAGTGCATATGCTGGCTCACCCTGCACTGTCACATAGGGGCTCAAATTGAGACCCTGCAGAGTAGAACAACTCCCAGCCACCCACAGGTGGGCTGCCATGTCGCAGGGTGCAACACAGCAGCCCAGCCATGGGTGGCCACCTGCCCACCTAGAACACCGTTCTAAGCACACACATCCTGGTGGTCTAGTGGACCCGCCCGAACACAATTGCCCAGTAAATGTAGCTAAAGATAGCCCTTGTAGTCTAGTGGGCCTCTCCATCCCTGATTCCCCAATGGGTATGCAACATGTCGATCCCTGGTGGACAAGTGGTCCCCCCTTGCACCCAAGTCCCGATGCCCCAATGTATGCCAATATGACCACCCTGGTGGTCTAGGGAAACTCCTCCACCCATTGCCATGATCATGGAACCATCCCATATCACAATGCCTGGTGATCCAGTGGCACTCCCCACCGACCCACCACACTGACGCCCTTGCCCACCCGTTCCCCTCACCGTCGGTGGGTGGCTGCATCCCACCAGCCGCCCGCAGCAATTACAGGTACAGTATAGGCTGTAAGCCCATTAGTCCTAGTGTGGACCAATGAGCTTGCAGGGCACATGTAACAGACTGTCCCAAATATGTGAATGGAGTCATCCACAGATCAGGGACGGGGGCACTAGACTACCAGGGCTATCTTTCGCTACATTTAACCACGATCGACCTATGGGGTGGGGATGTCCTGGGATGCCAAAGCCATGCAAACATAGGTGTGAGGCAGTGGCGGGGCAGTGCCACACAGCCACATGCAACACCACACCACACAGCACTGCACAGCATCACACACACACACACACACACACACACACACACACACACAGTGACACCCGCAGGCCGCGATCGGGCACTAGCACGTGGTGTGGATCAGACACGGGGCACTGGTGCACATGTGCAACCATTGTTGAGAAGGCATCATCACGCATGCCACATGGGCAGCAGCCGGGCAGGTGCGCACAAGGGCAACACGTGGCACACCATATGGCTGCCACAATTGTGCCATGCACGCGACGCTATCACAACACCCATGTGCATACAGGGTGGTGGCTTCATACAGCAGAAAGGGAGGCGGCACATCAGGTCCACCATATAGACACATGGACACCATGGACAGGGGATGGCGTGCCACGGCTACCCAGCAGACTCAGGATGCGCAATGGCCACAGGGGGTCTGTGACTGCCCCCAGGGTGGAACTGTGGGACTGTGACTGGGTTCTTGAAAGGGTCTGCAGGCTCCCAAACAGGCCCGCACCAGGTGTGCCTGGGATGCCCACAACAGAGCCTGGCATTGACATGGTTAGGGTCAGCCCAAGCGCGGGGGCAGTGGTGGACATTGCATTCCGTGGTGTCTGTGGCAGTTGGCCATGCCTGTGGCAGTCAGTGGGGCAAGGCCAATCACGATCGCATTGGCAATGTGGTCCAGGGCTGTGGTCGTGTCCTCCTGCAGGTGTTGATTGGCCTCCAGGACCTCTGCGCGGTGCCCTCTCATGCAGCTCTGCTGCCTGGTGCACCTCTGTGTGGAGTGCCCGCACCCCAGCCATGAGCAGCACCTGTTGCTCCACGGAGGTCTGAAGCAGTCAGGTGTGCTTATCCAAGAGTTCGACACCCTGGGGTGCATGGGTGTGGTGCCGACTCACCAGTGTTGTATGACCACGCTGCATGGTCCCCGCTCCGTGGGTACTGCACAGTGGGGTCCTCATGGGGTTAGGTAATGACAGGCACCCGGCAGCGGATGCGGGTCCGGTCTCCCAACATCTCCAGCCATCTGATGCTGCCACCTGTCTGGCCCTGTGGCTGGCGCCTGTGCAGGTGTCCTGCCACCCTGCACCACTGTGCCTGTGCACACAGTGGTAGCAGGGGTAGTGGCGGCAACTGTTCCACTGCCAACAGGCCACCAGCTGCGCTGCCAGTGCTGGTGTTTGGTATGGGTGTCTCCCTCTGACACAACCCTGCTGTCCAGGACTATGGTCAGAATGTCATCCGGTGTCAGACCCGCCTGATCTGTGTCTCCGCACAGAGCACGCCATGACTGGTGTCTCACTGAACACAGCCAGGAACTCATCCACCACCACACCTGGGACATTTGGCTGGACAGCGGTGGAGTGCTGCAACCTATTGGGCTCCCAGATGCCCATGGAGGTGGATAGCAGGTTCTCTGTGGCTAAGTGGGGCTCCCGACAACCGCAGGGTGCCCAGCCACCGCATGCTGGCGAGCCAGTGCTGTAAGGGAACACAGATGTGTTAGAGCTGCTGACTCAACAGGCCCCTTCCCTTGCCTGCCCATCTGCCATACCTACCATGCAGTGATGGGCTCCTCCAGTTTGGAAGCCACCACCTGGCACACCCTCGACCACATTATGCTGCATGGTGGCCGCCACCAGCTCCTCCTTTGCCGTGAGCTGTGTCGCAGCAGCCTGGCCCCATCTGTGGCTGACCTGGCAGCCTGAATGGCCACCAGCTTTTCCTTTATCCGATGCTTGTCGGTGCCCACCTTTTTCTTGCACTCCTGTGCAGACTGCTGGTGGCTGCCCTGCTGGTCCACAACCTCCACCACCTCCTCCCAGGCCACAGCCCTGGCCTGGGTGTGCCAGTGGCACCACTCAGCAAAGGTTCCCTGTTGAGGTACACCTCGAACAGGCATCTGCCTCCACTCTCATAAAGTTGGGCCTGTGCTTCCAGGCAGACCCACACTCCTCATCCTCCTTGTGCTTGGACATGATGCTATCTGTGGACATGGACATGTGGTTAGTGGCTGCAGCAGCCCAACCCAGCCATCCAGCACCCTGTGATGTACATCCACTTGGCAGGTGCAACTTATCTCTGATGGTTGCAATACAGTTCCATGTCCTGTGCTCTTGCACGGCACCTTTATAGCGCATTGCATGCAAATGGGCTGATGCACAACTGTCCCCATTGCACCGCGGATAGGCTGATTAGCTAATCTGCATATGAAGGCTGAATATCATGCTCTTGCATTATTGCGCAATGGACTTGCTTCATGCGCATGTCTTTGTGCAATGCCGTGACATGCACAGTGCGCACTCACCAGCGTGCATTTGCCATGGCATATGCTACTGCCTATTGTGCAGCATGTGCTGGGTGTGCTATAGGTGCCATCATGCCTTATGCGCCATGGACCCTATGGTGCTGGGGGCACTATAGGGCTATGGCACTTGGGTGCTATAGGGCCTGGGAGCTTGGGCGCTATTGAGCCTATGGCACTCGGGTGCTATTGGGACTATGGTGATCGAACTCATAGGGCCAATGGCACTGGGCGCTTATTGGACCCATGGGTGTGGTGCCTTCATGGCCCTATTGTGCAACATGCATCATGGGCCCCATATCACTTATGCACACATTGCACGGGCTGACCCCTGACCCCCGCTCTACCCTATGCTCCCAGGGACCTCTGCCTCACGTGCCGGTGTGGCCATGCCCATGCCATGCATCCCGAGATGCGCGATTGCTGCAGGCAGTGCATCTCTGTGCAAGGCCCACATCCTGAGCACGCACGTGTGCTACATTGGGTGCCATTTTGGCCTGCTTCATTGCTGTGGAACCATGCCGCATTGCGCAGTGCCCCGATCCTGTAATTGGAGCCAGGTCAAGCTGGTAAACCTGGTGGTCCAGGTGGAGCCCATGCTGCCAGTCTGTTTGGCCAATAGCTCCTCAACAGACCCAGGACTGAGGTCTGGCAGGACATTGCGGACAGGCTTGTCTAGGCCACCGTGTGCAGTGCTCCAGGAGCAGTGTCACCACTGGTATGAGGACCTGTTTAGGAGGGACCCGAGAGGCTGAGGGCGCTGCAGGTGCGCATCTGAGGGTAGCCGTGTCACAGCCAGGTAAGTGGGCTCCGACTGCATCTGTGCATGTCCACTGTTCCATGGGGCTAGCAGGGCTGCATGCCATGCCGGGGGCTGTCATTGTGTGCCCTGTGGCTTGGCATTGCCAGGCACTGGTGTGCTGTGCCACTGCCCTGCGGCCTTGCCAGGCCAGGGTGCACTCTGTGCTTGGGGGTGAGGGCAGTGACCTAATGCTGTGGCTGTGTTCTGTTGTGTGCCTGTCTGTGTTCCTGTCATAGGACCTGAAGACCGGAGGACAGCCAGGACAGTGGGGGCACCCAGTGGTCCACAGCAGGCCACTGTGGGCCCATCAGCAGCTGGCGGAGGACCGGGTGGGTGTGGTGTGCCAGGACTAGTACGTGCAGTGCCACTGAGCATTCCACATTATTGCGCAGGGAAGGCGGCGGGGAGTACGCCCTTGGTCCCCTGTGCCTTGTGCCGTGGCAGCTGTGTTTGTGCGTGGCAACATGGGGCAGCCATTACACGTGTGGCAACTGTTGTTGGGCCAGGTGTGTTCCAGCTACCACTTGTGCTGCTGCAGTTTCACTGCAGCACCATGCCACCTGCCTGTTGCTGTGCTGTCGAGTGGCCCTTTGGCAGTGGATTCCAGCACTGTACACTGATGTGGCTTGCCAGGTTGATGGCAGGCATCGGCCCACCCACTGCGGGTGGATGGGGTGCCACCCAGGGCGTGTGTTCCCTGTTCGCTGTGCACAAGGGGGGCTAGGGTGCTTGGACACGCACTGATCACCTATCCTTCCTCTGCCATAGGTGTCCAGAGGGGTTCCAGGCTTCATTCTACTGCCATCTGCTGTGGCAGATAATTTTATTACATCTAACATACTAACATACTAAAATTACAGCAGAATAGGCCTAACAGTCTTTCGAGTCAGCTTGATTGGTCAGCCCCCACCCTGGTGCTGACCTTGCTGCCCCCTTGTCTTTTCTGTCTCTCCTTCCCAGTTCTGGATATTCTTGCTGCATTGGATTTTGCTTCCAGAACCCTTCCCTGTACCTGTCCCAGCCCCTCTTAAACCCCTCCACCGTCTCTGCCTCCACCAGCCCCTAGGCAGTGCATTCCTTGGCTCCACCACCCTCTCAGTGAAGTAGCACCTCCTCCTTTCTCCCTGAATCTTCCCCCTCCAGCTTCCACCCATGCCCTCTGGTTGCCCCTCCTCCTTCCTTCAAAGCACTCTGACTGTTCCTCCCCATTTACCCTCTTCATGTACCTGAAGACCCTCATCATGTCCCCCGGTCCCTTCTCTCTTCCAATGTGTACATATTTAGCTCTTCGAGCCTCTCCTCATAGGTCCTGTCCCCAAGCCCCAAATCATTTTGGTTGCCCTCCTCTGGACCCTCTCCAGGAGTTTAATGTCCCTCTTTAAGTGTGGCCTCCAAACTGCATGCAGTACTGAAGGTGTGGCCTCACCAAGCAGTCATACAGAGGGAGTATCACTTCCTCCTTCTGGAGGTAATCCCCTAGCGATGCATCCCAGCATCCTGTTGAGTCTTGGCGGCTGCCCTCCTACAAGTCTCCGAGTTGTTCATCTTGACATCCACCACCACCCCAGGTCCCTCTCAGCTATCGAGACTTTAGCATCCCCCTGGTGTACACTTGGCCCAGGTTTCTGGACCCAGGTGGAGTACCTTGCATTTCCCTGCATTGAACCTCAGCTTCCACTTTCTAGACCATCTTTCCAGAGCCTTCAGGTCCCCTGTAGGGCCACCCTCCCATCTCCCCATCCACCACCGCCCCAGTTTTCAGTCATCCGCAAAGAGACTCATCTCACTCCTGATTCCTGTCCTTATGTCCCTTGAAGACTTGGTTTGCTGGCCAAGGCACCTAGCTTCACCTGAGCTCTTTCCTTCCAAGATTGCTTGAAAGGCAGAGTAGAGAACCTTACCAGAGCAAGGGAAAGGATTAAGACTTCTTTTGGCTTAAACAGATTTACTGTGTGGTGTTGTTTTTATTTTTTACTCACAGGGATTGCTACTGTTTGTTGCTAACATTTCATTGCTTTATTTTTCTCTGTAGCAAAGTGTTTCTTACAGCGTATATCTTTTCTGAAATTATTACAGGTGGTGCTTTACAGTTTTACAGTTTTATCTAACATTAGGATAAGCTTTCAGGGTTACTGCATTTGTTGTTGACTGATTGTTTCTGCTCTTACCTCCTTGTTCTTTCATCTGTGGTTCTTCTTTCGGCAGGAAGGGCCAGCCACCCACCCCATCTCCAACCACCCCACACTACACTCCTTTTATAGGGTACCACAGTTGTGACATTTCTGTGGCAGAGCAGGAAGGGAGGATCAGTGGGGCTCCACAAGGTGAGCTCATTTACAGGGCACTAGTAATTTAACTTGTTATAACAAGTTAAACAAAAACAAAACACAATCAAACCATTACTTGCATTTTTTCCTTCGAATCACTCTGACTAGGTTATAAACTCAGCAGCTTATCTGGAATGGATATCATTAACTGCAGGTACTGTGGAACAATTTTCAGAAGGACAGTCTTACAGGATTTAGGACACTGTCCTACATGCTGGGCCATTGGAGATCTTAGGCTCAGCCCGGCAGCATGGGCAGAGATTGCATGCCTCAAATTTCATATTCAAGAGGAAATACATTATAAGAACCACCCGCCATTTCCCAGCATCCAACAGAAAAACCTTGACCGCAGAGGGTAGTTGGACCAGGAGGTTGGTGAGTAGTTAGGAGGGGCAAATTGGGTGCCCCATCACTCTGCTCTCCAACATATTACCTCCAAAACCATATAAACACTACAAACAGGTATCTGCCTCTATCTCTGAAATCAAACAAAGAGGCAGAAGACACTGCAGAGCAGGACATCCTGGCACAGGAGCTAGCACAGCAAAACTCACCCAAATCAGGAACCAAAACAAAAAAGCAAAAAGGAAATCCAAAAACTTCTGATCATAGGAGACTCCATGATTCGGGAGTTGATACCCATCTCCAGCAGGGTAATGGTCAGATGTCTCCCAGGTACATCAGCATGGAGACACACTGACCGCATTATAAAATTGTTCACAAAGCAGGAGAAAACATTGATGTCCTAGTACACATAGGGACTATCGATCTCACCAGCCAGTCAGTTGTGGAGACCAAGGAACACCTGACCAGGCTGGGTGACAAACTATCATACATTTCATCCAGCATCTCCTTCTCTGAGATCCTGCCAGTCTGGGAGAGGGGGCAGATGGACGGAGGGTCAGAGAAGGAGAGATAGGGAGCTAAACATGTGGCTCAAGGGCTGGTGCCAGGAAAAGGACACAGATTTGTAGGAACTGGCAACAGTTCTGGGAGCAAAATTCTTTAAATTTGATGGACTGTATCTGACTAAGGAGGGAGTCAGTGCATTGGGGCAGAAGTTTGCGTCTTTGCAGAACATTTAAACTAGCAATGAGGAGAGGGTGTGCACCCCATATCGCAATGGGAAGAACACCCTCCCCTCAGCTAGTGGTCAAACAGGGATTCAGCATGTTTGCAGCTCATTTGCATCACCAGGTAAGAAAAAGGTTTGTCTCCCATACGACGACAGGGGTAATGCCAAACCTCACCCAACAACTAACACACCGAAATCTGGCCAATAGAAAATCATGTACACAAATGCTCACAGCCTGGGAAATAAGATCCTAGACCTGCAGGCAATAATGTCAGAGGCTAAACTGGACATAGTAGCAATTAGTGAGACATGGTTACCAGTAACCACACTTGGGAGACTTCAGTACCTGGCTATGTATTGTTCAGAAGAGACCAAGGTGCAAAAGGGGAGGAGTGCCCTGTATGTCAATGAAAATATCAAAGCTACAGAAATTCAGAATACACATAAGGAGCCAGAAGAACTGTGGGTCACCCTGGAAACAGGAAATGGGACAGCCATAAGAACTGGGGTTGTCTACAGGCCCCCAGACCAGGGGAGGACATAGACACATTACTGTTAGAAGATATACAAAACATGACAGCTAAAGGGAGGTTCAGATAATGGGAGACTTCAACATGCCGGATACAGATTGGTCAATACCAGCAGGAATATCTGCCAGAACTAGACACATAGTGGATTCCCTGCAGGCGGAGGACCTCAAATAACTGGTACAATAACCCACAAGAGACAGGGCTATCCTAGATCTAGTACTGACTAACAGGGAAGGGATCACAGATCTTCAGGTAGAAGGTCACCTGGGAGCCAGTGACCATCAATTGGTATGGTTCAGTTTGGCTACTACATCTAAATCATCCCATTCCAAGGCAAAAATATGGGACTTCAGAGGTGCTGACTTTGATAAGATGGCCAACAGAGTTAAGCTAGCCCTGGCAAAAAGAAACACAGGTGAGGGGTACAGGCAAAGTAGGCAAGCATTAAGGATGCAATACTTGAAGCAACATCCCATTGTGTTAGACAGAAAAGGAAGTGCAAAAGAAGAAGGAAACCACTTTGGTTCTCAAATACAGTGGCAGAAAAGGTCAGAGCCAAAAGGCTGGCCTTCAGGAAATATAAGGGAACACAGCGGGATGAAGATAGGGAGGCATACCAAACTGCCCTAAGGGAAGCAGGGAAGGCAGTAAGGCAGGCAAAGTCCCAAACTGAGGAAACACTAGCACGAACAGTAAAGAAGGAGACAAGACTTTCTATAGATACATTAGTGAAAGGAGAAAGTCTAGAGGGTATTGCTAAGCTTAATGGAGAAAACGGAGCATGTGAGGAGGAGGACTCATGTAAAAGCATCTATCCTAAATAGATACTTTTGCTCAGTATTTACTGAAGAGAAGGTAGGGCAGGGCCCACAGCTCAGCACCATGGACACAGGGGAGGAAGGTGAGCACTACTCCTTCACAAAAGAAAGGGTCCTACAAGAGCTTGCTAAGCTCAGGTTGATAAGGCAATGGGACCTGATGGCATACATCCCAGGGTACTTAAGGAGCTAAAGGTGGAACTAGCAGAACCATTAGCAGAACTGTTTAGTGAGTCTCCAGCACAGGAGAGGTCCCAGAAGACTGGAGAAGGGCTCATGTGATCCCGCCCACAAGAGTAAGGCAGGGAACTATGGACCAGTCAGTCTTACTCAGTAGTGGGCAAGATTATGGAAGCACTCCTTAAGGAAAGGATAGTGCAACACCTGGAATCCATAGGGGCACAGGATCCAAGACAGCATGGGTTTACAAAGGAAGGTCCTGTCAAACTAATCTCATAGATTTCTTTGACTGGGTAAGCAGAGTGGTGACCAAGGGGAGCAGTTGATGTCGCCTACCTTGACTTCAGCAAAGCTTTTGACACTGTTTCACATAGGAGATTGATAAATAAGCTGGGTAGGCTCAAGGTGGGTCAGAAGTTGGTCAACTGGGTGGCAAACTGGTTGACGGGCAGAAAACAGAGTGGTGGTAAATGGTATACAGTCAGAAGAGATGCAAGTCACAAGTGGGTACCTCAGGGTCAGTCCTGGGGCCAGTCTCTTCAACATCTTCATTAGTGACCTTGCAGATAGACTAGAGGGTAAGGCTTGTCTGTTTGCAGATGACACCAAGATCTGCAACAGAGTAGATTATCCAGATGGGGCGGGCAGAATGAGAAGAGATCTGGGTAAACTAGCAAAATGGTCAGAAGAGTGGCAACTGGGATTTAATGCAAAGAAGTGCAAGATCATGCACATAGGGAAGAGAAACCCTGAAGCCACCTATAGGCTGGGAGGGAGTTGCTAGCAGTCACAAAGGAAGAAAGAGACTTGGGCATCATCATCACTGATGAACTGAAATCATCCAAGCAGACCTCTAAAGCAGTAGGTAAGGCTAGGGGGTGTTAGGGTGTATTAGTAGGGGTATCACAAGTCATAAGAGGGAGGTAATAATACCTCTTTACAAGACACTGGTTAGGCCCCATCTGGAGTATTGCATGCAGTATTGGAGGCCACACCTTCACAAGGACATTAACCAAACTGAGGCAGTCCAGAGAAGGGCAACCAAAATGGTGCAGGGACTGCATCAGAAGACATATGAGGACAGATTAACAGAGCTCAATATGTATACCCTTGAGCAAACGAGGAGAGAGGTGATATGATCGAGGCATTCAAACACCTTAAGGGCATTAACAAGGTGAAAGAGTCTAACATGTTTAAATACAAGAAAAATAGCAGGACAAGAGGACACAGCATGAGATTAGAGGGGCCGATTAAGGGGAAATGTGAGGAAATTCTTTTTCACAGAAAGGGTGGTGGATGCATGGAATGGCCTACCTCAAGAAGTGGTGGCTATGAATACAGTGCAGAGCTTCAAACAGGCATGGATAGGCATAAGGGAGCAATACAAATGAGTATGAATAGATAGGCCACTGACAGAGCAAAGACCGATGGCACATTTATAAGGTAGAAAAGAAATGGACAGACTGGATGGGCCTTGCGGTCCTTATCTGCCGTCAGCTTCTATGTTTCTATATGTCAGAGACGTAGGTGTTGAACCTGAGGGGCTCAAGGACTGATCCTGTGGGATCCCACTAATGACCTTCCTGGGATGAGACTATCCGCCAACTACGACCCTCTTGGTCCGGTCCTGGAGCCAATTGCCTATCCATCTGATCATCTGGTTCCCCACCCCATTTCTACCAGCTTATCCAACAGGCCCAAGTGAGGAACAGAGTCAAATGCCTTGCTGAAGTCTAGAAAGAGGACATCCACTGGTCTACCCAGGTCCAAGGCACACAAGGTTTGTCTGACACGATTTCCTGGGACAAATCCATACTGTCTATCGTCCGGCACCCTGACTTTTCCAGGTCCCCCAGCCTCTCCTTGACAATGCCCTCCATCACCTTGCCCACCAACGATGTCAGGCTGACAGGCCTGTAGTTCCCCTGCCACCCCTTGATCCTCCTTGTGGATAGGCACTATATGCGCCACCTTCCAGTCCTGGGGCACCCACCCTGTCCTCAGATAGATGGGGAAAAGTCTGACAGGGTTTTGCCAGGACATCTCATACGATGGAGATTAGAACCAGACCGGTGTATCCTGCTACTACAGGACGGGTATGGGGGGCACCAGGTACCAGCAGGAAGTGGCTGGCCATGATGTTCCCCAGCCCCTTCCTGCCTCTTTTCTCTCCCTCCCTCCCTCCCTTCCTCTGTTTATTGTTTTCTGTACAGCTTTGTTGCTGTTCTTCTATTACATTTGTTATCTGTTTACCCTTCTAGATGGCAAGTGGGTCCATATTGCAGTGGTGTGGTGGTGGCCGATGGTGCGCCTGTGTCATTGGTGGTGCATGCATGATGGCAGTATACCCCTCGGTCAATGACTGTGCCTTGGAGTTGCCCTGGGCTGGGGTTTGGGCTGTGTGGCAGGGTGTGATTTGTTGTTGGCAGGGTGGCTGTGTGCCATCCGTGTGTGGTGGACTGACTCGGGCCCCTGGTCATCAGTGCCACCTTGCCCTGCATCCTCCACTGGGGAGGCCTGGCTCCATGTGCAGTGGTCATCTGTGTGGGGCCTCTGTGTCCCTACCAGTGTTCCGGGATGGGTGCCCCTCCTTCCTGCACTGTTTTCCCCTTCCCTTCCTCACCCTGCTGTGTCTGTTCCTGTTGTGCCTTGGCACATCTTCCTATACCCTCTTGCGCATCCCTGGGTGCACTATGGCGCATTTCTGGTTGCCCTTTGCATGACCGCTACTGCGCCATGGCTCGCAACTGCAATATTCAGCTGTGTTGTGCTGGCACATGTTGCAGTGTGCAACCATTGAATATTACAGTCACTGCGTCATTGCACAGTTGGCTTCCACTGCTCCAGGGTTGCACATGCCTTTGGTGCATTTCTGAATATCCCACCCATAGAACTTACCTCTTGATCTCATTATTTTGTGAGACTCAAATTGGTATTTATACCACCCCATTTGATTCCTTTTATGTCGGGTGAGTTTCAACATGTTCTTATTTTTACTCTTTACCTTTCCCTCTAGTCTGTAAGCTAATGCTGTCAATTCAAAACTATTTTAAAAATAGAAATGACCATCCTTTTGGCTGATAAACTGTACTTTTGAAGTTTGCAAATTAGTTATGCAACTCTGAACACAGTACCATAGCAAGCATTTGCAAAATATATTTGACATATATACAAAAAACATTCTACATAAATTCAACACATACTATCTTGCAGGTAAACAGGATTCATATTTTACTGACAGCAGAAGTTAGGCACACATGCACAAGGAGCTCCAGAAGGCACTTCATGGATTTTCCATCACAAAATTTATTTGTACAGTAAAGGAAAATTGTGAACTAAAACAAAGTAGCAATAGTAAACAGATATTCCTACAGGACCAATATTTTGCACTGTTCTTGAAAAGCACGAGAACAGTATGAAATGCCAGTTCTGTGGTGAGATCTGACTTTACTATTGCCCTCTCACTGGGTCAATGGGTGCCCTGAGGCACCTGCAGCTGCTGTAGAACACTGCAGCCTAGCTATTGAGGGTCTACAAAGATCCTGTCATATAACACGAGTTCTCTGTGAATTGCACTGGCTGCTGGTGCTTTGGCATCTCTTTAAAATAGGTCTTTTGACCTATAAGACTACAGGTAGGGTCCAGGTTACCTGAAAGAACTTCTGCTTCCCTATACCCTGGGTTGTTCCTTAGATCAGCCAGGAGGCCCTTCTTGAGGTGTTTATGATGAGATTAATACATCAGGGACTGGGCCTTTGAGGCTGTGGTCCCTGTTGTATGGAATTCTCTTCCGGCAACCTCTGGGAGGTGCATTCTTTGGAATGCTTTGAAAAGGGTTTGAAAACCTATTTCAAGCTGCCTTTGAATTATGATTAGCACAATTATTTATATTTTAGAGAACTGTTTTAAGGGATGCTTGTTACTGATTTTATTGAACTGACTAACCAACTATGTTAATTGTCTTTTGTTGTTTGTAAGGGTATTTGAGCCTTCAGGAAGGGTGCCCAAAATAAATATAATCAACTAGTACTATTGCTACTTTTGGCTTTTGGTTTTACAGCATTTTATATATTTACAGAATGTAGTCTATTTATATTTTAAAGGTCTATATAATATATATTTCAGTCATGTTTATAAACTATAAAACATATTTATTTGCTATATGTAAAACATATATTTAAAATGTAATATATACCCACACAAAATACATACATTATAGATACTTTCCAGATGTATATCAGGCCAAACCTATTTTAACACACATGAAATATATCTCAGCATATATATCTCTAATATATTGAAAATATATGTTTGCTAACATACACTTATTGTAGAAATTACAGGGTAAAATTATGCTTCCATAAAACTATAATGATTTTTCAATAGACAGTCCATAAAAACATTAAAAAGTAAAACAAAATATTTTCTCTGATAGAATAACAAAACATATACATTTAGTATATCAATGCCAAGTATAAGACATACCTCATTGAATTCAGGAAATATCAAAAGTATAACTGGAAAAATGCACAGATATGAGAAATATGTGACGTATTTAGCATATTCAAATATAGTCTAGATATTAGCAAAACACTGTATAGTTCTTTTCCATATGGGTATGTTAATTATATATATATATATATTTAGCTTCTTACAAGGGAAAACAAAATGAAAATGTATACGTAATTCAGAATATATGTTGGATGATTCAAAATATATGTTTACCTAAAATGCAAAATATGTAGAAACTGCTAAGTATTTTTGATTTTATTCAAGGACATAACATTGAAAGGACAAAAACTATAATTCTGAAATAGTACAGCAAAATATATC
Source organism: Neoceratodus forsteri (assembly GCA_016271365.2). Classification (NCBI taxonomy): domain Eukaryota; kingdom Metazoa; phylum Chordata; order Ceratodontiformes; family Ceratodontidae; genus Neoceratodus; species Neoceratodus forsteri. The sequence goes on along the minus strand of CM028132.1, from coordinate 487,007,944 downwards.
TCACATATTTCCATATCAAAATGTATCCCAAATATGATACGCCTTGGATCATTCTACGACTATCTAGTATATATCAAAATATATCTGAAAAGTGTAAATATAGCTGACATATATTTGAAACATATTTGGGGATACATGGATATATTTCAGATACTAAAAAATATAGATCTTTTCCATATGTACCTCAGTCTTCCAGGGTTTAGTCCCAGCCAGTTCAATGCTGTCCAAGCCTGGATCTTGGCCAAGCAATTATTCAGCACATTAACAGTGTCAGGTTTACCAGGTGTGAAAGACAGGTACAGCAGGGTATCATCAGCATAACAATGAAAACTCAACTCATGCCACCTTATGACCTCACCCAGGGAAGCATATACACTGCAAACAACTTGGGGAGAGGAGAGAGCCTTGGGGAACTCCACAGGGCAGGTCTCTTGGGTCAGAGGAACAATTCCCCAACACCACCCTCTGAGACCTGCCCTGGATAAAGGACTCAAACCTGCTGATGACCTTGCTGTGAGTCCCACATACTCCCTTAGCCTGTTCAACAACACCCCATGGTCCACAGTGTCAAATGCTGAGAGAGATTTAGGAGGACAATGATTGTAAGCTCTCCTCATCCTCACCATAAGCAGATCATTTGACACCATAATAAGTGCTGTCTCTGTTCTATGCAAGGCCCTAAATCCAGACTGGAAAGGTTTATATATTTGGAAGTCTATGAGATGGCCCTCTAGCTGTTCTGCTTCCACCTTCTCAAGAACCTTCCTCAAGAAGGAGGTTTGTGATAGGCTGGTAATTTGCCAGGATGTCAGGGTCCAATGATGGTTTCTTTAGCAGGGGCTTAACCAGAGCTTGTTTTAAAAACTCCAGGAAAACCCAGCTGACAAGGAACTCACGACTATCCTGGCAAAGACTAAGCCCAGGGCTTCAACACAGCCAATGAGTAGCTGTGCTGGGCCCAGGTGTAGGTCACAGAAAGTTGGTTTCTGCCTGAGGACTGTCCCATGGACCTCCTGCACTGTCACTGGCCAGAACTCACTCCAGGACAGCCTAGTGCACCACTTACACGAGATACACCACTGCTGGAGGATTGAATTCTGCTTGGAGCAATCCCAACTCTCACAGAGGACACTCTGTCCAAGAAGAATTGAGTGAACGCCTCACATTTGTGAGTTGAAAAGCTCTAACTGGTTCCAGACAGGCTGGTTGTAACAGTCTGTCTACAACCCAGAAGAGCTGAGCCGGTCAATTCTCCCGCTGAAATCCTAGACATAAAAGCTGCCTTATTCTGGGCAATTGTTTTCTGATACTCATCATAGTGAGTTATCAGAACCAGCTTGTCCTCTGGAAAATCAGTCTTCCTCCAACTCCTCTCCAACCTCCCCCTTATCATCAGTTTCCTTAGCTCCCCATCAAACCAAGGGGAGCTGATGTGCAAGACAAGGGGCATACATGGATTGGTGCCAGATGGTCCAGGGCCCCAGTGACAGCACTATTATATGCTGCAACTGCTTCCCCTGGGCCACTAGTGCAAGCCTCTAACACAGACAAAACATCCAGTTCTGCCATCAATCCCTCAGGTTGAACATTCCTCAAAGGGTGGAACTGCACCATTTCCACGCTGGGGTGGAACATTCTAGGGGTGTTTAAAGCTGAACCCAATAGTGGAATGCTTGGACCAAATGACCCGATCATTCTTGAAGGTGTCAATTTCAAACCCCAGCGAGAACACCAGATCAAGTGCATGGCTGGATTGGTGGGTCCCGGACTTGGAATGCAGGGTCAGGCCCAGAGCCTCCATACTTAGCAGGAGATCTCTGGCTCCAGGTGATGCCACATCATCAACCAGGTGTTGAAGTCACTGAGAATAATCCTTCTCAGTGACTCCAACACTCTCTCAGCGACAAAGGATGTCACCTCCTGCAAGAAGCCCCAGTCCCACCCAGGTGGACGGTAGACCAGGAACACTCTAAACTCCATGCCAGGACTCCCCACACTGTCACACATTCAAAAGTACTGGTGTCCCCAGCTGGGTGCACCATCAGGCCCAGCTCTGATCTAAAATGGATCGCAACCCCACCTTCAGTTCTTCCTTTGGCAGAGCACAACAGAGTACCTGGCCAGGGCAGAAGCCTCAAACACAGGGCCCGAGGTATCTCCTAGCCAGGTCTCCATAATGCAAACCAGATCGATGGACTCAACCAGACCAGCCATTATAGCAGTCTTGTTAGCATTGACTTGGCATTGCAGAGCACTGCCTGAAGAGGATGAAAGGCTGGGGCTGGTTCACCAGCTACCTGTCCCCTCAGTCCGAAGGATACCCTGGGTATAGAGACAAGGCATGGGGAGCTTGCTCCAACTGTCTCCTTAACCCAGGGCATCTCCTAGTCCCCACTACCTGAATTGGCTCCCCAGGTCACATCCTTCTTTCTATCTCTCCTCTCACACCCTTCCTCAAAATATCCAACTTCTTACACCTCCACCATACTGCAACTTCAAGCAGTGGAGTGAGGAAGGGACGGAAGGAACATCCTACAACACCCATACATTCTATATCCTCCCAAAAGTTCATAAGGATGTAAGAAACCCCCAAGGAGATCTATAGCCTCAGGTGTGAATTCACTAATGGAAAACCTAGGAAATTTGTGGATTTATTCTGAATCAGTGTGCCACACTATTGCCATCCTATCATAAAAGACCCAGGATATTTTGAAGAAATTTAAGCAATATACCATAAGAGGCCATTAGTGATGCCAGGATTTACCCACACCTGGTGTGACCCTTGTGAACCAAAAACACAGGTGTGAGTGAAGCCTGGCATCACTAACACCCTCGAGGATATTGTGATTATACAATTCTTTCACTTTCTGTAGAAAAATTAATGAAAAATACTGTTTTGTGTCTCTTTACATATTTGTTATTGAATTAATTGTTGCACCAGAAAAATAGTTCCTTGTTAGTATGTAGAGAATGGTGCTGTCCCCCGTGGAGAGGGTTTAGATTTTTTCTCACGCCCACAATTCAAAGATTGAGTTTTTGATAGTGATGATGTAGAGGGTATTTTCCAGCTCATTAGTGGTAATAACATTGATAAGGCTCAGGAAAAGATGGCAAATATACCTATTTAAATGCTTAGTGAAAATCATCCTGTTGGTTCTCCTGACGTTCTCGTAAAGCCAGTCACTGAGCCTCTGAACTGCCCTATCAACGAGTCTGCAGCTTGTTTATCAGTGAATCTTCAGCTTTTTTTTTATTAGTACAATGCCCACAAAAGAGACTTGGCTCTTTGTTTATGAATTGCTATTTAGTTTTGGGTGTGTGACAACATGGTGTGAGCTATAATGGCTAACATACGCGACGTTGTGCTTAGGGGTTTAGGCTGAAAGTATCTGTGTGACTCAGAGGGATTATCTTTTCTTTTTATTTGTGATGTTGCTGCCACTGCAAGGACTCACTGGATGTAATCGGGGCAGTGGTGACTCTGAAGAACAATTTGAAGGCTCGGGTGTAGGTTTTATTAAACAAATCAAAAACTTTGTGGCAGAGTGACAGCAAGTGGCAGACGCCTTGCAAGTGGGTTGAAAGCATATTGGAGAAATTGAACTAGCAATGGTTGGGGCTAGACATATAACTGCAGGTATTTTTTTTAGTTGTACATCTTGTAACTGTGCAGGTAATTTAATTAATCTCTTTCATCCCAGCACTCTTGCTGTACAGCATCCCAGCATTTACCTTAGATGCACAAATTGCCATGATTCTTTTCTCCCAGTTTCAAGTTGTGCTTTAGCAGGGATTGTCAGTCTTGGGTTTACCAGGGTCAGAGTGATTTGAGAGTGGGTTTATGATATGGCTGACAGGTGGCTGACACCTTTTTCGTGGAGTGATGCTAGGATTTACCATGGCTAGAAGGTGTCAGACAGTCAATCTGAATGCTGGGTTTGCCGTTTTTTCTATGCCCATTGTATAACAGGCAATTTATTCAGGTGTGTGGTGCGGCAGTGGGGGCAGTGATGGTGCCATTTTGTGCTAATTTATTCCTATGTTACAGGGAAGAGCAGCTCATATTGATTAAAATGGCAAACCCTTTCCATAGTGAAATAAAGGATTGGTATTGATTCATTGATGACATAGTATGTGTGTGGGATACGAGCACTCAGGAGATTGAGTCATTTATGCAATGGCTAAAAGAAAACAAACTCTAGCCAGAGCCGATAGAGCTGTGAAAAGCTACCAAATGACCAAAGTCATTTTCTTGTTGGTGCCATGTACTGCTATTTAATCATAATCATCACAGTGCTCCCAGATCTAAATAACCATTTTCCTGTAACACGCCCTAATTTTTCCTGTAGACACAGCATCAAATCCCTGTAGATTTTTCCATAAGCCACTAGTTCCTTATTTATGACTTTGTTGTTTATTTAAATGTAATATGTTGGCAGCCTTTATCAGGAAAAGGACTCTGATTTGCTTTTAGGTATTAACATTATATATCAAGCTGACAGTGAAATCACAGGTGAATGACCTGGCAGTCACTGAATTTCTGTTCCTAAGTAGCAGTGATGTCACAGGCAGTGAGGTCACAATGCTGGTGATGTAGTTGTGCAGTATAGCTAACTACGCCAGCTGCCATGCAGAGTGCTGTTCCACACATCACACATGTTAAAATCAGGTAAACAATCTTCTAATTAAACAAAGGGAAAGATAAAGTACCTCAAATATGAAAGGTAGTGGTTGACTGCTTTTAAAATTGAATATTAGTTTAGGCAGACACAAGCTCTTTAACCTACATGCCTAGTGTGGGGATAGAACCCACAGCCTTCTAATCTTCCCATCTCAGAGGCCAGTGTGCATGCTCATTTTGCATCTTTCATTTGTTAGTTTTATACAAATTCTCTCAGACTTTTTCTGACCACCTGATGCATCTTGAATGAGTTACATAAATGTTATTATTTTCTTCAAGGTCCTAACCTTGCAACTAAATACACACTCAGTACCTCATATTATATAATGAGAAAAAGAACAGTCTTCTGTTTCCAGTGCTTGCCCTGCAGAAAGGAATGTCAGCTAATAAACTGCAATTCCACTGTCTGTAATCTGACACTGAGTCTGACTTTTGTTTTCACTAAAAATAAGAGGAAATGAGTTAACACCTTGGTTGCTGAAAGAAATAGAACAAATATGTTAGACTGAGCTGGACAGATGATAGAAACAGCAGTTTAAAAAGGTTTTTTGTTAATATTCTGAGCAGTTCTGAGGTACAACACAGTAGTATCCCTCCCCTTCAGATGCCTTTTAACAGAGAGCAGCAAATAGCAAAATCAGAGGAAGAGTACACTATTTTGCAGCTGTGGAGGAATACATACAAATATCTAAAAAGGAATTTTGAGGAAAAGCCATTTTAGAGCTACAGATTACAGAATGGCTATAGGCTCCACCCACAGCCCTAATGAATATAATCTCAGATTCACACACACCATGGATTCTAACATCTTAAACTTCCATACATTACCCTTCATAGCAACACTAGTAATAGGGTTAAAACAAAATGTTTTAGAAAAGCTACTGCAACTAATGCCCTTTATAGGCCTTGAGTGCACATTCCAAAGAGCTAATGGATTCCATATGATTCAGCCAATTTTAAGATTTAGGCATAATTGCAGTTCTGTGGAGTGCTTTGAGGAACAAACCTCTGATCTAGAAAAACAATTTTTACAGAGAGGGTATGTTGAGCAATTATTGATCAGATCTAAGTAAAAGGCAAGAAATGAGACAGACAGGAATTACTGAAGGAGTCAGGAAAAAGGACAAAGAATATACACCTGTTACCTTTGTCACAGAGTTTAACAACTTAGCAGGTCAAATAGGCAATGTTTTTCATAGAAATTGGCCGATACTATTATTGAGTGATGAAGAAGTGGGTAGACCAGTGGTCTAGAAACCATGCATTACATTTACTAAGTTGAAGTTCAAGTTTATTTTACCAGGATAAGACTACATTGAGCAAACTAATTTTCAAGGAGGTCCTGGTAAGGCACCGAGTCTATAAGATATATTGGTGCATGGCCAATTTGGTACAGAGGATAATCTAAAACAGGTATGTGGCTGCACAAAAGCCTAAGGAGTTCTTTCAAAGTGGTAATTGTAACATTTGTATGCATGCAGCTACAGGAAAGAAATTGACCAATCCTATTACTGGAAAAGTGGTAGAGATTAGGAATTTTTACTGTAATTGTAGTACTATCTTTGTTGTATATGAACTGTTGTGCCCATGCATACTGGTATATGCGGGTAAATCTGTAAGAAACTTGAAATTAAGGATTCAAGAACATGTCCACTTTATTGTTAATCAGAATGTCCAGGCAAATACTTAAAACAGTGGTAAGGAGCCCCTAGTTATTGTTCATGCAAGAATAAATAATGTCATGAGACAAAATACACAAAATTTCAAAGCAGAATTTGTGGGCCTAGCAAACACCCTCACTGAATTAGGATGCCACTTTGCCTTTTCTGAGATACTCCCAGTCCCTCAAGCAACTACAAACTTAGAGGATAAAATTAAGCATGTTAACATCTTGTTATGATCCTGGTGCTTAAAGCAAAACATAGGATGCATTACTCACTGGGAGGAATTCTGGGATAAAAGGATTTAATTTGCAGGATGGTCTTCACCCCAGCAGGCAAGACACTTCTACTGGGCCAACATATTAATGCTTACATAAACAATAATTTAAACTAATACCTGGGGGCGGAGGGTGAAATATGATTTTCACCTTAACTCTAACATTCATGGATCTAATACTAGCAGTATGAATAATATCCTACTTAACAAAACAACTGGCAGTTCTGCCAGGAATAAAATAGTCAGGAATGATATAGCCTATTCACTCAAGATAGACAAAACAAACAGCCGATACACTGAGTTAAAGGTCCTACTTTAATGTTAGAAGCTTAAAAATAAAATAGATGAACTTAGATACATACTATATAAAGATAATGTAGACATTTGTGGGGTCACAGAGACCTGATTCACAGACTCAGACTGGGGGATAGATATACTTGGATATACCCTATTATCAAAAATCGAACAAAGAAAAATGGTGGTGGTGGTTTTGTACTCTACATTAAAGACAACCTAAATGGTTATGAACTTAAAATAACCTTTCCTCTGGCCCTGATAGTGAGATCATTCAGGCAAAATGGCATGTGCTGATAGAAGTTTAACTGCTGGTCTCTGCTACCATTCCCTGAACCACGACACCACTGACAATGATGCCTTTATGAAAATATTGAAGAAATGGATGCCTATGATGACTATAAACTCATGGGACATTTTAACTTACCCAACATAAATTGGTCTTCTTTTGCTGGGAAGAGCAAACTAGACCTTAGATTTATTGACATTCTATAGCACGACCTTGAACAGCTTGTTTCCATGCCAACCAGAAACAACAATATCCTTGATTTAATTTTCACTAATATTAAAGACACTGGGACCAATCTGAAATTCTTGCCCACTTGGTGATAGCGACCACAGTATAGAATCTTGGACTCTCAAAAGGTTTAAAAGTATAACTAGAGGTATTACTAAAATAAAACAATTATTTAAGGCTGATTACATTCAGATAAAACAATATTTAAAAACATGGAACTTGGAAAAGGAGCTAAACATCTACACTCTGAGGATATGTGGACAGCTATTCAGGAGAAAGTAGAATATTGTATAAAGACTTGGGTTCCCAAGTGTATTAAGTATAACAATAACAAAAGAGAGTTCCCTTGTGGTGGAACATAAACATCAAGGGTGGGATATTCAAAAGTGTTGCACTAGCGCGAAGTCCGAGTGCGCCATTCTGATATTCAGCAGGAGGCAGTTGTGCCACAGAAAACATGCTGAGCAACAGCGCAATGCTATGAAGGTATGCGCTACTAAAGGGGTGGAACCATGCATAAAGTGCGCAATGCAATATTCAAAGGCTTGTGCAATGCGCAACAGTGGATCAGGCGGAAGTTGCGCCAGCGAAATGAGCCAAAATAAAAGGCTCAAGGAAGAGGCACAAGAACACGACAGGGAAGCCACATGAGGCAGGGAGACAGAGCAGGCCAGAGCAATAAACTGTGCAGGCCAGGGAGTGCACAGGACAGAAGAGGGGCAAGGGAAGGTGTGTGGGGCCACAGAGTGCAGAGGCCAGTAGGTGTACCCGGTGCAGTGGAGGTAGCAGTCAGGACAGCGGGGTAACACAGCAACAACAGCCGGGGGAACACAAGCCAGGGACATGGACAGTGCCAGCTTCCACATGGAAGCTGTAATGAGGGGTGAGAGGCATGCTGCAGGGGACGTGGGCTGAAGGGCCTGCGGTGCACGCCCAACAGGCAGTACCGTGCCCGCATCAGCTTTGAGCTGTATTCAGATGTAGAGATTGTGGGCCGGTACCACCTGAACAGGGCAATACTGAGGTGACTCTGTGAGCTGTGCCGTGATGTGATGCAGGCACCTCACGACGAGTCGCACTCTGTCAGTGGAGACAAAGGTAACAGCCTGATGTGCTTGCTCGCCACGGGTACCTTCCAGAGACCAACAGGGACACCACAGGCATAACACAGTCGACCACATCACACATCCTCACCCAATTCCTCACACTGCTGCCACATGCTGTGGAGTACATCCATTTCCCCAGCACCATGGCAGAGCATGCAGCAAACATACAGGAGTTCCACAGGGTAGCACGTGTGCCTGGTGTACTTAGGGGCGATAGACTGCACCCATGTGGCCATTCGACACCTCCTGGCCCTGATGGGGCTGCCCATCAGAATCAGAAGGGTTTTCCAGTGTCAACTGCCAGGTGGTTTGTGATGCCAACAGGTGCATCATCAGTGTCTGTGCCACGCACCCTGGTGGAGCTCACGATTCATTCATATGGTACCAATCAGCACTGTGCCATCGATTCGAGAGTGGGGACATCCCCACAGGACATCTAGTGGGTGAGTATGCATGTAGATTGGCAAATCGGGGCAAGGTTGGTAAGCTACAGGTGCCATGGGAGTGGCACACAGGGTTGGGCAATATGAGCCTGAACATGACACTAACCTCCACTATCTCCACACAGGTGACAGTGGATGCCCACTCCATCCCTGGCTGCTCATGCCCTACCCGCAGCCCACGACCCCATCACAGCAATGCTTCAATGAGGCATACACGCCACATGCAACATCATCAGTGGGTGTTTGGGATGCTGAAGGCATGCTTCTGATGCCTAGACACCTCCGGGCGGTGCCCTCACAGTATAGCCCCTCAAAGGCCTGTGCGATATTCCTGGCCTGTTGTATCCTGCACAACATGGCCAAAGACTGTGGGATAGCCGTACAGGTCGAGGAGGAGGAGGACAGTGATGGGACGCTGGTGACGCCGTGATGATGGGGGATGAGCAGTCTCTTGGACGACGTGACCCCCGACTGATCCGCTGGCCCAGCTGTACTGGGACACCATCACAGAGGAGCACTTTGCCCAACACAGGTAAGTCATGGGGCCATGTTCAACCAACAGTGTCTAGGGCACAACCCACATACACACAGGGAAACACACCAGGTGCATGATGGCGAGGGAAGTGGCAGGGCACAGAAGCACACACACACAACCAGGGAGGGTGAACAGTAACACGCCACATGGACAGACACACACACACACACACACACACACAACAGGCACAAAGTGCACAGGAGTCAGGAGCACAACAGAGCAGGAACACAGACATTAAATACACACATCCACAGGCCACCACCACCACCTGTACTGTCCATGTACGTATGTCACATGCTGGACACCCTTGCACTTTGGTGTACAGTGCAATGCAGGCTGCATCATGCACATGCACCTGTGGACAGCAGTCGGGAGGTGTGCAGGTGGTCCATGTGTCAGTGTGTAGGGCAGGGCAACCACTGGTGCACTGCCCACCAAACACACATTGCACACAGGGCAGCACCAGACAGGGCCCGCACTGGAGACAGCTCAGTCATGTGGCACAGTGCCACGGCCACCTTGGATGCGTGGGCATCTCACCAAGACCCAGCAGCACTGGTAGGCTGAGCATAGGCCACATCGGGTGGCACCGATGGACCACCAGGGGTCCCACTGTGCTGACGGGACCTTGTCCACACAGGGGTCTGCAGCATACGAACATACCTGCACCAGGGTGCTCAGGATGCCCACAGCTGAACCCAGCATCGACAGGGTGGGTGTCGACGATGCCAGAAACAGGGAGTGGATAGCGACTGTGCAGTGTGAGCGCACAGGGCACCTGACTGTGTGCCCAATGTGGCCACGACACCGACCACTGCCTGTGTCAGCCTGTCGATGACAGCTGACACATCCACCCGCAAATGGTCAGTCTGGGACAGGATCCTCGGTGTCCCTGCTATGCCACTCCATAGCCACACAGTGCCTCCACAGATGTTGCAACATGCATCTGCTGCTGTACTGATGCCTGCAGCAGGCGGGCGTGCTCATCAAAGAGGTTGTCTGCCACATCGCAACCTGTCCCTCAGGGTCTAGAAGGGCCTGATGTACAGCACCCTTGAGGGTGGGTGCTGCTCACCAGGACCAGATATGGGCATGTCTACAGGTGGTGCACCCACATCACCGCTGAGCCCTGTACCCCCAGTCCTGGTGGGTGACTGCTGCTGCTGCCCCTCCGCCTGCTGTGCCCATGGGATCAGTGGTTCCACTGCTGTGGCGCAACAGTGCCAGTGACCTGCACAGCCACCGGTGCTGCTCCACCGGTGCTGACAGGCACAGCCTGGGACTGTGCTGACATGCTGGCACACACGTCGGAACGCTAGATCCATGGGCATGAGTTGTCCTGCTGTGTGTCCATTCTGTGACACACACATTTCAATGCCCATAGTGGTCAGTGCATCATTGATGGTGCAGGTCTGTGCCACAGCCACAGTCGCAGCGTGCTGGCATGCTTGCATGCCAGACCACTGGGACACAGGAAGGGCACTCCCACACCTGTCTCAACATCAGTGAAGGTAGCCAGGCATGCACACTGCCGCAGTGCACACCGCAAACTGCAGAGGTGGATGATCCCTCCTCCAACTCCAGGTGGCTGTCCGCAGTGGACTGGCCCTCCACTACTGACCCCTGCAGATGCACAGGATCTGTAACAGAAAGGAAGGACACATTAGTGCATGTGAACTACCTTCCCCGCCCCAAACATGTCATACCATGCAGTGATGGGCTACTACCTGTCTGGAAGCCACCTCCAGGAACACCCTCAATGACACTGCGAGCATGTCCTCCTCCGGGGTCAGCTGCACCACCTCCGACTGTCCCCGCCTGTTGCAGCACGTGCCACCCTGATGGCTGCAACCTTCTCCTTCACCCTCCTGTCGGTCCCCATCTTCTTTTTACACTCCTGCACAGAGCGCTGGTGGCTGCCATGCAGGTTGACGGCACGTGCCACCCCTTCCATGCAGCAGCACGGGCCTGAGGGGTGCCCCGCTGTCCACTGAGAAGTGGCTCCTCAGCCAGGTAGGCTTCAAACAGTGCCTCTGTCTCTGCTCTTTGTAAAATTGTGCCTCCTCTTCCACCCACCATCATCCTCCTCACTCAGTCCTCGCTCAGTTATTTCACAGCCTGTATGGGTGAGAGTGGTCACCTGTGACTGTGCAGTACACAGCAATTCTCTGGGGTCATGGTCCAGAACAGCACAATGCATGCAACTCACCTATCAACTGCAGTAACCGAATATGGCCACTGCAGAACAGTGTCGCAAATTTATAGCGCAATGCATGCAAATTAGGACTGGAGCAACTTTATGAGATGCAAACGTGCGCTGCGCCATTGTATGGCTGATCGGATGATTTGCATATGACGGCTGAATATCGTGTTGCTGGCGCTTATGCTAACACGGTTGAATCAGCAAAGCCAATGGCAATTCTGTGACTGCATAGCACCGCACTCGCACATGCCCAGGTAGCTTACTCAGGCATCTGCCATGCTGATGATGTGCTGTGCGCGATAGGCAATTCAGGACATGGCCACCATTGTGCCAGTGGTGCTACAGCGATGGTCACCACATGGCGCTGTGGCACAACTGCACAATAGTCCACTGTGCCAATGGCACACAGGCGATCAATCACGCTGGACGTAGACGTCCGATGGCACTGTGCGTGGCCTTGTGCCAGAGACCCATGACCCTGTGCCTGACCTTTGCTCCCTTGGCGCTGTACGTATGGCATGTCTCGGTAGCTCCTATCGCGCTGTTTGGTAACAGCGTGATAGGGACTGGCGGCGCATATGAACAGTGCGATAGGGACTAACGGAGTTGTATTGTGCAACAATTCCATGTGGGTTGCCGTGCTGTGGAGTGCCATATTGCCTACTATACATGCAGGGATGGCACGCAGGAGAGCCCCAAATGGAGTGCGGTGGAACTTGCCAACCTAGTGGCCATAGTGGAGCCTTACCATGGCTCACTATTTGGGATGAACCCCTGAACATGGCGAGGACTCATGTGTGGCAGCAGGTGGCCACTGCCCTGGAGGAGGCAACTGGCCAGCGTTGGTCGGCAGAGCAGTGCAGGCACTGGTACGGTGACCTGTGGAGGAGGGAGCAGGCACTACTGGCATGACTTTGTTCACATGCGGGAGGGGCGTGGTGCCTCAGCCAGGTAGGTGAGCCGTCTATGCACCTGTTTTGTCCATATGGGTAACACTGTGTATTGTGACCAGCACATGGGGGAGGGTTGGTCTATGGTTGGCTGTGGCGGTGTTTACAGGATATGTGATGTATGGGTCTGGCTGGGTGGGTGGGAACACTCACTGGGGCAGAGGGATTTCTGCTTTGGGATTTCACTGATGTGTTTCTCACCTTTGTTTTCCACAGGCATGGCGGAGCGGAGGAGGGCCCAGGCTGAGGCACAGCGAGGGGTGGCAGCTGTGCGTGGTGTTGGTGGTGGTGATGAACCACGGCAGCAGCAGCAGCAGCAGCAACAGCCGCAGCAGCAGCAGTAGTATGATGAGGGTGAGTGTCATGACATCATGAATGCTATTGCATGCTGTGGGGTGGGGCATGGCCACCATCCATGGAGAACACTGCCATGCACACAACATGTGACAGTCAGCACTGTCCAGTGGTACTGCATGTCTGGGAGTGCGCCAATGGTGGTCCATGCATGCACTGGGCACATGGCTGTGGCACTGCCTTCCCACCACATAGCCACGCCATTATACAGCCTTGGTTGTGCTGTGCTGGACATGGTGGTGTGTGTGCAGTGGCACACATGGCTGTTGCTGCCTGGTTGGGCATGTCTTGTGCACGGTCACTGTGGGTGGGTGCACTCCATCACAGGAGCGGGCACTTGGCTGTATGCCATGCATGTTGGGTGTGTTCAGGGATATGGACAGTCACAGCCATTGATTCTGATCCCTTGTCCTAGGTGTCCGGATCCCGCGGAGACTTGAGCGGTCAGTCCACCAGCTCCTTCAGGTGGCCATGGAGTCCCTTGACATCCTGAGGACCTGCAGCACCGTGACATCAGGTGCAGGAGGAGCCCCCAGGACCAGCAGCAGCCGGATGATGACGGGCTGGCAGGCAGTAGCTGCCCATCACCTCCCCTTACCCATCCCTCACACCCTGCCTTCCCTCTCCCAGTTGTTCACCCTGCCCCTTACCCACCCCTACCTTGTACCGTATCCCCACCCTTGTATTGTATATATTTGTATATAGTTCTGTTTGTTCATATTGTTATTGTTCATATATTAATTGGAAAATATATATTTTGTTATGAATACTGTGGTGGTCTCTGATTTGCAGCTGGCTATAGGTGCTCAGTTGCAGTGGTGTGCATGGCGTCTGGGGTGGTATTGCCCTGGTATGTGTGTGTGTGCGTGGGGAGGTGTCTCAGGTGTGGGAGTGGCTTTCAGTTGGTCTTGCCATGTGCTGCTACCCACTGCTGGGTGCTCATGGTGGGTCTGGCTTGTATGGTTCTGTGGTACACGAGGTTGCAGTGACGGGGATGCATGGGGATTCCTGCAGTGACAGTCACTGCTCATGGGTGGTGTCTTGGGGTCACAGTGCAGGGTGTGCTGTACACAAGGGGAGGGCTGATGTGCACTGGGGTTGTCTGCCCCTTTGTGTGGCAGTCTCAGCTTGCCAGTGGTGTGCTGGGGCAACATGGCCCGGCTGTGCTTTGTTGGCTTGTCCCCATGGGCTGGTGGATATTCCGTCCCTCCCCACTTATGCTGTGCTTAGGGTGTGGGGTGCATTGTTAGTTCTGCAGTGTGTCTGTGCCCATCTGTGGCATGGGTGGTGGGCCCCTGCCTACCTCCCTGGTTGTGCAGTTCCATTGCTCTGCTGCTGGGGGCTCTCTGCTTGCACTATGGTGCCTCTGGACTTCTCAGCTGGCTAGCTTTGTTGTGCTACAGCACATCATATCTGCTCAGCTTCCCTTCCTGGTTGTGCTATGGCGCAGGTTGTGCGATATTCAGACGCTGGCTGGTTGCGCAATTTGTCTTGCTCCATGTTTGAATATTGCATCTATTGTGCATGTGTGCAATGGACTTCGCTTGCTCCTGCTATTGCGACATTTGGGCGAGTTTGAATATCCGGCCCCAAGAGAATAATAAAAAGGGCATTTAATACATATAAAAAAATATCAGATGCAAAATGGCAAAAGTTCAGAACAATTGCAAACAAGACTAAAATATGATAACATCTGCAGAAAAAGGCTTAAATATGATTTAGCCACACTAACAAAAGATAGCAGGAAAAAGTCATTTCTAAAATGAAAGGTTCCAGAGATTGGCCCTTTACTTAGGGCCAAAGGCTAACCACAGATGAACAAAGCATGGCTGACAAATTTAATACCTACACTATAAGTTTTATTTTCAGCTGAGTGCTTATGAGTTTCATTTCAGAAGGCAGATGAAACAATTCTTAGGAATGCTGTGATATTTATAAACAATGCTCTTAAGAAATGCTGTGATATTTACAAACAATGCTCTTAAGGAATGCTGTGATATTTATAAACAATGCCATGAAAATACAGCTACTGCCATTTCACTGAACAGTTACAAGTGAGTTGAATAGGCAGTGAAGGATAGTTGGAAAATAGTTGAAAGCTTCAACAGTTCGAGCTGCCACTGCAGTAGCATCACAAAACAAGCATTTGTCAATGCTGAATGTTTGCTTGCTGGCATTGGCAGTGGTAGTGTAGAAGTTACAGAGCTGCGTAATAGGAATGGCAGTGAAGTATTGAACTGAAGCCAACCCTACCACCACCCTGCAGAGAGTGACAGGCATTGGGGTGTGCTGTGGGTCATCAGGCATAACGGCCATGCCATATTTCACCACACCCCACCCTGCAGACACTGACAAGTGCCACGGTGTTCCTTGTGGTCTTTGGCCTTATGCGCACCCCATTTCATTAGGAAATATGGTGAGATGGGTGCGATATAGGAGAATGGGGTGAACTTTGGACGAAGAGTCCAAGGCATACCTCGATGCCTCTCAGTGACTGCAGGTGTGGAATGGTATGAACATCACAGGCAAGAATCCCAAGTCACACCCTGATTCCTGTCATTCTCTATAGGGTTGGGTGTTATAGTTGAAAAGCCTAATACCTCAGGCATTCGTTGGTATTTTCACCCAAATTTTCAACATGTTTGTTTTGTGACCCCACCTCATGAACAGGGGAATATCAGTTTGTTAGCCGAAAGCTGCTTATGCACAGTGACTACGGCATTTAGCACCACAGGTGCAAAATATTCCTAACAGGATGTAAAAATGACAGCTGTACTTTTCATGGGAGGTGTAAAAATGGCAATGTTGCAAATGTGTAGTAAAAATATGTAAAAAATGGTGAAGTCAATGAAAGGACATAGAAACTGTGCAACGCACAACCGTAATATAATTAGGTTGGGGATTTTTACAGCAGATTGTCAACTCAGGCATTTTGGTGCCTCCGATCATGAACAGTGTCACTGTGATTTTCTTTATCTGTGCCGAACAATGATTTCCCACAGCACCACGCATCCTTGCACTGAAAGTGTGAAACACACTTCGCCATGTTGTGAAAAATGGCAGCTGTACTGTTCATAAGGAAGTGTGGAAAATGCCACTGGTGAAAATCTGGACTGAAAATATTACAAAGTCATGAACTGACGAGGGAGCGTGGAAACTGTGCAATGCTCACTCGTAACACAGTCATTTTATGGACTTTTTCACCAAATTTTCAACATAGCCATTTTAAGACCTCTGCTCATGAACAGTGTAACTGTGATTTTCTTAATCTGTCCTAAACATTGCTTTCAGACACCAACAGCACCATTGTGCGCCACATGTGCGAAAATACATTTTAGGCACATATGAAAAATTGCAGCTGTACTGTTCATAAGGAAGTTTAATAAAATGGACATGTTGAAAATCTGGAGTGAAAATATTAAATTTGCAAACTTACGAGCATGCATAGGAACTGTGCAACGACGCCAGAAAAGTCATTTTTAGGAATTTTTCACCATATTTTCAACATAGCCATTTTAAGACCTCTGCTCATGAACAGTGTCATTGTGATTTTCTTAAGTTGTCCTGTACATTGATTTCAAGACACCGACTGCGCCATTGTGCACTACATGGGCGGAAACACATTTTGGGTGAGATGTGAAAATGACAGCTGTACTGCTCATAAGAAGGTGTGGTACAATGGTAATGTTGACACTCTAGAGTGAAAATATTGAAAATTTGCAAACTAACGAGTCGCGTGAGGAACTGTACAACGCCTCAGAAAAACAGTCATTTTTTGAATTTTTCACCAAATTTTCAACATAGCCATTTTAAAACCTCTGCTCATGAACAGTGTCACTGTGATTTTCTTAATTTGTCCCCGATACATTGATTTCACAGCACCAACCGCGCCATTGTGCGCTACATGGGCGGAAACACATTTTGGGTGAGATGTGAAAATGACAGCTGTACTACTCATAAGAAGGTGTGGTAAAATGGCAATGTTGAAAATCTGGAGTGAAAATATTGAAAATTCGCGAACTTACGAGCCCGCGGAGAACTGCACAACGACGCCAGAAACAGTCTTATTTTGGGAATTTTGACACCAATTTTCAACATGGGGTTTTGAGACCCCTTCTCATGATTGATGTCACTGTCATGGTGTTATTCGGGCCTGAAGGGTGATTTCACAGTCACTGCGCAAGATCACCCTTCGGGCTTGAATAACGCCATGACAGTGACATCAATCATGAGAAGGGACCCAAAACCCGATGTTAAAATTTGGTGCAAAAATTCAAAAATGCCTGAGATATGCAATAGTTGAAACCCCTATTTAGCCCATTATACAGCTTACCGGCATTTCCTCAGTTCACGGTCGCCTTTGAAGAGTGCAGACGGTTCCCGGTCCATCAAGATCGCCGCCTGGAGTCCGGGTGGCATGGGGTGAGGGGGTGTGGGAGGCTGGGTGCGAAGTGGGTGGGTGGTTGTGAGAGGGGGCGGGAGATTGCCGTTAGACCGCTTTTTCCTTTACAGGTTACAAAAGAAAACGGACGATGTGGGACATTTGCCACGCTGGGGTGGGCTCCCAGCATGGCACAAGGACATTGGGCCCATTCAGCCGACGGGATTGGGCACCCCTCATCCCACGAATTGCTTGCCACGCTGGGGTGGGCTCCCAGCATGGCACTCACTACTGGGGAGACAGTGCCGACGGGGATTGGGCACCTGTCGGCTATATGATTAGTTGCCACACTGGGGTGGGCACCCAGCATGGCATTTTAGAAGTCTTTGGGGGCGGAGGAATGCAGCACAGCCGACGGGATTGGGCACCCTGGTCGGCTATACTGCGCGTGTGGGGTGCGCATACCTGCTGGCGCCTGTGTGTGTGGTTGGGGGAGCTGCACATGAGCAGACTTATCTTATCACTGCTCACTCAAGCGTAGCTCTTCTTCAATCAGAGTGCCACTGCATTTTGAGCGTGTCAGAGACAGTTCCAAAATGCATTGGCTTACAGGCCGCGCCTGCCAGCACACTGACTGAATTGGGAGGAGGTGACACACCTCCTAATCTCCGATGATGGCACTATGTTTCTTGCACATGCGCAAGCAAACATAAAATGCTACACCAGTGAGTTGATGGAACAGTTTAATGTGACTTGTATTGTACTTTCTCAGTGTGTACAAAATAAAGAACTTGTATGTCTTAATGACTTAAAAAACAAGAGTGACCTTTGACTTTACCAAACAAGATATTTTGGCACCTATAAAACCATTAAATCTAACTCATCAGCTGGACCTGACAATATTCCATCTTTCTTCATTAAGGAACTTTCTGAGGAATTAACAGGCTTACTCATGCTCTTATTTAACTCTTCTATTCATGATGGTATTGCAGTTTCTGACTGGAAGACAGCTACCATTATACTTATGCATAAAGATGGCACAGAACAAAATGTAGCTAATTACAGACCCATAAGCCTTGCTTTTTGTATCGGTAAATTAATGGAAAGAATCTTACAGCAGAAAATTATTATACATCTTCAAGATATGGGAATTTTCGACATAACACAGTACAGATTTATTCAGGGAAGGTCTCGCCTAAACAACTTAATCAACTTTTTGAGCCAATTAACAAGGCACTGGATAACGGACTACCTGTGGATGTTATTTTCTTGGATTATGAAAAGGCATTTGATTCTGTCTCCCATAGAATACTGATCGAGCAACTAGTTAGGATTAATCTCCATCCTAATATTATTATATGGATAGAGTCTTGGCTTAGTGACAGGATCCAGAGAGTCAGTATAAAGGACCAAATGTCTGACTGGGGCACGGTCACTAGTATGGTTCCCCAGGGCTCGATTTTGGGGCCCATATTGTTTAATATTTTGATCTCTACCATGCAAACTACTAATGGGGTATGGATCAACAAATACGCAGATGACAGTAAACTTTGTTGTATTGTAAATAACAAATACTCTATTAAATCCTTACAAACAAATTTGTATTCTCTTGCACATTGGGCAATAGACAACAAACTGATTTTCAACACTACAAAGTGTAAGGTAATGCACCCAGGCAAAACAATAGTCTGGCAAACTATACTATCAATAATAGTAAATTGCAAGTAGTAACCTCAGAAAAAGACCTAGGTATCACCAAAACTAATAACTTAAAATGTAATACTCACAGAAACAGAATGGTTAAAAGTGTCATGGCATAATAGGATGCATTCTTAAACACATCAAAAGCTAAGAACCAGAGGTCTTTATTCCACTGTATACTAGCCTGGTCAGATCCCATCTGGAGTATTGTGCTCGCTTCTGTGCACCTACATCAGTAGGAGGAAAAACATTTTTGAAAAACTACAGAAGAAGATCACTATTATCATAAAAACTTAAAAATATTGAATATCAAGATAGACTAGAATCCTTGAGCTCTACTCTCTGAATACAGAGCTCTTCGAGGAAACCTGTGTCTGGCATATAGGGCACTTCAAGATCCTGCCTTGCTGGAAACTATCTGCCTTGAGAGACAAACTTCCAGTAATAATACCAGGTCACATAAATTAAAACTTAAACGTAGTCTTAATAAATCAGTTAAAAGATGCAACTTCATTACGCAGAGGCAGATGCTCTACACATGTCTGCAGTTACCAGTGAAACTTTGGAACAGTTAAAAGCAATCTTGATAAGTAGATGGGCAATAAAAATTCAGTTTCCACCATTAATGGTTAATGGTGGGAGTTCAATTTGGGTTCACCCTCAAACTCATAATGGCCTATAAACCTATGAACCTATTGTTAATGGAAGAACAGATACCCTAGTCGGGGAACACTGTGCTGCTTCACGTAGTTCTGACTCTTAAAGCCTTAAATTCATGGGACTAGAAATGGTAGCTACACCAAAATGAGGAGGAGATAGAGAAAATCTATTTCGTAAGGAAAGTAATATTTGTAACCTGGGAAGGATTAAAATAGGGTCTTAATGAACGATGGAACCTTAAACCTTTTCTGGTTAACTGATAAACTACTGTGAAAAAACTGAACAGTCTGCCATTGTATTGACATATCTACATTCTCTTATAGGGCAGATTACTGAGATGTGTCTATTGTGTGAATTGATTTGTTTGTAAGTTGGCTTCAGTGTTTTTCTTTTGGAAGGCTATAGCCTGTAGTTCAGGGCAGTGCAACTGCCACACACCCTTTAGCCTATTTAAGGGCTGCTCTCCTCAAGCCACACACAAGCATTTTCCTTGCAGCTTGAGGCTCTGTCAATCTGTCTTCTCTCTAAGGGCTTACAGGGCTTTGCCCCCCATGTATGCTTAGTCTCTGCTTGGTTTGTGCTGGACTCCAGTTTTCTGCTTTTAGTTTGTATTGCTTCATGCTTCTGTGTGTGCTGGTTCCTTCTTGCTCCTGTCCTTGTGTTTGCCTTGTTTTGTTTTTTTTTTGGTGGGCTTTTAATTTTCTAGTGCCCTGTCTGTACATCTACTTGTGCTTCAGGTTATACTGCTGTGTTTCCTTGCCTGCTACCTTGTGCCTGTACCTCAGGCTCCATTTCTCACCTACTATTGCAGCCCTCTGTTCACCGTATTGTTCTTTGTATGCTTTAGCTCAACCTGCTTTCTGCCTAACAAGCCTCAGTCCCTGCTATTGTCATTGTCTGTTTCATCTCACACTGCAATCTGCTGCCTTGCTTCCCTTAATTGATTGCACCTGCTCATGGCTTTGCTGCCTAGCTAGCAACTTCTCACTGTTTTACTGCTTCACAATAACCTAAGCAACTGAGTCCATGGAACTCAATCCTGCTTCCTGAACGTATACCAAGCAAATATTGCTGCTTTTCAGTCTAGTGCCTCCTTACAGTTTCTATGTTCATTTAGATTGCTACCCATAAGCTATAGTTAACTGCTGCTGGATGCTGCTCATTTACTTTGCAGCCCTACTGCATTACTCCTCACTTCTATGTTTGTGTTATTTAAGCTTATTTATTGCTACTTCCAGCTTCACCAAACCTTACTTATATCAAACCCTCAGTAGTTTGTTTCTGATGATAATTCAACTTGTTTTCATGGCTGGCAACATATTAAACTTATTTCATTAGCTGCTTGGTGTTGTGGTGTCATGTTTGTGGCTTTGTTTTTCCTATGGCGGGACTGAGCAGTCACATTGGGCATCATGGTTTCAGGCGCAGAAGCAGCTTGTAACTTCTTATATGTTTTATTGGTCACTGGCTCGCTCCAGCATTCTATTGCTGCTCCACACAGCCTTTATGGCATTTCGCAACCAGCTATTCCAGGCAACTCTCAACCTTAAGGTAGCTGGCTCTGCCCAGCTTTCTACCATCCTTTCCCTGCTATTCTGTACCTGACTTACACAGTCATCCCAGCCTTTCTGTCCCTCACAGTCCTCTCAGCCTTCCTGTCCCTTGCACTACCAGTATTGCTCATATACCAGCCGTCATGGCACTAACATAATCTGCTTGAAAATCTGGTCATTCCAGGACCCTCCTCTTCAATACTGGCATCCCCATCCAAGTTTGATAGCATATCATGTTTAATTGCTTTGAACTGCACCTCCTACCTAACTGGCTTCAAAGCTTCCTCCTCTCCAAACATCAGCTCCTGGCTTTGCCTGGCCTCGCTGTTCTCTTTCTCATAATATACTATTCAATTCACTCCTAATTTGGCTTTCTAATGGACTTGGTCAGCATGCATGCCTGTGGTTGACAACAGCTATTTGCCTTTCCTAGACTCCACAAGAGGGTCCATACTGCTCAGCCTGACCGCACGACAGGTATCATCCAGTCAAGACCCATTAGAAACATAGAAACATAGACTTTGATGGCAGATAAGGACCGAGAGGCCCATCTAGTCTGCCCATTTCCTACCTACAGGATAGGCCGCAGATCCTAGTTAACCAACAGCCTTTATCTTCCTGCCCCCACAAGAATTGCCTTATGTCTGTCCCATGCATCCTTGAATTCTCCCACAGTTTTAGACCCCACAACTTCCTCAGGAAGGCTGTTCCACGCATCCACTACCCTCTCTGTGAAATAATACTTCCTCAATTGCCCCTGAACCATTAGATGATCCACAGTGCTTAATCTGACCTATGTACAGGTATCCACATGTCTGCTATCATCAATTATGACCCATGTACAGGTCCCATGCTCCTTACCATGTGCAGGTCTCATGCTCATTACAACTAACTTTTCCACATTTTGGAGACATGCCGACCATATCCATTGTTCCAGGACTCAGGACTAGCCCTGTGGCCAATGATCTCTCTCTGCACCCCAAAGTCCACATCTTGAGCATGCAAAGCTTGTGGCAGGGTCTCTCATCTGGGCCATAGTTGGGAAGGTCCTCACTCCAGGTGGACCTTCAGCCGTCAACTGTACCCGACGGCACCTCTCGATGTAGCATTTAAGACTTCAGCAGGAAGGGTGGGCTCTCCTGTACGGAAGGACCCTTTAGCTGTCCAAGCAGATTCAGAGGCATCTTTTCATGCTATTCTTTTTTTTTGCAAATAACCAAGCTTTATTGAACCATTTCCAACATAAATTACACACCAAACAATTAAATGATACATAGAAACCATAAAATGATAAATGAAAAGAGATAACAAGGGAAAAGGAAACCCCCAAACCCCTCAGAAATAAGAAAAAAGAAAGAAACCCTCCAACCCCACCCCTTTTCATGCTATTCTTCCTGCAACTACCTCTGGTTCACCTGATTTGTTCATAGATCGGTAGGCCGGCTGACGACTGCAAGTCATTACTTTCTCCTCCTCCTGCCTTGGTCGACTCTTGTTGCAGAGTGCACTTGCAACCCCTATGGCATTCCTGTTAGAGGGATAGAGGACAGTGTTCTCCACAAAATTGCAATTCCCTTGTATTGGTCTACTAAATTGCAGTAGCAGAGCCATCACTAACCAAAACTGTCCCAAAGCCTAGAGGGAGGTGACCTAGACCTTGGATCCCCAGAGGTTTCCTCCTCAAAGGGATTTTTCCTCTCCTCCATGCCAGTGGTCATAATACTAGATAGGCATCCTTGTAGTCCCTAGGTCACTTAGGTAGGTTTCTGCTGTTGGATGGAGCCAGGTGGATATCCTGTAATAGTCCAGTCTCCCTTTGGTTGTTCTTCTCCTTAGGAAGCCACGCTGCTCAGTCAGACTTCTGAGTAGGTCACTACTCACCTGTCATTTCCTGCCTACTTTACTCCAAACAATATGACCAACTGACCTATGCTACCAGCTGAACCCCATTACCAACCGACCAATGTACAGGTCTTCATTGTACCCATGCTACCAATTGAACCTACTACCAACTGACCTATGTACAGGTCCTTGACCCCAGTATGTGTTCACTACCTTGTATACTTTGCTTGAAACTCTTTTGGGCTTCTTCCTAAGGTACCTTAGCTAAGGGAATCACCCCATGGCACCTCAAGGGGTAGAACCCTCCCTAGGTTTCCTTGCCTTTGTACCCCTACAGCTGGTATATCCCATGGACTGAGAGGCGAACACCCAACGTTTATCTAAGTTATACAAGCATGAAAACTTGTTGCAGAGGCACATTGAACTGTTTCTTTTCAGGCTCTTTCCTTCACCTTCGTGTATCCAAGTTGGTTCGTCTGTCAGTGTGGATCCCTATTTGAAATGAACAACTAGCAGAAGTTGCTTGCCAACAGGGTGATTGCATGGCATGTGTCCAGTTTTCTTTTGAGATTTTAGCTTTTTGTTTCAATTTAGGCAGTGGTTCACGACTGCATGAAATAAGCATTTGTTCAACCTGATGGAATTTGTAAATACATGTCTTTTTGAATATTTTTACACATACAAACATCAGGATGTTGGGACATCAGCTGAATTGGGCTACATGAACACATTTTTTATTGGGTGCCACTGCTTGTACAATGCAAATGCTAACTGCAGAACTCTATGAAAGTGTTAGCACAAGGTAAAACCTATACTTTTTATACACAGTGGCTTTAAACAAATCAGCTGTGCTAATTACCAATGCTAATGTAGCTAATGGACCTGTGTTTAAGAAACAATGTTGCCGAGCTTGAGCCATGCCTCCTGAGGAAGACTTGGGTTTGAGTCGAAGTGCCGGAAGAGCTTGCTCTGAGCAGTGAATGGGTTTGCAGTCGGACTCTTTTGAATTCAACCTTTAACTTTAAATGGAGGCTGTTGTGTTTTATTTTACTTTGGCAATATAATTCTCTCATGAATTAAAAAGAAGCTGAGCGCACTACCTGTCCATGGTCTGACTGTTTTTGTTACCAGGAGTGCTATTCTTTAGGCTAGATTGGACTGACAGGAAAGCCAGCCTTGTTATAGCACCTGCCCTGCACCAATACTCACTGCACCTGTTGTGGGAGTGTGCTGTCGGATGGCCTGAGGTACAATGTGGACTTGCTGGCACAGTTATGTGCTGTTAGAGTTCTACTTAACCTGGAGGGCAAAGCAGGTTGTGCTAGGTAATTTCATCTGTTGTACTACTATGCCCCAAGGCTCAATTCTGGCCCCATGTTTGCAATCTATATGTTGCCACTGGGTGAGATCATCAGGTGGTATGGTGTTGAGTTTCACTGCTATGCAGATGACACTCAGCTATATTTGTCCTGGCCCCAGAGAATGGAAATAACATGGCCTCAGACCTGGAGCAGTGCCTTGGTAAAATCATTGACTGCATGGTCTCCAACTGATGAGCCTTAACTCAGGCAAGACAGGGTACTGCTTATTGAATGGTATCCGTGAAATTGATGACCACAAAATCATAACTGCAGCAAAAGGCAATGGCAAAATAGCACAGCAAAAAAGCGACTCAGAAAATCAGCGATCAATGAAACAGTGACCTACAACTTTCTCCCTCTCCGTTGCGTCCCCACCCTGGAGTTGATTATATACAGTAAGGAGGGTGGGGGTGATCCCTCTGCATGGGGTGCAGTGGCAAAGCCCACTGCAGAAACTCACTGTGACAGTGTTGTTGCCATTTCGGTGATCATTTTTTCCCAATCACTCTTGTGTCCATGCTGTTCTGCCATCACCATTTTGTAGTCGTCTTTTGCAGCCACCATTTCATATGGAACCTTATAGAATTGGACCTCCGTGGATCAGCAATAAGAAATTCTGTTGTCATGTTGCCATCCTAATGACAGTACACTTTGAGCTGTGGATGTGATAAAGAGTCTGGGTGTTTTTTTTTAATCCTAGCTCACACTTGAATGTCAGGTGTCAACTTTAGTTCAAGGAGACATTACCATATACTGTATGTAATATCACCTGGATTAAACCACATCTTGTGCCGGAGTGCCTGGTTATGATAGTACATGCCTTGCCATGTCAAGACTAGAGTACTTCAATGCTCTGTACTTAGGGTTACTTGTGGTTATTTGAGGTATGATATGCGCATGCAATTGGTCCAGGATGTTGCAGCCTGACTGATAGCTAGAACAACTGGAATGAGCATATCACACTGGTCCTGCTCAATCTGCACTGGCTGCCAATTCAGTGGCATATCAGTTTCAAGATTTGCTTGATTACATACATATGATTCAGACTCCTTCCTTTGCTACAGCTACACTGCCATTTATTCCACCAGCTTTTGTCTCTTTATTACACAGCAAAGTCGCATATGATGGTTCCTTTGTAATCTGGTTCTTGCATCTTCAGAGCTATCTCTGCAATTTGTTATGGCATAGAAAAGTCATCCATAGGGCCTACTATAGCTTACTATTTGGAAGGTGCTTGTGGGCTTGCATGCACCTGTTTTCAATATTACTGCACCATTCACTGTAGTAAATTTTTTCAATGAATTCCACCACCCACACTTCTTCCGATCACCCCTACCACCCCTATGGCTTTCTTTAGAAGAGCAGCTTTGCGTCAACATGGTCTCACCTGGGTAGTTTAATATATATGGCCGTCAGTTTCCCAAGCCGCCTGAGTTTTCCCCATGTTTTGGTCACCAAAGCCCTTCAACAGAGCCAGCCCAGTGGTGCTGAGGGTGGAGGTGCTGGATGCCACACCACTCCACGCCGTGACCCGGGTTCAGGAACCGTCATTACCGGGTTGGCAGGTGAAGAAGGATTGAGCATCCGGAGGACTGCCTCCTCTTCTCCAGGGTGGGAGGCATGTTGCAGTCAGTGTGCTGATGGCCTCTGGTGGTGGTTGGAGGCATCACAGTGCACAGACAGTTTACAGGGATGTGTTGGGGCTGATGCCAGGAAGGTGTGCACGGTAGTCATGCGTCTCTCATCCATTGGTGTCATTGTATGCCCTCACACATCAAGGGGTAGGAACAGGGAAAATAGGCAGAAGAAGCCAGAAGGGGAAGGAAGGAAGGAAACATATTCAATTCAGTGCTTTAGAGTAACTGGTAATTGCTATTTTTCTTTTAAACTTAGATTGCAGGCTTTAGTGACACTATACTTTCTTTGTTGTCTTTACTTATAATTGTTTTGGGCTTTTGAAAATTTAAAACATAGTGGTGGTGTAATTCTGTGCTGTCTTTAATTGCTGCAAATTTTATCTTGGCTTGTCTGACTGCCCTGTAGTTGGGTGAAGGGTGTTAATTGTCTGGCCTCTGACCTCAGCTACGTGATAACTGGAGGCGGGGCTTAGTCAGAGTTAAAGTAGCAAGCAGAGTTTTAATTTCTCAGAAGAAGCCAGAAGGGAAGGAAGGAAACATATTCAATTCAGTGCTTTAGAGTAACTGGTAATTGCTATTTTTCTTTAAAACTTAGATTGTAGGCTTTTAGTGACACTATATTTTCTTTGTTGTCTTTACTTATAATTGTTTTGGGCTGTTGAAAATTTAAAACAGAGTGGTGGTGTAATTCTGTGCTGTCTTTAATTGCTGAAAATTTTATCTTGGCTTGTCTGACTGCCCTGTAGTTGGGTGAAGGGTGTTAATTATCTGGCCTCTGACCTCAGCTACGTGATAACTGGAGGTGGGGCTTAGTCAGAGTTAAAGTAGCAAGCAGAGTTTTGATTTCTCGAAGAAGCCAGAAGGGAAGGAAGGAAACATATTCAATTCAGTGCTTTAGAGTAACTGGTAATCGCGATTTTTCTTTAAACTTAGATTGTAGGCCTTTAGTGACACTATACTTTCTTTGTTGTCTTTACTTATAATTGTTTTGGGCTGTTGAAAATTTAAAACATAGTGGTGGTGTAATTCTGTGCTGTCTTTAATTGCTGCAATTTTCACCTCCCTCCCTTCCTCCAACTCTTAATTATATGCCCTGTTAAATCTGATTGACAGGAGCTAAACACAGGGTATAGTAAGGGTGTGAAGTAGGAGGGCATAAGGGGAAGAAGCCCACCCTCAGCACGACAAGTGTTTTGACTCATTTGTTTATTTATTGGTTTCTTTCTTTAAAAAAAAATTATCTGAGGATCAGTGGCAGGATTTTTAGTACAGTAAATTAATAAAAGGGAACTAGGAGAGCTTCAGTAGCAGACAAGTAGTGGAATTGCAGTATAATGTGGGGAGTAGTGCAATGCAGTGGCTGTGGGGCAGCCATATTCAGGCAGACCTTCTGGACACTGAGGTGCTGCCCTATCTGCATGCATCTCTCTGGACTGCAGGATGAGGTAGCCAGACTCAGAGCAGAAGTAAACTGGGTCAGGAGTACCATCACCCCTATCCAGGGACCACCAGTCCAATGCCACTGCCTCAAAGGATGCCGAGAATGAGGAGCACTTGGATGACAGTGGGCTCAGGGAGGGTTAGAGCAGTTAGGCAGAGGCACATCCCAGATCCTGTTCCACTCAAGAACTCATATGCCACACTGGCAAATGAGGACAACCAAATAGAGGTACCCAGAGAAGTGGAAGGAAAGGATGTGAGGTTAGCCAAGGAGGTGACCTCAGCGGGAAAGTAGTGGACCCCAGAGGAGGAGGAAGTGAATCCTGGTGGGGACTCCATCATAAGAGGGATCCAGCTAGGAACACAGGAGGGGAGGACAGGGAGGTGAGGTGCCTACCAGGTGCCACGGCATGGAGGGATGGAAGGAAGATCCTGGGGATCACTGGGAAGGCAAGACGAAGGGTGAGCTGGATGTCATTATCCACCTAGATACTAATGACCTGGCAAATGGGGAGCCAAAGGAAGTTCAGGAAGAGTTTAGGAAACTGGGAGGGTCTCAAGCAAGTAGCTACTTCTGTCACTTTCAGAAGTACTACCAGTGAGAGGCAAGGGAGAGCTTGAGTGCATGCACCAGGAACTTTAACTCATGGTTGAAGAACTGGTGCTGTGAGGAAGGGTTTGGATTCATTGGTGACTGGGGACCCACCTGGAGGGATGGAGGTTTGTTCAAGCCTGACGGCCTGCATCCATCCTGAGGGGAATCCAAGCACTTATGATAAGTTTAAATGCTACATTGACAAGCATTTAAACTAGCAAAGGTGACAGGCCAGCAAGGAGGCACCCACTTGCTCACCCCCACAACTAGCAGTGAAACCAGTGAACCAGAGGAGTGGCTATCTCTGCAAAGCAGTGTGCAAAGATGGAGATTAGTGCCCAAGAGGTGGATAAGCTGAAAGGGCAAAATTCAGCAGAAGGGCAGACAGCAAGGAGAACCAGGGATAAATGACAACCAAGGAAGGGGCTGGAGTAGAACAGTGAAACAGTCTAGGAGGTCAACATGTGAAAGCCATGTGTGCAAATGCCAGGAGCCTTAGCAACAAGATGGAAGATCTGGAGGCTGTCGTGGTACAGTCAGACCTGGACATTGTGTCCATCACTGAAACCTGGTGTAATGATAACCACGACTGGGAGATGACCATACCTAGCTACAACATATTCAGAAGAGACAGAGCAGGCAGGAAGGGAGGAGGAGTGGCACTGTATGTGAAAATGACATAAGGGCCACAGAGATCCAGGAGGAACAAAATGGGGAGATACTGTGGGTTAAGCTGGAAAGGAAAATGGGACAGCCATCCACACAGGTGTGGTCTATAGACCACCAGCCCAGGAGGAAGAAACAGATAGGAGTTGATGCTAGCCATCCAAAGGATGGCAGACAAGGGTGAGGTAGTACTGGTTGAGACGCTATATTCCCCGATGTGGACTGGAGCATCCCAGCAGCAGCATCAACTAGGAGCAGATTTATCCTGGACTCCTTCAGGGTGCCTTCCTCAAGCAACTGGTCATGGAACCAACTCGGCAGAAGGCAATACTGGACCTTGTGCTCACAAACAGGGACAGTGTGATGGGGTAACAGTGGGGAGCACCTGGAAAACAGTGACCACCAGTCATTGTGGTTTGAAATCACAGAAAGAGCAGAACCAAACCACACAGAAACACGATCCTGGATTTTAGGGGTGCAGACTTTGGGAAAATGGAAGATACTTGAAAGAGGCATTACGGGAATGGGACAGGAATCAGGGGTTGAGGAACAGTGGGCAGTATTTAAAATGGGGATTACAAGAACAACAGAATTATGCATTAAGCAGGTTAGCAAGAGGAAAAGGAAGAGGAGACCATTATGGTTTTCCAAAGAGGTAGCAAAGAAAGTGAAAGCCAAAAGACTGCATTCAGGCAATACAAAAAGACACAGGCAGAAGGGGATAGGGAGAAGTACCAGGAGAAGCAAAGGGAGGCAGGGAGGTCAGTAAGGGAAGCCAAAGCTCAGACAGAAGAACACATTGCAAAATCAGTGGGTAGAGGGACAAACCTTTACAGATACATAAGTGAAAAAGAAAGACAAATGGAGGGATAGTGAGACTGAAGGGGAGGATGGGGGCGTGGAGGATGACAACAGTAAAGCTGACATATTGAACAGGTATTTCTGCTCAGTCTTTACTGTGAGGAAGAGGAGGGTAATGGGTCTGAAGGAGTACAAGGGTGAGAATGGTGCAGAATGGACACAAGTCCCTTTACACGAGAAAGGGTCCTGAAGGAACTGGAAGTAATAAGAGTTGATAAAGCAATGGGGCCAGATGGGTGCACCCCAGGGTCCTTAAAGAACTAACAGAGGTGGTGGCTGAACCTCTGGCTATCCTGTTTAGCCGATCACTGGAAACAGGGAGGTACCCAAAGACTGGAGGACAGCAGATGTAGTCCCTTTATACAAAAGTGGAACAAAGAGGAAGCAGGGAACTACAGACCAGTCAGCCTCACCTGGTAGTGGGAAGATCATGGAAGCACTACTGAAGGAGAGATTGGTGGAACATCTGGTTGTCAATGGACTACAGGACCCAAGGCATGGTTTCACCAGGGGAGGTCATGTCAGACCAACCTCGTTGAATTTTTGACTGGGTGACTAGGAGGTGGATCAGGGAGGGCAGTGGCATGGCCTATCTGGACTTCAGCAAGGCCTTTGACACTGTGCCACATAGAAGACTATTACACAAACTGAGGAATATGGATGTGGGCAGGACAGTAGTGTGGTGGGTAGGTAACTGGCTGGGTGGCAGGACACAGAGGTGGTGGTAAATGGCTGTCACTCCACAGAGGGAAGAGTGACCAGTGGGTACCACAGGGATCAGTGCTGGACCGGTCCTATTCAACATCTTCATCAGTGACATTGCGCAGGACCTAGAAGGCAGAATTTCACTGTTCACTGATGACACAAAGCTCTGTAACAGAGTAGACACACCAGAGGGTGTAGACAGAATGAGAAGGACCTGCAGAAACTTGAAGAATGGTCAGGGGTTTGGCAGTTGAAATTCAATGCAAGAAGTGCAAGATAATGCATATAGGGCACAAAACCCTGGCACAATATATCAGTTGAGGGTGAGGATATAGCGTGCACCAAGCAGGAAAGGGATCTTGGGGTTGTCATCTCTGATGACCCAAGGTAGGGAAACAGTGTGACAAGGCAGGTAAAGCAAATAGGATGCTGGGATGTATAGGCAGGGGCATCACCAGCAGGAAAAGGGAGGTCATAATTCCGCTATACAAGACACTAGTGAGGCCCCACCTGGAGTAAAGTGTACAGTTCTGGAGACCATACCACGTAAGGACATAGACAGGGTAGAGAAGGTTCAGAGAGGGCAACAAAGATGGTGCATGGATTGCATCACAAGTCCTATGAAGACAGGTTGAAGGAACTGAACATGTACTCCTGGAGGAGAGGAGGGAGAGAGGGATATGATAGAGACATACAAGTATCTTACAAGGAGGAACAGGTGCAGGAAAACACTATTTTTAAGCGAAAAAGATGTTCCAGGACTAGAGGGCATGGGATGAAGTTGGAGGAGGACGATTCAAAGGAAACATGAGAAAGAATTTCTTAGAACGGGTGGTGGACAAGTGGAACACCCTGCCAGAGGAAGTGGTGGGGCTGAAACAATCACGGATTTAAGAATGCATGGGATGGGTCACGTGATGCGCTAGAAGCGAGCGGACGTCAAGGGGTTGCTCTACTAAACGCTACTATTTTATAAGTTTTATACCTCTCCAACCTCCAACCAGAACCAGCAGCCTTAGGAGAGGTAGGAGAAGCGATCTGAAGTGAATTTTCCGACTTTGCAGAGTATGGACGAAACGGAAGCAAACTGGAGCTCGAGGCAAATGGCCCCGACGCAGTTTTCTCCGCAGATCCTGTGGATGATCTAACGCCAGCCCGTATCTATGGGGAGTTATCCACAATCAAAGATGCCCCTTCAAATTAATTGAGGATGTTGCAGACTTCAAACCTGCTTTAACACAACTAGCCCAACGAGTTACCGGCGTGGAAGCACGGGTATCTTCACTAGAGCGCAGTGCTGACAAGCAGGGCCCTGCTGTGTCTGAATTGAGGAGGTCTGTATCCAAATTAGAGGATCGCCTTGAAGACCTCAAGGCAGGAATCGAGAAACAATTTGGTTTTACTTGGCTTGCCAGAGGGGAGGAAGGTCCAAACATGATTGTTTTCCTGCAGAGAATGCTGAGAAAAACAGTAGGCCCTTCAGCCAATGGGCCAGAGTACATCATTGAAAGGGGCATAGGGCCCTTTGAGAGCAAAACCTGCTCCAGCGGACCCCCGAGGCCTATAATTTTAAGCTCCTGAATTACCTCGATCGAGAGCAGATATTGAGGGAAGCAAGGAAGCTCTCAGCAATCCTCTGGGAGAGCAAGAGACTTCTTAGTTCCGGATCTTACTGTTAAAAGCAGGATGGCGAGGGCCAGCTTTCACCTATTACATCTAAGCTTTTGGGCTGCTGGAATTAAGCACCGCATGTTATACCCTGCTAAACTGGAAGTCACCCATAAGGAGGGATAAAGCTGTTCGAGACACCTGAAGAAGCCCTGAAGGTGTTAAAGGACTGGTTTCGGACCTTTCCACAAAACCTGAAAGCGCGACTGCTGGTTTAGCTCAGACTTCTCTGAATGGTGGACTGATTATATTACGGTTCAGCTTGGACTTTTCCTTTCTGTCGAGTATTTGAATGCCGGACTTTAAGGACACCAAGTTACCATTTTCATTCTTCCTCTTGTTCCTGTGCTCCTTCTCCCTTTACCTCCCCCCCTTCCCTAATTTTTCTACATTTTCGGATTTTGGTACTTCCTTATACTTGCTAGGTTGTCATTCTGTTGGCAACAATAATGGCTTTAATATGTCCAATGAACACTTTTAAGTCTTTATTCACCAGGCCTAGAGAAAGGCGTTAACGGTCTTCTATTAGTGGATACTATGAGGATGTATCCTAAGCAGTGCTTTGTAGATGAAGGTTGAGCTGTAGGGACAATGGGCACCTCTATGTGTATTGACCTCTCAGTCAATCCGCAGTGATTTAAGGCACTGCAGTATAGGTTATTTGGGCTTGCTCCTTAGTTAGGCCTACTTGTTCCTCCCCACTTTTCCCCTTTGGGGTGCTGTATGAGTACATTACTTGCCCATTAACTGCTTGTACTGGTAGGAATTAGTAGACAAAAGGTCAGATTCTTTTTGGAGTTCCAAATAATTTGTTAAGACTTGCACCAAAGAGCTGATGGCAGAGCTCAACCTAGCAGCAAGTTTTGGTATTATAGAGCTATCACTCTCAATAGTTACCTAATCTATTGTTAGAGAGTTACGGAGATAGTACGGTATCTAGGTTTGGTTGTTTATTCTTTCTAGCTAGTTAGGGGTTGCAGCTGAGTAATTTTCATCAGAGTAGTACACTAAAATGTTATTCAAGACTGTTACTTTATTTCTAGACTTTGTGGAGAGAGGTTAATTATCCAACTTTCTTAAGGTAGTGAGAGGCCCCACCGCCAGAGCGTGCCATGGTCCAGAAGGTTGGAGGCGGCTAGGGCCGGGGTCAAGTTGTGTTTTAACGTTTGGGGAATGGTTGGGTTTGGATGGTGGGTAAGGTTTTTCCTTTACTTTCCAGATGAGTCGGGGTTATTGGGGTCTGGCAGCACAACAGCGGATGTGCTATCTTCCATTATTTGTTATATGGTTTCGAGCTGAATATAATTTCTTGGAACATTAAAGGGGAGAGATAACAAAAGAGGCACATTGTCCTTAACCATCTGGCACGCTTTAATCCTTCAATTGTTTTTGCAGGAAACACACATGATACCTGAACAACTTTCCTTTTTAAAAGAGATGGGTGGGTCAAGTCTTCGGGCGGGTTCTCCACATGCAAGAGGGGAGTGGTTGTTCTAGTGGCCAAAAGCGCTCCCTTCTGCCACAGAGGTGATCTCGGACCCTGAGGGGAGGTATATCCTTGTCGTGGGTAAACTAGCGGGTGCAAATGTAGTGTTAGGTTCCATTTACGGACCCAATCAGAATCTCCCACCATTTTACTCAGTTGGCAGTCCTCCTTGTGCCTATAGCTGATAAACCATTAATTTTAGGTGGGGACTGGAATTTGGTCCAATCCAATTGCCTGGACCGCTCATGGTCTAAAAGCATCTCCTGCCCCTCACAGGCAGCAATATCTGAGTTTAAGACTTCGTTGGGTTTGTCTGACCCGTGGTGCTTAAATAACTCTAAGGCTAAGGAATATACCTTTTTCTCCCCAGTCCATAAAAGCTATTCTCGAATAGACTATTTTTAGTAAGCTATCAGCTACTCCCTCTGATTCACAAGGCCTCTATCTTTGGTCGGTAATTTCGATCATTCTCCTGTTGGCCTCTGGTGCCGTCCACTCTCCTTGCCTCCTAGATCATTTTCATGGTCCCTGAACAATCACTTACTTAAAGACCTCCTCATATGAGATATTCAGAATTTTTATGCTTCATACTATTGAAGTGAACTGGGGATCCTCAGGCAGTTGACCAGGTGGGCGGCGCTTGAAGGCCACATGGAGAGGTGAATTCATTAGATTGGATGCAAATCCGCAAAAGAAAATTACACGTGACAGTGGTGGACTGTCTGAACAGAATAAGGACTTTAGATGCCATAAATGGTGATCTAAGATCTCCTCCCAGGAGCAAGAACTCTCGCTAAGAGTTTGGTATGAGACATCCATGAAAGAGAATGTAGAAAGATCTGCTTCTAATTTGAGGGCTTCTTATATAGGACAAGGTAGTAAAGCTGGGAAGATGCTGCTTGGCAGTTGAAAAGAAGGGCAGCAGAAAGGTGGGTTGCTTCTTAAAACATCCCCTGCAGACAGGCGTATATAATCTCGGCCATAGGATATTTTGAAAGCTTGCTGGCTTCTATAAGAATTTATATGCAGTGAGTTTCTATCTTCAGAAGCGCTTTTTAGAATGAGAGTTTCACAGATATTCCTTTCCTCAACTCCTCCGACCTCAGTTGTGAGTTAGAGGCCCCTTGAGACTGATGAAATTTCACAAGCCATTGATGCTTTGAAACTTGACAAAGCACCGGGCCTGGGTGGATTTACTGCTTTGTTCTATAAGACCTTTAAAGAGATTCTTGTCCCGTTATTACGGCAATTGTTTACCTTTGGTGCAAGGAAGGGATCAAGGATCCTTCTTTTTGAGGCAAGGATTATTCTTTTACCAAAGCCAGATAAATCTCCGGACCTCGTGACGAACTATAGGCCAATATCCTTATTAAATGTTGATATAAAATTTTTGCGAAGATTTTAGCCAACAGGTTAAAATCAGTATGGGTGGGAGTTACTAAGCCCCGAGCAAGTCGGGTTTGTGGGTAGCCGCTCTTCGGCAGACCACTTTGGAAAGTTGTTTTACTTAATACATGAATCCACTGAGTCCAGATAAAGAAGCCTCTCTGGTCGTAGATGCGGAGAAGGCATTTGATAGGGTGGAATGGGAGTTCATGTTCAAGTGCTCTCCAAATTTGGCATCCCAGACAATTTTTGGGCTATATTAAGGTTTTGTATACTTGTCCCTCTGCAAGGATTTCTTGTAACAACCTAATATCATTTCCCTTTAAATTAATGCGAGGAACCCGACAAGGATGTCCCTTTCACCATATTTATTTAATTTATATTTGGAACCCTTAATCAGAGCAATTAAAATGGATACTGGTATCCAAGGGTATGTATTCAAAGTGCTGAGTTTAAGGTGTCAGCTTTTGCAGACGACCTACTAATCCACATATGGCATAGCCGAACTCTCTCCCACAGCTGTTTTCCATTATCTTGCATTTTTCAGAGTTCTCTGGCTACAAGCTTAATAAGAGTAAAACATTAGTTTACCCATTATCCCCTCACTTACACCGAGCTTGG
Organism: Neoceratodus forsteri; assembly: GCA_016271365.2. NCBI lineage: Eukaryota > Metazoa > Chordata > Ceratodontiformes > Ceratodontidae > Neoceratodus > Neoceratodus forsteri. Next base: position 486,972,360 of record CM028132.1, on the reverse strand, counting down.
TGTTCCTATCTGGGCCTGACCTGGCAGACCAGCTTTCTTCCATACTTAGGTATTAAAGTTTCAAAAGACCCAACACAATTATATGAGCTAAATCTCAAACCCTTCTTAAACAGATTAGAGATGATCTCAGCAGGTGGACCCAACTCCACTTTCCTTTTGGGGAGAGTGAACACAATTAAAATGATGATTTTGCCGAAAGTCTCCTATTATCTTTTCAATCTTAACATATATCTGCCAAAGTCCTTTTTAACCTTTGTCACAAATATTGCAATCGACTTTATTTGAATGGTAAACCCCTCGGGCCTATCGAAAAGCTTACCCGTTGTAGGAAGAGGAGGCCTGCAGGTGCCTGATTTTTATATTTATTATTTAGCAAGCATATATGGCAAGGTCTGCCCAATGGGCGCCCGACACTTGGCATCTTCAGCAAGCGGAGCCTTTAGATGAGTTGATGGCTCAAACTGTTAAGTTGGATCTAGAGGCCCTCCTCTTCTCTCCCTGGTGCAGAATTCCACCTAAACTTAAAGACACCCCACTTGGATGGGATATTAAAGCCCTTTTTCAACTTTACTGTTGCTAAATATCCCTTTTAAAAGGATTTGTCGCAACCCCTTCTTAATAATCCGAACTTACCAATTGGCAATCGGCCGATAAAAAGGAAAGTAGGTAATTCTTCCAATAAACTTAGAATTGCTGACTTTGTGTCGGGCGGATATCCGGTTTTCTTCCGGAATTGATGGAGAAGTTTATAGTAAATCCCAAGGATAGTTTTCGGTTATACCAAATTCAAACTGCATTCACTCATTTCTGAAAGGTGGTCAAGGACAGGAGCAGGCGGGGATCCTGATAGCGAAGATAAAAGTCCTCGCCTTATCCAACAAAGCGATCTCCAAAATTTACAAACTTATTCTCTCCTTAGAGAGTCCAAGGCCTCCCTGCCCCGCATTATTGGAAAGTGAACTTGTTTCAAATTGGCCAGATGAGACTTGGTCAAGAGTTTACGGACTTATACAATTGTATCAAACAAGACAGATTAAGAGGCTACAATTTAACATTTTACACGCTTATACCTTTCTCAAAGCTAAGCTTTCATATATAAAAATAGATCTCCTAAATGTCAGGACTGTGGTAACCCTGGGCTACCACTTTACATAAACTTTGGGAGTGCCCTAAGTATCTAAGTTTTGGGATTCTATCCGTACTTGGATGGCCCTCTCTGTGATGTAGTGGTTTATTTTAGTCTTGAGACTCATGCTTCTGGGCAATTTGGCTAATATTTCTGCTATAGCCCACAAACGCCAGTTAGCATTAATATCCTTAGTGGCTAAATTGTTACTTCTCCGCTGTTGGTGTAGAGAGGGTACACCCTCATGTAAGGAATGGTGGGATGCCTTTCTGGAAGCTTTAAATGCCTAAAGAATGGTGGCCTCTACTTTTAATTCGGGAGAAAAATTGACAAATGTTGGGGCAATATAATTTGATTATTTAAGGCCAATAGGGTTAGTAGCACAATTGCCGCATAGTTTTGCATTGATAACTTAAAGGGAAGAGACGACCTAACCCTTTACTACACATTGTTGGACGTTAAGGAACGAAGTGGCCTAGGCTCTATTATTCCCTCCTCCTATACAGTTTAGTCCATCCTTTTCCCTTTTTATTTGTTCCCTTTTTCCTACTACTATATATTTCCAATCCGCCACTAAATTTTTACCCAAATTCTATTTTGTCTCCGCTTCTTCCACTTGGAGGGTCCTAAAGGGATCACCTTTTGGATTATACTTCCTTCCTTGTTTTATTCTTAGTGATCCCTATGGAATTTTGATTAAATTTTAATATCCCTTTATTTGTTGGGTTGTCAGACCCAGAGGGTGGGGGTTTGGGTTGATATGGGTTTTATTTTTCATGTTTTTACTTTTTATTGTACTGTATCCCACCTTATCTACCAATGTAAAGATGTAGTGTATTTGATGATGATGTACAAAGTTTGCTATTAGTGAAATAAAGTACAGTTAAAAGAATGCATGGGATAGACATAAAGGAATTCTGGTAGTCAGGGCAAGGGCAACAGACTTCTAGGAAAACAAACTGAACTTACAAGCTCAAATGGGCAGACTGGGTGGGCCATAGGCCCTTATCTGCCGACACTGTCTATGTATCTATGTATCTATGTAGTCACGGTGGCATGATGGCTGTTTCCATGGAGGATTAGCCAGTTCGAGGTGCACAGCGATACTGGATCCTGGTCTGGTGGCTGAGTATTGGGGGTCTCTCCACCACCCCACTGAGGGGCAAGCCATGTGGTAAATGCTGTGAGGCCTGAAAGTGGAGTGGAGATCCTTGGGATGGCGGACGGAGCCTGAGAGTGGATGCCTGGACATGGGGCAGGTAAGGCAGACTGGATGTCAGGAAAAAGTATAAACTAAAAGAAAAAAGTCCTTCAACAGATCCATTCCACCTGGGTCTGGATCTTAGGAAAGCTCTTGCTCAACCTCTCTTGTGTAACCTGCATTTTTGTATAGCGAACTGCCCTACACTCTCTACTTTCTGCCCACATAATTCAATAGGCCTCGTGGCCTCCTTAGTTAACAATAGAAGGCTTCTACCTGCCAGCAAAATTCAGGAACACATTGGAATTCCCACTTACCACCTTTTTAAACACTTGCAGCAGGTTATGCTCTCTTTCTTTTAGGGCCTCCACCTTGATGGGAGGGACATTAGCCCTTTGCTGCAAACACTTATTGACATGGCGGATCACCCTCGTCCCATTTCCATCTTCTACAAGTTACTCCAACAGTGGGATCTGAGAAGTCCCAAAGGATCTGTTTTATTGGTAACAGGAGTTGGGCCTTACTCTGGATGAGGGAGCATGGCGGCAGGTCTGGCAGCATTTGTATCGCTAGGTTAAGCAGGATCGACTCTGTTTCTTATAATATCATATTTTGATGATCTATATCTTACCCCATCCAGGCTTTGTAGGATAAGCCTGTCCTCATCTCCCACTTGTAACCAGTATGGTCGCTTTGAGGGGACCCTAAAACATATACTTTGGGATTGCTCACTGGTGACTCCTTTCTGGCAAGCAATTTGGGATTCCTTAGATCCATTTTGGGTTTGGCTCCCATTTTACCCTGCAGATCTGTTTGGTGGATCATTTCCCAGTGGGTGTCATTGGTTGTCACAAGGCTTTTATATCCTTGATCTCAAGTTTTGCCAATTAACCATTGTCTGACACTGGTTGGATGACTCAGTTTCATCCCTTAGAGAATGGCACTCATAAGTACTTCAAGTTCTTGAAATGGAGAAACACATCGCCAGCCAGCAGGTCCAGCGGGGGGTTATGAAGTGTTAGGGGTCCTTGTTTGCCCTTCTCACCCTAATTCAGGCTTCCTAGGGGTATTGCTGGGACTGGTGGTATGACTGGTTTTCCCACAGGGATGACTCTAGGCTCCATTTTATCTCCCTTTTTCTTCCTAGTTTAGTCTATTCCTTTCTATTTGTTTTTATTGTACTCTGGGGAGCTTGGGGTTGGCTGGGGATGGAATGTTTGGGTTGTTTGTTATTATTTTTTTTTATCATGTCTTATACTGTTCTACTCAGGTTTACTGCCTGGTGGTTTTGTATTTGACTTCCTAATACCTGTAACGCATTGGTTGTTACCTGATAGTTTGTACATTGCTGTTATAACTTTAATAAAGTATATTAAATTGAAAAAATTATGGTACCTTTGTTTAGCACTGTTTACTTTTTAAGTGCATTTGTAATTTGTTTAATTGTACTCAGTTTGTACTTTACATTAATCATTAAAACTGTGTATGCTTTTATTATTGTATTTCCCATTCATTATCCCCTGAGTTACAACAGGAAATCAGTCTTGGCTCAGTGTGCCTTTCTCAGTTATCAATTTTCCAATAAATAAAGAATTAACTGACTGACTGACTAACCAACCAATCTAAATAACTAATCTAACTAACCAACTAACGAATCCAATTCAACTGGCAACTAACTAACCAACCAACCACAACCAACTAATTAACTAACTAACTAACTAAAATAAGGCCCTACATTATCTGGGGACCAGACTATCTGAAACGCCCTGACTCCTAACACCTCTGTACACTGTCTCTACTCCACTGATGCAGGTTTGTTAAAGTTCCTGGCCCTCGACTCAAACTCTCAGGAGATAGACCCATTGGAGAGTTGTGCTGGTTATATGGCACTTCCTTCTACTTGGGGTTCAACCAGCTTTCCCACTGGATGCCTTTAAGGAGCCTTAAACCTATTCTTTCAAGCTGGCCTACGTTCTTTTAGTTTGCTTATTTACTGCTTTTATATACATACTGTGTATTTATTAACTTGTTATTTATTATTTCTTGTTCTCCTGTAAGGTGCCCTGAGTCATCTGGAAAGAGCACCATCGAAACAAAATTGCCTTGCACTATATTCAGTCTGTCAAGGCTAAGGAAATCTCTACAATACCAATCTCACTTTTTTCTGTTGATCATGACTTCGCCTTTGCCAACTCAAACCTTTCAAAAGCATTTACTAGCAATGCGGGAATAATTCATTGACCTAGTGGCAACATTTTATCTTCCAAACCCTCCAAAAAACTAATCAATGCAATATTTAATTTTATCTTGACCAGCTGGCTGAATTTTGCACACCAGACATGGAAAAGGGGACCCTGAAGGAGATGAAGATAGTAATCTCCTCATTGGACTCAGACGGACTTGAAATAAATTGCTGTTTCAGCTAAAAAGTGCAATGTTTTGACTGTGGTATCTAGAGAAACTTGACAGCCTTTTCAAGGCACTTTGTTACACTGAGGACAGTGTAAGGTGAAAGGCTCTAACTTTTACTGATTTGGGGATTTATTTTTCTCATATTATATAAAGGATATCACTAAGTAATAATCTAAAGTGCAAACCAGAAAGTTGAGCACTCACCAACCTCAAAATAGCAAGGGCACAAGCCTCATATGAAAAGGAAATTTATTACATATTAAAAATATGTGGCATAAAAATACCCTGATGCATTTCGACAGCAACACCATCCTTTCTCAAAGGCCATCTATCAATGTCTGTTGCTGGTGCCCCTATAACTCCCCTCTCACCGACCCTCCTCTCAACACCCACCCTCTCCCACAAACATAACACTAACACTGGGGGTGACCAGTCCCCAGTGTCACCACCTCATATTTTTTTTTTATGTGTATTATAGGGGCATGGTCATGCCCCTATAGTTAGGGTGCTGTAGGCACTTTCATTTTAAGCCTCAGATTTTGCACTTTAATAACTTTGCAACTGTCAAAAGGATTTCACAAAATTTGGCATGCGCTGTCTCGTGTGGTAGATCTCTTGATGGGCAATGTTTTGTTCTGGTCAGATGTGCAGATTCTGAGATCCAGATAGTGCAAAACCCTTAAAATTCTCCCTTTTTTTCTCATCACCCAAGTGCCAAGAGATGGTATGGAATTTTAGTGTGACATTTGTATGGTAGAAAGAGCTTGGGTCATAGAACAGGCTTGTTCTTGTTTAGTTAAAAATATTAATTATTTCCAGTGACTGCTGTCTAGCGTAAGGTAACTGCAGTTGAATGTAGTCTCAACCGCAGTTACTCACTTGTTACACAGCAGTCGCCGGTTCCAGCAGCAAGACACGCCTTTGATGGAGAGGAATCTTCACTGTGTTGGCAGTTCAGGTGAATGAGGTGTGTGTGGGAGGGCAGGGGGGTGCATGGAAGTGGGTGCACAGTGGGAGGTCAGGTGAGTGGTATGAGTGTGATCAGCGCTGGACATTTTTTTAGGTTAAAAAAGACATTGAGGATGGTTTTCTATTCAAAGCTTGACTAGTACATGGGAGGGTGGGGGTACCATTAAGCACCAATGAGTGTAAAATTATCATAAATATGGACATCAGAGGGTACAGGGTGCCACTAGACACCAGGGTTATAATATATGAGGATATGGGAGGGGGGTAAGCTACTAACCACCAATGCTATAAGTAAATTATTATAAATAAGGGATATGGGAGGGTACTAAATTGTTATAAATATGGCATCAGAGGGTGGTGGAGGGGTGCCACTAGACACCACGGTTATACTATATGGGATAAGGAGGGTGTCACTAACCACCAATGAAGTATGACATTATTATAAATATGGGCATTGGAGGGGTGCCACATAGATACCAGGGTTATAATATATGGGGATATGAGATGGTTAGGGTGCCACCAACCACCAATGGGGTACTATAGTATTATACAGTAAATATGGGATTGAAGGTGGGAGGTGCCACTAGACACCAGGACTATACAAAAGTTAAATGGGAGGTGGGGTGCCACTAATCACCAATAGGGTAATACATTATTATACAGAACAAGGATCCAAAAGAAGAGTGCACTGGCTGGGGTGCCTGGATACAGTGTTAATGAAGTCATAGCCCGACACCACCACCACCAAAAATAAAATGCTGTCATAGGATTCAAACCAGGTGTTGAAGTTTATTTAAAGTGTCGGTGCTGTAGGCACTTTAAATTAACTTCAGCACCTAGTTTGAATCCTGTGAGCAGCATTTTACTTTGGTGGTGGTGGAGGTGGGATTTTATAACTTTGTAATAAATTATTACAAATATGGGAATATGGGAGGGTGGGGGTGCCACTAACCACCAATGGGTAGTACAATATTTGAAATATGGGGAAATGAGAAGGTGGGGGGTGCCACTAGACACTGATAAAATTATGTATGCATAGGAAAGACCCCACACTCCCACAGCAAAATGCATGAAAGCCTGCACTCCACAGTAAAAATAAGGATACAATTAATATTATCTCACAAAGTAGGAAATAAGTTGCAAAAACTGTGTTAATGCTCCAGTTAGGGGTCAAAGAGATAATCAAGCCTAATGTTCACCCCATTCCATCTGTAAATAAGGTAAGATGTGTAGACTTTAAGAGAATAGGGTGAGTGTTAGGCTTGAGAAGCTCAAGGCACACCCCACACCTGCTTTCCTGTCTGCTTTGGGGTGGGCTGTTAGAGTTGCAAACCCTAACGCACATTTCCCAACTGTTGTCACTTTGATCCTAACTGGAGCATTAACAAAGTTTTTTGCAACATATATATCTATATTTTATTTATTTATCTATTTATTGCAATATTTGGTAACAACCTTTGAGCTCAACTTTAGCATTTACAAAGGTTCCATGTTAAATGGAGAACATATACAGAGGACATAAAACAGTATAACTCAGCTCGATTAGAGCCTCACTGATATGCATTAAAAGCTTTAGGAGGTACATACAGGTGATTTCATATTACAGTAAATTACAAAGAAATATTAACATATTGTGCAGTTTAGCAGCCAGAACACAGAGCTAGCATGTCATATTATAGCACAGAGTATATTTATATATATATATATATATGAAAAACTTTGTTACTGCACTAGCTAGGGTTATTCTACAGCAATAAAAGTGAGGAAAGTTGACATTAGGGTTCCGCCTTGCACCCCACTCTCACTTCGCCTCCACCAGCAGGCATCAGAGTGTGCATTGGGTCATCGAGACTAACTCTCATCCATCCCATGTGTAAACAAGCTGAGGTGGTGCAGAGTAGGAGAATGGGGTGATAGTTAGGGGCCATCGACCCCAACGACACCTCAGTGCCTGTTAGTGCAGGCTGGATGGGGTGGTGCAAGGGTTTGGAACCCTAATGTAGAATTTCCTGCTTTTGTCACTGTAGAATAACCCTAACTGTTGCATTAACAAAGTTTTTGCATAGAATTTCTTACTTTTTAAGAAAAAAATAGAAAGTAGAAAGTTGCACAAGTTGGTTGGAGTGCGGGTCCTTTGGGCCCTGTACCTATCAACTTATAAGTGTCAGCCACATTACACACCTAATGACTAAAAAGTACATTGACAACACCAAGGCCAGCCACCACACACATGTAAATGTAGTAGAACAATAGAAAACGCTGTCCTAGGGATGTAAACTGTGCCACACAATATCTCTGAAACATTTATTGTCTGACACGTGAAACACAGCAATTCACATCTACAGGGCAGTCCGTCAACACCCTCCAAAGTTCAAGTGAAAAACAAACTGTGTCTGAGATATTACATGTCAAAGTTTGAAATTTTCATTTGTCAGAGTGGCACAGTTCCACACCTGTAGACATTAACACACACAATAACTGCAACTACATCCATGACACTAAGGCTAGGTATCCTATCAGTTTCAAGCCTCAACAAGCAAAACACTGTCAGCAGAATGTAAACTGCACCATGCCATATCTTCGCCTAAAATTTTTATATAAATGTAAACACTGGAATTTATACCCACAGGACATGCCATAAACACCCTCCAAATTTTAAGTAAAAGACCAAACCGTGTCCAAGATATAACATGTAAGATTACTAAAATGTTCCTATCTATTCCATTATAAAAAATCTGGCCATTCTTGTCCCTATTTTATATCAAAGATCGCGATCAAAAGAATCTCACGATCAAAGAATTTGCAGGCTCATGAGCAAAGAATAAAAAATTGTGAAAAGCAAGATCTTACTTCAAGAGGGCTCTGCAGTAGGTAATTACATATAGGACTGACGCCGCCGGCGGCAGGACCCCACGGAAAAATTTCTAGCTAGCAGTCCCTGGCGGGGACCACCCCACGTCAGGTGACCGGCATCAGATGACGTCGGTATAAAGGGGCGGTCCCAGATGCCTGCCTTCCAGTTCTTTCCCAGCTAGTCGCAGTGCCTCGCGGTTAAGTTCCTATCGCTCAGTCCTGTTACTTTGTCAGTTTTCCGATTAGTTTCAGAATTTTACTCTTTCATCAGGTGAATGTCAATATATGTCGTCCCCTTCAAAGAATAAGTGCGACTCATGCGCCGCCTAACTGACTCACAAAGACAGTCACTCCCTCTGCCTCTTCTGCCTAGGCCCTGACCATGGTTGATAAGTGCCCGCACTGTCTCGCGTTCAACGCGCCACCCGCAGACGACGCCAGCAGTCCTCAAGCCCATCTCCTCAAAAGAAGATGTCTGGGCGATGGAGAAAGAGCTGAGAAAACTTCAGCAGGCGCCGACTCTCCTGAAGGGCACAAAAGCAGGATAAGGAAAGGCACCAGGAGAAGGCTCTCCTATTCCGCGGACTCCGCCGGAGTCGCTGGCCAGGTAACATCTCTCCGGGATCGCCCAACCGCAGCCCCAAGGCTTTGGAGGAGGCGCCGGCCCACCCGACGGGTTCGAGTTCGAGCTCACCGGGCGCTCCGGGGTGAAAGTGAGACTCCTGCCCCAGTCCTGCCGCTGGCCTGTGGCCTACTGGTGCGGCACCTCCCTTGCCGGACGCCGGCCCCTCCAATGTACACCGGGAGAAGGGCTCTAAGATGCCTCGACTCTTCAGGGCAGCACTTGACAGCGCCTCCATCGGACCGGGCCTCCCTCATTCTCTGCCCGCCTCCGATGAGGGACCCCTAAAGCCGGACGCCGGCTCTCTGGCATCCACCAGACTCGTCCATAAGCCACCGCCAGCTCCTCTGATGTGTCCGGACCTCTGAGCCTACAGCGGAACTTTCTACTTCTGTCATTCCAGGCTCTCCGCAGCCTTTGCTGCCATCAGGGTAGCCCCACCCACCCCTGCCTGACCCGAGGATTTTTCCTCCATCCCCAGAGCGAGGCTCGGACCTTGGCTACCGTCCCATCCTCTTTCTGAAGAGGCCGCCTTGACGCCGTTCCCCTGATGCTGGCCGCTGGGTCTTCCGATGTCGCCCCAACGCCAGTCCCGCCGACGCCGGTTCTGACAATGGCCCTCCCGGACGCTGGCGGAGGATTTTTCCTCTGCTCCGGCTCCTCCACCCCACGGGCCTATCCCGGCTGATCCGCCCTGAGTACCCAGTTGGGCCATCTGCTTCGCAGTTTCTCCAGTGCCTGGGTATCCGCCATTGTATCCGGATGCCGGTTTTCCCAGGCCCGCAGTATCCTGCGCCGCCGCACCGGTGCCAACTCCTTCAACGCCGCAGTACCCGACGCCACAGTACCTGTCTCTGGGATACCCGCAGCTGGGTTACGGATACTCCCTCATGGATTTCCTCCGCATAACTGTCCCTCCTCCTCCTCCGCCCCCTAGCCGCCGGTGGATCTGCAGGAGACCCTTGCTTCTTGGTGGGCTGAGACCAAGGCTCAGCTCACCAAGGAAGTCGAGAGCCATCTTACGGCGACGATGCCTCCCCCGGCTCCCGTACGCCCCAGACTGCACACTCCTCTCCACTTCCAGATTCCCGGCTTTGCCTCGATCCAGAGAGGGGCAGAACACGGTTCTGGGATCCTCTCAAGGAACCCGCTCTCCCCTAGACGAGTTAGGAGTCTTACTCTGCTTCAGACTCTTCTTCCCCTTCTCTCTCGGACTCTTCGAGGCTTCCATGGAGGTTCCAGAAAGACGACGAGCCCGCCTCCCGTCCAAACCCCGCCGAGACCTCTGAAGTCTCCTCCGAGGATCCTTCCTTCACGGAGTTGCTCAGGAAGATCCAGGAAGTTCATCAGTGGCATTCCTTAGAACCAGATCCCCAAAGGGTAAAACTCACTGAGCATCTGGACTTGCCCTCACGGCTCCTACCTTCGTGCCACCCCTGGATTGAGCCTCACGCCCACCTTGTTTCCACTATTTGGAAACAACTGTCCGGTTTTAGCCCCACTTCCCAGGAAGTCAAACAGGCTATACCAGGCCCGGAGGGTGTAGACTTTTAGACTCTCACCCCCTGCAGACTAGCTGTGATTAGTGCCGGTCACGGCCGGTCAGCACATCCAAAGCACTTGAGCACGCCTCCGGATAAGGAATCTCTACCTTCTGGATCAGTATGGAAGGAAGATCTTGCTTCTTCCACACTGGGGATTAGGGCCCTGAACTATGTAGCACATATGGGGGATTACCAGAAGGCTGTCCTTACCCAGGCGGAATCCAAGATTGATTCTCTGCTGACTCTCAACTCAAGCAGGAGTTGGCCGACCTGGTTTGTTCTGCTCGCTCGCCAGTCGTCATATTCTGAGGACGACCTACGTGCAGTGGACACCGCAGGATGGAGTTCTGCATTCGCCGTAAGTTCGGCATCACACATGGCTCCATGTGTCAGGTCTGGTCCCAGAGGTGCAGTCAGCTATCCAAGAAGCACCTTTCAGAGGTTCTGTGCTTTCGGTGGTGATGTCAAGGAATCATCACTGACTTGCAGGAGAAGGACGCCCTTAAATCGGTTGATTCAATGTACTGTCCCCATCCCCACAGCACCGTCCCCTTCACAGATGCAGCCGGCCTCAAGCTTAAACCCCAGGGAAGGCGGGCCACTAAACGTGTGGGCCCCATACAGCTGCCAGGCCCCGCTGCCCAAAGCAACGGGTGCCCCAGCTGTGCACTGCCTCACACCACCTGACTCCTTTCCTCTCCCACCACCTCCGGACGCCCTGGAGGAACTGGTAGGAGGGAGGTTCTCCTTCCACCTTCCGGGTTGGGAGAGGATAACTTTGGATTCATGGGTGCTTCAGATCATAGCAGAGGGGCACTCCATAGAGTTTCTACAGAAACCTCCACGCCACCCCCTCTGAATTCCGCTTACTCAAGGGACCATCTTCCTTGGTCAGGGAAGAAATCTCAGCACTTCTTGTGCAACAGGCTATAGAGCCCGTCCCTCCTCACCTCTACGGGACGGGGTACTATTCCCACTTTTTCCTTGTACCAAAGAAGACGGAGATCTCAGACCTATTCTCGATCTCAGCTCCCTGAACCTGTATGTGGAGTACAAGAGGTTCAGGATGCTCTCCTTCAACCCTTTTTGCCCCGCTTTGGCTGGGCCATTGGCTTTGTGCACTAGATATGCAGGATGCATACCTGCACGTCCCCATTCACCCTTCGCACCGAAGTACCTCAGGTTTGCATTCCAGGGGCCCACTACCAATCCGGCACTCCCATTTGGTCTTTCCTCTGCCCCCGAGTCTTTACCAAATGCCTGGTGGTGGTAGTGGCCCACCTGCATTCTTTGGGAGCTCAGGTTTTTCCTACCTGGACGACTGGCTCCTGGCAGCCCCATCCAGGAGAAACTCCTGCATTTCCTCTCCCTCACTCAGCAGGTTTTCACTGGCCTGGGTATTACCATCAATCATTCCAGGTCTCACCTGGACCCTTCAAAGAGGCTCCAGTTTATCGGGGCAATTTCGACACAACTTTGTGCAAAGCTTTTTCTGCCTCCAGACAGGGTGGCCTCCCTCCAGTCACAGATTTCCTCCCATCGGTCACACAGGAGGGTCCCGGCGAGGTCAGTGCTCCATCTACTGTTATGGTGGAGGCCATCCCGACGGTTCTGCGGCTTGCCTACATGAGAATCTCTCAGTGGACCCTTCTGTCTCAGTGGGATCAACAAGTAGATGACCTAGATCATCCAGTTCTGATCTCCTCGCCGATGGTAAGAGACTTGCAATGGTGGATGTTTCCAGAGAACCTCTTCCGGGGATCCCTTTTTCATCCTCCCCGATCAGACTCTGACCACGGATGCTTCAGGCGAAGGTTGGGGAGCCCATCTGGGTCCTCACTGAACCCAAGGCCTTTGGCCAAAGTTAGAGATAGTTCTCCACATCAATGTGCTTGAGCTTGAGCAGTGCTTTATGCACTCCAGGCCCTTCACCAATTCACCTTCCCAGTCACCTAGCTGTCCAAATGGAAAACATGTGCGTGGTATGGTACATCAACAAGCAGGAGGAACCAGGTCCTACCCGCTGTGCAAGGAAGCGATGAGGGTCTGGGATTGGGCAACTCTCCACAACCTTCACCTCAGGGCAATCCAAGTTCTGGGAGTCGACAATGTCCTGGCAGACAGATTAAGTTGCTCGTCGGCTTTCCACATGAGTGGGAATTGGATGAAGGTTCGAAAACATCTTCCAGGTTTGGGGACTCCTCAGATAGACCAGTTCACCTGCTGCCAAAACGTAAACTTCCAATCTTGCTCGCCGCCCAGAGTGAGGCGCTTTCTGAGCAGACGCTTTTCTCTAAGCTGGAAGGACAGATTCATCTATGCTTCCAATTCCTTTAGTCTCTCGTGGTGCTTCAGAAGCTTGCTCTAGAAGGAGTGAGAATGATTCTGATCGCTCCTTTCTGGTCCAGGCAAATCTGGTTCTCTCTTCTTCAACAATACTCAGAGGTTCTCCGCCTCCTCTTCCTTTATCTCCAGGATTCCTGACCCAGGATCAGGGGACCTGAGTCCATCCGGGACTCAAGTCCTTCATCTTCACACATGGCTCCTGCAGACCCAGCTCAATCTTGTTTTAAGGCTTTCTCCTAAGGTGGCCGAGATTCTAGTGGAGACTAGAAAACCCTCCACTAGGTCCACCTATGCCATGAAATGGAAAAGATTTTCTATCTGGGCTGTGTCCAGGAATGTGGAGCCCTTTTCCTGCCCCTGTGACCATTCTGCTTGAGTACATGCATCATCTTTTCGACCTGGGTCTCAGTCACTCCTTTTGAAAGTCCATATACGGCTATTTCAGCCTACCATGTCCCCTTTACTGATAAGGCTTTTGCTCAGCTGGAGGTATCCAAACTTTCCTCAGAGGGGTCCTTCATCTCAGGCCCCTGTCTCGACTCCAGCTCCGCCTTGGGACTTAAACTTTGTCCTCGAGAAACTTGCCTTCCTCCTTTGAGCCTGCGGCTTCAGAGACATGAAGTTTTATCATGGAAGACACTCTTCTTGGTGGCCATTGCTTCTGCTCACAGAATTTCCGAGCTCAGGCCCTTATGTGTAAAATCCCTTTATCTGATTTTCCACAAAGAACGAGTAGCTCTTTGCACCTAATCCTAAGTTTCTTCCGAAGTGGTAGTGAGTCTACCTTAAATCAGTCTATTGAGTTACCTGCCTTTTTCATGCAGTACTCCAACCAAGGAGAATACTTGCTCCATACCATGGATGTTCACAGGATTCTGAGATACTACACCGATAGGACAAAGGATCTCAGAAATACTGATCAGTTGTTCATCTCTTTGCTCACTAAAAGGAAGGCAGTGCTGTCTCCAAGCAATGCCTACTCAAGTGGTTGGCTCATTGCATCACTTTCTGTTATGACAGTACAACAAGACCCTTCCGGGTCAAGTCAGAGGTCACCCACTCGTGGAATAGCAACCTCTGCGGCTTGTTTCAAGAATGTGTCTGTGGCAGACATCTGTGTTGCCACCACTCTGACTTCCGCCATACCTTTACAAAACATTACAGTTTGGACATTACCTCTCGTCAGAGCAGGCTTTGTTAGCCGCCTTGCAAGGCCTCCTATCTTGAGGTTTGCAAGGTTGTTTGCTACTCGAGTAGTTCCTCCTCCCGTGCCTTTCATTTGTTCCAAACTGCTTGGGATTCTGTCCTATATGTAATTACCTGCTGCAAGAGCCCTCTCAGTAAGATAGTACAGTTTCATAAGAACTTACCGTAACAGTAGATGTTCGAGAGAGGCTCTGTGTAGGTAATACCCTTCCCGCCTCCATCCCCTAGGCTTTTTCAGCCCTTTTCCATTGAGGGAATAACTGCTTCCTCTCATCCAGGCCTTCGGCCTGTGTGGAAAGAACTGAAGGCGGGCATCTGGGACTGCCCCTTAATACTGACGCTCGCTCGACGCGGTCACCTGACGGGAAGGGCTCCTAGACCGCTAGCTAGAAATTCTTCCGTGGGGTCCTGCCATCGCCGGCGTCAGTCCTATATGTAATTACCTACTGCAAGAGCCTCTCTCGAAGATCTACTGTTACGGTAAGTTCTTAGGTAACTGTACTTTTTTCACCGAATTGAACCAAAATGATGCCATGCCTCGATAGAACGAAGTACCCTGAGCAAAACCACCCTTGTTTGTGTCTCTGGCCCACCTCTGAGCTGAGATATTTGCATTTTTATGTCACAATGCAAGATCATGATTAAAGACCTCGTAATGAAAGAATTTGTAGGTTTGGCGATCAAAGATCGTTAGCAGGATGTGAATTAAGATTTTAAAGCTTGTAACTCTATTTTTTGGCCAATTTGGATGAAACCAAAGGCATGACCTGAGAGATTGGAGCCCCTGAGAAAAACCCATCCAAGTTTTACTTCAGGAGTGACCCCTGAGCCGAGATATTTGTGTTTTTCTGATCGGAAAACTAAAACAAAGATGGAGGACCTCGCATCAAAGAGTTTCAAAATTCTTGGGGACAAAGATTCTTGAACCATGAGGCTGCAAATTCTTTGATCACCAGGCGGGACAAGATGGCTAGAACCCATTCTTTGTTCACAAAACATTCATATACATTTTCCCATTGACTTATAATTGGAATTTAAAACTGGCATATCTTTTGAATGTCTTAATATTTTTCACCAAATGAAAAGCTGCATATTCGACCACCAAAGCACTTTCAAACAAGCCATCTTTCAGAGCAGCACGCACACAATGGCCACTCAGGGCCATGTCCAAAATTCCAAAAGCTGCCCCAAAATGGATCATTTACATTTTTCAGTGTTTTGGTGCGAAAGACCATAAGCCCACTCAAAACAAAATTTTAGCAAGTCAAGAGATCTGCCATGTCCCACTGCACTTACTAAATTTCAGGCAACTCGTTGAATGGGTCCAAAGTTATTAATGTGCAAACATTTGAGTTTAAAATAGAAGTGACAACTGAAAACTAACTATAGTGAGCAACTGTGCCACTATAATATATATATACTGTAGTACAGAAAATGTTAGCGCCCAAATGTTGGTGCTTTGACCAAGAGGAACCTATATATGCTTCTTTTACTAATGCTAAGTGCTAATGACTTGACTTTATAGCAACGAGGTGTTTAATATTAGCACACATTTAATATTAGCGAGTCAAATGTTCCAGCGGAGAAAGCAGGATTTAAATGACAGCGAACATAACAGAAACTACTGTATATATTTATATGAAAACCATCCATCGATGCCTGTTGCTGGCATCCCTGTAACTGTTCCCCCACCTGGCCCTCCTTCTCAGCACCCACCACCCCATTAGCCCCTACAACATAACACTGACACTGGGGTATCCAATCCCCAGTGTCACCACCTAGTAGATACATATAGGTATATATATCCTGTAAAAATGAAAATCATCCATCATTGTCTGTTGCTGACTTACTAAGTCCCTGTAACTATTTCCCCACCCAACCGTCCCTCCTCTGCACCCCCCACACACAAACATAACACTGACACTGGGGTGCCTACCCTCAGTGTCACCATCACCATCTTAAATAAAGAAAAGTGTTCTCATCTTTTTTTTTTAGACCTTGTAAAAAGAAAACTGTCCATTGATTTCTGTTGCTCCTTTAGTTCCCCACCAACCCTCCCACTCGGCACCCACCACCCCAACCCCCAGCTCCTTACTTACCACCAGGGGTCCAAAGCTGTAATCTGTGGACCACAGACACATCTTCACTCTTCAAAGCTGGACCATGAACTGAGGAAATCAGGTATGTGGTTCAATGTGTTTCAATGGGGTTTTGAACTTGGTTATAACTTGGCCATTTTTAATATTTTTGCTCCAGATTTTTAACAAGCCATTTTGGGACCCTACCTCATGAACCATGGTAGTGAAATTAGGCAACTCTGTCCCAAAAAGGTGATTTCACAGTCACTGTGCAAAATCACCTTTCAGGCAGGAAGTTGAAAATTGTTTTTCCTTGTTCATGAGGTGGGGTCATAAGAAGGTATGTCGAAAATTTGATGTAAAATATTAAAAAACAAAAGTTATGAGCCTACATTGAAATTTGTGAATGTAGGCATGTAACTTTGGTCATTTTCAGTATTTTGATCCAACTTTTCAACATAAGCATTTTTGACATCACCTCATGAATGTGACAGCTGTCATTTCTCAAGTCCTACCCAAAATGTGTTTTAACATTTGTGGTGCAAAATGACATTTCAGCCATTGTTTTATAAATGACACCTGTTATGTTCAGAAGGAGTGCTCATAAAAGATTATGTTGAAACTTTGGGGTAAAAATGTGGAAAAAATATTGAAGTTATAAGGAAACAAATTGTTCCAACATTTACTCATAACTAATTTGTTTTGCAGATTTTGGCCTCTAATGTTCAACAAATCCTTGTGTTACCCCACCTTCTGAACATGGCAGCTGTCATTTTCAAATCTCCAGAGAAATTTGTTGTCACAGTCGCACAGTGAAATCACTTTTCAGATGGGATTTTAAAATTACACCTGTCTTGATCATAATGTCAGGTCATAAAAGATTGTTGGACATTTAGGTCAAATGTAGAGGCCCACTTAAAAGTAGATATTGCCGCCAGCTGCCCTATCCTAGGTAATTGCAATCTAACAATGTGTCAAAGTAGGACACCACTGAAATGAGATATTGCAACTCATCTGCTGTATCCTGGGTAAATATGTTGTAAAATTGTACAAGCAAGACCCAGTACAATATATCACTTGGGGGTGAGAAT
This sequence comes from Neoceratodus forsteri, assembly GCA_016271365.2. NCBI lineage: Eukaryota > Metazoa > Chordata > Ceratodontiformes > Ceratodontidae > Neoceratodus > Neoceratodus forsteri. Next base: position 486,954,912 of record CM028132.1, on the reverse strand, counting down.
ATAGCATGCACCAAGCAGGAAAGGGATCTTGGGGTTATCATCTCTGATGGCCTCAAGGTAGAAACCAGTGCGACAGGGCAGCAGGTAAAGCAAATAGGATGCTGGGATACATAGGCAGGGGCATCAACAGCAGGAAAAGGAGGTCATAATTCCACTATATAAGACACTTGGGAGGCCCCACCTGGAGTACAGTGTACAGTTCTGGAGACCTTACCTACATAAGGACATAGACAGGGTAGAGAAGGTTCAGAGGAGGCAACAAAGATGGTACATGGATTATGGACAAGCCCTATGAGGATAGGTTGAAGGACTTGAATATATACTCCCTGGAGGACAGGAGGGAGAGAAGAGCTATGATAGAGATGTACAGGTATCTTACAGGGAGGAATAGGATGCAGGAATACACAATTTTAAGTGAAAAGATGTTTCAGGACTAGAGGGTATGGGACGAAGTTGGAGGGAGGATGATTCACAGGAAACTGAGGAAGAATTTCTTCACAGAACAGGTGGTGGACAAGTGGAACACCCTGTCAGAGAAAGTGGTGGGGCTGGAAACAATCACAGGATTTAAGAATGTATGGGATAGACATGAAGTAATTCTGGAGGTTAAGGGCAAGGGCAACAGACTTCTAGGAAAACATAAAGTGAACTTACAAGCTCAAATGGGCAGACTGGGTGGCCGTAGGCCTTATCTGCCGACACTGTCTATGTATCTATGCATCTATGTAACAGCAATACCATCAGTGAACATTCGGCATTGACAAATGCTTGCTCTGTTTTTAGAGCTGGTCCACAAACAGATCAGTCTCTATTGCAACTTAAGCCAGAAAGTGCAGCTGTACCATGGGTACATTTAGAGATGCTGCATGAGCTGGAAAATGGTGACTGAGATGGCTTGCCATTGCTTCAAAGTACTGTCTATCACAGAATTTAACCATACTATTGGTTGTCAGGCGAGTGTGCATGTGGGTCACATGGTGAGCAGTGAACTCTTCTGAACGTGCTGACAAAAGTCACAAGAATGCACTGAACATGACCCTCATACACACTTGCACCTGCAATAAGTTTTTCTGCTTTTTAAAAATGACTTAAAGCTTAAAACCCACCCCTACAATAGGACAGGGGAGACGGGCTGCTATGAGGGTGGGGGCTTTAGTTTAAAAGGTCATGGGTAGCTGGAGAGGGTGCAATAATATTCCAAAGTGGGTGGGGTATGTTTAGGCACTTCACCATGTGATGAACTACGTGACATGCCACTACAGATAGTGAGAATCAAGAAACATTGTGAAGTCAGGTGTCTCGACTTCACCCAGTCCTATCTTCAGTGCCAGTGGATGTGGCCATGGAACTTTGGAGCTAATGATACTACTGCCAGTGTGTTTTTTTTTACAAAGGCTGCACAGTGCTTAGACTCCCAGCTCCAGAGAGTCTTCTTCAACAAATGACACCCAACATGTGACTTGCTACCTGGTGTGGTGTATGATATCCTGATGGGTTCACTTTAACTATTGTCAACTGGCATGACAATAGTTGCACATAAAAGATCGATTAATAAGCTGAGTAGGCTCGGGGTGGGTCTGAGGTTGGTCAATTGGCTGGCAAACTGGTTGGTGGGCAGAAAACAGAGAGTGGTGGTAAATGGTATACAGTTAGTAGAGATACAAGTCACAAGTGGGGTACCTCAGGGATCAGTCCTAGGGCCAGTCCTCTTCAATATCTTTATCAGTGCCATTGCAGATAGACTGGAGGGTAAGGTTGTCTGTTTGCAGATGACACAAAGATCTGTAACAGAGTAGATGATCCAGATAGGGTGGGCGGAATGAGAAGAGATCTGGATAAACTGGCAAAATGGTTGGAAGAGTGGCAACTGGGGTTTAATGCAAAGAAGTGCAAGATCATGCACACAGGGAAGAGAAACCTTGAAGCCACCTATAGGTTGGAAGGGAGTTGCTGGCAGTCACAAGGGAAGAAAGAGACTTGGGCATCATCATCACAGACGACCTGAAATCATCTAAGCAGACCACTAAAGCAGTAGGTAAGGCTAGAGAGATGTTGGGGTATTAGTAGGGGTATCACAAGTCATAAGAGGAAGGTAATAATCCCTCTTCACAAGACACTGGTTAGGCTCCATCTAGAGTACTGCATGCAGTACTGAGGCCACACCTGTACAAGGACATTAACAAAATGGAGGCAGTCCAGAGAAGGGCAACCAAAATGGTGCAGGGACTGCATCAGAAAACATATGAGGATGGATTAATGGAGCTCAATATGTACACCCTAGAGCAAAGGAAGGAGATATGACTGAAACATTCAAACATCTTAAGGGCATTAACAAGGTGAAAGAGTCTAACATGTTTCAATATATGAAAAAAACAGGACAAGAGGACAGCATGAGATTAGAGAGAGAGGCTGATTAGGGGTAATGTGAGGAAGTTCTTTTCACAGAAAGGGTGGTGGATGCATGGGCGGCCTACCTCCAGGAAGTGGTGGATATGAATACAGTGCAGAGCTTCAAACAGGCATGGGATAGGCATAAGGAGCAATACAGATGAGTATGAATAGATAGGCTATTGACAGAGTAAAGGCCTATGGCACACTCATAAGGTAGAAAACAGGCATTTGTCAATGCGAATGTTGCTTGCTTCTATGTGCTGTTTAGGTATTTGAAGTCATTGGAGTGCAAATATTGAAAATTTACGAACTTACAGACGTGCGTAGGAACTGCTAACACGCTCGTAAAACAGTCATTGTTAGGAAATTTTCACGAAATGTTCAACATAGCCATTTAAGACCTCTGCTCATGAACAGTGTCAGTGTGATTTTGTTAATGTGTCCCATACATTGAGTTTGCACACCGACTCGCCATTATGCGCTACATGAGTGAAACATGTTTTGGGCAGGATGTGAAAATGACAGCTGTACTGCTCATGAGGAGGTGTGGTAAAATGACAATGTTGAAAATCTGGAGTGAAAATATTGAAAATTTGTGAACTTACAAGCCTGCGTAGGAACTGCATAGCATACGCTCGTAAAACAGTCATTTTAGAAATTTTTCAGAATTTTCAACATAGCCATTTAAGACCTCTACTCATGAACAGTGTCACTGTGATTTTCTTAATTTGTCCCGTACATTGATTTCAGACACTGACTCGCCATTCTGCGCTACAAGGGTGAAACACATTTTGGGTGAGATGGAAAATGACAGCTATACCACTCATAAGAAGGTGTGGTAAAATGGCAATGTTGAAAATCTGGAGTGAAAATATTGAAATTTCGTGAACTTACGAGCCTGTGTAGGAACTGCAACGTCACGCTCATCAAATAGTCATTTTTGGAATTTTGGACCAAATATTCAACATGGGGTTTTGGGACCTTCTCATGAATGATGTCACTGTCATGGCAGTATTCAGGCCGAAGGGTGATTTCACAGTCACTGCGGTCACTGCGCGAAATCACCCGCCGAAGGCGACTCATGCGCATGACAGTATATCATTCATGAAGAGTCCCTAAACCCTATGTTGAAAATGTGCAAAAACTCCCAAAATGCCTGAGATATGCAATAAAGTTGAACCCCATCTAGCCCATTATACAGCTTACCGGCATTTCCTCAGTTCGCGGTCGGCTTTGAAGAGTGCAGACGTGTTCCTAGTCCACCGAAGATCGTCGCGCCGGAGTAAGTATGGGGTGAGGGGGTGTGGAAGGCTGGAGTGCGCAGTGGGTGGGTGTGGGTTGTGGGGGGTTGGGAGACACGCCACGGGACCGTTTTTTTTATAGGTTTAAAAAACAAAAAGTCATGACGTCATACGCTGGGGGTGGCCTCAGTCTGGCAAAGGACGGGGCTGTTCAGCCAGCGGGAATTGGGCACCCGTCGGCCAGTGACTCGATTGCCATGCTGGGGTGGGCTTCAGCATGGCACCAACTAAGGGGTGACGACGCGGCTCAGCCCGGCGGGGATTGGGCACCCGTCGGCTGCAATCACGTCTTGAGGCGCGCACGCCTGCGTATGGGGGAGCTACGCTTCTTATCGGTGCTCACTGAAGCGTAGCTCCCCCTTTCATCTGATGCCACTGCATTTTGGAGCTGTCATAGACAGCTCCAAAATGCATTGGCTGCAGCGCCTGCCAGCTCACTGACTGAATTGGAGGAGGAGGTGACACACCTCCGAAATCTCCGATGATGGCACTGTGTTTCTTGTACATGCGTGCAAGCAACATAAAAATGAGCAGACTGGATGGACCTCACGGTCCTTATCTACCATCAACTTTTATGTTTCTATGGCAGATTGTGTAGTGTTAGTGAGAACAAGTGCTGCTGTGTCAAAGCCCTCTCTTGTGGGCACTGGAAAATAGATAGCTAGCTAGATAGACAGACAGACAGACAGACAGACAGATAGATAGATAGAGAGAGAGAGATAGAAACTTTATTTATACAGTTTCCCTTCACGGATGCTCGGTGCTTAACAGTATTTAAATACAGTTTATACACAACACACAGTATCATAACATAAGGCAGAGATCAGTATAAAATTTTGTCAATTATTCACTAAACAATATACAATAAAACAATATTAATAGTTTATTTTGCTCAAATCCTTGATTAAACAGAAATGTTTTTAATCTTTTTGAAGCTTTCCACTGAGGGTGGCCTCCTTAGATGTCTTGGTAAAAAGTTCCACAGGGTTGGTGCAGCAACTGAGAATGCATGGTCCCCTGAATGCTGCAACATAGCCCTGGGAACTACAAGGAGGCAACCTCAGAGGAACAGAGAGCCCAGGATGGGCAGTGAGGGACCAGGAGGTCTTGCAAGTAGGCTGGTCCCCTTCATGTAGGACTTTATAGGTCAGTAATTTGACCTTGAAGGCAACCTTCACCTTACTATCAGCCAGTGCAGTTCATGGAGGACAGGCGTAATACAATCCGGATTTAGCAATGCCATCAGCAATCTAGCCATCACGTTCTGCACCAACTGGAGCTGGTGGAGGTTGTGTCCAGAAACTCCCAGGTACAGAGCATTGCAGTGATCCAGCCTGGATGTGACAAGACATGTATCAGGATAGTCAGATCCTTGGTTGGTATGAGGACCAGATCTGAGCAATGTTCCTCATATGGTAAAGCCACTTTTGACAACAGCCGACACCTGTATGTCAAATGTCACACCAACATTGAGGATCATGCCCAGATCCTTAACCCAAACTGAGAGGGCCAGGGAATACCCCCAAATTCTAGACCAGGTGAATCTGCAGCTCCCCTCCATTACAATGACTACCTGGATCCACCACCTGCACCTCCATTTTGTCTGGGTTGAGTCCTAGCCATTTATGAGTCATCCATTTCTGGATCTCCTCCAGGCATGTGTTAAACACAGGGGCGCCATCTGGTTTCAGGTGCACAGGACAGGTATAGCTGGGTATCATCAGCATAACAATGAAAACCCAAATACCGCCTGATAATCTCTCCCAATTTTATTTTTGTTTATTTATTACTATCTAGGCTTAATACCTGTGAGCTAAAAGCTCATTACATAGGTTCCACATCAGAGGAAATATTATACATGGGGCAAGCAATACAGGTAGGGACAGAAATATAAAATTAACTACTACAAATAGAGCTAAGAGAGGCTAAATACAGACAGACTACAGAAAATACAAAAACAAGATCATTAAGGTAATTGAAACTGTACAGATATACAAGCAGTCAAGATGGTGTACAACAGAAGCACAAAGGACAAGCAAAGCTGTAGAACATGGCATTGTACAATGTATGCCATGGGTCACCCAAGTGTAACAATACAGTTGTTGGGAGACAATGGAGCAGGACGAAGCAGAAACAAGGGAGAGGGAGAGGTAGATCCAAGGTAGCAACAGGTCCAGATAGCAATTGAGGGTGAGAGGATGTGAGGAGAGGGTGGGAATGTAAGTGTGGCAGGGAATTAAGCAGGAGTGGTATACCAGGAGGGAACAGATGTACAGTGGCAGCATGTACACTATGAACAAAGGCAACAGGACTGATCCCTGGAACTCCTCAGTGTAGGGGCATTGGGTTGGATGAGGATAACCCCATCATCACCCTTCACACTGTACCACGAGGCAGGACCTAAACCTGTTGATGACATTACCAGTTAGTCTACACCAGCTCCATAGACAGTCCAGAACCACCTCAAGGTCCATGGTGTCAAACACCACAGAGATCTAGGAGAATCAAGATGGTATACGGTCCCTATCTCTCACCATTAGGAGATCATTATGTACCTTCACCAGGGTGGTCTCTGTGCTATGCCTGGATCTAAACCCAGACTAGAAACACTCATAAGTGGTGGAAGAGGCAATACATGTCTAGTGCTGAATAGCCACCCACTTTCTCTAAAACCTTCCCTAAAATGGGAGATTTGAGACTGATCTGTAGTTACTAATACACTCCGGGTCCATTGCTGGTTTCTTTAATGGGGTCTAACAGTGCCATAGGAAAGACCCCATTCCCCAAGGAACTCAGGCAATCTCAGCAACCACAGGTCCCAACAGGTCCACACATCCAACAAAAATCAGGCTGGACATGAATCAAGATCACAACATGTTGGTGAAACCTCAAGACTGTCTCAGCCTCCTCTTCTACTCCAGCTGGATTGAACTCAGCTCACACAAGAGGGTGCCCCAGCACGCCTCAGGCTGAGCCCCATAAGCCCTTTGAGTGACACAGGAAGAGATCTGTGTCCTGATTGAGGACACCTTGTAGGCAATAAACAGAGCAAACTCTTCACACCTTGTGCTTGAACCTGCTCTTCCTGCAGGAGGCAGGCTGGATGTAATAACCCAACCACCATGAGGAAGAGCTGAACTGGTCTGTTCCTTTCTGCAGCAATCTCCCTCAACAAAAAATCTGCCTTCTTGTGGAATTGCCCTGATAGTCACCATAATGTGACCTCAAGGCTAATTTGTCCTCCATAAGTCCAGACCTTCTCCAGTGGTGCTCCAACCTTTGACCCTTTATCTTTAACTCCCTAAGCTCCCCATCAAACCAAGGGTGCCTCCAGTGAGTAGATTAGGGTCAGACATGAATGAATGTGATTGAGTTGAAGGCTACACTAGCAGCCCTATTATAGGCTAGCACTGCCTCCTCAGGCCCACTTGCACATGCAGACTCCACACTTGATAGGTTCAGCATTGCCTGTAGTCCTGTTTGGGACAATCCCATAATGGGAGATACTGGACCATCTCCACAGAGGATGGACCCTCAGGGAGCCCCAAACATGAACCTCACAGTTCCTTGATCCGACCAAATGACCAGATCAATCCTGAGGTCATTGACCCCAAGACCCAGTGAACACCAGGTCCAATGTGTGAGTGTGCAGTGGGTCGCTGGGGTGACAACTTGTGAGAGGCCCAGAGATTTCATACTCTGCAGGAGGTCACGTCCAAATGATGAAAGTCTGTCATTGACAGAGGTGTTGAAATGCCCCAGAATTAGCCTTCTTGGGGAACTCCAACACCAGTCTTGTGATGAAGTTTCTGACCTCCACAGAATTCTCTTTCACTGCTGGGTGGGCGATAAATCAGAAGGATCCTGTAGCCTGTGCCAGGACTACCTCACACACAGTAACACTCTCAAAGGACCCAGTAAAACCCATCAGTAGCACTGTGAGGTCCAGGCTGACTTTAAAACAAATGGCCACTCCCTGCCTCTGCAATCCTTTCTTGGGTGTGTACCATGGAGTACCAGCTGACACTGCTGCCTCCAAAGTGGGAGCAGCATTCATGTCCTGCCAGGTCTCCACAATGCAAGCCAGGTCTACCGGGAAATCAGGTCTGCCATTACTACAGTCTCATTCCTCATCAACCTAGCATTGTATAACACATCCCAAGTAGGATGAGGGAGAATGCAGGATTAACCACCTGCCCACTATATAAAATCTGTAAATGTGAGGATGACTGTGACATACCAGTAGCACCCTACAAAATTACAAAAATGTATAAGAAATGTGATTCAAATTTGGGCATAAATCAAGCTCAGCTTGCAGCTTGATTGATGGAGAAGTCCTTATGTAGGGCAAAACAGGAGGAAAAGTCCCTTTAAAGTGCGAAGACAAAAGTGTGCAGATGGTATGGAGACCAGCAAGGCTGAGATGTCTTCCCAACCTCTCACTCCTACATGCCACCAAATATGCTGCAATAATCATCATACCACTCGTATCCAGTTCCTGAATTCCAGCTGAGGCAGTGTTAGAGCAAAGAGGCCTGTTAGGACATCAGAGTGCCTTGTGGGCAGACCAGCGTTTAGACCAGCAGACATAAGTCTGCAACTAGTACTGTGAAAATATTTTAGTCACACAGCCTAGAGGGTGTGAAATGATGCACCTCACCTACCCACAGTGCCTCAAAGTTGAAAGAAAACTTTGTGGAATGCACTACAGTATAGATGCATAAACAGAAACATAACATTTGATAGCAGATAAGGACTGCTTGGCCATCCAGCCTGCTCATTTCTCCCTACTTACACTATTACCTCAGACCATGTCCAATCTGCAGCTGTTCCTCCCTCCCTCTTTAATTCCACTATGATTCCATTGTGCTTATCCAATGCTTTCTTGAACCCCACCACAGTTTTGCCCCACCACCTCTGCTGGAAAGCTGTTCCAGGAATTTACCACTCTTTCTGTGAAGAAGTACTTCTCACATCTCTCCTGAATCTATCCCCTCCAACTTCACAGCATGTCCCCTTGTTCTGAAACACTGTTTCTTCTGACAAATACTCCCTCCTGCACCTTATTTACCCCTGTGAGGTATTTAAAGGTCTCATCATATCTCCCTCACAAGGCAGCCCAGAAAGATCCACAGATTTTTCTTTTTAAGCAGGATATCTCTGTTAGATTTAGTTCCTCTGTCTTTCTTGTTTTGTTTTCTTATCTGTAAATTAATTTCTGATTTTTATTTTTATTTGAGTTTGTTGTGTTTAAGCCATTTTGTCATAAGTGGTCTTAGTGATTTTCTAGTTATATTTTCTTGAAAGTGACAATGTTCCTTTTCTGTGTGTCCTCCAAATTACTAGGTACTAATAATCCATGTGCCCCCATTGTAATCCCTGTGCTGTGTATTAGCAGAAAGTCACTTATGGGACCCTGCCCTGTCATTATAATCCCTGTACTGTTTATAGCAAAAAAGGTTATGTCACTGTTGGGACTCCTGTTGTTGTAATGCTGCATAAAAACAACAAAAGGCTTATGTCATTGTTGGTATGGTACCCTGTCATTGCAATCACTGTACTGTTTATTATAATATGAGGGTTCTGTCACTTCTGGGTGCTTTGGGATCTCTGTTGTTGTAATCCCTATGCTGTGTGAGACAACAAAAGGGTTCTGTCACTGCTGGTACAGTACCCTGTCATTGAAATCACTGTACTATTTATTAAAATATGAGGGTTCTGTCATTGTTGGGAGTCTTGGAATCCCTGTTATTGTAATCCTATGCTGTGTGAGACAACAAAAGGGTTCTGTCACTGTTGGTATGGTGTGACACTTGGCCATTATAGTATTGTATGATATTTGTAATATAAAAATATAGTATGTGATTGACTCACATAAGACAGCCAGTGCTTCCATGAGTGCGCCCCGGTTTCAATGAAGCTACAGGATATGTAAACTGATCAGGAGATCTCTGTAATGTAATTCACTCCTTGAGAAATTGCATTTTATGGCCTTTATGACCTCATGCTTTTGAAGTCGGAAACTAAATATACATTTATTACAGGACATGGTATCATTTAGCTGATTCCTGTTGGCTATATTACACCTAGGTGACAGATTGCAGGGTTGTAAACCTCAAAGGAACTGGTTGATCAAAGACTCATAATTTGGGAAATAGGTTTTTGCTGATGGTCACATTATTAACATGTCTCCTGGTAAGAAATCATTTTGTAATTTTATATTCTAAAAGAAGGAGCTAGATGACTAACAGAAGAGGTGTGGAGACACAGAGTTTAAACTGATACTTGTGTGTGAAATGAATGTATTATTATTTTGGGGCTGTGAGAGAAACAGGTCTCTGATCTAACTATAAGCACTTCCAGAGGTAATACCTTAGACAGCAAAGGTCTAAATGTATTGCGGTAGGAGTTTTGTTTGTACTTTTCCTTGTACTTCTATGTGATTGTGAGTTCTTCGATATATTTTTCTGTGTTTACATTTTTCATATCTTCTTCATCTTTTAGTAAAGTACCTTTTCCTTGAAAGACTGCCTTGGTCTCTGCCAGTTCTTTTTGTATGTGACATATAGATGATTAAGTCTGACAATTGTTCAACAGCTTGATGGTGTTACTGAGCTTGAGTAAAAGGTAAGAATATACCAAAGGTCTCTTATAGAGTTAAAAGGGTTCGTTTAGGATACCTGGTTAGGTGCCCTTAGGCGAAAGGTATATTGCATCCCCAAAGAGAATATTATCTGCGCTTGTACATTTGGGTACTCTAGCATAAGGTTCACAGTTTGAATCCCCCAGAACTTGAGACTAAAGATGATTTGGACACAAAAGCAGACAGGAGGGTTACCCTGTCTGTTACCCGTTCACACTACTGCGCTCTTGAGGTTGGCACTGTGGGAGCAGAGGGCCTGACCTGCTGAGTGCATTTGTGACAGATTTGGTTGGCAGCGGTGCGATAAAATATTGGTAACACAAGCTTTAACTGTTCAGTGTGTCAGCTTAATACTGTACCGCTCACTTGCAAAGAAGGCAGTGATTTTTTAAAAGAAACAGAACTACATAATTTTGCTTACAGTCAAAGTTCCTACCTGTTTTATTTTTTTCAATGTACAAGTTAGAGTAGCTGTAGTTAGGGAAGAAGATGGCTTCCAACTACAGTGAGCACACTAGCAGACTACCTGCAGAAGTTGTGCAAGGAGAGAGGAGTCCTGCATGAGGGAGAGCCACTAAGCAGAACCTCATGGATGCTCTGATGGCGCTGCTGCCCAGAGTGCCAAGTCACAGACTGTGACTGTAAAGGACCAAACCTTGGGTGTGGAGGGGCCAGCGGCCATTGCAGTGTCCAGATCCAGTGAGGAGGAAAGCAGGGCCAGTGCAAGCCAAGGGCCACAGCAGCAGGTGAAAATCACCAGCATTCTGGAGCCAAGTGATCAGGCTACAGATTGAGTTGTGCAGGTTGGAGCTGGAGTTCCAGAGGAGAGAGAAGCGATAGCAACAAGCTGCAGAGGAGAAGAGGAGTGAGAACAGTGAGCCTTAGAAGAGAGGGAGTGAGAACAGCGAGAAGCTGACGGGAAGAGCATGAGCACCAGGCGATATGAACTGGAGAAGCTCCGACTCAACCACCAGCACCAGAGCAGGTAAGTGGCTTGGGTTTAACTACAGGACTGGGTTACAAATTAAATTCCAAATTGATATCTGAATTTAAGAGGGAGGCTATGGATGCCTTTTAAATTCCTTTGAAAAGTTTGCATTCAGGCAAAAATTCCTAGGGTCCTGAAGCTCTAGCTATCCCAGCTACTTACCAGAAGCTTGGGATGCATTGGGTAAAATGAACAATGAATATAGTAATGATTACAACAATCTTAAAGCTGCACTTTAAAAAATTGGTTTAAGTGCAGAAGCATACAGACTAAATTCTGAAAGTTCAGGAGAAGCCCAGGCTGATATGAGCTACGAGGAGCTTGCCATGAAACAACATCAGTTTTAAAATGTTGGTGGGAAGGAATTAAAGCAAACTCTGTAGGTAAAATTGAAAATGCTATATTGTTAGAACATTTTGGGGGCATGCCCAGCAGAGCAGAAAACCTGTCTGGAGGACCGTGATCTCAAAACAGTGCAGAAGCTATGGAACTCTTGGACCTCTATGCCAAGAGCAGACCTGCTTTGAGAGCAAATGGGGTGAGTGTGGCAGTGCAGAAAGGGAAAAGCATGCCTTCAGGGCAGCTAAAACCCTCACTTACTTCCACCAAAACCAGTTAGCCCCAGGTTTCAAAGAAAATATTTTTCTGAGAAAAGAAATGAATGCTGGGTTTGCAAGAAACTGGGCATATTGCCAGACAGTGTCCCAAAGGACGAGCAATACGCAAAATAGGGCTAGGAAAGAAGTGGGTTGTTTGTGTGTCCCTGGAAGCATGCCTCTGAACATGAGGGAACACATGCACCCAGTCACTGTGAATAGTGTACAGACACAGGATTAAGACCCATCAGTTTGACCTCGGTGGTGGGAAAACTAATGGAGATTATACTGACAGAATGATTGGGGTGTTCTTGGAGGAGGTGGAGGTCTGGATAGTTGGCAACATGGGTTTGTGACAGGTAGATCGTGTCAAACCAACCTTGTGGAGTTCTATGAATGGGTACATCGGAACTGGACAAGGAAAAGCCTGTGAATGTACTATTTTTAGACTTCAGCAAGGCGTTGACTCAGTCACCCACAATGGTCTGGTGGAGAAACTGACAGGGATGGGTGTGGGCCCATTGATGGTCAGATAGATAGGAAACTGGGTAGCTAGATGCACACAAAGAGCAGTGGTTAGTGGGAGCTCTTGAACCTTAGAGGGTCAGTAGTGGGGTACTGCAGGCCTCAGTTCTGGGTCCAATCCTGTTTAACCGTGCACCCAGTGAGAGCCCAGGTTCTTTTGAATGTGTGGATTCATGGGGGTCAGGGCACAGGCTACAGGTTTCTCCTTATTTGCCGCCCCCTCAGGCAGCAGGAATTTCCTGCAGGAAGTTGCAGAATTCATCGTTGGTGAAACATTGGAAGCCCCAGATGTATTGCCTTGGGGATTTCAATGTTTGAGCCGATGATAGCACATTCATCGAGAATTTGCCTCGCGGGGTTTGAGGGCCTGCTGCAGCCCTCCCAGCCCAACCTAGGACAGTGCACCGCTGGAATTTGCCTCACAGATATAGACACGGAGGAGCCCTGGTGCACTTTTGAACAATTACATTTCATTGCTATTCAGAGGAGCTGCTTGCATTTACCTGGTGTTTGTTAGCTGTGCTTCTTCAAGCTGAAATTTTCAGGCCTGCATCGTAATCTGATTTTAAGCTAAATCCTGCAAATTAATTTTTCTGAAATTGTTTAATTGTATGGTCATGCTTTCTCTATCTTGTTCCAAATCGATCTTCCTGCCACTAGAACTTTCGCTCCCCTCAAATTTGCTCTGTAATGTAGCTCCTTTCCCATTCAAGCCTCCTACACTCTCTCTCTCTGTTTCTGTCTAATCTTTGATTTTCCTTCCCTATTTAAAAGGCTAACCCCTCTGTCTCCTTTCCTTCCAGGGTTTGAGGGCCTGCTTCTGCAGCTCTCCCCAGTGCGACCTATGACAGAGCACCACTGGAATTTGCCTCATGAGTGCGGACACGGAGGAGCCCTGAGTGCACTTCTGAATTTTGAACAATTAAATTTCATTGCTATTCAGAAGGAGCTGCTTGCATTTACCTGGTGTTTTAGATGTGCTTCTTCAAGCTGAAATTTCTAGCCACCCTACATCCCCACCTCCTCCATCTATTAAATACTCCTTTGCTCCACCCTATACCTTATCTGACTGGCCTCTGGTGATAAAGGGGTGTGGCACATAACTGTGGGCAGTCCTAGAACCTGCAGTCTACTGTGTTTGCTGTCAAAGTCCTGCTTCTGGTAAATATCAGATTCTATTACATAATCACTCAGCTCCCTCTCTGCCTTCAAGTCCTACTGACTCCTCTCTGTTGCAGTATTGCCTTGGAATACCATAACTGTTCTTCCTCTGACCACTAATACTTTACAATGGCTTTCGCGTGCTGGCTTTATCTTTACACTGCCTTATGCACCCTACCCTTAACTGGGTACATGCCCAGTGGGCATTACCCAGGAGGTGGCATATCCTCTACCACAAGAATGTTTATTTATTAAATCTTTATATAATTTGTGCTGTACCCTAAACTGTCGTGCTTACACTCATTGAATTTTCCTTGAGTGTCACCAGTACCTTATCACCTCCGAAAGGAACGTTACCTTCCTTGATCAATACTGGCATCTCTTGGTGTTATATGGCAAGCGTCTAGTATATGCATCATTATCACAGTACAGTATGAAAAACATGTCTCTGCATTCGTACACGATGCCCTATCCAGCCAAAGAAGGATCAGAACTTCCAAACTACCATTTGTAGTGTCAGGAAAAGTTGTGCTCCTCCTATTGCTATGCTCAGGCAATGTTAAACTTAACCCTGGTCCAACCAAAGCAATTTCTCACCTTCAGAAATCACAATGCTTAAAGGTATCAGCTTGTCATGTTAATGTGTGTAGCCTCTCAAAAATTCACCTTAATACAGGTTTGGGTTGCTTATTAGTGAGCCAACATACATCAATAAGAAAACCCTATGAAAGCATGTTACTAGACATTCTTCTAGTAAGTAAACCTTATTCCTTCTCCCATGCTGGGATTTTCTCAGCGGTGTTAGCGACCATTGTAGTATCGCTGCCATAAGGGCAGCCCTAAACTGCCATCTTCAGCCAGGTTCTCCACCAAAAGATCAACACGAACTTTGACCTGCTTGCATATAACAGTGAACTGAAAGCCTCCTGCTTTGGCAGGGCTTCTATTAGCCAAATCAGTAGAATCAGCCTTTGCCATTTTCCATGAAATTGTATCCAGTGCCCTCAACACCAATGCACCCCTGGTCAAAACCCTCATCAAGGCCAGGAAGTGCCGTTGGTTCACTGCTGTGCTCAAGGCGGCACTATTAAAAGGGACAAGCTCTGGAAAATAGCTCATAAATCAATAAAACAGAAGACTGGTGTCTCTTCAGATCAACCAGAAACTCCTGCACTAAGCTGATCAGAGAGGCCAAGGCCAATTTCTATCATGCTGAACTCGACTCTGCCTCTAATTGCCCTACCAAGTTTTGGTTCATGATAAAAGAATTATCTGGTCATACTACAGGTAACATGCTCCCCAGAAAAATTACCTTGGACAATGTAACTATCAACAACAAAAGAGATATTACAAGCCTTCAACAATCATTTTACCACTGCCGGTCTAGCATTTGATAATTTGGCTGCATTCTCAGCCTACTATGCAACCTCTGGTATCTAATTCCACTAAAGCAGTCTTTTCCTGCTCCCCTGCCTCCTAAAAGAGGTTGAAGATCTTCTACTCAGCTGGATTCCAGAAAAGTGCAAGCGAGCACCTTTGATCCATACTACCTAAAGATAGTCTACCATGTCTTGGCTGTACCTATGCAGCATCTTTTCAATCTATCTCTTTCACAAGGGACCATCCTCACATGTGGAAAACTGCACGCTATTCCGTTATTCAAATCTGGGACCCCTCTGAGCTAAATAATTATAGACCGATCTCCATCCCCCTCCCCATTTTATCAAAACTATTGGAAACAATTGTGAATGCCCAATTGAGATCTTTCATTGATAATACAAATCTACTAAACCCCATGCAGTCTGGCTTCAGAATCTAAACATAATATGATCGGCCCTGGCCAAGGTGATAAATGACTGGCAACATGATCTAGAGAACATAAAATTTGCCTATGTCGTTATTTTAGACCTAAGCAAGGCATTCAAACTGTTGATCACAGCCTATTCCTATCCTCACTAAAAGAAATTGGCCTCGACCCTACCTCCCTGCATTGGTTTGAGACTGCCTCATGAACAGACACCAGCAGGTCAAGGCTGAAGGTGAACTTTCTTTCCAGTCCATTAAATAAGGTGCCCGCAGAGCTCCATTCTGGGGCCACTTCTATTTACTAGCTATATAAACAATATAGATACTACCACAAAGAGGCAAAAATCCATCTGTTCGAGATGACACGGTGATTTTCTGAGCACACAACACCTGAAACTGCCTGCAGAGACCTACAGGCCGACTTCAACCTACTGCAACACCAGCTAATAGGAAAATAAAGCTATTGCTTAATGCCAAAAAAATGAAGCGATGCTTTTTCTCCAGTTAATAATGTGTCATACCCTCCTGTTGTTGGTACCATCCTTCCCATCGCCACTTTTTAGGGGAAAATTTGGAGTTTGTACCAAAATTCAAATATCTGGGGTCTGGCTAGATCACAAACTTTCCTTTGTGGATCATCTGGAGGATCTGTTAAAGAAACTGAGGCAGAGACTTGGTCTTTTTCAGGATTAACTGCCTACTAACTACAGAGGCTAAGTAGCTTGTCCAATCCACGTTCCTCTCCTTAATTGGCTATGCTGACTTTATCTACAGTCAATATGCTTCTTCTTACCTTGGTAAACTGGACATACTATATCACAGAGCCCTACGCTTCATTACTGGTCTCCCTTCTTCACCCACCACTGCCTCTTATATGCAGCTGTGGGATGGACCTCCTTATAGTATAGACACAAAGGAATATGGCCTATTGGACATACAGTGCTATTATTGGTAAACTTCAGCAGTATATTGCTGATTGTCTGTTTCCCAGTGTGCCTGGAACTTATGCTCTAAGAGTTGTTCTCTGCTCTCTCTAAAAGTGCCCAAGGCTGCAACACGCTTTGGGAGGAACCGCCATAGGTTTTGTACTGTCATTGTTATGGAATGAGCTTCAGAAATCTATGAAATTAAAGTCTCTGTCAGTCTTGCTTTATTTAAGACTTTGTACATAAAATATATCACAGAAGCCTATAATTACTTCAAGCGACCATAGTTCGCTCATGCCTACTCCTCTTATACCCCTACTCCACTCTTCACTTCACACAACTTTCTCCTGCTTCTCTTACCAACCTAACATCCTCAGACCTCCTTAAACACCTGCACACCTGCTTAGCCCCCAGCCTGTCAACCTAAACCCCCAGTCGCATCATCCCAACCTCAAACCCTTCCCTCGTCAGCCACCTCCTTACACCACCTGCCTTTGTCATAATACATATGTTTTGGAAACTGCCAATGTATAATCTTTCTTCTGCAGCACTCCCCTAGCCTCTTCTACTTTTGTCTAAAACATGCCTTTTCCTCTTCATGCATAGTACCCATGTATATATTACTTGAATTCAGTATTATTCATTATGTGATAGATATGTGATGCACGTTCTCCTGCACTTTGTATACTTTCATTTTCTGTTATATTAATTGTATATAATTTGTATAGTTATTTGACCTTGTGTAGTGCAGGCCCACCTTGCAAATGAGCTTGCTCAATGGTGTCCGCCTGGATAAATAAGATTTTGATTGATTGACTGATTGATTGATTAATTGATTGATGAATCTTCTAGGCTTGGTCATAACTTCCTCCAGATTATGTCATCGCTGGGCCTGTCACAAGTTGTTTCTGCCGTGACACACTAGCACGGGCATACATTGGACCTGTTGTTCTCACTGGGGCTTGAAATAAATTATCTCAAGATTGATTAGGTGGTTTGGTCCGATCACTGAACGGTGTGGTTCATGTTCGGGCTCCCACAGATGCCCTCTCCCTACAGAGATGATGACTGTCGTCCTTTGTGGGGATTGACCCGATGGGCTTTTGTCAGCAGCTGATCTATCTGGCATGGGCAATGCATGCATTGAGGGTGTTGATGCTGTGGTGGGCTCTTATAATAGAGTGCTATCTGACACCACTGATCCTGCACTTGTCTGTGTATGACCCAAATCCTCCTACCTGAGGTCCCCATGATTTGATGGGGACCTTGGGCAATGAAGAAGAGAAAGTGTCGGAGGTTGGAGCACTGCAGGAGGAGGTCCAATCTGGAGGAGGAGGACAAATTGGCCCTGCGTGTGCATTACAATGCATACCAGGGAAATCAACCATAGGAAGGCAGTGTTCCTGTCCAGGGAGATTGCTGCTGGGAAGAAGTGACCAGCTATACTCTTTCCAACTGTGGACAGGATACTTTATCCAGCCAGTCTACAGCCAAAGAAGGTTTTTCTAATGCTCAATGCAAAGAGTTTGCTCGGTTCTTCTCAGACAGAGTGTCTGGTATCCGGCAGGGAGTTCCTACAGTCAGCAATGCTACAGCTGGTAGTAGTCGCCCGAAGTGTTCTGAGTGCCGCCACCTGGTTGGGGAGCTTAGACCAGTGGAAGTGAGTAAGGTCATCGGGGTGGCGACCAATCTGAAGCACACTTTCTGCGAACTGAATCCAGGGCTGTGAGCGTTTCTTGATGAGATGCATCGACATCATTGGCTCGGTGTTTGCTCTGATTGTCCAGTGTTCCCTGTCTGAAGGGGTCTTCCCTGATGCCTTGAAGGAAGCATTGGTGAGACCACTCCTAAAGAAACCATCTTTGGACCCAGAGGTTAGGGCAAATTACTGACCTATCTCCAGCCTTCCCTTTTGGTTAAGATTGTGGAAGGTAGTGGCGCTAGTTGGAGGAGCACCTTGTGACTCATGAGTTGTAGGAACACTTCCAGTTGGATTTTGGTGAAGCATAGCACAGAAACCGTGCTTGGTCGGGTGCAGAATGATGTCCTCAGGGCTAGATAAATAAAGATTTTGATTGATTGACTGATTGCTTGATTGATTGATTGATGAATCTTCTAGGCTTGGTCATAACTTCCTCCAGATTATGTCATCGCTGGGCCTGTCACAAGTTGTTTCTGCCATGACACACTAGCGCAGGGGCACACATTGACCTGGTGTTCTCACTGGGGCTTGAAATAAATTATCTCAAGACTGATCGGGTGGTTTTGTCCGATCACTGAACAGTGTGTGGTTCATGTTCGGGCTCCCACCAGATGCCCTCTCCCTACAGAGATGATGAGCTGTCGTCCTTTGTGGGATTGACCCCAGAGGACTTTTGGCAGCAGCTGATCTATCTGGCGTGGGCAATGCATGCATGGAGGTGTTGATGCCATGGTGGGTTCTTATAATAGAGTGCTATCCGACACCATTGACTCCTCACACCTGGCCGTATGACCCAAATCCTCTACCTGAGGTCCCCATGATTTGATGGGGGACCTCGGGCAGATGAAGAGAAAGGGTCAGAGGTTGGAGCACTGCTGGAGGAGGTCCAGCCTGGAGAAGGAGGACAAACTGGCCCTGCGTGTGCATTACAATGCATACCAGAGTGAAATCAACCATAGGAAGGCAGTGTTCCTGTCCAGGGAGATTGCTGCTGGGAAGAAGTGACCAGCTATACTCTTTCCAACTGTGGACAGGCTACTTTATCAGCCTGTCTACAGCAAAAAGTTTTTTCTAATGCTGAATGTGAAGAGTTTGCTCGGTTCTTCTCAGACAGAGTGTCCGCTATCCGGCAGGGAGTTCCCACAGTCAGCAATGCTGCAGCTGGCAGTGGTCGCCTCAAGTGTTCTGAGTGCACGCCACCTGGTTGGGAGGAGTTTAGACCAGTGGGAGGTGAGTGAGGTCATCAGGTGGCGCACCAATCTGAAGCACACTTTGCGAACTGAATCCAGTGCCGACGCTGCTTTTTGATGAGATGCATCGGCACCATTGGCTCGGTGTTTGCTCTGATTGTCCAGTGTTCCCTGTCTGAAGGGGTCTTCCCTGATGCTTGAAGGAAGCATTGGTGAGACCACCCTAAAGAAACCAGCTTTGGTCCCAGAGGTTGGGAAAATTACCGACATATCTCCAACCTTCCCTTTTGGTGAAGATTGTGGAGAAGGTAGTGGCACTTCAGTTGGAGGAGCATCTTGAGACCCTTGAGTTTCTGAACACTTCCAGTCGGATTTTGGGTGAAGCATAGCACAGAAACTGTGCTTGGTCGGTGCAGAATGATGTCCTCAGGGCTAGAGATCGAGGAGAAGAAGACGGTTCTTGTTCTCCTTGATCTCTCTTAGTATTCAATACTGTGGACCAGGTGTCGCTTTTGACCGCTCAGGGAACTCTGCGGACTCACTGGCACTGTCATCTGCTGGTTTGAGTCTTTTTTAACCAACAGGAGGCAACAGGTTGTGATGGGGAATTTCTCCTCCACTCCTAGCCCCCTATCTTGCAGAGTACCTCAGGGGTCGGATTAGCCCTATGTTGTATGCAGTGTACATACTACCCTGGGAGGGATCATTAGGAAGTATGGCTTGGGTTTCATTGCTATGCTGATGATTCCCAGTTATACTTATCTTTTGCCCAGGAGCATCCAATGCGGTAGATGTGCTAAACAGGTGCCTTGCTGAGATCGACGACTGGATGGCCTCTAGCTGGTTGTGACTGAACCATAAGACAGAGATATTGGTGGTAGAAGTCGAACAGAGACTGGACTTGTTCTGGGATCTGTTCCATTGAAGACCTCCTCTAGGGTGCAAAATCTTGGTGTCATTCTGGTTAGGAGTTTGACTATGGAGGCGCAGATATCTTCCACTGTTCACTCCTGTTTTTCCATCTCAGAAATGCCGTCAAGATAAAGCCTTGTTCCACCTCTGGACCTCCCACTTTGATGCATGCCTTAGTTACATCAAGGCTTGGCTACTGTAATACGCTGTACCTCAGGGTCACAGGAGGATCTCTCCACAGACTGCGGCTAGTGCAGGACGCAACTGTCTGGTTACTACTGGGCAGCCAAAATTTTGCCATATTAGGCCAGTGTTGCATGAGCTGCACTGGCTGCCAATCAGGTGGAGGATCCTCTTTAAGGTGGGTCTTCACCTATAAGGCCTTACGATCTGGGCCCTGGTTATCTGTTAGACCTTCTTGCACCTGCTCTCTCAGTTCGCCTCCTCCGTTCCTCCTGTTGGGGCCCCTGGCGATTCCCAGGATGAGGTTGAAATTGGCTGGCAACATGGCCTTTAGTGTCACTACCCCATCCTGTGGAATTCACTGCTCTCTCTGGGTTAAGGAGCCCCCACTTTGAAGTATTCAAGGCCTGCCTTACAGCCTTCCTATTTGCCCAGGCCTTCAACCTATAAATCTGATTATAATAGTGATAATCTGATGTTTAGTTTATTATTTATGGAACTGTTTTTATGAGGATTTAATTATTTATATGTTTATGCTTACTTTTTCTTGTTTAGTTGATTTATTTTGACACACGTGTTTTACCTGTTTGTACAGTGCCCAGAGCTTCCGGATTGGGTGTCTCTTAAATACATTTTGCCTTTCCTTGCCTTAATGCATACATATCTGACATCAGGGTGGGTATAGGGTGTGAAATGAGTCTCTTCACTGATGACTCCAAGTTGGGAGCAGTAGCAGAGGGGAAGAACAGAGGTTGGCGCTGCAAGGGACCTGGACACCTTGGAAAGGTGGGCTCACACCTGGAAATTAAATTTCAATACCACCAAGTGCAAAGTGTTACATCTTGGGCAGGAGAACCCTAAACAGAGGTACACCTTGGGAGTGGAGGTGCTGGAGGCCTTAACTGGGGAAAAGACCTAGGGGTCATGGTGGATGCATGTATGAATAACTCTGAGCAGTGCAGGAGAGTGGATAGCAAAGAAAACAGGATGGTGGGATGCATCATAGAGGATCACCTCTAGAAGAAGGAAGTGATACTGCCACTGTACAATGGAGTAGTTAGACCACATCTTGAGTACCGTGTACAGTACTGGAGACCACACTTGAAGAGGGACATACAGCCCTGGAGAGGTTACAGAGGAGGGCTACCAAGATGATACAAGGACTGGGGATTTGACATATGAGGACAGACTTGAGGAGTTCGGCCAGTTTTCATTGGATGGGGAGGATATGATTGAGGTCTTCTGTAAATCGGTAAACACGGAGGAATCTTTAGACTAAAGGAGGGAGGTATCACCAGAGGACATGGTTTGAAATTGGAAGGTGGAAGGATGAGGGGAAAGAGGAGGTTTTTCACTGAAAGGGTGGTGGATCCTTGTATGCGCTGCCTAGTGAGCTGGTTCAGATTTCCGTGTTGGAGGGCTTCAAAGAGTGGGACAGATACAGAAAGGGATGTATCAGATGAGGCCTGGACCAGAGGGTGGGAAGGGATGATAGGTGTTTCTGGTTCACAGGGGAGGGCCCCAGTTCCCAACAAGAGATCTGAGGTTCGAGCAGACTCGATGGACCATAGGGCCTAATCTGCTGGCAATTAGTATGTTAGTATGTTAAGAGACACAGGGCATCCCTGGCGTTGGTAAAGCGAAGCTGGTAGAGCCTGGTCAGCTTATACCCAATACATTTGTAACTGTACAAGGCTTCACTGGGGAGGAGAAAACATTGCCACTGCTAGAGTTCTCCTAGACTGGTATGAAACAGGGGAACTGTGCAACAGGTGGCTGTAGCCAAAACCTTAGCAGTTGACGTCATCCTTGGAACAATCTCAAACAGGATGGTGTGTGCAGTTACCCGTATATTAATGGCAAGGGAAAATTATGATTCCCTGGACTCCATAGAAGCCACTGTGAAATCACTAGGAGGCTGATTCCCCAGCCTGTGTCTCTTGATATGGAGACTAATGAAAGGGCAGAAATTTCCCAGTAGCAGTTAATCAAACAGCTATGGAGTTTACTCCGAAGAAGAAGGGGTGACACATTTTCAGAGGGTTGGGATGACAGTGATCCTGAGTGCCCTGATGCTAGTGCTAGGGACCCTAGTTGAGAGACTGAAGGAGACCTGTCCTATGCCTTAGGAATATGCAAGGTTTGCAGCTGCTCAGAAAAGTGACCCTATTCTAGAGAAGCTGAAAGCTTGGGCAGAATCTGATGGAGCACAGGAGGTGACAGAAAACATAAAGTTTATAGGAAAATGGACTGATGTATACTCAAGCTGAAAAGACAGAGGGAGGGATGATAGGCAGGCAGCTTGTCGTTCCCAGGGTACCCTGAGCAGTTGCTCAAGATTGCATACAATATTCCCTTGTCTGGTCATCTGGGAATCATGCACACTACACAGTGGTTGGCCTAGAATTTCTATTAGCACAACTTCATCCAGCAGGTGAAGGAGTATTGCAGGTCTTGTTACCGTGCCAAGAAATAGGGAAGGCAGGCAAGAAAATCCAAGCTGCCCTAATTACATTACCCATGTGAAGGAGCCATTCCAGAGGGTGGGAATGGATATTGTGGGGCCTTTAAATACCCCCAGCTCCTCCAGGAAGAGGTTCATCCTGACTGCGTGTGGATTATGCCACCCGGTATCCAGAGTCAGTCACCCTATTCTCACTGAGGACAGACAAAGTGGCAGATGCCTTACTTAGGATTTTCTCCTTTGTTGGTTTTCCACAGGAGGTTATCACGGATCGAGGAGGTTCCTTCATGTCAGACCTGATGAAATGTTTGTGGGAGAAGTGTGGGGTGGTGCAGAGATGCACGATACCTTATCACCCACAAGTCAGTGGGCTTGTGGAAGGATTTGTGCCTCAAGAGTCAACAGGTTTTCCCCTTCAAGCCCTTATATGGACGCTCAGTACGTGGGCTCCTAGACTTGATCCAGGAGGACTGGGAAGGCACACACCACCCGGGAACTCCCATAGTGGATTATTTCTTTAGGTTTAGGGAAAGGCTGAAGGAGCTTATTGGGACAGCCCAGAGCAACCTGGCAGCTGCCCAACAAAGACAAAAAGTGTGGTGCAACCACAGAGCCAGAGCTCGCTCATACACGGTGGGTCAGAAAGTCATGGTCCTTATCCCAGTCCGGAAAGACAGGCTGCAGGCTGAGTGAGCAGGACCGTACAAAGTAGTCAGAAAGGTAAATGACATGAACTATATCACAGAGTTACCTGACAGAAGACATACAGATAGAATGTACCATGCCAACATGAAGCCATATGCTGATAGGACTGACATGGAGTTTGCAGTATGTAGTCCTGGGAGGGGACAGATGAAAGAGACCCTTTTGGACTTGCTGGAAAAAAGCAAGCAGGAGTCCTCTGGGAGGCAGTTAAATCATCACCCAGCTGGCCCCAGACAAGATTCAGGAAGTAAGGACGGTTTAGCAGACTGCCCCACTGTTTAGTGCCAGGTCTTGATTAACCCCTTGCAACGCATGATGTGGAGACAGGGACACAGATGCCCATATGGTGGACAGCATATCAGGCATCAGAGCCCATCCAAAAGGAGATTAGGAGGAAGTGGAGGAAATTCTGGATTTAGGGATAATCCAGAGATCCCACAGCCCTGGGCCTCACATGTAGTCCTTGTGCACAAGCCAGATTGCTGTACTCATTTCTGTGTGGACTGTCATGGACTAAATGCAGTCACAAAGTCAGACACCCACCCGATGCCAGGACAGATGAACTCCTGGACAAGTTGGGAGGGTGACAACCTTATGACTATTGACCTGACAAAGGGTATTGGCATGTAGAGTTAACTGACAGAGCTAGGAGAGGTCAGCCTTCAACACTCCGATAAGCTTATCTGAATTTAAAGTAATGCCTTTCGAGAATGAAGAATGCCCTAGCCACTTTCCAAAGGTTGGTGAACCAGGTGTTAAATGGTGCTGAGGAAGCACGCCTGTAGTATGACTGGATGACACTACCATCTTTAGTGCCAGCTGGGAGTAACACCTGTCCTACCTAAGGAAGTGCTGGGCAGGATACAGAGGACCAGGCTCACTGTCAAAGCTGAGAAGTGCCAAGTGGCTATGGCTGAAGTGCCATACCTCGGCATGTCGTAGGCTGGGGCAGCTCCATCCTAACCAAGTAAAAATAGAGGTGATCAAGACATGGCCTGGACCAGAAATGCAGAAGCAGGTCAGTAGTTTTCTAGGGACAGCAGGGTACCATAAGAAATGTGTATCCAATTACAGTGCCCTGGCTGCTACCTCTCTAGCCTGGTATAGGAAAAGATGCCTAAGAAAATTACCTGGGAACCAGCCTGTGAAAAAGCTTTTCCAGACTGAAGGAGGCACTGTGCTGTGCTTCTGTATTGACTAGTCCTGACTATAGCAGACCTTTTATTGTCCATACTGATGCCTCAGACATGGATATTGGGGCAGTACTGAGTCAGACACCTACCAAGGAAAGATCACCCCATAGCATACCTGAGTAAAAAGTGAATTCCCAGGAGCAGGCTTACTCTACTGTTGAAAAATAGTGTCTTGCCATAGTGTGGGCCCTAAAGATTACAGCCATACTTATGGGCAGCATTTTTGAGGACAAACTGACCACAACCCCTAGTTTGGCTGACACAATGGGAAAAACTAATGACAGACTATTAAGATGGACTCTTGCCTTGCAAGGGTATGACATGACGGTTTTACATAGGGCTCGAATGACCAATCAGAACGCAGATGGTTTGTCGCATCCATATGAGGATGAACTGACTTAAGAGCTCATCCCATGCAGGGATAGAGCCCCCAAATTCATTCTAAGTGGGAGGAGGTGATGCTTGGCCAGCTGGTCATTACTATTGTATGATATTTGTAAAATAAAATATAATATGTGATTGTCTCACATAAGACAGCCTGTGCTTCCATGGTGCCCCCAGGTTTCAGTGAAACTACAGGATATGTAAACTGACCAGGAGATCTCTGTAATGTAATTAACTTCCTTGTGAAGCTGCATTTTGTGGCCCTTTATGACCTCATGCTTTTGAAGTTGGAAACTGAATATACATTTTATTACAGGACAGAATGTCATTTAGCAGATTCCTGTTGGCTATATCACACTTAGGTGATGGACTGCAGGGTTGTAAACCTCAAAGGAACTGGTTGATCAAAGACTTATAATTTGGGAAATGGGTTTTGCTGATCGGTCACATTATTAACATATCTCCTGGTAGCAAATCATTTTTTGTAATTTTATATTCTAAAAGGAGGAGCTAGATGACTCACAGAAGGGTGTGGAGAACAGAGTTTAAACTGATAGTTGTGTGTGAAATGAATGTATTATTATTTTGGGACTGCGAGGAAACAGGTCTCTGATCTAACTATAAGCACTTCCAGAGGTAATACCTTAGACAGCAAAGGTCTAAATGTATTGTGCTAGGAGTTTTGCTTTGTACTTTTCCTTGTACTTCTATGTGATTGTGAGTTCTTTTATATATTTTTTCTGTGTTTACATTTTTCATATTTTCATCATCTTTTAGTAAAGTACCTTTTCTTTGAAAGACTCCTGGTATCTTGCCAGTTCTTTTTGTATGTGATATAGATGGTTAAGTCTGACAATTGCTCAACAGCTTGATGGTGTTACTGAGCTTGAGTAAAAGTAAGAAAATACCTAAGGTCCCTTATAGAGTTAAAGGGTTCATTTTGGATATTTGGTTAGGTACCCTAGGTGAAATGTATATTGCATCACCCAAAGAGAATATTATCTACGCATTGACATTTGGGTACTCTAGCATAAGGTTCACAGTTTGAATCCCCAGAACTTGAGACTAAAGGTGATTCGGACCCAAAAGCAGACAGGAGGGTTACCTTGTGTGTTACCTGTTCACACTATTGCACTCTGAGGTTGGCACTGTGGAGCAGAGGCCTGACCTGCTGAGTGCATTTGTGACACAATACCCCTGCTATTGCAATCACTGTACTGTTTATTATAATATGAGGTTCTGTCCACTGTTGATGCAGTACCCTGTCATTGCAATCACTGTACTGTTTATTATAATATGAGGGTTCTGTCACTGTTGGTACGGTACCCCTGTCATTGCAATCACTGTACTGTTTATTACAATATGAGGGTTCTGTCACTGTTGGTATGGTACCCCTGTCATTGTAATCACTGTACTGTTTATTATAATATGAGGGTTCTGTCCTGTTGTGAGTCTTGGGATCCCTGTAGTTGTAATCCCAAGTTACATAGCAGAGAGGAATGACTGGGAAGAGAAGCTCAAGTAAAGGGAGAGATGTTGAGGGGGGCAGCAAGGAGGCTTTCCAAATGTGTGAGCCCCCAGTAGAGGAGCAGTTAAAAATCAATGTCTGCTGGAGTGGTGGCAGTGTGCTCTGTGGGGTCCAGAGCTGGTAGTAGCGAAGGAGTAGTTCACAGTGGTGGCATTAGTTTATCCAAAATTTTCTCTGCCGCATCTGTGGCAGCCATGTTTGATGGCCGGATGTGTTGGGTGACAAGGAAAGCGGCAGCACCAGCAAACAAGAAAGAGCAGTCAAAGAGGAGTTGTTGGTGTCCTTGTGGCCCCTGATGATGGTGGTGCTGACCCTGATAGTGTGGAGCCAGCGGCTGAGGTGGAGATCTAGAAATGTGGGTCAGACTCGTCATGATGAGACAGTCAGAGAGCCTGGAGATAGTGAGGAGCAGGAAGACAACACTGTCTGTGCTGCTACTGCTGATGATGTGTCGGATCCCTATGGGTGCCTGATATGAAAAAACATAAGGGTTGTGATGCACAAGGTGCTGGGGATGTTGTGTGCACCACTAGTGATCCACCTAGTAAAGCCCCCAATATTCTTGATGTTCTGCAATCATCCGTAAACACCAATTCCACCCCTTCCTCAGCTTTCCCAGACTCAGTACTGGCACCATGTTAAAACAAGGATGATGAAATCCTAGTTTGGGATTTCTGTACATTGACCCAGCTAATGACACAGTTGCTGCCTGTCAGGTGTGTCAAGCATGAGTCAGTAGGGGTAAAAAGAGCAGCCACCCAGGCACTGGTGGGCAGCACACACCTGTAGAACAGGCACCCATTATGCTGGTGTCAACACCAGAGGGAAGCCAGTGCAGGGGTCCCTGTCCTCATCATCATTAGACAAGGCAAACAGGAGTGACAGGGCAATATATGAAGGGATGGAGGGCGATTGAGGAGAACTATAGAGAGGAAGAGGAGGAGGACGAGATTCTGTGGGTCTGCTTAATAGTGGGCAGATCAGCAGTACCAACCCAGTCAAAAAGCACAATTACGTGGAATTGCAGAAAGCCACAAAGGCACTGGTGTCCTTCGATCAGCAGCACATATGAATCCCCAGGAGTCAAGAGCACCCCACCAATGCCATCACAATAAATCCAGCTGTTTGGTGCACCAATCCCAAGAAAGGTCCAGCCCACGCTGTATAGCATGTTTGACCAGCACTCCAAATTCCTCCCCAATCATGCTACTGCAAGTGAACTAAATGCAACATTTGTAGAAATGCTGGCTGTTGATCTATTGCCATTCTCTTTTGTACAGATATGTGGATTTTGGAGGTTGATGGCCCATGCCAGTCCCGAATGGCAGAATCCATCAAGAACATATTTTCCAAAACTTGTCATTCCTAAACTCTATGGGACAGTTTCAGACATGGTAAACCATGCCCTAAGCATTCAGCATCTTCATACATACATCTCAGCACGGATATGTGGACCAGTAGCCAAACAGCTGGTAGCTCCTACTTGTGTATTACAGCACACTGGGCACAGTGTCTGGGGCACTATTTGACCCGGATGTTGTAAAAATTGCACTAAGCCCAGCTGGCTGGTAGAACATTCAGGGTGTTCGCCAGCATGTCACACTGACATGTATAGTATATCTGGATCACACATGGGTGAGAAAATGCTGAGTGTTCTTTACAGAGATTGACAAGTGGCTCCACCCCATTCACTGAAAGCAGATTTCACTCACAGTGATAATGGCTCCAATGTCATGAAATGCATCAGTGATGGATGTTTGTGATGGTGCCCTGCCTGCACACTGTCTTAATCTTGTTGTCCAGCAGTTTCTCACCCATCTGGATATCAAGGACATTTTGACTGTGGCCCATCGCATCTGTGTCCACTTTGCCTGTTCAGGAAAGGCCCATGACCAGCTCCATCAGCTGCAGATACAGAACAAACTGCTTCACCACCATATGAAGCTGGATGCTGTAATCAGATGGAACTCCTCCTGTAAATGATGGAGCGTCATACGAGCAGCATAAAGTTATTTCTGACTATCTGCTGCTGCATGCAAGCTATGACGATGCTGGAGTATACATGTGCCTCACAACAGAGCAGTGGTGCCAAATGATGGCTGGATCATGATTCTCAGGCCATTCAAACATGCAATACAGGCAGTGAGTGGGGACACTGCCTGCATCAGTCAGGCCATTCCACTACTACATGTGCTGAGGCAAACACTGGTGAATGTGCAGCAACAGCTGGAGGCAGGTGGTGATAGTGAAAGGTGTTCTTAATGGAACACATGCTGCACATCTTAGACTCTGGCACACATTTCCAGCATTCTGCAGTCTGAAGTTTGAGATTGTTACTATGCTTGACCCATGCTATAAATGTGGGCTGGCATCAATTATTGAAGGTGGGTATCAGCAGATCCAAAGTTGACTGAACTGCTGATAAGGATGTGTCGGGCACAGAAGCTAGGGCACATGGAACCAAGGCACAACATGAACCTGCACGGGTTACGAAGAGACACTACTGTCGACAACTGCAAATGGAAAACTGATAAATAGTAAATTGTGCTATGCTAAAATGCCACACATCAGACATAGAGCAATTTACTCTTACACCACAATTGCCATGGATCTAAATTTGGGGGGTGGACAAAACTTGGAGGGCATAAATTGGGGTTGGAGGAATTACTATTCCAACTCCAGGGGATGTAATTCAGGGGATGAAACTCAGGGTGGAGGGACATTAACTTTCTAACTTGGGAGGAGACATAACTCGGGATGAGGTGCTGTGGGCGCAACAGACAAAAAATTAAAACGGAACTCTCAGAACTGAACCCAGGTCTACTGGATGTAGTAAGCCCATTTCAGGCTGTCACTCTATCCTCAATGCTAGGCTGAAAGCATGAGTAGGCAGCACACAATACTGAACTTCAGCTAGTGGGAATGAATGAAAACAGTTACATGACTAGCGCTATAACATTTCTGCTATTAACTCCAGATAGCTGTTCTCGTCACATTACTTTTATCACTGCCCATTTGACTCCATTAACATTTCAACGTGATCTTGACAGTATACCAAACTGCACAGAAACTGGGCATTGCTACCACCTCCTCACGTGGGAAAGGGCTGAAAACACATGCAGCTTAAAAGAAAAATGACAAATCCCATTTGGGATGTTTTAGTCAGGTGGGAGTTGCAGACATGGAAGAGGAGGAGGAGGAGGAGGAGGAGGGCTGATGAGGCAGCAGGTCTGTGAGCAGCGCAACGCATGGTTGATGCATATTTGAAGGCACAAAGCACCTTGCCATTGCCGATGAGCCCTTGCTGTACTGGAGCAGCAAGGTCACTGCATGGCCAGCACTGACCTTGGTTGCTATGAAATGCCCCAGCAGTCCACCTCGAGTGTCAGTGGGGAATGTGTCTTCAGTTGGCTGGAGCCATTACCAGGACAGGTGCACCAATTTGTCACCCAAAAGTGCTAGCATGCTAACATTTATTAAAATGAATGTGTCACATTCCATAAGACAATTAAGTCCCTGTTCCTACCACATGACAGTGAAGATGAAGGGGAAGGTGTTGTCGCAGACTCGCACTGGCAAAGTGAGTTGTACCACTGAGGTGGATGAAGTAGTAATGGAGAGGAATACCCATCTGGTGGCAACTCCAGTCTGGAAGACTGTGAGGGGCTGCTTCCTCGATGAGGTTGAAGACTAAAAGGATGCGTTGTTTCCTTCTTGCTCCAAATCCTTTGTTGTATGACTGACAAATAATTCTGTTATTTTCATGTATTTTACTGTTCCCCATCCCCAACTGTTTTGCTTGTTGTTTCGGTGCATAATCGAGTATCCACCTCCACCACCTGAATATGATGTTCGAGACAATACTTGCTCCAGCCAGCAAGACGCGGCAGTACCTCCTCCTCTTCTGGCCTGCTTGGTCTTACACAACTACAAAGAGCATGGGCCACCTCCACACTGATGCAACATGAAAATGCCATTTTACCAGCTAGGCAAAGCATGCCTGCTCCAGCCAGAAAGACACTACACAGCCTCATCCTCTGCCTCTCGCCAGCTGCAGTCCTTACAAATAGCATGATCCACCGCCTGTGCACGGATGGCAAAATTGGTCCTGACTCTAGGAAAACTGAGTGGCTTGATTCTGCGGTAGGACTTAAAGTTACCCCTCAGTTAAAAGTCATATAGCTGAATGCAGTGTTCCCAGAGATAATATCAACTCAATGTGGAATTGAACAACCCCCATTATGTGGAGCAGTTAAAGACACTTTGCAGACGAACAGAATTGATATTGGTGATGGTACCATCACAAGTATACAGCAGCAGTGTCCAATTTGGAACTGTATGACAGGAGGATACGAAGCCAACCCTCCAGTCAGCCACCTCATCAAGGCAGCAAGACCTGAGCCACAGCAAGGCCTTATGTTTGTCTGTTGTGATGAGTCACTTCTGGGGGCCACTGAATTTGTTCTGTTAATTCCCATTTTGCTGGTGCCTTGGGTTGTTCCCCTGTTTTCCTTGGCCAACAGGTTGTTTTCTGCCCCATTGGGCATAAATCTATTGTCATGACTGCCAGCCTGGCTTTCAGCCAGTACTTTCTTATGTGCGAAGGAGCATATGCTTTTGATGTTGTCACCTTCCAGATAGTCCACCAACGGAGATTTTCTGTGGTCTCGTGCCCTCCTGATGTCTTTGGGGACCAGGGACCTGTGGAGATTGAGCAGAAGCTCATGGGACTAGCCAAAGAGGAGTTTACACAATGGGGCTGCTCTAGGGGTCATGAATATTAATGAATGGCCCCATGAATGTTGATGAGCTGCTGTCTGCCACCTTGGGGCGAATGTGTTTCAGTGGCAGCGACAGCAGAACTGCTGGGAGGCATGAAGCAAGAGTGGGCTCATTTGACAGGGGCAACAGACTATAACACAGTGGAGTGTTTGGTTGAAGTACTGGGCTGGTCTGCAGCAGTGGGAGAAAGGGGACAGACTGCATAAAAGTAGAATGGACTCCATGTAAATAAATGGGTGCAGACATGTTGAGACATTTACCTCCTTTTGTTACAGCCAATCAGTGATCAAGGCACCCAAACTGTGACACAGAGGCTCCTGGGAAAAGGAGATGACTAATTCTGGTGCCCAAAATCATGCCCCAATAAATGAGCAGGAGGGATTGGTCACTATGGATATCTATTATTGAGAAGCTTCAATAGCCAATCAAGTGCTGGGATTTCAGCGGCTACAGTGAGGACTTAGCAGGATTTCTTCAGTGTGTAGTTGGGCTCTGTACAAGTCAGGACTGTGCTGAGAAAGTGGACATTGCATTTCAGGGCTTCCTCAGGCCCCCACTTGGAGAGGCTGGTCAGCAGAAGTGGACTGGAAAGGGACAGCAGGATGAATGTTTGTGCTGAGGTTTTGTTCCTTAAGTACTTGCTACTGGACTAACTGAGAAGGAAAGAGAGAAAGAGACAGGACTGTGATTCCCCAAGTACAAAGAAGTTGCTTGTGGTTAAATAAGAGATTGAATGCTGAGAAACCCTGCACCAAAAGCTGAATCTGCTGAAAGGGCTGTGTGGATTGGCATAGTGTGACAGACAAGACTGATAAGCTATTTTGCCTGTGTTTGGGACTGCAGTTTAAACTCTGAAGAGGCAGAGCATCTCTTGTCATCAGGGTGCTAGCAGAAGCTGAGTGTGTGTCCTGTGTGAACTGGTTAAAATGGCGAGAGCTGAATACCTGCTACAGCTGAAGAAAAGGTGAGTACTGTTATACTAAAGTGTGAACTGGTGTGCAGGGATTGTTATTCTGAGCCCCTGCTGAATAGCACTCGTACTCAGTGGTGTAGCCAGGAATTTTAAACTTATATTCAAAACTGATGCACTGTTGCCCTCCCATATCATGTAA
Source organism: Neoceratodus forsteri (assembly GCA_016271365.2). NCBI lineage: Eukaryota > Metazoa > Chordata > Ceratodontiformes > Ceratodontidae > Neoceratodus > Neoceratodus forsteri. The sequence goes on along the minus strand of CM028132.1, from coordinate 486,922,420 downwards.
ACATAAAGCAAAATATGCACTCCACACCACACCAACAATAGGCCTGCACCCCCATTTGCCATGTCTTAGTTCAAGTAATCAGTTTCTTCCTGTAATCCTCCTTTCTTTGTTCTTCTGCCTGCCTGGTAAGTTACTCTTGTTTGTGTATTTGGCTGGTAGCATCAGTGCCCTACGGTGAACAACAAAGGCAAAAGGGCTCAGTGTGACACAAAGACAATGTGACTCACAATGTCTTGCTTTCCTCTTTTGTTGCCCGCCTTACTTTTACTGCACTCTGCTGAGTACAGTGCGATGCCTGCTGACACCCTGCTTGTGCTATTGAATCTGGGCTAGCACCCCTACTAACTGGCACTGGACTTTAGAGAAACTGCAAAGAACTTTTCATGTCTGAGAGCTCAGTGCAGGGACTGCAGAAGGACCCCTACTGCTTGGAGTCCTCCCCAGAGCCAAGGAGGGAACTTGCTAACCTCTTCCAAGTGGGATCCACTGTCTTAGGAGGTCAACGGTGCTTGCTGAGGTGCTAGGGCATCTGCGACCTGTGGTTGGGAGCCGGGCTGTGGAGCCACCCGGTCTGGGCTTTCTGGGCTGTGTTGTCCTGCCACAGTGCCCTGCAATGGGCCAGAAGCAGCTGAAGGTGACAAGTGGCCAGAACTACAATCAAGGTGACTAACTACAAGATCCTCGAGCAAGTTCCATCCAGACGAAGGGATCATGGTCAGCTTGTGTTTGTTGTTGCGCTTAACTCAGACAGCTCCATTTCCTGATACTGAGATCTACAAAACCGTAAGTACCCAGGACCTGGTTCCTGAGGAGGGAATTGTTTCTGTTTTTCAAAGTCAAAGTTTTACAATTTCAGGGACCCAACTCAGCCAACCCACGCACCGATCAGGTCTTAACCCAGTGGGTAATCCTAGGGACAGTAAAGGAACACTGGTACCAGTGAGGAGGGCTTGACAACATAACTTCTCTTTCTTCACAGGTGACAGGTGGTGTAGTAGGCCGGGTTTCAACAATGCTATACTGGGTGCCCACCCAACCAGAGTAGCCGAGTGAGGCAATTTAATTCTCTTTTTTCTTCACAGCTTATAGGTGACATAGTAGTACTCGGTCTCGCACTACAGGATGAAGAGCTTTCATAATTATAAGTTAGTCATTTCTTTTGATATTATGTATTCTTGGAAACTAATAAAGTATAATAAATAGAATAAATAGAAAAAATGAATTAATCATTTCCCAACATTAAAATATTTTTACTTGGTGTCCTTTTGTCCCCTGCAGGTTTCACCATTGACAACAGCTGTTCCTACACCAGCTCACTGGCTCAAGCCACAGCACAGCTAGCAGCACCAATGTAACACAATAAGTATCGATTATGATTTTCTTTGCTTTTTATTTCTTTTTTGTTCTTCTTTTCACAGATTCACAGTGTGCCATGGTGGCCAACAGGATGCCAAACAGTTTCTGGGAGTCAAAATGTCTATGCAGCGCAACATCTGGCCGAGTGAACAAAAATAATTTCTTCATTTTTCTTCACAGGTGGCAGGTGCTGTAATTGGACATACAGTCAACAGCAGCTATACTTGGTGGCCACCTGGGAAATTATTTTATTTGAGTTTAAATAATCGCTTTTTGTCTTCGTAGGTCTCCTGTTCTGTGTCATTGTCTTCTGCTCCAGCATTCAAGCCATCACCATCTTCTGCCCAGATAATATTGCAATAGACAGATGCTTAAAATCACCTGAAATTAGAGCAATAGAAACAGAAAACACTTACTCTGACATCTGCAAAACTTTTCAGAATTAAAACAACACTTCCCCAAAAAATCATACTTACGCTCCCATGGTATCCTGTGAGGTGGGCGCATGATCTCCTTCCTGCAAAACCCTCACAGCAATGGGAGGGTAGGGCAACTGGATGAAGGGTGGGTAAACTGGGTGACAGGATGTTGCTATATGTATGCACGGTGGGAGGTGAGCGAGTACGTGAGCGTGGGCTGGGAGGGGTAGAGGAGCCATAGAAGGTAGTGCTATGGCGGATTGCCAAGCTGCGCCATGGTGTTGGGGTTGGCTTGGTTGGGGGTGGGTGAGGTACCGAGTTCGGTCCAGGCACTGGTGCAATTTATTGCACCCGCCCAAACCTTAATTTTTCCATGCTTTCACCCCCAACATGCACCCCGGAGTTGAGAATCCTTAGTAGGGGTGTGGGGGAGAGCTGCCCACCCTGAGAAAGCATTAAAATATATGTCCCCGGGCCTTATTGCTTGTGCGCCGAGGGTATCAGAGTGCTAACATTTTTCAGCACTCTGACTGTGCAATAACGCGATCATCTTTGGCTTTTGTCATTATCACATAGAACCCATTCCATGTTTGGACAATGCTTTCATTCCCCAAAACAGGTACTGGACTGATGCGCAACATGAATGATCTCTCTCATCACCATAGTGATAATACCTAAACATAGAAAACAGTAAGAAAAATAAAAAATGGTTAGAGTAAAATGGTCCCCGGCAAAAAGAAAAAAGTATACTTACTTTCCACAGGTGTGAAATGTGCTTAATTCCAAAAATGATACAGGCTGGACCTCTGCAGCAACATGATTTTTCACTATGGTGATAATAATACTGAAAATACAAAACAGTAAGAAGCAAGCATTTGTCAATGCCGAATGTTGATTGCGTTGATCTGTTGATGTTGCTCACTGGCCCTCTGTCAGTCACTCAGTCTGTTTCTCCTGGTGTTGCAGGCATACTCACTGCACATTTGAGTACAGTTTTGTTTGAGTGACTGTCACAAACCATATACCTTTCTGTTAACATTTTCATCCTAATCTGTAGTATTTGGGTTAGTGTAGGCTACTGAGGAGTGTCTCTGTTTAAACTTCTGCTGTTTAGGAGACATACATGTATAACCTTTTAGAGATTAGAGAAATCATCCACTACAATCTGATTTGTTTGGAAGGGGTGCCTTTTGCGAGCATGTGTACATTTTTAAATTGGGGTGTAACTGCTGGAGATTCTGTGTACAAAATAGAAATTTCTGGCTACACCCTGGTTGCAGGCTGCTGTTTTGTACTGGCTGCTGTCTGCATTGGCAGCTTTTCTGCCCCTAAGAACCTTACAGCTTTCCCGACAGAGCTCCAGCTAGGTGGCTCACTCTCTCTCACTCACTCATTCTATTCTCCTGGCGCTGCAGGTTGCCCTTTGTACTGAGCTCCTGCCTCTGTAGGTGGCTTTTCTGCCCACAAAGATATCTGCAGCAGTCCTGACACAGGTCTGTTGTGCTGCTCACTTCCCTCTCTCATTCACTTGTTCCGTTTCTGCCGGCGCTGCAGGCTGGCCTTTATACTGGGCTCCTGTCTGCATTGCTGCCTTTTCCTGCCAAGAAAGAAATCCGCAGCAGTCACAATAGAGCTCGCTGAGTCTCTCCCCCATCTCACTCGCTCATTGTGTTTCTCCTGGAGCTGCAGGCTTCCTTTTCTACTGGGCTCTGGTCTGCATTGCTGCCTTCTTCTGCCCACAAAGAAATTTGCGAAGTTACAATACAGCTCTGTTGAGCTTGCTCACTCCCCTCTCTCACTTACTCATTCTGTTTTTCCCGCCACTGCAGGCTGCCTGTTTTACTGGGCCCTTGCATGCATTGCTGCCCTTTTCTCCCCACAAACAAATCTGCAGCAGTCCCAACAGAGCTCCAATGAGCTCTCTCAGTCCCCTCCCTCACTCACTTGTCTGTGTCTCCCTCCGCTACAAGCTGGCCTTTGTACTTGGCTTCTGCCTGCATTGCCACCTTTTTCTGCCCACAAAGAAATCTGCAACAGTCACAATAGAGTTCCGCTGAGCTCACCACTACCACTAGCCTGCCACTCACCTGCTCTGTTACTCTTGGCGCCTGCAGGCTGCACTTTTATATGGGGCTCCTGGCCGCGCTTAGTACCTTTGTCCACAAAGACATCCACAGCTGTCCCGACAGAGCTCTGTTGAGATCGCTCAGTCTCCCCTCTCTTACGCGCTCATTCTGTTTGTACTGGCGCTGCAAGCTACCTTTGTATGGGGCTTCTGCCTGCATTGGCACCTTTTCTGCCCACAAAGAAATCCACAGCAGTCTGATAGAGCTCCATTGAGCTCACTCAGTCCCCCTGTCTCACTCGCTCACTGTTTCTCCCACCGCTGCAGGTTGGCTTTTGTACCGGGCCCTGCCTGCACTGACACCAATTTCTGCCCACAAAGAAATCTGCAGCAGTCCTGACAGTGCTCCGGTGAGTTTGCTAACCCCTCCTCACTCGTGCTCTTGTTCTTTTTCTCCCAGTGCTGCAGGCTGCCCTTTTGTAGTGGGCTCTTGCGTTGGGGCCTTTTCCTGCCCAAAAAAATCTGCAGCAGTCCTGACAGAGCTCAGTTGAGCTTAGTCACTCCTCCCTCTCACTTGTTCGATCTTAACCTGTCCCAAACACTGATTTCACAGTGACCAATGTTATTCTCCGCAGGAGTGCAAAACATATTTTAGCCAGGATGTGAATAATGACAGCTGTACTGTTCATAGGAGGTGTGAAAAATGCCACTGATGAAAATGTGGCATGAAAATAATTATAATTTGCAGTTACAAGGGTGCATGGAAACAGTTCAACACGCTTGTAACACAGCCATGTTATGGAGTTTTGTCACCAAATTTTCAACATAGGGATTTTAGGACCTCTGTTCATGAATAGTGCCACTGTCATGTTCTTAATCTGTCCTGAACACTGATTTTCCATAGCGACCGTGTTATTCTTCATCAGAACTGTGAAAACACATTTCGGTCAGGCTGTGAAAATGACAGCTGTACACTGTAAGGAGGGTGAAAAAATGTCACTGTTGAAAATCTGGCGTGACATTATTAACAAGCATTTGTCAATGCCGAATGTTGCTTGCTTCTATGCGCTGTTTAGGTATCTGGAAGTCATTGGAGTGCAAATATTGAAATTTGCAAACTTCGCGTGCGTAGGAACTGAACAGCATGCGCTCATAAAACAGTCATTTTTAGGAATTTTTTCACCAAATTTTCAACATAGCCATTTTAAGACCTCTGCTCATGAACAGCAACACTGTGATTTTGTTAATGTGTCCCACATATTGAGTTTGCACACCGAGTGCCATTGTGCTACATGGGTGGGAAACACGCTTGGGCAGGATGTGAAAAAATAACAGCTGTACTGCTCATGAGGAGGTGCGATAAATGCCAATGTTGAAAATCTGGAGTGAAAATATTGAAAATTCGCAAACTTCCCCGGCGTCGCGTGAGAACTATGCAACACAGACTGTTAAAACAGTCATTTTAGGAATTTTTCACCAAATTTTCAACACAGCCATTTTAAGACCTCTGCTCATGAACAGTGTCACTGTGATTTTCTTAATGTGTCCCATGCATTGATTTCACATACCAACTGAGCCATTGCAGCTACATGGCGGAAACACGTTTTGGGTGAGATGTGAAAATGACAGCTGTACTACTCATGAGAAGGTGTGGTAAAATGGCAATGTTAAAAATCTGGACTGGAAATATTGAAAATTCGCGGAAACCTATGGCGTGCGTGGAACTGCTCTAAGCATGCGCTCGTAAAACAGTCATTTTAGGAATTTTTCCCCAAATTTTCAACATAGCCATTTTAAGACCTCTGCTAATGAACAGTGTCATGGTGATTTTCTTAATGTGTCCCATACATTGATTTTTCACCGACTGCGCCATTGTGTGCTACATGGTAGGAAACACATTTTGGGTAGGATGTGAAAATGACAGCTGTACTAGTTCAAGTTCAAGTTTAGTTCAAGTTTATTGCAGGAAAACTCCATTGAGCAAGCTCATTCCAAGGAGGTCCTGTATACTACTCATAAGGAGGTGTGGTAAAATGGCAATGTTGAAAATCTGGAGTGAAAATATGAAAATTTCGAACTTACGGCGTGTGTAGGAACTGCATAGCATACGCTCATAAAACATTCATTTTAGGAATTTTTCACCAAATTTTCAACATGAGGTTTTTGGGACCCTTCTCATGAATGATGTCACTGTCATGTCGGTGTCGGGCCCAAAGGGTGATTTCACAGTCACTGCGACGAAATCACCCTTTGGGCCTGAATTACCATGACATTGACATCATTCATGAGAAGGTCCCAATTCCATGTTGAAAATTTGGTCAAAATTCCAAAATACCTCAGATATGCAACAAAGTTGAAACCCCTTATGTAACCCATTATACAGCTTACGGCATTTCCTCAGTTAGGTAGTCGGCTTTGAAAAGTGCAGACGTGTTCCCGGTCCACTGAAGATCGTCGTGCCAGAGTCCGGAGGTAAGTATGGGGTGAGGGGTGTGGGGAGGCTGGAGTCGCAGTGGGTGGTGCGGGTTGTGGGAGAGGGGTTGGGAGATGCGCCACAGGACCGTTTTTGTTTTCAGGTTTAAAAAAAAAAAAAATGCAGTGGGACGTTTGCTGCGCTGGGCTCCCAGCGGCACAAGGACTTGAGGATCATTCAGCTGACGGGGATTGGGCACCCCGTCGACTATATTGCCACGCTGCGGCACCAGCGCATTTTGAAGGCTTTTGGGGAAGCAGGAACGCAGCACAGCCGATGGAGATTGGCCACCCGTCGGTTATATAGTGCATGCAGAGCACGTGACGCTTGTGGGGAGTTGCCGCGAGCAGCCGAGATCTTATCGGTGCTCACTGAAGCGTAGCCCCCTTTTAACTGTATGCCACTGCATTTTGGAGCATGTCGCAGACACTGACTGAACTGGAGGAGGACACACCTCTGAAATCTCCGATGATGGCACTATGTTTCTTGCACATGCGTGCAAGCAACATAAAATCTGTGAAGTTACAAGGGTGCGTGGAGCGTGTAAACGATACTTGTAACACAGTCATTTGATGGGCTTTCATCACCAAATTTTCAATATAGGCATTTCAGGACCTCTACTCATGAACAGTATCATTGTCATTTTCTTAATCTGTCCCGAACAGTAATTTTCCACAGCGATCGCTCTATTCTGCACTGGAAGTACAAAAACACATTTTGGCCAGAATGGAGAAAATGACAACTGTACTATTCACAAGGAGGTGTGAAAAATGGCAATGTTGAAAATCTGGCATGAAAAAATTGCAGATTCAGCGAAGTTATGAGCATGGGTAGCAACTCACGCAACACAGTCATAAAACAGTAATTTTTGGATTTTGTCCACCAAATTTGCAACATAGGCTTTGTGACAGCCCACCTCATGAACACTGGCACTGTTGTTTTGTTAATCGCCCGAAAGGTGATTCCGTGCAGTGACCGTGAAATCACCTTTCGGGGCCCATTAATGCCATGATAGTTCCAGAATTCATCAGCAGGAGTCCAAAAACCCATGTTGAAAATTTGGTGCAAACTTCAAAAATGCCTGAGATATGCATTAAAGTTGGACCTCCCCATTTATTCCATTATAATAACTGGTCAGCAATTTCTCTCAATTTACTGACCAGGCTGATATTTCCATAACAACCAGCTGGTTGTTATGACAGTCATGAACCATGCCAGTCAAACTATGCTGCTGCCTCATTGGCCAACATTCTATATGTGGGCGGGCCAAACAGTCTCACAAACTGCTGGAGAAAAATGGCTGACCTGTTATTAAAAAAATAAAAGATGGGGGAGGTTTTCATATGAAAATTTAATGCACACCCTTGTTGTGGGATGCTTTGATAAATCCGAGGCTTCACCTCTGGGTTTATGTAGCATCTCACAACTCAGTGTGCATTAAATTCATATCAAACCCTTCCGCATCCATTATTCTCTACATACAGCTTACGGCATTTCATCAGTTCACAGTCAACTTTGAAGAGTGCAGACATGTTCCTGGTCCACGAAGATCATCGCCGGACTCCAGAGGTAAGTATGGGATGAGGGGTGGGCAGGCAGTGTGCACAATGGGTGGGCATGGGTTGTGGGAAGGGCGCAGGGAGACCTCTCTGAGTGACAGTTTCCTTTTTACAGGTGAAAATAAAACACAGAAGTCATGGGACCATTTTTATTTCACAGGGCATGTGGCACACTGGGGTGGGCTCCCAGCATGCCACCAGAGTCTTCATTTTGGGGAGGCAAGCTGTAGCTGACGAGGATTAGGCACCACTGTCAGCACTCAACTAAAAAGGGTAGGGTGACATTTTGTCGACGAGGATTGGGCACCCCATTGGCAGACAGTGAAAGCATTTTTTTACTTAATGCCGACAGGGAGTGGGCTCCTGTGGGCAACATAAATATGGGGCACTGAAGGTGAACGGATTGAGGCCCCATCAGCAAATAAACATGGTGGAGGGTGATATTATTTGTGAACACAGTGGCAAACAGCTGCCATGTTCCCCAAGTAATATCACTGATGAAAGTCCACCCTGCAATGGGTACATCCCTCATTGCAGCGGATGGTATACGCTGCAATGGCAGAGGCAGCCCCAACTGCAGCAGCTGATTTTTTCAGAAGGTTGTGGCATGCTGGCTGATCTAGTGTCAGCAGCAGTGTGTCACAGCATTGGGAAGCGGGACAAGCCTTTACAGGCTGTGGGGCATTGGTCAGAACAGTGCCGCACCTCCACAGCCTGGTTGTGGAGAAAGCTACAATATCTTTCTTGTGCACGCATGCAATCAACATAAAATGGTTAAATTTAAGGTGGGTACAACTCCTCCTTCCACAAAAGGAAATGAAATAAATTACTTACCTTTGCTGCTGTGTCAGAAGCAAAAAGTAAAGAGAGCAGCACACTGCATCTTTGTCCATGCAAACTACTGGAATAGCCTGCAATGTCTTCCCAGTTTGTATGTCTTTTACCACAAATGGAGCTCTGCATGTTGAAGGAGCCAATGATCATGATTGAACAGATCCTCTACAGGGGTAAGGGGTTCATAAAGTCATGGACAAAACCGCTCACCACTAAATGCCACAGACAAAACAGCGACTTGCAAATAAGATTGGTGAAAACACTGACCACACAATAAATGCGCACCCATTAACAGCAATGGGACCCCTCCAGCATCTCTTTCACCTCTGCAACCTGCTGGGACACCTCTCTGCCTCCCTATGGAGCTGCTCCATATCTTCATGGGTAGCTCTGGGAGAAGATCTGAGGCGGTTTCTCAGTTGGTACCCCCCGCTGCCCAAACTGAGGCTGACTGCTGGTTTGTGCCACAGTCCCTCCATCTCCCCTCCTGCACCTGCGCACTAGTATGCCTCTTCCTCTTTCCCTGCCAGAGGAAGCACCAAGGTGAGGCCACCTACACCCCTCTCATCACCTTTTCATAAGGTGCTCCTCCCACTCTTTGGTTCCTCCCTCATAGGTGGATGTTCTGGCGACTTGTCCTGAAATGTTCCCTTTTCCCATGATGCACAATAATGTGGCACAGCTTGAATTTCAACACACTACTGTCATTGGGCTCCAGGTCAAAAGTCCCACACCGGGGACTTAGGCAGCAGCTGACGAGAGGAGGAGCAAGGCGGTCCTGGTGTGGGTTTTCCTCCTTCTGGTGTGCAGTTGCCAGTGGTGGGGATGGTGGGCACACAACTGATGGTGCCCCTGCCTCATCTCTTGCTGGGTCCACTCATTTTACTCTCAAAATAAAGAAAAAGAGTAAAAAGTGAACAAAACACACACAAAAGGAGCTAAACAAACAAAAATGCCCACAAAATAAGAAGTAAACAGCAACTACAGAAACACTGACTAACTGTAAAGCAAAAATATTAAACATCTTAGCCAACCAAAAGTTGAAAAGTTCTCTTTTAATGTACTTTTGCAATACTAAACAGTTCTGATCTCTTCTTTCACTCCTAGTTCAGACTACCCGACTGACGGTAAGCACGAGTCACACTGCATAGCACAGTAGCATGCATGTGACCCGCAGGAGTTGTTACCACTTGACCTCAACCACTTGTTTACAGGAAGTAGTCACTTTTTCAGTAGACTTCATCTGAAAATTTCAATGGTGACATTACTGGTGAAGTCATTGGTGAAGTTAACATAATTCACCTGACAGTCTCAACAGAGAAGTCACCTAGGTGAATTTTGAAGCTAATGACATAAATTTGTGACTTGTCTCATGGAGGCAGCATGTGTGACGCCGCTGAAATTCACCAGTGAATTAAAACTATGCAACATCTCTACCCTTGGTCTTCTTCTTTTCACTTACATACCTAAAAATGTATTGTCCCCATTTGTTACTTCCTGGGCTACTCTCTTTTCAGTCTGTGTCTTTTGCTCCTTTCTGCTATCACTGCTTCCCTTTGTTTCCCGAACACCTCCTATCCTCCGCTCTTTGCATCTCCTTATACCTTTTAGCTTTTACCTTTTCAGCCACCTCTTTCGAGAACCATAACAGTCTCTTTTTCCTCTAGCTTTTGCTCAATTGTTTGATGCAGAGTTGTTGCTGTTACTATGCTCCTTTTATATTCAGCCAATGTTCCTCAACCCCACCTAGGTCACTCAACCCTGCTATGTCATCCCCGAGGCATTCACCCATTTTTTAAAAATCTTCCCTCCTGAAGTCCAGGACCCTTGACCCTGTGTGGTCTGATTCTGCAGCCATCGTATATTCAACCACACTGTATGGTGATCACTGGTCCCCAAGTGGCCTCCACCTTGATGTCTGCAAAACTGTTCCCAGTAGTGAGCACCAGGTCCCATATTGCTCCATCATGAGTGGGTTCACTGATACTGCTGGGTAGAATGTGGAACTGCCCAATCAGAATTTGAGTCAAATGGCAATTCTGCTTCCAAAATGCTTTTTGAATTTATTTTTCAGTTCTATGGAACTCCAGAAAACATTTCCATGTAACATGTGGAATGATGTGCCAGGGATTATGTACTCTGCAGAATATTATTCCATAGTCTGCAAAAATGAATCTACAGATTACATAAACTATTGAGTGCTATTCCTGGACTATATAAATCGTGGATTACTAATCCACAGTTGAAAAAATTTTACCTTTAGAATTTTGGAATTTCGCATCTGTCAAAATCCTCTGGAATTAGGTGAAATTTCTAAATCCTATGGAATTCAGCAGAAGCAGAATTTGAAAACCCTGCACAGCTCTACTGCAATACTCTTAATGATCCTGTGAGTTTACCAGCCAGTGCATCCCTTCTCACTGCTAGGTTTGTTTGTAAGGACAGAGCAAGGAACATTATCAGAGCAAGGAAAAAGATTAAGGCTTTTTTTTTGGCTAGCAGATTTACTGTTTGATATTATTTTCTATTGTACTCACAGGGTTTGTTACTGTCTTTAGTTAACATTTACTGCTATATTGTTCTCTGATTCAAATTGCTGTTGCAGGGTATACTTTCTGCTGCATTATTACAGTGCTTCTACAGGTTTGTTACTGTTTTGTGCTTACAGATTAGTGCTGTAATCTTCTCTGATTCAAATAGTTTTTGCAAGGCATATCTTCTGCTACTGCTTTATTTTCTCTGTAGCAAAGTGTTTTTGCAGAGTATATTTTCTGTGAAATTATTATAGGTGGTGCTTACAGGTTTTACTGTTTTATCTATCATTAGGCTAAGCTTTCAGGGCTACTGCATTTGTTGTTGGTTGATATTTTCCATGCTTACCTCCATGTTTCTTTCATCTGTGGTGCTTCTTTTTGAGCAAGGAAGGACCTATAGCTCCCACCCCATCCCCAACCACCCTACGCTACACTCTTTTATAGGGTAGCACAGTGTGACATTCCCATAGCAAAGCAGAAAGGGAGGATCAGGGTATCCACACAGTGATCCCACTTACAAGGGCACAAGTAATTTAACTTGTTATAACAAGTTTTACAAAAGCAAACAAAAAAAACAAAAATCTAACTTTTGCATTTATTTTCCTCCTTCTGATTACTCAGACCAGGTTATAAACCCGGCAACTCATCTGGAATGGATATTATTAACTGCAGGTACTGTGGGACACTTTTCAAAGGGCAGTTATACAGGATTTAGGACGCTGTCCTACATGCTGGACCATTGGAGATTGGAGGCTCAGCTCCAGGCAGCATGGGCAGAGATTACACACCTCAAATTGCATGCTCAGAAAGAAATATATTACAAGAACCTCCCGCCATGTCCCCAACATCCAACTGAAGCACCTCGACTGCAGAGGGTAGTTGGTCCAGGAGGTTGGCAGGTGGTTGGGAGGCATATCGGTGCCCCATCACTCAATGCTCTTAACGTGTTACCTCCACAAACCATATAAAACTACAAACAGGTATCTACCTCTATCTCAAATCAAACAAAGGAGCAGAGGACACTGCAGAGCAGGACACAGCAGCACAGGAGCTAGCACAAGAAAACTCACCCAAAACAGAGACCAAAACAAAAAGCAAAAGGAAATCCAAAACACTTCTGATCACATAGGAGACTCCATGATTCAGGAGTTGATACCTACCTCCAGCCGGTGGTAATGGTCAGATGTCTCCAGGTACAACAGCATGGAGAGACACTGACCACATTGCTAAAATTGAGCAGGAAGCAGGAGAAAACATCAAAGTCCTGGTACACATAGGGACTAACGATATAGCCAGCTGGTCAGTTGTAGAGACCAAGGAACACTTGACCAGGCTGGGAGACAAACTGTCAACCATTTCATCTGGCTTCTCCTTCTCTGAGATCCTGCCAGTCTGAGAGAAGGGGCAGATGGACGGAAGGTCAGAGAAGGGAGACAGGGAGCTAAACATGTGGCTCAAGGGCTGGTGCCAGGAAAAGGACACAAATGTGTAGGTAACTGGCTACAGATTTGGGAGGGAAAGTTCTTTAAATTCAATGGACTGCATCTGACTAAGGAGTGAGTCAGTGCATTGGGGTAGAAGTTTGACATATCTGCAGAATATTTAAACTAGCAAATGGGGAGAGGGGTGCAGCACCGGTGCGTCAAATGTGAAGAACACCCCTCCCCTCAGCTAGTGATCAAACAGGAGTTCAACATGTTTGTAGTTCATTTGCATCACCAGGTAGGAAAAAGGTTTGTCTCCCCATACTATGCAGGAAATACTGGACCTCGTAACAACTAACACACCGAAATCTGGCCAATTGAAAATCATGTACACAAATGCCCATAATCTGGGAAATAAGATCCCAGACCTGCAGGCAACAATGACAGGAGCTAAACTGGACATAGTAGCCATTTAGCAAGACATGGTTCAAAAGTAACCACACCTGGGAGACTTCAGTACCTGGCTATGTACTGTTCAGAAGAGACTGAGGAGTAAAAAGTGGGGGTGGAGTGGCCCTTTATGTCAATGAAAATATCAAAGCTACAGAAATTCAGAATATACATAAGGAGCCAGAAGAACTGTGGGTCGCCTGGAAACAGGAAATGGGACAGCCACACTAACTGGGTTGTCTACAGGCCTCAGACCTGGGAAGAACATAGACACATTGCTGTTAGAAGATATACAAAACATGACAGCTAAAGGGAGATTCTGATAACAGGAGACTTCAACATACCAGATACAGATTGGTCAATACCAGCAGGAACATCCACCGGAACTAGACACATGGTGAATTCCCTGCAGGGAGGGACCTCAAACAACTGGTACAACAACCCACAAGAGACAGGTCTATCCTAGATCGAGTACTGACTAATGGGAAAGGATCACAGGTCTCCAGATAGAAGGTCACCTGGGGCCCGTGACATCACATGGTATGGTTCAATTTGACCACTAGAAGCAAATTATCCCATTCAAGGCAAAAATATGGGACTTCAGAGGAGTTGACTTTGATAAGATGGCAGAGTTAATTTAGCCTTGGAAAGAAGAAGACATACAGGTGAGGGATACAGGCAAAGTGGGCAAGCATTAAGAATGCAATACTTGAAGCAACATCCCATTGTGTTAGAAAGAAAAGCAAAAACAAAAGAAGGAGGAAACCCTTTGTTCTCAAAACAGTAGAAAAGGTCATAGACAAAAGGCTGGCCTCCAGGAAATATAAGGGAATGCAAGGGACAAAGAGGGAGGATATCAAACTTCCTCAAGGGAAGCAGGAAGACAGGGCAGGCAAAGGCCCAAACTGAAGAAACACTAGCATGAACAGTAAAGAAAGGGACAAAACTTTCAATAGATACACTAGTAAAAGGAGAAAGTCCAGAGGTGGCATTGCTAAGATCAAATAGGATAAGGGAGTTTGTGGAAGAGGACCAAGGAAAGACATTTATCCTAAATAGATACTTCTGCTCAGTATTTACTGAGGAGATAGCAGGGCAGGGCCCACAGCTCAGCACCATGGACACAGGGGAGGGAGGTGTGCACTAGTCCTTCACAAAAAGAAAGGGTCTTGAAGAGCTCACTAGCTTAGGTTGGACAAGACAATAGGATCTGATGGCATACATCCCAGGGTACTAAAGGAGATAAGAGTGGAACTAACAGAGGCCATTAACAGAACTATTTAATGAGTCTCTGAGCACAGGAGAGGTCCCAGAAGACTGGAGAAGGTTCATGTGGTCCTGCTTCTGAGTAGTAGCAGGAAAGAGGCAGGGAACTACAGACCAGTCAGTCTTACCTCAGTAGTGGGCAAGATTATGGAGGCACTCCTAAAGAAAGGGATAGTGCAACACCTGGAATCCATAAAGAGCATGGGTTCACAACAGGTAGGTCCTGTCAAACTAATCTCATAGATTTCTTTGACTGGGTAACCAGAATGGTGGACCAGAGGTGCAGTTGATGTCACCTACCTTGACTTCAGCAAAACTTTCGATACTGTTCCACATAGAAGATTGATTAATAAGCTGGGTAGGCTTGGTGGGTCAGAAGTTGGTCAACTGGGTGGCAAACTGATTGGCAGGCAGAAAACAGAGAGTGGTGGTAAATGATATACAGTCAGAAGAGATGCAAGTCACTGAGGTGGTACTTCAGGGTTCAGTCCTGGGGCCAGTCCTCTTCAATATCTTCATCAGTGACATTGCAGATGGACCAGAGGGTAAGGTTTTCTGTTTGTAGATGACACCAAGACCTGCAACAGAGTAGATGATCTAGATGGGGTGGGCAGAATGAGAAGAGAGCTGGATAAACTGGCTAAATGGTTGGAAGAGTGGCAACTGGGGTTTTAGCAAAAGAATGAAATCATGCACATAGGAAGAAATCTTGAAGCCACCTATAGGTTGGGAGGGAGTTGCTGGCAATCACAAGGTAAGAAAGAGACTTGGGCATCATCATCACAGATGACCTGTAATTATCAAGCAGACCACTAAAGCAGAAGATAATGCTAGAGGGATGTTGGGGTGTATTAGTAGGGGTATCGCAAGGTCTGTAAGATCCTAGGTAATAGGTTTAAATGCTTCATTGGCAAGCTTTTAAAGTAGCCAAGGGGGAGGCACTGAAGGAGCAAGAAAATCCTAGTCTCCCAAATAATCATGGTAGTAAGTGAGGCAAACACCCACATAGAGGTGTCGATAGAGAAGGGCAGGGGTAAATGGAGAAAGTGACAAAGGCAAGAAGGACAGGGATGGGGCAAAGGGAGTAAGGCCATCAGGAAATGGAGGTAATGAGTACCAATGCCCGTAGTCTGGGCAACAAGCTCCCTGAGCTGATGGCCTTAATGGAAGAGGGATGCCTGGATATCGTAGCAGTCACAGAAACATGGTACACAGAGAACCATGACTGGGATGTTAACATACCAGGGTACATAACCTACAGGAGAGACAGGCAGGAGAAGAGAGGAGGCTAGCTCTATGTAAAGGAAGGGGTAAAAGCAACTGAACAAAAATAGTAAACAGGGAGGAGGGAGGCACTGTGGGTCACCTTGGAGACTGGAAAGGCACCACAATCCGCACAGGGGTTGTACGAACCCCATGTCAGGGGAAGGAATGGACAAGGATATGATAGAAGGCATTCTTAGAATGGCAGAGAAAGGGAGACACTGTTGATGGGAGACCTGAATATGCCAGATGTTAACTGGAGCACATTTGCTGCAGCCACATCCAAGGGCAGGGCCATTCTTGATGCCCTACAGGTGGCAGGCATTAGACAGCTAGTTTCAGAACCCACTCATGAGGGAGCAATCTTAGACCTCATACTCTCAAACGGGGCAGTGAGAGGATCTCAGATCTAGAAGTGGGTTGCCATCTGGGGACAAGTGACCATCAAACAGTGTGGTTCACGTTAAACTCAGCTACAGAGTCAAGCCATACAAAAGTGAGGGTACTGGACTTTAGAAGGGCTGACTTTGGCAAGATGGGAGAGTGCCTCAGGAAAGCACTAGCAAACAGGCTAGAAGGAGGTGGAGCAACAATGGGGAATTATCAAAACTGCCATCACAGAGGAAACAAGCCTTTGTGAAGCAAATAAAAAAAATCAAAGGAAAAAGAAAAAGCCACTACGGTTCTCAAAAGAGGTAGCTGTGAAGTCAGGAAGAAAAAGATAGCATTCGGAAGTATAAGAAACACAGAAGGAGCAAGACAGAGAGCTGTACCAGTTAAGGCAGAAGGAAGCAGGGAGGGAAGTCAGAATAGCAAAGGTCCAAACTGAGGAAAGATAGCCAACTCAGTTAAGAAGGGGATAAAACCTTTATAGGTACATACAGGAGCGAGGGAAGACAAAGGGAGGGCTAGTGAGGCTGAATAGAATGAACGGTGGGTGGGCAGAGGGGACAGTGAAAATCAGGAATACTGAATGAATATTTCTGCTCAGCATTCACAAAAGAGGAGGGGAAGTGCCTAATCCAATTAACAGAAGCACTCTTGATATGGGGTCAGTCCCAGTCCTTTCACAGAAAAAGGGTTCTGCAAGAACTCCTAAAACTGAAGGTGGACAAAGCAATGGGGCCTGATGGAATTCACCCAGAATTCTAAAAAAATTAGGAGGAACTAGTGAAACCACTGGCTACTCTTTTAATAAATCATGGGAGGATGGTGTGGTACCCAAGGACTGGAGGAAGGCAGATGTGATTCCCCTTCACAAAAGTGGGACCAAGACAGAGGCAGGAAACTACAGACCTGTCAGTCTGACCTCTGTGGTAGGGAAAGTGATGGAGTAACCAGAAGAATAGTTGAGTGCCTAGAGGCCAGTGGAGCACAGGACCCAAGGCAGCATGGGTTCTGCAGGAAGGTCATGTCAGACAAATCTAATAGATTTCTTTGACTGAGTGACCAAAGTAGTAGACCAGGGAGGGCTGTGGACATGGCCTACCTAGACTTTAGCAAGGCATTTGACACAGTCCCACAAAAAGATTAATAGTCAAATTAACCAGCCTGGGAGTGGGACCCAGGGTGGTAGCCTGGGTAAAACACTGGCTGCACAACAGGACACAGAAGGTAATTGTAAATGGAGTCCACTCTAGAAGGGGAGCTTACTAGTGGGTACTGCAGGGTTCAGTATTGGATCCAGTCCTTTTAATGTCTTCATCAGTGACATTGCAGAGGGACTGGAATGAAAAGTATGCCTTTTGCAGATGGCACAAAGATCTGCAACAGGGTTGATACACAGGAGGCGAGAAGGATGAAAAGGACTTGGCAAGGTTGGAGGAATGGTCAGAAGTATGGCAGCTAGGATTCAATGCAAAGAAGTGCAAAACAATGCACCTGGGAAACAAGAACCCAGGGAAGAATACACGATGGGTGGGAGGTGGTAACAACAACAAAAGGAAGGGACCTGGGGTAATCATATCAGATGACCTTAAGGTTAGCAAGCAATGTGAGAAGGCAGTAGGAGGGCTGGGGTATACTAGGATGTATAGGAGAGGCATCATCATCAGAAAACAGGAAGTTGTTATCCCTCTGTACAGACAGTTGGTGAGACCCCATCTGAGTACTGTGTCCAGTTCTGGAGACCCCATCTCCTGCAAGGTCATAGACAGCATAGAGGCAGTCAGAGGAGGGCAACTAAAATGGTGCAGGGTCTGCAAGAGAAGCCGATGAGAAGAGACTAAAGGAGCTTAATATGCATACCCTTGAGGAAAGAAGGAGAGGGGGACATGATAGAAACTTTAAGTACCTCAGTGGAATCAACAAAGTCCAAGAGGGTAGCATCTTTCAGAAAAGAGACTTGCAAGAACAAGGGACACAATTCAAAAGATAGAAGCAGGGCGGTTCAGGGCAATGTGAGAAGTATTATTTCACAGAGAGGTAGTGGATGCATGGAACAGCCTTCCTGAGGAGGTTTGGGGTCTAAAACTTGGGAGAATTCAAGAATGCATGGGACAGACATAAGGCAATTCTTGTGGGGCTAGGAAGAAATAGGCTGTTGATTAACTAGGATCTCGGCTATCCTGTGGTAGGAAATGGGCAGACTAGATGGGCCTAGCGGTCCTTATCTGCCGTCAAAGTCTATGTTTCTATGTTTCTGTTAAGAGGGAGATGATAATCCCTCTTTACAAGACACTGGTTAGGCGCCATCTGGAGTACTGCATGCAGTACTGGAGGCCGCACCTGCAGAAGGACATTAACAAAATGGAGGCAACCAGAGAAGGGCAACTAAAATGGTGCAGGGACTGCATCAGAAAACATATGAGGACAGATTAACAGAGCTCAATATGTATACCTTGAGCAAAGGAGGGGGAGAGAGGTGATGTGATCGAAACATACAAACATCTTAAGGGCATTAACAAGGTGAAGGAGTCTAACATGTTTCAATATAAGAAAAATAGCAGGACAAGAGGACACAGTATGAGATAAGGGGAGGCCAATTAAGGGAATATTGAGAGAAGTTCTTTTCCACAGAAAGGGTGGCGGATGCATGGAACAGCCTACCTCAGGAAGTGGTGGAAATGAATACAGTGCAGGGCTTCAAACAGGCATGGTATAGGCATAAGGGAGCAATACAGAAGAGTATGACTAGATAGGCCATTGACAGAGTAAAGGCCTATGGCATATTCATAAGCTAAAAAATGGGCAGACTGGATGGGCCTTGCGGTCCTTATCTGCCATCAACTTTTATGTTTCTATGTGATCCTGCCTTTTCCCACCTTCAGGCAGCCACTCTCCAGACAGCAGCAGAAAGACCAATATTCTTGAAAAGAAAACATTGATCTCCTGGCACTGTACCAGGAATTGACAGCATCTTTTAAGATGGTCCTGTGTTTTTGGATTCACAATTTGTGATGCACCCTAAAACATTTTCACAAGTAAACTGGCATAAGTGCATTCATATATGTATATAACTTATTACATTAAGGACTTACTCTATTATGTTGTGTCCAGCTAAGGATCTAAAGAGGATGACAGCGAGGAAATACGCTCCCATGAGTCATACCCGTTGGCATCTTTCATGATGCACTATGTGCGTGTCTGTCTGCCTTGGGTTACTTTGTTTCTTTATATAAAAACAGCTTTGTCAATCTGCTCATACTTTTGTATTGTTTAAATGGCTTGCTGGCATGTTTTATGTCTTACTGGGATTCTTAGTTACTTTTGTCTCAAGTCGGCCAGCTTTGAATCTTCAGCTTTGAAAGCAGATACAGCCAAAAGCAACACAGTGACCCCTATATTTCTTTATTTGGCCATAATCACAGTCAAATTCTACATCTTTTAGAAAGGTTTATGAAACTGGCATACTGCAGAATTTACTTGGTAATATTCAGATAGATAGACAGACTGAGACGGATATATAGATATATAAATTCCCACATTTTTTGAATGTTAAAGAGAGTGCCATTGTATTGGTAATTACACTTTATTTTAGCAATGGAGGATAAATAATGCAAACAGCATGATAAATGTGTTATTGTTTCATTTTTTCATTTACAATCCTGTTGACACCTGAATCAATGATACTGTACTAAAACTATTAAAAATAATCTGACCCCTACTATTTTTTCAAGCAAGACGCATTAAGTCCTGCCATGTAACTAAAAACAAGCATATGTCAACCGCCATTTATTTTACGCATTCTAAGTGTTTAGATAACTATCATGTACTGAGTAAAAATTATATATTTGACATGGTTAGCAGAAACACCAGAGAATTTCATTAAATTCTATCCCCTGCCAGGCCCAACCCCTTGATCCACAGAGGCACCTCTGTTTATTATTTGCCTTCTACTTGAGCCCCTGATCCAGGATTTGTGTGTGTGTGGGTGGGGGAGGGGCAATATTCCAAATTTCCAACCTAACTCAGTGGTCCCTCTGTCTCTCTCCATAGCACATGCATTCCATTACTGAGTGGAGCATGTGATTGGGGGAGGGGTGGAGCTGTCTGTGTGATTGATGATGCTCAGTAGACTGATCCATCTGCTAGGCATCATCAGTGAGACAGAACTGCTCCTCCCCTCCTCTCCTGGTTGCATGCTCTGTTCTGTAACTGTCATCTGATCATATAGTGATAGTGGGTGTGTTGCAAAGGAGGAACAGTTGAGTCTGCCCAGAGATGTGGACTAATCGCTCTCCAAATCATGGATTGAGGATGAAGATACAGAAGAAGAATAAGCATTTTATAGCACTTTTTATACACATTGTATCCCAAAGCACTTTACAAGCAATGAGACACTGGGAGTGATGTGACTGTAAACATTTAGTGGCAGCCATTTGCACATCAACACTTACACAGCCTTGGACAATTGTATAGTTTTCTATGGGACAGGGAATGTTGGCCAGCACACTGGGAAATTCACCTACTCTTTTCGCTAGAGGGCGCTGCTGTGAACATGATCAGATGAGAGCTTTCGTCGTAGGAGCAGGATGTGAGGGTGGCTGAGGGCTGGTCTCCTCCTTAGCTTGCCTATTTTGGAGACTAACATGGAGACAGAAATTGCTTTGGAGGATTCATATGTCTTAGCCACAGAACATATGGACGGTTTAGATTCTGACTCTGAGTACGTCTGAGTCAGGAACCAAGCTCTGTCTGCTGAACAGAGGGCTGTCTTAGAGAACAAGACAGCTGATATTCATCGGTGGATGGAGTTGGCTGAGAAAAGCTTTGAAGAAACAAAGAAACAACTACAGGAGGAGTTATGAATGCAAGCGAAAAAACGTAATGGAGAAGTCAGAAATGATAATCCCGGTGAGTAAAGCTCAAACCAAGTAAGTATAGAGAGTTTGGAAGAGATGGAGGATTAGCCTTTGTCTGCCAAAAAGATGTCTGTACAAGTGCTTGGTAAAATAGGCTACAGAGGATGTGATGATGTAGGTTTCAGAGGAGAATGCGTGGAGAGATGTAGCAGCACGGAGATTGTTTTTCCTTCTCCAAGTGATGGATAAATGCTTCACCAGGGTAATTTTTCAATGCTGGCATCAGTAAGTGGTGGGGAATCTAGCCCTTTAGCCACTCTTGTTTTTTTCATCGGGACCTCCCTGGGAGGTGGGAAGAAATCTGTGAGTAAAGAAAGGGTTATGAAAAGCCATAGGTTAAAATCTCAGACTCCTGATTCAAGCAGCAAATCCCCAAGTAGTTCAGCAAGCCCACTGAAAACTTTATCAGATTCATCCCCTAGCTCTGAGGATTGGGTAGCATCGATTTTAATGGCAGCTAGGTGAGTTAAAATTGTATGGGTACTGGATGGAGGCTAATATTGATAAGAGTTTAGAGTTTGCCTCTAAGTTACACATAAATACTTCTTTTCCTACTACTGTGATAAGTAATGATTCAGTTTTGGCCCCAGGGCAGAACACACTTTTAGAGCAAGATGTCCATACTCAGTCTGATCCCTGTAATATAATATTAGATCATATTAGAAATTTAGAAGGTGAAGATTCTGTACCCGGTATTAGATTCTCCTTTGGAAATCTTGGGGAGATTTTGACTGTGGCTGACCCTTTGAGTCAGAAAACACACCCATGGTACTTACAGACCCTGTACCTTCCTTACAAGCTCCTAAAAATACAAGGCATGATAGAGTTAAAGATCGTCTCTTTCCTTCTGACGCAAGGATATTGTCAGAACCTGCTATGAGAAGGAATGCAGTATGGTTTAAGTATAGGGGTAACATATCTGAGGTCCCTGATAGGCATTTTGTGGGAAGAGCTCTACTTAAAGATCACATGAAATATTATGCCTACAAGATATATGCCTAATACATGTGCCGGGAGGCTAAGTGTTTGACATCAGATTTAAAACATCCAGCAGGGCTGGATAGATTTTGGAAGCAATATAAGCTATTGAAACTTTCTCCTTTATGGAGGCCTTTTCTAGCAATCCCTGACTAAACCTTTAACTAAGAAGGTAACCGTGTTATTTAGAAATGAAGGGTGAATGTTGCAGACATTACCTACTGGTTACAACAGCGCTGCACTATAAAAGGATATCCAGAGCCTATCCTAGATGTTGAGCAACTTTGGAACGGAAGTTTGAAATATCAGGTTGTATTAAACCTGGAGCATGGACTGACAAAGCATCTGCCTAATTGTTTTTTCTAGGGAGAGATCGTGTGGTAATCTTTTAGCCTGCACAACCCAGGGCTTACTTTAAATGTGGGGATGTGGGGCATTTGAGTAACATTTTGCGACAAGCAAAAGTGTGGCCTATGTGGTGAAGTGGGCACTTTGGGGCACAATGTCTGCAACCTCTAAGATGTAATTTATCGAAGAACAAGGTCACACTTTTGTAACTGTTCTTGGGTCTTACATAACAGTAGAGACTTGGCTATCAGAGCGGAGCAGGATGCTTATGTAACTACAGCACAAAAGAGAAATTACATATGCTTGAGTTATTGAAGTCGGCCTCAATAGAGATTCCACACACACCCCAGAGGGCCTTGGCCTGAAAAGAGGCACCCATTGAAGTAGTAGTCCAGGAGGAAGGGTCCAAAAATTCCATCTGATGATTTGGATTCTATATCTACTACGGTAGAACCTACAGCAGCTTTAAAGTCCATAACCCATAATGGTGATCCCATAGAACTAAATAAATCTATGTCTGATAACCAAGATGATCTGTCGGCAGATGTGGTACAAGATATGGAGATGGTAGAAGGAGAAATCTCAATGCCCTTTCTTGATGCTCACCAAGAGGATATTTTTCAGAGAGTTACCAGATCAAAGACAGGAAACCCCTAAAGACTCCCCAGCTGGGTCTAAGGATATGGATAGTATCTCAGTGTACAATTCCTTGCTATGTTGTTCAAGCAAGGAGGTGAAAATGAAAGCCATGATTCGGACTTATCTTCTATTACATCTTCACAAACAGATAATATTACTTGGGGGGCAGTTGTAAAGCCCAAACCTAGGAAGTGGAAAAAAAAAGAAATGAACATGAATTATTATTGATTTTGTTTTGGAAATATGCTCTTCCTCTCTCCTTTTATTCCTTAAGACAGCTATAGTGTCTTTTGTCACCATCAATATGAATAGTATTAAGTCTTTGGGAAAAGGCAGGTCACATTGCAAGACTTAAGGAAGGAAATGAAATATTTTTCTCTTACAGGACACTAGATTGCATTCATTGACAGTGATGAGAGAAGCTCAGAGAGATTGGCGATGGGGTGTTCCGCACTGGTCTTTGGGTAGAAACCTATTCAGGGTTGAGGTTTTATTTTTAGGTGTTGCTGTAAAGGTATTACAGATTTTTGAAGTCCAACCTGGAAGAGTTATGATAATGGATGTGGTTTTGGACAATGTGGCATACAGAATTATAAATATATATGCTCCTCAGTCAAAAGCTGATAGGTCTTCTCTCTTTAGGAGAGTAAAGCCATATTACACACTTCAAAATTAGTGTTATGGGGGTGATTTTAACTGCAGATTATCACATGCAGATTGGGGGAGGGTTACAACTAAAATATATAGTGATACACATGCTTTACTTAAAATTTTAGAAATGCATAATTTATGTGATGTTCATATTTTAAAGACTACCCCAATGCATACTTATCACAAGGAAAGTTATCCACAAGGACTGACATTTGGTTTGTATCTCAACAAATTACTTGTCAGGGAGAGAATCGTTCCATTAGAAACTTCAGACCATGTTGCCATTAAGTTAGATTTAGGGTTAGTACAGAAAATCTCTATGGGAAGAGGATATTGGAAGATAAATGTTGCTATATTACAAGAGGCTTCTATACAGAAATCTATAACAGACTACTTAAGGTTAAGGGCTGATATTGCTTTTTTATATGGTAGTCTCATAGAGTGGTGGGAAGACACAAAGAGACCTAAAACAACTTTATATAAATATACAAGTGGTAGGGCTAAAATAAATATATACAGTATTTGGGACTAAGATATGAAATTAATAACTCAGGCCTGGATCTCACGAATGATGTAAAACACAGCTACAGGCAATTAAGGACAAAATGTATAAACATCTGAAGGATTCAGAGGATAGGACCGTGAGACAACAACAATATCAGACTAAGGGGACAAAAGAGCAGGTAAATC
The DNA here is from genome assembly GCA_016271365.2 of Neoceratodus forsteri. NCBI lineage: Eukaryota > Metazoa > Chordata > Ceratodontiformes > Ceratodontidae > Neoceratodus > Neoceratodus forsteri. Next base: position 486,898,168 of record CM028132.1, on the reverse strand, counting down.
CATTTGATACTGGTTTAAGTGAGTCTTAAAGACTAGTAATTGCTGCTTTAAAAGATAAAAAGGAACTGTAGTGACAGACAATATAGGACTAATGCTATTAGTACAGGAGCATGTTAAGGTGACCTTTCAGAAGGATAGTGAAGAGTGCTCAGATTCTTTTATAAATAAATTAGATATTCCACAATTAAGGGATATAGAGGTTCAAGTCTTGATAGTTCCTGTTACAATGATAGAAGTTAGGGCAGCTATTTTTAAACTCTACACCTTGAAGTACTCCGGGGAGTGATGGGATAGCAAATTATTTCTGTAAGTGTTTTGTGACATATTGGTCCCATGGTTACAGATTATTTTTGAAGCTATTTGGAGAGAAAATCGGTTGGTAGCTAGCATGAAATATGGGATAATGACTTTCTTATATAAAAGAGGATCCACAAGAGATACAAAATTGGAGGCCTCTGAGGTCTACTCAATTCTGACTACAAAATTCTAACTAAGATTTTGACAAATTGCTAGCCAAGATTGCCCAGCTTGTTATTAGTCCTACTCAGACGTGTGCTATTCCAGGTATGAATGTTATTCAAAATCTGACCTTTATTAGGGAAGTAGTGGAGCAAAGTCTAAGTATGGATATAAATGGTTAGTTGCTGACTTTAGACCAGGAAACAACATTTGATTCTGTAAAATAAGGACATGTCTGGTTTGTATTACAACTTTATGGTATTCCTGAAACCTTTCTATCGTTATTCGTACTCTGTATTCTGAAGTCCAAGTTACTCCCATGGTGAATGAGGATTTAGGCAAACCAACATATCTAAAAAATGGTGTCGGGCAGGACTGTCCAATGAGTTCTTTACTCTATGGCCCAGATATTCAAATTGCACCCAAAAAGTGCATACTAGCAGGAGCAAGTGCAAGTCTATTGCGCATGCATAAGAGATGTGATATTCAAAAGCAGGCAGGCCAAACTCGCCTAAAGCCAATGACTGAATATTGAACCACCGGCACCATAGCACAACTAGGGAGGAAGCTGAGCAGATCTGATGTGCCATAGTGCAACAAGGGATTTTCAGCTGAGCAGTCCAGAGGTGCCATAGTGCAACCAGGACCCCCAGCTGCAGAGCAATGTAACTGCACAATCAGGAGGTAGGCCCACCACCCATGCCACAGATGGGCACAACAACACACAGCAGAACAGACATCATCCCCCACACCCATGCACTGCACAACTGGGAGAGGGCTGGAATAACCACTGGCCCATGGAGACAAGCAAACAACCCACAGCCGGGCCACGGTGCCCCACACACCTACCGGCAAGCTATGACTGGCACACAAGGAGGGCTCAGCCACCCCATGCCACACCATTCCCCAATGCAGGGCACACCCTGCACCATGACCCAGACACCCCCATGAGCAGTGACCACCACTGCAGGAAACCCCATGCATGTCACCACCCCTCTGTGACACTGCAACCCTGTGCACCACAGAACCATGCAAGCCAGCCCCACCACGAGCATCTGTCAGTGGGTGGCAGCACATAACAATGCAACAATGGCAGACACAGTGCCACCATGCACAGTACCCAGGTACTGCTGAGGAGACCAACCATGTGTCAGCACATGAGGTACCCCACACGGACAGGACATGCCCTTGACACCACCACCAGTGGTACAGCACCCTGCACAGTAGTCAGTGACAAACTCTGACCCACCACTGGCCACAACAACCAGCACAGCCACCCACAGTGGTGCATGGAAGCATGCACCACACCGGATTCCACACAGTACATGGACAGACACCCACCCATACTCAAGGGCACAAAAACACAGGGACACAGTGGTGGGGCAGCCAAGCACCCAGTGTGGGCCCATGTAAACTGTGTATACACAACCGCAGTCCTCCATGGCACTGGAGTACCAGTCACCCTGTACAGGCACTGTGGACCCATACACTACCATCAGTCACCCGGGCACAAGTCAGAGACAGTGGGGCACATCCTCTGCAACACACACAAAGCACAGCATGGAGGTGGGACAACAACCGTGGTGCCCACAGTGCTGCCAAGGCAGGCATGCACCACACCAGTGACAGAAGGCAACCCAGCAATGTGGCGGTACAGTGGCTGCCCTGCAGGGACTGCCACCCCACACCCTGTGAACACCACCACAGCCAACCCTGGATGGTCCCTCCCTATGTGCGGACACATACAACACTGTTACCCATATGGACGATAAAAGTGTGTTGATGGAACCCCCTACCTGGCTGTGGCACCATGCCTCTCCTGGCACATGCCCTGAGGCGTGCCAGTAGCTCCAGCTCCCTCACCACAGGTCCCTGTATCTGTGCCTGCACTGCTCTGCACTTCTCAGCCATCCAGTGGCCTCCTCAAGGGCAGTGGCCACCTCCCTTCACACCTGGGTCCTGGCCCTGTCCAAGTGGCACCTCCCGAACAGGCGTCCATGGTGTGGCTCCACAGCCACTGGTTGGCCAATTCACTCAGAACCACTGGGCTGCCCTTCTGCATGCCATTCTCTGTTTTCTGTTTGGCAATATGGCGCTCTGCAGCACGGCTCCCCACATGCAGATGCTGCGCGGTACAGTGCTGCCATTCCCTATCATGCTGTCACTGAACAGCACGATAGAGGTGCACCCTGCCTGATGCATGGCGCCTAGGGGCAAAAGGTGGTGGCACAGGGTCAGGGTCTCAGCCGCATGGACATACACAGCACCATTGGAGCATAATGTGTGTAAGCGCCAATTAGCTGCCCATGTGCCAGCGCCATAGTGGCCTACCGTGCAGTTGGCCCATTGCGCCTATAATGGCTCAGTGCCACAGCGCCATGTAGTGATCATCACTATAGCGCCACTGGCACAATGGTGGCCATGCTCTGCATTGCCTACCATGCACAGCACATCATCAACCCGGCAGACACCTGCAGCAGCAACCCAGGCATGCACTAGCCATGTCACAAGAACTGTGCCATTGGCTTATACGTCAACACAATTGTTAAAAGCGCAACAGCGCGATATTCAGCCGTCACTGCAAATCATCTAATCAGCCATTCCATGGCGCAGCACTGCAATTGCATCTACTTAAAAGTTTCACCTCGCCTCATTTGCATGGGTTGCACTATAAAAGTGCGACATTGTGCTGCAGTAGCCATAGTCAGTTACTGCAGTCTTTTGGTGAGTTGCATGCTGTTTGGGAGTGTGGACTGTGGATTTAGGGACATGCATGGGACTGCACAGTCACAGGTAACAACTGCCATTCTTACAGGCTATCATAATGACTGAGGCGGGTTGTTGGAGAGGAGGAGCACAGTGGTGGGAGGAGGAGGAGGCCTAACTTTACAAAGGCTGAAACGAGGCCCTGTTAGAAGCCTACCTGGTTCAGGAGCCACTTCTCAGTGGCGGCAGGGAACACCTCAAACCCGTGCTGCTGCATGGGAGGAGGTGGCACATGCTGTGAACCTACATGGCAGCACAAGTGCTCCATGCAGGAGTGTAAAAAAAAGATGGGCACGGACAGGAGGAGGATAAAGGGAGAAGGTGGCTGCCATCAGGGCAGCATGTGCTGCAATAGGTGGGGACAGCCAGAGGTGGTACAGCTGACCCCACAGGAGGAGAGCTTGCTGGAGCAAGCAGCACAGCCATGTGAGGGCATTCCAGGTGGTGGCTTCCAGACAGGTGGTGGCCCATCACTGCATGGTAAGTCGTGGTCTGTCTAGTGGGGGGCAGTTTGGTCACATGCAATAGCGTGACTTTGCTTTCCTTACAGATCCTGAGCATCTGCATGGGTCAGCGGTGGTGGGCCTGTCTACTGAGAACAGTCAGCTGGAGTTGGAAGAGGGCCCATCCACCTCCACAGGTCTACATGGAGCATTGTGACAGTGGGGCGCCTGACTGTCACACTGATGTCATTGTAACAGGTGTGGAGGAAGCCCTGCCTGTGTCCCAGTGTGCTGGCATCCCCGGATGCCAGCATGCTGTGACTGTAACCAATACAGGGTCCGTCACCATTGATGATGATGCTACCATCATGGGCAGTGACACGTGTGTGTCATGGGATGGCCTCACAGCAGGGCAATTCGGCGCCCATGGCTGTGGGTGGTGCTGCTGTGGAGGCCTGCATGTCAGCACGGTCAGTCTGTGCCTGTCAGCACCAGTGGGGCAGCACTGGTGTCTGTTCAGGACAGTGGGACTGTTGCGGCCACTCTGGCGGCACCACTGAGCCCTGGGGAGTGACAGCTGGAGGGCAGCATCAGCAGTTGGCCAATGGGCTTGGGAAGTGCGAGGTTGAGTGGCGGCATCTGTGCACCACCTGTGGACATGCCCAGACCTGGTCTGGTGTGCAGCACCAACCCTCAGGGGTGCTGATCATTGGGGCCGTGCACACCCTGAGGGACAGGATGCCGAGGAGCAGATGACCTGTTGGACAACACACCTGCCTACTGCAAGCATCAGTCCAGCAGCAGATGCAGCTTGCAATGTCCGTGGATGCACTGTGTGTGGCTCTGGAGTGGACAGCGGAGGCGTCGCAGCAGGGACACCGCTCTGATCCTGGCAGGGATGAACTGTTTGCGGGAGGATGTGACCACTGCCATTGACAGGCATGCACAGGCATTCCTGCTGTCATGGCTACAATGGGCACAGTGGGTTGCCCATGCATTGCAGACTCCATGCAGTGCACTATCCACCCCCATTACCAGCGTCGTGCGACTCCACCCTGTCGACACTGGGTTCAGCTGTGGGCATCCGAGCACTCCTGGCGCAGGCATGTTCGGTGCTGCAGACCCCTGCATGAGCATGGTCATGTTCACGCAGTGGAACCCCTGAGGGGCTATCGGTACCACCCATGAGGGCCAGTGGTCAGTCTGTCAGTGCTGGCAGGTCTCGGCGGGGCCACTCACGCATCTGTGGTGGCCAGGCCACTGTATCCGTGACTGACCTGTCTCCCAGTGTGGCTACTGTCTGATGCTGCCCTGTGTGCATTGTGTGTTTCAGTGGGCAGTGCAGGTGGAGTACCTGGCCCTGCAGCGGACACAGTCCACCTGCACACCGTCCCAGCTGCCATCCACAGTTGCATGTGCATGATGATGCCTGCATTGCACTGTTCACCAGTATGCAATGGTGCTCAGCATCTGACACACACACATGGACAAGCAGGGTGTGGTAGCCTGTGGAGATGTGTGTTGCTAGGGTTGGCGTTCTGGGTTGGTGTGCCTCCTGCCCTCTGTGCACATTTGTTGGGTTGTGTGTGTCGTGTGTGTATGTCCGTCCAAGTGGCATGTTAATCCTCACCATCCCTGGTTGTGTGTGTGCTTCTGTGCCCTGCCACTTCCCTTGATGGCATGCGCCTCTGGTGTGTGTCCATGCATGTTTGTCGGTTGTGCCTTAGCCACTAGTGGTTACACATGGCCCATGACTTACCTGGGTTGGCTGAGTGCTCCCTCCATTATGGTGTCCCTGTGCAGCTGTGCCAGCCGGATCGATCCAGGGGTCCCATGTCGGCCAATGGGGGGCCGCCCATCACCATCATCACCGGCATCCTCATCGTCCCCATATGCCCCCTCTTCAACCTGTGACGGCTATCCCACATTTGCTGGCCATGTTGTGCAGGATGCAACAGGCCAGGAACAGCCTGCAGGCCTTTGAGGGCTGTACTGTAGGGCACCGCCAGAGGTGTCAGGCAATGGAAATGTGCCTTCAGCATCCCGAACACCCACTTGATGACATTACATGTGGTGGCGTGGTCTTCATTGTAGCATTGCTGTGATGGGGTCGCGGGCCACTGGTAGGGTGTGAGCAGCCAGGGACAGCGTGGGTATCCACTGTCACCTGTGTGTAGAGGAAGAGATTAGTTTGGTGATCAGCATCACCCTACCCCAGGCCATGTAGGCCACTACCCATGTCACCTTTGGCCATGCCCCCAGGCCCTGATTGTCTATGTGGTTTGCATACTCACCCACTAGATGTCCAGTGGGGATGTCCCCACTCGAGATCTAGCAGCACAGTGCTGACTGGTGCCAGATGAAAGAATCATGTCCCCCAGGGTGCATGGCACAATTGATTATGTGCCCTGGCATCGCATACCACCTGGCAGTTGATGCTGGCATAGCCCTTGCAATTGATGTATGCGGCCCTCTGCGGGGGCCAGGTGGTGTCGTGTATGGCCATATGGTGCAGTCTATTGCCCTAGATACCAGACATATGTGCTACCCTGTGGAACTCCTGTATGTTTGCTGTGCACTCTGCAGCTGTGCTGGGAAATGGATGTACTCTGCAGCATGTGGCAGCAGTGCCTGAGAGTGGGTGAGGTGGCATGACATGGCTGACTGGATTATGCCTGTGGTGTCCCCAGTAGGTCTCTGGAAGGTACCCGTGGTGAGCAAGCACATGCAGGCTATTACCTTAGTCTCCACTGACAGGGCATGGCTCCATCGTGTGGGTGCCTGCATCACATCACTGCACAGCTCACAGAGCCGCCTCAAGTTGCCCTATTCAGGTGGTACTGGCCCACAATCTCAGTATCAGTGTACAGCTCAAAGCTGGTGTGGGCCGGTACTGCCTGTTGAGGATTATACTGCCGACAGTCTCTTCCACGCCAAGCCTCCCTGCTGCCCAACTTCTCACCCCCATAATGGCCTCCATCTGGAATGTGGCACTGGCCATGTCCCTGGCTTGTGTTCACCCCCGGCAGCTGTTGCTGTATTCCCTCGCTGTCCTCCCTGCTACTTCCCTGCACCAGGAACACCTGCCTGTGCTGGCCTCTGTACTGTGTGACACTTCCCTTCTGCACTAGCTGTAGCTCCCCACACCTTTCCTGTGCCTGGCTGTTCAGAGTGCCTTTCCTGGCCAGCCCTGTTTGTGCCTCCTGCCCTGTCTGTCTGCCTATGGTTCTGCCTCATGTGGCTTTCCTGTAGCATTCTTGCACCTTTCCCTTGCTCCCTTTTTATTTTGGCTCATTTCCACTATGCTGCGCTTCTGCTTGCTCCCTATTGCGCATTGCGCAAGTCGTTGGAATATCACACTGCACCATTTATGCATGGTTCCTCCCCTTCAGTTGCGCATGCCTTCATTATCATTGGCGCTGTTTATCAGCATGATTTGGGGGCACAACTGCCTCCTGCTGAATATCGCAGAATGGTGCAATTTTGGACTTACGAGAAGGTGTAACCCTATTGCCGTGGCTCAACTCTTTTGAATGTCTGGGCCTATGTGTTTGGACTAGATCCTATATTAAGGAGGACTGAATCTGCTGCAGACATTAAAGCCATTAAGAATAGGCATGGTATAGTTAAAAAGAAACCACTGCATATGCTGATTATTGTGTTTTCATTGTAGCCGATCTGGAATCTGGTAGAAGCTTTTAAAAATAATAGAGGAAGTCCATGATACTTGAGTATCAAAATAAATGTAGGTAAAAGCCAGGTCTTAGTTTTGGGTAAAGCACATGTTGATGAGAGTTTTCTATCTCTATGACTAAAGAAGAGATTAAGATATTAGGCTTGTTTTTTTGGTTCTAGGAATCAGAGGAAAGAAATTGGAATATAGTTTATGATCAAGCAGATAGAAAAAGTTAAAGCATGGCTTTCCTAGAAAATGACTTGGATGAAGAGAGTTTAATTGTTAAGAACATATATAACTCCTATTTTTATATGTTTCTCACATTTTCCACTTTCTTTTGGTATGCATACTAAGATCATGGGCCTTTTTTCCCTGTTTTTATGGGAAGCAGGTTAAACCCTGTTAAACGGATTCATACATATAGGTTATGTAAAGCAGAAGGGTTAAATATGATTCAGCATTAATATTTGTTATAGAACTTCTTTTTTAGTTCAATTCATTCTGTTGTTACAGACTCCAAGGGCATAGAGTTTGTGTATGAAATTATGGGGACCCTTTTTTAATGGCATGGGGCAAGCATAAATGGCATCCATCAGAGAAGGTTCTTCCAGGATATGTAGAGATTACTTTAAAGTATATCACAATTTGGAAAATTGAGCTTGACTGGTTTTGGGGCATGAGAAAATTTTTTTACAAAGTTGTACTAGAAAAATGGTATACAGAGGAGCCTTTATTTCAGGTATCGGAGGTGATTAATACAGATATGTTATTAGAAAGTATTGTGGAACCTAAAATCCCACGTAAAATATGAGATTTGATATGGTTATGTGGTCACCAGAAATTGAATGTGAAAGAAATCAAAAGCATAAACACGTTGAAGAAAGGGATTGTGGGAAATTCTCTGTTATGACCAAACAGAAACTATGCATCATTTATTCTTTGACTGTGTGAAGGTTCAAGATTTTGGAAGCAATCAGCTAGATGGTGGGGAGAAAAACTTTTCAAAATATGAATTATGAGTTGTTGGTTTTAGGGCAAATTCCTGTATCATGGTTGAAATGGACAAAAGTACAATATATGTGATTTTAGCATGCCTTAAATGGTTTATATGGCAAGCTAGATGCCAAAAGTTCTTCAAAATAAAGAAGTCTCCCAACAAAGTTTTCTTTAGCATCCAGGAGAGCTAGATAACATTTATGAGTATGAATTTCGAACTCTAGGACAGGTTGTGGGATCTAAGATATGGAAAAATATTGGGTGGGTAGGGTAAAGTTTAATGATTATGCTTTTATTTTTCCTCTAATAGAATGATGCTGTTAAGATCTTTACATTCTAGATGAAGACAGATGTCCTGGGGACAAGAGTATTGCATTGCTCCTCATTAGATATGGTGTGCGATTTCTGTGTTCTGAGCACTGTGTTTAAAACATTATAGCTTATGAGATTGGTGGTGGGTTGTGTGAGTTGTATAATGTTTTTGTTATTTGTTGCTTTCATTTATGTTATGCTTTTGAATATTGAATACAAATTTCCCCTACTTTTCGGTGGAGAGCTGCTGCTAGGTGTCATGGTGGTAGTCCACAGCAGTCCAGATGGAAGTGGATGCAGTAGGAGCAGAAGGGCTTGCTCCACCTTCTGTTGCTTCAACAACTGGAACAGACTCATGGCCCGTTGCTGATCGAGGGGTCACAGCGGCAAAGAAAAACGAGCAACTGGATGTTTCCGGTCAGCACAAGACAAAGGCTGATTACCATTTTTGGAACTAGAATATAAAAAAGAATGCTTCAGGACCTTATTGCTGAACAGGAGGTGGTGATTTCAAGGCTTCCTGCACCGTAGAGAGCACTTTGGTTTGGGGTGTAGCATGGTAGTCAAATGGAACATTCAGAGGCAGCTTGTTTCCTGCCTGCAGCTGGACCAAGTAGAGGTTGAATAACTACAGCATGTGTCTGAGACTGCATCCACCTCAGGGTTGATGTGGGGACAGGAACAAGAGAATTGGGTGATGATGCAGGTATGTCTGTAAATGACAATATACAGGACATTCATGGCATAAAGGATGATAATCCAGCAGAGTGACGCACAGGGGAGCCGATGGCAGCACAGCAATTGGCAAAGTCAAGCCCAGGATAATATACACAGCCAGGATGTGGGTGAGGTAGGTCGGGGTGGCCTTCTACCCCGAACTTTGATACTAAAATTTCTTGCATGGGCATTTCCATAGCCCAGGCACTATCTGATGCCACATGGGTCAGACCCCATGCTACACAACCCTGGATGTCCCTTACTACAAAGGGCATCCATACCAGCTTGAAATAGATTGTGTGGAGGATCCACTACCCTTGCCCTCTATGTTGCAGTTAACGGAAAATCCTGTTTTGGATATAGTGTCATGTAATTTATCACCATCTTCCCCTGGCACAGGTCGACAGGAGACTGTAGCTAGACAGCCTTGGTGGCTGGCATTGTTTCAGATACTCAGCCCCCCTCGGATCACAGTCCTAGAGTTTTAACCTCTCCACCACCACCACCACAGGCTTAGGTGGGGCAATCCAGAAACCTCTGCATGCTCACATCAAGATGGCCTAGGCACTCTGCATCATGGCCTGGTCCTAGCTCCAGGACATATGCAGGCTTATCCCCGAAATTGCAAAATGGAGGAACGCTGTCCAAATTAAATATGGAAGAGGACTTGAGACCTATCTGAATAGAGCAGTGTGTAGGCAGAACATTAATTCTGGAAAGTATGGGGTTTACAGACACTGTTTGTCTTGATTCATACTCAGGAGATCCAGTTTTGACCTAAGTTTTAAGACAGCGTTTGGACTAGAGACATTCTGGCAATGCTATCAAGATGTATAGGCACACTGTTGTGGGCCCCTTCATTGTTAGCTCCTTACTAAACCAGCTTTCTGCATGGTTACTGTTCTTTTAAAAATGAGGGAGTAGCCATTGAGGATATCCTTTACTAGCTCAAAGCAAAATGTACTTTCCTAGGTTTACCTGATCTAGTCATGGACTCTGAGCGGATATGGACTGGAGGGTGGAGGATCCGGATCCACTTACCACAAACTGCTGGTGTGATTCAACACCTATCCAGTTGCTTCTTTCTGGGTAGTGACAGAGGGTTTATTTTTACACAGGTCAGTCGAAGTCCTGTTTCCATTGTGGGGCCTATACACATCTGAATAACACCTGTGATCAGATTAAATGTTTTTGTGGGGGAGGGACTGGGGCATGCTGGGCATCTTGATCTAATCCACTGTTCTGCAGTCTTTGTGAGGATACACACCATATATATAAAACTGTCCCTGAGCCACACAAAATGACCCCTCTGGATCTATGGAGGAGCAGGAGAAGTGGTCTCAGAGCTCAGCATCAAACAGGTCCTTACAGCTTCTCTCAGATGCACTGATGCTGCCCCACCTCAGTCTGACCCACATGAACTGGCAGCAGCAGGCCAGGAGGCTCTGATCCCACCAGCTACTTTACCAGTGGTTTCCTCCTCACAAACCACACTGCCTATCATACAGGCCAGCACTCCATAGGATGAGATGCAGAACGTGGCTTCCTCTGTCGCACCTTTTCAGCCATCTCTGGGACAGGACAGACAGAGCTCTACACCTGTTCAGAACTCTGACTCAGTGGAACTTTTGGCTCCAGACAATGGAATGCCTCCCCCACTGAACCAGCACAGGAGAAACAACAGAGCAGGAGATTACACCATGGGACAGGACACCGAGGTAGGGAGCCCTCACCCAGTGGCCACAAGACTCAGTACAAAGACAAATTTTCTGTTTTGGCAAAACAGAAACAGTACCCTGAGTTGGAGGATGACTCTGATGCCTCTTCAGTGGCATCCTCACAACATGAAACAATGACAGACACTGAGGGAATGTCTAGTGACTCAAGGTCTTCCAGTTGGAGATGTTCAAAATTGAAGTCCCTTAATTTTCTGAATAATCTAGTTTTCTCCCTTAATCTGGTGTTATGTCTGTGGTATCATTTTCTTGTGCTTCTCTCAATATGAATACTGTAGTATTAAATCTGTAAAATGAAGATTAACCACCTTTTCTATTCTGAGACGTGGAGAAGGATGTGTATTTTCTACAGGACGCCAAGCTTCATACTGTCCGAGAATTGACAGCTGCTTCCACAGAGTGGTTTGATGGACCATCTTTTTGGTCTTTGGGAGACAGAGACATTTTTGGGGTGGGGATACTGTTTCAGAGGGTGGGTTTTTCAGTGACTTGTCTAATAGACCTTGACCAGGGGGCACTCGTGCTGGACGTCACCTTTCAAGGTTTGCAGTTCTGGTTGATTAATATTTACCATCCCCAGACTAAATTTCGTGGGTAGCCCTTATGAAAATCATTAGGCCTTACTTGTCCACTAGTAAATCAATTATCTGTGAGGGAGATTTTAATTCTATTTTGACATTACAAGATAAGACAGGACTTACTCTCAAACTGTTTAGCGATTCTAATTTTTTAAATAATATGTGTCAGACTGCTAGATTAATTGATAATGCGATATGGAGTAAACAGCCACCAGACCACACTTTCCGGAAAGGTAAATTGACTACCGAATAGATTTTTCTTTCTATCTGTATGGCTCCCAGGTCTTCAACATGAGGTAGTGCTATTGAATCCTCAGACCATTGTTTGGTGAGCATAGCATTGGGGTTGCATGCACTAAGCCAGAGGTGTATAATAACTGGAGGCTCAATACCTTATTATTGGCATACTCCTTGGCAGGGTTGGATCTTATGACTCTCCTAGATTCCAGAATCTCTCTGTTGGACTTATATGACAGCCCCTTGTTATGGCAGCAGGATACTAAGTGGGAAACATAGACATGTTTCCGCCTAGTTGTCAGAGACTATAGGCTGAACTAAGTATCTGCAATACCTGTAGAGTCATAAACAATTGTAGTGCCTGATGTCACTGGCTTTAGATACAGGATTTGATAATAGTTCACAAATTACCCTCATCAAGCGGGACATGTCAGAGTTTCAATATGATAGGGGTCATCCCTGCTTAGAAAGCAGAAATTTGGAACTCAAGGTTGAACCCATATGATGAATGTAAATCTAGGGTGGAATCTAAATATATGGAACAAATACAATCATGTACATGAGTTCCCCTTATGACTAATAAAGAGATTCTGGAGCAGTTTGCCAATATACCACAGAATTGTTTGGGCAGGAACTGCCCGTCTCGAATAAACTAAATAATTTTTTGCATGGGTGGTCTGTTCCTCCTCTCCAATCAAGATAGTAAAGTTAATTTCCCGATTACTGAGGAAGAAGTGTGTCAGACGTTGCTGGAACTCACCACCAATACCGCCCAGGCCCTGATGGCCTCCCAGACAAGTTTATGAAAAGATTTTGCCTGGACTAAGCCCTCATTTGACTTTTGTGCTAATGCCATTCTTTCTGGGGATTACAAGATACCTTCAATTTTGGCTGATAGTTTACTTATTTATATTTTAAAAAAGGAGATAAGTCCAACCTACGTAATTGGTGCCCTCTTAGTTTGATTAACGTGGATTGGAAGATTCTGTGCAAAATTTTGAGTAATAGACTCTCATGCACATTCTCAGACTTGTAGCATTCTTGGGAGGACTATGTTTGACAACTTGAAATTTTTGGGGAGGTGTATGAGATGTCCTTATATGGATGGCTATGTATTTAATCTGGATCAGCATAAAGCTTTTGATTTGGTATCCCATGATTACCTCTTTCTCAACTTGGCACATTATGAGATCCTTCCACTTTTTATTTCATGGATTCGCTGCCTGTATGAAGGGTCTCCACATGCCTTTTGTAAATGGTATCAGGGCAGTCATGTGCATCTCAAATGGGGTGTTTGACAGGGGTGCCCATTAAGCCCTTGTTTCATTTTTGCTATAGACCCCTCATGCAAAAATTAGAAATGGGCAGTGGATACAGCATTTGCCTACTTCAATAGAGAGCTGTTTCCTTTGCATGCTTGCATATGCTGATGATGTGTGCCTTCTAGTGGGAAATCAGGACTCTGGAAAGGGAGCTGTGGGAATTATACAGCAGTTCTCTGGCAGTTCTGGAGCCCTGTTAAACAAGTAGAAAAGCAGTTGTATGGCACTCCAGAAGGGCTGCTCCCCCAGAATACTCGGAGGTGTCTGGTATTAAAATTGGGAATGCCCTTTAAAATTCGGGCTCTTATTTGGTGGGATGGATCTGGCAGGAGACAATTGGCAGCATGTATAACACTGGCTGACCAGAAGATTCAGAGGTGGAAGGCGTATCTTATGACATGACTGAAAGCAGACCTGTGATTAAAACCTTCCTTTCCCTATTTTATTAGTTAGCCAGATAGTCCCACTACCCTTGTGACTGGAATCTAAGATGTAAAATCTGTGCTTTCAGCTTTTACGGGAAATCGGCTCAATCCTGTTAAGCGGTTTGTCATGTATTGGCCTGCAGCTCCTGGTGGTTAAATATACCTAATCCTGTGGTTTTCTTTTTCACCATGTTTGTCTATTCTAATATTGTCCCCATTTTGCAAGACAAACAGACTATAAGGAGCCTACAGCTCTGCCACAGAAGTTCCTATTTTTCCAAAATGGGAAGCCCTCAGTGAGGTGCATTTCGGGATGTACCAGTAGGAACTACGGAGTATCTTGTAGATTTCTTTAATAAAATTAAACATGGAAAATCGTGTTTTGGTGCAGTTTCTAACATCCCTTGTTTTACTTGCCTATGGAAATCCAGCAGACTGCATTACAGAGGCAGCTAATTGGACCTAGACTACCCAGAAAATGTGAGATACTCTCTGGTTGTGCTGCCATAATAGATTGAATGAGGGTAACCACCATAAATCTATTATGGAAAGGTTCTCCCTAGGAAGAAATGTATTGATCAGGTGGAAACTATGCATCATTTATTTTTGATTGTTCTTATATTTCGAAATTCTGGAACAATTTGGCCAAGCATTGTGACTTCCTTTACTCTCCTTGATGACTTATAACATTCTGATTTATGGACATTTTACAGACTCTTGGAAAAAATTTACCCAGGAACATTACGAGTGCTGTTGATAGTCTTGAAATGGTCCATCTGGAAGTACTGATGCCAGTTTGCTTTACGACAGAAAACTGTTCCTCTGGTTGGGTTGGTGGAGAAAGTGTCTAAGGAAATAAAAATATTTCTGATCAGGAAAAGCTCCTCTCCTGTTCTAGTCATGTCCACTTGGTGGAGACATATCCCGTCAGAGTTACATAGGATCCTGGAGGATGATTTTGCAAATCTTAGTTCCATTAGGATTAATGGAAGTATCGACTGTATCAGATGATCTGTGTTCCTGTTCACCTCAGTTGGTGGGTGGGGGTGGGGGTACACCAAGGAGTCTGATGCACAATTAGACTTGGTTCCTTCAATCATGTTGTTTGTTTCTTTATTTATAAAGGTTTAAACCATTGCGTTAAGAACTCATTCACAATGATGACCTTATATATCCATACATACAAGTTACAATAAATAACATTCAAACAGCACAACAATTAGTAAAAGCAGTCACAGGGTTTAAGCAATGATGATAAGTACCTAAGGTACTTGTAAATGTTAACGTTTTCATAAGACTGCTATATGAGCTGGTGTTTAGATATATCTCAAGAGATTACGGACAGCATTGCACTGACATGGCTTTCTACGCTGCTTCTGTGTCCCTACCACATTGAAAGGAGGTAGGACAGGAGTTGGGGGTTAATTTGTTTCTCTTCTCTTCTTGTAGTGCGAAAGCTGTATAGTTTTGCTTCTTTTTTGCTTTTCTAAATTTGCTTGTAATACTTTGTTTTATTTTGTGTTGTTTTTCTTTGCAGACCTTTTTATGTGTATGACAACAGGTTGTCTTTATTTATACTTTTTCTGTATGTTTGTTGTAATAAAACATCCCTTACTCCTTCTTAGGTAGTATTGGGGGTTGTGTATAGGGAGATTGGTTTTCTAGTTGTATATTTCATTAATCTTTTAGTTTTTGCTGTGATTCCTTGTATTCCTTTGATTTTGATGCTTTAATACAAATCCCCTACTCTAGGCATGGGGCACTGTTCTGGTTGTTGGATGGTCACTTCAGCTGATCCTTTTTGGTGGGGATGGATGTGCAGGAGGTGGAGGAGCTGGTCTCCTCCTCTGCTACTCTATCTCTAGAGACCGGCAGTTTTTGGTGCCACACCCTCAGTGGAAGAAGCTGCAGAAATGTTGGACATTACAGAGGAAAAGCATGTGGTCAAAATGCTACCATGGAGATAAATCTCACAGTTGGTGATACCTTACCACAGACTGACAGCCGAGAGGCTCCAGAATTGCTGCTGACACGGACCATGATACAAGAAACTGGGCAAGATACTGAGCAGATGAACACAGCAACGGAGCTACAAGTGCTGCTTGTGGCAGAGGAAGAACGATTTAGAGTAACGACAAAATGAGTTTCAGACAACCATCACAGCTCAGGCAAAGACACAATCTGCATCAGTGAAAGAAGCTTTTCCAGCTGCTTTGACATAGCTGCACACTTTAGGTACAGCCTCAGCACTGCAACAGGCACTGCCTGCAGCACCTCTGACACAAGGTTCTACCGCTACAACTTAAACAAAGCGGGAGCATTTTTGCTTCACAGCAGGTAATGCTGATGCACCTTTATTTATATTTAGGAATAATGCTGCAGACAGTTGCAGAAGTCTCATCAAAAATGGCAAGAACAGATTCAGAACTGTCTGGCCTAATGCGAGACTCGAGCAAGCAACGCAAACCTGTAAACAAACTGTATGGTCTGTTGATTCTGCCCTTCAGACAGCTGGCTGGGAAAAATCCCAACAGACAAGACAATGGATTTCTGTCTCCTCTCCCATCAAAATCCCTGGGAGAGAGACATCATTATAGAATAACAACCCTACAAATGGCTCTAAACAAGTACTTGTCAAACTATAAGCCAGGACATGAAACTGTTGTGGGTGACACTGTCATTGGCTCAGTGTCACCCTACATCTTTCCAGAGATTTGACCTTAACTCAGAACCCACAACTACCCTCCAGAACCCTCTCACACCCTCAACGGAGAGCTGTGAGGGCATGGAGGAAACAAGGCCTCCCAAAGAAAACCAGTGCAACCCAGGCCTTCCACCTCTAGATCTAATAGACCGCAAAATGAACAAACTTTTAACACGACTCCACACCTGGCCCAGGTGCAAGAAGTTCCAGGTCTTATGCTTCTTTCTTTAGACAGTCTGTATTTCCTGCAAAACGTCACAATGCTGTTCGGCTCTTTTATAAAGGTGGACTTGATATGCTTCCAATCCTGACAGGTTACATATTGCCAGAAACCTGCTTAAAACCTCTATGCATTTCAGCCACTGAAGTATATGCCCTCATCCATGTGTCAGGGAATCAACACTTGATGTTAGTTTTAAACTAACCAGTGTACTTCATAAATGCTGGGCATTATATCAGAATCTAAAGAACACTCCGCTCTGGGTTCATTCCAAGAGATACCACTCACCAAGCCAGCTAATAGGACAAATACGGTACTTTTTAGGAATGAGGGGTCAAGCGTGACTGACCTCCTATACTAGCTCAAACAATGATGCACCATACTGGGTAACCCAGAAGCAATATTCGATGATGAAAGAATTTGTACTGGTGGCCAGAAGATCAGGGTAGTATTGAATACTACTGAAGAAGGGCTGCAACATCTTCCAAATTCTTTTTTTGGGCTGTGATAGAGGTGTCCTGTTTATGCAGGACAACCCAAAGCATGATATCGATGTGGTGAAACAGGCCATATTAGTAGTCTCTGTGATGGAGTAAAGTGTACTTTATGCAATGAATTGGGACACACTAGTGCTATGTGTAACAGTGAATTAATGTGTAATCTCTGTGACAGGAAATGGCACTCTTATCAATCATGTCCATGGGCAGTACATAACCAGACCAAACAAACAGACAGTGAAGAACAAAGGCTACTTATTTCTGCAGCTCAGAGGCATACATTACTGCCCCCTCCTCATCGGCCTAGCACTCATGCTGAAACAGTTCAGGAAGATACCACTGTTGACCAGAGGTCATAGGGTCACAGGAGACAGAATTATTCCAGTGATTATTGCACCACAAGAGCCAGAACTCCCATAACACAGGATACTGACATGACTGATGCCACAGAAGAAGTAACTGACCTCCTCCCTACATCTAGTGAGATGCCATCCCTTCACATATAGCATCCAAGGAGTCAGGGACAAGTAAACCAGCTACACAAAACACAGACAGTCTTGGACACAGCCCCACCCTAAAGTCCCCAAAACAATGGAACTTCCTGTATCTAACAGATACGATGTGTTGACTAACATGATAAGTGTCTCAGGGATAGACTCGGATGATTCCTCTGTTTGGTCTTCATTACCTGAGGTAACATCCGACAGGAGGACCCCACTTCTGATAAAGCTGTTCCTTCCTCCAAACCCTCAAAAGCAAAGGCATAACAAAACACACTAAGCAAACTAGAAGCAGCAAATCTAAGCTCCTTTGAAGTTTGTAATTTAGTACTCTCCTCGTCTTCCTTTTCTCTCCTCCTTTAATAGTACAATCTATACCATTATAAGGCAATTCTAGTGGAGGTAGGAGGAAGTAGGCTGGTGGTTAACTAGGATCTGCAGCTTATCCGTTAGGTAGGGAAATGGGCAGACTAGGTGGGTCAAGCAGTCCTTATCTGCCATCAGATTCTACGCTTCTTTTAACTTCATATTCTTTTATTGTTAGAATGCATACCCAAAAGTGTGGGTATTGCCAAATATTCAAAGTTCTCATACAATTACTTATCATTGTTATACAGCACCAGCTGATTAATAGATTTTATACATAGACTAAGTTATTCTCATTACAGTCCTTCTTACCAGTTCTTTGAGACGCAGGAGAAGAGACTTTCTGCACTAAGTCCAAAGACCTTCTAAGGTGATTACAGTCCAGTGCAGTATTATGATGCATCTCTCCCAGGCCTGGTAGTAAAGTTAGACATGTTAAAGTTCATATCAAGTAAGTGAAGGTGGCAGACAATGAGAGTTTATGTGAATAAAATCCACAAGATAAAGTAGCTGGCTGCTGTTCCACATCTTAATACAATCAAATCCAATGCTTATGTTTATATATATATATATATATATATATATATATCAATCATATATCATATATATCATATCATCTTTATTTATAAAGCACCTTTCGAAATCAAGGCACTGTACAATGATTCACATAAATATATAAATTAAAATAATAATTTAAACGCTATAACTAGGATAAGCTAGACCAAATAAATATGTCTTTAAATCATTTTAAACTTCTTGACGGTTGGACAATCTCTCAATCAACAGGTAGAGAATTCCACAGGGTTGGTGCAGAAAAGGCAAAAGCATGAAATCCAGATGTTTTTAATCGAACCCTGGGAATCTCCAGCAATCCCTCATTAGCGGAGCGGAAAGGACAGAGGGGCAGTAGGGTACCAGGAGATCTTTTAGGTAGCTGGGTCCCTGATCATGTAGGAGCTTTAAAGGTTAGTAAACCAACCTTATAGGTAATCCACCACCTCACAGGCAGCTAGTGCAGTTCACGGTACAGGCGTAATATGACTAAATCTAGAGATCCCAGTCAAAAGCCTTGCCGCCATGTTCTGCACCAACTGCAGGCGACAGATATCAACCCCAGATAGCCCTAGGTACAGGGAATTACAGTAGTAAAGATGGGTAGTGATAAAGGCATGGACCAGCGTTGGCAAATCGCCCAGTGGGACCAGGTGTTTAATCCGGCGATATTCCTCAGATGAAAAAGAGGATTTGACAACGACTGACACCTGAGATTTTAAGGTCAGGCCGTCGTCAAAATAACGCCCAGATTTCGCACCTGATCGGAGGTAGTGAGCGACATACCACCGAGCAATAAGCCTGATGGTTGGCCAGTCCCCAAACCCATCACCGGGCGACTCGGATCCACTACCAACACCTCAGTCTTATCCGGATTCAGTCTCAACCAGCTGGAACTCATCCAAAATCTGATCTCAGTAAGGCAATTATCTAGTTTGGAGAGAGCACCATCTTGCCGGGCAGAAAGGACAGGTACAGCTGAGTATCATCTGTGTAACAGTGAAAACCCAAGCTGTATCGCCTGATGATATCTTCTAAAGGCAGCATATACACTGCACACAACATGGGCGCTAAGCGGAACCTCGGTACCCACAGGGCAGGAGTGAGCACCAGAGGAATAAATTCCAGTGGCAACCCTCTGAAACCTGTCTGTGAGTAAGATTGAAATCATTTGAGGACTGTTCTAGACAGTCCACAATAAATCCAGGCAATCCAGCAGCACACCATGGTCTACAGTGTCAAATGCCACAGAGAGATCAAGAAGGACCAGAATGGTACATGCCTTTCGATCTCTAGCCATTAGGAGGTCATTTAACACCCAGACAAGGGCAGTCTCTGTGCTATGCTTCTTCCTGAAGCCAGATTGGAGAGTATCATAGACACTGTGAGCTGTAAGATGATCATCCAGTTATACGCAACCGCCTTCTCAATAACCTTCCCAACAAAAGGAAAGGTTAGAGATAGGCCGTAGTTAGCTAGACAGTCTGGATCCAGGAGGGTTTTTAGGAGTGGTTGAACTACTGCTTCCTTGAGGGGATCAGAAAAGACCCCTCTCCAAGGATTTCCAGACAATGTCAGCAAGGATCGGGCAGATGACCTCTAAACATCCCACCAAAAGGGTTGTAGGATCCGGATCCAAACTACAACTGGTGTCGTTATACTTGGATGATCTTCACAATGTCAGTGAACTCCAGCCAGTGAAAATCTGACCGACAGACCAGGTGAATATCACTTCCTGTCGACAACTGCAATCCCTTAAAGTAGGAGTCGGACTGATACGGACCTGATGCTAGCAACCTTATCTGCAAAGAACCGAGTGAACTCCTCACATCTTAGCTGAGAAAAGGCTTCTCTGGGCTGGAGACAGATTGGATTGCACAATCTGTCAACAGTCCGGAAAAGCTGAGCCGGTCGATTCTGTGCAGCAGAAATCTCCTGGACAGGAATTCTGCCTTCTTACGGATTGATTTCTGATTGATAGCCATCATAATGTGCCATCAACCTAAGCCTGTCAGCATCATTTCCGGACTTCCATAGGCTCTCTCCAACCTGCGGCCTACTCTCCTTAACTCCTTCAAGGAGCTATCAAACCAAGGACTCCTTGAATGGAGGTGAAGGCTGAACACGAACAGGAGCAATCTTGTCCAGAGCATCTCCCAGAGCTTTATTATAGGCCAATCTGAGATTGTCTGGACTCATGCATTCACCAGACAAACCCGATAGATCCAATACCACCATCAGGTCACTGGGACTAATATCCCTTAAAAGGCGGTACTGAACCATCTCCGTGAGGCAGACCATTAGGGGAGCCTGAAACTGAACCTTATGGTGTGATGGTCAGACCAACTGACTGGTTCCACCCCAAGTCAGCAATCTCCATATCCAAAGGAAGACCAGATCCAATGAATGACCTTTTATATGGGTTGAGGAGGTAACAACCTGTGTTAGACCCAGTGAAATCATCAACTGGAGGAAATTTTGACCAAAACCAGAGAATTCATCGTCGACCCAGGCATTGAAATCCCCAGAATTAACAGTCTGGGGACCAATCTCAGATCGACGATGAAGTCTGCTATCTCCTGCAGGAATTCTCCACCATCTCCTGGTGGATGGTAGATGAGGAGAATTCCACAACCTACACCCTCACCCAGGATATATTCAAAGGATCTGGTACTTCCCAAAGGCACATCCACAAGGCCCAGCTCAGTTTTAAACATAATGGCTACCCCGCCCCTCGATCCAGCCTTGGATGGTGTATCACCGATAACCCAGCTGGTGTTGCTGAGGCCAATATAGGGCCTGAATTTTCATCCAGCCAGGTCTCAGTGATGCATGTCAGATCGGCTGGTGCAACAAGATCAGCTATTATAGCTGTCTTGTTTTTAATAGATTGGCATTGCATAACACCTAAGACGGATGAGCTGTCTGGGAAGACCTCGGCTCCTGCCTACAAAAATTGGAACCCTTGGGTATGGGAACAAGACAAGAATAACCTCTATCTTGACCCCATTCTGCCCCAGGGCATCTCCTGGATCCCACCACCTCAAACCGCCCTCCCCCTCCTGTCCCCACCAGACTTCGCCTCCATCTTCTTTTATGCTTCCTCAAAATACCTAAAGCATGACACCTAAAATAGGTGTCAGATGGTGATGGAGGACATTCAAAGGGACACAATTCTCTAAGTCTGGTGGGCTAATAATGTCCAACCGTCTCAAGTCACTCGACACATTTCAAAAGAAACAGAACAAATAACAAAAATATATAATCACCAACTTATATAAAATAAGTCACAATTGTTCATCCTTCCTAGATATAGACACTTAAAACTATAACCTTAAAATTATCAAAAACAATACAAATAAATTATAAATCAAACAACCCAAAAGAAAACCACCCATTAAGAATCAGTTTCTGAAGAGAATTTAAATCCCCAAAATAAAATAATTAAACAATCTTACAAATAAAATAGATACAACAAATTCTGAGACCCTGGTACTCTCAATATCCAGGGAATCAAAAAAAACATAAAGAAAATAATAAAATTTACAAATTTTTAGGTACTCATACTACCCCAAAAGAAAATAATAATATAATGTTTCTACAAATTACAAATCTTTGCAGGCAAAATAAGTCTTGACTCTTATAACTATTTACAGTCTTCTACAACATGAGTTATACATCCTGATATTTGGTATACATCATATCTTTCCTTTTCGTGATTCCTATATCCCCCCACCTTTACCACCCCAGCCTCTGCATGTTTGACTTAAACCCTTGTCTTTTTCATCTGTCTTGTTGGTGGGTCTCCTCCAGACTTGCCAGGGTCTCCAAACATCTAGATATTTCTCATTGGCTAGGTGGATAGTGTAGGTGATATGTTCTATCCCTCCATTTCCTTTACTCTGGAAATTCACTGAGCTCTCACTGGAGAGTCAGGTTTCAACCATGTAGATGTGATACATTTTAATGCTACCACTCTTAAAATCTGACCTAACTCGACCACTTTTCTCTTTTTATATATTAGGGTTGGGAGACCTAATACCATATCTTGAAATGTGAGGGAAGGGGAACCCACCATATTTTCTATGATGGCATGTGCCTGTTGCTAAAACTGTCAGTAGTTTGGGGCATTTCTAAAAGACATGATAGAGTGTTGCCCTAGGAGCACTGTATTGACACCAACAGGCCTGTGATGTTTGGGGATGGAAATGTTTCACAATGACAGGGGATCTAAAGAACTGGGTTATGACTTTCTAATTGAACTCCTCCAACACGCATAGTGAAGTCACCTGCCACCTCCTCTGAAACCTACGGGCCCGACTTGCCTGGGCCACTCTCTCTCACTGTCTGTTTCCACATCTTTTCTGATGTCCTCCAAAATAGGGGGTGCTGAAGGAAAGAAGTACCTTATATGGCAATGAGATATAGTTGAATTTATCCCCAATCCTAATCAAGTTCCAAGGGGTCAGGTCTCTACGAATCAACTAAAGGACTTCTCTTGATGTGATGAGGTGCCTGACCTGTAAGTATCTAAAAAGTCTTCTCTACATAGAGAGAATTTATCTTGCAGAGTCATAAGGGAGGCAGCCTGTTCTGTCAGCTGAGCGAATCTGGTAAGACCTCTGCCCTCCCAGTATTGATATCCCAAGTCAGTCTTGGAGGGAGAATGTATCTTCATGATGTATGAGGGAGACTGAGCCTATGAGGTTGGGAGTATGTGTTACTTGGAGGAGTCAGATGAGAATTCCTATGGAGTGCTTCACCCAAGGATTCAAAGTTAGAGACCAGATATTAGGGTATGTAATGCTGGTGGGAACAGTCCACAGTTTTACCTTCTGCAGTGATTCTTGTTCTAGGAGGTACCATCTGGACTCTTGTCTTCTCTTGGCCCAAGTATAAAGCTGGGACCCCTGGGCCGCTAGGTGATAGTAATATAAATGTGGAAGACCCAGTCCCCCTCCCCTTCTCTGACCGTCTGTAAGATTCAGGTAGATATCCTGGGATGTTTCCCACCCCAGAGGAATTTTGTAATGTTTTATTTAGTTGGATCAAAAATATTTTGGAATGTCTATAGGGAGGGTCTGAAATAAAACAAAAATCTTGGTAGTACATTCATCTTGATCATATGGATTACCATACAATGTAAGAGGTAACAATTTCCATCTGGCTATATCTGTTAATAGGTTTTGTATAGTTTGACATAGATATTCTGGAACAGTTTCAAAGTGTCTGCCAAGACATGGACTCTTAGATGTTGAAAAGTATTTCTTTTGGCCCAGGCAAATGGAAAGGTATCCTTAAAACCTACCAGAGGGTGTCACTGAGCACCATGGCTTCTGATTTGGAGATATTTATCTTATATCTTGCCAAAGAGCTGAAGGTCTTAACAGTCTCTAGGAGATGTGATAGGGAGTGTTGGGGATCTCTTAGAAAGAAAAGGAATCGTCCGCATATAATACTATTTTTGTTCTTGTTTACCAGCTAATACCCCTGAGATATTAGGATTATTGCAGATCCAAATTGCAAGAGGTTCTATTGTTGGGCAAAGATCAAAGAGAAAGTGGGCAGCCCTATCTGGTACCTCTTTTAAGGGTATGCAGTCTGAGAATGGCCATTGACCCTAACCCTGGCCTCTGACCTATGATACAGGGCAGAAACCGCAGAGGTGAAGTTGCCTCCTAAACTGAATTTTGACAGTGTGGCTGACATAAAGTGCCAGTCCACCATGTTGAAAGCCTTTTCAGCATCCATGCTGATAGCCACTTGAAGGAGGTAGAATGTTTTTGTGCGGAGATAACATTAAGTAACCTCCATATATTATCTTGAGGAACGCCCTGCTACAAAGCCAGTTTGATTTGATGAATCAACTTAGATATACACACTTGAGTCTATCTGCCTTAATGCTGGTAAAGATTTTCATGTCCACAGGAGAAGGAGATTGGCCTGTATGAGATGCAAAGTTGGGCATCCTTCCCTTGTTTCAGAATCACCAATATTTGTGCTAGATTCCAGGAAGGTGGGACTGGCTCATGATTCAGCATAATTTCATTATATGTTGACAACATCAGGTCAGCTTATTAGGGGTGAAATTCTTTGTAAAATTTGGCTGCGAAGTCATCTAGCCCTGGAGCCTTCCCATGTTTCAGGTTTATAATTTTGCCATCAATTCTTGCTTAGTTAAGGGAGTCCAGGGCCAAGTTGGATGCCTCATTCAGTTGGGCATAGGTAGGAATTCGAAACTGTCTAACTTTCTCTTGACAATCAGGTGTGGGATTTGCATTATATAGGGTAGAGTAGAATTTAACAAATGTTTTAACTATTTCTGATGGAGAGGTTATTAGGGACAGTTTATCTTTATCTTTTAATTGTGTAACTGCTCTACTTGCCATTTCTTTGTGTAGTTGCTAGGCTAATAGTCTGACGGCCCTATTTCCATTTTAAAAAATTCTGTCTGGTATACCGGTCCCCCGTCACTGTGAATATCTAATATTTTTAAGGTCTCATCTTGCTTGTTCTAGTTCAGCTTTAGTTCATTCCTCAGGATTAGTTTATGTAAAGATTCTAGGCTGGCTACTCTGTGTTCTAGGGTCACCCTTTTTGTATCCTGTCTTTTTAAGCTTGCTGGAGTATTGAATGATCACGCCCTCAGGCAGTACTTCAAAGTATCCCACCGGATACCTTCTTTAGTGTCCCCACTAGGGTTATCTTATATAAAGGTCTGGAGCATTTGAGCTATCAGCTCCTTGAAATCTTCCTGGGTAAGAGACTAGTATTTAGTCTCCAGCATGTCTGAAAGGGGTCTTGACGTGAGAGAGAGAGAGGTCCGCTGGGGCATGGTCAGATATGATAATATTCCCTATTTCACATCTGGTGACCATCGGTGTCCAATTAGTGGAAGTTAAAAATAGTTAATTGGTGAATATCCTTGGTTTCTAGGGGAATAATTTGTAAAATCTCTGTCTCTAGGGTGCAGGAACTGCCAAGTTTCTGTCAAGCCTAGCTCATGGTTTAATCTTTGGATTAGTTTACCAGTCTTAGTAGTATGACCCTGATTATGCCCGAACTATCTTTCCTAGTACTTATCACCTCATTGAAATCGCTGCAATTATAATCAAACTCTGTGCGTCCATAACACTTTCCTTAATTGTTTTTCCAAAATGTTAAACAAGGAGTTTCTTCATTTGGGGTGCATAGATTCAGCAATATACAGTTTTGTTCCCTATATTTGCCCTCCAAGAGAATAAACCTACCTTCTGGGTCTGTCTTTTCCTTGTTAACTTCTAAAGGGTGTCCCTTCTCACCAAGATGGCTACCCTCTGCATTGTGGGGCCGCCTTGTAGTGAGATGAGTATACTTGGCCTACCCAAGATCTCCTTAACTTTAAATGTTCTTGAGGAGTTAAATGGGTTTCTTGTAGGAATGCTTGGGTAGCTGTCTGTCTTTGGAGTGCCTGTGGATTTTGGTTCTTTAACGGATTATCGATCCCCTCACATTGAGAGAAGCGATCTTTAGATCAGCCATTATCCTGAAAAGGGGTGAAAGTCTCCATGTCATTAGGGGAGGTGCTGAGCTGTTTCTAGGTATCTCTGCATTGTAGAATTTCATAATTGCTATTAAACTCTAATACAAAACATCATTAAAACACGTAACAACAACCAAATAAACTGAATTAATCACTTCAAGGTGTATTAGCCCTGAGTTCACACACAACAGTATGATGGCACTCTGCAGTGTGGTTGAATCCCTGCAAAATAGGGAATTCAGTCCAACTTGAGCCACCAGTCAGCCCTAACACTGGATGGGCTATTTTGTACAAATGCACCATCTTATGGGTAGAGTGTTTTGGCCTGATGCCTTTAACAGCCTTACAAACGAAGGTGTATTTCCCATCACCATATGTTAATGGTTACAGTGAATAGGCCACCAAGAGAGCTAGTTCCTATATAAAGGGAAACTATTTTTATTCCAGTAAAGCAGTGTGTGGATGGTGAGGAGGCCCCCGTTCTGCCATCAATTCTTTGTGAGGTAGGGGAGTCCACAAGTCGGCTGCAGCAGTCACTCTCTCCAACTTCTGATTTTAAGGCAACTTTCAGTATTAGAAAGTAGGAACACAGTACCAAACAGTCCTGGCACTGACAGAGCAAATAGAAGGTTCAAGTACAAATTAGTCCCAGACGTAAGTCATATATTCTTGGCTCTTCAGCAGTGGATCCACCAAGAGGTAGATCCAAACTAGCCACTAGAGCCTGTTAAGATATTTACAGCTATGCTGTTACATTAGCTGAACAATTTCTAGGGATCCTACACCAGTGCCCACCCCATATGGTTAGCAACATGGCCACCAGGTCCCCTTCACTGAAAAGAGCCTCCGTGCTGCAACAGAATCTGTGGGACTCCAAATTTAATCCCTCTGTTCCATCAGGTATTTCATCTGCTATCCTCTGTGTATGCAGGATGTTGAGACCAGCCAGCTTTACCATGGACTCCTCCCCCAGAGCAGAGATGGACAGCCCAAGGAAAGACCTGCAGGGGCGCCCCACACAGCTTCTGATTCTCCTCGGCAGCCTCCCCAATCCACCAAACATAATTTTGATCAGTGGTGGACAGACATTATCTAAGATGTATACTTTGCACAGTAAACATACTAAATGAATGTCCCTTCATTTAAATTGCAATCAAGTCCACTGCCTGTCTAAGCCATTTCTGAGGAACACTCATGGTTCCAATAGTTAAGACCCCATTGATCAGGTGTTGCACTCTTCAATCCAGTTCACTGAAGTGAGTCTCCTCTGTAGGGAGTTGCTAGTTGTCTTGTTGCCCTGACTCTGCACCATCATCTGCTGTGTTAGTAGATTCTTTATGGAGACGAACTTTGTCACATGGACTGGAAGTCCTTGTGTAGTCCTGTGGCCCTCAACATTTGGTTCCTATAGTTTGCCACAATCTTTCAACCACATTGATCCTTTCCTGGGTAGCGACATCTGGTGGAAGAGAAATGTCCAGGGTTTGAAGAAAGCGGCTAGCAGCCCCTAGGTCTGGAAATCTATATGTACCTTTCTTGGTTAGTACCGTAATTTAGTGGGGTACTTAAGGAAAGCTTTGGTGCCCTTTGTTTGAAGAAGGTGAACTGACAGGACTTTACATCATTCAGATAAAAGCTGAGGTGTGTAGTCTTGCTCAAAGAAGAGTCTGGTGTCCCAGAATAGAATTTCTTTTCTCCCCTTGCTGTCCTCAAGATCTCTTCCTTAACTCTAAAATCCCAGAAAGCCAGAATAAGTGATCGCAGTCTAGTTTTGGGTCTTGGGGTTTGGGGACCAAGGAGCAGTGGGCCCTGATAATGTTAAGAGGCTTGTCCAGTGGGAGATCAAGTATCTCTTTCAAAAATGACTCCATAAAGGCAGGGATTGTGGTAGTTTCAGTATCCTCCAATAATCCATGAATGCGGATGTTATTCCACCTATTTCTGTTCTCCAGGCCCTAGAGGTTAGAGGAATGAGGTGTGAACAGGCTTGATGCATCCAGCATACCAGACCTGAGTTTGATTCTCGCAACCTCCACTTGCATACTGTGACTCTGAGCAAGTCACTTAACACGCCCAGTGCTCCCAGGCGCCCCTGAAAACAGGCACTTGTACCCAGTGAGCCTTACCCAGTTACCAAAGACGAAAATAAAAAAAAAAAAAGTCTCTTTTCTAATTGTAATTCTCTTCTGTGTAAGTCCAACAGAGCTGCATTATGGACATCTGCAGTGGCAGAGCAATCTGAAAAGCTTTTTCTATCTGGCGGTTTTTGTTCCAGATTCTCAAGATTTTGGTGGTCTTCTAGCACTCTAGTTTCAAGTCGGCTCCAACATAGCATTTATTTTATGTTGGCTCGTGTAGCACCAACCAACATATTTCAGTAGTAGCAGATGTGGAGGTGCAGTCACTGTGGAGAATGTAGGGCATGCATCAGTAGGTGTGTTCCTCATTCTCCAATAAGGCAGCATGCAGGCATACACCAGCAACACATAATCGGTGAGCACATCTAAGAAAAGGTCCGCTGCAATGAGAGCAAACTCATCATGCAGCGGCACCTCCAACGTGTCTTTCCTGGTGAAGCATTCTAGAAACATGGTGTCAGTCAGCCTGGCACAATGCTGACTGAGGGGTGCTCAGTCCCCTGGCATGCCCCTGACTCCGTTCAAGTGCTGACGAGGAACCCACTCCTGTCGGCATAATGCCCATTTGTTGTGGGTACGAGGGGGTGCTCAATCCTTGGCTTTAGCCCCCTCGGTATGTGCTGAAGGGGTGCCCAATCCCCATCTGCTAGCCTCCCAAACACTCAGATGGCACACTGGGAGGCCACCCAGTGTGCCATCCTGATTAAAAAAAGTCCGCTATGTTGTTTTTTTTTGTAACCTGCAAAAGAAGAAACAGTCCCTCACGGTCTGTCCCTCCCTCCCAAACCGCACCCACCCTCTGTACACCCTGCCTCCACACCCCCACCCCTATACTTGCCTTTGGGAGTCCAGTGCGATGATCTTCGGTGGACCAGGAACACATCTGCGCTCTTCAAATCCAACAGTGAACTGAAGAAATGCTGTAAGCTGTATAATAGCATAAATAGGGTTTTTCAACTTTGGTGCATATCTTGGACATTTTTGGAAATTGTGCACCACATTTTCAACATGGGGTTATTAGGGCCCTCCTCATGAATTCAGTCACTGTCATGGCATTATTCCAGTCCCAAAGGTGACTTGTGATCACTCGCGTGGAAACACCTTTGGGACCGATTAACTGAATGACAGCGTAACTGTTCATGAGGTGAGCTATCAAAAAGCCTATATTGCAAATTCGTGAAAAATCAAAAAATGGCTGTTTTACAAGCGTGTTGGCGCAGATTTCAACGCATGCCTGTGAATCTCATGAATTTGTTATATTTTCACTCCAGATTTTCAACATTGCCATTTTCCACCTCATATGAACAGTACAGATGTAATTTTACATATTCTGGCGAAATGTATTTTCGCGCCTCGGCACAGAATAGTGCGGTTGCTGTGCTGAAATCAATTTTAGGACAGTTTGAGAAAATGACAGTGACACTGTTCATGAGCAGAGGTCCTAAAATATGTATGTTGAAAATTTGGCAATGAAAGTCCATAAAATGACTGTGTTACAAGCATGCGTTGCGCAGTTTCATGCACCCTTGTAACTTGCAAATTTTGCAATATTTTCATGCCAGATTTTCAACACTGGCATTGTTTCTCGCATATCCTTATGAACAGTACAGCTGTCATTTTCACATCCTACTCAAAATGTGTTTTCCCACCTCTGGTGCAGAATGGCATGATCACTGCGGAAATCAACTTTTGGGACAGATTAACAAAATCACAGTGCCACTGTTCATGAGGAGGTCCCAAAAATGCCTATGTTGAAAATGTGTCTCTTCAGGGTGGGGTAGAGGTTGGCGTCAGTTCAATACTTCATTGCCATTCTATTATGCATCTCTAACTCCTGCACTACCAATGCCAATGCCAGCGAGACAACAGTCAGCATTGACAGATGCTTGTTTGTAATATGACACACAGCTCCTTTTTAGGTGATGGTGCAAGCTACATCTTCCTAGCCATCGGATCGGGGCCAGGCACTGTGAGGCTGCAGATGTTGCAGCCTGTGTGGTTGAGCATACTCCAGCAAAGTTTTGTGCTGTTTCTGAGTCTGGGTGCCCGATTTATCCCTCATTTTGTTCTGAGCTACCATTTTCTTTGGATCTAGCTTCTTTGGGCTTTAGATGACAGTGGTAGATGGTGGATTGTGGTGGATTAAGTTAGTGATGGTGCATAGCTCTGCGGTCAGGCTACCATTCAGGTGATGTTCACACGGAAGTCCTAATTCTATGTTTCTATTATATACTATTAATGTCAATAGTATTAAGGCTGATAGGAAAAACAGTTTTTTGCATCTATAAGCTTTTAAGAACAGGAATCTTCTTCCTTCAAGACACTGGGCTACATACCGTGCATGAACTGTGTCAGGCTATTTCACAATGGTACAGTATATGGGTCCCTCCTATTGGTCCTTGGGGGTAGACACCTGTTCTGGTGTTGCCATCTTGTTTTCAGACATTTCCTTAGCTTATCAAATTGGTAGACTTGGTACCAGGAAGAGCACTTATATCAGATGGTAAAATCCAGAACGTTTTATTTGGACATCAATATATATGCTGCTCAAATGAAAGCAGAAAGAATGGAATTTTTCAGGCAGTGCAACCATATCTCTATTCACTAAAATATTATTTTGGCGGAGATGTCAACTGTGGTTTGTCTTTGGCAGACTGGGGAAGAACACCAAAACTAAAAAGTATATTGTGACCCTTTCTTCAGAAAATGTTACAAAATACCAGCTAACAGGGTGCATACCTGCTAGCCACTGATAAATCGGACCCAACATTTCACAAAGGCAAACTAGCAACACATATAGATTATTTTTATTACCCTTTCTAACAATTCAGACTGCCCAAACACAGGTGGCAGAATTTTGAGACCACAGCATAGTACACATTAAACTAGGTAATGTAAATTCACCCCTACATGGTCCTGGTACCTGGAAGTTTAATTCTATTTTGTTACAGAACTCTGACACTACATAAACGGTAATGTCCTTTATCATGGCTCACACATCTGTTTACATATATATATGATAACCAGTTCTCACGGTGGATGATACAATCTCAGACATTACATGCCTTTTAAATCAACATAGCTGTACCCTCCAAAGTAAGGCATATCACCAAATACTTAAAACAGAATTCATTTATAGAAACTATCAACTCTCTCTACACTACTGGTCAAAATTTCAATACACAAGTAACTAACATAAAAAAATGAATGTCTGAATTTCATATAAAACAGGCCCAGCACTTACAGCATCACCAGAAATTTGGCAAACAGGAAAAGAAAGGACATATTTGTCTATATGAGAACCGTAATGATAATAACAGACAAAAACAACTAGATGGATTATGGGACAGCAATAACAGATTATGCACTACTACTCAAGATATCACACGTATTGTAACACAGCATACTTTACAGCTTTATCAACCTGCACCACACAACCTCCTGACGTGGAAGATTTCTTTTCACAATTTCACACTCTACTTGTCCACTAGAGGGTGCTGTACACGTAACACAATGTATTACTTAGCAGAAATAGAAACAGCCATTAAATCTCTCCCACTGGTTAAGTTCCTGGGAAATGGACTGAAAAGTGACGTATATAACTTTCAGGGTTAGAACATTGGCAGAAGAACTAGCTGATATTTTTCATGTATTTTAACACCCCATCACCATCTCTTAAGATGGCTAATGGCATTTATTTTACCTTTACAAACAAGCATTTGTCAATGCCGAATGTTTGCTTGCTGATATTAGCAATGGATGTGCAGGAGTTAGACAGATACAGAATAGGAGTGGCAGTGAAGTATTGAACTCACACCAATCCATCTCCACCCTGCAGAGATGGACAGGCATTGGGGTGTGCCTATGGGTCATCGTCCATGATGCTCATGGCATTTCACCTCACCATATCCTGTAGACACCGACAAGTGTTGAGGTGTGCCTTGGGGTGTTCGGCTTAACAGTCACCCCATTTCATAAGGACATACGCTGAAATGGGTGCAGAATAGGAGAATGGGGTGAAGTTTGGGACTGAAGAGTGCAAGGCACACCTCAATGCCTGTCACTGGCTTCAAGGTGTGGATGGGATGGCATCAGCATTACAGCCGGTGATCCTAAGTTATACCTCTGATGCTTGTCAGTCTGTACAGGGTGTAACGTTATGGTTAAAAACCCTAACATCCCAGGCATGTGGTGATATTTGCACTAACATTTTCAACATGGCCTGTTTGTGACCCCACTTCATGAAAGCATTTGAGACACTCTTCTCATGAACAGTGGCGGTGTGATTTTGTTAATGTGCCGAACTTTCAGTTCTCACAGTGACCGTGCCATTCTGCACCAGATGTGCGAAAACAGATCAGGCAGAATGTGAAGAAAGACAGCTGTGCCATCCATAGGGAGGGGTGAAGAGATGGCAATGTTGAAAATCTGTAGTGAAAATATTAAAAATGCTTGAAGTTCTGAGTGTACGTGGAAACTATGCAACACATGCTTGTACTGCAGTCATTTAGTGGAATTATTTAGCCAAATTTTCAACATAGGCATTTTGTGACCTCTGCTCATATACACTGTCACTATGATTTTCTTAATCTGTCCGAAACATTAATTTCCCACAGCGACTGTGCCATTGTGCGCCAGATGTGCAAATGCATATTTCAGGCAGGATATGAAAATGACAGCTGTACTGTTCATAAGAAGGTGTGGTAAAATGCCAATGTTAAAATCTGGGTGAAAATATTACAAATTTAGCAGTTTTTGAGCATATGTAGAAACTGTGCAACACATGCTTGTAATACAGTCATTTTATGGACTTTTGTCACCAAGTTTTCAACATAGGCATTTTAGGTCCTCTGCTCATGAACAGTGTCACTATGATTTTCTTAATATGTCCGAATACTGATTTCCAGAGACCATGGTATTCTGCACGGATATGCAAAACTCATTTCAGCCAGGATGTGGAAAATGACAGCTGTACTGTTCATAAGGAGGTGTGGAAAAATGCCAATGTTGAAAATCTGGAGCTAAAATATTACAAATTCACAAAGTTATGAGCATGCATGGAAACCGCAATGCATGCTTGTAACCCAGTCATTTTATGGACTTCCATCACCAAATTTTCAACATATGCATTTTAGGACCTCTGCTCATGAACAGTGTCACTGTGATTTTCTTAATGTGTCCCAAACACTGATTTCCCACAGTAACTGTGCTATTCTGCACCAGAAGTGTGAAAACACATTTCGGTCAGGATGTGAAAAATGACAGCTGTACTGTTCATAATGAGGCATGGAAAATGCCAATGTTGAAAATCTGGACTGAAAATATTATAAATTCGTGAAGGTATGAGCATGCGTGGAAACTGTGCACTGCGCTTGTAGAATAGTCATTTTTTCTCAAATTAGCAACATAGGCTTTTGAGAGCCCACCTCATGAATACTGGCACTATCATTTTCATTACTCAGTCCCTAAAAGGTGATTCCATGCAGTGAATGTGATATCACCTTTCAGGACCGAATAATGCCATGACAGTGGTTGAATTCATGAGGAGGGTCCCAATAACCCATGTTGAAAATTTGGTGCCAAATTCCCAAAAATGCCTGAGATATGCACCAAAGTTAAAAAAAATTATTTATGCCATTATACAGCTTACCAGCATTTCTTCACTTGCGGTCAGCTTTGAAGAGTGTAGATGTGTTCCTGGTCCTCCAAAGATCGTCGCACTGGGCTCCAGACGTAAGTACGGGGTGAGGTGTGTGTGGGGGAGACAGGGTGCACAGAGGGTGAGCATGGGTTGGGAGAGGACCACCAAACTCAACGAGGGACCATTTTCTGTTTTACAGGTCTAAAAAAAAATAAAGATTGCAGGACTTTTTTTTACAGGGACATTGTTACGCTGGGGTGGGCTCCCAGCATGCTACCTGAGTGTTTTTTGGGGACTGTAGTTGACAGGGGATTATGCACCCCAGTCAGCACATACTGAGTGAGGGAGCCAAGGGATTGGGCACCCCCGCACACACAACAAATTGGGGGCATTATGCCGACAGTGTTTAGGTCCCCCATCGGCAAAGAAAGACTGTTGGGGAGGCACATGATGCCGAGGGGATTAGGAACCCCATCAGCACACAACAAATGGGGAGGGGTTACAGTATGCCAACACAGGGTGGGCCCCCCTTCAGCAAATGAACTGGGTCGGGACAGCAAGGTACTGTCCTGCAATAACAGGTCTCCCTCGTTGCAGCGATGGATTCGTTTGAAGGTGGTGGCATGCTGGCTGAACTAGTGTCAGCATCAGTGTGCCACCACATTAGGGAAAGCTGGCCAAGCCTCAAAAGGCACTGGAGCCACTGGCCCCACAGTGCTACACCTCTGAAACCCTGCTTGTCTCCTAAGATGTGACAAAATGTTTCTTGCACATGCAAGCAAGCAAACATAAAATGAGACAAATATGATATTCACAATTAGTGGCCCATAAGTCTTCTTAATACTGACTTAAAGGTTCTAGCACAAATTTAAAATGCAAGACTTTTACAGGTAGCACAATATCTGATATCAACAGCTCAGACATGTACAATTCCTGATAGGAAGATTACGGATCATCTAATTTTACTGAGAGAATTATTTGAATTTGGGAAAAAAGGTGCACTGTCTGATTTTGTTGTTTCTCTTGATCAACAGAAAGCCTTGATTCTGTCACACTGATTTTCTTTGGGCAGTGTTATGGGCATACTGTATACCTGACAAATTTATTGACTGGATAAGGTGTCTCTATAGAAGAGCTACTGTCACACCTATTGTAAATGGATGGAAAGGTTCTATGGTTCCAGTTCTTAGGGAGTAAGACAAGGCTGTCCATTAAGTCCTTTACTTTCTGCTTTCTGTATTGGCCCCTTGTTATGTATTTATTTTTTTAACCAGGAGAGACACACTAAGCTGAAGCTTGTTTACAGGTGCTACCTGGGAGCACAAGGAAGTTAAGTGACTTGCTCAGGGTCATCCAGTATGCAAGTGGGGGCTGTCGGATTCAAACCCAGGTCTCCAGGTTTGCAGCTCAGAGCCTTAAATCACTTTACTACACTGCCTCCTAAGATTACTACTACTATTAAACTCATCATCAGATATACACTGCCATAGCACAGAAGGAATCTCAATACCACACACTGCAATTGATAGTGTGACTTACAGTACCTCTGCTTATTAGTAATAGATACAAACTCTATTGAAGCAGCTATTCAGATTTGTAAGCTTTATGGGTCTTGGTCAGGAGCTACACTTAATCTCAGCAAAGCTCTGTCAAACAACTTGGGTCATAAAATCTTAGCGATACTCCTATAGCAGATATAGAAATAACTACAGGATCTATACAAATACTGGTATCATTTATGATACTAATAATTCTGATTTTTTGAATTGGGAGCCAAAAATACAACAAGGTAAACAATTAGTAGTCAAATGGAATAAATGGCAGCTAAGTAAACAACAAAGAGTATATCTTATTAAATCTTATGTATTACAACTTTTATGTTTGCTTGCATACATGTGCAATAAACATGTTGCATTAGCTTAGGAGAGAAGTGGGTTGTTGAGGTGCGGCACTGTTGAGGCCAATGCCACCACTGCATTTGTGGACTTGGCTGTGTGTCACCAATGCAAGCACATGCTGGTGGTGACACTAGTTTAAGGCATGCCACCTACTTCCAGAAGGATTTGGCCACTGCAATCAAGGAGGCGCTTCGTCATTGCAGCGCCAGCCATCCACCTCATCTTTGGGCCCGAATAGTTTCCATGCAGACGAGAAGCTGATGCTGTGATGCCAGGCAGTTCCTGATTGTTTCAGCCAGTCTGTCCTTTATTTTAGCTGGGGCTCTGCTCCTCTTGACACCAACACTTCCTTGTTCCTCCACTACCAGGTCTGTCACTTCAGTAATGCTAATGTGCTTGCCCAGACTGTTGCTGACAGGCACAGAACAGGGATTAAAGTTTGACAAAACAGGCTGCATCTGGCCACAGAGCCATGTCTGTCCATGGTTCCCATCCAAGTTAAAGTTCTGAATGATACTGAGAAGCCAGGCTAACAAGACAAGGTTCAGGGAGGTATTAGGGTACTAGGCACTTCCACAAACATCCGTTTCTGCTGACTGACTCCTGTAACCTGGCTTTGTTGGGGTTCCATTGATTGTTGTGATTGTCTAACTTATCTGACCTGACCAGTTACTTTGTTGAGTGCACTCTGCTGATTGGTGACTCACTATCCTTCTGCATGATCTACCCATCTCTTTTGCTTGTTTGCCCAGTTTCCGTCAGTCCGATCAGAAGTCCAGTCCATTCAAGTCCATGTATGTGAGAGGGACTGTGGTTGTCGGTGCAGTCCATAGCATCCTTGGCTCCTTGTGTTTGTCAATTGCCCTTAAAATTACTGGGTCACGGTCGGTCGGACACGGACAGTGTAGTAGCAGGACAGCTGGTTGGACATCAGAAGAAGACAAGAACATCAGACAAAGATGACTCCACTCTCTCTGCTGCTGTAGCTGCTTGCCTTCCTGCTGCTACAGCTATCACTACACTGGCTATTGCCAGCCCATTTGCCAACAATCCCCAAACAGGTACAATTGATTTTTATTTTTCATTGTTTTTGGTAATTGGGTATGGAGGTGGTCCACGAGGCACAAGTGCCTGTTTTATTTTTTTCTCACAGGTGGTGGTTGACCTGGGAGCATCAGATCGGCCATGGGGTGGGCAGTACTGCTGAAAGGTGAGTGTCTTGTTTAAGGTAGGGAATTCCATGCAGAACATTCTAAAAGCTATCTTGTTGAAACAAACAGTTTCTCCGTGCTAGTGATGGGCTGAGAATTAACTGGGAACACTTCTCAACGCTATTTAAATGCAATCTGTGCTGCAGTAGGGTTTGGTTAAAATGCTCAAAAGATACAGTATGTAGGGCTAAACAGTGCTGTGAACATGATCCAATGAGTGTGATCTTTTTTTTCTGGGTGTCGGCCAGGAGCCAGCAGGTGAGGTCGGTCAGGGGATAGGCTTGAGGCCAGTGCATAGTAACACTAAGATCTGCCAGACGCCAGAGCCAAAGGACTAGTCTGTCTGGCAAAATAATATTGCCTCCTTAGTAATACTATAAAAAGTGCAGTGCTTTTACATTTTGTAACTATCACCCAAAGCTGCATACATTTTCCAGACAGGGGCAAGATTCAAGTGTGGCATGGCAGCTTATTTACCACCAGCATGCCCAGAGCAAGTCTTTGGAGCTGTCAGTAGCAAGTCATTTACATCAAGGTGGGCTGTTTTGACCAGGGACAGAATGCACCCCAAAAGTTGATTTGTGAACATATAGATGTATGAAGAGCAGTAAGGGAGAATACAATTGTACAGTCAAAACATTTTTATTCTTATCATGTCTCTTGAGTTAAGTAATGAAGCATTGAATTGCTCATCAAAAAGTGCATGTGCACATTGTAATTTTTATTTTCTCAACTAAGGTGCCAAATTAATTTTATACTAGGACTGTGCACATCCTTAATATCATTTTCCAAATACTATGAATAATGGGGCCCTGATTCTTGGGATTGAATAATGACTCATTTATTTATGGTATTTGTATTTACAAATTATTTATATGGGGTATCCAACAATAGCTGAGATGCAGCATCTTATTTCCTGCTTTAACCTATTTCTACAGCTGTAGACTGGAGCAATGAGAAGTTAAGTGACTTGCTCAAGGTTGCACATACAGCTTATTTGGCTCTGCAGGGCTTCAACATTGATCTCCCAGTTCCCAAGC
Source organism: Neoceratodus forsteri (assembly GCA_016271365.2). Lineage (NCBI taxonomy): Eukaryota > Metazoa > Chordata > Ceratodontiformes > Ceratodontidae > Neoceratodus > Neoceratodus forsteri. The sequence goes on along the minus strand of CM028132.1, from coordinate 486,860,212 downwards.
TGGTGCACTAACCATTAGATGCCACTCCTCTTATTCATATTTTGCACAGCAACTATTTGACAAAGCCCACTATTCCTACTTAGGTGACCTAGGATAACTCCATGGCTACTTCTTCCCACACAGTCATCTCCAACCCCCATCACTGTCTTCCCAGTAATTAAAAACAATTGCTGGTTGGTTCCTATCACTGTGCTAGGAGCCAACACCATCTTTACATTCCTCCCACCTCCTAGTCACCACCCTCCCAGTCACCTTAAATCCATACTCAAAACATAGTGCCCCTCTCCTGTCCCCCAGTCGACAACTGGAACCCTCCTTAACAATCCTGGACAGTCCAGTCACAAGACCCTCCTCTCTTGTCATGTAGTAGCAGTAAAGTCAGAGATGTGAATGGTTAAGTCTGGGATTAAGTGCATGCCGGAGATGGAGGAGGTACAGCAATGTATGCCATTGATGACAGATGCCACTGGGCAGCAGGAACTGCAAAGACATGGTGCCACTGGAACAGGAACGGCTTGGACAAGGATGGGATGAGGAGGGTGCTAAGCCCAAGGGACAACAGGACTGCTTAGAAACAGATGGAAAGAGGAAGTGGACACTAGGGAGTGCTTTGAAAGCGATGAAGAGAAGGGATGACACTGAGAAACAAGGAGTGCTCTTCCAGTGCTGTTTTACCTGGTGTCTAGTGGAAATCCTCTTACAGCTTCTGGTGTTATGACATTTTCCTCAGAGTCCAGCAATAACACCCTCACTCTCCCAGTCCTGAGCTGTTTCTCTGGTAACTAGTGGTACCCCCAGTCCAATGCCACTTTCCTGTAGGCAGAGATGTAGTGTGCTTAAATTACAGCATAACTACTGCCAGGAACAACCCCATGCCTAAAACTGAACAACATAGATGCCAAGGAGTTTCTGCAGACTTCAGTCTTTTCATTCACACTAATGCTGCCAGTGTTCATATTGTCCACTCTGTGGTTGCCATTGGGAGATATGATGCTGTACCCCTCCCTCCTCCTCCACTACAATTCTGGAGAATGGCAGAGTGAGGGTTCACCTAGAGACAGCAGTTTAATGCTAAGGAAAGAGAAAAGGTGGAGTGTGTGTGTGTTTGTGTTTCTGTACAGTATATACTGATGTTTGCTGTATTTGTGTATCCACATGTGTTGCTGTATATATGTGTGTGTGCATCTGTGTATGTACTACAGTTCTATGTGTGAGTGTATGCATATATGTATGTAGCTCTGTGTGTGTGTGTGTGTGTGTGTGTGTGTGTGTGTTGTGTATATACATGTATCATCCACCACTCACTCACTGTGATGTTATCTAGAGACCCAAGGATCACTGCAGCCTAGTGGTTCTATGAACCTGGAGACATAGGTTCTAATCCTACAACTCAAAACTTAGTGTGACCTTGGGGAAGGGCACAATACAAGCAGGTTAAATATTTGTAAACTATTGTTTGTGCCTGCCTCACTTTCACATCTCTACTGCGGCATGCCCTTTTTCTCGATTTTATTATTTTGAAACTATCATTTCTTCTACTTTTATTGTATTACCATCGTCAAAACAAGCAAGACAAGTAGCTAATACATAATTAGTAGTGCATACCTGCTGCCAAGAAGGCTGGATGGATGGAAAGAGTCCTGAATTTACATAGGTCAGACAGAGAGAGGGTGCATTACTGATTGAAATTAAAGGTTGGAGACTGATTGAGACGGCCATCAGCTACACGCTCCTGCTCTGTGGAGCTAGAACAGAGAAGCAGAGGGATTTTATAAGCCATTGAAATGTTTGGTAAAGTTATGCCACCTATCTTGAATTAAATTCCCTTACCATCTTATTGCTGGCCCCATTGGCTGCTCCTCTGCCACTTTCTTTCTTGTCCATGGGAGGAAGGCCATGGTGGCCTGGACAGGGTTTTCCCTAGCAGATGCCAGACCATGAGAGCACTGAGTTGTAAGGAAGACACCGTCAGAATAGTGATTCTGGAGAAAATAGAAGAAGAGAGTTTGTACCTGAAGGAAAGTGTTAATTAGCCTCAGGGCTCAGTCTCTGAACTATTTACATGGGTTGCCATTGTTTATCACTGTAGTTTCACCACGTTTTAGTGTTCAAACTTTTTAAAGATTCTTTTATATAGTTTTGCCCTTTTTGGGGGATTTTGTGAATTTAGGCTATTTGATCTGATTTGTTGTCTTTTATATTAAAATCACATTTATTTGAGCTTCACACACTTTTTCTGGCAATATCACATGATTAGCCAGATAAAGCACATGCACTTGTGTTCTTGAGCAGTCGGTTGAGCTGCGTGATGAGCTACAGGCCAGAGCATGAATTATTGTTGTGATTTTTGTTTAATTTTGTAACTTTGGTTGAGTCTAGTCTAAAAATCTTTGCTGTTCAACATTTTGTAGATACAGATATTATTTGTATTCATACTAGACTGGGAAGTTCACCTCAGACTGAGCACACTGAAATGCAGGTGTAGGCCTCTGGATTTCCAGTTATCTTGTACTCTGATTATACACGGTATATATCTAGGTACTCCTGGTAAAATGAGTAAGTTATAGAAGCTATATCGAACTGTGATTTTACCAAAAGTTTCAACAGTTAGTAGCTAGAAAGTATTAGCTAGAACAATAAAAATAGCCAAGGATTTAAAGAGCCGATTGTGTTTATTTAAATACGTGTACCCAGATTTATTGTTTGAAATATTAGTTACTTTTACCTGTTAATTTATCTCCTCATCATAATTTTATAAACTGTAGTGCTGTGATGAACATGTAGCATCCTTTGACATTTTACTGATATTTCTTCTTTTTATTAAGCACTCTTAGGATAGTGACATGCGTCCCTGGAAAAGCAAGAATAAGAGTCTTCATGACGGCGTGTTAGAAATTTTAATAAGTCGCTTATAACCCTGCACTTGAACTGGACTCTTTTTTTAACTTCTGGTTAAGTAATCATAACATTCCCAAGAGAAAGCGAGAGTTTGGACAAATGAAAACACAAGAAGACTGGCTTTGTGAATTTGGATTCAGTCTTTTAATCCTGCTTTGTCATTTATTGCTGGATTTGGACTTGGACTTATGGTCTTGCGGTCTTGTGATCTAAAAGCATCAAGATATTGTTCTTGAGGAACTTTTTCAAGATACTGAGGAACTTCTTGGAATTATTGTGTGATTTCTGTTTCTGTTGTTGTTGTTGGAGGTGGGAGAGAGAGTGGAATAATTAATTCGAGCTGTTTCTGCTACTCTTCATTAAATTAGCACATGTAATTTAGAGTGTTTATCAGATTAGATATTTAAGTGCCTTATTGCAATTATACAATGGCTCGATGTCATACAAAACAAAAATAAAAATAAAAATGGTTTTAGTAGATTTTAGTGAGGCAGTATATCTTTGTTTCTGAAAAAATGAGCCATATGAGCCATATGCTCATCCATAAAATCAACACAGTGCTGTTATTGTGTAATAGAAAATGGGCTTGCAAAATCCAAGCTCTGATTGGCTGATAGCCCTGGCAAGGTAGGCATCTATCAGACAACAGAGCCGGAATGAAAAGTGCCAGCCCCAACCAACCTGATTACGTTAAAATAACTGAGCTGACAGAACGTTGAATTTAAACAGACACCATATTTTTTGCTCGCTGGCAGGACAACGGAAAAAGCCAGCCCCCCCCACCGCATCTAAGTACACTATAAGTTAAAAAACAAAACATTGGCATCAAAAAATGAAGCCATCCAACCTCTGCACCACGCCCTCCAAACACTGGCGATGAATTAGATGACATGCTGGCAGCCTGTCTCCATCTCTGGGGAGACTAACTTAGTCAAGTACCACCACCACCACCAGCTGGTGCTACCGTACCATTCATCAACATAACGCCCCTGCCCACTAGCAACTTTCATAACTACACTCTCGTGGGGCAGTCAGAAATGGAAAATAGCGGAGTTCCTCACTGCTTTGCCAGACCGCAAGTAAACTGACAACAGCTATCTGTATCTGACCAGGTTATTCTTATTTATTTTTCTGCTACCAAGCTCAGCATTCTTGAATACAGGTCCCATTTTTCCACAAACTGTCACCCTGCATTTTAAATTCTCCCACAGTGCCAGGAAAAAAAGCAGTAGTTCTTTTTAAGATGCAGGCCTTGACCGCATGCCGAGCAGTGTCATTTTTACCGTTTCCACTTACTTCTCCCTGGCTTGTCCTACTTCCACACTCACCGCACAAAGTACAAGCATTATAAAAGGTGAAATTTAAGCCTCAGCAGTTGCAGGACTACGCGTTCAAATCTTCTCCTTGATGCCTTGCCCGACCCGCTGCTCTTCAGTTTGTCTCCACACCAGATCGCTCTGCAACAAAATCTATTTAAATCCAAACACCGTGGTCTCTTTCTCTCTCTCAAAAAAAACAAAAAAAACGGACAGCTACTGTGGGGTAGGGTTGGGGACTGGGGGGTAAAAATTCTTAGTTTGCCAAGTTTGCCTTCCCTCTCAATCATTAATAAGGACATCTCAGTGGGGGTGCAGACAGTTTAGACAGTACAGGTGGAGGAACTATTTTATTACAAAATAAGAGTTTTTACATGCAAACCTAATTATTTTTTCAAACATACTGTACATAATACAGTGGCCCATTTTCTAAGCGCAATAATACCCTTCAGGGTGGGCGGTATGGGCTATGCCGGACCTTCAGGAGCTATAAGGCCCTCCGCCTGCAGCGTGAACTCATTACACCCTAGGCGGTCGGTATAGCTAATACCGCCACCCTGTCAGTAATACTGCTTGCATATCATCACTGTCTCAGGCACACACTGACCAATCAGAGTCCAGGAAATGTTCTTGCCATTGTATAATTAAGCAATAATGCACGACAGGTGTGGTATATCATGGGATATCGTCACGCCTCGGGTGTGGTTGGGCATGAGGCCGCGGGCGAGTGTAGCGACCGGTAACGATATCATATCACACCTGGAATGCATTATTGCTATTATGAACTGGATTGCATATATGTATCAATAAAATATTTTACAAAAGCTTCTAAAATGTTTTAGTAATGCATTTTGTAATGTGTAGGAATACATTGAAATAATATAGTCTGTTTAGTTTTTGATGTGGGTGGTAGGTGGCCTTATTGTAATGCTTTGTTAGAATGAGGAAGAACTAGGTTGTGAATTGAATTAATTTTTTTAAATTTGTAGTTGCTTGTTGAGCGGACAAGGTTCTGAATTCCTGAGCAGGAATGGTGGTGGCAACCATGACGAAATCACTTTTTTGAGGTGTATTTTCCAACATAGAAATTAATTTATAAGTTCACCCTGATGTCAAAATACTAGCGTAGTGCTTAAAACGAGTGTTATTTTAGTTGGGAAGTGCTTTGAAAACTAAAGCCGTGATTCTGGGAAGCGCATCGGCAGTGTCCGCCACAGATGCCCGTCGCATGCTCGGTCTCATGTTTAGCTTTGAAAGGCAAACATTACTTTGAGTAATGAAATATTTTTTACATCAGCGGTGAATTCAGTATTTTATTTTTATGTCCGGATTGTAAGACCACTGCGGAGAGCGAACAGGAGCAGCTGACTGCGAGGGAATTTTGTGTCAAAGAATGATGGTACAGCGGGAGTATGTGAGGAGCTGTGCTGCCGACTGCAAGTTCAGCGTGGCTGCCATTGTCGTCGAATGATTTTATCTGCGGTGAGAAGGCTGGTAACCGGAGGTTTTCTGAAGCCGTGATGATGTAGCCCGATATCATCATGGCTTCGAAAACCTCTCAGCCAATCGGCTTTCTCCATTTACGATCGCCAGTTCATAATTCTGATTAACATGGACTGATACTATGAAGGAATAGCGTTAGACAGAGTGAATACGTGAAAACCAGGAACCAATGATTAGAGAAAGGTGAGGGGAACCTCCAACCCAAGGTCTTCAAGGAATTTAAGGAACAAAGGAAATCTAGGAAGTCACTGTAACAAGGAAGAATTATATGATAATGTGGACAGTGTGGTTAGTGTGGAAGGAATTGGTGTAAGAGAGTTAGAGCTAGAACAGAGGATTTGTTCAACAAGTTCAGTCAGGACATTGCAGAATCCATCACGCCTATATTAGAGGGTGGAGATGTTAAAGAGAGGGACTAAAAAAAATAAATTTAATAGCTCTAACAGATATATCTAAATTAAATGAAACCATAGGGAAAAGGAGAAATTATCAGTCACACTGTCCTAACAAATAAAAGTAATAATAAAGAAATCAGAAAAAGTTTCAATCTGAATTTAACAAAACAAACAAATATTGAGGATCATTTTTTAAGGCTGGGTTCCTGCACTTCAGTTTATGATCAGGATGTGAATGATGGAAATGATGTAAACAATGAAGTTAATGTGGGGAATAGGAAAGTTGGTCTTATTAAGGATTCTGTTATAAGTGATGATATAAATAAAGATAATAGCATCTAAATTATTGAAGATGAGAATCATATAGCAAAAAATGTGCTTCAGTTACATAAGAGGGACACTGAGACATAGTAAAGAAAGTTATGGGTCACATATTACTTTAGAAGCCTCAGAGAGCCTGAACTTTGATGCGTTTACAAGTGCTTGAAATCACTGGAGTTTTCCACTTCTATGAATCCATCCCAATCTAACTGGCAACATGATTTAAAAATATTGCTGTTGATTTACAGGAGACCATAAAGAGTCTTAAGCACATTTCAACAGTTGGCCAAATGAGGGGCAGTCAGACACCAGAACCAATGCTAAGCCATTCTGTAGCTAATTCAAGAGAAGAGAAGCTTCAAGAGAAAAGAAAGCATTCAGGAAGTACAAGGAATCACAGAAGGAGCAGGACAGAGAACTGTATCAGTTAAAAGCAAAAGGAGGCTGGGAAGGCAGTCAGAACAGCAAAGGCCCAAACCGAGGAAAAGATAGCCAACTCAGTTAAGAAGAGGATAAAACTTATAATAGGTACATCAGGGAGCGAAGGAAGACCAAGGGAGGGATAGTGAGGTTTAATAAAGGGAGGAGGGTGGGAAGAGGAGACTGTGAAAAGGCAGAGATACTAAACAAATATTTTTGCTCAGTATTTACAAATGAAGAGGGGAGGTACCTAAAACAAACAGTAGAAACACTCTGGATACAGAAGTTGATACCAGCCCATTTACAGAAGAAAGGGTTCTGAAAGAACTCTTAAAACTGAAGGTGGACAAAGCAATGGGACCTGATGGGATTCATCCCAGAATTTAAAAGAACTAAGGGTAGAACTAGTGACACCAGTGACTACCTTTTAACAAATCATGGGAGGATGGAGTGGTACCGAGGACTGGAGGAGGGCAGATGTGATTCCCTTCTACAAAGTGGGAGCAAGGCAGAAGCAGGAAACTACAGACCTGTTAGTTTAACCTCAGTGATAGGGAAAATGATGGAATCACTTCTGAAGGAAAGAGTTGTCAGTATCTAGAGGCCAGAGGGCACAGGACCCTAGGCAGCATGGATTCACAGAAGGAAGGTCGTGCCAGACAAATCTGATAGAGTTCTTTGACTGGGTGACCAAAGTAGTAGATCAGGGAGGGACTGTGGACATGGCCTACCTAGACTTTAGCAAGGCATTTGACACAGTTCCACACAAAAGATTAATATACAAGTTTGCCAGCCTGAGAGTGGGTCCCAAGATGACATCCTGGGTAAAGAATTGGCTGGAGAATAGGACACAGAGTAATAGTAAATGGAGTCCACCAGAAGAAAGGAGGGTTACTAGTGGGTACCGCATGAGGTTCAGTATTAGGACCGGTCCTCTTCAATGTCTTTATAAGCAACATTGCAGAGGGACTGGAAGGAAAAGTATGTCTCTTTGCAGATGACATAAAGATCTGCAACAGAGTTGATGCACAGGGTGGGGTGAAAAGGATGAGAAGGTACTTGGCAAGGTTAGAGGAATGGTTAAATGTATGGCAGCTTAGATCCAATGCTAAGAAGTGCAAGGTAATGCACCTGGGAAACAAAACCCAGAGGAAGAGTACACAATGGGGGTGAGATACTAACAACAACAAAAATGGAAAGGGACCTGGGGTGAGTCATATCAGATGACCTAAAGGTGGGCAAGCAATGTGAGAGGGCAGCAAGGAGGCTGGGGGATACTGGGATGCATGGGAGAGGCATCACCAGTCAAAAACAGGAAGTTATTATCCTCTGTGCAGACAACTGGTGAGACCCCATCTGAGTACTGTGTGCAGTTCTGAGACCCAATCTCTGCAAAGACATAGACAGGATGGAAGCTGTCCAGAGGAAGGCAACTAAAATGGTGCAGGGTCTGCACCAGAAGACATATGAAGAGAGATGAAAGAAGCTAATATGTATAGCCTCGAGGAAGGAGGAGAGGGGGGACATGATAGAAACATTCAAGTACCTCAAGGGAATCAACAAAGTCCAAGAGGGTAGCATCTTTCAAAAAAGAGGTGCAAGAACAAGAGGGCACAATTTGAAGATGGGGTGGCTCAGAGGTAATTTAAGGAAGTATTTTTTCACAGAGAGGGTTGTGGATGCATGGAACGGCCTTCCAGAGGAGGTTGTGGAGTCAAAATCAGTGGTGGAATTCAAGCATGCATGGGACAGTCATAAGGCCATTCTAGGGGTAGGGGTAGGAAGAAGTAAGCTGCTGGTTAACTAGGATCTGCAGCTTATCCAGTAGTAGGGAAATGGGCAGACTGGGTGGGCCAAGTGGTCCTTATCTGCTGTCAAATTCTATGTTTCTATGTTTCTGTATGTTAATTACCCCACTTTATTAAGTGATGAAATGAAAAAGTTTATGTGCAATCCATATGCAGCCCATTGATGATTCTTGAACATTTAATTAATCTGAAATATGAAATGGAGACTATTAAAGAAAATATAGCTATCAATGGAGGTAGACTTGATTATATACTTTTTAGGTTAAATAAGGCTGCCCCATCAGAAAAATCAATGTCTATTAGCGAGACAGCCAGTATTCAAATTTGACCAGATTTTCCACTACTGACATGACCAAAACTCCAGAAAGAAAAAATCAGAAAAAGAAAAGTACTTCTATAGGATAGATATAAGAAAAAGAACAAAGGAAACAAACACACAGGAAGTAGATCGGTTGGCTAGCATCTCGGACAACACCCTGATGCAAGTTGAAGATGTCCAGTTGTTAGTACCAAAGGAAGATAAGATGCAGATAAACAGAGACAGAAAGAAGGTAAAACCACCTAGTGAATCAACTCAGGCCACTCAGTCTTTTCTAAATGATATGGGTTTGGTTCAATTGGACACAATGGAACCAAATTTAAACCATCAAAGAGAAAGGAATGAAACAAAAAAAGAGAAGCTGACTGAAGGAGCTGAACCAGATGAGCTAGATGATTTAGAAAGAGTGGTTAAACAAAAGAATGAGGTATTATCGCTAAAGTAAATATTGAGGGAAAAGGTTACTCAGGGTAAATATTACCGATTGTGCCTTCCTAATTTTATATGTGTTTCAGGTGTATAAAGAATGGTCACTTGATGAATTAAGAGATAAGATTGTGCACCTATTTAGGGCAGTCATGGGAACAAATATTAAAATTCAGATATTGTACAGATATGGGTAGATAAAGATGTGGATGGAGTGGAATGTTTATTAATTTTCTGTGTTGCCCACGATAGCCAATCAAGTCTGGCTAAACAGTGGATCAATAAAAGAGCTGGATATATGATTCAATATGTTAACAGAAGGAAGATGAACAATGGTAGTGAATTAGACAAGAGTAAACCAACACAGATCTCTATCTTTGGTCTCAAATTATCATCAAATGAGATGATTAGTAGGTTGAAGGAATACTGATTAATTTGTTTACACATGTTTTAAGAATCCTGAAAGAGATCTGGGAATCATTAAAGTTTGAGAAACACTAATGACTCAAAAACAGGTTGGTGAAGGTACTCTTGAGGTAAGGATATGGCAGAATCTATTTTGAGTAAAGCCTTAATGTTAGATGAAGTAAGGGTGTACATTATTGACAGTGCTATTTTGGATAAGCCAATACAAATTACACAGACTAGAGAAACACCTAGGGAAGGTAAGAGTTTTAACAGACTCTACCTTATGGGTTAGGTAGAACAAAAATGAAAATAGTAATAAACTCAAAGATACAGTAACGGATATATTTGAACAACTATTAAATATCTCTATTGACAATCCTGATGCAATGTTGGTGAGGAGACAGAGTTCTGATGTGGATTGTGATATGGTGCATATCAAGGTCAGTTATCTAACTTTATTTAACAAAATACTAGAGAATGTGGGCATGCTAGATTCTATGGGACTACATATAGTACCTGAAAAGTTTATCTTACAGCATAACATCAAAAATAGTAGTGCTCCAGAAAAAAGAGTCATTAGGGGAAGAGTTTGATATAGATAAGAAGTTAGATACTGTTGTGTATAATATCTCAACTTTTAATATGTTTGAGGTCTTAGGGACTCAGGAAAACTGACTCTGATAAAGCAGTACATTTGCAATGAATAGGATCAAATTAGGTTATATCTGGTCTCCTGGAACATAGCGAGTATAATGGATAAATTTGTGGACCATGAATGGAAGGAGTTCATATTAAATTTCAATGTAATTTGCCTTCAAGAAACATGGCATAAATTAGAGACAGAAGTGATATTGAATGGATATTTAACATTTCAGTCAGTTGGACTTAAGGAAACAAAAAGGCAGAATGGTAGGTGGGTTAGTAGTTTAGGTTAAAATAGAAGGATATTAATGTAGAATTATTATACTGTGCTAGGAATATAATAATTTATTACTCAGCTTCAAGGGCAAAAAGATTTTGCCTGGCAAATGTATATGTTCCAATCGAAGAATGCAAAATATTATAATCCCTCAATCTGGGAGCAAATTGAAGCTTTGATATATAATAGTTGGATGTTAACTGATTGTGAGGAGTTTCTACTCGGGGAACTTCAGTGCTAGGATAGGGATTTTAATGGTTATGCAGATAATGAATTCCATAACTGGGTTCATATGGAAGCAACAGATTAAATAAGGGTTACGAGGATAGTGTAATAAATAGCTTGGGTTAAAACTTATGGAGCTACTAACCACCTTTGATTTGGCTCCCTAAATGGCAGAATACAGGAGATCAAACTGGGAGCTATACTCATTTAGCACCTAGAGGTCCCTCAATAAAAGATTTTATTTTGGAGTGGAGATATTGCTTTTTGGATTCTTTAAAATTCCAACAAAGGGAAAGTAATCATTTCCTTTAATATTAACATCAGTAGTGCTAGATGAACAGCTACCTATTCAGTCACAGCCATTTGACATTGAGATTAGAATACTAAAATTAAATGGAAATGAGTGCTTCAAGGCAAATAAAGGAAATAGTAACTAATGTGCTTATTGAAGAAGACAGAATAAATACTATGATTATAAAGCATCATTTGGAAAATGTTTAGAAAAAATAAGGTCTACTCCAACTCCAAATTGGGTACTAAAAACAAGAATATAGCCTGGTATGATGAAGAATGCTGCAAAGCAAAAAAACCTCAATAGAATAATAAGGAGGGTGACTAAAAATAAGAGTAGAGGCGTATAAAGAGCTAAATAAAAATAAAGAAGAATGTAAGAAGCTCATGACACAGAAAAGGGAAACTTATCAGCAAAAACTATGGGAAGAAATGCTGTAAGCTTTTGTAAACAAGATCAGCAACTGTATTGGCTCTTAGTGGCAAAGGGTTTAATGAGTATTAGGTATGAAATTGACACTATATAACTCCAGAAATGTGAATAAGGTATTATTCTACTAAATCCTATAGTAATAAGAGTATGTGTAGAACTGAGGTTTTAGCTATGCCATGAGCTGCTTTGCACCATTCTGCAATCAAGAAGTTTATATTGTTATTGTTACTTTAAACCAAATAAGGTTCCTGGCCTGACCAGATACCTATAGAGGTATGTATGGATTGTCCGTCTCTATGGGCTAAATACCTTATAGTCTTCTTTAATAATTGCTGTAGTAGCTTGAATTTTCCTGTGTCATGGAAAGGTGCTATTATAATAGCCATATATAAGAAGGACAATAGAGCAGACCCTGCTATGTATAGGCCTATATCATTGTTGGACCATATGGGTAAAATATTTTCCAAAATAATATTGAATAGACTTAAAGAGGAACTTATTAACTTAGGGGATTTATGAGAAGCACAGACAGGGTTCCGTTCAGGGTATTGTATTACCGATAATTGTTTGTAATTTCACACATGTATGAGAAGTACATTATTATACAGAAACAGAAGTTATATGCAGATTTTATAGACTTCAGTACAGCATTTGAGAGTTTATTTCAGAATAAATTATTTGAAATGATGTATAAGAAGGGTTTTTCACATGTAATTATATCCATTGCAAGAGAACTTTACTGGGAAACTTGGGCTCAAGTGAGATTGGGCTCTCAGGGACAGTTATCCTCCATTTTCAACTAACAAAGGCATTAGACAAGGTTGTGTTCTTGTGCCACTTATATTTGTGTCTGTATCGATAATCTTCTATTGGAACTTGGTGACTCATTAACCAATTCACCAAAGATCCTAGGTAAACATTGTGCTGTGTTAGCACATGCAGACAACCTGGTTTTGTTTTCTCTCACTCAGGCAGGATTGCAAATTAAACTTAATATATTGAACAATTATGCAAAAGAACATGATTTGAGGTAAATGAAAAGTCAAATACTAATATTTTGAGGACAAAATAGGGTGAAAAAGTGGAGGCTGGGAAGTAAAAATTAAATACGGTAAAAGACTATACTTATCTGGGTCTGCAATTATCAAATTATGGGAAATGGGCTACGAGACACAAATTTAATTCCAAAATTTAAAAATGCACTACATCCCTACATAAATTTATTAAAAAATATGGAAGGAACTCTATTAAAGCCCTGATACCAGCTATTAGGGCTAAATATTATACCAAGCCTTGTATAATGGGGAAGTATGGCATCCTAGAGATCCGAGCAAACTAAAGTACCTTTAAAAATTTGCTTAGAAGAGCCTGGGTCTGGGTAATTCAGTTCCAGCTTCTTTAGTAAGGGCAACATTAGGGATTATTAGTTTAGAGGCATTTTTTAATTAGAAAACAAATTATTGGATTAAAATTCTTCAGCATAATCAATGCAGGTTTACCTCACTATGCCTGAATGAGAATATACCTGGTTGGATTTGGGACATTTGAAATCTAAGTGGCTGACTCGGGTTTCCAGATTTTGCAGGAGACGAGTTAATTTACTTAGAAAATTATGTTAAAAATGGTATCAAAATTAACCTTAAATATCAGAAATATGTTCAAAATAGAATTATTGAATATTATAAATATAAGGATCTTGAAAGAAATAACAGATTGAAGATTGCTTCCTGGTTTAGACTAAATTATAATGTACACTTTTTAAAATACTATCATGAGATCCTAACAGATAAGATACAAAAGTACAGTTTACCAAATACAGGTTAGAGCTATTTCCTAGTAATACATGTGATGCCATCTACAAAAGGATAGCTCCAAACAACCTATATTATGTTGTTAGTCAATTAGCTGAAGATTTAAAACATGTCATGGTGCTTGTAGTTGGTATAAGACCCAAGAGAAAAATTGATTTTACCATTGGGTAATTCTATATTAACCTCAGACTTGGATATACTGCTTACAATATTCTTCACCACTGATGATGATGTAATTGTTAAATCAGTAGCTAAATACTAGTTACAATCTCCAGAATCCAACTTTGGCATAAAACAAATAGTTCATAGAGGTATGATTACGACTAGACTGAATAGATGTGCAACTAGTAAAGGGTGAAAGTGAGAGTGTTTTACAGTAAGAGATTGATGAGATGGGATAAAGTAACAAGCAGATCTGTATAATTAAATGTGAAAATTAAATTAAAGGAAATATTTTATTACATCAATCTTTTTTCTGTATAGTAAGCTCTTTTAGACATTGGCTATGTGTATTTTTATTTATGAAAATGTTTTGTATCTGAATATGTAATGTATGTGTGATAATAAAATGCTGTATCTTGTTCTTATATATTGATGTGTGAAAGGTCATATGACGATCAATAAACATTTTCATTCATTCAAAGTACAGTAAATGGGTGTGACCAGCAGAGCGGAGGACATAATCCTACCCCTTTACAAGTCCCTGGTCAAAATTGAAGTTAGTAGCCCTTCCAACAGCCAACCAGGCAGCATTGCATCTCAGAAAAGCACACTCCATCCCTTTTGATTTTCCGCCATTCAAAATCAGTGCATTTTAATTCCCTCAGACATTTTGATACAGTTTTTAATTATTTTTTAATGACTAAAATTGGTAAATATGTTCACCACCAGCAAATAAAAATGCTTCTTCTTGTGAGGTTACTGTTTGCACAGGACTCCTATAGAGGATGTTCCAGAGTGGTGATTGTACATATTTGTGATCGTAAACAACAAAGAGCCACAGCAGAATGGTCAGTACACAGTTTTATTATGGTGGTTGTGAAAAGGAGCAGAAGCTTAAAATTAAGAACTTTGCCTTAGGACTAAAATAAAATGGAAAGAAAAATGCTTTGGTAATGGCTGTTTGTAGTAACTGCTCATAGTATGATCTAAAAATCTTGTTTGCTGTTTTAAGCCATGAAGGGGTACAAATGGGCTTCTGGAAATATAATCTGGGATATTCACTGAGAATTTTTTAATTTTCTTTTGTTAGTACAAAGGAAAATACTTTGTTATTCCTTTATAGTGATGTGCAGTGACCTGGATGTGTCTTGACTGTTATAGGTGGAGACTTATTTATGCTCCCAAATGTGGGTCTCTTTAAAGAGACTGCTCTTGCCAGCTGAAGCTTTGTCCTTCCATAAGTATAACCAAACAATGGCATTTCTATCATTATATAAGTGTTGTTACTGTGTTTGTTATACAGTTATTAGTGTCTTCTGGAGTTCTTTCAGTGAGATACCTGCAAAGAGAGTCTGAGCATTTCAGTGAAAAAGGGTTGTAAGCCACACCTGCTAGAATCTTTACAGATACATTAACTGAACATAGTGAAAAAATCACATTACAGACTTTTTAATTGGAAATTTAATTAAAAAATATTCTGCATTCTTAACATTTAATGATCCCTCCAACATGTTAACATAACACAACAAAGTGAATGCAAACAGTCATCCCTCAACCTTAAGCAGTTTAAGAAAAGAGAAATAACTAATACTAAAAAAAGGCAAGCTGTATCTTGAATGACAAGTTACTTTAGTTTTGTCTAAGTAAACTGTATGTCAGGTGGGAAACTATTATGCTCTTCATCGTGAATGTACATTTATTGTATTTCTGTATGGCAAAACTGGTGTAGAAAATGTTGCCTTTGTACCCTAATAAGTGTCCTTCCAATCCTCAACCCCACCACCTTTACTATCTTCTGGCACCCTGCAGTGCAGTGTTCTCACCTGCAGTGTAAGCATCCCAGCACTGTGATCCTCATCTAGAGTTCTGTTTTCCCTCCCAGGTGGTCACCAGAGCAGTGCCTTACACAGCTGCTGATGAGAGTGAGCTGCAACACAGAGCGAACCAGGGCATTTCTGCCAGAGACAGAGCGGATACTGAGTGACAGTTGAATGTGATGACCAGGCACTCAGTTGCTGTGTCTGCCCCAGTGCTGCAGTCTGTGTTCATCCTGTGGCAATACCCCTCCCATAATACATTTCTTCCAGGCTCCCCAAGTTGTTGTTTTTTTTTTACCCAGGCCTGGTCAGTTTTTCATTATTTTTTAAATCACAGCTGAGCTTGATACCTCGAGGAGGAGGAAGGACTCATCTCCTTTGAAGCTGGGGCTATGCTACTTCCTCATTGATTTACACATTGAAGTCTCACACTTCATTGCAACTCCTAGAATCCCTGGCACCAGAAACCATCCCCACAATGGCACTTTGCACCTTCTGAATGAAGCTCAGCAGCCAAGTGGCCCTTTGAACTCAGTAGATGGGCGATTGCTTTCTCCATTTGTAAATATCTTATTAAGATATATTTACATAATTAAAGTCTTCAATGAAACACTGAAACCTGAGGACACCCCTGAGACATGGTCTCAGGACATCATTGGTTATACCTAAAGTTGGTAAAGACCCCAAATTGTGCCCTTCCTACCACCCCATCTCCATCCTTAACACTGACTATAAGCTGTTTATGGCTGTCTTGTCCCACAGTTACAACATATTCTACCCACCCTGGTCCTATATGATCAGACTGGATTCATCCCAGGCGGCAAGCCCAAGATAATATGAGGCCAACTATGCACATTATTGATCACATTAATGCTAACCACCAATCAGCAGTCCTTCTCAGCTTAGATGCTGAGAAGGATTTTAATAGTCTCATGGGCATTCCTTCAGGCAGTATTTGCTAGATTTGGGTTTCCAGAGCAGTTTATCACCTTAATAATGAAAATATATGATACACCTAAAGGCTATATACGAGCAAATGGCCACCATTCATCAGCCTTCAGTCTGGAACGAGGTACCAGATAGGGTGCCCACTCTTCCCACTACTATTCTCTCTATACTTGAACCTTTAGCCCAGGGAATCAGGGATAATCCAACCATAAAGGGTATTCAGCTGGGGACACAACAGAAATGGGCCCTCTATGCAGACCATATCCTTCTTTACCTGTCCAGTCCAGAGAAGTACATACCGATGCTATTTCAGTATCTCAAAACATTCTCAGATCTTTCAGGTTACACATTAAACAATACTAAAATGGAAGTTTTAAAATTTAACTTTACCCATCCACAAAACTAAAGAACAACTACTCTATGAGACAGGAATTATTCTTAATGAAATATCTGGGAATCAGGTTAACCATAACAACATTTCAATTGGTACAACTGAATTACCCTCCTTTAATAAAGCAGATGAGTGAAGACATACAGAGATGGTCCTCCTCCATTGTCCCTACTCCAGAATACAGGCAATCAAAATAAACGTACTGCCTCATTTTTATTTCTCTTTCAATGTGTTCCTGCCCATTACCACTTAGACAAATAGGAAACTGGCAAAAATTATTTTGAATTACATCTGGCTGAATAAGAGACAAAGGATCAGAAAACAACACTGCCTAAGAAGCTGGGAGAACTAGCGGTATCCCTTACTTTTGGATACCGGATGTCAACCAGACCAGGATAATGCTATTACTACAACATTCAACTTATACAGCCCAATGGAAAGAGATAGATCTTAACACCACTGAACTCCCCATATAGGCACAGAGTACCACCCTAAACCTTAAGGAAAATTGGACAAATACCCCATTTATTGGAATGGAAACAGCCATATAGGGATATAGAATGGGTCTCGCCAGGCGAGCAACTAGAACATATATGTGGAAATACATGTGGTGGACCATAGATGTAGACAGGAACCCAGCAGCTGCCAATCCTTGGTATAAAAGACAGGAATGCCTGAAATGTAGAGCACCATGGCAACTTCTCAGGGGGACAGAGTCATTTCATTTGAGGAAGCACAGGCCAAATTTGGATAAACAGCAGGAGACTTGATATATTACTATCAGAGGCTTTATTAGGACACAATTGAATAACTGGTCCTGAAGTCTAAAGGTTACCTACCTACAGCAGCATTTTAGTGACTCTGGAACTCAGACAGAGGAGAAAGCAATTTCTCTCTTATATCAAAACTACCTCAATGATCTGCAATATTCAATGGATTATATAATGGTGAAGTGGGAACAAGATCTATCCATCAGAATAAATGCTAATGACTGGAACAGAGTTTGGCAAAACACCTGACATACCACCTCTTCTCCAGGGTGGAGTGAATTCACCTGGAAAATGAGAACCAGCTACTTTAGAGTACCGGTCCAGGTGAAGAGTTTGGCAGAACTTTGTCCCTAGTCACTGCTGGAGAAACTGTGGGAAACAACTGCCAATCAGGCATGTGTTTTGGAGTTGTCCTGCCTTGGGGGAGATTTTGGTAAAGGATACATAGAGATATACAGACCCTGTTCACCCTCTCAAATCATTTAGGCCCAGAACATTTAATTTTAGGATTATATCCCACTGATCTTAGGGCAGAGAGGCAAAATACCTCTGAAGCATAGTAGTAGCAGCAGCTGGCAAAGCACTTATTAAGAGATGGCTCACCCTACCTCCCCTACCCTAGATGAATGGAAAGAATTGATAGAAAACACAAAACAATATGAGAGAATCACCTTCTCAATCAGGCAAACCCTCCACAGTATGGGAATGGGTGGACAAGATGGGACCTAACCTTGGAAGGTAATTAGGAAAAGGCAGGTCAGAACCCTATTACTCTCAGGCACGGTTCACTAATGAAATGTTGCTCTGTCTTCATCCCCTTCTCGAACCAATGAATCAAGATAATAACAGAGCAGAAATCAGAGTAGGAAAAGGTGAAGATAGAGTGCAAAGAAACTTTATTACTATGAAAGGGAGATGTGAAGGAGGTGACATGATACCCCCACACAGTCCAATATTATGATGGCCAAGATAGCTCAAGCAGAGAGAGCGACAGTTGACTGAGGAGACTCCTCAGACAGACCCTGTAAAAAACAAAGGTGGAGTTAGAGATAGCAGTATGGAAAAGTATGAACTTTGTAATAATGTAAAGCATTCTGTATTGGTAATCAATAATCTGAAGAAGAATTAATTTGTTGACAACAATGAGATATGAAAAGGCCTAAAAGTATGACAACTACCTTAATAGACTTAAGCATATTTCTTATTTATGTTTGTTTAGTAAATTTTTAGTAGGTATTCTGTTAAAGTATATAATAATTAACTAGACAAAGAACCTCAGTTCTTTGTCTTTTAACTTTTTTGTTTTAATTGGGTTCACCACAACATAACCCAGATAGACCATCTTAGGTAGCTGGTTCACTCCATTAGGGTGTCAAATAGACAAGGCACACTGATGAGACCTGGTAGGACTAAACATGTACTGTGTCTTCTGTTGCTAACTCCTTTGCAACCAGGAGAGGCCTTCAGCACCATGCATTTCTGCTTAAAGTTGAACCAGCATAATATTCTGTGGTGATTTGCATATGCAGCCCATGATGCTTTTCATTATAGGGCATGTGTGATTTTGTATTTCTTTAATAATTAACTATACAAATAAGCTAGTATTCCGAGTCAAAAGCTGAGATTTCATGTAATAGAAGTCGATTGTTATAATGAATTGTTAACAAATTATGTATGTTTTATGTGAACTAAATAAAAATTGAAGTATAAAAAAGACATATTTACACAGAGGAATCACTCTCCTGGTAACCTCATCACTTCTCTTCTGTTGTACTATAAGTAAAATAAAAGAGTAGTGATAAGATAAAAAATAGGGTCCAATGCACAGTGCTGCCACAGTCATGCTGTAAGTGACACACCATGACCTCCACAGCCCAACTCCCTCCTCGACTCCAATGCCTCTGGCTCCTATCCTCCCAAGCACTTGCCAGTTTGTTTACTACTAGTCTCAGTCCATCCACCATCAATCTGCCTGCCATGACCACACCAGCCCAGACAGACAAAGGGACCATCCGTCACTTGCTACAGTCTGCTGTACCTACAACACCATCTGCACCTGCTGCCTAGAAAGGTATGGGGTGAGGGGTTGCAGTTTGGCTGCAGAAACACACCACTGAACCAGCTCAGCTTCCATCACAGAACTATAATGCGCCTTCCTAAGGGGTTACAATTAAAACAGAAAACAGATACGGTTACCTGTGATATAGATACTAATGCAGACTGCTGTTTAAATTTAGTAATGGGCTGTGACTCTGAGTTGACTAATATTAAAAAAAAATGTAAAACTGGAGGTGCTGCTGACCCCTCTTGTCAGTCTATGACTGAATCTGAGACGTAGTCCATAGACTGACAATACTAGATCTGCACCTTTAATTTTACAGAGTTTTAACACTAGTCAGAGCTGTAACTCATTGCTAATTTAAACAGTCCGCATTATTTTATTGACATACATATCATGGGGCAATATGCTAGACTTTCATTCTCTGATCCTTGATGAATCCCTGCTGTACCTGTTGCAGAAAGTACCCCTGCTGCCCCAGACTCAGAGCACAGTGTCCATTACTAAGCCAAATGCCTGGTGCCTCTGACCTCAGCGCAGGATCACTTGAAAGTATGCTTTACAGCTTTGGGAACAGCTTTAAAGGGGTCAGTAGCAGGGATGAGAAGGGGTCTCACCAGGGTATCAAAATGCACACCATCTCTAGTACTCTCTGACAGTGATCGGGCATCAGCCAGGGATATACTGCAGCAGCCTTCCCTCCTGCAACATACATTCCGTGCACCTTGAGTCACTGTACAACAGCACTACTGACATCCAGTAAGTGATCTTTGCACTGAGCTGGGGAAGTAAGCCATCAGGCCACTGGGGCCAGTCCAGGAGGTACAAAGAGGCCCTTGAGTAGAACCAGTCATCAGAGGCTATCAAGTGAAACTGTAAGCAAAATATGAAAAGACTCCGCTCAAGCTCCACTCTGAAAGTTTTTAATTAGACAAAAATGGAAGCCTACATGGCTGATCTAGTTGGTTTTCTTAGGTGACTTTAGCTTACACAAATTGTCTTTGTATATGCACCCGAACAGTGTTCAGTAGGGCTTATGCACTACCATCCCTTGTACTGCACTTATTGCCACTTGGACTATGGAAAAGTTTGCACTAACTGGCTCTGCTCACCTATACAAAGCACAGTTAGTGCAGTACAATGCATGTCTGCATACAGCAAACTGTTTGCATATGTTGCCCTGGGTCTGTTTTAACATTAATCAATATAAACATATCTTCACATCTGCCTACTGAGTGACTTCCTGCTTAACCATTTGATATATGCAAGTAACCTGTGTTCCACGTCCCTTGTATAAAAACAAGAGTAAGATGTATATGCCAATTTTGGATAAATTTACACATTGCTGTACTAAACATCTTTGGAAAATGCATCCCACAGTTTCATATCCTACCATATATACTATCACTGGCTCATTGAGGGCTCATGCAAGTCACCTGACCTCCTCAGCATTCACTTCTGCTGTCAAATTGGGGAGAAGCAGAATTCCACTGAAAAGATTATGACACATCACAGTCAGGTTATTATGTGTAGAAATTATAAAATAAAAATGTAATGCTGTCATGAAGTAGGTCCAGCAATGTTGCTGCTAGTTTCTACTTCAGATTTTCTCATACACTGCATTCCTGCTTCTCTGTTGTATGCAGTGACCGTTAGTCAATTTATATATGCATACCATGAGCCAAATTGGTATACACCCAGGACAGCGAACTGTTACAGTGAAAACCTTGATGCAGACATCAATTTTATGCTGTAATAGATCATCCACACCTCTGCACTCTCTCTGTCTCCCTGTTCTGCACCCCCAATCCAACTTCAACTCCAAGTTAGAATCCTAGAGATCAGGGGTTTGGAGGTGAAAGCCACCTGATGAAAAAATGTCCGGGGTCTCAAGTCGGATTTATGTCAACCATAAGTTGTGGTAGACATAAATGCATCACTGTAGTGGCGGTCAACAACTTAGTTGTTGAACCGCATCATACAGCCAGTCAAATTAATCTACTACTTAAGAGCCACATTGTTTTGTATATTTGTTAAGGTTTGCTGAAAATTCTAACTGCAGCTTTAAGAAATAAACACTTTTCATTGGAGCAATAGCATCAGCTGATGACCAAAGAGCAACCATGCATTAATTCTCTACTAATTCTGTACATATTAGCTTTACATTGACTAATATGATACTTTGTAAAAGTAATGCCTCCCTACACCCACAGTACATGTAAAACAAGCTACACAAGAAGAAATATAATAAGTAAGTGTGTGTGTGCTTGCCTTTTTGCATTACAAGTACACATTAGTAATAGTAGTAGTAAAAGATTCATTTTTATGCAGGATACAGATCTTTCTTTCACATTTTTAGGCGAAGCCTTTTTCAAGATGGTCCTGCCAGTTACATTTCAGTTTAAAATCACATCAAATACAAAAATACATATACAACGTTGCCAAACAATTACTAAATTGTAGAAACAACACTTCAATCTCACAAACATGTAACATACAAATATTAGGATTAATTTATGTTCCCAGACCTCCATTTTACTTTTCATCCATTGCACATACAGCTAACTTTCAATTCCTCTGTTAAACACTTTATAAACGGGAAGCGGAAGGTTTATATCCTGGTTTCTTTTTAATAGAAGTTATCATTGTAATTTGAGGCATATACTGCCTTGAATGTCATTCAGTAAAAGAGTTTATAAATTTTGGCATGTGAGGCAGTTCCCATTGTTTCTTAACTGGCATTTATGTTTGATAATTGTTCCTCTATTTTATCCATTAAATATTTTGGTTCCCCTGTCTTTAGAATTATTTTACAAATAATAAATCTACTTATTTGTGGAAATGTTTTACATATTACAAGTGCATTAAGCCACTCTAAAGGAGGGTTCTACTGGGAATTAATCTAGAACTATCCTTTGTCATGGCTTAATGGTTACTGAGATCATACTTTTTCCTTCAGTGAAATGAAAGAGTACTTCCAATATGTATCAGCTTATGAAAAAGTGAATTAGTTCAGACTGTTAGATTTAACATCTCTGCCTTGACCTATGCCTGTTTGGGGACCTTGTTGTCATTAACTCCTCCATTAATAGTCCAAATATGTTGTGTGATTGTTGTGTCCTATGAAATTTCTGTGTTTTCCTTGCTCTGAAATCCATTCCCTTTAAGAAGTGTTCCGTGATATTGTTTCTGATTCTGTGAAATACAATGTCATCTCAATCTGACAAGAGTAAATTAAGCCATGGCTATTTCTTCACCACCCAATCTGGCAGGGCGAGTGAGTTCACTTGCACCTAATGGCCATGTGGGTACTGTTTCTCCCACAGTTTCATGTTTTGGGGACTGAAACCAGTAATTTTATGTTGTTGCTGTAATCAGAAACTTGCCTTTGAAACTGGGACTGGGACTAGTGGGCCTGAAGCACGGCAGATGAGCTCAAGAATAAGAGTGATGATTGCTATACTAGTAATCACCACTCCGTTGTTCTTCACTCCGCTGTATAGCAATCATCACTCCAACATACTTGAGCTCTCGCTATCCTTACACAGTAAAACATGTTTGAAAAGCATTAGTTATCTTTGCTTTCCAATGGGGTGATGTGTCCACATGGTGGGACCTAGATCCCTTCTGATCTTATCTTATTGTGTTATTATTGTGACCATAATTTCAAGACAAGCAGTCATTTATTCTACGAGACAGGTCTGCGCTCACTTTTCAGGTGGGGTTCCAATGCTAACCTCAGGGTCACCTTCTCTTGCCACCACCTTTCTGAAGACTTCTTGAATAGAGTCTTAAAGGAGAACATTCTGCAAAAGCCCCCATGCAACTGTAGCAGCTGCTCGCAATTTGGATTTTGTGTACAAACATTTTGGTTTAATTAATGTTTAGTGTAGCACAATAGATTGTATTGAGCTTAATTGTGTTTACTTCTAGTCTGACATCTGCTGTTACTATGAATTCCAGAGTCATCTGCAGCCACAGTACACTAAACAGTAAATAAATTACATTATTTTGCACACAAAATGTACACTTGGTTCAGCCTCACACATGAGTATAGGCCTTTGCTGACTGTTCCCTTAAGCAAGTCTACTGGTATCAATCAACCTTCTTGTCTCTTCCATTTTCAACCTTATGTTGTGATTTAACTAACACAATACAACCCTACCACATGCACCATGCAAGGAAACATTTGGCATTGACAGATGCTTTTTAAGTGATAAAAGCTAGCTTTGCTGCAGATGTAGAGGCACCAGCAAGATACTCTAAGACCATTAATGAGGATACATCAAACAAATCCCAAAAGTAAACAAGTGTGAACTGGGCTGAGTAAATTTAGAGATAAGGGTGTTGGAAGTAGACTCATTATGTTAATGACTTTACTCCCAAGGAGATGATCCCCACTTTGGGAGCTCTGGAGCTGCTTAATAGCAAGGCCAACAGTAGGCACTTTAACACTTGTCTTCTCTGGAGACATCAAGGGAGCTCTTTTGTTTTATGTGTGCAGGGTTCAAAGGGGCACTTGTAACTTTCAATCTCTGCCCTGCCACACCCCTCTGCTACACACTTGAGACATTTAACTTGTCAGGTTTGCTTTCTTTGCTATAAATTCACTGAATCACTGCAGCATCTGAAATGGTAGTCTCCTTCAGGACCAAAAATGTGACCTGGCTGCAGCCCCTCCTTGCTCTGCAGTTCCATCACCTCTGTAGTCAGTTCTTGAAAGCAGTGCCTCCACCTCTACCTCATGGATATGTACCTGTTGGATAGAAATAGGGAGTATTTTTCATTGAAAAGACTCACAAGAACAAGGGACATGTAACAGAACTGAAAGGGGGTTAATTCAAGAGAAATGCACGGAGGTACTTTTTTACTGAAAGAGTAGTGGATGCCTGGAACAGTCTTCCAGTGGAGAAGGTGGGGCAAAAACAGTGGTGGACTTCAACATGCATAGGATAGGCACAAGAGCATCTTAGTAGGAAGTGGGGGGCAGATCAAGTAGGGTCTGTGGTGACAGCATAGGCAGGAAGAAAATGGGCAGACTGGGTGGCCAAGTGGTCTTTATCTGCCATCAAGTTCTGTGTTTGTTTCTTTAAAATTCATTGATATTTATGATTGGACTATGGGTTTCCTTTTTCTGTTTGCTTGCATGCATGCACAAGAAACATGTTGTGGCAGCTTGCTGGAGAAGTAGGTGGTGGACATGCAGCACTGTTGTGGTCATTACTGCCACAGCTTTTTTGAGGCTCGTCTGTGTGTCAACAATGAAGGAGCATACTGGCTATGACAGTAGTGACTTCACCAAATATTCTGTATTTTCACTCCAGAGTTTTAACATTACTTTTGTTACAGCTCTTTATGAACAATACAGCTGCCATTTCACATCCTGCCTGAAATGTGTTTTTGCACCTGTGGCACCAAATGGTGCAGTGGCTGCAAAATCACCTTTCGTCAACAAACTGATGGTGTCACTCTTCATGCGGTGGGGTCACAAAAGCCCTTATTGACATTGTGGAGTGATAATAACCAAGAAACGCCCATGGCATTAGGATTTCTAACGAGAACGCCCACCCTGTAGGGACTGAAAAGGTGTCAAGGGTTTGACTTGTGACTGTCGACAATAATGCTCAAGCCATTCCACCCCCACCTTGCAGCCACTGACAGGCATCGAGGTGTGCCTTGCACTCTTCAGACCCAAAGTTCACCCCATTCTGCTATACTGCACCCATTTCAGGGTATTTCCTTATGGGTGGGGTGAGTGTAAATCATGAACACCCCAAGGCACACCTCAACGCTTGTCGGTGTCTGCAGGGTAGGGTGAGGTGAAATGATGTGAGCATTATGGGTGATGACCCGAACGGGCACACCCCAATGCCTGTCCAGCTCTGTGGGGCTGCCATCAGTTCAATACTTCACCGCATTCTTATTCTGCATCTGTCTAAATCCTATACTTCCAATGCTAATGCCAGCAAGCAAACATTTGGCATTGACAAATGGTTGTTTATGTATTAGTTAAATATTTCCCCAACCAAATCTTTGGAACAATCATACTGAGTATTTTTTTCAGGCTGTATGGGACAACAGGCTAAACCCCACAAAAGAAATATAACTTATCTTCCTATCCCCAAGGGGATTAGGAATGGATAATCCCATCACATTTTTTTATAGTAATTTTTATCACCAATCTTAATGCTCTCATAGTATATACTGGACAAGTATGGACCCCTTTCTATTTTCTTCATGCTTACAGTGATTCTGTCAATAGGAGCAAGGACATATTGGCCTTTTCAATAGTCTATAACAACACCTGAATATATCAGAGAAGTTTTTTTTAAAGTTAAAGTTTGGAATATTACATATCAAATGATACTGACAAAACATAGAAAAGAACTATATTTTTGGATCCAATCACAACATTTCCAGGAAGAAACTACCTTTCCTTTATGTCCTGACCGATATCTCCCTTCATTGTTACATTTATTAGAAGAAAAAAAGGATACCAGAAAAAATGTGGGACTTGCACTGATTAAGTTGTCCTGCAAAATTAATTTAGGGGAAAATCATACGCATAAACGTATGGAGGAAAGAATATGCCATGGAATACAGTGCAACCAGGAAACTGAAACCATAGAACATCTTTTTTACTTGTTTTCCAGGAAGTTCAGCTTATGTTTTCCAGGAAGTCTGTTGCCTTACCCTGACCTCCAGAATTCCTTTATGTCTATCCCATGCATTCTTAAATCCCGTGATTGTTTCAGCCCCACCACTTCTCTGGCAGGGTGTTCCACTTGTCCACCACCCGCTCTGTGAAGAAATTCTTCCTCACGCTTCTCTGAATCGTCCTCCTCCAACTTCATCCCATGCCCTCTAGTCCTGGAACATCTTTTCACTTAAAATAGTGCATTCCTGCACCCTGTTCCTCACTGTAAGATACTTGTATGTCTCTATCATATCCCCTCTCTCCCTCCTCCAGGGAGTACATGTTCAGTGCCTTCAACCTGTCCTCATAGGACTTGTGATGCAATCCATGCACCATCTTTGTTGCCCTCCTCTGAACCTTCTCTACCCTGTCTATGTCCCTACATAGGTAAGGTCTCCAGAACTGCACAGTGTACTCCAGGTGCGGCCTCACTAGTGTCTTGTATAGTGAATTATGACCTCCCTTTCCTGCTGGTGATGCCCCTGACTATGCATCCCAGCATCCCATTTGCTTTACCTGCTGCCTTGTCACACTGTACATCTATAAAGGGTTTTGAATGATCCTCTCTCGGTGACAGGAACCTTGGTTCTCTACAGCCTCTTATGAGGTCATAAAGTTTATACACTGTATGAGGTTGTAAATAATTGGAATAAGAGCACACGTCATTTGATTTTTACTGTAATTAAATGGTGTATCTGAATATATCATGCCTATTCACATTACAATGTAAACAGATTGATCCCACTGAAATTATTAAAAACTATTACTGAACTGCATAATATCTATTTTATGGAAGCTAAATCCCTGCATAGCAAATGGCTCAGGTGTCAGCATGGCTCAGTTGGTAGCACAATCCGCCTCTGGACCAGAAGGTCATGGGTTCTCATCCCAGACCGGGATTAGACTTACACCTAAAACTCACTGGCATCTGAATGCAGTATTGAGGGGTGCTGTACTGCTGGGGGTGTGCTGTCCTTCAGATGAGATGTAAACTGGGGTCCCTTCTGCTCATCCTGGTGTTGTCCTGGTGGGTGTCAGGTGGAAGTAAAAGAACCCAGGGCACTCTTCGCAAGAGCAGGGAACATTCCCGTGTCCTGGCCAACATTCTCCTTCCCATAAAACTGGTTCATGCAATTACCCATGCTGAGTGTAAGTGATGATGTGCGATATTGCCGCCACCACATTCAGTCACTTCACTACCAGTCTATCGCTTACTGCCACCTGGACACCTACCAGGACAATACCAAAGCTGGGCAGAAGGGCTTCTGTTTAGCGCCTCATTCTAAGGACAGTACATCCTAAGTACAACTATCTCTTAGCACTGCACCAGGTGCCAGCAATGGGGTAAAGGGGAGCTATAATAAACAGAGATGCGTTTGGGGACTGTAGGGGTTTATTTAGGTAAGGGTGAAATTTAAAGATGCTGTTGGTCCTGGCACAGTGCCAGGAGGCTGCCCGTCACCTCATGACATCAAGTAATGTTCTAGCAATTATGATCAGAGTTATAAGGCATCAGGAAGAGTCACAGAGGCTACTTAACTCTGTGAAAGTGTCATTTTAACTGACTGCATAGTGCAATTTGTATGACAAGTCATTCTTAACACCCACATTTCATTTAAAAGCTGCAGCATATTTGACTGAAGCATTAATGGGCTGTGATGCCTACCTGAAAAGTTGTTCCTATGACCCATGAATTAAGTGGGTATTGGAGCCCAGGGTTACATACTCATCTTGGCATGGGAAAACAAAGAAAGGCTGCCTCGGGACTGGGTGATCACTATCAGGGTAACAACATTTGTAACAAAGCAAAACTTAATCTGGTTCAATTTTAGCTGTTTAGCATCTTTACTCCCCTCCCCTCCTCCACTCTCCCCACGTCGTCATTACCACCACCAGGATGAAGTAAAAATAAGCAGTGTTGCTTGGTCTTTTTTCCTGGTCGACAAACACTAACTAACTAACTAAAGGTCAGGGCACTCACCATCAAGGGACAAAAGAACTGAGGGAGTCAGCACTGGAAAAGTAATGGCCCTATTCAGGTGCTGACATGAAGAATTTAAAATTTAAAAACAAGGAACCTGGCAGTACACCAAACATGTTTTGCATGCAAACAGTTGATCAAAGGTTTCATCTCAGCATGGTAGTTCAATCTGGTAAACTGATTCTTGCTTAAGCAATAAGGCATTACAGGGTATGCATTATTGTGGAATAGTGGCACTTTGGAGAAGTAAGGACAAAAAGCAATACAAGTGTCTCATGCACCTTGGGGTGCCATTATCCCATAGTTATGCACACCTGGAGTGCCTTCTTTTGATTATAAAATGGTATCTCTGATTTTTATTCTGGAAAATTAATTATGAGGTTCAGAAAGTTAACTAACTCTGACACGTGCAGTTATGCCAGAATAATGCATTGTCTTGTAATCACAACTGACCAATCAGAGTCTCTGTTTTTTCTTGCCATTTTATAATGTATATTTGCATTTTGTGTTAATTTGAAAACATAAAAAAAAACCATTTGGTTAAGAACTAGTTGTTATAATGTAAATCCCATTTCCTTTGAGAAATCTGCAGCCCTAAGTCCTGGCCAGTCTGAAATGTGAAGTGCAAGTTCAAGCTATTGTGGAAGTAAGAATAGAGTATAAGTATTACAGTACTGTGTAAAGGGTTTACCTTTCCATCTACCCTGATGTTTTTTCTTTAATGCAGAAGAGATTCCTGGTATTTAAGTCTGACATTTTAGAGAATGGAGTGAAATTTCTCTACTCCATCCTACAAAATGCCAAATTGGACTTTAAAGCAAGACAAATGTGTTTTTCAAATCAACCAGTTGGATGCTGCCTTTATTAGAAGCCAAGCAGAATGTCTTCTACAATGTGTCATCTTCACAGGAAGAAACCCTAACCTGAAAAACATTGACTTGCCAAACTGATTGACCTCTGAGCTGTCTGAAGGCTTGGGGCTTCAAGCTCATACACAGTTGCAATGTGGGTGGCAGAAAATCAGTGTGCAACAGGCTCCTGCTACAACTCCACACGTTTTTGAAATATATAAAGTCAACGGGTGTCAACGGGCAGCAGTCCACCTGTGTTAGTGCTGCATGGTCAACACATGTAACTGAGGTGATCCAGATTTCAGTGATCTTAAACAGAATGTACAGCCATTAACATGTCGGACTTTGACAGCCACTGTTTTCACCAATCCTTCTCACCTGCCAGAACCTTTGTTCTAGTTTGCAAGCCTGTGCCCTTTCCCATAGAACAGTATTTACCAGTTCTATCTGGGTCAGGATGCACTGCAATGCTACCAGGTCCTATGAGTGTCAGCAGGCCTCTGAGCATAGCTCAGTGACTCAGTAGCATACCGCCACCTGCAGTATCCTGGCTGCTCCACCCTTTCCCGTGCAGTCGCAGTGCCCATTACAACAGAGCTGGGAAGGCTTGAGAACCTGTTGTGTACATCACAACAGAGAAAAATAGAACAGTAACACAAAGTGGCTATTGCAACCACTTTGTGCCACTAGATTGATATTATGTCTTGGAACCCCGGAGCTACTGACACAACATGCTCAGAAAGAACTGCCAGCCATCATATATTAGGAAATGAGGACTATATTAAGAATGATACATAGGTAGAAATGTGTTATGATGTGCTTTTACACTCAAAGTGAGTGATGAGCATTAACCTCAAGAGCAAAGCTTGAGAGGTTTATGAGCTCATCACTCTAGAAGAGTGCATGAAAAACATCAACACACATGTGTTCAGGGCTTTATTTTTATAATTAGGGGTAACATTTTTGTGCAGGAACGCAGTACACCTTATCAGGCACAACAGTCACACACAGGGAGACACAGTGGTCATGGTGATAATAAAACAGCTGTCAATTCTTTTTCAATAGAACACTATAGAGTTCATTGCGCATACTGTGCTGACTGACCGGAAAAAATGTGCTAGCTGTAATAGTTTCAGTACATCAGGGGCTTGTGACCGCAGCTTTACTACAGGGTTTGACAACAGTGGACCTGAGCTTTCAGAAGCCATAACAAATGGTTATTACAGCATTTGCAGGTTATTATACATTTGAAAAGGCTCAAAAGCAGTGTGATAATAGGGTTACCAGTAATGATATCATTTTTCTTTCTAATCCTTGTCACTACCTGAAGTTTCTAAATCCTTTACAGAACTAAATGTTATTGTTTGAATGCCTCTTTTGACCAATATGATACAGTGGCAATGTTCCTAACCCACAATTAGAACATTATTTGGTAAATATTTGCAAATACAAGTATTCTTGACATCTCAAACTAGAAGCAAGTTCAGGTGAGCCCTTTGGCACTCTGTATTAATAGTTGAAAAATATGTATTTTTGAACTTTTTAACAAAAAACAGTTTTATGCTGTGGCGAGATGAATATTTATTTAATTAGATACTTTTCTTAGTCCAGTCCAAAGGATCCACCTATAATGGACATAACAAGTTCTAGAAATAGAGAAATGTAATTTTTCCTCTGTTCATTGTTACATCTTTGTTAGGATAGATTTTCCGGTTCAGACAGTGTTTTCATAGAATCATTCATTTTAAATTACATATGATGTATTCATGGGTTTACTCCACCAATCAAATGTATTGTAAAATATTTTGAGACTTATTTTTATGTTGCTTGCATGCCCAAGAAACATGTTGAGGCAGCTTGCTGCAGAAGCAGGTTGGTGGAGTGCGACCTGCTGGCCATTGCCCCCTGCCTTTTGAGGCTTGGCTTACATTCCCTATTGGGGTAGCACGCTGCTGCTGACACTAGTTCAGCCAGCGTGCCACCACCTGAAAAGTTTTAGCTGCTGCAATCAGGGGCTGCCTGATCATTGCAGTGTCAGACATTCCACTGCAATGAGGGAGCGACCCGTCATTGCAGGGTGGTTCCTTGCATGCCCTGACCCAGTTTGCTGATAGGGATCCAGTCCCATTCAGCATAATGTCCCACTCTGAAATTTATGCTGTATGCTGAGGGTGCCCAATCCCCCTCAGCATCATAGCCCTCCACTTTCTTTGCAGACGGGTGCCCAATCCCCATTGGCTTCAGTCCCCTTCCAAGTTGAATTTGCTGATGGGGCCCTCCCCATCGGCATAATGCCCCTCAATGAATGTGTGCTGGGGGGGTGCCCAGTCCCCTGGCTCTTTCTCCCCATGTGCTGCGGAGGTGTCCAATCCCCATCAGGCTGCAGCCACCTCAAAAACATTAAGGTGGATGCTGGGAGCCCACCCCAGCATGCCAAATGTCCTTGTAAAAGAAAACTGTCCTGTTATGTTTTTCTTTTTTTCAAGCCCTGTAAAACAGAAAATGGTCCCTCGTTGAGTCCGTGGCCCTCCTCCATCCCACACCCACTCTCTGCGCCCTGCCTCCCCACACCCTCACCCCATACCTCCCAGAGCACATGTGAAGATCTTCGGTGGACCGGGACCACTTCTGCACTCTTCAAAGCCGACCGGAAACTGAAAAAATGCCGGTAAGCTGTATAATGGCATAAATAGGGTTTTTTCAACTTTGGTGCATATCTCAGGCATTTTTGGGAATTTTGGCACAAATTTTCAACATGGGTTATTGGTAACCCTCCTCATGAATTCAGCCACTGTCATGCGTTATTCAGTCGAAAGGTGATTTCACAGTAACTGCGTTGAATCACCTTTTGGGACAATAATGAAATTACAGTGCCACTGTTCATGAGTGGGCTCTCAAAAAGCCTATGTTGCAAATTTGTGGGAAAATCAAACAAAAGACTGTTTTATGAGCGTGTGTTGTGCAGTTCTCGCTACTACTTGTAACTTCGAATCTGCAATATTTTCACGCCAGATTTTCAACATTGCCATTTTTCACCTCCTTATGAACAGTACAGCTGTCATTTTTCACATCCTGGCTGAAATGTGTTTTACACTTCTGGCACAGAATAGCATAGTCGCTGTGGGAAATCAGTGTTTGGGACAGATTACAAAATGACAGCAACACTGTTCATGAGCAGAGATCCTAAAATGCGTATGTTGAAAATTTCAGGACGATAGTCCATCAAACGACTGTTATCCAAGTGTGCATTGCGAGTTTCTACACACCCTTGTAACTTCACAGATCTGTAATATTTGCACACCAGATTTTCAGCACTGGCATTTTTTCACCTCCTTATGAACAGTACAGCTGTCATTTTTCACATCAGGCAAAATATGTTTTGCACTTCTGGCGCAGAATAGCACATTCACTGTGGGAAATCAGTGTTTGGGACAGATTAAGATCCAGCAGTGAGAGAGATAGGTAGTGAGCGAGATCAACTGAGCTCTGTCGGGATGGCTGATTTCTTTGTGGGCGAAAAAGGCACCAATGCAGGTAGGAACCCAGTACAAAGGAGCAGCTTGCAGCGCCAAGAGAAACAGAATGGCGAGTGAGAGAGGGGGAGGGCGCAGCTCAATGGAGCTCTGTCGGGACTGTTGCAGATGTTATTTGTGGGCAGAAAAGGCGTCAATGCAGGCAGGGCCCAGCACAAAGTGCAGCCTGCAGCCTGGGAGAAACAGGATGAGCGAGTGAGGGGGGAGTGAGCAAGCTCAACGGAGCTCTGTCGGGACTGCTGCAGATTTCTCTGTGGACAGAAAAAGGTGCCAACGCTGGCAGGAACCCAATACAAAGGGCAGCCTGCAGTGCCAGGAGAAATGGAACAAGCAAGTGTGAGAGGAGGAGGGTGAGCCAGCTCAGCTGAGCTCTGTTGGGATAGCTGTGGATTTCTTTGTGTGCAGATAAAGGTGCCAGCACAGGCAGGATCCCAGTACAAGGGCAGCCTGCACCACGGGAGAAACAGAACAAGTCAGTGAGAGAGAGGGGGTGAGTGAGCTCAGCAGAGCTGTGTCGGGATTGCTGCAGAATTCTTTGTGGGCAGAAAAAGGTGCCAATGCAAGCAGGGGCCCAGTACAAAGGGCAGTCTGCAGTGTCAGGAGAAATAGAATGGCGAGTGAGAGAGGGAGCTAGCTCAATGGAGCTCTGCCAGGTCTTTGAGAGTTGTCACCCTCCCTTAGGATCCTCTGTGGTCTTCTTCAGCATGGTACTTCACTTCCAAATACCTAAACAGCACATATAAGCAAGCAACATTCGGCACTGACAAATGCTTGCTCTTTTCTGTTGTTATACTTGACTGCCTAGGTATATAGTGAATGTGCTGCAATTAAAAAAAAAAAAAAAGATACCTTCTGAAAACCAATCAAACTAAGAAAAAGAAAATAGTTAATTTATGAAAGGATGTCCAGTGTTTGCTAAGTAGGGAGGCTCCCGCAGAGAGAGTCAGCCTTGAAATTTCCAAGTACCCATATGGGCAAGGCTGACATTGGGCTAAATAAAATGCTATCCTTGAAGCTCAGTGTTGTAGAATGAAATCATGCTTGGTGAGCTCTAACAGTAAGCAAAGGACATTGCAGGCTTATCCACCAGAGAGCCATGGAGACGCTTTAGAGAGACTTTGCTAGTTTAACCCTAGCAGATTCATTAACTAAAACAGCAGTGCAAGCACCCAGTCAGTTGAGAGAGGCTGTGGGAAAACCTGATGAATTCATCTTGCAAACATCTGTCTCCAGTAGGTCTGGATTAGTGGCTCTGCTTTGTCAATATGCAACACCTTGAGTGATATGGCAGGATGGATGCTAGAGACAGACAAGGTAAGTGGCTACTTGTACTATTCCTGTTTGTTCAGAGTCCTATTAATGTCAACTAAAAGTACAGGGTTACAAGCAGTGTTTGAGCCTAGTGGCTCAACATTGTAGAAAACTAGTGGGGTACATAATATACCTCATTTGGAGTCAGAGTTTGCATTTGGTGAGATGCAACTATATTATACATAGCACAATAGTAACTTTTAAAGAGTGAGAGGAAGGAGAGGAATCCGTGTTTATGTAGTGATGTTTTATATAAATATACATATAGGGAATATGTGATGGGTGCTTAGTCAATATATTTATTGAGTGGTCAGTGACTTTTGACCTCACAAGTAGCAGAGCCACAAGTGAGGTCATGAGGAGGTCAGTGACCATAGGTGAAGATAAATGTCACATCTCATAGCACCCATCACATGTCCGGCTTATACACTATACATTAGCATTTCTAAACTAGTTTTATTTTATTTAAAGGGAAAATTTCCCATGGCATAAGAGTTTTGAAGTGCTGACAGCTGCAACGTGTTGTGTTTGAGAGGTAGCTTTTGCTGGCTAGGGTGTGTGGATCTACCGATGTCTAGGCACAGCTGGCAGAAAGGTTCTTTGTGACATGCCCAAGTGGCTAGATTAATTTTATGAAGTACCCTACTGTGAAGATAAAAATGTTTCTAGCTAGTTGGGGTTCTCTGCTATAGACAGTGTCATTATTTAGCTTAAAATACTGATTTTTATTGTATAAATATAAATACACACACATATATGTATATAGTTATGTATTATATACACCGCATCTAATAAGCCATGAACAGCTGCAACTAGCATGAGGCATGCACAGAGTAAGAGTGATGAGGTTAATGAAACCTCAGTGAGGTATGCTTGAGTGAGTGAGTCTGGTGGGATTCAAATCTGGGTCTCCAGCTACACAGCTCTGTGACCTATTCCTGAGCATACCTTTCTACTGTCCCACATTATAAGGGACATCCCTCACTAAAAATGTATCTGTCCCACATCATTCCCATATAAAAGGTGATCCCCACACAAAGAAAGTGGTGTAGACTCAGAATTTAAAGCAGGAATTATAACATTCTAACAGGCTGAATCCCAACTGAACTTTGTACACACAAATTTATTGAATTGTGTTGACCCAGTAAGCCCACTGGGCCTAGAAGTCCCTTTTCTAGGGCGACCTGGAGATACAGATGGTAAGCAATTGAAATTGAACTAGATTAAGCTGTCAGTGGTATTTTTAGTGAATGGGAGAAATTTGGCCAGGACACAGGGAAATTCCCCTACTCTTTTTGATAAGTGCCATGGGATCTTTAGCATCCACTTGCTCTACCACCAGTTCAGGCAGATAGAACATCGGTTTAATATCTCATCCAAAAGACGGCACCTCAGAAGTGCAGCACCCTCCTCATGCTGTACTACAGTGTCATTATTGGGATATTAACCCCAGTGCCAGATGTGGGACTTGAACCCACAGCCCTCTGATCTTCCAGCCTCAGAGGCAAGTGTGCTCCTCCTGAGTCACTGACACTGACATAAAGCATCAGTTCCCATAGTGTTCTGAGCTGAGTGTGGTGGAGTGCCCCACGTTACGAGGCATTTGTGTCCCACATTTCAGTGACAAAAGATTGAGAGGTATGCTCCTGAGACTACATTGCCAGCAGACTTAGCAGGGCTTTCACCCCTGGGGAGGAGGAAGGTGCATGCTTTATTTATTATTATTATTTATTTACTTAAAATTTGTGACCTAGAAAGGCAGACTAACCTGTGATAGCATATTTCCAGGTTGCATCCTGCAGGGTGGGTTACATGGACCTGTTCATTGATGGGGAAATGTTGGCTATGACACTGGGAAAACTCTTCCACTCTTCATCGATAAGTACCATGGAATCTTTTACTTCCACCTCATCAGTGACCAGAGATGGGCAGAAATTATCTCAATTTAATGTCCCATCTGAAGGATGGCACCTCATGTGCAGCACCCACTCATACTGCACTACAGTGTAATTTATGGGTATTACCCCAAGTATGTAGTATGGAGGCTAGAACCCATGACCATCTGATCTTCTGGCCCCAGAAGATCGTGTTACCTATGATGCCAGATTGATAGCCAGTGTTGGCAGTGGTATGATCTGGGAGGGGAGCTCTCACAGCCCTGGTACAACTATCAGATATATTTGCAATGGTCTATGGAATGCGTAGGGAAGAGAGATAAAGGACATAATGTATAAAAAGGAAAAAGAAAAACACCACAGGGATCAGGAAAGAACAATTTATAAAGATTTTGTGGGCAGTCCATGACACAGGGGCAGAGCATTTGAAACCTCCTGGCAGAGGTGTGAGCAGAGTTTATGAGCAGGGGCTGAAGTCTTTACGATGCTAGGGGTCTCGAGGAATGCCCAGAAAGGAAAGACTTCAAAAATCTATTGAAATGGGGATTTTCCTGCATTTTAAAGCTATATTAGATACAGAACAGCCCACCAGCACGAAGTCCTCTGTGAGAAGAATGTCACACTTTCCTGTAGTACAGTTTGTCAAATTGGGCATTGGGTTACACTGAGTTTCTACAGTATCTTGCAAGATATCACTGATAAAACTGTGGTAACTGCATCTCATCCTGATGAGTGTCAGGTGGCACTGCTGAAATCAGAAAGTTAAAGCTTGAACCCTGCATGAGAGACTCCTCCTGAGTCTTGAGATAATGATTGTTATACCCAGTCTGCAATAGGTCTGCAGTGTGTCTGGAATGGAAGAAACTGTTTTATAGAGAGGGTCATTAGAGTCCAAAGCCTAAACACTGAGTTCCAGTGCTTTTCAACCAGCCCACTTGAGCTGACTCAATATAACATTTTCTGTTTTTCCTTGGATCACTTCTTTCTCTTTGTTTTCTTTGTCTTTTTCTGGTGCCTGCTTCCCTTAGTAACTGGGGTGAAGCTCAGTTAGTCACGCACAACGCACATTCTTCCATAGTGGTTGCCTCCTCTCCACTGCAGGAGATCTTGTGCTCAATATCAGCACACTTGTGCAGATCGTCTCTGATTGGTTATGCTCTTGGTGACTCAGTGACTCGACCAATACCTGGTTTGCTGCATGGAAGGAAACCAACTATGGAAATTAATCTGTGAGTGCTTTTGGTACAGAGCAGTGGTGATGGTGGGTCAAGGGTGTTTGTGCGGTGTTACAGTGTGTAGTATGCAGACAAGAGAAGGCAGCTAATGTTAATCTCCTAGTGTGTGTCCTGACCGATGAGTCAGCTCCTGTCCCAACTCCATCTCAGTGATTTAGTTAGAGAGTAAATTCTGCAGCTAAGACGTATATGTGGGAGTGTGTGTGTGTGTGTGTGTGTGTAATGTGGGGCAAAACAGGTTGCCCCCCGTGTATGCTTCTGCTCTCTTGGAAATTATAGTTTTCCTGTGCACTCTGGAATCCCGTGGGGGTAGGGGGCTGCTGGTGGCTGAATGTGTTGCTGAAGTAAAGTATTTGGCTGGTGGAGAGGAAGGGTTGGAAGGCAAAGACTGTCTGGCATTCAAGCACCCTTGCCAACTAACCAAGCAACTGGCTTGGTATCCATTGTGAAGGTAGCTGTGTGCCCACACTCATGGCAG
The DNA here is from genome assembly GCA_016271365.2 of Neoceratodus forsteri. Lineage (NCBI taxonomy): Eukaryota > Metazoa > Chordata > Ceratodontiformes > Ceratodontidae > Neoceratodus > Neoceratodus forsteri. The sequence goes on along the minus strand of CM028132.1, from coordinate 486,822,591 downwards.
GAGGAAGTGTGCCACTGAAGTGATCGCCACCAGCCAGCCAAGGGAATTAGTATCTGCTGTGAACATAGCTGGGTGCCCATACTCCTGGTAGAAGGAAGGGTGCAGCTGCAGCAAACCCTGACAGCCAACCAGAAATGGGACTGGTATCCACTATGAAGGTAGCAATGTGCCCACTCTCCTTGCAAGAGGGAGGGTGCAGCTGCATTGACCCCCACCAACCAAATGAGAAACAAATGAACATGACTGATATTTGCTGTGAGGCGGTCACATGCCAGCACTCCTGGCAGGATGGGTGCAGCTACACCAGCAGCCAACTAAGGAATGGAAATGGCATTTGTTGTGAAGACATGCCCACACTCCTGGTGAGAGGAAGGTGCAACTGCAGTGACCCCTGCCAACCAACCAAGGAATGGAATGCAATTGGTATTGACTGTGAAGGTAGCCACATGCCTGCACTACTGTCAGTAGGAAGGGTGCAGCTGTGCGACCCCTGCCAACTAACCAAGGAATGGAATGGAATAGGTATTCACTGTGAAAGGTAGCCACATGCTCGCACTCCTGTTGGTAGGAAGGGTTCAGCTGCAGTAACTCCCACCATCCAATCAAGGAATGGGATTGGCATCCACTGTGAAGCCACATGCCCACACTCGGGGGTAGGAGGGAGCAGTTGCAATGCCCCTGCCAGATAACCAGGAAACAGGACTGGTGTCCACTGTGAAAGTAGCCACATGCCTGCACTCCTGGCAGGAGGAAGGAAGCAGCTGCAGCGACCCCTACTAGCCTACAAGGAGGCGGGATTGATGTCTGCACAACCTTGTGCCTGCAATTCAGGGAGGGGAGGAGAGGGAGGGTGCAGCTGCAGTGACCCTGCCAATCAAGGAATGAGATTTCTATCCACTGTGAGACTGTCATGTACCTGCACTCACATGGGAAGAAGGGTGGAGCTGCAGTGACCCCTGACCATCATGGTGCGGTAAGGGAACAAGTGGGAGAAAGAAAAATATAAAGGAAAGATCTCTGTGTGACCCTAAGAGCTCTAGCACAGAATTAGTGTAAATCATCCCTACTGTGCAGTTTCACGCTAAAGTTCATGCACAATCTTGCAGGTGCTATTTTAAGTATTAGCAATCCATAGAGTATATATCTGAGGTTGTTGCTGCTGCTGCAGTACTTAATTCTGGCAGTTTTCTGCTGATGGGTGCTCAGCCACATGTAATAATTAACGAGGAGGGAGTTGTCAGGACATCTGGATCTATAGAATAGTAGCTTTACCAGCAGATTAGCTACAGGAGCCTGATTGTTGTTCTCCATCCAAGCTATTACATCTGCCATCGGAGCACTGTTTCAGGATCAAGGCTAAGTGTATAGTGTGGTGTTCTGTTCTCATAACAACCAGCTCACTGGGGCAGAATGGAAGTCCTCATACAGAGAATCATGGCATAATACTCTTTGCATTTTAAACATATTTCCTTCCCAACCTAACCAAAGTCCTTACTTAGGTTCATACTTAAGATGCACTGTATTGGAACATGAAGGTGTTGAGACCATTTTACTCCATACTATTCAATATTAGTGTAGCAACCTCCCTAAGGACAAATTTGTCTAATTTATTATTAAATTCAAATTTATTATTTACTAATGATAATCTCAATAGGTAAGCTGGTCCCCCACCACAAGTAATGGATGTCCTCTAGTGTTTTTAGATATTTGTTTAAATTCAAAGTTCATTTTCAAAGACTAAGGAGTTCAAAGTGTGATGACCTTGATGATGATGGATCACCCAATAAGATTCAACGAAATCTTGTGTCCAGCTGGGTCCTGTGCTACCAATGTTACTTGGGTAGCTCAGCCTGAAGCACGGGAGGTCAGGTCAGTGCATCGCTCAAGAAGTCCCACATTGATGCCATGACTGGGCTGGACTTGAGCCTATGAGATCTTGTTTCACAGTTCTGCACTCTAACTGTTAGACTGCTGCCTTCAACATAGACCTCGCTGCTTTAGCCTTCTCACCGCAGACCAGGAACTATATGGGATACAGATAATTGGCACAATACTTCCCCCTCTTCAGACCCTCACCCTTTATCAGACTAACAGGACTCCTCCAGGACCTAACACCACCAATCTGTGTCTTAGCTCAAAGTTAAAGTCAATTACAAAATAACTACAGTAGCTCCCGACTAAGACTGGAAGTGGGATGGAGGATTGATTTCCTAACAGCTCTGTATTATACCTTACACTGCACCCCATTGATACAATTTATGAATCCGCTCCTCAGAGCCATGTGCCATTCAAAGTACCACAGATTAATAAGGATGTCAGTAAGACACAGCTGGTAGCAGTCTTAACCCTGATATAGGATGTCAGGCCATCATGGGCTCAGTGCTTCACTGTGGTTTAGGTCCATTTAAATGCCAGTGATGCTGTATTGTACTACAGGGTGCTGCACTGTTTGAGGGTCCAGCATTCTGACGAGGCTTTTAACTTTTCTCTTTTATTTGTGGTAGTTGTCTAAATGGAAGTTAAAGGGAACAGTCAGTACTAAAAGCCCGACACCCAAGTGTGCTGCTGGTCCTAATATATACGTTATGTGCAAAAACGTTTATTTTCTATTTGCTGTGGTATAGTAGAATGTATCAGACTGATTTTACTGACTTATAAGCTGACATCTTCTGTAACTACAAATCCCAGAATCCCTGAGCTAACATCAGAAGATGGCTACAGCAGTGGGTGTTTCAATAGCCTGCAGTGCATATTAGAGCTCTCATAGGCTCCAATCAGATGTTTGCTGGTCGCTGTTCTCCTGTGCCTAAATATGTGACTGTACATAGCCCAAGGAGTACATCAGGACCAGCAAGTAGAAGATCTGAGCTTATAAAATACTATAATGTGCACTGCAGCCTATTAATCTCCCCTGTTGCAACCCTGCTCCAATGTGAGCTGCAGGGATTCTGAGATTTGAAGTTATAGAACAGTGGTTGTCAACCTTTTGGGTCCTGGGACCCCTGACTCCTGTCAGCCATGTCGGGACCCCCTACCAAAAGTGTATATATGTGTGTGTGTGTGTGTGTGTATGTATATGTGTGTATATATATATATATATATATAGAGAGAGAGAGAGAGAGAGAGATAGAGATAGAGATAGATTATATATATTTCCATGTTTGGTACTACAGTCTTCTGGTCCAATAACACACTTGATAAATTTTGTCCACAGCCTTTATGTATATTTATTATTGCTTGCATATACAACTCATCAGTTATCAGTCTCTGCCACTACTTGAATGAGGCATAAAACAACTGAAAGAACCCACACCTCGCTGACTGAGCCATATAAAGTACTGAGGATGGAGAGTGAAACAACTTATAAAATTAGCAGCTTCTTTATTTATTTGAAGTGTGAGAGTGCAGGATGCGAGAAGCGAGGAGACTGAGAGAGCAGCTTCTTTATTTATTTATTTGAAATGCAAGTGAGAGTGCAAGATCGAGGTGAGGAGAACAAAGACACAGCAAAAACCAACTATCTTAATCACTGAGGCAAGCAAGGACAATTGAGAGTAATCTGGGGACTAATTAACTATGTGGCACCTCCTGCAGTCAGTTACAGTGAATTGTACTCCTGCTAATTATAGATATTCACACTCGGTCAGTAAAGTGAAGTATGGTTTCGATCTGTTGGAGTTAGCAGGTAATGAGCAAACAGGGTGATAGATAGTGCTCTTGCAGTGATGATCACAGTTATTTTTTAAGCAGTCTGCATTTTCTCTGCTAAAACCTTTAGCAGCGCTTTCAGTTTTCTTGTACTGGTCCATGGACCCCCTGGCATGTCTCACGGACCCCTTTTGGGTCGTGGACCCCTGGTTGAAAATCACTGTTATAGAAGATGCAAGCTTGCTCAGCAGAATCAGTCTCATACAATTTACAAACTGCAGTAAACAGAAAATAAGTAAAAGAATTAATGTTTTGCACACTAAGTGCAATTGGGACCAACCCACACTTGGGTGTGGGTCTCTTAGTGCTGATTGTTCCCTTTGAAGGTCACATGGCATTAGTTAAGCTAAGTAAAGGATAAGCTCAATCCTGGCCACAATTACCCTACTTGATCACTAATGCAGGTACTGTTACTAAGGCATTCATACATGGCTATGTGGGGATGTTGGCAATACATAATGTCTGCTGCCTTTGCCTGCACACTGTCACTGCACTACTTGGCTGCAGGTATTGCATTTGCTTCATTGCATCAAGAAACTGCATGTAACAAATGCATTATTTGAATAGTGTTATGGGCATGGGGCTTAACTGGAGTTCCTGTAGAAAAGTCTGATTTATGTGCATTAATACCTCAGTCATATTTAAACTTACCACTTTTAAATGTGGAACAGTACTGGTTTGCAGCAAGTGCTCCAAGGCCTGCAAAAACAGTAAACGCTTAATCATCATTTTTTTTTAAATGTGATAATGTATCATTATAAACACTGATGCACACACTTTATTATCTCCAAACAAACAAAAAAGCTGGGCACACACCAACAAACTTTTAGGGATCAGTAGTTTATTTAAATTTTAAAAGCATGACACGGCCAAACACATAACCCTCATTATCATCCCCAATGGGGATCCTGAGGATGATCCCGTTTGCAGGTCGATATGTAGGGGTTCTGTCTTGGCTTGTTTTCATGCCTTAAAGATTAAATAAATACTGATTCCTTAAATATATTGTTTGTGCCCAGCTTTTTTTTTGTTTGAATACATTGTTTGGGTTGGTAACTTTTGAGAGAGCTTATGTACGCTTTTCTTTCCTTTTACACACTTATTATACCTGCACCAGGAAAGTGACTTCCTATCAGGTCCATCACCTCACAGAAATAATGCACCCTTCAATGCTCCCCATGGCGGGGACTCCTGTGCAGCCACTGAGGAAAGAAAACAAACTCTGTTTGGGGCTGCAAGCTCAGGTCATGGAGCCTGTCATGCTGTCAGCCTCTGTGTTTTCCCAATCCATTACCTAGCAGAAGCCATCAGGTCTTCAAAGTCACAAATCTGATACAATGGGATACCATAATCACTCGTACTGGCTTATCAGCCTACCCTGACTCTACAACATCTCTGTGGAGGAAATATTAACACATACAGGTTGAAAGCTTTTTTACTTACTGCACGGTCTTCACAGAAGCAGTATGTGACACCTCCCTGAGACAGAGAGGGCAGCTTCTGGCAACACTGTTATCCCTGGGCTGCACAACACATAGGAAACAGGGCTAATTCACAAACCCAGGATCTCTGCTTGGTAGTGTGGTACTTGTACTGGCACTGCCACTGGGTACTAGACTAACATAAATAGAATAATAGATAAGTATGTATTACAAGGCATAAAACCTCGAGGCGAAGCTTGAGAGGTTCTAAAGTCCCAAAACCTCAAGATGGTATTGCTGCCTTGTAAAACACTTATCGTTCTGTTATTTTTGTAATATATGGATCCATTGATAATACTACAGTTGGAGATGACCTTTGAATAGTATTATCACTTTTCAGGATAGTATTTTTGAGAGTAGTGATGTATTACTGGGAACATTTTGTATAACTTAGTACAGTATTATTGAGGCTTATCCATATATTACAAATGTATTAATTTTAGTAGCTGCTACAGTAGACCAGCTTTCAAGGCCACACTGGTTCATTCATCAGGTACTTTGGCAGTTCGAGCAGAGTAAGCAGATTTTCAAGCAGCCTTCCGCCTATGTAAATTATCACGTATTAATTAGATTAGATGCATTTAATTATGTGGAATTAATTTGGACAGTGGGTCTATAAAGAAGTTTGGTGATCATATCATTTCAGTCAAAACTGCCTATAAAACAAACTGATGAGTTAGTTGCTCTGTGGTGATAACATTTATTGATTAAGCTGAACCAGTTTATTCATTTTCTTCAATACTTTTCAAGAAGGGCTTTACAGCTTAAAGCAAAGGAACAGCATTACAGAAGTACTTGGTACTGCCACTTGAAGGAGACCCAGGTTTGTAAGCAAACTCTGCATTCACAACCTTGTTGTGGCAGGAGGGCAAGTTCATTGCAGCAGCACTCTCTAATGTACATGCTGAGAGACCCAGGTGTGTAGGGAACTTAGGCTTCCCACCCTGATACTGACAGGAGGGCAGGTTCACAGCAGCAACACTCTCTAATGTACATGCTGAGACCCAGGCATGTAAGGGGACTTGGGCTTCACACCCTAGTACTGACAGGAGGGCAGATTCACTGCAGCAGCACTCTCTAATGTACATGCTGAGAGACCCAGGTGTGCAAGGGGACTTAGGCTTCCCACCCTGATACTGACAGGAGGGCAGGTTCAGCAGCAACACTCTCTACTGCCAGCTGCTGGGAGACCCAGGCATGTAAGCAGACTCAGGCTTCCTACACTGATACTGGTAGGAGGGTTCATTGGGCATGGTGTCATAATGTCACCTACAAAAACAGTGCGACAATAAATGCTGCAAGCAAAAGTCATAACATCATGCAAAATAGTGACCATAGAATAAAGCACAGTCATTAAAATCAATGGCTCTTTGGTTCGCTTTATTGCTTTCTCATTTGTTCACTTTGCCCCCTCATACCCCAGAACTTTAAATAATCAACTCTGAGGGGTGTGGATTTTGGGGATGGGGAGAAACTTGGGAAGGGTGAAAATTTATCCACTCCACCATGAGGCGGCTAAACCAGGCAAAGTAGCACAGGCTTCTTCAGCTCTTCCTCTACTTTTACGGACAGTGACAGGGTAGTGGCAATTCCCTATTGCTATTATACCCTTGTCACTGTAAATGTTTCTGTGCTTTACACAGCATAGTTATTGCCGCACTGTTTTGTAGCGCTATATTGATCTGGTACCATTCATTGCAGTGGCATTCTCTACTGCCACCTGCTGGGAGACCCGGGTGTGTAAGTGGACATGGGCTTTCCACTCTGGTACTGGCAGGAGGGCATGTTCATTGCAACAGCACTCTGTATTGTCATCTGCAGGAGACCTAGACTTGTAAGTAGGTTCAGGCTTCCCTAACCTGGTATTGGTGGAAGGGCAGGTGCATTTCAGCAGCCCCCCTCTGCTACCTGCTGGGAGGCCCAGGCTTGTAAGTGAACTCGGGCTTCTCACCCTGGGCACTGGAATGAGGGCAGATGCTTTTCAGCAGTGTTCCCTACAGCCACCTGCTGGCAGACCCAGGCTTGTAAGTGGACTTGACCATCTCGCCCTGTTACTGGTAGCAGGGCAGGTGCATCTTGACAACACTGTCAACTGCCACCTGCTGGAAGACCCAAGCTTGTAAGTGGACTCATGCTTCCCAGACAAGTACTACCAGGAGGGCAGTTACATTGCAGCAACACTCTCTACTGCCCCTGCTAGGAGACACAGACTTATAAGTGAACTCAGACTTTCCACCCTGGTACTGGCAAGAAGGCAGGTGTTGCATCAGTGCTATCTACTGCCACCTACTGGGAGACTCAGGCTTATAAGTGGACTTGGGCTTCCACTCTGTTACTGGTGAGAGGCAAGTGCATTTCAGATTTACCCTCTACTGCCACTTGGTGGAGACCCAAGCTTGTATGTGGACTCAGGCTTCCCAACCAGTTACTGGCAAGAGGCAGGTGCATTGCAGCAGCACTAACTACTGCAACCTGCTGGGAGACTTAAGTTTGTAAGTGGACTCAGTCTTCCCATCCTATTAAGACAGGGCCATAGGAGCCGGGTTTGTAAAGATTTTGGTGGGGCCCAGGGTCAAAGCCCTGCCCCTGTCCCAGGGGTCGGAGGTCAATGCACCCCAATTGGGGCTCTATGGGGAGCACAGCACCCTGTCTAGTAACATGGGGTTTGAAGGTTAAGCCCCTGACCTCAGGAATGAGAAAAGAATTGAAAATACTCTTTAAAAGCCTTTTTCTTTTCAACTTCCAGAATTCCATGAAAGTAGCCTAGTACATCTACAGAACAAGACAGCAAACTCGTGACAAAACAACACTATTCTCTGTAGCTCAGTCAGTGTTACACTATTAGAAAATGGGCTTGAAACATAAAGCATGCTGACTGATTGAAAGCCATGTTCAGGCATGCATTTATTTTTCACTATTGCCTGGTGAAAAAAAGTGCCAATTGTAGATACCACATTACTCAGGGTATCACTGGGCACCACAAACTGAGCAGCCACAGTTTTCCCACTTGTTTAGCAACAGGAAAGACCCAGTCAGACTTTCTTTTAGTGACTGAGTGGCCTTCCCAGCAATGCACCACAGCTACAGCAACTTAACTCAAAGAGCAAATATTCAGTAATGAATGGCTATCTGCTATTTGAGTTCTGCTCTCCCAGTACTGACACATGCTGTAAAGTAGCGGATGTTGTTCCCTCTCCCTTGGCAAATGAAAAATAAAAAAGCAAGCCTCAATTTTATATTAAATAAAAATAAAAAAATAGCTTAGCATAGGTACCTCAACACTTTCCACATACTCTTGGTCCATATCCCTTCTCCCAGCTTGGCTGTCTACCAAACTGCAATTTAACAGCGTGAACCTTCAGTGTCAGTAAAACTTTCTGTAATGACGTTAGCCTCCCACCTAGCTATTTCCATCTTCCCCCACCCATGCTGCCTCCTGCATGCTGTTTCTGTTATTGGCAAAATGAACCTGGCACATATAGATTATATAACATATCCACACAAAATTAAATAAAATTCAGGATACTCCCAATGAGAAAACTTTGAAAGTATGGTCACTGCTGAACCGGACATCAGAATTCTGCCTGGGCCACATATCATAAAGACATACCATAGAAACTAATTAAACATACAAACATAGAATATGTCAGCATACAAAGACCTCATGGCCTCTAGACTACCCTATTTTTCTCTAGCTACAGCTACACCACAGACCTAAGTCAGTCTTGGACCCCCCCATACACACACCCATGACCATACCACACGTCTCACCATACATTTGTAGCAATCCAAATGCCTATTAGGTGGCAAATGGCCTTCATTTATATGAAGCAGTTTAAGGCAGTACATCACAGCTTTGCTGTTCACTGACCCACAAATCGCTGCAGACGCTGAGCTAACAACTCACCTGTGACCACTATCAGCACATCCAGATGTCAGTACCAATGGGTATCTGCCCTCTGCATATATTACTGAGGTGAGTGACTGTTGACCACATGATCATCTCATCTGGACATAACTAAGTTCACAGCCTGTGCCTGTCCACCTGGCAGCAGTGCTAAAATTCCAACCAATGGCCAGAGCAGGATGCATGAGGTCAGTAGTGCTCCTAATGTGCTACTAATACCAGCTTTAGCCACATTTTTAAGGACTTATGAGAAAGATAATAGCAAATAGTTGAGTATTGACGTCCCCATACTAGGTACCTGGCAATCTTCTAAACTCTACAAATCTTTGTTTTATGATGTTTTAGAAATAATGATGTGCCTTGTGAGTAAATGTAAGATGCAAACACAGGAGTAGGGTATCATATTCATATTATAGAGTGTAGTAGAGCAGTGTTCTGCATAGAAATCCATCCTTTAAAAGTGTGTTCTGTCACAGTCAATGGTCAGTGAATGTGATTGTACTCTTCTGTGGTAGACCAGCATTCTGGAACCTCTAGAGACTACACAAGACTGGTTCACTATGAAAGGAAAAAAACACAATGCACACATTTACATACTACTTTACACTATAAAAATACAGGATGAGCAACTTTATGCATAACCGTGTGTTCTGCCACCTCAGGGTTCTGTGAACACACCAGTTGTGCATAGATGCTACGCAGTATACTCCATGATGTGGAATGCAATACTGATGAATTTGTCACATTTCACCATCCCCACCTGATTTTTAAGGAATCCGGGTGGGTGGGCCCCTTCATCAACTTTCTAGGCGGTGGGCCCCTCATCAACTTTCTAGGCAGTCCTTCCCAAACCTCAGTCCACTCTGTCCGGTAGCGACTGCTCACCACAGACTCTAGGTTAAATTTGAAAGACAGGGCACAGGCTCACTGTAACTCATTCCCAACTTTCACACCACCACACCACTTAAAAATGTTATGACAGGCTCAGTTTAGCAATAGTGTAAATTATCGGTATGCTTGCATAGGGGCATAGAGCTCAAGTTACACCATTTGATCCAATCACCTGTTCCTTTACTTTTCATTAGTTTATTTGAGTATAGTGGCTGTGGCCCCCACAACCCACTATAAAAAAAAACAGAAGGGGGTGGGGCCAAGCCTCACAACTAAAATAAACAGACAAAACCAAAATGAGTTTACATGCAGTCCTGGTGCCTAGCGATTCTGTCCTATCAGTGTGGTCTGCTGTAAGGGTCTTCCTTGAAGTAAGATCAGTAGGCACAAGCCCGTATAAATCACCCATTCAGTTACTTTTGTTACTTTATTTGAATTGGAGGTTCACCCCAACACCCCTACAAAAAACAAAAAAAAACAAGGGGGTGTGAGAAGCGACACCCTCTACACTCAACTGAACTGGCAATCCAACCACAAGCATGAAAATAAGGCATGTGACCAAAACAGTGCTACTGTATTTTCAAGAAGCTTTATGGCAAGCTTCCTACATGTATCCAATAATTACACAGTTCCCCATCTGTGTAGTCCAAGATCTCACACCATTTAGACACTAGTTCCTTGGCTTTCCTGACAGTGCCAGTTACATCACCCAAACTAAACTTTCAGAACAGCTTGGCCCTTTCGAAACTGACCTCTTTCAAGCAGTAATGCAATCAACAATTCCCAGAACAAAATACATTTCCAGAACAGTTTTTTAAATAGCAACTTTTTAATTATTATTTTCTAACCTCTTTAAAAATCCTCTAATGTACATAGCCTTCCAAGTTTCTTATGCCTGTGTTTTGAACTGGAAGAGCCTCTTTCAATAGTAAATCAAGCAAGGTCAGCCAGCCAAGAAAAGGGTCTTCTGGCATGGCATGCACATATGGCAACAGATAAACTGCAGCATATTCCTTGAAAAATTGATAACACTTTCTGGATGTAGAGGAAAATGGTAACTTCAGTAAATCCTCACATCTGGTTCTATAAATTATAAACAGTAAGCACTTCAAAATAATACAAGCATTTGTCAATGCCGAATGTTGGCTTGCTGGCATTGGCATTGGTAGTGCAGGAGTTGAGACAGATGCATCATAGGAATGGCAGTGAAGTATTGAACTGATGCCAACCCACCCCACCCTGCAGAGAGTGACAAGCATTAGGGTGTCCCTTTGGGTGTTTGGTAGTGCAGTGCAGGAAAACATGTCAGGCAGGATGTGAGAAATGACAGCTGCACAGTTCATAAGAAGGTGTAAAAATGCCAGTGTTGAAAATGTGGCATGTAAATATACCAAATTTATGAAGCCACTAGGGTGTGTGGGAAATATGCAATGCACACTTGCAACACTGCCATTTTATGGGTGTTGGCACCAAATTTTCAACATAGGCATTTTAGCACCTCTGCTCATGTACAGTGTCACTGTTATTTCCTCAAAGTGTCTCAAGAAGTGATTTCGCACAGCAACCACACTATTCTGCGCTGAAGCGCGAAACACATTTTGGGCATGATATGTAAAATGACAGCTGTACTGTTCATCAAGAGGTGTGGAAAATGACAATGGTGAAAATCCAGACTGAAAATATCACAAATGCACGACGGTGAGCGTGCATGCAATCTGCCAACGATGCTCGTAACACAGTTATTTTATGGAGTATCGTCGCCAAATTTTCAACATAGGCATTTTAGGTCCTCTGCTCATGAATCTGTGTCACTGTCATTTTCATAATCTGGCCCAAACACTGATTTCCCACAGCGACTGTGCTATTGTGCACCGAAGTGTGGAAACACATTTCAGGCAGGATGTGGAAAATGACAGCTGTACTGTTCACAAGGAGATGTACAAAAATGACAATGCTGAAAATCCGCAGTAAAATATTGTGAATGCGCCGAGTTACGAGCTCATGTAGCAACTTAGCAATGCACGCATAAAACAGGCATTTACTGGATTTTTCCACCAAATTTGGAGCTTAGGCTTTTAGAGGGCACCTCATGAACACCGCCACTGTCATTTGTTATAGGCTCCCAAAAGGTGATTTCGCAGTGACTGCAAAATCACCTTCGAGGCCGATAAACCCATGACAGTGACAGAATTCATGAGGAGGGGCCCCAAACCCCATGTTGAAAATTTTGCAAAAATTCCAAAAATGCCTGAGATATGCAACAAAGTTGAAAAACCTATCTAGCCCATTATACAGCTTACGGCATTTCCTCAGTTCACGGTCGGCTTTGAAGAGTACAGGCGTGTTCCCGGTCCACGAAGATCATCACGCTGGACTCCGGAGGTAAGTATGGGGTAGAGGTGTGGGAGAGGCAGGATCGCAGTGGGTGGGTGCGGGTTGTGGGAGGGAGCAGGAGAAAGCGCCCGTGGGACCGTTTTTAATTTGCAGGTTTAAAAAAAGACGTGTCACATTTACCATGCTGGGGTGGGCTCCCAGCGTGCCAGAAGGATGGCTGGGAGGGCATGGAGCCGACAGGAATTGGGCACCCCATTAGCCATGGCATCAGTTGCCATGCTGGGGTGGGCTCCCAGCGTGGCACCCTTGCTGGGGGGGCGGCCGCGTGAGTAAAGTGGATATAACTTCTAAACAAATTGACGCTGCATGACGAGCTTGCCTCTGATTGCAGCGGCACTTTGTTTAGAAGTTTTGTCCACTTTACATAAAGTTGGTGTCAGCACTAGCATGCTGGCTTATTGGGGAATGAGGGACACACCTACTGATGCATGCCCTGCATTCGCCAACAGCAGCCGTGCCTCCAAAGCTGCACCTCCTCAATATGTTGATTGCTGCGCACAGCGTGGCAAGTCAACATAATAATTGCTGAAACAGTAAGCTACATGACTGTGAAACTTCTACATACTAGCAATAGTTCATATTCTGTCCCATGGGCGAGGCTTTAGTTTTTAATAGCCCACTGCCATTGATGCATTAATACCAGGCTGACTCTCCTACCATTTGTTCATAGTGCATTCTCCTTAACCCTGACTTCCCTATACCACATCCTCCCCTGCTTGATCCTTAATGGGCTGTGTAGAGGACTCCCATCTACTGTGCTGTTTGTGAATAAAAATAACACAGCTAAATTGCTCCTCCTATCTTCATCCTCATTAGACTGCAAATAAAGAACAGCATCCTCCTAGGTGCTAGTGGTACCACTCACTGGATCCCTGTTGCAAATCCCAAAGCTTTATCTTTGATAATACACAGATCCCAGGTAGTCGAGTGCCCCCCACACACAGTCTTCTTTCCCTCTAGGCCCCAGTGCCTGTGCTGGCAACTGGCACAGACCATTCACTTCTGTGGCCAGCTGCCTCTTGTAATGCAGAAGACTTTGTATCACTATACCACCTCCTTATAGCAACACAGTACTTGTGAGATGTATATGGAAGATCGAGATTTTTTTTTAATTTCTCCTCACACAAACTGTATTACTATACAGAAGATACAGTGATCCAGGTACTTGTATGTGGCAGATGCTGTCCAGATAAAGAGGTCATGGAACAGTCTATGCCAGTCACTGTCCCTGGTACTGTCTTTTGTTCGGGGCAGGAGGACCAGAGCAAGGTTAATAAGACTGCCTAGTACCTACAGTATTAGTATAGAATTAGAAACAGCATTGAGATTTATTCACATTCAGTGGGAGATAGGGGTGATGGAGGATACCATGGGGCGCAGATGATTTGATTTGATATTTACAGTCCAGTGGGAATCAGGTGAGTTAGGAGATATCACTGGCACCACACCAGGTTAGTTATTTACAATCTAACAGGGATCACACTGGGAGGGGTCTAGAACTGTGTTCTGTTTTCCTATAAACACAGTGCCACCAATGCCAGGGTTGGATAGTATACACTACTGTACAGAGCTTTCCTGTAAGTGCATCATGAACCCATTAAATATACAAGTGCATTCACTGAACAGAAATATGGTATCAGTTAGAGTGGTGCACTAATCCGAGCTTAATTCCAGATGTAACGGGGGGCATGGTGGAAAAAATTAATCAAAGACAAAATAATACAATACTAAATAAAGTACAAGCAGGTACCATTTTACCAACTTGCAATAATTTATAATGAGCTGGCAAAATGTGACAAATGTAGAGTAATACCAGTGTATACAACCAAATATCTCTTGGTGGGGAAGGAGTGTATCGTTATCACCACCCAGTGCTCTCTCTGCTGCTTGCTTAGTGCTGCCTGGTGGACCGATGTCTGACTTGCTGCTGCTGGTCCTGTCCTGACAGAGGTTCCTCCGGGCCTCCTACTCTCTGGATGGGAGGAAAGTGGTCACTCCTCTGCTCCTCCTGACTGCAGCTGGTCCTGCCCTGACAGGAGCTCCTCTGGGCCTGCTACTCTCTCTGGGTGGGTGGAAAGTGGTCACTCCTCTGCTCCTCCGACTGCTGCTGGGCTGAGCCCTGGCTGGCTCATCTCCAATTCAGACAGTGTCCTGGCTACTCCTCTTCTTTATGCAGCTGCTGGTTGTTGCCCGACTTTGTCACTTGACTAACGACAACCCGCCCAGTTCAGGGACTCCTCTCTGGCCCCAAGCTGAACCACAGTACTACCAGTACCTGTGGCGCATGTCACACACTTTTCCCTGGCTGGCTGCCACCCTCTATTTCCCCTGCTCAGCTGGATGAGTCTCCGCTCTTCCAAATGGTCTTGCAGTCCTGATCCCTCCTCCCTCTGGTGTCCAGGATGACTGCTGCTGACTCCCCAGGCCGGCACACAAAACCCCATGTCTTTCTTTGCTTTTCTCTCAGGCTCGAGTCCTCACATACACCTACACAATCACCCTGATGGATGGGTCGGACGCATGCACGATTGCCACCAATCATGTGTGGGTAAGTTTGGAAAAAGGGCCACTAAACTGTAAACCTTACGGGGCAGCAAACCAAAATAAAGACGCAAAGGCATGAATTTTCAATATAATGCCAGTCAGGCCTCAACAGCTCAACTAAACAGCAGGGGAGGCGTAGGAGATGTGAGTCATACCAGAGGGCACATGCACAGAAACCAGGGAAAAAATGCCTTAAGAAAGCAGCACATGGCAAAATATTGCTGGGGCTCAGCCCAACTCAAAAATATTGTTGGGGCCAATGTCCCACGGCCCCTACAACCCGGCACCTATGGACAGGGCTATTGTATTGCACCAGCGGTTTCTTCTGTCACCTGCTGGGAGACCCAGGCTTGTAAGTGGACTCTGGCTTTCTGTTATCAGCAGGAGGAAGATGCTTTGCAGCAGCACTCTTTACTGCCACTTACTGGGAGACTCAGACTTGCAAGTGGACTAAGGCTTTCCATCCTGCTAGTGGCAAGAGGCAGGTGTGCCACCATGATGGGCAACTCAAGTTTGAATGTGGACTCAGGCTTCCCAAACTGTAAGTGGCAGGAAAGCTGATGCATTGCAGCAGCACTCTCTGTGTCACCTGCTTGCAGACCAGACTAGTAAGTGGACTCAGGGTTCCTACCCTGGTACTGGCAAGAGGGCAGGCATGTTGCAACAGCACACTCTATTGCAACCTGCTGGGAGAGCCAGGCTTGTAAGTGAACTCAGTGTTTCTGCCTTGGTACTGGTGGGAGGCAATTTGTTGCAGTAGCATTCTCTATTGCCACCTCCTGGGGACCCAGGCTTGCACGTGGACTTGGGCTTCCCACGCAGTTACTGGCAGAAGGCAGGTACATTGCAGCAGTGCACTCTACTGCTCCTGCTAGGAGACCCAGGCTTGCAAGTGGACTCAGACTTCCTTGGACTGACAGGAGTACAGATGCACTATAGAGGTGAAACACTTCTTGGCTCCTGGGGAGTGAGGGCACGGGTCCCTGACATTTGCTTACCTTTTCACTGGTTCAGCATACAGTAAGACTGGCATCAGCTGTAAAGACAGATGTCCACCCTGTTGTATGAAGAAGAAGGTGCTGTGAGCAGCTCAGTATTCAGGCTGGGGAGGCATGGGAAGTAAACAGGGAGCAAGAGAGGTATTTCTTTCATAAAATAAAGAAGGGCAGAAATGGAAGTTGTAGGGTTAGGGTTGGGGAACATGAAGAAAATGCAGTCCAGGGAGTTCAGAGTGCTACTACATGTTACTATTTATATACAGCAGTGGGATGGGCTATATCCTAGAGATTAGAGCACAAGCTGCAAGCCTAGAGATCAAACAGACCTGGGTTTGAAACTCACAGTCATCACTTGCATTCTATGTGACCCTGAGCAATTCACTTCAGCTCCCTGTGCTTCCGGGATGCACCACTTGGAAACACGCTTCCACTCTGTGGGCTTTTCCCAGCCAAAAATTCTCAAATAGAAATAATAGAGTCACAGAGGTACTGTACAGAGAGGATTTATTAGTAGAAGTAAGGGAAAAATAAAGGTGAAGGAAATATGCAGAACTGGTGGAGATAACAGTAAAGAAAGAGTTAAAAATGAGACCTAATGATCCAGGTGTGTGTGTGTGTGTGTGTGTTGTGAGGAGGGTGCCAACAGAATTTGTTTTCTGATGCAGGCATGTAGGAAATAGAAGCAGAAATAAACTCCATTACATAATTGTAAAGATTGTATCTGATAACACACACCAAAAAAAGCATTAATGATAAAAAATGAAACTGTTTAAAAATAAAGTCAATAATCAAAAGCCCTTTAAATGAACCATGGAACACTTTAGGAGTAACAAAGCTGTCTTTACAGATTACATTGAGGGATCAGTGCCATAACTGTAGTTCTCAACAAGCTGATTGGTAGCTAGGATGCAACAGCTAAGAGGAAAAAGTGAACATACTTAAATTATTCAGACTGAAAAGAGAAGGCTTAGTGGGGACTTGATCATGGTTTTCCAAACACTGAAATTGATCGGGTGGAGTATACACAAATGTTTGAGCTGGTGTCTCAGAATGAGGAGGCGAGCCTTCAAACTGAGAGAGGGCAGAATAATGGGAAACATGAGAAAGCATTACTCAGCATAAGCCTACCTGGTACAGTGCGGAACCCTGTTTAGGCTTTCAAAGCAGGACCAGACAGCTTCCTCAAGGAAAATGGAACTGAGTTTTGTACTGTATGAGTATGGAAGCTTTCTGGCTAGTCAGTTGGGATTAGAGCTAAAGTTAAGGTTTACAAGAGCATCGAACCACTCAGACTTTCAGTCAGATCACTGAATACATGACAGCTACTGCCCATTGACTTAACCTTTCCTTTGCTGGCCTTACGCATCTGTCCATTCAATCAACAGTAAGCACTGTGCAGAAAGCCTCCTGGAGTGCCTTAAAGAGGAGAGGAAATTATTTCTATTTGGTAGCTGTTTATAATGTTTCCAGTTACAGAAATGATATCCATAAGCCTAAATGATCCATCATGTACAGTACCCTAATAAAAACTAATGTGAAAAACTGTATTTTTGCATTTTTGTTTTACAGGCAACATTCTGCTACAGTTCTGTTCATGGAACCACTGATCTGGAGTTTTAACTATGTCACAGTTTGTGTACAGAACACTGAGCATGGTTCACAGGGAAGAGTACTCCATGGTGGGGCGTAGTAGCAACAACAAGCATTTGTCAATGCTGAATGTTTGCTTGCTGGCATTGGTATTGGTAGTGTAGGAGTTACAGAGGTGCATAATAGATATGGCAGTGAAGTATTGAACTGAAGCCAACCCCACCACCACCCTGCAGAGACAGACAGGCACTGGGGTGTGCCTTTGGGTCATCAGGCATAATGGTCACACCATTTCACACACCTACCCTGCAGACACTGGCAAGTGTCACAGTGTGCCTTAGAGTCTTTGGCCTTATGCTCACCCCATTCCATAAGAATATGGTGAGATGGGTGCAGTATAGGAGAATGGGGTGAACTTTAGGGCCAAATGGTCCAAGGCACACCTCGATGCCTGTCACTGGCTGCAGGGGTGTGGTGGGGGTGGAATGGCAGGAGTATTACAGACGACAATCCCAAGTCACACCTCATGCCTGGTCAGTCTCTACAGGGTGGGGCGTTATAGTTGGAAATCCTACCATCCCAGGCATTTGTTTGTATTTTCACACCAAATTTTAAATATGTTTTTTTGACCCCACCTCATGAACAGTGGCAATATCAGTTTGTTAGCGGAAGCTGATTTTGCACAGTGACTATGTCATTTGGCACCACTGGTGCGAAAACACATTTCAAACAGGATGTGAAAAATGACAGCTGTACTGTTCATGGGGAGGTGTAAAAATGGCAATGTTGAAAATCTGGGTGAAAATATAAAAAACTAGTGAGAATCACAGTGTCGTGGCGACTGCACAATGCACACCCATAATGTAATTAGTTTGAGGATTTTTACAGATTGTCAACACAGGCATTTTGGGACCTCCGCTCATGAACAGTGTCACTGTGATTTTCTTAATCTGTCCTGAACATTGATTTCCACAGCGACCATGCATTTCTGTGCCGGAAGTGTGAAAACACATTTTGGCCAGGGTGTGAAAAATGACAGCTGTACTGTTCATAAGGAGGTGTTGAAAATGCCAGTGTTGACAATCTGGACTGAAAATATTAAAATTCGTGAACTTACAAGAGTGCGTGAAACTGCATATTGCCTTTCGTAACACCAGTCATTTATGGACTTTGTCACCAAATTTCAACATAGCCATTTTAAGACCTCTGCTCATGAACAGTGTCACTGTGATTTTCTTTAACCTGTCTCAAACATTGATTTCCATAATCGACTGCACCATTGTGAGCTACATGAACAAAAACATTTTGGGCAAGATATGAAAATGACAGCTGTACTGGTCATAAGGGCTGTGGTAAAATGGCAAAGTTGAAAACTTGGGTGAAAATATACAAATTTGCGAAGTTATGAGCGAGCGTAGGAACAGTGCAACGCTTGCAAAATAAACAGTCATTTTGGTAATTTTCACCAAATTTTCAGCATAGTGTTTTGGGGCCTACCTCATGAACTGTGGCACTTTTTTTTGATACTGGGTCCCAAAAGGTGGTTCCGCCGCAGTGACCGAGAAATCACCTTTGGAACTGAATAACAAAGTGACAGTGACTGAGTTCATGAGATGGGGCCCCAAGAATCCCATGTTGAAAAATTTGGTGAAAAAATTCTCAGAATGGCACAAGATATGCACCAAAGCTGAAAACACCCTATTTATGCCATTATACAGCTTACGGCATTTCTTCAGTTTGTGGTCGGCTTTGAAGAGTGCAGGCGTGTTCCCAGTTCACTGAAGATCACCTGCGGCCTCCGAGGTAAGTATGGGTTGGGGGTGTGTGTGGGGAGGTAGATCGCAGAGGGTGGGTGCGGGTTGGGGAGGGGGCAAGACAATCAACGAGGGACCATTTTTATTTTTAGGTCTTTTTTTCTTTTAGGAAGAGCGGCGAGGACTTTTGCCATACTGGGGTGGGCTGCCAGTGTGGCAGCTGGAAGTTTTGGGGGCAGTGGAGCTGACTGGTGATTGGGAACCCCATCAGCCATACAGAGTTTGCCACTCTGGTGTGGGTTCCCAGCGTGGTACCCAGTAGTGTGTTGGGGGCAGCAGACAGATGTTTGCCATGCTGGGTGGGCTCCCAGCGTGGCACCTGGAAGTGTGTTGGGGGTGCGGAGCTGATGGGGGTGGGGCGCCCTGTTGGCCATCGCTGTGCCGAGGGCACACAAGCATGCTGGGGTGGGCTCCAAGCGTGCATCTAGGTGTTTGTGGGGAGAGGAAAGAACTGTCTCAGCAGACAGTTCAGATGCAGTGTTAATGTAGGCAATTTGCATACGCCCACAGCAGTATGCAAATTGTCTGCGGTGTTTTCTTTCAACTGTATGCCACTGAATCTGAACGGCTGTCATAGACAGCTAGGACATTCATTGTGCGGTGCAGCCGCACCTGCAAAAGGAACAGGGCACTGGAAGTGGGAGAGGCACACCTACGAAAACTCATATGGTGGCACTCATGTTTCTTGCACTCGTGCAAGCAAACATAAAAAATAGAAAGGGACCTGGAGGTAATCATATCAGATGACCTTAAGGTTAGCAAGCAATGTGAGAGAAGGCAGTAGGGAGGGCTGGAGGAATACTGGGATGTATAGGAGAGGCATCACCAGCAGAAAATAGGAAGTTGTTATCCCTCCTGACAGACAGTTGGTGAGACCCCATCTGAGTACTGCGTCCAGTTCTGAGACCCCATGTCTGCAAGGACATAGACAGGATGGAGGCAGTCCAGAGGCAGGCAACTAAAATGGTGCAGGGTCTGCAACAGAAGCCACACGAGGAGAGTTTTAAGTACCTTAGTGGAATCAACAAAGTCCAAGAGGTAGCATCTTTCAGAAAAGAGATGTGCAAGAACAAGGGACACAATTTGAAGATAGAGGGGGATGGTTCAGGGGCAATGTGATGAAGTATTTTTCACAGAGAGGGTGGTGGATGCATGAAATCGCCTTTCTGAGGAGGTTGTGGGGTCTAAAACTGAGAGAATTCAAGAATTCATGGGTCAGACATAAGGCTATTCTTGTGGGGTAGGAAGAAATAGGCTGTTGGTTAACTAGGATCTACAGCTTATTTAGTAGGTGGGGAAATGGGCAAACTTGGTGGGCCAAACAGTCCTTATCTGCCATCAGAATCTACATTTCTATGGTTCTGATAGGACAATAGCTCATGTTAAGCATTCTGTACACAAACCATGACATAGTAAAAACTCCAAATGATTGATTCCATGAAGAGAACTGTGCAGAATGTTGTCCATAAAAGGAAAATAATTGAAGACATGATTTTCACAAATGTTTATTAAGATGCAGTTAAGTATAGTTCATTTGGGAGGCCAGTCTTTCATTTCTCTCATGAGGAACATTACTAACTGCTGCCAATTAGCACAAATTTCCAGTCCCCTTTAAGCAGAGGTTTCCTGACTGGCTTGTCACCATACTACGAGACTGCAGCATATAGAGTGTCAGATAATGTGCAGCATATTGTATGAGCAGTCAGGCTGGGAGACTATGTTACATGATAGATCACAGTATTTTAGCATGCTGTCTAATTCATTTTAGATGGCAGATGCCTAATGTGTATGAGAAGGGTCTCAGTCACGTGGCATCTGAAATTAAAACACATATTCAAGTGTTAATTGGGAGGGATTAGTTGTTAGGTAGGTCAGGGGAGGGTATTTACTTTTTGGGGAGAGGAGAGGTTGGAATGCTACTACTGAATCTGTATACACACGGGCTGGGGAAGGATACTTTACATTTACTCGCCAACTGCTTATGTACTACTAATATGCCTATTACTGTAATTTTGCTGTTTTATGGTGCGGAGGTGGTTACATGGGAATGGGATGTCACGAGGGTTTAGAGAGAAGGGATGTGCTCTGCTTTTCTGGTGGGTAGGAGAGTGGGAAGGAAGAAAGGAAGGAAGGAAGGAAGGAAGGAAGGAACAGTAGTTCTTTTTCCTTTGTTCTTTTCTTTTTAGAACAACCATTGAAAAGTGATGAAGTGCCAAATTTAGTGAAGCTATGCACAGTGCAGTCTGGCACTGTGGCAATGATTGCAGGCAGAGCATGACTTTGTAACCTCTACTAGTAAGGTCCAGTTGAATAGGAGGATGGTTCAAAACCTGGGAGTAGCCCTTGATGCTAAAACTAAGCCTAGAATCCCAGAAGCTGATGGTAGTGAAGAGGTGCTTTTAGCATTTAAGTGTGTATCAGGCTATGCCTTCTTTGAGCAATAACATGAGTACTTTGGTGCATCTCTCATCTTGACTATTGTACTATACTACACAAGAACCTGCTTTCAACACCTGCAGGTAGTAAAATGCAACAGCGTAGCTACTGAACTCTGCATGGAGGGAGGACACATCACTCCAATTCTTCGCTGGTTGGGTTGGCTGTCAGTGAGGCTGAGATTGACTATAAGGTAATGATTTTATTTTAAAGCCCTCAACAATCTGAGTCCCACCTACCTCCATGGGCTGCTAATCCCAACATCACCCCGGAAGAGCTCTTTTGCTTCAGAGATGTGGGACTGCCAAATGTACCCTATTCCAGGTTAAAACTGTTGGGTATTCTCCATTGCAATTTCAGACCTATGGAACTTTCTCCCACCTTATTACATCTGAGAGTCACTTTGGAATGGATGTCTGGCAATGTCCCATCCTGTATCTTTTTTTTTTCCAAATTGTTTAACCAGGTGAGACACACTAAGCTGAAAGCTTGTTTACAGTGCAACTTGGGAGCATGGGAAGTTAAATGATTTGCTCAGGGTCACACAGTATGCACATGGGGGCTATGGGATTCAAACCCAGGTCTCCAGATTTGTAGCTCAGAGCCTTAAACCACTGCACTGTACTGCCTCCCAATCTACAAATATTGTATCACCTAAACCTTCTCTGTTGTTTCTTTTGTCCTTTGACTTTGCATATTGTTTTACTAACAACTGATACTTTTAATGTCTTTAACTGGATTTTATGTAAAGCACTTTGAGATTTTTGAAAGGTACTATATAAAACAAATGCTGACCTATCTACAATAAGTGGATTCTGCTTTTGCATCTTTCACTATTGCAGGGTGTTCCTCCTGGTTTCTGGCTGTCTGAGTCTGCAGGCAGTTTATTTATTTTATTTATTTAGTTTTTGTTGACTGGGATGTATAGATATATATATGGTAGTTTGTTCCATATGATTACATTTGAGACATAGGGTTGGGGATGGGACTGTTTGCATGCTGTGACAGATTGTTTGATGAGTATCCTTTAAAACTTCATCCACACTAAATATAGGCTGTCATTCTTTAAGCTGTTGCACACAGATGGTAGTGCAGGGCCACTGTAACAAGACAGAGTACATTATGTCCTTAGGTGAGTTTCTTGGTAAGTGTTCCAGCAAAGTTTGGCTGGGATTCAGGGCTGGGCATTCCACTGCACTATCAATTTATCTGGTGGGGATGGCCTATTACACAAGGATGCAACAGAGTTCAGTGAGGCGTCAGTCAGCCTCTTCTTTCTTCCTCTGAGTAGATCTGGGAGTATCAAATTGCCTGACTGCATGTCCTTGAAACTTTGCAACTAACTGCAATCATGTCCCCTAAAGCCTTGACTCCTTTTGACTCTTCCTGGTTTGTCAGGTGTTGTCAGTTTCAAAGGTAGATTTTTGTGAAAATATCACTTATTTCTTCAAATTTTAACCTTTCCTAGCCTGGGTATTATTTTTCTCTTTGGCAGGTGTGCCTCCTATGTTTGCCTTCCATAGCATTTGTATAAAGCATTAAGCCACGACGGAGGTGTGCTCTAATGCTGGATTGATGCATGGGGCGATGCAGTGCCGAGGCCAGGGCCGAGGGCTACCACCCGCCCCCATGCATCAATCCAGCAGTAGAGCACACTGACGGAGTGGCTTAATGCGCGTAGCAGGGCAGAAGAGCGCCCCACAAATTGTAAACCATGCACTGTGACAGCAACACAAGAGGACGGAGATGGGTGCAACGCTTTGAGGTACTTTTATTTGAATAACAGAAACTGGTGTACTACAACTTAGATACATACTAGTGTGCCTCGACCACGCCTGCTGCTGTACTCGGGCTGAAACAGGGACATAACATTTCAGTGATCTCCTGCACTGTTCCGTGCGGGTGCTGAGCCGTTATCTGTGCTCGGAGGGTCTGGATGTCTCATCTCCACGAGTCGGTGGCGCCGTCCAGCATCGCGAGGATGTCGGGCTTCGCTACTTCCGGGTCCCACCACCATTCCTGCCGGGTGGCTGCGCCGCCAGTGCTCTCTGTGCTACGCTGGCCACACTGATCTCCCCTCTCGCCATGTGCAGAACTAGTCAGTGGAGGCGCTTTGCGGCGGACCGTAGAAGAAATTAACCGTCCCATGCACCATGAGCGTCTCGCATCTGATTTCAGGCCACTGCTGGGTCCGGTCCAGAATGGTGATGCCTGCGCCTGTGCAGGATTCCAGGGGTGCCGTTAAATCGGCTGGATACCGGCTGCTGCTGCTGGGGATGGGGTGGTGCGGTGTTGTCAGCCTGCAGCATTCCTGCCACCTCCGGTGCTGAATTTGTCATAGTCGGCTGTGGGGATGGGTCTCCCGGCTCCCTCTGGCTCCTGTGCTGCGGGCCGTGGCAGTCGGAGCTGCAAGATGCGGTCTGCAGTGCCCAGGCAAAGGTCTGCCCCTCGCCCCTTCGCTGGTGTCGATGACTGTCGAGCTGGGAGAAGGCATCCCAGAGAGGATGTGTGACCATCTGTGGCGGTCGCAAACAGCTGGCGACCAATAGTACGGAAGGCTGGACTCGCACTTGTGTCCTGTCACGGACATGATTTCGCGAGATGCCAAGTCAGCATCCGTCAGCATCTGTACCGCAGTGCTTCTCACGCTGTGATTCATGTATCTGCGTGACAGTTCAGCATCGCCTGAGATTTGCGACATCATGTCGCCCAGGTAATTCTCCCCATGGGCTGCCGTGAGTACCAGACTTGCTGGTTGTCTAGGCATTGTTGTGGCAGGCGCAAGGGGTGGAGGTAGAAAGCAGGAGCGTCTTCTGGACATCTTTGGATGTAGTTTTTGAACAGAGCAACAGGGCAGGACATGCTCTCAGGCTGGGCATAGAGGACACCACGAAGTGTCTGCTTGTTTGACTCTGTGGGCCTGGCATGATTTTTGTGGACTCGTTGAAGGCTAGTGACAGAAACTCGTGCCCTGCTGCATCTGTCTCTATGACAAAGGGGCCTTGTGTTAGCTGGCGCAGCCTCACGCCCTCTCCATGCCAGCCCCAATTGCAGCTCAAACCACCGCGCGGACCAGCCCATATGCTGTTTGGGATCAAGGGTCTGGCAGTGCCTGATGCGTACAGGTCTTCCTGGGTGATGCTAGGGAAATGTGATGCCACATCTTTGCCTGCACGGTGATACCTTTTCAGAACTGCTAGAAAGACATCATTAGCAGTTCTGAAAGCCGGCTCTGTCATAATGTTGATCTGCCGCCTCACCTCCATTCCAGTGATATAGCGGTTCAACCCTGCCCTGATCCCAACCAGAGAGCTGACGCTATATTCTTCTCCTCCCTCTGCCCGTACTGTGGCGTAGAACTTCCTGAGTGTGTCTGCCAGCTCTGGCACTGGCACAGTAGCAATGTCAAGGTGCATGCCATTCTCCTCTAGCCAATCGGAAAAGACGTTGCATGCCCAGGCTGTTGTCTTCTGGGTATTTTGCTCTACCCTGCTGCGCTCTAGTGCGCCGAGCCCGTGGGTGACACCTCTTCATGCCTCCGTCTGTGGCTGTCACAATCAGTGCCTCGGCGAGCCGCCTTGCCAGGAAGCCTGCCCCACGTACTGCTCTCGCAGCTCCCTGTGGTCTCTACAATGCTGGTGACTGGCTGCGCCTCTGGCTGGCTGCAGAATGCCTCCACTCGTGTGACCTGAGATGCTGGCCTGTGACCAAGGTTGCCTCCTGCCTCTACTGTCTGATCGGCGCACCCCCCTCCCGCTCCTCAAGTATCCGCGTCACGGCAGTGCTCCACTGTTCCACGCCTGTTACATCGGCGCTTTCGCTGTCCCAGGCGATGCACAGCCCACCCGCTTTCCACCACCACTGATCGTCACCCACTGGTCCATTTCTGCAGACCGAACAGATCAAAACATGGTGCGCTACCTTGCATCCCCTCTCACTCGCAGACTGCAGTACTCGGCTCAATAGCCCATGGCGGAATCATTCCCCAGACCACCAACCCCCGGATGTTGTCCAGCTATCCTCCGCTACTGTAGCTCACAGGAGCCGCTCATGCCAGCGGCTCATCTCCGTGCCACACTCGCACCAGTGCTGCTAGGCGAGGTCTGGCTGCGGCCAGTGCACCCGAAGTGGGCACGGCATACTCGCTGCGTTAATACCGCTTCGGCTGCCATCTGTGACGCCCTAGCCCTATCGGGTTGCTCCTCAGAGCACACTATTCATGCCATGTTACAAATTTAATTGATATATGTATCAGTCTTTGACTGTTTAAGCTCCCCTGCTACTGCTGGAACTGGGTTGAGAACTGGGATGTGAACTGAAGCCAAACTTTCTCCCTTGACTGCACATGACTGTAGGAGAGATAAGTCCCCATGGTAAAAAAGGTAGGCAGTGGTGAAAAGAGGAGGTGAGCAGTGCTAGCATACATGATCAACACTGATACAGGTGGCACCATATCAAGAGAAATTCCACTCACACCTTCTTCTTCTTCTCCCAGACACTCATCTGTGAGTACTGGAAAAATAAAGAGACTAATTGGCATAATGGGATAACTGCCTCTTTGTAAAATGTCTCTGTGTTTCAAGTCTCAAAAGTGTCTTTGAGGGTGCCGGCCCACCAGTGAGGTGGTAGTGCTACCTGGTGAACTGGGTTCAGGCATGAATCTAGGGCTGTTGGAGGGCAGGCCATGTAGGAAAACTGAGCACCTCAAAGGACGCTCTCCTCCTTCTATGGAGAAACCACTTGCTCCTACTGCACAACTGCCACCTGGGTGACTACAGGTGGTGGTGCAGTTTCAGGTACTGTGCACATATGCAGAGGTAAGAGTGTGTACGTCAGGGTGTCTGGCTTGTTGGCACCAGACTGCATCATGCCCTCTAAGTGGCAGGGCTAAAAATTGGAAAAAATAAGACTCTGGTTGGGTAGAGAAACCCTGTCCACATCCCATAGCTAGATCAAGTTAGCTTGCACTCAGCCCTCAGGATGACTTCAAGAGGACCCTCTCATGATGGCTGGATACAGGTGGGGCTTTGCTGCCACAGAGCTACCAGTAGGACTCCTCCTCTGGGGCCCATCATGGCATGTCACAGGTGTTCTGGGGCTCTGGGCACAGGAGTGGGTGGCTCTGAAGATCGGGTAATGTGGCACTGGCATGAGATGTGTAGTATATACATGGATATGTATGGTAGTATATACATGTGTATATATATATATATATATATATATGGATATGACATGGCCTAGTGAAGATATCATATTTATCTTCACGAGAGGCCAATGATATCATGATATCTCACAGTGGGGCGAAGCCACGAGTGAGATATCTTGATGTCGTTAGCCTCAGTGAAGAATAAATATGATATCGTCACTCAGACCATGTCATATTCTGTTTATACAAACATATGTTTGGGCTGAATTGTAATGGAATCCCTCCCTGAACACAAATCAAAAACACACCCACAACCCAGAACACAAGGGATAATGTTCTCAAAAATAAAAACATATATGGTAGATTCTACCAGTTTCAAAATATAAATAATGTTATTTGGTTGATCCTGACAATTATTTTTTTCTAAAAATGAATTTAAGCACTTATCTGGTTGATCCTGCCACTGTGATAGTCAGCGGAGCATATTACTTTCACTTCCCCTTCCAAGTAGTGTGACCGAGCAGTGTGAAGATCGACCCTTAGACATTACAGTAGTTAATAATAAAGAGCTCTGCACCCATTTAGTTAAAAAGCTGTGCAATTCTATTTTACTTTGTGAAATTGCCAGCTATGTTCAGAAAGACAGGTGTGAGTCGGCGGCGTCATGAAACAGGAGGACTCGCGGCGTTGGTTGCTATGGCAACACGCTGCGCTCGCTGTTTCTGCCTATCTTCTGGTATAGCTAACAATTTCCTGAAAATTGCACAACACAAGTGCCAACTGTGTACTGTAATGTCAACGAATAGATCTTCACCCGCGATCACGCTGGAAGAAAGAAATATGTCATGACGCCTCTGATAACGAGATGTGCGTATTTGAAAAAACACTCAATTATCAACAAACCTGAAAACAGAGGTGTGTGTGGGGGTGGGGTTTGGGGGGACAAGTTTTAAACAGAGGAGACGGGGCAATGTACAGTGACAGACTTTCAGTTTCGATTCAATGGCGTATAGGAACGTGGAGATATCACTATGACGTACAGAAACATGGAGATATCAATGATATCTTCATGGTCATAGTGATATCTCCATATACCTCAGATACTTTTTTTATCCATGAATTTATTCCCAAACATATGTTGTATAAATACATATATATATATATATATAAGTAGAATCTAAAAAGAACCCCATTAGTTTTTGGCACTAGGTCACAACAGAGCCTGCAGGAACAGCATTGTCAATAGCAATGCCTTCCATACAGCCTTTCACAACAGCTGACAGTAAAAAAATGCTGAAGTAAAAGCAGCTACTGGTAGCAGTTGTGCACACACTGATGAGCGCTACCAGTCCCAAATTATATTTTATTGGGCATCTCTGCTCCCACACCACCTGTAACTAAAATAATTAACTCTGAGTCGGAGTTGGATTAGGGGAAAACAAAAATGTCAGAAACCAGGATTAAAACTCTGGTTTCCATTACTATTCTGGCAAAGTTGCACCATGCCTCAGCCCTCTCCACCACTGGAGCAGTTTGAGCAGCCTTCACATTTCCCAGCCCTTGTCTTCTTCTCTAGTGCCATGGCCAACAACATGGGTAGTGTTTACTGGACAACACTGTTCTACCCCTGTCGCTGTCCATGGTACGCTATTCAGATTATGAGCTTCTTTATATGCATTATATTTGTGGCGCTATTGTAAGCAGTTACCTAGTTGATGCATATGGATATTTGTAGTCCAACATATGTAAGTTCATGTCATGCCCAGTAGGTTTTCTTTCTCTATTTTCACGTGTGTGTCCACTATCTGGGAGGAGAATAAAGATGGCCAGTGAACATTTATGCTGTAACTGACTCTCTCTGTGAGGCGCAAGATATACTACAAGATGTAAAGAAATCCTGACCAATGGCCCATGGAAATAAACAGCTGAAGAAAAAGAACACCTTTGAGATGGTGGAACCAGAACTGAAATTGATTAATGGCAAGAGAGGAGAGGCATAGCAGATCATTGTTCCCATAGTTAAGAAACCATCAGATAGGAGGAGTGTTCTACCCAATTAAATTTGGGAAATGACAAATTCATGTGCTTGGTTTGCACAATTTAATTTCATAATGACTATTTCATAAAAAACTAAGATGGATCTGGCATAGTAACACCCAGTCCTTCCACTGATCAGTTTGTGACATTGTATGAGTGTAGATGAAAAATGGACATGGTAAGTTCAACAATTGTTATATGTCCCTGTAGGTACTGTATGTACTGTATGAACAGTGGAAATGTGTATAAGCCCCAAATGGTTAACCTGGATGAATAACAAATTGAATCTCTTAGTGGTAGTTGCATTTGTAACATTAAAAATCAAAGATTAGCAAAATATTAAATAAAACCTTATATTCTTCCCTGGTGGCCAGGG
Organism: Neoceratodus forsteri; assembly: GCA_016271365.2. Taxonomy (NCBI): domain Eukaryota; kingdom Metazoa; phylum Chordata; order Ceratodontiformes; family Ceratodontidae; genus Neoceratodus; species Neoceratodus forsteri. Next base: position 486,793,269 of record CM028132.1, on the reverse strand, counting down.
CTAGCCTCTTGGTCACCCGCTTTCCCACTGGCCACCTAACAACCACATATACCGTATTTTTTTATTTTATTCTTTTTGGTAACCAGGCAAGGCCTACTAGGCACATGTGCCTGTTTTCAGGAGCAACCAGGAGCACTGGGTGGTTAAGTGACTTGCTCAGAGTCACACAGTACAAAAGCGGAGCCTGTGGGAATCAAATCCATGTCTACTGTACTTGATGTTCCAATCTAATTCACAACTCTTTACTCTAGGCTATAATGCCAGGTGTCAACATGAAAAACGAAGTCAGAAAGTGGTCTTCACACAAGACAGATACTGTAAGCAGTGAGGTCACAGTTCATTTTGCATGTTAAAATTAAAAGCAGGTACCTGACCTGTCTTGAGAGGTCACCTTGTAATCAGTGATCAGGTTTATTCACAGCTCATCTGACTTATGAAACCAAGAACTCCTTTTAAAATAATGGGATGAAGAAAAGAGTAAGAAAATAAAAATAAAAATGCTTTAAAACTATGTACAGGCTCCTTTGAGCAGCTTTTGTAGGGGACACACTTAATATTATTTGTTGTGCCTCCTTACCCATCCCATTAATTGTTTGCTCTCACCCCATTGACCCAGACTGATTAAAATAAAATGCCAGCTTCTGGCACTGTGCCAGAGTCAATGGCATTGTTTTATTTCCGGCCCTTTAGTCTGACTTACAACCCCAAGGGTTAAATTGTTTAGCACTTGGACCCCACTCTTCTCATGTACCACCCTCAATGATGATGTTAAGCAGGCTGTCAGTCTTCCTAGCAGTATCAGTAATGTACGCCTCACGGGTTGCACGTGACGAGTCCTTGTCGGGGACGGAGAGGTGATGAGTAGGTGCCCCAGGATCGGTCCTCGGACCAACACTGTTCAGTATTTTCATTTCTGACATGCAAATCACCCCAAGTAATATACTATCAAAATTTGCAGATGACACCAAACTGGGGGAGGTTGACTCTACCACCTACACCAAACTACTTACAAAAGATCTTGCAACTATTGAACATTGGGCATGCACAAATGGGATGGATTTTAACATAAAGAAATGTACCGTGCTACACCTCGGGGAAAATAACCTCAAACAGGCTTATAAATTAAACAACATAACACTAAAAACTACGACCAATGAGAAAGATCTCAGAATCATAGTCAACAATAAGTTTCTTCATCCAACCACTGCAACAAGGTAGCTGAACCTCCAACTCACTTCTTAGAAGGATAAATCATACATTTTTTCTAAAGCAGAAGAATGCATAATACCACTGTACAGAACATACATTAGACCATATTCAGACTTTGGGTCACCCTTTTGGAGCCCTTATCTAATGAAGAATATCAACAGCATTGAACAGATTCAGAGAAGGGCTACCAGAATGGTACATCACTTAACCCATCTAAGCTATCCGGAAATACTCCATAAAACTGGCCTACACTCCCTGGAATTAAGGTGTAGCAGAGGAGATCTCCTGTTCCTCTTTAGAATCTTACAGTCCCCACACTGATGCAACAATGCGGTGTTTCTTTTTCTCATAGGAAAATAGTGCCAAGACTACACACCAAGCAACTGGAGGTCGGTAAGCTATGACTAGCAAAGACTTAACTTCTTCTCCATAAGATCACCTAGATTATGGAACAGGCTTCCTTAAGAACTAGTCAACTGTATAACTCTTAGCACATTTAAAAAGATATAGATAACCTGGTTTACTTCTTACTACTCCATGGGCTAATGTCCCACAGAATTGTAGGGGACAATCACGATGGGCCTTCGCCTACTTTTGTCCCAAGACGCTGATTAAACCAAGTAAGCCTTCTTGCTCTATTGGTCAGCTGATTGACTAATAAAGCTTGCGTGATGCAGGTGGTGGGGGGCAACTGAGGCAATATCACCAATGTGCAGTTCTGGAGCCCACATCTTAGGAAGGAGAGGGATGGGTTTAAAACTAAACAGTAAAGGGTGACGGAAATGACCTAGGGACTGTAGGCTGGGTCCCAAGAGGAGAGGCTACAATAATCTCAATCTGTACTTTCTGAAAGACAGAACAGAGGGGAATATAAGAAACGATTCAGATACATACAGGGCACAACAAGGTGAACCCTACAGAGCTGTTCTAGATGAAGAATGGTTCATCCATCAGGAACACAATCTCAAGCTGGAAGATAGGAAATTTAACAAGATTTGGCTGGTGCCAACAAGGTTGATTTTGCTTTTTATGCTGTTATCTTTGTTTATTTTTGTAGCAGTTCTTACTGTCTCACCCATCTCATTGTCGTGATTGTGGTTAGAATACATGAGACCAAATCCAATGTCATTTTTACAGATGTTTTTGTATACAGTACTCACAGGAAGAGCTTGATGCAGCAATGCACACAGCAGTTCAAGTCCACCCAGCACCAGGCAATTAGTTTCAACCCCTCCCCGCATCAAACCTAATTATAATCCTCTTCCATGTGACCATTTTTAATTCTCTGATGGTCCGGTTGGGCACTGGACCTGTCAGGTAGTTGGAGAGAGAGGGACAGATTTTATAAATTCTCTGATGGTCAGGTTGGGCACTGGACCTGTCAGGTAGTTGGAGAGAGAGGGACAGATTTTTATAAATTCTCTGATGGTCAGGTTGGGCACTGTAACTGTCAGGTAGTTGGGCGGATCGGGCCAGGTGTTTTTATTTCTCAATGGGCGGGTTGGGCATCAGACCCATCTGGTAGTTTGGTGGAGGGAAGACAGACTTTTGATTCTCTGACAGGCCAGGTTAGGCCTGCGATTTATCAAGTTGTTATGAAAGGGAGTGCAGTAGATTGTTTTTATCCCAGATGACCGTGTTTTACCCTGGACTCATGAGGTAGTTGGGTGAAGGAGGAGGAGGAGTAACAGATTTGTTTTTCTAACAGATCCTGTTGTGCACTGGACCAGCTAGGTAGCTGGGGAGGGCCATATGTTTTTGTAATCCCTGCTGGGTTGGGCACTAGACCCACTGAGTAGTTTCACGAGAGGGAACATATTTTGTTTGATTCCCTGATGGGCCAGATTAGGCATGGACCATTTTGCTGCACAACATGCTGGGTTGGAGTGTGCATGGCAATGTGATCCCTATGTGCATATTGGGAAGAGTGCAGAGCTGAGACTAAGCTCCAAGAGAAGAAAGATGGAGAGTTCAGTGGTGGAGCTAGGATCACTGGCACTGGGGTTACAACCACAGAAGTATGTGCCATGGGTCCCCTTGGTCCATTCTCCCATACCAGTATGCTAGAGGAGGAGATGTCTGAACAATCCGGTGGCAGTGGTAGTGCAGCAGTAGCCCCAAGACTCTTGTGCAGTGTTTGAGTGCCATGCTGTGACCTGTGGCTTAATACATGGGTCAGGTTAGGCATGGGTCCCATCAGGTAGAGGAAAGGAAGGGGACAGATTTCTTTTATTCCTGGGCCATGTTGGGCACCAGACTGGTAGAGGTTAGGGAAAGATCATCAGATTGTTTTTAATTCCTGACAGACAGGGCTGAGCAACAGACCTTTCAAGCTGTTGTGGGTAGGGTCAGAGTCTTTTATTTCCAGACAGGACTGGTTGAAAACTGGACCTGTCAGGTTGTTGAGGGAGGGTTATCATTTTTGTTATTCCCTGAAAGATCGGGTTGGGCATCAGACCTTTCAGGTTGTTGAGGAGGAAGACAGTTTTGTTTATTCCCTGATTGGCTGGGTTGGGCACTGGACCTGTCAGGCAGTGTATGGGAGGGGAACAGATCTTTTTATTCCATGATAGTCATACTGGGCACTGGATTCATTAGATTGTTGGCTGGAGGAGGACATATTTTTTTATTCCCTGACAGATTGTGTTTGCATTCCAGACCCATCAGGTAGTTTGAGAGAGGGGCATTGTTTTTCATTCCCTAATGGGCTGGATTAGGTAGTATCGGACCAGTCAGGTCGTTGGAGGATGGAGAAGGACAAATTTGTTTTTATTTCCTGATGGGTCAGATTGGGCACTGGATCTTTCAGATCATTGGGGAGGAGGACAGAAGTTTGTATTCCCTGATGGGTTGGGCTACTCACAGGACCCATCAGGTAGTGAGGGGCACTTTTTTTTAGTGTATGTCATGCCTTATTAGGCACTATAAATTTTATTCTATTCTACATTCCCTGCTCTATCAGTATTGAATTTCTGTGCCTTGTAAGCCACATTAGGATACAGTGCATGTAAATGTTATGTTGGCTAAGTGTTGTTTTGTAAATTGCCTAACCCTTGCCCCCCTTCTTGCTCCAGCAGCTATTTTCACCCCCTTAGTTTTCCAGTCCATAGTGAGGCTACTCAAACTGACTGGAAACTCAGCTGTTTTTCAGTATGCAGAGAGATACTTTTTATTCCTTCAGCATCAAATTGTGCCACAGCTACGCTTATTTTTGTCCTTTTGCATTACAATAATTTAGTAGCATGAAAACTTTCAGTTTTATATAAGCAATTCATTTTTCAGAAAACAATTAAGGTTCATGAAGTTGTGCAGAGAAGTTATTACTTTCTCTCTGTGCCCTTTCATTGTCATTTTTTCATCACAGCAGGTGGGAGGGCCTAAGCTATACAACCTAAGGGCTTCTTCAGTGTATCACCTAGGTCAGCTGCAGGTTCACGAGTATTACCAATTGCACAACAGGTTCTCATGCACTCTCCTCCTTGCAGCCAACAGAAAGTTAACAAAATGTTACAGAGAGCTGCATGAAGCAACAGCAGGCACAACACTCACTCTGCATCCATTAAAATGTATCCCAGTCACCCAATGCATTTCAATGGGACAGATGCAAAACACTTCCTGAATTTGATTCAGTAGGAGCTTGTCTGCTATGCAGACAAGCCCAAAGAAGGACAATAGTAAGTACTTCTTCACTAGCCAGTTGTGGATGTATAAAATAGTCTACTTAGTAGTGTGGTCAATACTGGGACTGTAACTGGCTTTATCAATCAATCAATCAATCACTTTATTTAACCAGGTATAAACACCATTGAGCAAGCTCATTTTCAAGGTGGTCCAGGGCACAAATACAATGCAGTACACTTCATAAGATTACAATTACGGTGGACAATGGTGCAAAAAAAAGAAAAACATCGTGAAGGTGCGGTCAATATGGGCCTATACATACGGTCAACATAATTAACATGCAAAGGTACATAATGATAATTTAAAATACAATGTGACATCTTTAAGGTGTTTAGTAGGAAAGAGGTAGTAGGAGACAGGGAAAGCTCTATATATTTTGCTATGCAGTCAAGAACTCTGGGGTTTCCCTTGGCAGCTCCATATTCAGGCCACACGTGTCTCTGTCCGTCCTGCTGCAACCTGGCAGCACGCCCATCTGCAGTAGTCAGTCATAAAGTACCACTGCTCTCATCCCTGGTCGCACTCTCATTCCTGACCGTGTTGTCATCATACTAACATTCATTGCTACATTTCCAATCATGGGAAAAAATTGAAAGTGCACCAGTGTTCAGTAAGGGAGGACAAGACAAAACCAGCCCACAACTCAGGAAGGGAGGACAGGAAGCAATACAAAATAAAGATACATGTACTGCTACTGCACTTAACTACATTAACAGACTGGCTAAATACTGTTAAGCGTAACAGTGCCCTCTACTGTCAATGCCAGCAGTAGAGGGACTACTTTATATAAAATTAGTTTTATTTCCATTAATTTTTTAATTTTTTAATTATTTATGAAATATTTAATGTAAAATGCCACCCAAACCCATCTTCTAAGCACACAAATGCCCTCCTGGGTGGGTGGCATGGGCTATACTGGACCATCCAGGAGCTATAAGGCCTCCTCCTGTGGTATCAGGCCTGATTATGCCCCTGGGGTGGTCCTGCATAGCCTAATACCGCCCCACCCTGTTGGGTATTATTGCTAGCATAACATCATAAGCTTTAGAACGGACTTGATGAACTTCTATGTCTTTTCTGTCCTCCTTCTGTGCTTCTACAGTATGTTTTGTGCTTTTCTTCTGGGCTATGGGTTTCAGGGCAGAGTAACAGGCTTTTGGTACAAGCCTAATCTGCTTGAGCAAAACTGCCATTTTCCTCAAACAAATTGGACCTGTGCCCATTGAACATCTGAACCTTGCATGTGGAAAAGGAATATTTTATAAATGTATTTTATTAATTTATATTTCAAATATATTTGTAGGTAAATTAAAAAATATATATTTTATTATATGTCTGAAATTAATGCATATTATAACACACTGGTTGTTTTGATGGAGCTTATACGAAATATATGTGATACATATAGTAAAGCTATACTGACATGTATTTCTATTATATAAAATATGTTTTATATATTTGTTGACTATGTTTACAATACGTAATGAGCACCTGACACCCTTGGGGCAGACAACTCATACCAAAGAGCTGGCTGCCAGAGGAGTTAAAAAGCCATAATCTGGATTTTTCTTCAGAGGATTATATAGTTCTTTACCTTATTACTGGCTAGGATCTCACGTCCAAAACTGTGCTGAGCCACTGAGGACTGTCACAGCCCGCCCTCAAAACCCTCATTTTGATGATGAAGTTGGAATCGGGCTACAATGCTGTCAATAGATTTCCACCTTGATCAAGGCAGTTCCCACCTTACATACCTTTCTTCATGTTTGGTGTCAATGGCACATATTAAGGGGTGTTGCTTATTATCTGAGATTGCACTGCCCCTTCCCGATTTAATTTCTGATGTGCTGCTTTGAAAATGAATGGTTTCTTTGTGCTGTATGGCAGCTTGTCAGGGAGGTGAATGATAGTCTCCACTGTTTTAATTGGTTCACATTCGGTTATTTGACAAACATTGTTGCCTACTGTATAGTATTCATCTGTGAGATTTGTTACACCATTTTATGATGAACTGTGATGGTATCCATTAGCTATAACATGCGTAGAGGGCATAACATGGTGTCTAATCACATATACAGTGGCCCTAATATTTGGAGCTGGCTAATAGCACTGTGCAGCATGTAGTGCTGAGCCAAAAAATAGTGCACGGCTGGCTCAGAGCTATAGTCAGCCAGTTAGCATGCACTAATAGAGCATATTAAGTGACTGAATATTGGTGGCACCAGTGCAGTGCTAAGTAGATATGGGCTGCACTGATATGGTCCAAGGCTGCATATGGCTCTCAGGAGATAGCCTGCCCAAACAGCTGTAGTGCCCAGGGCTCCTGTGGGCCAGCATGCAAACGAGTCTAGTGGGCATGCAGGTTTCTAAGGAATGTGAATGCCCATTATGGGCACATTGCATGCATGCAGCCTAGCACCATGTTGTAACTAACCACCTCTTTCCCTGGTGTTTAGTGGTCCCTTCTCCACCTGATTGCCCCTGCCTGTATAGCAGAATTAATTCTCTGGTAGTTTAGTGGACCCTCTTCCCTGATTGTCCCGTCTGTAAAACTGAATGAATTCCTGGTAGATCTGTCAGCCCCTTACGACCAAGCTCCATCACCCACCTACCCACTGCTGACCCCTTCCTGACATCTGCCCTCATTCGGTGTCAAATCTCACCCTATTTGCTGCAGATCAGTGGCTGGCACAAACCTACAATCATCTCCTCACCTGGAAGCTGTTGGATAGGCACAGAGTCTGATCACAAGTACTCTCTGAGGCAGGGGTATGCAGTGGGTGGGTGGGTGATGGCAGTCAGGGGAAGCGGGTCCACTAGACTACTGGGGAATTCATTCAACTATAGAGACAGGGTGATCAGGAGGGACGGGGTCCACTGGACTGCCTGGGAGGCTGGTTGCAGTACAGCCACCCTGCCTTTGGGGTGCTGGGCATAGCCTAGTGCCCAGTTAAGGGCAGGTTTGGTGGCATTAAACAGAGCCGCACTAGCAGCTGATTAGCACTGTGGAAACCTATTGAATATATCACTGCACCATTATGCACAAGTGAATCCCCATTTGCATAGGTGGAGTGGTATCATTAGTGCAATCATGCTGCTGGGTTTGAAGCGATGCTTGAGAACCCTCAATATAGTCTGCCTAGAATGCCAGTGCTAGTTCAGGTTAACGTGCCACTAACCCAGTTAGTGCCGCACTAATCTTTTGAATATTGGAGACTGTATGCATATTAAACATTGGTATAAATGTTACCAGTTAGTTTACGATTCAGAGTTTGGGTACTTTGGGCTTGGAAGCAGGATGGTCAGATCTTGGATTTCTGAAACAAAGCCACTGGTACCAGAAGTCCCATAAGCAAGTATAGTAGATATGCATAAAATACCCAGAACACGTCATGCAGCCAAATTATTTAGCATCAACAACGTTCATATTCCTCTATACCAATGTGAGCAGCCATTATTTGGATCTCCCAGCTATGGGTGCTGATTGAGAGGGCTGCAGGGCTCAAGACCCTGAAGTTCCCAGGTTAACCCTGAAACTGGCAATGACTGCTTTCAGACCTCCTGACTTATAGTTTTTCCAACATTGTTTTACTCCTGGTCACTGGCTACTCAATCCCTGCCTCTACTGTCTGCCTGAACCCCTCCATCGATCGAGGAATCAGGTGCTGGGCCCCCCGCTATGCCTTACAGGAGGAGGCTGGGACCATGGAGAGTCAAGTCGGGTTGGGGCTAGCGTTGACATGTGGCCAGGGATCCCTCAAGCTCTGTCATCACCTCTCCAGTAGCCGGGGTTTTCCACCTTCTGGTTGCCCCATCGAGGCACGGATGTGTAATGACGTCTGTGCATGGAGGATGTCCCGACCTCCTGTTGATATCCACCATCGCCTCATCCCATCTACAGACCTTGCTCTTTGTAGTGCCTCTGGTCTTCACTGGGGCTGTTAAGAGTGGGAACCCCATCAGCCCACCACAGGAGAGAGAGCAGTCCTCCAGATGCTCAATCCTCTCTCTCATTGCCAACCCCTGCTGCCTGAGTCCACTCCCAAACCTGGGTCACCAGCATGGTGCAAGGTGTGGTGTCCAGCACCTCAACCCTCAGCACCACTTGGCCGGCTTCCTGACCTATAGTTAAGTCCAACCCTGGCCAGTATAACTCTGCACCCTGCTCCCAGCTGAACTGCTGTATGCCTCTAAATGACATTTCATATTTGACAAAGCTTTTAAATTTCTGTTGTTGTTTGCCAAATGCTTACTTTCATCAAGTTACCCTCAGCCCCTACTTTAATGCTGGGATTACAGACATGCCTCTGTGATGACCTTATGTCTTTAGTGCACCAGAAAGGTAAGTTCTTGAGGGACCCCTTATATTTTGCCTCTCTGAATCTATTTAGTTGCAGGGACTGAGGCTGCCAAAACTGGCTGTATATTTTATGTCTCCTGACAAGGAAGGCGAGTGAGTTACTGCCTTCATGGCTTATGCTAATGCTGCTCTGTGATTGGATTATATGGGTGCACTATACTGCATCCCTTGCAGTTGCCACCTTCTGTTAATGCACAAACTGGATAATAAGTCATATCCCACACTATGCCACTTTTAGGACTATAAATATATTATAATTACTGGTGACCCCTTTATGAACCAGTTACAGCATCTCTGTCAAATGCCATAAGAACCTAAAACTGGTTATTATGTCATTCTGTCCGCTTTCTGTCTGCAGCACTGTCCTCACACTGCTGCTCAAATTGAAAGTGGAAAAGCAAGCTGCTCATTTTCTCCATTACTGAGGAGCCTCACTAGTCATTTATTTACCCTTTTTTTTAAACTTTGTGCAGTATTTATCTGGTTGGTCCTGCCTTACATACCAATGTTAAAGAGACTACCACTGCGATCAGGAATGGACTATAAATAGTGCTCTTTCAGCACACTTGCACACAGTGAGTGAAAAACCAGTATCTGTAATGGATACAAAGGAGAGAGCTACAGACAGAGAGGAGAGAGAGAGAGAGAGTGTGTGTGTGTGTGTGTGTGTGTGTGTGTGTGTCACAGGGACTCAGCAACTATCAGCACAGATCATGGCAGAAACTTCTTCTGAGACTTTGTCATACTCCTTGCACCAGCAATTATAAAAAATAAAGGATAGGCACGTGTGTGTTGATGGATTTTTTACACATCCTTGGTGTGTGATGACCACATAAACTCCTCAAGCTTCACTCTCAAGGTTTATGGGTCATCACACACCTCAGATAATGTAAAATAAATCCATAACACAGACATCCAAGCCATATTCTCTATATAATTACTGGTGGCCCCTTTATGAACCGGTTACAGCACTCTGTCAAATGCCGAATAACTTAAAACTGGTTATTACGGCATTCTGTCCGCTTTCTGTCTGCAGTAAAAAATCCATAATTCTCTATGTAACACCTTCAAAACCATTTGGTATGTCAGAAAAGACATTCATTGATGCAAAAAGAGAGTACTTAAAGAGAAGGAAACAATTAGCTTCATATACTGTTATGAGTCTCTCATAGCAACTATACTTGTTATCTCCCTGGTTGACTGATTTTGCAGGCCAATATCTGCATGTCATGAGATACTTGTGTACAGCTTTGATGTGCAGCTAAGATAAAGAATGGCTTGGCATCATCATCTGCTCTAAAAGCATGTGACCACAACCATCACAGCTTAAAATCTGGAGGATCTCTTAAGATTGGATAAGGACTGCAAAAACTGAATAATCCAGTTTGCAACCAGGCAGGTGGCCATCTCTGGTCATCAGTATTTCCAAAGCATCCATTCTATATTATTGGCACTTCTGAGTCTCAAGGAAAACATCAGCAAGCTCTGAATCTTTCTTAACAGCTAATATTCTGATTCCATCTCCAGCAAAAGGCTAATATCTTGTCAGCACACTAAAGCTGAAGTGATGACAACATCCCTTTAGTTGTGAAAACACCCCTACATAGTCTGCAAACAAGCACATACTTAAGTCAAAATACAGTGTCAACATGCTGACAATAGCATATCCTTTTCACAGCAGAAAGCAGGATCTGTGAGAAGTCTACTGCTGGGCTTTGGTCTCAGACATACCCAGCAGGTGTCACTATGTGCCATTTTTGTGGAAACCTTACACAACTGTAAGGGATGTGAGGTATATGGTGATCCAGGGAGCAGTTAGATCTCTGGGAGTTACTATGCCCATTGAAACGAAAAGGTTGGCACGGGGACTTGTTGTGTTTTTATTTCATTCCCATCTTTCTTTCCCAGCAAATATTAAATAATTTTGGTTTATTTGTTCAATATTTCTAAAACCTTCGGTTATATTGCATGACCAAGCTGGAAATTCATTGGATCATGCTATGGTTATTACATGTAGTTATTATAGTTATTTTAGTTCCCTTCTTTCGTTTTCTTCCTGAGTCTGTCATTTAGATCTGCAGTCAATTAACAAAAAGTTTGCTGTGAAACTGATATTTCTAAATTCTAGATCTCAACATGTGCCATCTCTGTTTAAGAAATATTTGCTGGCTGCCTGCAACCAGATTCCATCAGTATAATGTTTGACTTCCATTCACAACTATTAGGGCATTGGACTTATATGATCTGCAAGACCTGGTTTAGTTTAACTCTCCATCACACAGTCTCTGTTCTTTGGTGGATATTTTTGCCATCTGCAGATTTTTCCTGCTCCAGGCTGTAAGCATTTGTCTTTTCCTGTATGTTTCTTGGTTATTAGAAGTTTTTAAGAAACAGTTGCAGAGTGCAGCTGTCAAATACATATAGGATAATACATGTGCACATGTGTATTATGAGTTTTTCACACTCTGAGGTGTGTGAGGCCACTAAACCCATGAGTGAAACTTGAAGAGTTTAAAAGGCATCACACACCAAGGGTGGCTATGAAAAATAGAATGATACATGTGCACATATTTTTTATTATGTTATTTACTGATTTGCAGTGTTTATCAACACTACAAGAGCATAGTTCATTCATAAAAACAAATCAAGTGACTAAGGCTAATCGTGATTTAGTCAAAGAAGCAGTAAATAGTGTGTGAACACTGTAAAATATTTTTTAAATTTATACTTATCAGGCTGCAGTAATCAGGAGGAAGAATTACAAGCACTATTTAAAACAGCAATAGCAACTTCATTAGCAGAATGAAAACTGGAATGGAATGAGAATTGCAATGTAAATTGTAGGATTCAAATGCATTTTTTGTTACTTCACTATAGCTGCAACTCTAAGTTTTAACAGTCTCTGTTAAGCTTGTTTGTTCAGAGGACTATGCTTCTGGGCAAGTTGTAAATGCTTATCATAAGTTGGCATCTGTTGAAAAGTAAAGGGGGAGAAAGAATATGTCTCCAGGATTTACAAACCACTAGTGAAGTGCAAGTGGTACCGCTGGCTCAAATACGGGAGGAGGGATTTCATACACTCTCTGTAGAAGCATAGTGTGTTACAGATAGTGATTAATGATGGTGCTTTATGCATTGGAAATACATAGCCAAACTATTCCAAAGATCAAAATGAAAATGAGAGTGAAAGTATGTTTAGTAATATCAACTGGTTAGCGGTTATTCGACACTCCATAATAACCGGGTACTTATTTGATATCACACAAAGCCAGTTGCTGTATGCTTTCACAGACATGATTTGCATGTTGAAAAACACTGCAGCCATCAATTATAATACAATACAATGGAATACAACACAACACAACACAGCACAACACAACACAACATAACACAATACAAAATAATACAATACAATACAATGCAAGATATGAAAACACTATCAATCAATCATGTAAACAATCAATCAATCACTTTTTATTTATATAGCACCTTATCCTAAAGACTTAAGACATTGCACACAAGGTGCAAATGGGGCAACACATTGTGGTAATACTGTGCAATTCAATACAATAGTATTATATTGTGTCTTTCCACAAAAGTATCCCGGATGACTTCATAGATTGCACAGTAAGCAAAGTGACACATTGGTATTTTAGGTAGAAAACAAACAAATGATGAACAATAGAAATATGAAACATTAGTATAGAAACAAAGGTTGACACTGGGTCTCAAATGCAATGGAGCATAAATGTACTTTTTGTTGCGATTTGCAAAGAGGAATTGAGTCAAGGACATGGCTATATTTATTATTTGTTATTGAATTTTGATAACCAGGTAGACCCACTGAGACAACCTCCTTTTTCAGGAGCCACCTGGAGTTAATTACAAGTAAGAAGCAAACATTTGACATTTTGGCATGCATACAAAATGAAGGGAAAGTAATTTGGTGTGCTAAATACAGAATAACATAGTTATTAGTTGGACACTCACAGATGTTACAACATTACGGAATGAAGCAGACCCTCAGAACATGAATGATCTTACAGGATAGAGATAGTGATATAAGCAGGAATGCCATTCAGATCTTAGATGCAGTAGAGAAGAGATCTACCAGACAGTGGAAAGTTTCTTAATTGGAACCTTAAATAAAGAGGAGTATCTGAGGATTGAATAAGTTGTGCCTGCAAGCACAGATGAAGATGTTCAGAAAAGTTTGGTGCACTTCCATGCAGTTTTACAAACAATGGGCCCTATTTGAAAGTTGGAAACTATGCAAATACAATGTAACATGGGCGCACAGCTATGCACCATGGCTGGCGAAAAAACATGTGTCATTCCAAAAGGCACACGCATTAAGAGCTGAGGCAGAGGCATGGCAAATTGAGGCATGCAGTGCCATGCCACAGGAACAGTGGGGTGTCCCAAACATGCAGTGGCCCACCCTTGACCCTACCATATGGCCATGTGCACCACCCTGCTGCAGACACAGGAAGTAAATACTGTAATGGAGGAGCGTGCAACAGAGGGATACAGAGACAGAGGTGCTGCACTACTGCCAAATGTACCCCCACAAGAGGCTGCACACCCAGGCCAGGAATGGGCTGAGAGCAGCTGAGGTTAGGCAAGGTAAAGCAATTTTATTTAAAAAGGACACCTAATCCCAGAGGTTCTGGGCACCATACAAAATGAATAAACAAATAAGAGACACAGCAAAAATCAGAATAAATGGCAATATTCCATAGATTATTAAATAAAATAAATTTGCCTAAAAATTTAAAAACACAGGTGGCCAGGAACTGAGATCAAGACCTTAGCATATGGATCTCACTTATAAAGCTAAGTCGGGAAAGTCTGGGTGAACAGGAGGGTCTTGAGGTGGGTCTTGAATACCTCCAAAGAAAGGGCCTCCCTAACCCGGAGGTAGCGAATTCCACAGGATAGGGCTGGTGACACTGAAAGCCCTGTCACCAGCCATTTTTAACCTAATCCTGGGAATCGCCAGGAGGCCCCTACTGAGAAGTGAAGGGGACAGACCGAGACAGCAGGTGTAAGAAGGCCCATCAGGTAGCCAGGGCCTGGCCATGTATAGCCTTATAGGTGAGGAGCCTCACCTTGAAGAGATCCCCACCTAACCGACAGCCAGTGCAGCTCATGCAGTACCAATGTAATGTGGCAATGTTATGCTGCCCATAAGTAACCATAGCTACATTCTGCACAAACTGCAGTCTGCAGAAGAAACGTCCCGTGACCCGGTGAGTGCATTACAGTATCAAGCCTTGATGTCACCAAGGCGTGTATCAAAGTGGGGCTTTATCCTGGCAACATTCCTGAGATGGAAAAAACAGGAGCAGACAGTGGAAGATACCTGTGCTCATCATCAAACCCCTGTCCAGGATGACACCAAGATTCCGCACCTCAGAGGAAGCCTTCAATGGGACCAATCCAGAAAAAGTCCGGTCTCTGCACCAGAGGCCATCCTATTCCGCTCTCTGTTCAACTCCACCACCAATACCTCCATCTTATCAGGGTTCAACCGCAACCAGCTGGAGGCCATCCAGTCACTGATCTTGGCAATGCAGCTGTTTAGCACATCTGCCATGTTGGATGCTCCTGGGACAAAGGACAAGTATAGCTGGGTATCATCAGCATAGCAATGAAACTCCAAATCATACTTCCTAATGATCTGCCCCAGGGGCAGCATGTACACTGCAAATGACATTTGGGACAAGACTGAACCCTGGGAACTCCGACAGCTGGAGACTAGGGGTGGAGGGAAATTCCCATCACAACCCTTTGCCTCCTGTTGGTTAAAAATGACTCAGACCAGCAGATGACAGTACCAGTGAGTTTGCAGAATTCCTAAGGTGGTCCAGCAACACCCAATGGTCCACAGTGTCAAATGCTGAAGAGAGATTGAGGAGAACAAAATTATCCTTTCCCTCGATCACTAGCCCTGAGAATATCATTCTGCACCTGAACAAGCACAGTTTCTGTGCTATGCCTTGCCCAAAACCCCAACTAGAGGGTTCATATAACTCAGGGTCACAAGGTGCTCCTCCAACTGAAGCGCCTACCTTCTCACAACCTTTGCCAAAAATGGGAGGTTGGAGATAGGATGGTAATTTGCCTTGACCTCTGGGTCCAAAGATGGTTTCTTTAGGGCGGTCTCACCAATGCCTACTTCAAGGCATCAGGAAGACCTTCTGACAAGGAACACCAGAATATCAAGGCAAACACTGGGTCCACAGCGTTGACGCATCTCATCAGAAACGGTCAGCACTGGGTCCAGTTCAAAAAGTGTGCTTCAGATTGGTCGCTACCTCAATGACCCCATTTACCTCCACTGGTTTAAACTTCCACAGCTAGATAGAACACACTCAGGACACTTGGTGACCACTGTCAGCTCTAGTCTGGCTGACTGAAGGAATTCCTGCCAGGTATTGGACACCATGTTCGAAGAATCGAAGCAAACTCTTCACATTCAGCACTGGAAAAAAACCTTCTTTGGCTGTAGACAGACCAGATGAAGTAGCCTGTCCACAGTCCGAAAACATGCAGCTGGTCGGTTCTTCCCAGGCAGCAATGTCCCTGAACAGAAATTCTGCCTTCTTATGGTTGATTGCCCTGGTATGTATTATAGTGTGTACATGAGGGCCAGTTTGTTCTCCAGCATGGTTTCCTCCAGCAGCACTCCGACCTCCAACCTTTCTTCTTCAACTCCTAGAGCTCCCTATCAAACCAAGGGGATCTCAAGTAGGAAGATTTGGATAATACATGAACAGGTGTGAGGGGAGTTAATGGCATCAAAAGCACCCTATTATAGGTGCCACCTGTGTCGCCACGCCTCCAATGCATGTATTGCCCACACTAGTTATGTTGTGTGGCACCACCAAAGGCTCGGTCCAGCAATTTCACAGTGGCAAGATGGCAGCCATGGTCTCAGACATCCAAGACACCTATGGGATGTCATATGGAGCAGATTTCTTGAAGACCCCAGCAGAAGTTAAAGCAAGGATATGGCTCGACATCCAGACTGCTGTCACAGAGCTAATCTGGAGGCATGGACACTTGTGGTAACAAGCACAAGTGCCATAACCTCCAGTCAGCAATGAACGATAGCTTGTCACTGTAGAATGGGCACCACACACCACAGGCAGAGGACCACTGCCCACCCAGGTGCCAACACTGTTGCCCATCAAGAAGATGGTGGCAGGTACCCTCCTGAGATCGGCATACACGGGGAGATGGAGGGCATTCACACCTTGCCAGGTATGGGTACAGTGAAGGGGACACAGCATGGGAGGTGTATGACTAAATGTCCTAATCAACAGTCCTGCCTCACACCTGAAGAGCATGAGACTGAGGTTGGCACCCATGTGCTGCCAGAGACAGTTGTGGAGGAGGATACACAGGACACAGACATGGATGGCACAGGTATGTGGACCACATTGTGGCCAGCTGAATGCATGCCAGCGCCTGCCAATGCACCTGTAAGTAACCAGCCAATGTGCTCTCATCCATAGGTGTAGTGCAGGAGACACAGGACACGGTCCCATATATGTGCACATAGGAGAACTCCAACCTGAGACCATGCTGGGAGACACGGGAGGCTGTGCAGGACCTGGCCCAAATGCCTGACAGGAGGCAGCAATGCACCCTCCCTGCCCCAAGCCAACCCCACAGCCACCACACAGCCAGCTGCCCAGTTCTGTGGGACAGGGCTCTGAGGCAGCCGATCCATCCCTACATACCCGGCCATGCAGGATGACCTCCCATTCCACATACACACAGCCTGGAGACATAGGGGCCAATGTGCCACCCCACAGGGACATGCAGACAGTGGAAGAGGAGCCTGCAGCATGGCCTACTAACTGGGCACACAGGTCAGCACCATGGCCTGCCATGCAGACCTTCTATCTTGAACTGAGGCAGCTGGAATAGAACTGCCTGCAGGCCCAGAGGAAAACACTAATGCCCTGCAGGACCTGACCATGGAGGTGTGTGGGCTACAGCGTGCCCTTGAATGAATATGAAACCTCCTAGAACATATAACAAACCATCTGCTATCCAGGGCTGCCTCAGGCAGCCAGCCTGCCCCACAGAAGGCTGGGATGTGATGTCCCAGATGCCACAAGGCAGAAACACAGGGTCTAGGGCACAGCCACACTCAATCACCCGCCACCACCTGCTGCCACCTGCCAGTCCCACAGGTTCCGGGATACACACGAGGGTGCCGACATGCAGGCATCTGCCAGCTCAAAAGGGACACAGGAGGTGGGGCTGGGCTCCACATCCCAGGGTTCAGATGCCACCTACATACCCGGAACCTGGGGGACAGACAGGGGCAGCAAGGCCAGGGGCCATCCAGGAACCGTGGAAGCTATGTGGGGTGGGGGCGAGGCAGAAGGTACAGTCACACCACCTGGGCACATGCTGTTCCTCATGTCTGTGGAGAAACTGACAGGAGGCTGTGTGTCCCACACAATGCATAGTGGCACCTACACACCTGCACCCACCCCGACACAGCCTACACTCACACAGCTTCCTGGCTTCCACCCCAGAATCACACTGTACACCCATAAACCCTGCTCCTGAGGAGGAAATCACACCCATGAACCCTGTGCCCCAGGGTGGAGGCCACACGCATGAACCCCTGCCACTGATGGTGGAAGCCACATCCATGAACCCTAGGTGGAGCCACACACATGAATCCCACCCCCATGGTGGGAGCCACACCCATGAACCCTGCCTCTAAGGTGGGAGCCACACACATGAACCCTGCCCACCCCATGGTGGAGGCCACACCTAGGATGCCAGTGGCCACACCTTTGTACCCTACCCACTGGTGGGACCACACATGTACCTTGCCACCTGGGGTGGTGGCCACACTCTGAGCCCTGCCTCCTGGGAAGAGGGGCCAACCATTGCCACCGGCCAGACCAGGGCCACTGCTGCAGGTATCCACCCAACACATCCCCCCTACAGCTGGACCACATGATGCAATGCCCACCTGACACAGACAGTAATATGTAGCACACACAGGACGGGAAACCGATGCACCTCTAAACGGACAATCAGGGCATACAGGCCTCATCACAGTGCCACTGTGGTGTACGCCCTGTCTTCTAAATGACCTGTGCATGACTGCTGGCATGCCACCTGGCCAGACAGTGTCTCAGGCCTCAGCTGTGAGTCATCTCCTCCTTGTCGCCCTGTGGGACAGCAACCTGGTGATCAGGCATGGGTAGCCATTGTGAATGGCCATGTTATGCAGGATGGAGCATGTGGTGATCACTCTGCAGGCCTGCCCAGGGCCCAACATTTTCATGCTATCAGTGTGGTCCTGGCAATGGAACCTCATCTTCAGCACCCCAGTGCTCCCTCTAGACAATAGCACATATCCTCCTGTGTGTCTCATTATAAAGTGGGTGGAACTGCCTTTACCAATCAGATCGCAGCATCACCATACCCTCTTATCTAGTTTACAGCTGCTGCCTCGTGCTTGCTCAGGATAGCTGATTCCCATCACAGTCATTCTCGCTAGTCATTGTCTTTCTGTCAGAGAGTCTGAGGTGGATCAGCTGTAACAGAAGAGCAGTTTCAGTGAAAAGAACTCGTGTTTCAAGTCAGTGAGTCACGGTTCAGTCAAAGTGAAACATCAGTGGCACTGCAGCTGCAATATACGAGAGCCACCAATCAGCTGCGTACCCCACCCTCCGTCCAACGCAACTGAGCAGAATGCACCAAGATGTTGAAAAGAATGGGGAGACATGAAAAGTATAAAGTAATGTAAGCGCCTGTAATGGTGACATTTGAAACTTTTTAGTTGTACAGGCAGTTTCTAAATAATTATCCCATCTCTAGTAAATAGATCCTCTGACTTTGCAGCTACATAAACTCAGCAGTGGTAACAATCAGCACCCCCCCACCCTAGGACATCACCACGCAAAGACATGTGTCGGAACACACCAAGATGTTCAAACACAGTGGGGAGACCAGAATAATATCAACAAAGTCAAACTAACTGAAGCCGAAATTTACATTATATTTGTAGTGGTGGCAGTTCCCACCACTTATAATATATTAATATGTATACTTACGGTTGTGCTCTTATGATACAAGAAGGTTATCTCATGCTGGTTTGGGCTTACAGAACCGCTCCAGCTTCACTTTGCGGCCCTCTTGCCCAAAACCAGCATGAGATAACTCCTTATCTCATAAGAGACAACTATAAGTACACATATTAATATATATTGTATGCCCCTCCTTGCCAGGGAGCATCAAGAACAGTGTCATCAGGTATGGTCAGGTGGGTATCCACTGTCACCTAGGCACTGGTACAGAACAGACATGTTAGTGTCCCATGGCAGTGCACACAGCTGTGTCATGTATGTGATACATCCATACTCACCCATCAGTACCCACTGACACCCCACGTATGTGAGGGTGGTCACTCAGCCTGGATCCATTAATACGTATATATACTGTATGCATATGCAACATCAGTCAACCCAGGGTACTTGGCACACACTAGGTGATGATACCATGTTATCTTACTATCTGGCAGTTGATGCTGTGGAAACTTTTTCTGTTCCTGTACACTTCCTCATCCACGGTAGGTGCTAAGGTGGCCACATGGGTACAGTCTATAGCACCCAGTACATTGGGCATGCCATGCATGGTGTGAAATGCCTTATTTTAGCACAGATATCTGATCAGCCATGGGGAACCATATGTGGACATGCACATGGTGGAGGAAGGCATCCGTGACCCGATGCAGGGCCCTTGACACGGACAACTGACTGACAGCTGTAACATTCCTCGCAACCCTCTGGAAAGATCATGTGGCATAGTATGACAGGGCACACAGGACTTTTGTTTCCTGGACATGACATTTGATCTACATGTCAGGGTGTCAGCTGCTCTTGAGGTATGTGGCAGAGACCTGAAATTGTGTCATGGTCCAGGTGGTACTGCTCAATGCACTGTCTCTCACAGAGCTCAGCCACAGTGGCACAGGGTCTGGATATCCTGGGTCTGTGTCATCTCCTCCAAGCCCTTTCCTCTCCTCAGATCCTCCCACAGGAGGACATTCATGAGTAGCTCAGGGCACATCCTGCAGACCCCTGAGGTCACTGCACCTCTTGGTCTGAAAGCTGCTACTCATTGTACATTGTGCCATGTACCATGTGGAGCACCTGCCGCTACAGCCGCAGGGTCCCTCTTAAGTGGACTATGACTTGACATGCCCATGGGGTCTTGCACATCATCAGGTGTCACTGCCCAGCATCTCATTCTGCATCTTGACATGGTGGCTGCAAGTGCGCCACACTATGGAGGCATGTCTATGCCCGAGGTTAGACAGCTGGTGGTGCACCTTGCAAACTGTGGCAGGTATCTGCCCCACATACACTGATAAGCCCTCAGGGGACCCTCTGGGAGGTGAAGAGCCTGGGGAAGTGATTGGATGTGTTTTACCCTACTGTGTGCTACTTTTCAGTCCATGTCCCAGGTCTTGGAAATACAGGATACCCATAGTGTATACACCTGTTATCTATGTAACACACCACCTACGGTGTACACCTTGTTCTGTCTGCCATGGGTGCCCTATGTGCTGTGTCCTGTGTGTTGTCCTTACTAGCAGTGTCCGTGTGTGTACAGGGTGTTTTTGCTGTGCTGCTAACTTTTGCTCTCTCTTGTGTCTCCACAGGACTTCCAGGGTGGCTGGACATCATTGTCCTGGGTGGCCAATCCAGCTGAACAGGGCTGTGTCCTTTGTGAGTGGCACCTTGGTGGCACAAGGTGCCCCTCAACCTTCCATACCACCTGTCTTGGAGGGTAGGCTTGTCAGACAGCCACTACAAGGACAAGGTGGGGGATATGTGGCCATACCGAACCATCAAAGATGTGTTTGCTGGTGACTGTGGTGCATATTGTGTGTGCTGTTGTCAGTGTCATCCTGCCATGTCCCCATTACTCATGGCTGTCTCCTCACTTTTTCTGTTCTGGGGTATCATGGACCACTGTGGTGTCTGGTGCTGCACTGGGTAAACACTGTTACTAATTCTCTGTGCTCCAGCAGGGACTCTGAAGATGTAGAGGACTGGGGGGACAGTGTTAACATATGCCTTTTGTAGGACTGTTTGGCCCTGTGTTGTTCATTTTGTCTAATTTCCCAATAAAGATGCCTGTTCTGCATACACTGGTGTTCTCATCATTCCCAGCTGTCGTATGTGTCTGCAGTTGGGCTGGGGGGCTGCATTATACATCTGCTGGCAGCCCACTGTACCTGGCACTGCCTAGGGGTGTGCTTGGTTGTGCTGCAGGGGTGTATGCTGTCCCTGCATCCATCGCTGTGGCCTGTGCTGTACCTTGTTGGTTCCTATGGTGAGCGCCTCATCTGGGCCATTGGGTATGTCTGTGTTCTTCTCGGCATTCAACATGTGCAGCGGAGGCATGTACTAGCTCTGTCCTGGGTACATGCTGTATTGGTGGACAGGTCCCAATGGAGTCATTTGAATCCATGGTTTCCCATCTGCTGCCCTGCCATGCATTCCAGGGCACTGTCCAGGTACATGGGCAGGGTGGGGATGACCACCCACACCCATGGGTGCTGGCACCTCTGTGTGGCTGTCACACAGTGTGCATGGCACCCTCTGTGGTGATTCCTAATGCTTTCTGATGGATGATGTACCATACTGGGGTGTCTTGTTCTGTGCCACTATAGTGATGTGCCCAATGTCCTGCACATTCTCCAGTGCCAGTGTATGCCATGTCCAGCATTGGGTGGCTCATGGATGTCACCCTGCATCCTGTGTGCTGTCAGTTGTCCTTGCAGCGGCATCTGCCTGGTACTGTGCATATGGGGCTGTGCATGCTGGCCATTCCTCATGCACTGTGTGCACCTGTGTTATACACCCTGGTCTTTGCACCTGACTGACATAGTGCAGGTTGTGCATGAGCATACAACACTGCACACACACTGTTATGTGGACATGCCCCAGGCATGTGCGTGCTTTGTGTGGTGCATAGCTATGCATCTGCCCACCAAGCACAGGGTGTACTGCCATTCATGAATGTTAGTGGTATAGTGTGTGCAGTATATTGTTGCATACCATTGCACATGTCACTTACACACCATGCATCTGCAGCCAGGGCTTTTGGACAAGGCCCCAATGAGGGCAATCTTGAAAATGTATTCTAAAGTGATTAGGTACTGAATGAGTAGCTTTATGGATATGAGTAATGTGTTCACACTTTCAAAAAGGAGGAGAAGGTGGTCATTAGCGTTGTGAATATGTGGAAGTTCAACAAACAGACTTTAGGGAGACCATATAGAAGAATTATACTAGTTGAGATGAGAGAAAGCATTAACTAGCTCTTCAAAGTGAGGTCTCTCAAGAAAAGAGTATATTGGGGGCCAGCCTGTCAGAGCACCAGTAGGGCCCTGCTCGTGATGCTGTCGACCCAGATTTGGGAACATGCTGGGGACATTGGGGCTTGGCTTGGAGTAGAAAGATGCCCTCCCTATAAGGAGAACAGCTAGCTCTGCTGTTATACTGCTACCTGGGTGACCACAGGTGGCAGTGCTCCTGGAACAGCTTAGTGGAGGAGACACTCTGGCTGGTGCTGAACCACACGTGCTTACGTGTGTGCACATGTGAGGAAGGAACAAGGAAAACAGAAAATGCCGGCCAGTAACAGGATAATGATCCACAGCCTTCTCAGGCCCTGCACGAGGACATTGCCCTACTCTGAGCTTGATCCTGAGGTGCAGTGGAGTTAGGGAGCCACGCCACCTCTGCCAGGGGAGGAATCCATGGGGGATGGAACTGAGTTAATCCTGCAAGAATCTGGGGATGGGATGGGGAGCCCAGCCTAGAAAGGGCATGGTCTGTGCATGGGGTCATAAACAGAATAACCATGGTGAATTCAGAATCAAAAGAAAAAAAAGAAAATGGTGAATTATGGAAATGTTATATAGCTATTTTGCAGATATTAATTAGATGAAAAGAAAAGTCAGTTCAGGATCAAGAATGACTTATGGATTACACAATTATAACTACATGTGGCTCAGTTTCAAGCTATAGTTGTTGATATACAAAGGAAGGTACAAAAGTAACATGCTGTATGACTGCCTGCCCCCACTGTTTGAGCAGGTGCACCTACAGCTCAGCTGAGAATCAGATCAGGGACCCTAAATCCCAAAGGAAGGAGTTCTAACTATCCGCTAACAAGAAATTCCCAATAGATGGGGACTACACTGGGCCTTTGACACAGATTGCAATCTCAACAACCACCACCAGAGGTCTCTCAGTTGATACTATTTCTAAGAACTGTCAACTCTTTAACATTTGCAGCTCTCACATCTAGATGGCAGTGCTTTGCACAGACTACCTTTCCACATACTGTATGCAGAACTACCTGCCCCTTTTAGAGGAGTAGTAGTATTTTATTTCTTTAGCTCATTCCTGCTGCTCAGGGCACTTCACCCATAAAACATACAATATAAATGCACATTTAAAACAGCTAAAGAAACAATAAATACCTGCTGAATTACTAAAATCCTGATAAAAGTGACAGCCAGTACTGGGAGGTAGCTAGCTGTCAATGGAAATATCAAAGCTACAGAAATTCAGAATAGACATAAGGAGCCAGAAGAACTGTGGGTCACCCTGGAAACAGGAAATGGGACAGCCATGCGAATTGGGGTTGTCTACAGGCCTCCAGACCAGGTGGAGGACATAGACACATTACTATTAGAAGATATACAAAACATGACAGCTAAAGGGAAGGTTCTAATAATGGGAGACTTCAACATGCCAGATTGGTCAATACCAGCAGGAACATCTGCCAGAACTAGACACATGGTGGATTCCTGCAGGGGAGGGCCTCAAACAACTTGTACAGCAACTCACAAAAGACAGGGCTATCCTAGATCTAGTACTGACTAACAGGGAAAGGATCAAAGATCTCCAGGTAGAAGGTCACCTAGGGGCCAGTGACCATCACATGGTATGGTTCAATTTGGCCACTAGAACTAAATCATCCCATTCCAGGGCAAAAATATGGGACTTCAGAGGAGCTGACTTTGATAAGATGGCCAACAGAGTTAAGCTAGCCCTGGCAATAATAAATACAGGTGAGGGTACAGGCAAAGTGGGCAAGCATTAAGGATGCAATACTTGAAGCAACATCCCATTGTGTTAGAGAGAAAGGGAATGCAAAAGAAGAACGAAACCACTTTGGTTCTCAAAAACAGCAGAGAAAGGTCAGAGCCAAAAGGAAATATAAGGTAACGCAGTGGGATGAAGATAGGGAGGAATACCAAACCTCCTAAGGGAAGCAGGAAGGCAGTAAGACAGGCAAATGCCCAAAACTGAGAAACACTAGCACAAACAGTAAAGAAGGTGACAAGACTTTCTATAGATACATTAGTGAAAGGAGAAAGTCCAGAGGTATTGCTAAGATCAAAGGGATAAGGTGGCATATGAGGAGGAGGACCATGTAAAAGCATCTATCCCAAATAGATACATCTGCTCACTATTTACCGAAGAGAAGGTAGGGCAGGGCCACAGCTCAGTACCAGGGACGGTGGGGGAGGGAGTGTGCATTAGTCCCTTCACAAAGAAAGAGTCCTACAAGAGCTCGATAAGCTCAGAGTGGACAAAGCAATGGGACCTGATGGCATACATCCCAGGGTATGAAAGGAGCTAAGGGTGGAACTAGCAGAGCCATTATCAGAACAATTTAGTGAGTCTCTGAGCACAGAGAGATCCCAGAAGACTGGAGAAGGGCTCATGTGATCCTGCCCACAAGAGTGGTAGCAGGGAGGAGGCAGGGACTACAGACCAGTCAGTCTTACCTCAGTAGTGGGCAAGATTATGGAGGCACTCCTTAAGGAAAGGATAGTACAACACTTGGAATCCATAGGAGCACAGGATCCAAGACAGCATGGGTTTACAACAGGAAGGTCCTGTCAAACTAATCTCAGATTTCTTTATCTGGGTAACCAGAGTGGTGGACCAAGAGGGAGCAGTTGATGTCGCTTGACTTGACTTCAGCAAAGCTTTCGATACTGTTCCACAGAAGATTGATTAATAAGCTGGGTAGACTTGGATTGGGTCAGAAGTTGGTGAACTGGGTGGCAAACTGGTTGGTGGGCAGAAAACAGAGAGTGGTGGTAAATGGTATACAGTCAGAAGAGATGCAAGTCACAAGTGGGGTACCTCAGGGATCAGTCCTGGAGCCAGTGCTCTTCAATATCTTCATCAGTGACATTGCATTGGACTGGAGGGTAAGGTTTGTCTGTTTGCAGATGACACCAAGATCTGCAACAGAGTAGATGATCCAGATGGGGTGGGCAGAATGAGAAGAGATCTGGTTAAACTAACAAAATGGCCAAATGAGTGGGAACTGGGGTTTAATGCAAAGAAGTGCAAGATCATGCACATAGGGAAGAAAACCCTGAAGCTACCTGTATGCTGGGAGAGGAGCTGCTGGCAGTCACAGGGAAGAAAGAGACTTGGGCATCATCATCACTGATGACCTGAAATCATCCAAGCAGACCACTAAAGCAGTAAGTAAGGCTAGGGGGATATTGAGGTGTATTAGTAGGGGTATCACAAGTTGGAAGTGGGACGTAATAATCCTTCTTAACAAGACCCTGGTTAGGCTCCCATCTGAAGTACTGCATGCAGTACTGGAGGCCACACCTTCACAAGGACATTAACCAAATTGAGGCAGTCCAGAGAAGGGCAACCAAAATGGTGCAGGGACTGCATCAGAAAACATATGAGGACAGCTTAATGGAGCTCAACATGTATACCATTGAGCAAAGAGAGGTGATATGATCGAAACATTCAAACACCTTAAGGGCATTAACAAGGTGAAAGAGTTTAACATGTTTCAATATAAGAAAAATAGCAGGACAAGAGGACACAGCATGAGATTAGAGTGAGGCCGATTAAGGGGCAATGTGAGGAAGTTATTTTTCACAGAAAGGGTGTTGGATGCATGGAGCGGCCTACCTCAGAAAATGGTGGATATGAATACAGTGCAGGGCTTCAAACAGGCATTGGATAGGCATAAGGGAGCAATACAGATGAGTATGAATAGATAGGCCATTGACAGATCAAAGGCTGATGGTACATTCATAAGGTAGAAAAGAAATGGGCAGACTGGATGGGCCTTGCAATCCTTATCTGTCGTCAATTTCTATGTTTCTGTGTTTCAAAGGCCTCCTTGAATAAGTAGGTCTTCAGACCCTGTTTAAAGGCCTTCACAGAGGCCTCCCTCAGTGATCTTGGCAGCGAGTTCAACAGGGTGTGTCGGCTACCTCAAAAGTATGATCACCCAATGACTTTAGACTCACCCTGGGAACAGCCAGAAGGCTCAGTTTGGAGGAGCAGAGGGTGCAAAAGGTATAATAAGGTGTGCAGAAGTCTCTCAGATAAAATGGAGGCATATCATACCCTGTTTATCACTGTTATGTCTTCCCCACTCAAAGGCAGGCACACATATAGATCATATTGGGAATCAAACCAGGGGCTTTCAGTCCTGATGACAACTTTAAACAGGAAGGAAATTCCCCTTAGCTGGGAAGTTAGACAGAAGCTATGACTGTAACAAAGAAACATTAAAACATAGAATTTGTCCTTGAAAGCATGACCCACTCAGTCTTCCCAGATGGTCCCTGCCTAGTCTATTTCTGCAGACCCTAACTGGACTCTGGTGACCTTCTCTCCTCCCTGCCTTTTACTGATATTCTCCTATGTCTATCCAATATATGATTGAAGCCCTCTATTGTTTTCACTGCCACCACTTTACATGAAAGTCTGCTCTAGGCTTCCACCACTCTTTCAGTGAAGTAGTACTTCCAAACAGTCCTCAGACTTCTCCTTCCAGCTTTATTGCATGCTTTCTGGTCCTAGTGTTCTATCTCATTTGAAAGAGTCTCCCTCCTGCAACCTGTTCACCCCATGAGGTACTTGTTAGGTCTCTATCATGCCCCTCATCCACTCCTCACTTTCAGAGTGTACATGCTGAGATTCCTCAATCTCTCTTACAAGGTTTTAATGCAACTTCTGACCCATTTGGTTGCCCTCCTCCAGACTGCTTCTACCTTTTTTTAAATTTAATATGCTTTATTCAGTTTTCAAAATACCAACAAAGCATTAAACAATACAACAGTTATAACGCTGGTCCAAGTACATGTACATTGCATTAGTTAACTGACCGTGATTCTCCCATTCCTCCCTCCCCTACTACCCCATCCCACCTGCCTGTCCCACCCCTGGTTTCCTTCCCCCTCCCAATCCACCCTTCCCAAAGCCAATCCACTGATTATACTCCTGCAGGCCAAATCTCTAACCCAATAAGGGGAAACAACTAGAGGAGATGTATTATCTATCCAAGTGAAAAAAAAGTAAGAAGGACAAAGAAAAAAAATTGGCAGCGGGATATTGTTTAAACTCCATCTATGGTAAACTACTCCATTGCCCTACTTAAGGAAGAGGGTGTGTACGGCTCACCTCTCCCTGTTAGTGTGATGAGGCAATTGTCCATAACTCATGAAACTTCTCCCATTTAGCATTAAATTTAGACAAAACATTTCTATAACTAGCAATAGTTTTCTATCCTCAGATCATACAATATCCCAGCAAGCCATTCCTGATAAGTGATAGAAGTCTGATCTTTCCAATGTTTTAGTACTAAGGCTTTAACTGTGAGTGATATTAAGTTAATATAGTATCTACTTTCTTTCACTCGACTACTGTGTCATCTCCCAGTAGACAAATCTGCAGAGTAAATAGATCTTGTAACCCTAACAAAGGATCAGTTTTAGTCTTAATCTCGGACCATAAGGGAGCCACCAAAGGGCATTCCCAAAATATATGGAATGGGAGTCTTGCCTGCCCACATCTGAAGCAGTCATCTTTTGGCAATCTCCCATTTTACATAACTTTACAGGTGTCAGGTGCATGGAATGGAGAATATAAAATTGTATCAACCTAAGTTTGTCATTAGCGCTATATAAGTATATTCCTTTCTATATGTCTCCCAGATAAAATGATTGTTAGGAATGTGTCAATCCAATATTGGAGTATACAACTTTGTTTTGATGCAATCTCTCCTGCAGAATGCCACAAGACCAGAAACCACATGCGGTCGCCAAACAAGGACTGAAATAACAGAAAAGCCTCCCCATCATTGATATCCCACCGATTGGATCCAAACCAAGCGACAAGCCGATGTCTAATTTGGTAAATATACTAAGCCCATTTGGATGAGAGGTGGAAACTCTCTAGTATTTTTGTAGTAACTTTAGCTTCCTGACTCAGTTAGGTCACTAACCGTCATGTTTGGAGGCAATCCCAACTTATATGGTGAAAGGAGCTCCGCACCAACCTTAAAATTAGGGTTACCAAACAATGGTTGTGAGACATCTCTAGTATGTTTAATCCCCAAGGACCTGCACATTTGGTTGTGAACCTTGATCGGCGTGAGAATAACCGTGGACCCTATCAGTTTAGATACTGCCTTGGAAGTGTATACCATAGACTCTCAGGTGCCACTTTGGAGTTTTAATCAGATTTCTCTCTAGTTGCAACCATATGGGATTATACTGGGGTTAATGTTTAAGGGAGTAGTTGTCCACCTCATATATTTAGCCATATGGCTCGTCAGATAATTGTGATAAAAATTCTGGAGCTTCAGGCCTCCCAGTTCTTTCAGGACACTCAGATAGTTATTGGATCTCCTGTGGGGTTTATTTTGCCATAAAAATTTGGTAAATATGCTTTGAAGCTACCGAAACCATGAAGAGGAAGATATATATTCAACATGTTCAGAGGATAAAACTCTGGGTAGCACATTAATTTGATAACATTAACTCTCCCTTGAAGGGATATATAGAGGAGACCTTCTAATTAAGTCCTGCTGAATGGTTAGTAGAAGATTATCCAAATTATACTTCTTCAGAAGAGAAACTGAAGTCACCAAGGTAATACCCAAATATTTAAGCCCTATTTGTCCAGGCCATCAGAACCCACCTATATCACCTTTAGAAGCGTACACATTGGTGGCATCATTTCAGAATATTCTTATCTTCACTTCACAGCCTCTCCTCCTTAACCCCCTGCTCTCTTCCCCCCTTCTTCTGTTATATCCTCTTCCCTTTTGCCACTCCCACCAAACTCACCTTTACCTGTTCCTACCTCATCCATGCCCCTCCTTAGTCCCCACCCTCCTGGCTGTGCTTAGTCACCTCTCTCCACCTACCACCGCCTACTCCCACGTCTCCGACCCCCCTTCCCTGCCCTGCCGTCTCTTGGTTCCACTGGCTCGGCTTGACTTTGACACTTTGCCGCTATTGCCGTAACTCCTCTGCCTCTATCCCCTCTCACGGCATCCTCACTCTCACCCTGCCGTCTATCGGTTCCACCAGACCGGCTGTATTTTCCTACTTCCTACCGCTGTTGCCGTCTACTGCCGCTCCCCCTACCACCCTCTCTTAGCCTGCCGTCTTTTGGCTCCATAGGCCCGGCCGCGGTTGGTACCTCACCGCTGTTGCCGTATCTGGCGCACCTCCTCTTCCACTTAATCTCTCCTCCATCCTTTTGCCAGTTTCCCTTCCTTGTGTCTTTTCTGCAGTGCCTATCCTCTCTTATTTTCTGCCTTCTACTATTCACATTTTGAGTAGGTTCCATGATCAAGTGCTAAAAGTATATTTTTGTTTACTAATGTATGTTACATTGCCATATGTATTTCTCTCTGCATTTTTGTACTCGTTGTCTTAATAATCTGGCTGTACTCTTTGTGTATTGTAATTGTACTTCCCGGGTTCGTGCCTGAAAACAGTCACTTACTGACTAGCGCACTTACCCGGTTAACAAAACTAAATAAATAAAATAAAATAAATAAAATATTCAACTTACACTTTGAGAACCTACTAAATTCCTTTACTATATCTAACATTTTAGGGATGACCTTGATTGGATCTGATACATGGAGTAGAAGATCGTCCGCATAGGCAGATAATTCCAACTCTAATGGACCAACTGGGATTCCAGTTATAGCTGGAGACAATTTCAAACTATGAATCAGGGGCTCTAGATACAGGTTAAACAACAAAGGTGAGAGTGGCACCCTTGTCACGCTCCCGAAAGTAATGGAAAACTGTTGGAGAAAATCCATTGCAATAGATTCTGGCCTTAGGATTAGAATATAGATGTTTAATCCACCAATAAATTCCAGAGGAAAACGAATTGGTCCATGGTACTAAACAAAAATTCCAACTCACCCTATCAAAGCTTTCTCCGCATCCAGGGAGACAAGAGCCAGCCGGGTGTTGTACCTCCTGGATCTGAAAAATCAAACAATTACGAAAATTGTCTGAGGATTTCTACTGCGATAAATCCTATTTGTTCAGGACTAATTAAGCTATCCCAAACATTAGTAATTCTAGATGCTAAGATCTTGGCTAAGATCTTAACATCATAATTCATCAGGAAATCGGCCTATAGTTAGATACTTTATCTTTAGGTTTCCGGCTTGGGTAGACAATAATAGTAGCTTCTAGTAGCGTAGAGTCAACAATGCCATGGGCACAAATGTATCCATATAGTTCCTGGAGGATAGGAGTGAGCTCCTGCTCAAATGTTCAATAAAAATTTGGTGGGTATTCATCTGGTCCTGGAGCTTTGTTAGGTGACAGGGATTGAATAGTCCTTGTTATTTCAGCCCGATATAGGGAAGTAAGTTGGACCTTTTGATCCTGGCTAAGGGTAGGAAGGAAGTTTAGTCAGATATTGTTGAATCTCCATATGATTAGGACTATTATCTGGGTGACCATATAGCTTTTATAGAATTTTTCAAATTAGTCCACTATAACTTGGCGTGGTTACTATATTCCCCATCCACGTGGTTAAACAGGTGACCAATCTAGATTCCTCTTGCTGCCTCAATTTAAAAGCCAAGAGGTGCCAAGCTTTGTCTCCCTGATCCAAGTATCTAATGTGTGTTTTGAACAGCGCATATTCAGTCTTTTCCTTAATGTGTTCGATATTGATCTTTAAGCACCGTAAACTGAAGCATATCCTCTTCAGTGGGAGAAGAGTTAATCCTAATTTCCAGATTCTGAATGGAATCCAGCAACGATTTAGCAACCCTCTCCTTATTCTTTTACAGGTAGCTGCCAATCTGATAAATTCACCTCTTAAGTAACATTTCAGGAAACACCATAGCTGATCATATGCTACTATGGAGCCCTGCTATATTCTAAATATTGGTTAACTAGTGTACATATCTTATCTACTATATTCTCTTGTGCTACTAATTGAGTATTAAGCTTCCATTGAGTATGCTTAGGAATGGCTTGGGCAACATCCCTTCAAACCAAATCAAGGAATGATCTGACAACACCCTAGGGAAATTCCGAAGCCACTGGGCCCATCAGGATGACTCGATTAACTAGGAAAAATCCAGATCAGAATAGGATTTATGGCTAGCCAAGTAAAATGTATACTTCCTCCTATGTGGGTAAAGGAGGCACCACAGGTCTGAAAGGCCCAAGCCTTCCATCATTTTGTGCAAAGATTTCTGTGCCAGAGATAGAGTCTGACCACTCAGTAGTTCTATCTAGCTTATCATCATAGGTGAGGTTCCAATCCCTGCTAGTATTATTGGGAGATGTTTAAAAGGTGCTAGTTTAAGGGCTATTTGAGAAAAGAATTCTGAGAGGAATAATTAGGTCCATAAATTGTCCCTAGAATAATTTCTCTGTGATTCAGCAACCCTCTGATTACCAAAAATCACCCTTCGGATCCCCAATTTCTTGTAAAGGTTGAAACTGTATCCCTTAGTAACCAACATTGCAACTCCTCTTTGAGAAGTGGAGTTGCCACCTAAAAACATGTCCAATGTGTTCTCTACATAACAAATTACTTTCCCAGCTAACAAATGTGTCTCTTGTAAAGAGCCATGTCTAAATGCATTAAAGCCAAATGTTTAAGAATTTGATGGCATTTTAATCTACCCTTCCCTTTAATATTCTATGATGCAATTCTCATGCCAACTTATCCATATAGAAGGGACCATTCAAGACAAAAATCCTGAGGCGTGGCTTGCAGGATTAGCCATGGGTAAAGATAATATCTGCAGAGACTGGCTATGGGCCATCCCCCCATACAAACCACAAAAAGCCCACTACATAACACCATACCAAATTCTGACCCTTAATCCCAAAAACTACCCCCGGGCATAATCGTTATGTTATACAACATGCCCTTATAGGTAAACGTGAATCCAACTACCCCAGTCCCAAGACCGCACCACCAACTGAATATTGGCACAATACTCCTCATGCTACCCTGGATTACCCATCCGTCCCTCCCACCCTTCTCCCAGGTCTATCCTTATATCACCATGCACTGTAAATATATATTACAACACCTTTTCTATTAACTAGAATTCAAAAATTCCCTTCCAAAATAAACAGAAATCCTGACTACAAGTAGTATCAGTATAAAACAAGAAGAAAAGCGGAAGGTGGGTCAAACGGTATAACTACCTCTATATTCCTTAACATACCAGCCCTTAAACAGCAGGCTGTTCAAATAGTTCTTTGAAGCCTAAATATAAATCATAAGTCACTGTCCTCTGTGGTAGTCAGCGATCATCCTCGCTTCTTGGACACAGAAGTAACTACCTATTACTTTATAATATCAACCCCAAATAGTTAACCATTTAATTAAAGTCTTTGGAACACTTATCCATTTCCAGCCTATTTTGTAACATATCAGTTTGCTATCTATCCCCGCCTTATTATAACCTTAGTACAAGGGAACAGAAATTCAGTCCGCTAGTAAATTACTAGAATAAAGTCCAACGTCCCTTTGTCAAAATCAGAAGCTCGATCGATGAATTTGGTTAAACATAACTTGCACAAAGGAAAAGACAGGACACTCGCACTTTAGCTAAGTAACCACAAGATGGCAGGCTTTCCCCATCAATATTGAAACACAGTCACTTAATTAAATCTGGATACCATTTCTTGCATGATTCAAAGGCTGGCTCAAGGACTCAAAAGAATGCCATTGACCTTCTCTATTAATCTGCAGAATAGGTGGATAGCGCACCTGAAACGGATACCAGCTGGTATTAATTTAGACACTAGAGGATGAAAGACTGAGCACTTCTGGCGCACTGAATAGGGAAGATCTTGAACCACCTGAATCGTTTTCCTTCCCATTGTAGCTCAGCTGCCTCTTTTAATTTTGACAGAATAAACTGTTTATCCAGAAAATTAGAAGCCTAAAGAGGAAGGAGCGAGGGGTGATCCGCTGAGGCATTGGCTGTAACGATCTATGGGCTGTTTCGATTACAAGCGCAGACCCATTGGGAGAAGGCCCTGCCAACTTTTGCATAGTTTTTGGGCAAAAACTGCCTGACACCACTCTTAGCCTCGGAGGCCAATACCACTAATTATTTCTTCTTGAGCGGCCCACGAGATCCTCTAAGTGATCCTCCACTTTTTAACTTTATGTCTTAGGGCGACTATGTCTGGATCTATTCTTGCCCTCAATCGTCCAACGATGAAATCCTGGTCTGCGTCTTTCGTGCGTGTGCTTAGCTGTTCTAATGATAACTTCATACCCCTTAAGTCAGAGGCTAAGGCGAGCAATGTTTCTTTCATAGGGCCCATTTCCTCTAAACAGCTCTTCTGTTAATATGCCCTGTTGTTTGGGGAGGTGGTAGATTCTGACCCACCGCTTTGGGTCGCCGGGTTCTTGTCTTTAGCTGGAGTCAGCGGGAAGTGTCCCGGAGGCCGACACTTTCATCTCAGCTTCATTTCAAAACTAACTCAGGTAAGCAGAGGTTCAGTTTCTAAAGGTACTCTGCTACTCTTTCCTCGTTAGCACTGAATTCAGGTTCATGTTTACCAAAATACACTCGATTTTAGGAGGAGGGTAGGAGAGCGATCTAAGAGAGCTCCTCACAGGGCAGCCATTACACCAGAAGTCCTGGACTGCTTCTACCTTGTTCATGTCCTTTCTGAGGGTGTAGCATCCAGAACTGGACACAATACTCCAGGTGGGGTCCACAAGCAAGTGATACAGTGGCAACACTTCCTCTGTCTTCCTGCTGGAGAGAACTCTCCCCATGCATCCCAGCATCCCACTGGCCCTACCACTGCTTTGCCACATTGCCCTGAAACTTTGATTTCATCAGATAAGATACCCCAAGGTCCCTTTCCTTCTTAGTGACTATCAATTCCTCCCCTATCCCGGGCTTTGCTTCTGGGTTCCTATGCCTTAGTTGCATAATTTTGCACTTTTGGCATTGAACTCCAACTGCCATGCTTTTGACCACTCCTCGGAGTTTCCCAGATCCTATGCATTTTCTCCACCTCCAGAGTATACATCCTACTTCAGATTTTAGTGTCATCTGCAAAAGGCACCCTGTCCTTTCCAGTTCTTCTGCAATGTCACTTATAAAGGCACTGAAGAGGACTGGTCCTAGTACTGAGCCCTGTGGCACCCTGCTGGTCTCTCTCCCCTTACATACCATTAGGCACCACCTCTTTCACCTATTGACCAGTCTCTACCCAGTCCACCATTTTGAATCCCACCCCTCAGCTGCCTAATTTCTGCATTAGTCTCTTGTGCAGCACCGTGTTCCAAGCCTTGCTAAAGTCCAGATAGACCACATCCACTGCACTCCTCTCATATATTTCCCTTGTCACCCAGTTGAAGAAATCAATCAGATTATTCTAGCATGACTCCTTCCCGGAATCCATGCTGTCTTTGAGCTTGTAGACCACTGGATTCAGAAACTCTACCAACATTTTCTTTAACAATGATTTTATTAATTTCCCCACCACTGATGTGAGACTGACTGGCCTGCAGTTGCTAGCCTCCTCCTGCTGCTGCTCTTATGAAGAGGATCATGTCTGCTCTTCTCCAGTCCTCTGGAACCACTCCTGTTTCCAATGAGCTGTTGAACATGGCCATCATTGGGGCAGCTAACATCTCTTGAGCTCCTTTAGTACCTTGTGTGTATCCCATCCAGTTCCATAGCTTTGTCCTCTTTCAGAGCTGCAAATTTCTTCAGGACTCTTTCCTCTGAAAATGGAATTGTGTCCACCAACCCGCCCACATTCGTGCTGCTCCTGGTGGTCCATCCTCCATTCCTCCACTGTGTGAGCAAGTACCTGTTTAGGATGTCTGCTTTTCTTGATCCTCTTCTGCACAGTCACCCTGCTGCCCTGATTATTCTTACTATCCTCCTTTTGCTTTTCCTTTTCTTTTGTGAAGAAAGTTTGACCTTGTGCTACCTCTTTTGGCTATTCGTTCCTCTGTCTGTGCCTTTGTTCCCCTCACTGTCTTTCCTGCTTCCCTCTATTTTACTTAGTATACTTCCATGTTTCTCTCTCTCTGCATTCTTTATACCTCTTGAATGCCACCTTTTCCCCTCATCCCCTTGGTCAATTCCCTAGAGAACCATAACAGTCTGTTTTTCCATCTACCTGTACTTTTACTCACTTCCTTCATGCAGAGGTTGGTTGCCTTAGGTATGTCCTCCTTATTTTCCCGCATGTGCCTCTACCCCCTCAGTGGCAGTCCTCTCCTACAAGTCAGTTTCTAGAGCAGTCTCCCATGTCTTTAAAATATGCCCTCCTTAAGTCCAGGACTCTCATTCTTATGTGGTTTGCCTCTGGTCCCATCTTTTTTTTTTTTGCTATAGAGCTGTTTTATGTGGCTGAGTGCTGGCTGGCTCTTCAGCCCCTACTGCCTTCCCTTGACTGGCCTACCATCTCACCCCAAGTCTTACTTGCTTATTCCCCATGGCTTATCCCTTGTGGTGGGGCTGGGGAGGCTGTGCCCTCATCCCTAAAGTCCAGATCCAGTTCACAGGTCCTGGGATAAAGGCATGGGTCAGGGAAGGCAGGCGGTGCTTCCTTAATGCACAGCCTCTGCATTTCTACTGTTTCTTCCTGTCCCCAAGACCAGCATGCTTGCAATGGCATGGGCATGTGCGTGAAGACGTTGCATGTACTAGAATGCCTGTCATGGCCATTAGAAAGGTGACCACCTGCTGTGTCACATAACCTCTGCTGGGTGGCATCAAACAGTGTCTCATGTTGTCCCACCTCCCCGAATGAGGAGAGCTGTCTATGTAAACTCGATCTTCCTTCCCCAAGCTGGCCTTTGAGCAACCCTGTTCTGTTCCTGAACCTGGGTTTCTGGGATGGTTGGAGATAAGGTTCCCAGTGCCTCAGCCCTCCATGTCACCAGGCTGGCATCCTCTGTTTCCATCTCAATGTTAAACCACATTGTACAGTGATCACTGGTACCTAGGGACTGCCCACTATGACATCTGCCATGCTGTCCTGGTTTGTAGCACAAGTTTTAGTACTGCCCTGTCTCTAGTGGGTTCCTTGACTAGCTGTCTGAGAAAAGCCCATTGTAGGAGTCAGGTATGCCCTTCTTGCTGAAGCTACAGTTGGAAGGTTCCAATCCCACATCTGGCAGACTGAAGTCCCAAACAACAGCACCTCCCCATGTTGCCATCCTGATGATGGCTTCCTTGCCCTATCCAACTCCTCTCTGTGTGTTGGGGATCTGTATACTACCCTGTACAGATAGAAGCCTCAATACCTGTCTCCAGGAATACCCTCAACACCTACAGCTCTACTTTTCCTCATAGTGCCCCTTTACTTCCATGACTTTGATTACATCTCTCACATATAGTACAACCTCCTCTGCTCCTCCTCCTCCCTCCCTTCCCTAGCTCTCCTGAACAGAGAGTAGCCAGGTATGACCCTGTCACAGTTGTGGCTGTCAGTGCACCATGACTCCATTATGACCACCAAATCCAGGCTAGCCACCACCATGATGGCCTCGGGTCCAGAATTTTATTTTCCGACTCCTTGCATTGGTGCACATTGCTCTCCATACCCTTACTGCCTCCTGCCTGCTTTCCTGCTAGCCCTTCCTCCTACTTGTGCTGTTCCTTGAAGCCCCTCTGACCCCCTTCTTCCTTTGTTGCCTTCTTCATCGCCTGTTTCCTTTACTCCTTTCCTCTTGCTTTCTTGATTTATACCCCATTGTCCTCATCCTTGTCCCCACCCTGTCTTCTTGCACCCCTGCCCTTGGGGAGCTTACGCCCCTCGAGCTCTTCTTCTCTGCTGTTTCATCATCTTGGGGGCAATTGTTGCTTCCTGGTTTTGAGCCTCCCCTGGCTGGTTTAAATGCTCATTGAAGTAGCATTTAAACCTCCCACTCGGGACACGGTCCCCTCCTGGAGAGATGCAGGCCACCTCTCCCATAGAGGCCTATATCTTCTCAGTTTGGCCCCAGTCCCCAATTTAGCTGAAACCTTCCTCCATACACCATACCTTCAACAAACTGTTAGAAGCTCTGGTGTGGCGTGTCCTATCCTCTTCTCAGCTGTATGTAGGAAACACCTTGGCAAAACCACCACGTGTGCCACTCTGCTTGAGGCACCTTCCCAGCCCCTGAAATTTCCCTGCACTACCCCTGTCCTGTCCCTTACCAGGTCATTTGTCTTCAGGTGGACAATGACATCTAGCTCTCTCCCATCTCCAGCTTCCTAGAGATCCTCTGATCCGCTCTGCATCCATACTAAATGAAGCACCTCTCAGGCTCTTCAGCTCCCTCTCCCTTTCTCCCCCAGTCCCAAGTCTATCTCCCTAAGTTTGATCACCTCAAGTTCCCCAGTAGTTACTATTTTCTCATCATTGGGTTTTAATCATTTCAGCTTTATGTCCAGATGGTCAAGTTTTGCAAGGACTGCTCTTTTCACATCAATATCAAGTAGCAGCCACAGTTTCAGCTAAATTAAAGCCAGCCTCCAAGGATATATGACTTACCAATGGCTGTGTTTCTGATTCCTTTGCCCACCTCTCCAGCTGAGCGATTTTCTCCTGTCATTTTGAGGATTTGCCATCCAAAGTATCAGTCAGCATGAGGACAGTAATAAAGCCCATTTCTGAGCAAAACATACAGCTAAAAAGTTTTGGAAAACCTAATCAGGTGGTCCTCAGTACCATTCCTACTTAAAAGTTGGAAATGATATTGCAGGCACTTTTACAGAGTACAGTCAGACCTGGTTAATCCATAAGCATTTGTGTTAGCCCAATTTGTTATGTAATAAAATCTCACGTAGTAACCAAACATAAACCAGATGATGATTATTTTCAAAGATTTATCACTGTAAAAATATCACTGTAAAATTTCATTTTTAAATACAGTACAAAACATTTGTGTACTGTTTTATTTATATTTCAGTTACTTTTAGTTGCATTTTATGATATGCAACACTCTGAGAGACCTAGCCTGCATCTGAATTCACCTCTATCATTTAAAATGTAATGTTCTCTCACAGGAAAAGCAGCCAAATTTTAGCAAAATTAAGCATGATGTGATGAGCATGATAAGAATCACAAAGTGTGGGAGAGGGCTAAAAATGGTCAGAGGTGTAATTCTGTAATTAGTTTATCACAATGGCAGTGTTGATCTGGAGCAGACAAGAGGCTCACAGCTTGACAGCTGGCTGGGGAGCAGAACGATGGATTGGGCAGATTCTGAAAAGAACAATTGGTGCACTGTAAATCGTGTTTTTCTTTTTATTTTCAGTGCTGGCTTCTCTATTCTACCCTTATTCAGACTGGACAACTCCAGATTGTTTAAAATATTAACTTTATTAAAATAAGGTGAACTGCCACTTTAAGGCCCGGAACCTGGACCGGAGCAGTTTGACTGTTAGCCAGCTTGCCAGGAGCAGAACATTGTGGTTGTGTACAATCAGCAAGCTCTATCAGGAGAGCAGCTGTTTAAATCTTTTTCTTCACTGATGAAAAGGAGCCAGGACCACTAAAACTGGGAGCAGAACCACAGGTCGGGGACAAGCTTACATGGATGGGGAATAAGGAGTCATGTGACTTGGGGAGAGCAGCTGTTTAAATCTTTTTTTTCTTCACCAATGAAAAGGAGCCAGGACCAGAAGGAGTTACAGGTGGAAGCAGGCCACAACAGAGCGTGGCTCTTACATTTGTTTTCTCCAAAGGCAGAAAAGGAGCAGGAGCAGAAGGATGTGCATAGATTTACGGGGCTCTGGACCAGAAAACTGAAATTTAAAGCTGTGAGCAGAGTGGGGAACATGGAGGCATGCTGTTTAAATCTTTTGTTTCACCAATGAAACGGAGCCAGCCAGGGGACAAGAAGGGAGTTATAGGGGTGGGGAATAAGGAGACATGTGAACTGCCACATTAAAACCTTAACTCCGGACATGAGAAGAACAGCTGTTACCTAAAATAGCAGCAGCAGCGGGAGAATACACTCGGGCAGTCTGGAAGGCGTAGCTTTCCGCTGAGTAACATGCCAGAGGATTAACGGGGATTAAGAGTTCTGGCAATTAGCACTCTGTTAAAACCCTGTTAACACCTCAAATTGAGCTCAATAAAAACGGATTAAGGAGGTCATAGTTAATATGAATTAGTTAGCCTAGTTAAAGACAAATAAGCAGATTGGAATCTCAGTTTTATGTATTAAAGGGTAATTAACCTGAGAAAAATCCGTTTGCATCGTGTCTCATTGAATGTCAGACATATGGACTACTGCGGCATGGATTAACCAAATCTGACTGTACTCATAGGCTTTAAACAGGAGCTCCAGATTGTTATTGCCACTCATTATACAGCCTGTCTTGATGCAGCTGAAAAGCAAAGTTTGGAAGTCAGCCAGGGTATCGGGTAACAATTAGAATATAATATTCTGTTGATCTTTTTAAAAGTTAGAATCCTGGGTGAAGAGTACAGGTATTAAATATATATTAAGTGTTTTTAGTGAGCTTCTAGTAGAGACCAGCCTGTCACAAAGCACTCAGTGGAAGTGCATAAGCAGAGTATGATCATAAGCCCTGATCAGAGATTCTGCCCCCTCCATAATTTCCCATTATAAAACAATGACTGGAAATGGAGCATTGTGATTGGCTGACTGCATCCTAAAAGCTGATGTTAATGGCGAATGTACAATAAAATGATTAGAATTTAAAACTCATAAACTTTAACTAAACAAATAAGAACATTTTAGTTTAATGATGACATGAATATGCTATAGGTGTTGGGTTATTTTAATAAATTTTACCCTGGGGACATAAGTCACTCAGCTCCAGACGTAAGTCACCCAGCTCCATTGTGTGTCTCGCCATGTATGACTGTCTTCAGGGTTAGATTAACAGCTAGTAACTCCAACTGTCTGTCATCCTTAATGCTTAAATATAAAGGCATACAAGTTAACATTTATTCCCCATAGTAAACTATGTGGAGAAAGTCTTAAAATGGTCACTGTAGGTAACAGTTGTTAGTTATGGAGTTGGAAAAGAATACAGGTAAGTTAAGATGACAATTTAGTAGGAAATATTGGGCTTTTCTTTAAACTACCATATTCACAGTAGGTATAAAGTGAAACTGCAGTAACATATTAGACAAACTCTCTCACTTGGCAGTGACCCAGGAGAGATTGAATTACACAGAGGGTAAAATTAGATTCAAAGAACGTCAGGTAAACTCTGACAGCAAGAAAGTGATCAAAGGCATTCATAAAGGTATACCTGTGTGAAACTTACAGAGTGCTGATGAGGACAGGACACTGCGATCAGAATCAGTTATGCAAATGTACTGGTGAGTACTTACAGCATTTTTAGGTGTGGGGTTGTAGGGTTTCTAAGGGGTGGCCTTTTGCTTTACTGTTGTAGGAGCTGGGGGACAATGGGGTGGTGTTGGTGTTTTACCAGAGGGTTCTGGTTACTCTATGGAATGATGTTTGTTTTTGCTTTTTACTCATTTCCAGTCTTTACTATGTCATTTTATGGAGTCCTTTGTCAGCAATCAGATGTGGACGTTTATGGTGGGGCCCTTCCTGTGCTCAAGAGTTGTAAGCACAAGGTCATCATGCTTGAGCTGAAATGTTTGTGACAACAGTGTGCTGTAGGTGAAATAGCTCTTGTCATCCCAAACAGTTTGTAGTGTGCTAAACACTCTCCAGCATTTTAGATTAAGTGACAGTAAAGATGGAATACTACAGTGATGTACAATCTTGCTAAAAATGTATTCATAAAGAAGTTTGGGCCAGGAAAAGCACATTCAGTCAGAGTTTGTTTCCAGGTGTGATTTATAGAGGAGCATTGATTTCAAATTTAACTAGCAGTATAGCGTACAGGTTAGGTAATGAGCTGTGAATGAGCTTGGCACATGGAGCAGACCTGGGTTTGATTCCTACAACCTCCACTTGCATACTGTGTGACTCTGAAAAGTCACTTAACTAACCAGTGCTCCTGGGTTACCCCAAAAACAAGCATTTGTGTCTAGTGGGCCTTACCCAGTTACCAAAAGAATATAAACAGAATGTTCTATAAATATATGGAAATATGAATTGCGTAATATAGAGACAGTGCTGGAATTACAGAGAGGCTTGCCAGAGCTCAGCCCCTTGCTCTGAAGGGTGCCCCAGTAGCTTATGCATCACTGCCACTGACTTATAATCGGAAGGGGCTCAATTTAAAGATAGGACCTTACGGCCACCCAGCTCCCAAAGCTCATAAAGTATAATTCCAACACCATATAGAGATACAAATTAGGTAACAAACAGAAATGAGTAGGTAAAGATCAAACCAGGATAAATGAAGCAATGATGAGAAAAGTGCAAAAATCATAATGCGCCAGAAATAGTTTTATTAAAGGCTAAGGATAATAAATACAATAATGTGGCATGAAACATACTGTAGAAACATAGAATTTGATGGCAGATAAGGACCACCATGCCCATCCAATCTGCCCATTTTCCTACATGTTGACTGCGCCAGCTGACACTACTCAACATTGGTCTTAGCTTATCTTCCCTTCCCTATGATTCCCTTGTGCCTATCCCATGCCTGGTTGAAGCCCTGCACTATGATCTTTCCTACCACCTCCTGGGGCAGACTGTTCCATTCATCCACTACCCTGTCTCACATTTCCCTTAGTTGGCTTCCTCTAACTTCATGTCACACTGGCAGTATAGCTTAGAGGTTAGAGGAACAAGGCGTGAACGAGCTTGGTACATCCAGCAGACCAGACCCGAGTTTGATTCTCACAACCTCCACTTGCATACTGTGTGACTCTGAGCAAGTCATTTAACCACCCAGTGCTCCCAGGTGCCCCTGAAAACAGGCACTTGTGCCTAGTGGGCCTTACCCGGTTACCAAAGACTAAAATAAATAAAATAAAAATGCCCTCTTGTCCTACTATTGTTTTTATACTGAAAATGTCTGTTCCTTTCACTTTGTTTATGTCTTTAAGATATCTGAATGTTTCATCATATCACCCTCTCCTTCTTTGCTCAAGGATATACATATCGAGCCCATGTAACCTGTCCTCATACGCCTTCTGCTGCAGGGCCTGTACCATTTT
Source organism: Neoceratodus forsteri (assembly GCA_016271365.2). Classification (NCBI taxonomy): domain Eukaryota; kingdom Metazoa; phylum Chordata; order Ceratodontiformes; family Ceratodontidae; genus Neoceratodus; species Neoceratodus forsteri. Next base: position 486,750,544 of record CM028132.1, on the reverse strand, counting down.
GGTCACCCTTTCTGTACTACCTCCATCCTGTTAATGTCTTTGCAGATGCAGCCTCCAGTACTGCATGCAGTATTCCAGATGGGACCTAACTAGTGTTTTGTAGAGAGGAATTATAACCTCCTCTTATAGATAGCAATACACCTACTAATACACCCCAACATCACTCTAGCCTTTCCTACTGCCTTTGTGGTCTGCTTTGAGGCCTTCAGGTCATCTGGGTGATGACCCTCAAGTCTCTTTCTTCCCTAGTGTTTGTCAACAACTCCCCAACCTATAGTTTGCTCAGGGTTCCTTTTCCCCATGTATATAACTTTGTACTTCTTTGCGTAAAACCCCAATTGCCACTCTTCAGACCATTTCTCCAGTTTTTCCAGATCTTTCCTCATTCTATCCACCCCTCTGGAGTATCTACTTTGTTACAGATCTTGGTGTCATCTACAAACAGGCAGATCTTTCCTTCCAGTCCTTTTGCAATGTCACTGATGAAGATATTGAAGAGGACTTGCCTCAGAACTGATTTCTGAGACACCCGCTGGTGACCCGCATCTCTTCTGATTGGGTCCCATTTACTACCACTCTGCTTTCTGTCTCTCAACCAATTCCCACCCAGTTCACCAGTTTTGGCCTATCCCAAGACTACTTAATTTATTTAGCAGCCTTCTATGTGGAATGGCATCGAAGACCTTGCTGAAATCAAGGTAGGTGACATCAACTGCACCCCTAGATCCACCTCCTTGGTTGCCAGTCAAAAATCTATCAGATTAGTTTGTGAGACCTTCCTACTGTAAATCCATGCTGCCTTGGATCATTTGCTCCTATGGCTTCCAAGTGGGTTACACAAAGTCTAAAGGAAGGATCATTACAATGTAAGAATACCACTATAGAAACAGGGCATCAAGTACAAGAACATTTATCTGTGGAACTTAAGATATTGTAAAACAAAAGCGCAGTACCCAATAAACAACAAAGCCCAAAATCTCAATGAGGAAGGAATTCATCTTTTGTCCAAAGCCATCTGATTATCCAAAGCTGACCACACAGCAGTTGGTTTGTGACATCACAATCTGTTGTCATGAATAGCACTGTGATGTAATAAATGAATGGTGGGGGATTCCAGGTTGTTTGCTATTTTTATTTGTCAGTTTGTTCACCCTTTATTTATTTATTAGCTTTTGTTGACTAGGCAAGTACACTAGACAAACAATTGCCTATTTTCAGGTATGACCCAGGAGAGTACAATAACAGGGGTACAGTAATAGACAAGTCGATACAGGAACAATAAGAATGCTATACATACATTTGCACAGGATGCCAGTATGCCTGGATGCCAGATGCCAGGATTTACTAATAATGAAAATAAATAAACATTCTCCTTAGCCACTTTTGTCACTTTACTCATCGCAACTGCCCTCTCATGCTGCCTCATCAGCTACTCACTCATCCTTTCCATTACATCTTTATATTTGCAAATACATTAAAGGGTCAGTGTCAACCCCTTAGGCCTCAAATTGTCCCTAGTTTAAAATTACATGTTAGTTAGACATATACTGTAGAGACTGCAGATGTAGCTGGTAGTTTAATTCTGATTCTTTTTTTCTTTAAAAAGTAAAAACAGGTAGTCCACCATACTGGTGTTACCACACTGAAACCTGTTGGTTTACATTCCTTGATCAACTCCCACTGCATCTTTCTTGGACTTTGAGAACACCCTCAACACAGATTAGCCACTCATGATGCAGTGAGAGGAGAGGAGAGAGAGGAGGAGATCATTATATCATGAGTGATTGAGCTGTTTAGGGTGTTCCTAATATTCGGAAGTATGCAATTTAAGATTTAAAACAAAATAGTGGTGGGTATAATTACACCATCAGGATGCATTTCAATTCTAGTTTGAGAGCCAGCAAATAAAACAATAAGCAACTTCAATGATGTTGGAGAAGGTAAGCAGTCATGACATATGCATTTTCAGCTAGAAATGATATTACACAAAAAGGGTTGACAGTGTCCCTTTAAATATTTTAAGAGATACAGTCATTTAATAACTCAAAACTCTGAGTACAATTTGTGAGACGAGTACCAGACTTCCTGCTGAAGTGTTCCATGAAGGAGGAGAAGGAGTGTTCTGCCTTCCTAGTTGTACACACACACCACACTGCCTGTGTGAGTGCATCATTCAGATGAAAAGTGGAGTGAGGGATAAACTTACCTTATTGAAAGGAACAAAATATCCATAAACACCAAAACTGAGGGCAAGCTCTGTTACCTGTAGCAAAAATACTATGAGTGATTCAAGGGCTGGCAGACTACTGGCTCTGAGGCTAAGGAAACAAGAGGCCTTGAGATTGGTAAAGGGATTTCATGGGAATTTGTGGGAATACTTCTCTCAGAGGCCCAAACCAAATTGTTGAGGCCTTTGGGAAATAGTACAGATTCCAGTATACAGATGAAACAGGTGTAGGTTGACAGAACAAATACAGACATTTCTAAGGCTGATCACTCTGCTGGAATCTCAGAACAGATCTGGAACTGGCTAAACAGTCCAATAACAAGTCACTAAATAACACAGTTTACCAAAACACTGTAAGCAGGGAAAGCCCTGGGCCCAGACAGATTCCCCAAAGAATTCTACAAAGCTTTCATGGAGTCCCTGACACTGATTCTAAAGGAAGTACTAGTCCTAATCTGGATAATCCAAATATGCCCAGTACTTGGTAAGAGGTGTAGATCTCAGTATTACATAAAGAGGGTAATCTACTTCTAACAGCTTCCGGAGCTACCATCTCATAGCACTCCTAAATTATAATTCCATAGAAAACATTGACACATAGAATGCGTCAACAGAAAAGGACCGTTAGGCCTATCTAGTCTGCCCTATTTTCCCAGTCTATTACTATACAAATTAAATTAAAAAACACACAGAAGGAACAGGATACATTACAAACTAGGATAAGAGTTTATCAAAACAATTGAATATTGTTCTCTCCATGGGTGAAGACAGCAAGTTCTCAGAGACAAAGAAGCGGTGATGGGGGTGGACACATAAGGAGTCTTGATCAACGACAAAGTAATTCTGGAGGTATTATCGTCATCATCACTATCTTTGTCCAGTAACGAGTCTAGCAGTTTAGATGGCTATTCATCTGCTGAGTCAGAAATTAATGAAAGTAGAATTTCACTTTTTCAGACTGGCTTTATAATAAATCACCAAACATATATATCACTGATAAGTTGGAACATTACTGGAGTAGCAGTAAAATAGAAGATTTGAGGTGGGTACAAAAGATGTGAATCTGACATTGTTTGACATTGTACAAAGTGTTTCTGTTGAAAGGATATACATGCTGGAGACAGAGGCAGAAAGACAACATAAGCATAGGAGGGATATCACCAGCAGAAAGAGGGAGGTAGTGTTATCCCATATAGATTGATTGTGAGGCCCCACTTCTAGTACTGTGTCCAGTTCTGGGGCCACATCTCTGGAAGGGTATCGATAGGGTGGAGGCAGTACAGCAGAGAGCAACAGAAAGGGTGCAGGGCCTGCATCAAAAGCACTATGCAGAAAGGCACAAGGAATTAAATCTCTAGAGGAAAGGAGGAAGGGGGACATGATAGAAACTTTAAAATACCCACAGGTATTAGTAAGGTACATGAAGGTAGCGCTTGCATAGGAAAAGATGCTCTAGAACAAGAGGTCATGCTATGAAGCTGGAGGGGGACTCAGAGGAGATGTGAGGAGTGTTTCTTCATAGAAAGTGTGGTTGATGCCTGGAACAGCCTCCCAGTGGAGGCGGTGGTAGAAATGGTAACAGAATTCAAGCACGCATAAAACAGACATAAGAGGACCTTAGAAATAAGGCAAGGGGGAAGGACCGAAATCTAATAGGGTCTGCAGTGGCACAATAGGTAGGAAAACAGGGCAGACTAGGTGAGCCAAGACAACTTCTATGAGAACAAATGGGTCATGGTTACTTTGTTTCTATGGCAGCATTCCAAAATAGTTATAAACTTTTATATCCTGCTCTTTTTATGTGTTGTGATAACAATGTAGGGACTGACAGATCCGATTACTATTACTATTATACTATAGAGAATAAAGGATGGGGAAGTGTGTTATGAGCGTTTAATCTCACCAAGATGTGGGATGCTACATAAACCCTGAGGCGAGCCCAAGGGTTTATCAAAGCATCCCACACCGAGGTGAGCATTTAAATTTGAATACTTACACACTTCACCATCTTTTATTTTTATAATAAAAGGTCAGCAATTTTTCTCCTGCTTGAGTTCAGTGTTCACACACACACTCTCTCTCTCTCACACACACACACACACACACACACTCTCTCTGTCTCTTACAAACACAGACACACACACACACAATCTCTGACTTCATCTGTCTTCTGCCCTATCTCCCTTAACATAGTTCTTTTTGTTTCCGCTTGTTTATACTTTACAGCTAGTCTCTGACCTGATCTCGCCTACCACGCTTCCCTGGCACGCCCTTGTAGCTCTAGACATTTTGTCCCGAACGGACAAACGGCAGGATCAACCAGATATTTTGTTGGGGAAAAGGCTGGATCAACCAGATACATGAAAAAAAAAAGGATGGACGCTGCCTTGTTTCGGAGGCTCCACGGGACGCAGAGACGGAGCCGCCATGTTTGTAAGACAGTTTAGCCCGCTTCCCCCATCACGAACATTATCCAATGAGCGAGCGCCATCGAATGAGTGACTGGCTGCCAGAATGTCGTGAATAACCGCCGGTTATTACGGCAAATAAGCAACTGGTTCAGCCTAGGAAAAATTGCTGACCAGTAATTATTAATAGCTACATCCTCCTGTAAACATGTCTTCTGCAAATGACACATTGTGTCTTCTGGATGATATTTTTCGAACAAAATTCAGTTGCATTTTCCAAAACACCAGTTATCAACACAGGCAATTTTCACACCTTATTGGTTCAGGAATAGAAGTTTACTCCTGTGATTTGCATTTAGATGATGCACTCAATATTCCAATCAGAAGTTCTAAAGATAAAACAGTGAACAAGAAAGGAATGAAATTATTGGAAATTACAGCTACTAATAACATGCACATTGCAAATGGCAGACCTCATGGTGATCGTGACTGGCAAATTTACATTCCTTACACACCATGGTAGTTGGATCTGTGCTCTTGTAGATGTACTTTTTACCTTTAAGAACATTATTAAGTTTTTAGTTTTACCAAGAGAAAGTGATCATTTACCAGTTGTTTTGAATATAATGTAAAACAATTGCTGCTCCAATATCAGACAGTCAGATCTTCAAGAAACAGATGAAAATATGATGATCATAAATAAGAAATTAATAAAATAGGCCACAGCAGTGAAGGTAAAAGAACTGTTTACCAGTCTACAGGGAATTAGGGCTAAAACTGATCATGGGTTCCAAATAATAAAATTGTACTACAGGACCCCATTGTGAGGTACGAGCAAATCACTGATTATTTAGTCAAAGCTCACTTTTAAAAATTATATAAATTATATAAATTATGGCACTGGAATTACAAAAACAAAGCCTGGTTTGACCGGAATGTCAGGCAGTGAAGAAGATGATTTATCAGGTGGACCGGATGGCTAAAGTTCCTGTTGATCCGCACTCAAAAGGAGCCTTGAAATTAGTCAAGTAAAATATAGAATTTTATTGAAGCAGAAAAGCAACCCATAATAAAGCCTGTGGTACTCATTACAAAGGCTCTAAGGGATAATGACAGTCATGGTTTTTGGAACATGGTGGACTAGGAACTGAGAACAAGCGTTGTAATAGAATTTTTGTCATATTAGTTATCACATGACAGGATTTTTTTTTAGAAAAATATGATGTAAATAATAAAATAATAAAACAGGTAGCTATTGTATTCTCCACAAAGAGACAGATTGACTATAGAAATATTGATAATCTCTGAGGCTGAAGTCTATTGGGCCATTGTTGTTCAAACATGGAATAAAGCTCCTGAGCCAGACAGCATAGCAGCTGAAATCTGTCTAAGCGTATGCAGAATGGTGGGCTACAGTTTTTGTGTAGTCTATTTCATTACACAGGTCGGAAAGAACTCTCCCACAGGAGTGGGAGTTTGATTAATAGTTTCGCTTTTAAAAGAGGATCCCCAAGGACCCCAGTAATTACAGGCCTAGAACCCATTAAAAAATCTTTACACGCTTAATCCTGGACAGACTTGACACATGAGTAAGGAGAAGAAATCTTTGTCCTGTGTTCCAGTGGATTTCATGAGGCTATGGAACCATAGACAATCTTTTCACATTAAATTGCCTCACAGAAAAGTATGCTTAGAGACCAAGGTGCTTTATATGTGGCATGCTTAGATTTGTCATCTGCTTTTGACCATGTGAACAGACATATTTTACAGGATAATCTAAGGAATTTAGGTATTGAGGAAAAGTCTTTTAAGTATCCAAAATTATTGTATGTAAATAATAACACATATATAGGGTAGCAAAAGATGGCACTATCTTGACTTTATTTATTTATTTGAAAAGTTTCACCAGGAAAGACATATACTGAGCTACAATAGTCATTTCCAGATGCGCCCTGGGGAGAAGGAAAGGATACATTTGAGTAAGAGATCAAAGTAAAATATACATAGATTTAAGCCGTACATACAGCTAATACATCTAAAACTATACCAAACATATTTGAGGTATAGGTAGGCAGCACTTGGCATCCAGGTACAGACTATGTACATATATGCATTATACACACACACACACACATATATACCTGTATGTATATATATATGTATATATATATATATGTGTATATATATATATATATATATATACACACATACACTTCCATACTTCCATAGACATAGGCATAAATCACATACATGACAAAAACACATACTAGAGATAACATTTCCTGGGTTAGCTCTAGAGTAGTAAGTGAGAGCTCTGCCAGCCTGGGGAAATGGTGGTAGTAAGGAGAACATTCGCCTCCAGGATGCACACCCCACAAGGGAATTGACAAGGAATGGGTGAGAAACATTGGGGCGTAGTTGGGGACAGAATAACTGGTGCTGGTATGTAAATGGCTCACAATGGTAACAACTACATGATCCAGGTGCAGCTGAGAAATTGAATAGGAGGGAGGATGGGGGTAGGAGGCAAGCCATTAGTAAGTAATTCATTGACTTCAACACTACCAAGGTCTGAATAGTGAGTGCACTGCAAATAATGTCCAAAAATGGCAAAACAAAAATATATATATATAAAAAACTCTCCACCTGTTCTCTTTCTTGCTTCCATTCCTAATGAGCCTGCAGTCCATACAAAGCGAGTCTTGCCGTGTCACTTGCTGCCAGTCTTTGATACCAGAGCCAGTTCAATGGCTTTGAGCCCATGTTCAGACAAAGTAAATCCCACAGTTAATGAGCAAAACCCCAGAGTGGGGAAACATCCCTTTAACTGGTATGTATTGGCCATTTAGAAAAGGCAGCCTTTATCATTCACAGATTTGTGCAAAAATGTGATTTTACCACACACCATTGTGAAATGTACAGTAGATTAAACTGGATTGACTTAGACAGTAAAGAAGGCTAAATGGACTTGTTTGTCTATAGAACAATTTGTTTAGGAAAACCTAGTTACTTAACAGATAAGTTGAGTAAAAGACAAAACAACTATAATCTAAGAAACAACAGTGAGCATAATTATAGCACCCACAAACTAAACAATAGATACAGAAATATGATTTTTTCAAATAAAGTAAAGCAACACTGGGATAAGTTAGAAAATAAAGAAGTTGAGCGAAGGAAACATACTAAGCTCTTTTATACACACTTTAAAAGGGACCTTTCAGTAAAATGTACATGTATTTAATGGTTCTTAGCCTCGCTGAGGGACAACTATATTAAGTTATGGGACTATACTATTTTAATGGTACAGAGGCTATCCTTAGAAAAAGATGTTATAGACTAGATATACATATTTTCTTATTTAGGTAGAACTATTAAGATTTTTGACATGTAAAATTGATATATGAATCTATTTATATGTATACTAACATCCTGTCTTCTGTAAAATTAGTATGTACTCCTGTATATTATGTTATTTGTATTCTTTTGCACTAAACACAGGATCTCCTTGAAAACAGGACCATTGGTCCTAATGGGGTGTTTCCATTTTCCTGTATAAAAATGAAGACTTTTACTACTACTGCTTACTACAGATGGTGGTACCCAGGATTGATGTTTCAGGCCATTTTTGGGGGATGACAGGGCTCCATCTTTCATTTACTGATGCCACCCAAGCAGCCAGCTGAGCACCGCCAAGTGCAGCCTGCTCCTCCTCCTTCTCCTCCCCGCCTCCCCTCCTCCCTGGTTTGTCAGAAAAAGTAGCCATGGAGCCCATGCCCAACTTTTTGTTTTCAACTTTCTTTATGCCCCTCACTCACCGGTCTTCCTGGCCTCTCTGGTGTGGCCTCTTGATATGGCCTTTCCAGCACACTGAAGCCTCCAACTGACTCCTGGCTTGGGCAAATCTCTCGCCATCTCCTCTGGCCACCCCCCACTCTGAGCCCCCGGGATGAGACCGCTGACCTCTACAGGCACTCTAGCTAGATTCTAGGTGAGCAACCAGGGAACAGAGGTAGAGCCGCAGGACCCTGTACTGTGCATAGGGGACATCCCACTGAACCCACCTTCACCTACCAGGTGACCAGAGCTTTTCTGCTTTTCTGTCCCCCCCAAGACTCGCAGGGCATGAGCACCAGCGTAAGATGTGAGCACTCCCTGCACATTCACAGGAGTGCTGCCACAGTCAATCCGCTACTGGAGAGCCCAACTGTTGCTGCATGCCCAGTCTCCACTGGGAGTCACCAGTGAGATCTGCCACCCCTTCCTCCCAGGAAAGGAGAGCTGTCCTCTGATACTCAATCATTTCCTTCCCTGCCAATCCCTGATGACCCGAGTCCACCCCAAACCCGTGGTCACCGGTGTGCTCTGCCTCTGTGCCACCAGGCCACTACCCATGCCCAACTTTCTAGTGCAGTCACCATAGTAGTATAAAACGTGAAAGTAAAACATGATATTTGTAAATTTATGACAAGCCATTGTCACTGCTTTCACATAGACATAGTGCAGCATTTGGCTAAATCAAACATTTTTACTTAGGTGTCTCCTGACGGGACACAGCATAAGAGGAGCACAGTTCACTGATGCTGCCAACCTGTCCTTCTTCAATAGTACTTGACTTCTACAAGTGAGAGGTGATCCTACATGGTTCAGAAAAATATATAATGTACAATAAATCTTGCATTGTGACACATCCTGTAGTGTCTTTACTTTCTGTCTCTGGCATGCTGCAGCATAAGAATGAAGGCGATTCATTCATGCTGACAGTCTGTCAGCTCCCACTTGCACCAGTCCCATTGTGAGTGACAGCACATTGTAATTTAATTAAACAAAATACCGAGAACAGAGTAGAACATTATAATGAATTTACCTTGTGTAAATATGATAGGCTATAGCATCAGAATGAATGCGTAGTCACTCATGCTGACAGCTTGTCATTTCTTACACGCATTTTCCATTGATAGTGAAGGCAGCTTGTATCTTGCATAAATAATGGTAGTACACTTTTTTGTGGTAATACCTTTATTAGACTAACTTAAGAGTTTTTACACAAGCTTTCAAGACCTCTCAGGTCCCTCCATCAGGTGCCTATGAGATCTCAAATGCTTGTGTAAAATTCTTCAGTTAGACTAGTAAAAGATATTACCACAAATAGTGTACTAGATTTTCCTGAGACTCATAAGGCACAAATTGACCTGCAAATAATAAATAAATAAAGTCAGACTAATAGTGTACCAATGCTGTGGTTCATACTGCGTTTGTCAGGAAACTGGAGGCATAACGCCCATTCTTGTTCCCAATCCTGAATCTTCACCTAGGATTCTCCTTTGAGAATCCACTTGTCGAGTCTATTTTAAATGTTATCTTATTTTCACTGACAATTATGTCCAGCAATAGGCTGTTCCACATTTCAACCACTGTTTGTGAGAAAAAGAACCTTCTATTGTTTGTATTAAACTTAAACATATGCAACTGCAATGGATGCCCCTGTCTCCACTACATTCTGTCTGAATGCAAATTCCATTTTACAAATAGGTATGGGTCATTAACAACATCCTCAGAAACAACAGATCCCCTCTGTCGCCTCTGTTCTAAAGACTTAAGATTTAGTGTTGCCAGTCTATTTTGATATTCCTTGTTATTAAGCCCTTTATTTGTTTGGTGAATTTTTTCTAGACTCTTCTAAACTGTGTGTCAGTTGTTTTATGAGAGGACCAGAACTGGGGACAGTATTCAATGTGTGGCCTTACATATGCTTGGCACAATGGGAAAAGGACCCTAGTATCCCTAGAGACAATATTCTTCCTAATAGTCCATCGGATCTTATTTTCTCTGCCTATGACTGTATTTTGTCTGTTTGGAGAATTTTAAGTCCTCAGTTTAAAGTCATTCTCCATTGTTGTTTCTGCCAGTACTCCATCACCAAGATGGTAATTCTAATGATTTTTCCATGTTCAATTATGAGAGGCTCCAGCATGAGTGAATGTGATTCACTCATGCTGCTCACTTGACCGTCAACCAATGAATGCATACTGTGTACTGTACATGCTCATTGACAGTTCAGTCAGCGGCTGTTCGTGGCGGTGTGAGAAGGGCTGTGCCAGTCACCAGCATGGGTTTGGTTGGGGGAGCAGCGTGGTGGGTCACTACCTGCTGGGGTGGAGGCCACTAGACTACCAGGGAATGTATTTCTTTGAGTCAGGACAGTGATCAGAGAACGGGGAGGGACCACTGGACCACAAGGGCTTAAAATAGAATACTGGGAAGGGATCAGGTATAGGGATGGACCACTAGACTACCAGGATTATAAAATAATTACTGGGGAAGTGATTGGAGATAGGGAGGTACCACTAGACCACCAGGGATTATAACATAATAACCGTGAAAGGATCGGGCTAGGAGGGATCGCTGAACCACCAATGTGGGTTTATATTTATATGGGGACAGAGATCAGGGCTTGGGAGGACCTGGCCATTCACACTCAGGCTGGGTGCTCACATGCAGATGAGCCCATAATGGGCATGCAAATGGCCCCTTAGTGCCATGCATGCCCAATGTCTTTCATTTGTTTGGGCTGAATATTGCCCATGGGGAGCCACAGCTCACCAGTGTGGTCGCGCTGTACCCTATGGGCAGTCTTGAAGTTCTGCCATCTGGTGGTGCTGTGCCAAACATGGCGATCGACGTGCTGTGGGCTACGCTTACTAGGTTTCAATATTCAAACAGATAGCATGGTCAGTCAGATCACACTATCTGTTTGAATTTGGTGCCAGAGCCAGACGGCCTTTTATTTTTGCATGGCACACCTGTTTGTGCAGGCAGCTGACTGGCTCTGAAAATGGGGTCCCATGTATATAATCTGTTACCAAGAGAAGGCACGCTGTTAAATATAAACCAGACATATATTATATTTTTTCTATTGTTAGTCTTAAATGAAAAGTCTGTATTTAAACTGACTGTTGTGGTTCCTCAGTACAGCATTTGTCTAGTTTGTTCATTTGAAAAGTTAGAATGCTGCTGTCACTGGGGATGTATATCTTGTATGAGCTGGTTGCCAAAATGGGTTTTTTTGTGAAATTTTGTAGTTTACATAAATTGACAGTGATAAAAAGGTTTATTTTACAGTTGCAGAGGATTTTGTCATTTGCCACAAGTCTCTTATGAATTATTTAAGTTTATCTTGTTTTTAAGTCGGTTCTGATTCCTTTAATACTGCCTGATGTATGTTGATTGACTGTAGGAACTCCTTTGAAGGCCAGGTTATTTTTTAAGTGTTGCCTATTTTCATGCTTTTTGTTTCTTATCCCTGTGTTGTCACTTTTCTAACTTGGTGGTGGTGGTGGTGGTGGTGGGGGATCAAATGAAAGGAATTGTAAATCAGTATTCATTTTGAGTAGAGTCATCAAGTGAGAGATCTATTTATAGACACTTTAAAACAAAAGACTCCTGGACAAGGAGTGTTTTGGTTTTAGGGTGTAACGTTTCACAGATTTTAGGAGGTTGAGCTCCCCAGGGGTAATAACATGGCAGCAAGTACACCACATCAGATAGTTTGTCGTTTACAGATGAAGTGGAAAGGACATTCTACTGCCTGTGGATCAAGTACAGGCATTACTTCCTGACGGAGGACCAGAGAGACTCTCGACAGCTCCAATTACCAAGTCGAGATTCTAAAGGCTATTAGCACTCCTGTCAGACAAGACACCGGTCCGATGGATTCTCCCGAACTTTATCAAAAGTTTGCGGACAGCTATTGCCTTGGCTGTACAGGTTGTATTGCTGCATTCTCTAATGAGCTCTCAGATAAATCTCTCTTGGAATCCTTGATCGCTTTACTCCATAAGCCAGAAAGCCCCAGATAATGTATTGAGTTATAGACCATTTCCCTCTTAAATTATGACATAAAGCTCCTGGCAAAATCTTAGCCAATAGATTGAGTGAAGTTCTACCCTCACTTATAAGCCCTGAGCAGGTGGGCTTTATGGCCACCTGCTCATCGGCCGGACCACCTCCGGAGCTGGCCCACATCTTCTCTGTATCCAGGATGCTGACCACCCCAAAGCTCTGCTATCTCTGGACGCGGAGAAGGCCTTTGACAGAGTGGATTGGCAATTTTTATTCTGCACTTTGCAAAGATTTGGGTTCCCGGTTCAATTTATTATCTGGATTAAATCCCTGTATTCCTTCCCTAGTGCTCATATTTACTGCAATGGACTGTTCTCCACCTCTTTCCTTTGCAGTTGGGCAACTAGGCAGGGATGTCCCTTTTCACCATTATCATTTAACTTATATCTTGAACCCTTGCTCATTAAATTAAGGAGCACCCTAATATCTGGGGAGTCCAGATTGGAATGCATGAATTGAAGTCATGATATTTTGCTTCATCTCTCATATCCCAATACCTCTATCCCTGCTGTACTCAAGACCATCAACATATATAGTTCCTTTTCCAACTATAAACTTAACTTAGGGAAAACTGTTGTAATGCCTCTGAATGTTCGTGATTCAGAAAGTAGATATACTTAACCTAGGTTTGATGAGGTCCCCAAATGCCTTAAACACCTAGGGATCCACCTTCTCGGGTAGTGAGACTGAAATGAAACAGTTGGATCCAGGAGAATTAGTACGAGTGGTGCAGCAAGACCTGTCTCGTGAAGGGGTTGCCATTGTTGCTTTGGGTCATATTAGCCTCGTTAAAATGAATATATTGCCCAGAATCTTTACCCACTCAACCTGTTAAATACTTGGTTACCCTGTCCTGGTTTAAATGGACACATGCTGTCATCTCAGACTTTACATGGTTAAGCAAACCCTTGAGAAGGCATACTAAGTTGGCTGTGCCTAAAGACCTGGGGGCTCAGGTTGCCCCATTTCGGCTACACTACTGGGCCAGTCATGCAAGCAAGTACCTGAGGTGGCCCTTCTCAGTACATGCTGGTCTGGCTCACCATAGAGCAGGATTTGATTGTTTCTTCTGGGGTATCTCCCTCTGCCTTGCTTCATGTAGGCCTCAGGGATCTACCAAGTAGCTGCAGGCTACTGTGATTGCAGTCTCAATCAAAGTCCATGTCCAGTTATGTGCCTTATGAAATTTAAGCATAAGAAGGATATCTCACAGCCCCTCTTCAGAAATCCAAATATTAAAATTGGAGGTAAGCCTCCTCCCTGGCTGGCTGCCCCAGCTGGCAGAGGTAATGGTTTGTGACCTGCTCAGAGATGGGGTGTGTATTTCCTCACAGGACATTATGCAGAAGTTCCAGATAGGTAACCCTTTGTCTTTAAGGTGTATCAGCTCCACCATGCGGTGATTCAAAGCTTTGCAGAAATTTTGACTATCCCAATGTGAATGGGTTCCTGCAATCACTCATAGATCTGGCCAATTTGCCCCACTCAGTCTCCAAGCTATATACCTGTTTGTATACCAAGGCCTTTTCACATGTGGATGGGGTTTCATACTGGAACCTCGATTTCCAAAGTCCTGCCCTGAATGGCAGAGGCTGTGAAAGGATAATTATAAGTATGTTACACAAGATTATTTAAGACTTATGCAGTTCCAGGTTCTGAATAATTTATACCATACGTGCTTAAGTTATTCAAAATGGGCAGAGCCCCATCTTCTGTCTATGTGAGATTCGGCAGGGAGAAGGTGCCCTTGCATATTTTCTGGGAGTTGTTCCAAAGTGGCTTCCCATGGGTAAATCATTTGCCAGAGGGCAGACCTCTTGCTAGTAATTAGTGACCATTTTTCCTGGAGGTTTGCATAATGGGGATTACTCCAAGGTGGAAGTGCAGGAGCGTACATACTTCCTAGCCCTAATATCCTCATCAGTTAAAAAACTGGTCCTGCATCACTGGTGCGATTCTGTGAGCCTATCCTATAATGAGTGGTTACAGGAACTTCTTGTTAATCTTAGAACTGAGTGACTGATTGCAGGTCTGCATAACCAGTTACCTCAGTTTGATAAGACTTGGGGTAAGCTGCATACTCTTCTCACCTCACAGGCCAGCCCCAGTCTCCCTAAGGTTTGTTGGTTCTGTTATTAAGAAGTACCTTGTGTTTGTTGCATGCTCAATATAAGGATGCCACTCTGCTGTCGAGTGGGAGGGGAGGGATGGGGAGGGTGGGGGTAGCTGTATGTTTTTGTTGTTGTTTATATTGTTGTTACTGTCTTTCTTACGGTTGATATATTTATGATTGTTGATGATTCTGTAACTTGAAAAGCTAATAAAGTATTTTAAATTTCAAAAACAGTACAGGTATTACTATCAGGTGTTAATGTACAACAGCCAAAAGACCTGATAGATTTTAGAAGTTTAGAAAATTTAACAAAAACAAACAAATAAGATTCAATCTTCATGTTGCCTATCTGTCCCAATACTGAAGGGTCAAGCACATTCCACAAGGAATGAGACTGCAGAAACCACCATCATTTGGAACAGATGACAAGGAATATCTCCAGTATTGGGAGA
Source organism: Neoceratodus forsteri (assembly GCA_016271365.2). Lineage (NCBI taxonomy): Eukaryota > Metazoa > Chordata > Ceratodontiformes > Ceratodontidae > Neoceratodus > Neoceratodus forsteri. The sequence goes on along the minus strand of CM028132.1, from coordinate 486,735,445 downwards.
AAATCTTAGCAAGTACAGTTACATTTTAATGTTACTGACTATCAAGAAAGCTAAAAGGAAGCAGAAAAGGCAGCTAATGAACTGACTATATGGGAACCAAAGCTAAAAAGAAAATTCTGTGACACAGAGTTTGAAAGTCTAAAAGCAAGGGCAGATAATACTATTTCAAAATTTCAAACAGAACTCATAGCTTATAAACAAAGGAAGTATGTTCAAGATGAAAACGACTACAAAATAGGTAAGTTTACACTTGGCAGGGGCCATAAAATGTACAGATACACAGAGTAGACAGAATACAGCCTTCCAAATGGATGGAATGGATATTTCATCTAGCCCAGACAGCAATTTCCAGGACCCAACAAGACAAATGAATGATAATAGGCATTTTAGGACATGGCATGGACAGTGCAATGATGGAAATAAGAGAAGCAGAACGAGAAGGGAAAGGGTAGAGGAAGAGGAAGAGGATGAGAGGAGGCAGAGGGCATTGGAAGCCGGAGGAAGGCAGAATTGGGGGTGTGAGGAGATCCCCCACCACCTAGAAACGCGAATTGGAGGTCATCAACCTTTCAAATGTAGTACTAACAGACACTCAAACAAAAGTATTATGTAAAGGACTAACTATTGTACCTACAAATCAAATAAATGCCTTCCAAATCAAGTAGATATTTTCAGTTTTACAGGAAAATACACCTGAAAGAATTTTCTTGAGCAACCCTATGCCCCTTCCTGCTCCCTTAGACCCCAACAGAGAGTATACAGATTTCAAAAGGCCTCCTCTTTAGCCCACTACAGACCAACCATATCATCAACAATACTGCAATCTGGTCTCAAAAGATGTAGAGAAATTGATCAAAAGAACAAATTTAAACAATATCAGCAAAACATAACCAAACAAACATTTGTCAGTGCTGAAAGTTGCTTGCTTGTATGTGCTGTTTAGGTATTTGAAGTGATAGTTCCATGCCTACCTCCCAAGACATGCACTGTGTCTTTCCGCTCAGTATTCACAGAAAAGTGGAGGGCAGGCCACAGCAGTACAGCAGTTGCCAAGGGTGAAGAGGTGGACAATATTCTATTCAAAGGCAAAAGTGTCCTGCAGGAGCTCAGTAAATTGAAGGTGACAAAGCGATGAAACCAGATGGCATACACCCAAGGATATTAAGAGAACTGTGAAGGGAGATAGCAGTACCTCTGGCAGCCATCTTCACTGAGTCATTCAACACGAGGAATTGGAGGAGGGCACATGTGGTCCCTCTATTCAAGTCCAGCAGCAGGGAGGAGGCGGGAACAATAGGGCGCTCAGCCTCACCTGAGTAGTGAAGAAGATCATGGAGACATTGCTTAAAGAAAGGATAGTGGGCATCTAGAAGCCATCGGAGCCCAGAACCATAGACAACATGGATTCACAGTGGGACATCATGTCAGACAAATCTGGTTGACTTCTTTGACTGGGTGACAAAGGAAGTGAATCAGGTGGGCAGTGGACAACGCTACCTTGATTTCAGAAAAGCCTTGACACCATCCCACATAGGAGGCTGATAAACTAGCTGGGTAGGCTGGGCATGAGGAAAGGGTGGTAAACTGGGTTATAAACTGGCTAACAGACAGGAGGCAGAGAGTGGTGGTAAATGGTGCAGTCTAGAGAGAGGGGTGACCAGTGGGTGCTGCAGGATCGGTCCCGGCCAGTCCTGTTCAATGTCTTCATTAGTAACATTGCAGAACGGCTGAAGGGAATTTTTTCACCAAATTTTGACATAGCCATTTTAAGACCTCTGCTCATGAACAGTGTCATTGTGATTTTCTTAATCTGTCCCAACATTGATTGCGACAACGACTGCGCCATTGTCGCATGCACAGAAACACATTTTGGCTGACATGTGAAAATGACAGCTGTACTGCTCATAAGGAAGTGTGATAAAATGGCAATGTTGAAAATCTGAGTGTAAATATTAAAATTCCGGAAATTACGAAAAGGTGAGGAACTGCGCAACGCATCAAACAGTCATTTTAGGAATTTTTTCACCAAATTTTGGACATAGCAATTTTAAGACCTCTGCTCATGAACAGTGTCACTGTGATTTTCTTAATGTGTTCCATACATTGAGTTTGCACACTGACTGCCCATTGTGCACTACATGAGCAGAAACACATTTTGGGTGAGATGTGAGAAATGACAGCTGTACTGCTCATAAGGAGGTGTGGTAAAATGGCAATGTTGAAAATCTGGAGTGAAAATGTTAAAATTGCGAACTTACGAGCGTGTGTAGGAACAGCGTAACGATGCTCATTAAACAGTCATTTTTGGGAATTTTTAATCAATATTTTTAACATAGCCATTTTAACACCTCTGCTCATGAACAGTGTCACTGTGATTTTCTTAATCTGTCTCAAACATTGATTTCGCACACCGACTGTGCCAAAAGCAAGCATGCGCGAAACACATTTTGGACGAGATGTGAAAAATGACAGCTGTACTGTTCATAAGGAGGTGTGGTAAAATGGCAATGTTGAAAATCTGGAGTGAACATATTGAAAATTCCCGCGAACTTACGAGCATGTGAAGGAACAGCTAATGCATGCTCAGAAACAGTCATTTTTGGGAATTTATTCACCAAATTTTCAACTATAGAGTTTTTGGGGCCTACCCATGAACTGTGATGCTGTCATTTCATAAATCAGTCCTGCAAAGGTGGTTCTGCAGTGACCGCAAAATCACCTTTCAGGGCCGATTAACGCATGACAGTGACAGACTTCATGAGGTGGGGTCCCAAAACCCCATGTTGAAAATTTGGTGAAAAATTCCCAAAATGCCTGAGGTATGCTGTAAAGTTGAAAAACCCTATTTATTCCATTATACAGCTTACCGCATTTCCTCAGTTCGCGTCGGCTTTGAAGAGTGCAGACGTGTTCCTGATCCACTGAAGATCGCTGCGCTGAGCTCTGGTGTAAGTATGGGGTGAGGGGCGAGGGGAGGCAGAGTGTGCAGAGGGTGGGCCGGTGGAGGGTCAAGACAGCAGCAAGGGAAGGTTTTTTTTCTTTCAGTTTTTTTTTTTTATTATTTGGACTGCATGGGATGTTTGCCACGCTGGGTGGGCTCCAGTGTGGCAGCTGGAAGGCTTTGGGGGCATGGAGCCGATGGAGGATTGGGCACCCCGCTCGGCCTTAGGAATTGTTGGCACGCTTGGGATGAGCTCCCAGCGGGCACCCAATAGTCTCGGAGGGAGAAACAGTAGAGCCGATGGGGATTGGGCACCCCTGTCAGCCATACAGACTGCTGCACGCTGGGGTGGGTTCCCAGCATGGCACCTGGAACTCAGGGGGTGCACAGAACAGCTGATGGGGATTGGGCACCCCATTGGCTATACAGTGTGTGTGGGGGGAGCACGAGCACGCAGATGCATGCATGTGTGTGTGTTTGGGGATCGTGCATGAGCACGCCGATCTTATTGCTGCTCACTCGAAGCGTAGCTTTCCTTTCAACTGTTCGGCCACTGCATTTTCAACTGCTGTCATAGACAGCTGCAGCGTTGATTGGAGAACTGGGGCCGACCTGCAAACACACTGACTGAATTGGAAGAGGTCTACACCTCCGAAAACTCAGATGATGGCACTATGTTTCTTGCACATGTGTGCAAGCAACAAAAAAGAGAGAAAAGCACTGAAAGAACTTGAAGAGATTCAAGATGTATTAATAAAACAAGCTAATAAGGTGGGGTGCTGTGGGGTATTAACGAGTATTGTACTGAAGCACTGCGCCAACTAGAAAATCAGACCTTCTATGAAAAATTAAAAGTGACCCTACTGAGGAGATAAAAAAGGCAGACCACCTAATAAAAATTGGTGAGGAAATGGCTTACATAATCAAAAGGAATCAGAATTTCTGTCAGTACAACATCCAAGGAAACTAGTGTTGTATTTACTCCCCAAAATATACAAAACTACTAGGCTCTGTGCCAGGGAGACCAATTGTCTCTGTGCAGGAAAATGTGTCCAAATTTGTTGACGGTTTTATTAAAAAACAGTACCTCCCAAAATCATACCTTAAAGACATGAACAAAACATGAGACTACTAAAAATGTCCACATTGAGGAACAAGATTGGATCATGACTATAGATGTGGAAAGTTTATATTCTAACATCCATCACGAAGGAGGCTTTGGCAGCACTTAGAAAGAGTTTGCAATCAAGATAAAAACAAAACCTCCTACAGAATTCATTATTGAACTAGCCAGGTTTGTCCTGTAGACAAACTACTTTTGGTTCAATGGCAATTTCCACATTCAGAAGAAGGGTACAGCAAATGGGACTATCTTTGCCCCAAATTTTGCAAACACATATATGGGGAGGGAATAGCAAACCATAGATAACAGACAAAACAATCCTTTTTTCCAATGTGTGAAACTCTGAAAACACTATATTGATGATTGTTTGCTTATTTGGACAGGGTATGAGGCAGAACTAAAAACTTCATGGATTACATCAATCAAACAAATGGCAATTTGAAATTTACCTATTAATGTAGCAAGGAGTCCTTACCATTTCTGGACATACTAATAAAAATAAAGGAGAGTGTCTCAAAACAATCCTGTACAGAAAATCTCTAGCAAGAAACACCCTGTTGTATAGAATAGCTGTCACCCCACATCTGTAACAAGAAATATTCCTATAGGGCAGCTGATTAGAGTATGCAGGGCACCTCAAAGACAGACTGGTACATTCACACATCCCAGCTCCAAAAGAAACTCTGCAAAATTGGTTGCCACCCTCCTAAAGGCAACTACAGATGCAGTCATTGTGTACATTGTTCAAATACAATGAATACCAAATAATTTAATCATCCGAGGTCTGGTAAGAAATGTGAAATAAACTAATTTATCAACTACAGTTCTACAGGAATTATTTATACGTTAACATGCTCTTGTGGCAAGACGATGTTGTCCAGATGAAAGAGCTTTAAACGGCATATAGGAGAGCATAAAGGAGCTATTAGGATTCAAAACTTGGACTACACGATGGCAAGACACTATATGGAAAGAAAGCACAGCTGTCCAGCATCATTAAGGTTTGTAGGGCTGGAAAACATCAAAGCTGGTCTTAGAGGAGATGATTTAGGGCTCAAGCTTCTGCAAAGAGAAGCTACTGGATTTTCCAGCTGAATAACTTGGTGCCACGAGGTCTGAATGAAGAGATCCCTTTGTACAGTAATGTAAATCAATGGTTTGTATTAGAAATGTAGGAATTTAAATTTCACTGGCAGTGAATGTGATGGGCACTTCATGTTGCCATTCCGTTACGTAGATGGGCAATGCAATGCTCCTCCACGCTATCGTACCACTTACATTAAAAGTGAATAATAATGCAAAGTAAAGGCAAAGTTGTTGTTTTCAATGGACTTTCGCCATGTTTTAGCCATAGCCAGGCAGGAAAGGAAGGAAGTGAGTCACGCAAGCAGACACTTTCACTTTCTCTGTGCAGACAGAGATGGAGAGGGTGTATTGTTTTGTCACTGCTGAGACTTGGAGATAAGAGAGTGGAGGAGATTTAAACTTTGATTTAGACCCATCAGCTTTTTAAAAGCTACATTTTTTGTCTTTTCTGTACTCTTTTACTTAATTTGTTCTTTCTGTAAATTTTTTTTTTCTACCTTTATAAGTAGTTAGTCTGTGTCTGTGTGACTGTGTGTGTGTGTGTCTGTTGTGTGACAGTGTGAGTAGTCATTGCTCAGACTGAGGAGCACAGTAGGAGAGATGGACCAGAGTAAGGGAATGTCTGAGGTGGGGGCAGCTCTGGGAGAGAGTGGTACTGGTAGGCGCCATACCATGTGCATGCATGGGGTCATGGCCACCGGTTCCTGTTGGACTGATCAAAATTTTGAGTGTCACCCTCCTGAAAGCAGGACCAGCACTGCCTCCTGACTCTGAGGCAGCTGAACCACAACCACATCCTGCAACAACAGGTTCTCTGGAGCAGGATGTCCCTGTGCCCTGGGCCCAGGTGTGGATCCCATCCCTGTTGAGCACTCAAACCAGCTGGCTGTCAGACCATCTGGCCTCCCCTACCTGTGCCTGGTCCTCCCTGCACCTCCATTCTTTGGCTGTTTTGACTGTGTCGGGGGAGCAGCATGGTCAGGTGCCGCCTATGTGAGGTGGAGGCGCCATGGCCCTGGGGAACTCACCTGGGTACTGGGGGCCAGCGCACCCATATGCTCAATCACCACCAGTTGGAGTGGCAGGCTGCCACAGAATGGGCCATGCCTGCACCTGCTGGCCCTTCTGTGGCAGAGGGTGCAGCTGGCATGGCAGTGGCCCTAAGAAGAGGAGGGCCAGAGCAGCACCTACTGCTCCACCAGCACCACCACCACCACCACCAGCAGGTCAGCCTGTAGAATGTGTGGACCCCAGAGAACTGTATGTAGTGCAGGCTGACTTAGCAGTTCTCTGGAGTGCTGTCGAGGAGAACAAGAGGGCGAAAAGGTCGAGCAGTGGCTGGATCACGAGAGGACATCAGTTGCAAATTATGTCCATGTTGAACTGCTGCTGGATCACCACGTGATCCCACATTAGTTTTTTTCTCACACCATGTGCCCCCCACACACCTTCCTTGCTGTGTTATAAAATGTATTCCTCCACCATCCCCGACCCTTGTATGTAATCATGCCCTTTTTGTTGTCTTCCATGACGTGACATTTTGTATTCTGGCCCCTTCGCTGTTAAGTGTGTGTGTGTGTGTGTGTGTGTGTGTGTGTGTGTGTGTGTGTGTCTTGTGGCAGCTCTGTTTAATTACCTCATTAATGTTTACTTTCTGTTGCTGAGTGTTTGTGGAAAGCATACTGAGCAGTGCAAGTATACTGTGCTAAACTGCATGTGTGCAGTCAGTCTTCTTTCCTGTGTGTTCTATGTACTGCAGACACTGTCCAGCTTCTTGAAAACATATATATGCTGATTGCTGTCTGACTTGTTGCTGTGTTTATGGTATAAAGAATAAAGATAAGAATATGTAATGTATATTTTGTTAGGAGATCACAGCAACCAAAAATCCTGCTTTTCAACAAATCGTATCTAACAGACATGAAGTACTGATGATGCACCCAAAATATTTCACAGTGTACATACATTATAAAGTCAGAAAATATATAAAGTCCAGTTCACTGCCACCACACAGTACTACTACATTCCTTCTTTTCATTATTTGTTCTGGAATATGTATTTCAGTTTATACTGGCAGTGTCAGTTTTTCAGCAAGTTGATGTACACCATAACACAACACAGCACCAGTGGTAGCACAGTGAGGTGGCAGTGGACTAAAGGACCTGTTATATATTCTGTCTTGAACATGTCTGTACACCATAAAATATTTTGAGTGCCTCAGCAATATTTTATGTCTGTTGGGTATGGTTTGTTTAAAAGCATGATTTTTGTGCTACTATCTCCACAAAGTCATGTGTGCACTGTGTCTGTGTGACAAGTGATTGAGGTGCACACTGGCCCAAGACCTCTGAAAACATATCATATGACATTGTCTGCTGCTGTTGATGATGGTACAAATAAAATATATAATTTTATATTCTTATCTTTATTCTTTATACCAAGGGTTCTCGAATGGTGAGGCCAGCCTCCCTGGGGAGGCCCCAACCTGTTCCAGGGAGGCTCAAGCAAGTCTGAAAAGTACTGTATTTAAATTTTGGGTTTTATATATTTTATGTGAAGAGATGAAGCAAACTGAAAGAGGATAATAACAGTAGGTGAATTTTATGTATTTATTTACTAATAAGTGACAAGGAAAGGTGAATGAGCCAAGGCTCATTTCTGAATATACCTGGGGAAGGGTAGGAGTGAATACATTTCAAAAGGTAACTGCAAAACAATCAAGAAATATACAGAGAGAAATAATGCAAATAAATATGAATAAATTAATGATGAGTGGTGGTAACTGATCAATTTGTAAACTGATGTCAGAACAGCCCAAATACAAGGGTTGAGCACAGAAGTGCTAAGAGCAATAGCAGGAAGGAGCAAAGTAATCCCCAAGATGTTGCTGAGGAGCAGGGAAGGAGGGGAGAGGCAAAGTATGTGGGAAGGTTATTTCATACAGAGAGAAAACAGAGGAGGTAGTCTGACCATGAAGGTACTGCAACAAGGGGTAACAGTGGTTCAAGAATGAAAATAGTAGCAAGTAGGTTGGCCTGTTTGGGGGTTACAATAAGCTTAGTAATAATATTTGTTTATTTTATTTATTTGTTATTCAGATAACACCTTTGAGCTCAGGAGATCTTTTTCAAAAGTTCCAAGTCAGTATAAGACAAAGAACTGAATGTGAGCCAAGTACTCAAAGGGTTTCAATTTATTCATGGTGTACTGCACAAAGTACAGAATGTTATTTTTCTTTGGGGAGGCCCAAAATTCTTTCAATTTTTGGGAGGCTCAAAATCTTTTCCATGGATTTGGGAGGCTCACTTTGACAAAGTCTGAGAACTATTGCTTTATACCATCACCATGAACAGTGAAACAAGTCAGCATCAGCATATACATATGTTTCCAACTTGATGCTGGACAGTGTCTGCACACACAGGAAAGAAGACGGACTGCACACATGTAGTTTAGCACAGTATAATTGCAGTGCTCAGTCCTGCTTTTGACAAATACTCATGACAGCATGACAGAAAGTAAACATTACTGAGGCTCTAAAATATTGACTAGACTCACCAGAATTCCCAGTCCCAAAATGCAACTGCCTTGTGTCCAGAAAATTCCCAGTGCTGACGTATGAAATGAGAGCGTAACATGAAATGCAAAGTGTCCCACAATTAATGGAACACTCAGTCATATGCGCAGTGCTCACACGCAGTCCCCAGAATTATTGTGCATCCCCACAATGCAACTGTCTTGTGTCCAGATAATTCACACGCATGACAAAGTGGAAATGAGAGAGTAACATGAAATGCGGTGTCCCAGAATTAATGACACTCAGTCATGCATTCAGTGGTCACACAGAGTCCCCAGATTTTTTCTGCATCCCCAAAATGCATCTGTCTTGTGTCTAGAAAATTGACAAGTGGTAACGGCGAAATGAGAGCATAACATGAAATGCAAAGTCCCCAGAATTATTAGTTGTGCTCAGTCAGCTCAGTATCACACACAGTCCCCATAATTACTGTGCATCCCCACAGTGCAACTGTCTTGTGTCCAGAAAATTCACACATGCTGACAAAGTGAAATGAGAGAGTAGCATGAAATGCAAAGTGTCCCAGAATTAATGGCGTACTCAGTCATGCACGCAGTGGTCACACACAGAGTCACCAGAATGAATGTGCATCCACAAATGCTACTATCTTGTGTCCAGAAAATTCTCCAGTGCTAATGAAATGCTACTGTCTTGTGTCCAGAAAATTCCCAGTGTTGATGAAGTGAAATGAGAGCATAGCAAGAAATGCAGTCTCTCAGAATTAATGGTGCACTGCAAATGCACAGACAGATTAAGATTGCACTGCGCACTTAAGGGATGCATACGCAAGGCATTAACACCCAACCAGTGCTCACAAGTCACAAATCCAAATCGAAAGGAATACATTTTGCCAGTTGGGGATTAGCATGGCACTAGCAATCCACTACCAGTAAAGATACCACAAAGCAGTATAAAAATTCATGCAGGTGCGGTGGATAGCAGTTCACACTGCTGCAATTACTCTGTGGACAATAAAAGGTGTCTGATTTAATGGCACACATCGCACACCCACACACACACACACACACACACACACACACAAACTACAAGTAATCGTGAGCAAATTGAAAACCTTTAGTAATATAACCAAATGTTTTAAACAAATTATACACTGCTGCACCACAACAATCAGCAAAAAGTCAAGAATTACTAAAAATATTACTGTGTGTATATTAAAACAGTTGTACAAGAAAAATATAACCAAAGTAGAAAGACTGCCTTTTTCTCCCAGTTAATGTACCCATATCACAAATATGTCCCTCCCCAAAGCACGTCACAGTACACAGACTGACTGTTCTAAATTAACATTCAAAATCCACACACATCGATAAACACTCAATGATATGAGCACAGAAGGGTTTCCTACAATCGATGTACTAAATTTTGAGCAAACAAAATGACTTAAAAAGGCATTTTAAACAGCTTTTAGAGGTTTTGAATTGCAGAGCTCTGAGAGCAAACTGTCTCCAGCTATCACTACAGACACACTACCCAGGCCAGAACTGAGGCTGTACAGAATAATCTAGAGCCCATGTGACCTGCAATCCCATGAATCACTGTAGAATTTCATTTGGAGCTCAATTATATAGAAAAGTGAGGTGAATTACATTGATTTCAATGTACTTCACCTTAAAATTGGTGGAGAAGTGGTTTGGGGAAAGGCGGAATAATGCAAAGTCATTGGTTTCAATGGACTTCACATTCCTCATTATGAAGTGAAGCACTCCACTTCACATTAGAGACCACGGATTCTCATGTTATCTAAGGAATCACTGTGCAGAGCCAATTGATGCCACTTCGTCCACTACTACTTAAAGTACTGTAACTCACATGCTGTACAGGAGGGAACATGAATGCCTATGGCTGCACTTTCCCGATAAGCTGTAGCACAAAACTCCCTGACTTAAAAACACTTATTAATGAGTACAATGGTGGGTGGTAGAAACCTGAGAGATACTACAAAACAGGCTTACAATACATCCAAGTAACTAGTAAAAAATTAATGTTGTGATTCGTGACGTGATTGTGAATCATGATTTGTGACCATGATGATGAAGAACATGATTTGGTGTCGACGGTGTGAGATAACCAATATGAAACTGTATTGGGAACATGAATGTCTATAGCTGTACTTCCCCGATGAGCTGTGGCAAAACTCTCCTGACTTAAAAACACTTATTAATGAGTACAATGGTAGGGTGGTGAAGCCTGGAGAGATACTACAAAACAGGCTTACAATACTTGTGATTCATGACATGATCACGAATCGTGATTTGTGGCTGCATTGTGACCATGATGATGAAGAATGTCATTTGTATCATGAGTGACTCGTGACCATGATGATGGTCCTGACTTAAAATGCATATTAATGAGTACAATGTCATGCAGAATTATGCACCACACCAGTCCAGTACTCTGAAGGAAGCAAAGAAACAACTGTGACTTAAGTTACAGATGGAGATTGGGCCCTAAAGAGATGTAAATGCACAGATTAAGATTGCGCTACGCACTGAAGAGATGTAGACTCAAAGGCACAACACCTAACCAGTGCTCACCATCAGAAATTCAAATCTGGAAAGAAAACCTTTGCTGGTGGGGTGAGCTATGGGGGGTAGTGTACTGCACTGCTGCAGTAACAGTCACTAGTACTAGTACCAGTAAAGATACCACAAAGAAGTACAAAAATCACACAGCTGCAGTGGATAGCAGGTTCACATTGCTGAAATTACTACGTGGCACAATAAAAGGTGTCCGATTTGATGACAAGCATCATCACACATACCACACACACTAAGTAATGCGTGGCAAATTGAAAACTTCAGTAATATAACAATGTATTTTAAACAAACTAATCCAATTAACAGAAGCACTCTTGATAGGGGATCGATCCCAGCCCTTTCACAGAAGAAAGGGCTCTGCAAGAACTCCTAAAACTGAAGGTGGACAAAGCAATGGGGCCTGATGGAATTCACCCCAGAATTCTAAAAGAATTAAGGGGAACTAGTGAAACCACTGACTACTCTTTTAATAAATCATGGGAGGATGGTGTGGTACCCAAGGACTGGAGGAAGTGGGACCAAGACAGAGGCAGGAAACTACAGACCTGTCAGTTTGACTCTGTAGGGAAAGTGATGGAGTCACTTCTGAAGAAAAGAATTGTTGAGTACCTTGAGGCGAGTGGGGCACACCCAAGGCAGCATGGGTTCACAGCGGGAAGGTCATGTCAGACAAATCTAATAAATTTCTTTGACTGGGTGACAAAGTAGTAGACCAGGGAGGGGTGTCGACATGGCCTACCTAGACTTTAGCAAGGCATTTGACACAGTCCCACACAAAGATTAATAGTCAAATTAACCAATCTGGGAGGGGTCCCAGGGTGGTAGCCTTGGTAAAACATTGACTGGACAACAGGACACAGAAGGTAATTGTAAATGGAGTCCACTCTGAAGAAAGAGGGTTACTAGTGGGTACCACAGGGTTCAGTACTGGGTCCAGTCCTTTTAATGTCTTTATAAGGACATTGCAGAGGACTGAAGGAAAGTATGCTCTTTGCAGATGACACAAGATTTGCAACAGGGTTGATACACAAGGAGGCATGGAAAGGATGAGAAGGGACTTGGCAAGGTTGGAGGAATGGTCAGAAGTATGGCAGCTAGGATTCAATGCAAAGAAGTGTAAATAATGCACCTGGGAAACAAGAACCCAGGAGAAGATTACACAATGTGGGGGAGGTAGTAACAACAACAAGAAAGGAAAGGGACCTGGGGTAATCATATCAGATAACCTTAAGGTTAGCAAGCAATGAGAAGGCAGGGAGGGCTGGGGGATACTGGGATGCAAAGGAGAGGCATCACCAGCAGAAAACAGGAAGTTGTTATCCCTCTGTACAGGCATTTGGTGAGACCCCATCTGAGTACTGCATCCAGTTCTGGAGACCCCATCTCTGCAAGGACATAGACAGGATAGAGGCAGTCCAGAGGAGGAAACTAAAATGGTACAGGGTCTGCAAGAGAAGCCAGACGAGGAGAGACTAAAGGAGCTTAATACGATACCCTTGAGGAAAGAAGGAGAGGGGGCATGATAGAAACTTTAAGTACCTCAGTGGAACTAACAAAGTCCAAGAGGGTAGCATCTTTCAGAAAAGAGATGCAAGAACAAGGGGACACAATTTAAAGATAGAGGGGGTGGTTCCGGGCAATGTGAGGAAGTATTTTTTCACAGACAAGGTAGTGGATGCATGGAACAGCCTTCCTGAGGAGGTTGTGGGTCTAAAACTGTGGGAGAATTCAAGACTGCATGGGACAGACATAAGGCAGTTCTTGTGGGGGTAGGAAGAAATAGGCTGTTGGTTAACTAGGATCTGCGGCCTATCCGTAGGTAGGAAATGGGCAGACTAGGTGGGCCAAGCAGTCCTTATCTGCCGTCAAAGTCTATGTTTCTATGTTTCTATGCACTGCTGCACCACAACAATCAGCAAAAAAATGGCAAGAATTATTGAAAATATTAGTGTGTACATTAACACAGTTATACAAGAAAAATATCACCAAAACACAAAGAACTGTCTTTTCTCCAAGTTAATCTACCTACGCCACAGATACGCCCTCCCCAAAGCACACTTCCACTGTCTCTCAGTACACAGACTGAATGTCATACATTAACATTCAAAATCCATGCATAAACAATAAACGCCAAGATATGAGCGCTTGGGGTTTTCTACAATCGATGAACTAAAGTTTCAGCAAAAACAATTATTCAAAAAGGCTTTTTAATAGCTTTTAGAAGGTTTGAATCACAGAGAGCTCTTAGAGCAGACTGTCTCCTACAGCTTCCTACACACACTACCCTGAACTGAGGCTGTACAGAACAATCTAGAGCCCATGTGACCTGAAATCCCATGAATCACTGCAAAATTCACCTTGGAGCTTAAAATGAGTTTAGTCAGGCAAAGTACATTGTTCTCAATTGTTCTCAATGTACTTCGCCTTACGAATTGGTGGAGTAGTGGTTTGGGAGGCGGAGTAACGCAAGTCATTGTTTCAATGGACTTCGATTACCCATTATAACGAAGTACTCCGCTTCAGCTTGTGGAGCACTCCATAACCGCTTTTGCTTTGCTGATTCACTTCATGGAGCTAATTGGGGCCACTTTGCCCATCTCTAGTTTGCATTATAGATATATTTCTTGGTATTCAGAAGGTGTTAATAAACAACATGGGGTGACTTTACAGCTCTTCCGATGTTTAAAGCATGACTTTCTTGTTCTGCTTTATTTGTTTACATTTTTTCAAAGACTCCTGTTAATAAGATTGGACATGAGTTTTCATGCTTTGTCCATCTTAATATGATATGATTTTCCGGCTCTGCCACTGCATTATAGCTGAAGTTGTAAAACTTAAAAATAATTGTAATTGGTTCATAAGGAAAAATATCTTAGTAAGCATTCTGTTTTATTTAATTGTATATGTTTGTAAGTCATGGGATAACATAGTCTCTTTTTGTGCACATAGGCCCAGATATTCAAAGGTTGCACATGGTGCAACAGTGTTGCGCCATGCACAAACCACTGATGTGCCCTGTGCGATATTTAAAAGGGAAAGTGCGCCTGCACAAATCCCTTGCTCGAGGCGCATCAGTAATGTGTATGCAGGCACAGGTGGGGGCGCATCTGATGTATAAACTGCACAGCCCGATATTCAGCCTGGGCTGCAGAGTTGTGCAGGTGCAATCCCTACCTGCACCTGCACAAAGTTGAGCCGAAAAAAGGAACAAGCTTGAGGCCACCCACAGGTGAGCTGCCGCATTGCAGGGCTCAACACAGCAGCTGCCACCTGTGGGTGGCCCTCGACTTGTTCCCGCAGCACCTGGCGGCGCCTCCCATTCCCGATCATGGGCAGAAGTGTAACCCCTGAGTAGCCCGATCATGGGCAGAAGTGTACCCCACCCCGAGTAGCCTGATCGCGGGCAAAGTGTCACCCCACCCCAGAGTAGCCCGATCGTGGGCAGAGTGCACCCCACCCCGAGTAGCCTGATAGCGGGCATCAGACCTCCCCCAAAGTCCAATATCCCTGGTGGTCCAGTGGACTGCTAGTAGCCCAATCATGGGCGGCATTCCTCACCCCCAAGTCCGGAATCCCTGGTGATTCAGTGCCCCCACCCACCCGCTGATGGAGCCCACCACCCGCACCCCGTCAGCCTGTGGGTGGCAGCACCCACCTGCCTGCCCGTCGCTGCCCACCGACTGACAGCTCGGCTGCACGCATTGGTTCAGAGCATGAGCCAATGGGCGCAGCCCATAATAAGATTAGTCAGTCCAGATATGTGAATTCATTCATTCACATATCTGACTGATTTAGTATAGTACGGAGCGTACACCCATTGGCTCATGCTCTGAACCAATGGGCGGCAGCCCCACTGAGCTGTCAAGCGGCGGGCGGCAGGGTGGCAGGCAGGTGCTGTGCCACCCGCAGGCTGATGGGGAGCGGTGTGGGCCCATCAGCGGGTGGTGGGGGCCACCAAACCACCAGGGATTTCAGATGTGGGGGTGAGGAATGCCACCCGCGATCAGGGCTACCGTGGTCCACTGGACCACCAGGATATTGGACTTTGGGGAGGTCTGATGCCCATGATCGGGCTACTGGGGTACACTTCGCCTGCGATCGGGCTACTAGGGGGTGAGGGGTACACTTCTGCCCACGATCGGGTTACTCGGGGTGGGGACTACTGTTATGCCTGTGATCGGGCTACCGCGGTCCACTGGACCACCAGGATTGAGATATGCATTGTCCCTGCGGGACGAATGCGATCGGGCTGCAGGGGCGCCAGTCCTAACAGCTGCTGCCTGGCAGGTGCCAGGCGCAAGTCGCCGGGGATCGGCGACCTGCATGCTAATGGCATGCAAATGGGGCTGTAATCAGATGCAAAGGCTCCCCATGTGCCTTGCATAAATTTATGGCCCCATTTGCATGTCACCTTTGAATATCGTAGGAGCTTGCATGGCACAATGGAACTTGTGCCACCTCATCTCAATGCTCCATTCTGACCACTTGCGCTGGCGCAGTTCCACTGCGCCATGCACAGTGGGTGTGGCCAGGGGGCGATATTCAAAGAAGTTGTGCCATAGCACAACTCCATTGAATATCGCCTGGCCACACCCCTGCGCAGCTATTTTGAGTGGCGCAGGGGCTTGCGCCACAAAATGGCACAGTTTGAATATCTGGGCCACAGTATGGATTTCTTTGGCTACTCAATACACTTTCTTGCATTTCTTTTGAATCATTATGCACTATGCATCTTAATAGTCATTTGCTCTTTTGTAATTTATAAGCCCATAGCTTAAAATAAAAACTGTTTCTGTGAACTCTGTCTTGCTCTTCATAAACACTGTTTACAGTTTCAGCATTTAGCTTACTGTAATATAAACACTGTCACTTTAAAGTTACTGACATAAGAACAGCACCATTTGGTGATGCACCACACTATGAAGATGACTGAGGAAGTCTATACATAAGCACTCCCAGAAGTCAGCACACCTGCATTCGTAATGGCGACATAGCTTTCTAGCTCTCTAAATTTGCCCTTATCCCTGTTGGATTTGTAGTCCCCATTACCTGTCGGCAGCAGTGACTAGCCTATATATGGAGGACCGACATCACTGAGGTATTGGGATGAGCAATGTCAGTGGAAGCAGAGAAACACAGTGATGGACATTTTCATAGATGAGATGGAAGCTGTCCAGAGGAGGGCAACTAAAATGGTGCAGGGTCTGCACCGAAGACATATGAAGAGAGACTAAAGGAACTTAATATGTATAGCATCGAGGAAAGGAGGGAGAGGATGGACATGACAGAAACTTTCCAGTACCTCAAGGAATCAACAAAGTCCAAGAGGGTAGCATCTTTCAAAAAAAAGATGTGCAAGAACAAATTGGCACAATTTGAAGATAGAGATAGAGGTCGCTCAGAGGTAATGTAAGAAGTATTTTTTCACAGAGAGGGCTGTGGATGCATGGAACGGCCTTCCGGAGGTTGTGGAGTCAAAAACAGTGGTTGAATTCAAGCATGCATGGGACAGCCATAAGGCAATTCTAGGGGGTGGGGTAGAAAGTAGGCTGCTGGTTAACTAGGATCTGCAGCTTATTCATTAGGTAGGGAAATGGCAGACTGGGTGGGACAAGCGGTCCTATCTGCCGTCAAATTCTATGTTTCTATGTTTCTGTGTGTTAACATCAGTGCTGACTAAACATTGTGGGTGAGACTGTTTATGGCTCATGCAAAACTTTTTACTTGTTATCTGACCATGTTTTTAGTGTGTGTTCATGAATAAAGTGTATTTTCTTTGGAACTACTGTTCCTGTACTAACTTCATGGACTTAAACACATTTATATAAGTGCAGATCTCCATGAATACAGTCTTTACTGTTTTCTATTTCCTCTGCTATAGACCTATAAATGGTTTTATACTACGGGGTGAGAGCTTTCAGTAGGATATCCTGTGTTATTTCCACTGCAGTGAGAATAAATCTTAAAGACTACATGTATCCGTATCTGCTGATGCCACCAGAGTGAGGATAACTGCACTGCAGCTTGCACTCTAAAGGAAACTGCTTCAGAAAACACTTTATCTTTTACCATTGTTTTTACCAGGAGAGAGACACACTAAGCTGAAAGCCTGTTTATAGGTGCAACCTGGGAGCACAAGAAAGTTGTGACTTGCTTAGGATCACATAGTATGCAAGTGGCGGCTGTGGGATTCAAATTCAGGTCTACAGCTCAGAGCCTTAAACCTCTGTGCTATACTGCCTCCTTAAGTTTTCTTCGTCTTTCCCACTGAAGCTGCAACTTACTCAATTAACTTTGCAAATGACTGTCACCTGTGCCCCATTATGTTTCTGACTTTCCTAGCCCATTACTGTGCTGATCTCAGCTCAAAATAACCTAAATTCTAAATGAAACTCTTTTACAAAGCACTTTCTGTTTCTCAGTGCTACCTGCAGCAATTTGTCTTTCTCAATTAGCTTTGCAAAACTCTGTCAGCTGTGTTTCTCACTCTCAGTCCATTCAGAACACACACACACACACACGACAGCACACACAGAATGAGCAGGAAACACACAGAATCAGGAAAAATGTTCCTAAAGCTCTCACACCTGTAGTATAAGTTGCACACATGATGGGCAGATCATGGGATATGGAAATATTCTCACTCCTGCCTCGAGGCTCTGTATTTCACTCGTGCCTTCGGGTACTCATGAGAATACACAGTTCACTCTGCAGGAGTGAGAATATTTTCCATATCCCACCCTGCCCATCATGTATCCCCTATTTATCACTTGAAACATATTTTATCAATAGTTTATCAATAGTTTCTGCTCTTGATGCAGTTTTGCACTGTGCCAGTGTGCAACAAGCATCACAATTTTGTCTTTTGTCACTTTGTTCACCTAGTTGTTCACTGCTAAAAATACATGCAGCACTGGTAGCAACTTGTTTCTGTTAAAAAAACAAACATTTTTGTTTTCTATTTATTTTTATTTTTAGGTTTTTTTTTAGTTTTGTTTACCAGGTGAGGTGTCGTAGAAACATAATATGACTGCTTTCAGACATGACCCGAGAGGTTACAATGCAAAATTGGCAGACAAAACAAATAACAGGTATAGTTCAGAGGTAATCAACCATACAAGGAAAAATCTACACAATGTTCTGTGACGTAAACAGTATTGCTAATATGACAGAGACAATGGCAGGAAAATACATAGTAGTACAAAACACAATACGCATACAATCATAGTGCAGTAGAGTTTTAACACATACAGTAATCCATGCTAAGTGCTACACATGACAGTAACTAAGGGCAGAGCAAACTGAACATTTTGAGAGCTGAGGAAGGGATGTCAAGCACCTATGGGGTTTAAAACAGGAACATAAGGCATGTTTGATGAGGAGAGTGTGATGCATCTTTTAAAAGCAATATGACTAGGTGCAGAGCAAACATCAAGAGGTAGGGAATTCCAGTATTTTGTAGCCAGGCAGGAGAAAGCTGAGGTTCCTTTTAGGGTTCTGCATCTAGGGGTGTATAGTAGAGAGAGTCCAGTACAGCGGAGGCCATAGGTGGGGACAGAGGCACCAGCATGCCTGCAAGAGAGGTAGGTATATTAGTTCTGATGATGTTGTCCAGCAGAGTACCAAGGGCAAGGAGTTGATTGGCAGATGGAGAAGGCCATCTAAGGTCTGCATATATCAAGCAATGGTGCTTCAAATGTGGGAAGCCGAGGCATAACGACAGATACTATTGTACGTTGTATCCCACTTGCTTAGGGTAATTTTCTAAACATTTATGTAGGTGACAGCACCATACATAAGGGATGTAAGTAGGATACCCTAGAAATAGCCAGTCTAGCTGAGGGGTAAGCATCAGACTAGTCCTGTAAACTATTCCGAGTTTGGAGTTTACTGACTTGCAGGTGTCGATGATGTGTTGCTCAAAGTTGAGAGTTTCATCAAGCAGGACACCTAAATACTTGAATGAGGTTACTTTCTTAAGGGGGGCCATTTGCACAGGAGACGTTGAAAAGGTTGCGGTTTGTTCAAAGTTTGGTTGGAGATCCGAACAGCATGCCCTGAGTATTACTTATGTTTAAGACAGGCCTTTTGTTGTGGATCTATTCTTGCATTATGAGAAATGCAGATGTTAATCGACTATTTATTTCTTCTATGTTTGCAGAGGAGGTGTAGAGCACCAGATCATCTGCATACAAGATTGTTGAGCACCAAGGGTGTTAGAAGATATGTCATTTATAAAAATGGAGAAGAGAAGAGGCCCCAAGTTGGAGCCTTGAGGAACACCAACATTGATAGGTGCAGAGTCTGACACTGCAGAGTTAAATTTTACCTGTTGTCTTCTATTGCTTAAGTAACTCTGGAACCAGTTTGTGGCTTGCTCTGAGAAACCAGTGAAGCTAAGACAATCAAGCAGAAGAGGGTGATCTACAAGATCAAATGGCTTTGAGGGGTCAATGAACACTGCACCAGTCATGAGACCATGATCCATAGCAGTAAGGGCATCATTTGTAAATTGTATCACAGCGTAGAGGTACTATGCCCCTTGTGGATACCATGTTGAGCAGGTAATAGAAGGGTATATTTAGAGAGGAACTCGGTGACCTGTTTAGCCACTAATTTCTCAAGTATCTTGTTTAATACTGAGAGAATGGCTATGGGCCTATAATTAGCTATGTCATTCTTGTCACCTTTCTTAAAGACGGGGTGACTTTTGCCAATATCCATATGTCTGGAACAAAACCATGGCACAGAGATAGTGTAAAGATTTTAGCCAATGGGGCCGCAATAAAAGGAGCAGCCAGCTTCAGGAGTTTAGGCTCTAGGTAGTCATAGCCTACACTAGTACTATCAGAAATTGAGTTTAGTAGTTTTAGAACATCAGCATTTTGAATAGCCTTAAAATAGACAGGCGTATGTATGGGCACATTTCTGTGAGTAACGGGCATCAGGATGTGATTTGCAGTGAAAGAGGCAGTGTATTTGGCAAGATCAGTAAAGTATTTGTTGAAAGAATTTGCAATGATGGTGGGGTCATTACAGTGCGTACCATTGAGGACCATATCATTTGTGTGTTGAGACTGATTTGAGCCCAGGAAGGATTTTACATGTGTCCAGAATTTCTTTGGTCCCTAGCAGCTTCCACCAATAGACCTTTGCAGTATGAGCTTTTGGCAAGCCTGATTTGTTTTTTCACGTATTGTGCTGCTTTCTATAAGTGTTGTATTCACTTTGCTAAACCAAGATTTTGTAGCAGTTCCAACTTCTGCCACGTGCCTGGAGGGGCGAGAAGTTCCTTGTTGCAGCCACCTAGTCTGTTTCGCCCTCACGCATCGATTCCGTTTAGGTGTATGTATGTCCTGAAGGATAAGAATATAGAAAGAAAGAGATTGAGAGCAGATTCAATGTCTTGGGACTGGATAATAGGATCCAGTTTACAGAAGAGATATCATGTAGAAAGCTTGCTTGATCAAGTGGAAAAATCCTGGAAGGTGATGTAAGCTGGTAAGGGTCTGAATCACCAATGTTCCCCATATGCTTAACACAGGGAATGGTCACTTATAGAATCAGGAAGCACAGCTGAGGTGGTAATTCTATCAGGTCGATTTGTGAGTATCCAGTCTATAAGTGTTCCAGCAGCAGGTGACTTTACTCCACCCACCCCACACTGTACCTATTGTTTCTGAGTCCATAAATTGCTATGTACTTTCCTGTTTTTTGTACAGTCTGGGTGTTGTTTCTGTATGCAGATGTGTGCTTCATAGTGTGTGTTTTGCACAAAAGTTTTAGAAAATGGAATGATCTGCTTGGTGTAAGGACATCATTCACATCTATCCCTCTCTAACTCGCATGATTTAAAGAAACCTTGAATATAAAAGTAGGTTTATTTTAAATTTCTATTCTTCCTTTAAAAAAGCTAGAAGGGATGGGTGGAGATAGTGTAACTGGCTGAGTATGTTATATTCAGTCAGCACGTCTCCACCATTCTCGTCTTTATGGCTCAGCTGCTGAGTCCATCAGTCACTTTGGCACTGATCCAAATGTCAGATTAGGCTGTGGTTGTCATTCTCATGTGTTTGTTTTAGTCAAAGGTTGAAATACAGAAGGAAGGAATAAAAGGCCAGTTCTGCAAGTTGAGGTGGAGGCGGGAAAGCTTGTCCTGGACCCCACCAACACCATCACTAAAGTTACGACCATAGCAAGTTTGACAATGGACTGCTACTGCACCTCAGTCAGAGGAAT
Organism: Neoceratodus forsteri; assembly: GCA_016271365.2. NCBI lineage: Eukaryota > Metazoa > Chordata > Ceratodontiformes > Ceratodontidae > Neoceratodus > Neoceratodus forsteri. The sequence continues at coordinate 486,713,924 of CM028132.1, read as the reverse complement.
TACTGCAGTCTATACATACTCTCAACTGTCCCTGATTAAGAGGGATGTCCCTTGTTTTAACCTCAAAATTGCTCTGTCCCTCATCTCTCCCTTAAAGAAAAGGTACTGCCCATGCATGGAAGCTACATGGAATGTGCAGCAAATTCAGACTTTAAAGGAGAAGACTCCTGTTTATGAACTGGATATTTCGGACATATTTTTCATTCATTACATCAGTTACTCCACATATGTCAAAAGGGATGTCATTTTTTCTTTTGTAACACATATCTAGATTCCAAGGCACTGACGTAGCTTGTAAAGCTTCAAGCCAATTTCCATGTATATGCAAATGAGGCACTTGTAATACAACCCATCCCATTCTTTGATGTCACTGCAGCAACAGGTCAGAAGAAAGCATAATGTTTTCAGTGCTTTCTATCCTTATTTTATTATAAGTTTGCAATGCCTTAAGACAGTCCTGTCACACCACCACACACTGCGTAGTACTAGTAGCCTTTATTTGTGCATAGCAAATAATATATCTTAAAGTTTCGCTCCCATAGGATGCACAGAAACACGGACCTCACCCAACAACTAATACATCAAATCGACCAATGGAAAATCATGTACAATGCTCGTAGTCTTGAAACAAGATCCCAGATCTGCAGGCAATAATGACAGAGGCTAAACTGGACATAGTAGCCATTAGCGAGACATGGTTTACCAGTAACCTCACTTGGGAGACTTCAGTACCTGACTATGTACTGTTCAGAAGAGACCAAGTGCAAAAGGGGAGGTGGAGGGCCTTTATGTCAATTGAAATATCAGCTACAGAAATTCAGAATACGATAAGGAACCAGAAGAACTGTGGGTCACCCTGAAACAGGAAATGGGACAGCCATACGAACTGGGGTTTTCTACAGGCCTCTAGACTATGGGAAGGACATAGACATGTTACTATTAGAAGATATACTGAAAACATGACAGCTAAAGGAGGTTCTGATAATGGAGACTTGACATGCCAGATACAGATTGGTCAATACCAGCAGGAACATCTGCCAGAACTAGACACACGGTGGATTCCTGCAGGGGAGGGCCTCAAGCAACTGATACAGACAACCCACTAGAGACAGGGCTATCCTAGATCTAGTACTAACAGGAAAGGATCACAGATCTCCAGGTAGAAGGTCATCTGGGGCCAGTGACCATCACATGGTATGGTTCAATTTGGCCACTAGAACTAAATCATCCCATTCCAAGGCAAACATATGGGACTTCAGAGGAGCTGACTTTGATAAGACGGCCAACAGAGTTAAGTTAGCCCTGGCAAAGAAATACAGGTGAGAGGGTACAGGCAAAGTGGGCAAGCATTAAAGATGCAATACTTGAAGCAATATCCCATTGTGTTAGTGAGAAAAGGAAGTGCAAAAGAAGAAACCACTTTGGTTCTCAAACATAGTAGCAGAAAAGGTCAGCACCAAAAGGCTGGCCTTCAGGAAATATAAGGAATGCAGCAGGATGAAGATAGGGAGGGATACCAAACTTCCTAAGGAAAGCAGGGAAGGCAGTAAGGCAGGCAAAGGCCCAAACTGAGGAAACACTAGCATGAACAGTAAAAGAAGGTGACAAGACTTTCTATAGATACATTAGTGAAAGGACAAAGTCCAGAGGGGTATTGCTAAGATCAAAGGGGATAAGGGGCATGTGAGGAAGAGGACCATGTAAAAGCATCTATCCTAAATAGATACTTCTGCTCAGTATTCACTGAAGAGAAAGATGCAGGGCCCACAGCTCTGCACCATGGACACAGGGTTGAGGATATGCACTAGTCCCTTCACAAAAGAAAGGGTCCTACAAGAACTGGATAAGCTCAGGTGGACAAGGCAATGGGACCTGATAGCATACATCCCAGACTACTAAAGGAGCTAAGGGGAACTAGCAGAGCCATTATCAGAACTGTTTAGTGAGTCTCTGAGCACAGGAGAGGTCCCAAAAGACTGGAGAAGGGTTTATGTGATCCCGCCTCCAAGAGTGGTAGCAGGGAGGAGGCAGGGAACTACAGACCAGTCAGACTTACCTCAGTAGTGGGCAAGATTATGGAGACACTCCTTAAGGAAAGGATAGTGCGACACCTGGAATCCATAGGAGCACAGGATCCAAGACAGCATGGGTTTACAAAGGATGGTGCTGTCAAATTAATCTCATAGATTTCTTTGATTGGGTAACCAGAGTGGTGGACCAAGGAGAGCAGTTGATGTTGCTCTACCTTGACTTCAGCAAAGCTTTCAATACTGTTCCACATAGAAGATTGATTAATAAGCTGGGTAGGCTCGAGGTGGGTAAGACATTGGTCAACTGGGTAGCAAACTGGTTGATGGGCAGAAAATAGAGTGGTGGTAAACGGCATACAGTCAGAAGAGATGCAAGCCACAAGTGGGGCACCTCAGGGATCAGTCCTGGGGCCAGTCCTCTTCAATGTACAGACAGCTGGTGAGACCCCATCTGGAGTACTGTGTGCAGTTCTGGAGACCCAATCTCCGCAAAGACATAGACAGGATGGAAGCTGTCCAGAGGAGGGCACTAAAATGGTGCAGGATCTGCACCGGAAGACGTATGAAGAGAGACGAAAGGAGCTTAATATGTATAGCCTCGAGGAAAGGAGGAGAGGGGGGATGATAGAAATGTTCAAGTACCTCAAGGAATCAACAAAGTCCAAGAGGGTAGCATCTTCAAAAAGAGGTGAGCAAGAACAGAGGGCACAATTTGAAGATGGGGGGTGGCTCAGAGGTAATTTAAGGAAGTATTTTTCACAGAGAGGGTTGTAGATGCATGGAACGGCCTTCCAGAGGAGGTTGTGGAGTCAAAATCAGTGGTGGAATTCAAGCATGCATGGGAAAGTCATAAGGCCATTCTAGGGGTGGAGGTAGGAAGAAGTAGGCTGCTGGTTAACTAGGATCTGCAGCTTATCCAGTAGGTAGGAAATGGGCAGACTGGGTGGGCCAAGCGGTCCTTATCTGCCATCAAATTCTATGTTTCTATGTTTCTATGTCTTCATCAGTGACATTGCAGATGGACTGAGGGTAAGATTTGTCTGTTTGCAGATGACACCAAGATCTGCAACAGAGCAGATGATCCAGATGGTGTGGGCAGAATGAGAAGAGATCTGGATAAGCTAGCAGAATGGTCAGAAGAGTAGCAGCTGGGGTTTAACACAGGGAAGTGCAAGATCTTGCACATAGGGAAGAGAAACCTGAAGCCACCTATAGGCTGAGTGGGGAGTTGCTGGCAGTCACAGGGGAAGAAGAGACTTGAGGTCATCATCACTGATAACTTGAAATCATCCAAGCAGACCTCTAAAGCAGTAGGTAAGGCTAGAGGATGTTGGAATGTATTAGTAGGGTATCACAAGTCAGAAGAGGAGGTAATAATCCCTCTTTACAAGATACTGGTTAGGCCCCATCTGGAGTACTGCATGGCCACATCTTCACAAGGACATTAACCAAATTGAGGCAGTCCAGAGAAGGGCAAGCAAAATGGTGCAGGGACTGCATCAGAAAACATATGAGGACAGATTAACTGAACTCAGTATGTATACCCTAGAGCAAAGGAGGGAGAGAGGTGATATGATTGAAACATTCAAACACCTTAAGGGCATTAACAAGGTGAAAGAGTCTAACATGTTTCAGTATAAGAAAATAGCAGGACAAGAGGACACAGCATGAGATTAGAGGGAGGCCGATTAAGGGATAATGAGAGTAAGTTTTTCACAGAAAGGTGGTGGATGCATGGAATGGCCTACCTTAGGAAGTGGTGGATATGTATACAGTGCAGGGCTTCAAACAGGCATGGGATAGGCATAAGGGAGCAATACAGATGAGTATGAATAGAGGCCATTGACAGAGCAAAGGCCTATGGCACATTCATAAGGTAGAAAAATAAATGAGCAGACTGAATGGGCCTTCGGTCCTTATCTGCCCTCAACATCTATGTTTCTAAAAGTATGTCATTCACAAGCATAAAAATTACGATTTCTTTTGTGCTGCTTATGTCTCACTGTTAGACAGTTGAAACATAGAAACATGACTTTGACGGCAGATAAGGACCGCTAGGCTCATCTAGTCTGCCCATTTCCTACCTACAGGATAGGCCGCAGATCCTAGTTAACTAACAGCCTATATCTTCCTGCCCCTACAAGAATTGCCTTATGTCTGTCCCATGCATTCTTGAATTCTCCACAGTTTTAGACCCCACAACTTCCTCTGGAAGGCTGTTCCATGCATCCACTACTCTCTCTGTGAAATAATATTTCTCACATTGCCCTTGAACCGCCCTCCTTCTATCTTTACATTGTGTCCCTTTGTTCTTGCAAGTCTTTTCTGAAAGATGCTACCCTCTTGGACTTTGTTGTAGTTGTAACCTCATGGGAGGAGTAGACTGATTGCTTCCATTGCCCAGATGACACACACCTCCTTTCAGCAGCTGGAGAAATGGACAGCTAGATCACTTAATTTAAAAAGTGTATTTTCACATTTCAAATGCTCCTTAAACTACAATTGCTGACTGGAAATACCAAGAGAGGAATGAATATGACATGGGAGAGCTGAAGTAAGCAAATACAGCACTGCATACATGAGACTTCTCCTTTAAAACAGAAATGCATCATATTCAAAATGCTAAATCTAAAATAAATTTGTACAAGTAAACACAGTAGTGTTCACAATGTTCTTAGCTTGTGTCTCAATGTTTGAGGATATACTCCTAATTATGAGAGTCACTATTCCACATTGTCCCTCATTTTGAACGTTTGTGATCCTCATTTCAGTGACAAAAGGTTGAGAGGTATGGGTCTATAAGGATAAATTCATCCCAAATGATCACCTGTAATACCAGGAAATAATATGGTGAAACTGTTATCATACAGCATGTGCACTTTGAAAGCGAGACTCTGCTGGCTCACGATCAGCAAATGAGACAGAGCAGGCACATAAAAGAAGTGCTCGCCCAAAGTCATACTTGCCCTTATGCCATCTGTTTACATCAAACAGCAACAGAGGTGGCAATCTGTGGAGAAAACAAAGAAAATAAAAGGACCACACATGCTGATATAAAGTTGGTTTATTATCAGCTGTAACAATACAGTTCTATAAATTAATTGCAGAAAACTTTGTTAATGCACCAGTTAGGATTAAAGTGCCAAAAGAAGAAATGTGGTATTAGGGATCCAACCCTAATACCTACCTCACCCTGCAGGCAGCAACGGAAAAAAAGTTACAGTTTGACCCTCCTGCATCTTCACAAATCAGAGTGGTGTGTACCTTGGGATTGACAGCCCTAACATTCACCCCATTCCATCTGTAAATAAGCTGAGATGTGTAGAGAAGTGAGAATGAGTGAGAGTTAAGGTTGACAACCCAAGGTATATCCACACCTGATTTGTGAAGATGCAGAAGAGGTCAAACCGTAATGTTTTTCTTGTTGAGCTTACAGAGTAGGGTGTTAGGATTGGGAACCCTAACACCACATTTCTACTTTTTGTTGCTTTAACCTTAACTGGTCTATTAACAAAGTTTTTGCATTGAATTTCCTTACTTTTTGAGATAGTATAATCATATCCTCATTTGCCTGTGGGAATGTAGGGCCCAGAGGCCCTGCACATCCATCCTTCCATTGATGGATACATCTATGTTGGTGTAGGTCTTGTGCTTCCATGTCTGCCAAAACAACAATTTATTTGGTTAGTTATATAGTTTGTTAAAATTCCAATGTTATCCTATGGGAATTTAGATTTTTTAATATTTATAGTTTTTATGTGGCCCTAACTTTTTTTGGGGGAACTGTGTTATTCTTGTAGTACCTCATTAAGACATTTTATTTTGATAAAGATATTGTCCTTAAGTCCAAATATTTGAGGGAGTTACAGCTTGTTAAAAGAACCATGGTAGAACTTGTGACACCACTGACTACCCTTTTAAAAAAATCATGAGAGGATGGTGGTACCTGAGGACTGGAGGAGGGTGGATGTGATTCTCCTTCACAAAAGTGGTAGCAAGACAGAGGCAGCAAACTACAGTCCTGTTAGTTTGACCTCAGTGGTAGGGAAAATGATGGAATCACTTCTGAAGGAAAGAATTGTTGAGTTCCTAGAGGCCAGTGAGCGCAGGACCCAATTCAGCATGGATTCACATCAGGAAGGTCATGTCAGACAAATCTAATAGATTTCCTTGACTGGGTGACCAAAGCAGTAGACCAGGGAGGGGCTGTGGACATGGTCTACCTAGACTTTAACAAGGCATTTGACATAGTCCACACAAAAGATTAATATAAGTTAGCCAGCCATGGAGTGGGCCCCAAGGTGGTAGCCTGGGTAAAATTGGCTGGAAAATAGGACAGAGGATAATAGTAAACGGAGTCCACTTGAAGAAAGGAGGGTTACTAGCGGGTACTGCAGGGTTCAGTATTGGGACCGTCCTCTTTAATGTCTTTATAAGTGACATTGCAGATGGACTGAAGGAAAAGTATGTATCTTTGCAGATGACACAAACATCTGCAACAGAGTCAATGCAGAAGGTGGGGTGAAAGGATGGAAAGGATTTGGCAAGGTTGGAGGAATGGTCAAATGTATGGCAGCTTAGATTCAGCACAGAAGTACAAAGTAATGCACCTGGGAAACAAAAAACAGGGAAGAGTACACAATGGGGGTGAGTTACTAACAACAACAAAAATGGAAAGGATCTTGGGATAGTCATATCATATGACCTTAAGATGGGCAAGCAATGTGAGAAGGCAGTAAGGAGGGTTGGCGGGATACTGGGATGCATAGGGAGAGCATCACCAGTAGAAAACAAGAATTGTTATCCTCTGTACAGACAGTTGGTGAAACCTCAATATGAGTACTGTGTGCAGTCTTGGAGACCCCATGTCTGCAAGTACATAGACAGGATGGAGGCTGTCCAGAGGAGGGCAACTAATATGGGGCAGGGTCACACCAGAAGACATATGACGAGAGATTAAAGGAGCTGAATATGCACACGCTTTGAGGAGGAGGAGGAGAGGAGGGACATGATAGAAACTTTCAAGTACTAAGGGAATTAAATTTTTTTTTCAGGTGAAGGCATTCTTTTTGTATGAATGAGAAAATTATACAAACAAGAATCCCTTCATATTAAAAAATAATTTGGACTTAGTTTTAACATAGAAACATAGAAGTTGTTGGCAGATAAGGACCCTGGCCCATCTAGTCTGCCCATTTTCCCTATCTACAGTGCCACCGCGAGACCCTACTTGGCCTCCACTTTGCACCCCTTGCCTGACTTCTAAGATCCCCTTGTGTCTAGCCCATGCTTTCTTGAATCCTGCAACCATTTTAGCCCCCACCACCTCTACTGGAAGGCTGTTCCAGGCATTATCATGCTTTCAGTGAAGCATTCCTCAAATCCTCACATTTTTCAGCCCCCTCAGCTTTATAATGTGATCCCTTGTCCTCAAGTATCCTTTTCCCTGGAAAATGCTCCTTCCTGTTCCTTGTTTATACCTGTGAGGTATTTGAATGTTTCTATCATATCACCCCTTTCCTCCTTTGTTCTAGGAATACATATTTAATTCCTTATGCCTTCTTCGTAGGGCTTTGATGGAGGCTTCGCATCATTTTGCTTGCTCTCCTTCACCGCCTCCACCCTGTCCATGTCCTTTTGGAGATGGGGTCTCCAGAACTAGACACAGTACTTGAGGTGTGATCTCACTATTAATCTATACAGAGGTATTAATACCTTCCTGTTTCTGCTAGTGATACCCCTGCCTCACGCACCCCACATCCCGCAAGCCTTTCCCACTATCTTGTCACACTGTTTAGCTACCTTCAGGCCATCACAAATGATTACCCCAGGAACCTTTCCATTATTGCTATTATACAATGGCTTGTTGCTACTAATAAAGAAAAATTAAAAAAATGTTTTAAAAGTGTATTTTATTTCATTTTTCAATGGGCAGGTATACTGAATAAAAAATAGTCCCATTGTAATGTTATTGTGTGTCTGATGTCTCCTGCACCACCCCCCACCCCCGCAGGAAAATACAACAGTCCACACACTAACATTCCAATCTGGAACTGGCTAATATTGTTTGATTAGTATTTATGTTTTTTAATGGCTTTAAAAGCAACCGAGAGAGTTGAGGAACCGCATCCTACTTCCGGGTTGTTTAAGCACTTACTGATTGGCAGCAATGCAGGTAATTTTGTGGAGTGCCTATTTCAATGTGACTGTCATTTTATCGATTATTTGTTTTATTTTAATGGTGGCCATAACACTGCAGCTGTTTGAGGAAGCGAGCGGATTGTGGCAATCTGAAAGGCTCGCGCTGCTGCTGACGGGAAATTGAAATGCTGTCTAAAATGATGGCTTTTTTTTCATTTAAATGATTTGTTTCTATTTCAGGGAATACTGGTGGGGCATCAGAATGTTTGGTGGTCACAGCAGGCTAGTCGAGGATAATGTCAGTGGATATTAGTGTCGGTGGTTTTGGCTGGCAAGTTGTAGACACTAACTGTGCTCATGCTCCAGCAGTCAGGGAAATTGAAATGCCGCTATAATGACGCCTTTTTAAATGGGAACACTGTGTGTGAATGGGGAGTGTTGTTTCACTATATCTGTGGGAACACAAGCAAGACAGGGACAATTTGCACTTTGATGGCGTGGTCACTGGCAAGTGAGTCAGAAGCATTCGCAGTGGAGGTTGAAGGTGGGTTGAGAGTGCAATGACAAACAGCGCATTGCGCTGCTGAGGAGCTACGGGAGTGATTTTTGTTTTTCCAAAACTGATGCGGTCATCCTGTGTAGGACTAGACCCATGATGTTGTACTAGGATAACATCACGGGTCTAGTCTCAGACCGACCAGTCAAAGCCAAGATTTTTTGCCATTGTATAATAACATTTCTTGTAGTCATGTACTCTGTACAGTTACTCCATTTCTGACTTGGCTATTTTCCTTAGCATTGCTGGTGCCAGGCTGCTATGACATAAAATTTGCCTCTGTAGCACATCATATTTCAGTCAATGTGTTATGGTTTGTACTGAGCTGAAACCCACTCAATGTTCATCAGGTTTGCATGGTTTGTAATTTGTTACTGCGGTAACACTTTATTTTAGGTGTCTTTAAGTACACTGTAACTACTGTATAACTACGGCTGTAACTGTACTGTAACTACAGTGGTTACATAGAATAATACATGGGGCCGTGGTAATGAGATTTTACACACATTCGAGGTGTTGAATGTCACATAAACCCGAGAGCAAAGCTCGAGGGGTTTATTTTAGCATTCAACATCGGAGGGTGTGTGTGTAAAATCGGAGTTTTACACACAACCCCACAGCTTTATTTTATATAATTGCTGGGTCTCAATTTTCACCACAGCAATTATATAAAGTAATTGTAGTAGTAAAGGTTTATTTATACAGAGTTTTGCCATTTGGTTCAAATAATCCCTATTTACAAGGCAAACCTATTTGTACAAAGTTTAGGTTACTAAAGTTACAATACTTAAATTAATAATCATACAATACATATCATTCTTACATAACTAATACACATATCACTCTTACAATTACATAACAACATAAAATAATCTCAATCAATTACATCTTATACATAATTAACGTGTAATATTATTTAAAAAGTCTACCTATTACATAGACATCTAAAACACAGCTCATGTTTTACTGCTGTTTTGTACTCAAGTGGATAAATTTAGATCTTTAAGAGAAGGGGAGTCTGTTCCAACTAGTAGCAACCTTATATTGTAAGGTCATACTACTAAAACTATTTTTTGTTTTCGAATCAAAAGATCTCTAGCTCCTAATTTCCGTAAATTCAATCCATGATTTGGCTTTTGGATTTTACTGCTAGATAATACTGTGATCTATTTTAAATAATCCATGTATCTAGTTTAACCAGATACCCCTGGCCCGCTGATGTAGTGAAGTCCAACCTAATTCAGTATACATTGCACAATGGTGAGTACCAATGTCACATTTCAATACAGACCTTGCTATTTTATTATAAAGTACTTCCAAATTTTGTAACTGCTTTTTAGAGGTATGCCTATAAATGTGACTCCATAATCTGTCACTGGTAATATTCGTTGATTTGCTATGTTCGATCACATTTCTTTTGTTAAACAGTTTGATATACGCCTCATTGCCCTATATTTGAGTTTGTTTTCTTTATTACTTCTGTTACATGTTGTTCAAAACTTAATATTTGATCAATTTGAATATCCAGATATTTATATACTTGGGTTTGCTCTAAAATACTTCCTTCCTGGGTCTTAATTGTTATTTTTGGGATTGTTTTATTTTTCCTCTCTATACCAAAACACATTGTTTGTGTCTTTTACTATTTATCAAGAGCCCAAGTGATGAGAAGAAATTCTGCATAACTAAAAAATCACCTTGTCATTTTTTTCTATTTCTCCCGAATTCCTTCCTGCTGCCATCAAGACTGTATCATCCACATAAAGTCTAACTTGTGAGTTTTTATGAATTTTGCAAATCATTCAAATAAACTAAAACAAGAGGGGTCCCAGGATCGAACCCTGGGTACCTCTTATCACAAGACCCAAACTAGACTTCTGACCATTTAATATTACAAATTGAGATCTCTTATATAAATATGATCTAAACCAGTTGCAAGATTCTTTCTCCACACCCATTTGTTTCAGTTTTTACTAGAATGCAGTGGTTCACCAAATCAAATGCCTTTGATAGGTCCATGTATACTGCACCCACGGACCTCCTCCTCCAATGGGGTAGCAATTAAATCTAGAAAGTCCATGAGTGCAGTAGCTGTGGACCTACCTGTCTAAAGCCTGATTGAAACAGAGTTATTTTCTGATATTTTTCAAGATATTCCATTAACTGCCCATGAACAATTTTTTCCAAAATCTTGAAACTGTTGACAACGAGGCTATTGGTCGATAATTTAGGCGCCATTGAGTCATCCCCTTATTAATTGGAATAATTTTGCCTGCTTCCAAATTGATGGCAATAATCCCTCCCTAAGACTCCAGTTAAAAATGTCCTCAAGATAGGTGATATTACTTGGACAGCTTCCTTTATAAGTCTATTTTCAATCTTGTCAGGACCTCAAGCCTTATTTATCTTTAATTTGTTTATTATTTTTGTACCTCTAGATTTGTCACTACTTTAAATCAAAACTTTGGTACATAGTTTTCCTGAAGATTTTCAGATTCTGTATTTTGATCCACATTCTGGGCATTTTTGTTTTAGTTGCAGTTCCCAAGTTCAAATCAGGGAGTTCAATAAAGTAATTATTCAGTATCTCCGAGCAGTATCTGCTTCAAGTACAGTTCCATTTAGGCTAAGTTTTATCTCTGTTTGGTTTCTAACGGATTTGTAAGATTTTTTATTAAGGACCAATATTTTTTGAATCTGTTGTTTCATTAATCCTTTGTTTATAATAAGATGGTTTAGATTTCCTTATTTCCTGAACCACTCTATTTTTTTTTAAAACTATCCCATACTTCAGATTTCAAGGTTTTATTTGCTTTTTCAAAGTTGATTTTTGCCCTAATTAGCTTCTTTATGGTTAGTTACCATGGCAAGTGATTTTGTTTTGGACAACTTTTTCCAAGGAGCAAACTGATCACATGCCTCAATAAACATTAATGTAAATTCCTGTACAGCCAAGTTCAGGTCAGGAATTAGGAAAATTCTATGCCATGGCAAACCCTATAGATAATTCCTAAATAGCAACTTGTTGAACTTTGTGTAACTTCTTTTATACTCAGTTGGAACTTTAATTGTTGGAACTACTTTAGTTCCCAAAGTAATTGTACATTTTATTACATTATGATCTCCCAAATTGGGTTCTCAATCCCTTTATTTACTACGGTCAATTCAGGGATATGAAGCACAAATCCAATACACTTCTTTTACTTGCTAATTTTCCTTTCCTTGTAGGAGAATCTATTATCTGTACCAGGTTTAAGCATTTCATAGAATTTTCCAAGACCCAACCCTGGGACATCCCCAGGCAGCATTAAAATCACCCATCAAAATCGTATTTGTTTGGCCTATACATTCCATTATAATATGTGAGAATTTCTCAGAGTGTATGGTATTTATCTTAGGTGGAGAATAAACAACACCACAATCAGGTTAATTGTATGGATTTTTAACAGCAGGCATTCTATTCCTTCTATTTTCCTAGTTACATAGTCTTAGAAAGGACCTAAATTGTGTCTAGTATAGATTAAGACCCTCCCTCCTGTGACCCTCAATCCTGTCTATAACAATAAAAATCATTGAGTTCAATTTCAGGTTGAAGGATTTCCTTTTAGCCAAGTTTCAGTTAAAATGGCTATATCTGTTTTTCCAAATCAACCCAGGTTCTGAGGAGGTCCATTTTATTAATTAAACTTCTAGCATTATCCAATACCAACTTAATGGTCCCACCTCAGGACCTGGGTTCATTTCTATATCCCCACAAAGAACTAAAGATATCAAAAACATCTGGTTTGTTGAGGAGAAACTTCTACAACAGTCTAACTGGTGTATATTCTGAATCTGTTGTCTAATCAATGTAAAGGGTTTCTCCTCTAATCAATTTATTTGTTCTTAATTGGCTCTTTCTAGGCTGTCAAAGATTCAGGTACACACCAGTTCTTTCCCTGAAAATCAGGTGTGATTGAACCATGTGTTTGTACTAAACAAGTAATTCCCATCAACAATCCCATCAATTTAATCAGAAAGCTCTTCATCTTATTACTTGATTGTTATGACTTAATTAAAAAACACACTAAACTTATTATCCTTTTATAGATAAAGATATAATATAACTCACTACAAATATATTAACTATATCATATATACTACACTTTATCACTCCTTAAACTTTGTACTCTTAAAATACTCTGTAACCTTTAAACAGTTTGAAAGTTAACTGTATCTATAAACCAATCTCAAATAAATTGTAAAATAAGTCACAGGCAACTTAAATCAGTACTAAACCTCTTTCAGTGTCTTTTGTCAATTTTACTAACCTGCCTATTTCAAGTTGTAAATACTTTTTAGAGTCCTTTCTGTTACTAAGTGGCGCCGCCACTCATGCTCGTGTTACTGCACTCACGCTGCATGCAGCACAAGCTTTATGTGGTGCAGCCCCTCCTCCTCCGGTGATGTTTTCTGGTCAGTTTCACTTCCGTGTTGGATCCCAGTTACCAGCAGCTGGCAAAGGCACAGGGAGGGTAAAACAGACTCACTCACAGCAGTACATCAGGTCAAACACAGCAAAGCAGTTAGTTATCTGGGCTATCAGATGTTATTCAGCCACAGCGTACCTGGAGCAGTTCAAATGCAGTCAAACTTTTATGTGGTGCAGCCCCATAAATAAAAATAAAAGATATTCCTGTGTGGCCATGGACCTGTCAGGTTTCAGCCTGGTCTCGGTCCAAAGCACTAGCGGCAACTCAAGATTATTTCTTTTTCTTTGAGCCCTGTGGTTTTTTTAAGCAGGACAATTGACAAGATGTTACCTTAATGTTTTTTTAAAGAACCCACCGCCAAGTCAGAGAAGCGACGAAGTCTCCATCCACTGGCAGCCAGCATTAAAGAAGGAAAGCTGCAGCTGGCACCTGTGCAGAGCTAGGGAAACCTGGTGCATGTTCACTATAATGGCAAATTATAACCAGATTTCTGATTGAGAAAAAATGAGACCCAGTTATTATATAACTACTATGTAGTTATTAGCCAGTTTCACATTTGCATGTTGTGTACTTACACAGTTTGCATGAAGCAATAGTTACATGTGCAACTACTACTGTCTCCCTTTCAGCACAAATCAATTAATTCTGACAAGTGTGGCACACATTTAATAGCTGTTGCAAGTGTAATGGAAAATCTGTTGTGCAGCTACCACTGTATCTCTTCTGGCATTATGTAAAGTATTCTTAGAATGGCACACTACATATGTAATAGCTATTGCAAATTGTAACAGCAAATCTGTTGTGTAACTACTATGTTACTACTTTTGCATTATTAAATTTGTCTTACACTCTTCCACACCCACTCCCCTATCCTGCTGCTGCCCAGGTGGGTGGTTGGGGTGGGGCATACTACATACCATGCTTTATGCTCGAACTGCTGTGTGGAGTAGTGGTGGGTGGTACTGGATACACAGGCAGGGACCCTTCCTTAGCCATTACATGTCCTTCCTATGTGGCCATGGCACCATCCTTCACACTAAGCTACCCCAGCCCTCTGACTATACCATGAGGGCTGAGGGCACAGCAGTGAACATGGGCAGACCAGTAGGTCCCCTTACTGCAAAACAGCAGTACGGGAGGACCAGCCTTATCCCACAATTCCCACTCCACAGAGAGTGCAGGGTCCAGTCTGCTGGTGGCAGTCCATATGATTTGATGGCTGCTGTAGCTTGCCATGCCTGGGTATGCACAGTTGACACATTCTCTGCCACCTATGTATATAGGATCCAGTATTAGATTGCATGGTTAGTAAGCAGTAAGTTCATGAGGGACTGATTTCTGAATGAGAACTTACATCACAGCTACAGTACTGAGATTTAGTAAATGTAAGTGTGCACACTTGCAAATACATGTTACCTAGGCATTAACTATGAAAACAATACAATTATTTATTTCTTAGCCACAATATTGTGACAATGCCAATGAAATATTTTGTGCACAGCTGTATATCAATTCACAATATTAGACTGCAAGTTTATTAACCTGTAAGTTCATGAAAAACTGGAATACAGACATGGGACATCATCTAAAGAGTTGCCAGTCAGTGCATTTAAATGTAGTAGACTGAAATTACATTATAATCATATTTTAGTTACCATTCTAATTACACTTTTAGGTTTTTCTGTGTGATTATGATTACCTTTGAATAAAATATAAGACATTGACTGTTGAAACAGTGAACAAGACCTGCATTCATATGTAGTTACACTTGTAAGAACAAATTTAACAATGACGTAAATTAGTAACATAGTAACTACATATAGAGAATACTGGATGGGCAGCTATGCATAAGCAGTGTGTTCTGCCACAAGAGGGTTCTGATTCCTTCTGACCTCTAGAGTGAAGTCGAGAGGTCCATGGGAATCAGAACCCTGAGGTGGCAAAACACACTGGTTGTGCATAGAGTTGCTCATCCTGTATTTTATAGTGTATAGTACTGTGTGAAATATGTGTTTGTGAGTTCTTTTACTTTCAAAATGAAATTGACTCATGCAGTCTCTAGAGGTTTAGAATGCTGTTCTACCACATTCTATGACCTTTGAACTGTGGTACAACAGCATTTTGAAAGGGATGGAATTCTATACAGAACAACACTCCACTATACACTATGAATAGAATAAATAGACAGATAAGTGTGTATTACAAGGCAGTGATACCATCGAGAGGTTTTGGGGACATGGAACCTCGAGCGAAGATTGAGAGGTCCTAAAGTCCCCCAAACCTAAGGATGGTATTATTGCCTTGTAAAACACTTTATCTTTCTGTTATTTTTGTAATATATGGATATTGATAATACTACAGTTGGAGATGACCTTTGAACTGTAGTATTATCAGCACAAATGATAGTATTATCACTTTTCAGGATAGTATTATTAGAGTAGTGATGTATTACTGGGAACTTTTATGACTTAGTATAGTATTATTGAGGCTTATCCATATATTACAATAGATTTGCTGTTACAATTGCAATAACTATTACATGTGTAGTTGCCCTTGTAACAACCAGGATCCTAGGTGATAGGTTTAATGCTTCATTGGCAAGCATTTAAACTAGCCAAGGAGGGAGGCACTGAAAAGGAGCAGGAAATCCTAGCCCCCAAAAAATCAGGGTAGTTAGTGAGGTAAACACCAAGATAGGGAAGTCAACAGGAGAAGGGCAAGGGTAAATGGAGAAAAATGCAAAGGCAGTAAGGACAGGATGGGGCAAAAGTGGTAAGGCACCAATAAAATGGAGGGTAATGAGTACCAATGCCCATAGTCTAGGTAACAAGCTCCTGAACTGGTGGCCTTGATGGAAGATGGATGCCTGGATATCATGGCAGTCATAGAAACATGGCACACAGAGAACCATGACTGGGATGTCAACATACCATGGTACACAATCTACAGGAGGGACAGGGAGGGTAGAACAGGAGAAGGAGTAGTAGTAGTTCTCTACATAAGGGAAGGGATCAAAGCAATGGAACTAAAGAGTAAACAGGAGGAGAGGAGGCACTGTGGGTCACCCTGGAGACCAGAAATGGTACCACAATCCACATGGGGTTGTATACAGACTCTCATCTAAGGGGAGGAAATGGACAAGGAATGATAGAAGGCATCCTTAGGATGGCAGAAAAGGAGATATTGTTGATGGGGACCTGAATATGCCAGATGTTAACTGGAGCACCTTTGCTGCAGCCACATCCAAGAGCAGGGTCATTCTTGATGCCGACAGGGGCATGCCTCAGACAGCTAGTATTGAAACTGACTCAGGAGGGAGCAGTCTTAGACCTGGTTCTCTCAAATGGGGACAGAGAGAGAATCTCAGATCTAGAAGTGGGTAGCCATCTGGGAACACGTGACCACCAAACAGTGTGGTTCACAATAAACACAGCTGCGAATCAAGCCATACAAAAGTGAGGGTACTGCACTTTAGGAGGGCTGACTTTGTCAAAATGGAGAATGCCTCAGAAAAGCACTGACAAGCAGGCAAGAAAGAGGGGTGGAGGAACATTGAGAAACATCAAAACTGCATCACAGAGGCAACATGCCTTTGTGTGAAGCAAATAAACAAATCAAAAGAAAGAAAAACACTATGGTTCTCAAAAGAGGTGGTGGGAAGGTTAGGAGAAAGGATAGCATTCAGGAAGTATAAGGAAATAGAAGGAGCAAGACAGAGAAATGTACCAATTAAAGCAGAAGGAAGGGAAGGCAGTCAGAATAGATAGGCCCAAACTGAGGAAAAGATAGCCAACCCGGTTAAGAAGGGGACAAAATCTTTTATACAGTAGGTACATTAGGGAGTGAAAAGACCAAGGGATGGATAGTGAGGCTTAATAAAGGGGAGGAGGGTGGGTGGGTAGGCAGAGAGGGACAGTGAAAAAAGCAGGGATACTGAACGAAAACTTCTGCTCAGTATTGACAAAAGAATGGGAGGAAGGTACCTAATCCAATCAATAGAAGCACTCTGGATAGGGGGTCGATACCAGTCCATTCACAGAAGAAAGTGTTCTGAAAGAACTCCCAAAACTGAAGGTGGGCAAAGTAATGGGGCCTGATGGATTCACCCCAGAAATCCAAAAGAACTAAGGGAAGAACTAGTGACACCACCATTGACTACCCTTTTAACACATCATGGGAGGATGGTGTGGTACCTAAGGACTGGAGGAGAGCAGATGTGATTCCCTTCACAAAAATGGGAGCAAAGCAGAGGCAGGAAACTACAGACCTGTTAACTTGATCTCAGTGGTAGGGAAAATGATGGAATCACTTGAAAGAAAGAATTGCTGAGTACCTAGAGACCAATGGGGTACAGGACCCAAGAAAGCATGGATTCATAGAGGAAGATCATGCCAGACAAATCTAATAGATTTCATTGACTGGGTGACCAAAGTAGTAGACCAGGAGGGGCTGTGGACATGGCCTACCTAGATTTTAGCAAGGCATTTGGACACAGTCCCATACAAAAGATTAATAAACAAATCAGCCAGCCTGGGAGTGGGTCCCAGGGTGGTAGCCTGGGTAAAAATTGGCTGGACAACAGGACACAGAGGGTAATAGTAAACAGAGTACACTCTGAAGAAAGGGGGTTACTAGTGGGGGTACCACAGGGTTCAGTACTGGGTCAGTCCTTTTAATGTCTTTGTAAGTGACATTGCAGAGGGACTGGAAGGAAAGTATGTCTCTTTGCAGATGACACAAAGATCTGCAACAGGGTTGATACACAAGGGGAGTGGAAAGGATGAGGAGGAACTTGGCAAGGTTGGAGAAATGGTCAAAAGTATGGCAGGTTAGATTTAATGCAAAGAACTGCAAAGTAATGCACCTGGGAAACAAAACCCAAGGAAGAGTACACAGTTGGGGGGTTATTAACAACAACAAAATTGAAAGGGACCTGGGGTAGTCATATCAGATGACCTAAAGGGTAAGCAAGCCCTATGAGAAGGCAGTAAGGATGGCTGGGGAATACTGGATGTAGAGAGATTCATCACCAGTGAAAACAAGGAGTTGTTATCCTCTGCACAGACAGTTGGTAATTGAGGCAGTATGGTGCAGTGGTTTGAAGCTCTGAGCTGCAAATCTGGAGACCTGGGTTTGAATCCCATAGCCCCACTTGCATACTGTGTGACCTGAGCAAGTCACTTAACTTTCTTGTGCTTCCAGGTTGCGCCTGTAAACAAGCTTTCAGCTTAGTGTGTCTCACCTGGTTAAATAATTTGAAAAAAAAGAACCCATCTGGAGTACTGTGTGCAGTCCTGGAGACCCTGTCTCCACAAGGACATAGACAGGATGGAGGTAGTTCAGAGAAGGGCAACTAAAATGGTGCAGGGTCTGCAACAGAAACCATATGAAGAGAGACTAAAGGAGCTTAATATGTATGCCCTTGAGGAAAGGAGGGAGAGGGACATGATAGAAACTTTCAAGTACCTCAAGGGAATCAGCAAAGTCCAAGAGGGTAGCATCTTTCGAAAAATAGATGTGAAAGGACATGGGGACACAATCTGAAGATAGAGGGGAGCGGCTCAAGGGCAATGTGAGGAATTATTTTTTCACAGAGAGGTGTGGGCATATGGAATGGCCTTCCTGATGAGGTTGTGGGGTCAAAAACAGTGGGGAATTCAAGAATGCATGGGACAGACATAAGGCAGTTCTGATGTGGAGTGTAGGAAGCAGTAGGCGTTGGTTAACCAGGATCTGCAGCTTATCTAATAGGTAGGAAATGGGCAGATTAGGTGGACCAAGTGGTCCTTATCTGCCATCAAAGTCTATGTTTCTGTGTTTCTATGTTACATAATGCCAGAAGAGACACAGTGGTAGTTGCACAACAGATTTTCTGTTACACTTTGCAACAGCTGTTAAATATGTAGTTACACTTGTCAGAATGAATTGATTTGTGCTGAAAGGGAGAAAGTAGGTGAAAGTGTAACTATTTCTTCATGCAAATTGTGTAACTCACACAACATGCAACTGTAAGACTAGTTAACAACTACATAGTAGTTATGTGTAACCTACGCAGTAGTTACAGTACAGTTACAGTGCAGTTGTACAGTAGTTACAGTGTAGTTAAGTCACTTAAAATAAAGTGTTACCATTACTCTGTGTGCTCTGTCACTACTGTCCCATCTATGTATGTTTAGCTAAGTGAAGCATCTCTGACAAATCCATGCCCAATCTGTACAGATGTGCCATGACAAAACTGCAGTCACCTGTCATATGGAAAACAAACTAGAAAGAAGTAATGTGGGTTCCTTATAGTTTTCATGTGATGGATAGTATTTTTGTTAGATCAAAATTAAACATAACTAAATTGCCACACATTGCATCCAAATTTAGTTTTTATGTTGGCTCACTTGCCCAGCCAACATCTTGCGGTAGGTGCAGATTTGGAGGCATGGTCACTGTTGGGCGAATGCAGGGCACGCAGCAGTAGGTGCATCCTGCATTCCCCAATCAGCCAGCAGCAGGGGCCTAGCTAATGAGGCAGACATGAGAGAAAGGTCCCCTGCAATGAGAGGAAGCTCTCATGGCGTGACCACAACACGCCTCCCCTATGTGCAGGCAACTTGGTGGCAGTGACTGCTGCTGTTTCTGTCAACACCACCGCTTATTGTGTCCAATGGGGGTGCTCAATTCCTGTCTACATCATGTAACCCCCTTTCTCAGTTGCCCAAGGGGTGCAATCCCACCTCAGCATCATGCGCCCCCCGCCCAACAGTTTTCTTTGCCGACGGGGCCCAACCTCGCCAGCATGTATCCCTCCCTCCCTGAATTTTGCCAATGGGGAGCCACCCCATCGGCATAATGTGTCCCCCCTCATTTTTGCTTGCAGAGGTGGCCAATCCCCTCAGCTCCTGCAGCTCCCCCTTCCTTGCTCTGCCGAAGTGGGGTGCCCTATCCCTGTCGGCTAAAGCACCCGCCCACACACACACATTAAGGTGGCATGCTGGGAGCCCACCCAGCATGCCAAAGCACCAGTTAAAACAAAACAGTCCCTGATGTCTTTTATTTATTTATTTTTACCTGTAAAGAAGGAAATTGTCCCTCGTCGGTCTCCCTGCCCCCTCCCACAACCTGCACCCACGCCCTGTGCACCCTGCCTCCCCACACCCTCCCCACACACAATACTTACCTCCAGAGTCCGGGCGGACGATCTTCGGTAGACCAGGAACACGCCTGCACCTCTTCAAACTGATCGCGAACTGTGGAAATGCCGGTAAGCTGTATAATGGAATAAATAGGAGTTTTCAACTTTATGCATATCTCAGACATTTTTGGTTTTTACACCAAATTTTCAACATGGGGTTTTGGACACCTCCTCATGAATTCTATCACTGTCATATCGTTAATCGGTCCCAAAAGGTGATTTTGCAGTCACTGCGTGGAATCACCTTTTGGAACTGATTAATGAGATGACAGTGACACTGTTCATGAGGTGGGCTCTCAAAAAGCCTATGTTGCAAATTTGCAGAAAAATCCAAAATGGCTGTTTTACGAGTACGCTTGCACAGCTGCTATGCAGGCTCATAACTTATGAATTCACAATATTTTCATGCCAGAGTTTCAATATTGTCATTTTGTACACCTCCTTGTGAACAGTACAGCTGTCATTTTTCACATCCCGCTGAAATGTGTTTCGCACTTCCAGCTCACAATAGCATGGTCACTGTGGGAAATCAGTGTTCAGGCCAGATTATGAAAATGACAGTGACACTATTAATGAGCAGATGTCCTAAAATGCCTATGTTGAAAGTTTGTGATGATACTATAAAATGACTGTGTTACAAGCGTGATTGGCAGATTGAACGCATGCTCCTAATGTTGTGTATTTGTAATATTTTCACTCTGGATTTTCACCATTGGCATTTTTCCACACCTCTTAATGAACAGTACAGCTGTAATTTCATATCTTGCCCAAATGTGTTTTCACATGTCTGGCACAGAATAGCTGTTGCTTGTGCGAAATCACTTTTGGGACAGTTTGAGGAAATAACAGTGACACTGTACATGAGCAGAGGTGCTAAAATGACTATGTTGAAAATTTGGTGCTGAGCATCCATAAATGACTGTGTTACAAGTGTGCGTTGTGCATTTTCCACACCCTTATAACTTTGCTAATTTGTAATATTTACATGCCATTTTCAACACTGGCATTTTTATACCTCCTTATGAACTGCACAGCTGTCATTTTTCACATCCTGCCCAAAATGTTTTACCACATTGCACTACTAAAGCCAATGCCAGCGCAACAAATATTCAGCATTGACAAATGCTTGTTTAATTTTGGCATGGGGAGACACTAAGAGCACAGCCTGACACAAATAGTATAGAGTCACACTCTCACCTGTCATCTTACAATCATGTCAATAATTCCATATTGGCTGAGTCTGCAGTTTTGTTTTGTTTTGTTTTGTGCTCTGCTAAGTAATAGTCCCTTTTGTGTGGGGTTAAGTGTCAGATCATTGACAGTAATGTCCTCCATCTCTGCAGATCTGCTGAATGACAGCAGTGCAACGCCATCTGTTATATGGAAAATGAGCTAGAAATATCAAGTTATGAGGGTTCTCTACAGTTTCCAAGAGAAAGCTATTGTCTTATGTTGGACCCAAATTAAATCTAATGAAACTGTACATAAAGCTTTTAATTTCGGCAGTTGGGTGGGGACATGATGAGAGTGCAACCCAATGCCAGTTGTAGGGTTAGACTCTAACTTTCCATCCTATCGTAATGTCAGTAATTCCATAATGGCAGAGTCATACACAATGGTACAGATATTGTGATTGAGACTATGTGCACTGGCTACTGCTGTTATGGTCAAACATAAAAGAGATATGCCAGTAAGATAATATCCTTCATTTTTCTTTTTATTCTTTAGTAACTAGGTTAAGACTCACTAGCACAAGTGCCTTTTCTCAGAGAACCTGGGAGCACTGGGAACGTTATGCGACTAATTCAGAATCACACAGTATGCAGCTGGAGGTTGTGGGAATTAAACCAAGTCTGCTGTATGCCTGCTGGACATACCAAGCTCATTCACAGTTTCCTAATGCTTACAAGACATTCGTCGGTTGTACTGTGCAATAATTCGTGTGACATTGAATAATCTGGTCTGTCTTAAGTTAATAAATAGCAGAAATGTATGCAAGCAGGACCCAGTGCAACAGCAATGCAAGCAGTGAACTTTGGCATTGACAAATGCTTGTTTGTATCTATATTAACTTCAATTACATGGCTGTCCTTGTGGCTGCAACAACTCTCAATGAATCTAATCAATCCATCAAATCAATCGATCAATCAAGCAATCACAATCAATCAAATCAATCACCACTCAAATCAATTGATCAATCGATCAATCAATCAATCAAACTCCAGTGTTCTCATTTCAGTGGTCCTGCAGTATAATAGCACCTCTAAGGGTCTTCTCACTTAAACCTCACACTCTCTGACTCTACCACAGTATGTCAACTCTAATCGAGTTTCAGTAGCTTTTGCCATTTGCTTTATCATGCCTAAAACAAATCACTCAGTAATGCAAAACATATTTTAAAACATTCTACACTAATTTATTGTGTCATGAGTTCAATAAAATAGTGCAGAAGATAATAATTATATGTCTAGATCAGTCAGCTTAAGTGCAATGATTATACTGTTAAGAGATTCTTGTGTGGAAAGTCTTTCTGAAAGGATAGGTAGAAGAACATGTTGATGCTGCATGCAAACAAGAAAATGCAGATGTGTAAATAAGTGCAATATATGAATTTTAAAAAGTGGGTCCAGTCAGGTTACCTACACCTCCCCACCCCATTCAATGATTACTAACTTGAAATCTAAATTCCGTATGGAGACAGGCATATGGTTTAAAATTATATTCACTGTATTCTCCCACTGCAAATGTTTCACAGCCTTACTAAAACATTTAGATCTGCAAGTACTAAAACTTCAATACTTAAATAAACAAAATCCCCACCCTTATAATTTCTGATGTTAAAAGTATTTTGATACATTATATCTCTATGAGGTAGGAATATGTAAATATCCTGTAAATTGCTTTAGTTTGGAATCAAAACCTAACTTCTTGAAATAATTTTCTGTTATGGCTTCACATTCTTTCATATAATATTTGCATACGTAAACAATGCCAATTTTTCCAAGATCTTACATTGAAACTGACGTTAGATAAGGGATTGCTTGGCCCACCCAGTGTCCCTTTTTTGTCGTGTTGCTTATGCTGTAGATCCTTGCAGGTCTATGAGACTTCTCTTCCACCCTTGCATATCCCTTTATGATTTCCTTGTACTTATATCAGGCTTTTTGAATCCTGCCACTATTTTTACCCCCACTACCTCCCACTGGAAGATTGTTCCAGGCATCCACTACACTTTCTGTGAAGATGTATTTCCTCACATCTCTCCTGAACCTACCCCTCCAGCTTCATATCATGGCCCCTTGTTCTAGAGCACTCATTCTCTGAAAATACCTCCCCTTGTACTTTATTCACCCCGTGAGGTATTTAAAGTTCTCAGTCATATCCCCTCTCCCTCCTCTCCTCCAGGGTGTACATGCTTAGTTCTTTTGGCCTCCTTATAGGACTTTTGGTGCAGACTCTGTACCATCTTGGTAGCCCTCCTTTGGATGGCCTCCACCCTGTCTATGTCCTTCCTGAGATGTGACCTCCAACACTGAACACAGTACTTCAGGTGGGCCCTTAACAAAGACCTATGTAATGGTAACACCACTTTCCTCTTCCTGTTGGTAATACCCCTTCATATACACCCCAGTATCCCACCAGCACTCCTGATCATTTTGGCACATTGTTTGGCCACTTTCAGGTCATGCTATATAATTACTCCCAGATCCCTTTCCTGCTTGGTCATTGCTAGTATCTCTCCCCATTTTGTACTGTGTCCGCAGGTTTCTGTGACCTAAGTGCCATATTTTGAATTTTTGGCATTAAACCTTAGCTGCCAAACTTTGACCACTCCTCCAGTTGTTTTAAATCTCTTCCATCCTTTGCACCCTCTGGAGTGTCCATTCTGTTGCACATCTTGCTGTCATCTGCAAAGAGGCAGACCTTCCCTTCCAGTTCCTCTGCTATGTCACTAATGAAGCCATTAAAGAGCACTGGACACAGTACTGACCCCTGTGGTACCCCACTGGTCATTCTCCCTCCTTGGAGTGAACTCCATTCACTACCACCCTCTGCCTCCTATCCCCTAACCAGTTTCTTACCCAGGTTACCACCTTATTGCTCACCCCATGCTGCCCAACTTGTTTTCCAGTCTCCTATGTGGAATGGTGTTAAAGGCCTGCTGAAGTCCAGGTAGGTCATGTCCACCACCCCTCTGATCCAACACCCTGATTACCCAGTCAAAAAACTCTATCTGATTTGTTTGGCATGACCTCCTCCAAAAAGCCATGCTGCTTCTGGTCCTGCAGTCCATTGGATTCTAGGTGTTCCATGATTCTTTCCTTTAATAGTGTTTGATCAGTTTCCCTACTACAGGTGTCAGGCTGACAGGCCTGTAATTTCCGTCTCCTCCTTGCTACCACGTTTGTGAAGTGGGACTACATTCTGCTCTTCACCAGTCCTCTGGGACCATGCTGGTCTCCAGTGAACTGTTTAACATGTCTATCAGGAATGCAGCTAGCACCTCCCTGAGTTCCTTTAACACTCTCAATGCATCCTGTCTGGCCCCATGGCTTTGTCCACCCTCAGATTTGCAAATGTTTTCCTGACCCTCTTCTCAGAAAAGGGACTGGTGTCCACTTCACTCTCCTTCAAGCTCTTGGTGCTTATTTGTGGTCCTTCACTTCACCCTCAACTGTGAACACTATGCACAAATATTTGTTTAAGATGTTTGACTTTTCTTGGTCCTCCTCCTCTGTATAGCCCCTCCCTCCTTTTAACTGTACAACCCTTCCTTGGTTTAAATGTTCTCACTGATGTACCTGAGAAATGTCTTGTCCTCCTTCATACTGTCTGGGCTATTCTTTCTCAGCTTGCAATTTTGCAGTCCTTACTGGCTTGACTGCTCCATCTGTTTCCCCACATACACTTCTCTGTCCTCTTCTCTCTGGATCACCTTATACCTTGTGAATGCCACTGTTTTGCCCATACATTTTCTGCCACGTCCCTCAAAACCACAATGGTCTTCTCCTCCTCCTTCTGCTTTTGCTTATTTGCCTGATGTACAAGTTTATTGCCTTTACTATTTTCTTCTTTAATCTGGTCCATTTGCCATCCACCTCACCTTGACAGCTCCCCCATTAGGTCCTCTCGGAGGCATTCCCCCATCTTTGTAAAATCAGCCCTTCTGAAATCCAGGACCCTCACACTTATGCAGCTGGAGTCTGCTGTTGTTCTTATATTGAACTCTACTGTTTAATGGTCACTGGTCCCCAGATGACTTCCCCTCTGACATCTACAACACTGTCCCTGTTCATAAATAACAGGTCCAGTATTGCCCTACTCGAGTGGGCTCACTGACCAGCTGACTGACAATGCCCCTACAGGGAGCCCAGGATGTCTCTGCTTCTAGCTGATGCTGCAGCAGGTAGGCTCCACTCCACATCTGGCTGACTAAAGTCCCCACCAGCACCACCTCTCCTTCTCAGCCATTTTGCTTATGTCTTCCAACATCTCTTTGTCTAGGTACTCTCCCTGCGCCAGAGGCCTGCATACCACTCCCATTTGAATGGTGGCTCCATTTCCAGACTCAAGTTGACCCACAGCACCTTGAACCCCACAAATTCACTGCACCTCCATCACTTTGATGTTTTCTTTAACATAAAGCACCACTTCCCTACCTTTCTTTCCTACCCTGTCTCTTCTAAACATCATGTAGCCAAGTATAACCATTTCCAAGTAATGGTTGTTAGTGCACCATGTTTCAGTGATAGCCACAATATCTAGGACTGCTTCAGCTATGGTGGCCTCCTGGTCTGGGGCAGGTTCACTAAAAATGGTAGAAGTGCCATGTAAGGTTTTGCACTGCACCTGGTGGTCATGCTGGTGCATCCTGCACTCACAGTCGGATAGCTGGCCATCCCACTGTGAATAGGGCAGACGGAGGGCAGTGCTACCCAGGAAAAGTACCAGGAACCCCAGTAGCACTGCCCCAACAGCCAGCTATGAGGATGGGCCAGCAACAATAGTGCACATGCACTAAATCCTATTCACTAAGGTAGCCATGCAAATAAGCCCATTGGACATGCAAGGTGCTATTGGCCATTAGCATGTCATTATAGGCCCATTTGCTTGGCCCCAGTAGCTTAGCACCCCCACCAGACCACGCCCAACGTAACCACACTCCTTGGTAGTCTAGTGGTGCTCCTCTGCCCCAATCACTGGACCCGATCTATAGAAACATGTTATTTCCATAGTGTAGTAGTCCTTCCCCAGTCCCTGATCACCAATCCAATCTCTAGAAATATGTTATTTCCATAGTGTAGTGGTACCTCCCCAGCACATCCCTCGATCACCGACCTGATCTGCAGAAATATGTTATTTCAATAGTGTAGCGGACCATCCCCTCCCTGTCCCCAATCGCAGTCCCCATATGAATAAATAATCTTTATCCTTGGTAGTCTAGTGTCCCTCCCCTCCTGGTATCACCATTCCAGTGTGAATAAATAGTTTTTATCCCTGAATCTAGTGTCTCTCCCTCCACCCCAGTCTCCGATCGCCATCCCACAAGGATAACTAATGTCATCCTTAGTGTCCAGTGGTCCCCCCTTCTGTCTCCAATCACCCTCTATAATAAAGTACATATCCCTGGTAGAATAGTGGACTCCCACCCAGTTGACATGGACCCCACCCCTCTAACCGACTTGGACGATAACGCAGCCATCCTCCACCTCTATGGTTGGTCGACTCACTGAGCTCAAAATGAGTGCATACTAATACTGATACAGTATGTGCTCATTGTGAGCTCAGTCAGCAACCAGCCGTGGAGGTGAGAGGAGGGCTGTGCTGGTCACCAGCCAGGGTTGGGTTGGGGAGCGAGGTGGGGGTCTATGTCTGGTTGGGGGTGGGAGTCCACTAGACTACCAGGATATGTACTTTATCACGCAGGGTGATTGAAGATGGGAGGGGGACTGTTGACTACCAAGGATGACATTAGTTATTCTTATGGATGGCGATCGGATACCAGGGAGGGGGCAGGACATTAGACTACCAGGATAAAATGATTTATTCATACTGGGATGGCGATACCAGGGAGGGGAGGGACCTAGACTACCAGAGATAAAATGATTTATTCATACTGGCATGGCGATACTGGGGGGACACTAGACTACCAGGGATAAAGATTATTTATTCATATGGGTGGAGATACTGGTGAGGGAGGGACAGAAGACTACCAGGTATGAAGATTATTTATTCATACGGGACAGTGATCAGAGAGGGAGGGACCACTACACCATGGAAAAAAATATTTCTACAGGTCGGGTGGTGATCGGGGACTGAGGGAGGGAGGATCACTACACTATAGTACTTCCGCCTACCAGTAGGGTTGTGAAGATTACCACCAGGTTTTTGTCTGCGGCACTTTCTCCATACAAAGGCCTTTCAAAAGGCCCCTTGTATGTGGCAAAAATGCTAGAATTGCACTGCGGGATATGCAGGTCCCCTCCCACTCATTTGTCATGACCTCCTCCCAACATTGCCCAGGTATAAACACAGTTTGCAGGGCAAACTAAGCTTTGTGAATACTAACTCTGGGCAAAACCCAATTTGCCCTGGGAAAACTGGATTTGTGCTCAGGCAAAGTTGTTTGAATCTGGCTCCTGGTATCTTATTGCAAAGGCTTCTAGCATTGGCACTCATGGCTGCCCAGATTTTATTAGTCCTACTCTTGTCCCTTCTAATGTTTTCTAGTTGTTCCTCCTTCCCTTCCTTTTCATACTGCCCTGCTTTTGTTCCCACTTCCTCCCATGCTGATCCCTTGTAACCTTGGTTGTCCTTCATTTTGTTAGTAATATTTTCCTCAGAAATTCTCTACCCTCCATCACAGCCCATGGGGGCATTTTCCACCCATTTGCCTTCTGCCAACCCCTTGGCTAATTTAAATGTCTGTCAGTAACACTTAAACCGTCCACTGAGGACTGTTGTTTCCTTCCTGGATGGATGCAGGCTGACCCCAGTACAAGCTCTGTTCCCTCCAGGTGAAGCCCCACTTCCCAATGTAAGACATTCTCCTCTCCACACTATTTCTTCAACCACGAGTTGAAGGCCTTAGTGCGGAGCTCCATCTCCTTCCCCCTGGTAGCACTTCCTGAAGACTACAGTGTGTGCTACCTTCCCAAGACCCTTTCCCGCTCCTAAATCACTGAGGCACTGTGCCTGTCCCTTCCAAAGCTAGGTCATTTGTCCCCAGGTGACAGTGACATCCAGCACCCCTTCCTTCCTATAGCCCTCACAATCTGCTAGATATGCTTTCCATTAATCAATGTGTCAGATAGACACCCAACCTCCCTCTCTACCTCCTTTTATTTTCCCAACTCCATCCCCTGACTATAGAGTCCCCACTAGGAGTTGCTTCCTCCTTCTCTGGGCCTCATCCCCATGGGACTCCATTTGGGTGGTTTCCACTTCTTCACTGTACACCACCTTAGGTGCTCCTTCATGGCAGTCTCAATCTGCCAGAATGGTGTAGGAGTTTCTAGTGGCACTGGATGAGGAGTGTGACTATTATCTGCTTCCCCAGATATCCCAGTGCTACCACCCTGACCTCCTTGAGCCCACCATAATCCAACCACCCTTCCTTTCTTCTGGCAACCTTTGAGGTAGCAGTGTCTGGCTAGGTGGTCTCTGTGTGTGTGAGAGATGGTCTCCAACTCCCTACAACGTGACTTTGAGCCTGCCAACATTCCGTTGACTCTGTGCCAGTGCTGCTGGAAACATTGAGACCTATTCCTCTACTCCAGAGAGGCGCACACAGATGGACAGTACCGTATCCTCCAGATGGTCTCCATCTAGACTGCCACCCACAACCACTGCATTGCACCACTCCCCACATTTTATTCTTCCTGTTCTTCTTGTCCTTCCTGTATTTTGTCCAAGACTTAGTAGGCTATCCTACTACTGCCAAGTAACCACAAGCCTTAAACTCTGAACCTCACTAATACCTAGCAAGCTTTTTACAGCAAACCCATATAACCTAATATATCTAGCAACTATTTAACAATAAGGCTCTGATCCCTGAAACACACTCACACCTAGCAACAGTTTACCTACAATCCTACAACCCAGAAACACACTATGCTGTAACAGTTTAGAACAAACAACACAATAAAAAGACAAAGAAAAACAAACAGCAGGCCCTAAATCCACTAACATGCTTTCCTCCAGATGCCTACTAGTCTCCCAATGCATCCCTCAACAGGCTTACCTGGGTTGGGGTCCACTGGTCAGTACAGGAGCAGAATTTAAGCTGCTGACTGCGTTGGTAGGCAGACTCTAATGTCCTTTGTGCAAGGGGCCAATTGATGGCCTATTCTTTAAGAAGGACCCTGCCCACTTCCTGGTATCCCAAGCAGTGCCTGGGATTTGCTTCCAATAGGGAGGAGGCACATCTCTGTTGCTTACAGGAACCTCATGGAGCTTCCAAGTTCCACTCCTCTCTGGTTTCCGGTGATTGTCGATGTGGTCTGGTGCTGGGAGGTCTGAGCCACCTTCCTGCCGAACTGCTTCTGGTGGCTTTTGTCTTGTGGGGGCTATTTACTGTTCCTGATTACTTCCTGGTATCCTAGGTTGGCACCCAGGACTGGCTGCCAATTGGGGAGGGAGGCATGACACTGCTGTGATGGCTTCCTCACAGGAGCCTCATGGAGTCAAGCATCACTCCATTCTCCTGCCCCGGTGGTCACACACAGTCTGGTGCTGGGGAGGAGGTCCAGGCCCTTCCTACCAAATTGATTCTAGCATAATCTCTTGGATTATTCATCTTTAACAGGAACTCAGTTATGCTTTTCAAGTCTTCGTCTTTCAATATACAGTAGGATATAATATCCTTTTACTGTATAATGGACAAACCAACATGCAGTGATTTAGCTTTTCAGTACCGTCAGTTCCACATGGGTGTAATTGTTTTTCCATGATGGAAATCTCTTTAAATGTACTGAACTGAACTGCAGTCTACAGTATGTAGTGTCAAGTCTTTAACTAAGGCATTTCATAATTTAGAGATTTTAGGAATGTTAAGAAGGTTTCTCTTGAATTTATCCTCTCTATATAATGAAGCTGGTGAGGGTAAATTCAAGAGAGGCATGAGAAGTATATCTTCACTGAAAGAGTGGTAGATGCCTGGAACAGTCTTCCAGTGGAGGTGGTTGGGGTGAAAACTGGTGGGCTTCAAGCATGCATGGGATATCCATAAGGGAATCTTAGTGGGAAGCAAAGGAGGGGGGAAGCTAGTGATCAAGTAGGGTTTGACAGTATAGGCAGGGGAAAATGGGCAGAATGGGTGGGACAAGTGGTCCTTACCTGTCACAAATTCTATGTTTCTGTGTTTCTATGTATGTTTCCAGCAAAAAACTTTTATAATCCTTAGAAATTAGTAGAAATATCATAGAGAACTTTTGCAGCCTCTTCCTGTTTATCAATATCCATTACCCTTGGAACAGTACTTTCCTTCAATATTTCTCTTGTTTTATGGAGATTTGAGACCCAGCAAAGGCCTTTGACATGGCAGTCCACTTACTCCTTCTGGACAAGCTGAGCAGTGCAGGTCTATCTGTTCCAGTCAAAAATGGTTCAGATCCCATCTCTGGCTATCTCCAGTTGGTCCAGGTTAGCAATGCCTTGTCACCACCTTAGTCTGGGTTCCCCAAGGCTCCATATTGGGTCCTACCCTTTTTATATTTCTTAATTACCTCCTCTCAGCTTAAGTCAGCTCACATATTCATATGAATATGGATTATACTATAACTATACTGTACTCTGTGCATCAAGTTCCTAGGTCTCTGCAGTGAAAACATTGCTAGGGCATGACATTAATACTGTAATGTATAATGTTGGTTCCAAGATCACTCTACTTCTGGTCAATACCAAGACAATGGTATCTATGACCTTGGCACAAGCCATAAGCTTGATAGCATTCCCCTAGACTTTTTTATCTTGGATGGTACTCCCTTGTAGCTGTCCATCACTTCAAATACCTCAGTGCATGGTTGGATGGTAGCCTTGACTCTACTCACTTCAGTGCTGTACTTAGAAAACTCCATCCCAAACTCAGTGCCCTCTACCACAACAAGGATTGCTTGCCACTCCCAGTCTGCTGGGACACTGTAACCAAAATGACTGTCCTGCTATTTGATTATGAGGACCCCATTTCCACCCTTGTCAAACTGAATAATATGTTCCACATCTTCTGCCACTTTGCCTCCAGTGCCTCTCTCTTACCCATCACTGCTCCCTGTATTTCTCTTGCTCCTTCTCTTGCCTCCTACAGCCTCACTTAGTGCATATCCATCCTTCCTTTCTAAATTTCTAAGTACTGATTTTCCTCTCTCCTCCTTACCTCTCCTCTCTCTCCTTCCAAACCTGCCTCCTACTCATTCCATTCTAGGGAATCTCACGCTTTCTCCTTTCCCTACCACAACACTCCTTTTTGCTCCCTCCAGCTCCTGGCTGGACCTTGGCTGGTCCTTATTGCATCTTCACCCTTCTTGCCCGATATTTGTGCCCTCTGTGCCCTTGCTTAGTTGCCTTATGGCCTGTTTTGCATGTTTTAGTTCTTATGATTTTAGTTAGTCCCCACACCTGGACTGGTTGTGCCTCACTTGCTGTAGAGGCTTCCAGTTCAAATCTGCATCATACTGTACACTGTCAGTAGCTCTCCACTGTATTTATTATTATTAGTTGTAAATATTGCAAGATTATTTTTATGGTATATTTTGAATGTAGCATTTATTACTGTATGTATTGTTTTCTTTACCTTCTCCCAAGTTGCACCTAGAAATTAGCCTTGGTTCAGTGTGCTTTTCCTGGTTATCAATTCTGATGGACAAATAAATAAATATTTCCCATATGCATCCCTGTCCAGACTTATGTAGGGCATCTCTTATAAATGTTTACCCATATAAACAACCCTGCTTCTTGGTACTGGTAATTCAGGACCTCTATATAACATTGTTTTGGTAACCTTTCAGTTCCCATGCTCAGTATTTTTGTACAGTGTGACAGTAATCTTAGTAATAGCCATAACTGGCAGAGTCCTCCCTCCTCAACCTTAACCAACCCCGTCCCCATGAAACTAATGAAAATCATGAAAGCTATAGGATTTATGCCTCGCTTATATGTCATATACCGATGAAAATGGAATATGTGAAAGTAATGGGTTTATTTTTATATTTTTTTATTGATAAAGGAGAACTGATTATGATTTTATTACATAGGAAAAACTGACTCTCTAATGTGCAAAAGCAAAATGTTAATACTAAGCAACAATGTATAGTAGGGTGTATATCATGGGATACACGCCCAGGTGGTTGTGCCGAGTGCATCCAATGACCGGAGAAGTGATGATATCCCATGATATACCACACGCTGGAGTGCATTATTGCTATTATGAACAGGGTCTAAAGTTTTTGGTAAAAAAAAAGCATGTTAAAACTCTTGAAAATGCATGTTTTCGGATGTTGAGGATTATATTTTAATAAAATAGTTCCTGGGGCATTCTTGACAGCAGGTGGCACTGTTGTAAATGGTCTGGATAATCTCTGTCAGGCTGCAAGCACTACTGTGTTTGACACAGTTTACTGTCGACTTCCTGTTGACTCTTGGTAGTTAGTTGTTTTGGCACAGTGAATGTTTTTTTTAAACAAATTCAGCGTGGTTGCCAGTGCTTTTTTTTTGTGCTGTGTTTTTTTTGGGGGCACTGGTTGCAGGATTGATATGTGGCATGAGGAAGCAGTGACGACATCTGCGTGTGAGTACCGCTTTGAGTGTCAGTATTTAGCTTGGTAGTGGTAATAGAGGAAGTAAGTACTGTAATTTTTAAACGCTACTGCTCGTAAACGGGCGGCCGAAATGGCACTTCTGAAAGGAGGAGGAGAGAGAGATAGAGGAGATAGTAACTCTCACACAGTAGCGCTTTGTTGAAAAGAAGCTGCGTTAAAGCGGGTTGAGTTTTGGCACTAAATTTCAGCAGCAGGATTACAGGGATGCTGGCAGGAAATGAAGAGATGGCAAGTGGATTTTTTTATTTTTGATGACGCACTCAATCATTGTTTCTGGCAGCAGCTTGCATTGTGCTGCTTTCTCTCATGCACAGTTGTAAGGAAGACTGCTCTGAGAGCAAGGAGCTGGTGTCCGAGCTTTTTGAAGCTATGATGATGTAGCCTGATATCATCACAGCTTCAAAGAGCTTTTGGCCAATCACATTCCTGCATTTATGATCCTAGTTCATAATAAAATAATGCCTGACAGGGTGGGTGTTATGCTGGGATAACATCCCACCTCAGGTGGTAGGCCGAGCCCACCAGCGTGTCCAATCACCGAGAAGGGATGTTATCCCAGCATAACACCCACCCTGGAGGCATTATTCCTATTATACAATGGCTTGTTGTTTTATACAGAAAAAAATATTTGTAATAATTTTATTTAGTGTTTAAAAATATTTTTTAAGAAAAGATGCAAGTGATAATCAGTGGCCTGAATTAGATCATCAGCAGGGATGTTATGCCAGGATAACATCCCTGCTGTGATGGTCAACTTACCAATCAGGAGCCAGGATTCTTTCTTGCCATTGTATAATCAGTTGTATTAGCTGGCCTATGATGAAGTAAGGCTAAGGAATGCAATCAAATATTTTACAACCATTTGTTATTTACCTCTCTCTCTCGTTCTACTTTTATTCCATCTTTTATCAGTTTACAGTAATTCCTAGTAATTATGCTCAGAGACTCTCTTGATAGTATCTTAACTTACCTTTGAGATTCATCAGTCCTGTATCAACTCTACAAGCCAATTTAATTTTCTCTGCAACCCTACAGAAGTTAACAAAACAAAACACAATCATCCACATAGAACAGTAATGATACTCCATGCTCCTGAATGTTTGGTGAATGGAAATGATCATTTTTTCTTTATTTTGAGAAATCTGCTAGGAATAGATTGGATAATGCGATAGCATTTATAAAAAGGCTGTGAAGACAGTTTTATGTAAACGTGGTGCAGCTTGCCAATTTTCTTAGAGAGAGTTAGAGGATGCACAGGCATCCTCTACCGAAAGCAACACTGCCTCTTTTGTATTGTTGGTATTTCTTTATGTATCACCTTGTTGTTTTGCTATGTAACTCTCCCAGTTTGTGCATTAACAAAGGCACCCGTTTGCCTAGTGCACTTACTGGTAATAAAAATAAACAAATAAATCAATAAATAAACTATAGAGGTTGCATTACTGGAATAGTTCCTCAGGTGCTGTACAGATGATTTAAGGGTGTGATTGACAGACACAGCCATGGTTTCAGCTAGGCAAGCAGCCAAGAAGGCTGATAGGTATACAGCCAACAGGCCTTTTGCCAACCATTGGAATGAGTGTGTGTGT
The DNA here is from genome assembly GCA_016271365.2 of Neoceratodus forsteri. Classification (NCBI taxonomy): domain Eukaryota; kingdom Metazoa; phylum Chordata; order Ceratodontiformes; family Ceratodontidae; genus Neoceratodus; species Neoceratodus forsteri. The sequence goes on along the minus strand of CM028132.1, from coordinate 486,679,138 downwards.
GTGTGGGGGGCACTTAGGTTCAAAGGGACAGAAAAGCCAGGGAAAAGCCTAAAGGGAAATAAGCTGGTCCTGCATCCAAGGTGGAGCACACCTATCCATCAAAACATAAAATGAACAGCTGGATTAAAAGTGTTATGGGTGACAGCAAGTGGTGCATATTTCATATAACTGCCCAGAACAGTAAGCAAAGGGAATACGAGCAGGTGGAGAGAATTCTACTATCTCAGGTTCTTATAATATTAACTATGTCATTGCGCTATTGATCCTAATTCAAAAGAATACATGCTCCCTGTGGAAATTAATGGAAAACTTAAGCAAGCCTGCAGCTTCTCTCTATTTAATAATAATAATAATAATAAATCTTTATTTGTACAGCGCCTTTCTTAAAACCAAGGTGCCTTTTCAATAACTGCACATAAAACAATAAAATAAACACAGATCCAATAACTGCTGAATTCATAAAATACAATAAATATCATCATCAGGGTAAGCTTTTGACCATAGATGAGTCTTAAAGGCCTTTTAAATTCCTCCATGGACGCAGACTGCCGGAGCGGATGGGGTAGAGAATTCCAGAGGCAGGGGCCCACGTACATGAAAGCATGGGCCCCTGAAGATTTTAAAGAAACCCTTGGAATCTCTAGCAAACCCTCATCCACCGAGTGGCGTGATCGCCTAGGGCAGTAAAGTACCAGGAGCTTTTTAAGTAGCCTGGGCCCGGTCTGTGTAGGGCTTTATAAGTCAGAAGACCAACTTTAAGGTGATCTGCCACTGTATTGGACAGGTGCAGATCACGCAGCACTGGAGAAATATGACAGGATGAGAGTACCTGCCAATAAATGGGCCACAGCATTCTGCATGAGCTGCAAGCAGCAGATATCAATCCTGGTGGCCCTAGATACAGGAGTTGCAGTAATCAAGGTGCAAGGTCACAAAGGCGTGGACCAATGTAGGCAGATCACTGGATGGAGCTAGGTGCTTAATCCTGGAGATGTTCTCAGGTGGTAAAGGATGATTTGATGACTGCTGACACTTGAGATTGCAGTGCCAGCCCACTGTCAAAAATCATCCCAGGTTCCACACCCATTTAGTGGTAGGGAGCTGGGTCCACTCAGAAAAGTCCTGTGGGTAGACCAGCTCCCATCCCTCTATCTGGTGACCTGGTTCCACAATCATCACCTCTGTCTTCTCCAAGTTCAACCTCAGCCAGCTTGAATTCATCCAGTTCTCGATTTCAGTGAGGCAGTTGTTAAATACTAAGACAGCTCTATCCTGGTCGGGTCCAAAAGATAGGTAGAGCTGGGTGTCATCAGCATAGCAGTGAAACCTTAGCCCATACCTTCTTACAATGTCTCCGAGGGGCAGCATGTACACTGTAGAACAATATGGAGTGACAATGCCGAACCCTGAGAAACCCACAAGACAGAGAGAGAGACTGGGCCAGAGGAATTAATCCCTGATACCACCCTCTGTGTTCTGCCAGTGAGGAAAGATCTAAACCACCTGAAAACTGTACTACACAGGCCAGAGATGAACTTCAGGCATTCGAGAAGTACCGTATAGTCTACAGTGTCAAATACTGAAGAGAGATCATGAAGAATCAAGATGGAAAGGCTCTTTCGATCTCTTGCCATCAAGAGATCATTGAGCACCCAAACCAGTGCCATCTCAGTACTATGCCTCTTTCAGAAACCAGACTGAAGTGGTTCATAAATGTCATGGATGGTCAAATGGTTCTCCAGTTGTACAGCCACTACTTTCTCAATCACCTTCCCACAAAGGGAGGTTAGAGATTGGTCTGTAGTTAGCATGGCAGTCTGGGTCCAAAGAAGCTTTCTTCAGGAGGGTGTTACCACCGCCTCCTTCAGGGAGCTAGGGAACTCACCTGCCCCAAGGAGCACCAGACTATCCATGCTGGGACTGGGCTGATAATATCACAACAACCCTTTATCAGGAGGTTGGGCCTGGATCCAAATTACAGCATGTAGGGCGCATACCCTGGACAATCTGCATGACATCAATGAACTCCGGCTGGTCAAAGGAACTCCAAGAGAGCCTAGGGATCATGACCGGGCACTGATCCACAGCTTCTCCCATAGAGGATGCAGGCTGGAGTGCCACCCTGATGTTGGCCACCTTAGCCACAAAGAAGCGAGCAAGCTCTTCACACTCAACTTGTGAAAAGGCTCTTGAACCTGCAGACAGGCTGGGTTGCACAGTCTGTCTACAGTTCAAAAGAGCTGAGTTGGTCAGTTCTAAGCAGTCGTAATCTCCCCGGACAGGAACTCTACCTTCTACGGGAAATTGTGGAATGATAGACCTGATAATGTTCCATCAATCTAAGATGGTTGGCATCAAGGGTGGCTCTCCACCAACAACTCTCTAATCTTCATCCTTGTCACCACATCTCCCTCAGAGTCCCGTCAAACCATGGAGACTAAGGGTGAAGGGGGACAGGATGAACAAGGACATTAGCAATGGAATCCAGAGCCAAGGAGATGGCTCTATTATAGGTCAAACCAAGGCATCTGAGTCACTGCTCACTCCAGGAAGCTCCGATAGGTCAAGCACCACCGCCAGGCCCTCAAAGCTTATGTCTTGCAAAGGGTGGTAACTGATCATCTCCACAGGGGTAGGCTATGAAGGAGGACACAAAACTGAACTCCACAGTGTAGTGTTCAGACCATCCAACTGGTTCCACTCCCAAATCGAAAGCTTCAATCCCCAGGAGGAAGACTAAGTCCGAAGAGTGACCACCTTTCTGAGTGACAGAAGTAACATCTCTAGGTCCAGATAATATACCAATAGACTTTATACACATGAATACTGATTAGTGAGCAACAGTCCTTTCTACATTCATTAACAAGTCAGTAATGTATGCATATACACCTCTTTCATGGCAGGAGTTATGTTATTCCTATCTACACAAAAAGAATCTCACACAGAACCAGCAAATTACAGACCCATTAGGCTTTTGGACAACGAAACATTTTGCAAAATGTTATTAAATCAGCTAATATTATGGCTCAACCAATTTAAACTAATTTCAAAATACAAGCTGAATTCAAAGAATACAGGTACTCTGACTCAAATTTTCTACTTAATCAAATAATTGAAAAATTTTGCAGGATAAAAACAGACAATATTTGTTGTATTTGTTGACTTTTCATCAGCATTCAACACCATACTCAGAGAACTTCTCTGGGAAGAAATGGCACAATTTGGGATTGATCAGAATCTCATTATCATAATCTTAATTAAAAGACTGTGCACTAGTACCTGGTCACAAATCAAATACACAAGTTCCGTCAATTAAAAATAAAATTAACACCAAAATGGGCGTTAGACAGAGCTGCATCTTAGCCCCTACTTTACTTAATATTTACATAAACGACATTATTATTGCTCTTGATAACTCATCTTTCCAGCTATCGAAAATATGTGATAATCATATACCAGTACAGTACTAGCCTATGGATGACCAAGCCATTACCTCCACTAGCAGATTGGGATTACAGATATCACTCAACAAATTGTAATTGCTATGTTCTAGCCATAATCTGAAACCGAACCCAAAACCCTCAGAAATTATGATATTTGGAAATACTAAAAAGTATAGAAAGCTTACTCTAGCAGGGACTAAACTGGATTTTGTTAGAGAATTCCAATACCTTGGTGTTCTTTTGACTAGTAATGGCAAATTAAATAAATATATTAACTGGACTCTCAAAAATTGCAAAACTCAGTCAAAGCTCTGAAAAGATTTAACATCATCTATGGTGAAAAGACTGTTGTTCCAAAACTTAAAGCAATTAATGCAAAAATAATAACTCAAGTAACCTATGTGGTTGAAGTGTAGGGTACGGATAACACTAAGAAAATAGATGTTATTCTTAATCAAGCTTATAAACAACTTTTAAGAATTTGCCCTAGCACCCTGAATGTGCTAGTCTGATCTCAATTGCATCAAATACGCTTCAACTATCTTGCTCAAGGACGACTAATCAATTACTAGATAAAGCTTCAATCTAAGGATAAAACCCCTTTGGCTAGTTGTCTGAAGGAAAGGTCAAATTGCTTCCATTTTATTCTGTATGGGTGGTTAAACACAACCTTTAAATAACTGAAAAACAATGATTTATATTACTTAAAACAATGGTATGAACAAAAGGTACAGTTAAGTACAGCTTATATAAATTTTGTTAAAAAATACAGCACAAAGCTAAGGAAACTGACCTAATTAATATTAAAAAACCTTAAAGTCTCCAGGTGGTTGATAAAAATACAACAAAACATACTCTAAAGTATTTTCTGAATGCTGTACAGATACCACAATATACATACATACTTACACAATTTAGGTTTGAAGTGTTTCCTAGCAACATTCTTGAAGCTAGATTTAGAAAAACTGCAACTTATTAGAGTCTGCTATTGCTCCTTAAAGGAGGCTGAGCATCTGAAACATGTCATCTTGAGATGCCCATGGTATAGGAAATTCAGAGAGAAACATTTAAGTGACTTTATAGGTTATATATATATATATATATATATATATATATATATATATATATATAAATAATATATATATTCTATCTAGATTTCTGCTTGATCTATTATTCAACTCAGATAACGTAATTATTCTTAAGAAGCTTGCACTTTTTAACAGAGATAGTGAGGATAAAGAAAAAACAGGTACAGAACTTTAGAACTGATTGACACCCTCTATAATTGTAATTCCAGTTGGGATTTATACAGTGCATGGAGCCACTTTTTCTACCTTTCATTCATATCCATTCTCTTTGTAACAACAATCGTGAAATTTATCCTAACAACTTCAAATCATTTGTTGGTTCTGCTTACCTTAACTTTTTAAGGTGCTATAATGATATACTGTACACAATAGAAAAGTAATTTAATGGATTGTGCAATACTTTACAATTGTTTTTATAGCTATGTTATGTACATATGTTATACTGTTGCATTTGATACATGTTTAAATATATATTTGTAATAGCACATGCTGATCAATAAACTTGAAACTTGAAACATGTGCATCAAAACAGACTCATTGCCTTTTAGCCTTCATCTGTCCCTGTTGGTTTTCTTGCTTTGATGTCCATATGCTTTGTGATGTCAGAATGGTGTCCATAACAAAAGGCTGCATGTCAAAAGCACAAGATTATGATTTCACAGCAGGTAATCATAAGCTATGGGAACAGTGTGTTAAGGAAAACATAGAGGACAATGTATAGGCAACCTATACACAACAATCCTGGGTCTGCACTGGGAAGCTCAAGAGGTTCACTGGTTAACATAGAAATCTTAAGATGAAGACACAGGCTTGTCTGTGATGGATGCCCATACATTATTTTTTATAGTGTGTGGTCTAACATGCCCATTTCAGACACATGGATTCTGGAGCAACTACAGTTTATGACTCAGGAGTCATGGCAGAGAGGAGTCATACCTGAACCTCACCCATGTTCCACACCATCACAGAACACAATTTATTATGGGGGAAAGCCCAACTACGCCCCATAAATATTTATAACAAACTCCACAACATGAACTGCTGTGGAGCAACCTGTAATTCTAACATGGCATGCTTGTGTCAATCCGGTGTCCACCATTACACCTGAGTCATAAACTGTAGGTGAGCCCAACTTCCTTTAGTGAATTGGATGGGGACAGGACACTTAAGGTTTGGTGGCATGCACAAATTACTGATTAAGTGTACTGCAGCTTTTTCTATAAGTTGTTCAAGGAAAAAAAACTTCCAGTTCAACTGGATTGAGAAAACAGCAATGCTGCAGCATTCTAACTTGTGTTACAGTGGTGACATCACTATTGCAGCACAACAATGTAATGATGTCACTAGTGAGGCACAGCAAACATATTCCGGCATCACTGCTGGGACCGGTCCTCTAAGTCACACTGCATAGGTGCTGGAAGGGAAGGTCTGCCTCTTTGTGGATGACACAAAACAGCCATTAGGACCAAGAGGAGGCTTCTTCAACTTTAAAAGGAAACTGAGTGACACAGAATAGGAAGATTATGTTCAGAAGAATAAGGAGGCTAAGATGGCAGTGAAGCAAGCAAAGGCAGTGGGGACTTCAGATAGTAAAAGGGTCAAGAAGGGAATGAGCAATTTTCAGGTACCCACAAGAGAAATGAAAGAAAGGGGAGGTGTAGTTAGTCTTAAAGATGGCGATAGGATCGTGGAAGAAGATAGAAGGCCACTGTTCTGAACAAATACACCTGTTCAGTGTTCACCGTGGAACACAGTGGCCCAGTGCCTGACAGTGGCATTACAGTGCACTGCAGGGGTGTCCCTGAAATGGAAATGCCAATAATTACCACAGGCAGGATTAGAGAGGTGCTCACATGTAAGAGGACAAATCTCCTGGGCCAGATGAACTACATCCAAGAATACTAAAGAGTTGGTGGGTCCCTTGGCACATTTGTTTAACTGTTCATTTCAGTCAGGAGACGTGCCAAGGGACTGGAAAGAGTGGACGTGGTGCCATTGCACAAGGATGGAAGCAGGGAAGAAGCCAGTAACTACAAACTGGTTAGTCTCACATTTGTGGTAGGAAAACAAATGGAGGCCCTGATTAAGCAAGACCTAGGGAATATTTGAATAAGAAGGGCCTTCAGGATGACAAACAGCATGGATTCATGGTGGGCAAGTCATGCCAAACAAACCTGATTACATTTTTGATTGGGTGACTAGGGAACTGGATAGGGGCCATCCAGTGAACCTCCTTTATTTTGACTTTAGCAAGGCTTTTGATTCAGTGTTGCATAACCACCTGCTGAAGAAGCTATAGGACTTGGGCATGGCAAACTGCATCATCAGGTGGGTAGGTAACTGGCTAGAAGGCAGGAAGCAGAGAGTAGTTTCAATGGTGAGAGGTCAGAGGAGGGAAGGAGAGGTGATGAGTAGGGTCCCTCAGGGCTCCGTCTTGGGTTTTGGGACCAGTCCTGTTTAATGGATTCATCAGTGACATGGGAGAGTAGGTATCCAGGGTAAAATTGCACTATTTGTGGATAATACTAAGCTGGGTGGTAGGGTAGACAGCAAGGATGCAGTTGGGAACCTACAAAAATATCTACAAAGGTTAGAAAAATGGTCTAGTGTTTGGCAGCTAAAGTTCAACACCAAGCAATGTAATGTGATGCATTTAGGCTAATCAGCCCCCCAACAGCTTATTGGCTTAATGGGGTCAGGCTCAGTGCCTCACAGGAGGAAAGGAATCTAAGAGTTACCATATGTGACACCCTAAAACAGCCAGCCAGTGCAATGCAGCATATAGCAAGGCCAACAGAATGTTGGGGTGTATAGGAGAACAATCAACAGCAGGCACAGGAAGGTGATACTGCCACTGTATAGATCTCTGGTGAGGCCCCACCTGGAATGCTGTGTCCAGTTTTGGAGCCTGCATCTTTAGAAGGACAAGGACAGGCTGGAGACCATACAATGAAGGGCAAGCAGAATGATTGGGGCTCCAGGGTTACCGCTTGAAGGGCGCCTTGAGGCATTGAATATGTACTCACTGGAGATAAGGAGGAAAGAGGGGTCATGATAGAGACCTTCAAGTTCATGAGGGAATGAATATAGTGCCCTACTCTAAACTGTTCACTAGGGCTTCCAGCTCAAATACAAGGGATGTGATGAATGGAAGTTGAGGGGTGGGAAATTCAAGAGGGAACCCAGGAAACACTGTTTCTCAGAAAGGATAGTACAGCCATGGAACAGGCTCCTGTGGATGTGGTGGGAGTTAAGACCATCACAGCATTCAAACGGGTTGGGATAAAGAGTATGCTCGAATTGGATCTGTGGGTACTAGTATGGGCTGGTTCTGGGATCTCAAAAGGTCTCAGGAACTCATGGGCAGACTTGATGGACCTTTGTCTCCCTCTACCATCACCTGACTGGTTTCACTCACAGTGTCCTCAGGAGTGTTCACCATAGTACCCTCTTCCATTTTAAACACAGCACTTAAAGTAGTACACTTAATTACAACTTATAAAATACACCTTATAAAAGAACAACAACATTAAGTGCTATCAAAATGTGGTAAGAAAGTACATTTTATAATGTTGAAAATATCAAAGGTGAAACTGGTCACATATATATAACTCAGTAACAATTAGACCTGCTGCATAATAAGTCACATACATACATTTGTAAATAGATAAATATGTAGTATAGCAGCACAAGGACCTAATAATAACTACCAAAAATACCAAACACAGTATAATTTCATTTTGTCATAATAAATCAATCCCAGCAATGTAAGCATGACAGGATGCAACAAGATCTATCAGACAAAAGGGCTTTTTGCAAATAGATCGTGCTATTTCTTCAGAAAGGCTGCCGGCTCAAGCCATTATTGAGACCCAGAGGACTCATTGTGCCCAACGATAGACAGTAGCGAACAAATACCCAGAGGGCCTGGGTGCAAGGAGATGTTACAGGGCCCATCTCCAGTTTTGAATAAACATCAAATTATGATTTGGGCCCCTCAAACCTTGTGGGCCCTGGTGCAACTGCACCCCTGCACTCTGTAGCTACGCCCCGCATATAGATCCAAACTGCTTCCCTTTGATTACTGTGATGTTTCAAAATCACTACCTCTACGACTCACTTTAACCCTTTCTATTTTGCAGGAGAGAATTGATGTTGCCTTTTCCACTTAGTATGGTTTAAATGGCAAAACAGAGTGTTTGGCTCATCTTGTGTTCTGATTGAACTCAAATGTTCCCTTTTCTGAGCTTAAAGACCCCTTTGTCTTCCCCACATAAAAGGTGCTACAGACACAAGTTGCCTACATACAACCTTGGGGTACTGCAATTAATGAACTGTTTATGGTATAAACTTTCACACAGTTGACAGAAGTGAGAGTTTTGGATTTCAGAATTATATTACAATAGGTGCATTTGCCACAGTTGATGCAGTCCCTCCTCACAGTCGATGACTAATTTTGCTTGGGTGCTCCCCCATAGGCAAAACTGTGAACCAATAAATCACCTACATTTCTCCCCCCACCCCATATGTTACTTTGGGAGAGTTTTGTACAATCTCTGACAAAGCAGGTTCAATACTCAAAACGTGCCAGTATTTCTCAAGCATGTTCTGATTACATTGCTCTTTGCACAATATTGTGTAAGAAAAATTGTGTCTCTCAAAGAATTAGTGTCCCTCTATCTGTATGTCAGGAGATCCTCCCTAGACATGTTTTGCACATTGTCATAAGTTTCACTGATAAGTGAATAGTTATACCCAATGCCGGAAACCATGTCTGTAGTTCCTTACCCTCTTAACATGGCCAGACACTTCAGAACAATTTCTTCTATTTATTTATTTTATTTTATTTGCACATCAGTTTACAACCTTTGAGCCAGAGGTTCATTTCCAAAGGTACCTCGTCACATTGAGGACAAATACATTACAACTTTTTGTTACATCATAGAGGTTACAAGTTTAGCAATCACATGCAGTTACAATCATTTGTACAGGAGAAACAGTTAACTTACAATGGCATATTCTTGCACGCGTAACGTGCAGAAACAGCAAGGTGGTAATAGTTCAGTGGGTAATCGGCAAGGTTGGGGTGGAACATAAACTGTGACTTGGGGATATTGTTGATAGTGTGGCATGGGTGGTAGCTGATAGACAGAAGTAGACTGTTTCTGTCCGTGGACTTTCTATACAGATTGTTATAAGGGTACCATCCCATGCCTTGGAGATTTCAAAGTCCAAAACTGAACACTGCCATGGCTGTAATGAACAGTAAACTTCAAATCTGGCTGGATTTCTCCAGGAATTGTACAAATTCCCACAGCTCAGATACCCCACCACACCACACCATAAACACATAATGCATAATGTATTGGCTGCACCTCCTGAAGCTAAACCCAAAGCCCAGACTGGTCTGCAGGAGGGCTCTGGGGGCTTATATCACTGTTTTATTGATCTGCCTAATTGCATATTTTATGCCATGCCCATGCCAACTAAGCTCTCAATAATCACGTACTGTACACAGTATGTGCTCATTATATGACAGCTCACACTGAGCTGTCAGGCGATGTCAATGAGTGCTTACTGTATACAGTACATGCTCACTGAGAGCTCAGTCAGTGGTGAGCCATGGTGCAGAGAGGAGGGCTGTGCTGGTTGGTGGCTGGGGTTCAGGATGGGGGCAGGGTGGTGAGACACTACCTACCTGGGTGGGGAGTAGGGGTGCACTAGACCACCAGGAAATATTGCTAATGGCTACACAGGGATCAGGATGGGGAGGAACTGCTAGTCACCAGGAACTGTAGTTCTATATTGGGCAGGGCTTCAGATGAGGGTGACCACTGGAAACCAGGGACATCATTTAGCTTTGATTTTGGGCCAGCATCGGTGAAGGAAGCACTACACCACCAAGGAATGTGATTTAGATGTGGGAGAGGGATCAGGTTGGGAGGGACCACTAGACACTAGGGACATCTTTTTATTATCAGCGGATGGTGATTGGCGATTGGGAAAGGAAGGGACCACTGGACCACCAGGGACTGTTTATTTATTTCTTGGCTTGGTGATCAGTAATCAGGGAGGGGAAGGACCACTAGACCACCAGGGAGCTGTTTTTTAACAACATGATGGTGCTTGGCAATCGAGGGACCACTAGCCACCACTGACTGCTGATTTTATATCTCTGGATGGCGATCGGTGATGGGGGTTGCTGCAGTACTTCCATCAACCACTAGGGTTGCACATTATACTGCCAGGTCTAGATCAGCAGTATTTTCTCTGTGCAAGGGGACCACTCAAGAGGCCCTTGCATTGAGCAACTGCTTTGTGAATCGGGCAGTGCCAATATTCAAGTCCTCTCCCTCATTTGCATTGTGGCCTCCTCCCACTTTGCCCCGTGCAAACCTGGTTTGTGGATGCAAACTGGACTTTTGTGAATACCACCTCAGTGCAAAAGCCAGTTTGTGCCACACAAACTGGGTTTGCACCGGGCAAAGCTTTTGTGAATCTGGCCCCATATTTAGTGTGTGTAGCCCTTCATGTGCATGACCAGAGACATTGCTGCCTGAGCTCCAGTGAAATGCATAAGCTGAAGAAGTTTGGTTGCAAATTTATTTCACTTGTAACACATAGAAAATCTCAGTCCAGTGCCATGGCAAACAACTTCTCAGCAAACTCTGGCAGAAAGTTAGACTGCCATCATGGAATGCAATAGAGAAGGACTATTCTGCTGGTCAAATCAATCACGTTCATCATTTCCCTTCAGTGTATTTTTTATGGGTTCAAATGAAGTTTTAAGCAGTTTTGTACTTTACACCAACAGCAAATTTAAAGGTTTGGTAAGTATTGCTAAGTACTGGTAAGTGAATATTCAGAACTGTAGTGGGGTGGTTGGGGATCAAGGCTAGATAGAACCTTTCCAAGCCTTGGAGTGTTTTGCAGTACTATCATCCCTACTTAAAGAGAGGAGACACTGAAGGTCAGATGTTCAAATTTATTCAAAGGTTACATTAGCTCTGCTTAGAAGGAACAAAAGATCTTATTTTCTGGAATGTAGCCAGCTTTATACAGCCATCTAAATAATGACAGTTTTAGCCTTTTTATATTTTTGGCAGGAAACATTTCCTACAAAAGGTCAGAACATAGCACAGAATGTAAATGAGAAAATGTCATCTACCATCTCATTTATTAAAATTCCAGTATTTCACGTGAGGCATAACTACAGCACAGAAAAAAATCTACTTTCACTCTTACATGGATACAACCCTTTAAAATCGGATCCAAAGTGTGGTGGGTGCAAGCGTCAAACCAAACTGGCTGAAGCATCCTGTGCTGATCAACGCATGAAGCAACACTGGTATCACTAGCAGAGCCATTTGACCGTTCTTCAAACCAAAGAAAGGCAGTGGTCACTGCCAGCCTGAAAGCAGGAGTAAGTGGCCCATCAGTTCTGGAGGTAAGACCAGAGGTAGGGTGTTGCTACTGGCATTACTGCAGTCCATGTGAGCAGCACCTGGACCTATATACACCAACATCAGTGTAGATGTTGGGGTGAGGCTGACATTTTAAGAAAAGAAGGTACAGAATTGAGAGAGAGATTTGTTTTATACATCCTAGAGTTCATCTCAGATACACTGGTTGCTTGTTTGGGCTGTTAGTCCTGAGGAGATGTACAGGCTAAGTATAGTAAGGGCTGCCTATAATTTACCTCAAGAAAGGTTTCAGACTGGTAACAAAGTGTGTCAGAAGATTGAGAATTGTATAATTATGAAGCTCTGTGATGCATATAAGTTGCTTGAATCTGCTGCAGCTGGCAGCGTTAGTCATGTCAGCCATGCCGCATGAGTGGTGTTTTTTACACTATAGCGGAGAAGAATGGTCACTGGATATGTAGATATTTCAAAATGTTATTTGTGAAAAAGGTCAGACAGACAGACCTTTGGCAGATCAAGTGTAAACTGGGTGTAGCAACACACATTAAGTTAGTTCTACTGCTGAGAGTTACTCTTTAATTAGTAGGATTCACACGATTATGCAAAAGCAACTTTTGAGGGTTCCCATACGATTTACTGTCTATGAACTGCAATCATAATAGTTTAGGCTTGTGCTGTGCATTCTTCTACAAATCACCAATACAGGTTAGGGACAAGGTGTGTGCCTGAAACCGACCTAACAACAATGTTTATATGGCACTATCCCTATTTAGGAAGTTAGGATGCTTTAGCAAACCTTAAATGTGAACAAAATTGTTGGTGCAGCTTTGGAGCCAGCTGTGCACACAGAGGCATGCTGTCTATGATGAGTAATGCAGCAGACACAAACTGGGTGTGTGTCTTAAAGTGACATAACAAAGATGCTTGTATGGTGCTGTTTGGGAATTTTAAGTCAGCTGTGTGCAAAAATGCATGCCTGTCTTAAATATGACTACAGTAACACTGGATGAAGATGAACAGATTGAAGTAGCTAGGATTAAATATTTGGTTATACAATACATAGGATGGAGGAGCACCTGATACTGACATAGGGTAAATAAAATACAAAATTAGGTACTTGTGAGTAATTAATACTAATTTCCTAATAGAAAATAGAAAGTTGCAAGCAGAAAATGACCCAGGGTTTATCCATTCTGCCCAGTATACCCTAAGTATTGATTTATGACATAGCCCCTCCCAGTTTACATGAAGCATTCTGAAGTCACCTCTTCATTCAGACCACGATCCCCCACCCCAGCTTGAGCCTGCGGCTCGCAACATCCACTAACACTGTGAACCTGTCCCAGTCCACCTTGAACCCTGCTACAGAACTGATGTTTATCACTGCACTGGGCAAGCTGTTCCATTTGTCCACCACACATTACATGAGAAAGTACTTCCTCACATCCTCTTGAACTTACCTGCCATGAAACTGTTAATGTGCCACCTGGTGTCTCAGTACCCATTTACTGAAAGCAACTCTGAGGTACTCACCCTATTGATCCCTTGTGAAACTTGTATGTTTCAATGTTGCCTCTCACTCTTGACCTCAAGAAAGCACATGTTCAGGCTCTGTAGCCTTTCCACATACAATTTTTTCTGCTGTCCCTGAATCATCTTACTGTGACTATTACCTTATTGGAACACCTTAAATAATACCCAATCTGTATACCATAAATAAGACCTTACCTGAATACCACAAATTGTACCTTATCCGCACACCAAGAATAATGGGTATTTAGTACTTAGGACTAAATATAAAGTCCCAGATATTCAAAGGGTTGTGCATGGTGCAACAGTGTTGTGCCATATGCAACCCACTGATGCACCCTGGCGCGATATTCAAAAGGAAAAATTGCATAGCACAAATCCTGATGCACTGGGTGCATCACTAATGTATCTGAGCACAGGTAGGGGCATGCCCATGCATAACCTGCACAGCCTGATATTCAGCCGGGATGTGCAGAGCCATGCATCTCCCCTACCTGTGCCAGCACAAAGTTAAGCCAAAAAAAGGAACAACTGATGGCCACCCACAGGTGAGCTGCCGCGTGCAGGGCGCAACAAGGCAGCTGCCACATAATGGTGCTCTCCGGCTGCACCTGGCAGCCCCATGCCCGATCATGGGCATTTGTAAAAATAGAAGAATCCGTCCTATATCCTGGTGGTCCAGTAGACGCTCTCTGCCCAATCTCGGCATCTGTAAAAATAGAATAAGTCCTATATCCCTGGTGGTCCAGTGGACCGCTCTCTGCCGATCATGGGCATCTTTAAAAAGACTTCCTATATCCCTGGTGGTCTAGGTGACCCTCTCCCACCCACCCACTGAGCCCCACTGCCTGCTCTTCCCCTGGTCAGCCAGTGGGCAGCAGCACCCACCCGCCTGCCACCCACTGCCCGACCAGACACCTCAGTAGGCTGCCTCCCATTGGTTCACAGCGTGAGCCAATGGGCATGCAGCCCTACCGTACTACACATTCCAGATATGTGAATGATTCCAAACAAAGATGTGGCAATTAAGCAATAAATGCTGCTGTTCAGTCAAACCTTGTGCAGGAGATCAGTGAACCAAGGTACCAGTATTTGCCATTAACTACACCCAGCTAGGTACAGCTCTGAATTTTATCAGTTGTTACTGTACCAATCCCTTCAGTAAATCTCCTGTGCTGGAGACCACTACCTGCACGATTCATACCAGGATACTACTATTAACTACAATAGGAGGTCTTGTATGGCAGTCCCTGAGTACCCAGTGTTAAACTGTTGTAGCCCGTAGATGTTGCCACAGGTTGGCGGCATTGGTACACTAATATTTTACAATAAGAGTACTTTTACTCCAACCCCATAGGCTCTGCAGTTGCTTAAATGGCTGTCTCACCTTCTTCAGGATACACAAGCAACTGCAACAGCGTTAACATCCTAATTAATTTAACCATATGGGGCAGCCATACATGCTGCAGTTCGTACTGCGGTTGACTGGGAACTGGGGCAAGGTGCCCATAAAGTTGAGTCAGGATCCTTACTCACAAGGACACATCGGACTAAGTAACCAGACATCCAGCCTATTTTTAAAATTGTCTTGTTTTTGCTGATGATAATGTGTAGCTATTCCAGGTGTGTACAACTCTTTGTGTGAAGAAAATGTTCTTTACTTATTTTGTGTGAGATACTATATAATTGTATCGGATGTCCCTTGTAACTTATAATTCAATTCTCAGTCTGAGAGCAATACTAGTCTTTTCAAATCTAACTTAGCTAGTTTGAACTGTTTCTGCAATCACAGTTGCCATTTCATTCTGAAATGAATGAAATGTTGATTGTTTGGCAGTCTTTATTTTTGATCAGCTAATGTAACTGTTGTATACTGTATTTACTAGGGTGGCCAGGGTTTAAGTCCAGCTAAGGCTCTTATTTCTTTCTCTCTTCTGTTTGTTAGATTTACAAAATAAATACTGTTGTGGGTGAATGATTTGGCTTTATTTTAATTTCTTTTCTTCTGTATCTGCCCCTCATTAAGCAGAATCCCCCTCTGGGCAGAATGCTCTTTATTTTCATCTGACTTATTTATCTGCAGCTTAATACAATGCATTGACATTTAGAACTACTAGCTATACTATCTACAGTACCTCATTTGTGAAATGTTAAACACCATGTTGGAGATGTCTGAGGGGTTGCAATGGCCATGGGTCTAGCTCGGACACTGCTGGTACAGTGTTTGCAAAATGACAAATACAGATTTGGGCAATCCAGAGCATGACATTTGCTAACCATTTACCTGAAGGTACTACCAGACCCATAGCCAGTACACCCTGGTCTAAGGCTTCACATAGATTAGGACAAGTACAAGCCCAGTACTGACTTGTAAAGTTTAGGAAATAGAATTACAGTAGTAAACCAACTTTTCTCCAATGGAGTATCGGGTGGCAATCAAGACTAGAGGTAGGCTTGCTACAGAATGGCTTCTGTCAGTAATGCTGAGCACATATGTGTGATCACCAACCAACATACCTGTATACTGGATGTGGGAGGATTTCTCCTTACTTCCTTCCACTCTGTCAGACTACTCTCACTGGGCACAGACCTCCATCCAACCTGGATCAGGATTAGACTTACAAGCCCCTGGTATGCTGATTTAGTGCAAAATTAAGAGGATTCCTAAAGTGATCTTTACAAGATAATTCAAGTTAATTTCCAGCTTCACCCATTCTTTCTCTTACTATATCTTATCCCAGTCTTACAGGGCATTCATTCACATATCTGAATCTCATGTTCCTGGGAGTATATTGGAACAACGACCCCAATTACCAGATGATGCAGTATCGTGGTCACATTCCAAAGATTGAAACCAAATCAATGGTACGCTGTCTTCAAGTTTTCAAAACTTGCAATCCTGGATCACTCAAAATAAATTGGTATTAAATCTGACTAAGACTCAGCAATAGTCTTGGGTTCAGCCCTGAGGTTAAAATGTCCCCAAAAGTTTTCCTGTTGTGAAACTTTGATGGAACACTATTAGAAAGCATCAAGGATTTTAAATTTACTTATTTATTTAGTTTTTGTTGACGGGTAAGTGCACTAGACAAATCCTGCCTATTTTCAGGCACGACCTGGGGAGGGGATACAGATGAATGCCAGCTGACCTTGAACTAGATGAAGCTGTTGGTGGTATTTTTAGTGAATGAGGGAAATTTGGCCAGGACACGGGAAAATTCCCTTCTCTTTTCGATAAGTGCCATGGGATCTTTAACATCCACCTGAACTACCACCAATCCAGGCAGATGGGACCTCAATTTAACGTCTCATCCGAAGACGGCACCTCAGAAGTGCAGCACCCTCTCATGCTGCACTACAGTGTCAGTACTGGGATATTAACCCAAGTGCTAGATGTGGAACTGAACCCACAGCCCTCTGATCTCCTGGCCTCAGAGGCAAGTGTGCTACCCACTGAGCCACTGACACTGGTGGGGTTATCTAAACCCTAGCCTAACTTTTCCAAACCTCATTAACTCTATGACTAAACAACTTGATCAGAATTTAGATCAGTTATCTCGATTAAATATCTGTCTAGCTCGAGTACTTCGGCACAGCACAGTTTATTGCCCTTCTTGATCACAGTTCTCTGCTTCCTTGTTCTGCACCTGAAACCATGGTGAAATCATCATGGCTAAGAGATTTATCTTGTGTAACACAGGGCAACATTTGAAGAATCACCTGCCAATACACTGTATGACTGCAGCTATTTTCTAAAAATTAGACTGGCTACTACCTGAACTTTGGTCTAAACATTTCCTGCTTAATTTTGTTTTTAAGGTACTTCATAAAAATCTTCCTAGAGAAACAAGTTGTTAAAATCCACTGATTGTAGTTTTATTCTTGTAAAACCAATCAAACCTATTGCATGTGCCTTTTATGTACAAAAATATGGTGCAACATAAACAAGGTCTGAATATTCGTCCCCCAGAATATGCAGGGTCAGATGCTCCCACCACCTGGATATCTGCTGATATTATCCAACTTTACAAGTCCTGTGATCTAGCCTGGCACACTACAAATCTTCCTTTTCCCCTTTGATCTACACCTCTACAGGTCCTTAAGAAACACCTGTATGAAGGCTTTTAGAGCAGGGACAGCCCAATACTTCAAATCTACCCTGCAACAAAATCTCAATTTTCCTTCAAATTTGTCTGCCTGTTTGCAGGCACTTCTCTGGTCTGAGGAGGAGGTTGCCCATCTCCAGGCTGACCTGGCTAGGATTCTGTGAAACCTCTTTCCCACCCAGGGACCACCAGGGCCACCACCGCTACCTCGAGGTTGCCAAGAAAGAGGAGCAGTTGGACCAAGGTGGGCTCAGGGAGGAGAGGATGGTGGAACAGAGGTGCATCCCTCAGTTGTACCTCTCACAATTCATATGCTGTTCTGGCAAAGAGCTGTTCCTCTATGGAGGCACCTACAGTGCAGACCAAGGAGGATGTTGGAAACCTCCAGAAAGGAGACCCACAGGAGGATGGCATGAGATCCCACAGGAAGGAAACAACTCCTGGTGGGGACTCAATCATTAGGGGGTAGAAGTGGGGAGGGAAGGGATAGGGATGTAAGGTGCCTGCCTGGCACCGTGGCTTGGAGGGACAGGAAGCGAATCCTCAGGATTGTGAGCAGCTGCACAAGAGGAGCTGGATGCCATTGTCCACCCTAGGGACAAATGACCTGGCTGTGAATGGGATCAGAGTGGTGCAAGAGGAGTTTGTAGAGTTGGGGAGGGCCTTGAACAAGTAGCATGTACGGTAACCTTCTCGGAGGTGCTGCCTGTCTCTGGCAAGGATGATGCTAGAGTATTCCACACCATGAGATTCAATGAATGGTTGAAAAACTGGTGTGGAGCTCATAGTTTTGGCTTCATTGTGGACTGGAGAGCCACCTGGAGTGATGCAGGTCTATACTGACACGATGGTCTGCATCTGTCCAAGGGAGGAACCAGAATCCTAGGTGACAGGTTTAAATGCTTCATTGGCAAGCATTTAAACTAGCCAAGGAGAGACACTGAAAGGAGCAGGAAATCCCAGCCTCTACCCACAAAACACAGTAGTTAGAGAGGTAAACACCAAGGTAGAGAAGTCAGTAGGGAGCAGGGCAGGGTAAATGCAGAAAAGGCAGTAAGGACAGTGAAGGGGACTAAAAGGGGTAAGGCCATTAAAAATGGAAGGTGATGAGTACCAATGCCCACAGTCTGTGTAACAAGCTCCCTGAACTAGTGGCCTTGATGGAAGAGGGATGCCTGGATATTGTGGCAGTCACTGAAACATGGTACAGAGAACCATGACTGGGATGGCAACATACCAGGATACACAGTCAACAGGAGGGACAGGGTGGGTAAAAGAGAGGAGGAGTAGCTCTCATATGGGATGAGATTAAAGCAACAGAACTAAGCTGGCCCGGTGGCACTGAGGTTAAGTGCTGGACGCCACACCTTATGGCATGCTGGCGACCGGGTTTGGTAATGGACTCAGGCATCAGTGGTCGGCAGGGAGGATCAGGATTGAGCATCTATAGACTGCTCGCCTGATCCTGGGGAGGGCTGGGAATTTCACCACGCTGTAGCAGCCTCTGGGATGCCTGGATGCACTACATGCCAGTGAATAAGTGGGGGGCATGGCAGACATCAGCACCTTGTGCTCAGATGTCATTGCATGTCCGTGCTCCAGTGGGATCGAGAGTAGGTGGAAAAATGGCTAGTTAGGCAGAGTGGCAGCTCGATAGCCACACCCTGCTTCTGGGAAGACTCTCGTGAGGAATCGACTGGGGGCCCAGGGGCCGGTCTGGCTAGGCAGGGTACAGGGAGGCCATCCAGCAGACTGGCCATAGCCAAACTGGACCCCATCATGTGAGTGAGCGTGGTGTTCTCCTGGTGGGTAGTGCCGGTGGCTGGATGCCCCACTGGTAGTTGCTGCAGTAAGGTGGAAAAAATAAAGATGTGATAAAAAAGCAACAGAACTAAAGAGTAAACAGGAAGTTGATGAGTCACTATGGGTCACCCTGGAGACAGGAAATGGCACCACAACCCGCATGGGGTTGTGTACAGACCTATCTCAGAGGAGGAAAGGACAAGGAAATGATGAAGGCATCCTTAAAATGGCAGAAAAAGGGGAGATATTGTTGAGGGGACCTGAATATGCCAGATATTAACTGGAGTACCTTTGCTGCAAGCACATCCAAGAGCAGGGTCATTTCTGATGCCCTACAGGGCAGCTCAGACAGCTAGTGTTGGAACCCACTTGGGAGGGAGCAATCTTAGACCTGGTATTCTCAAATGGAGAAGGAAAAGGATCTCAGATTTAGAAGTGGGCAGCCATCTGGGAACAAGTGAGCACCAAACAATGTGGTTCACAATAAACACAGCCATAGAGTCAAACCATATAAAAACAAGAGTATTGGACTTTAGGAAGGCTGACTTTGGGCAAATGAGAGAGTGCCTCAGAAAAGCACTAGCAAACTGGCAAGAAGGAGGGTGGAGGAACAATGGGGAATAATCAAAACATCCATCACAGAGGCAACAAGCCTTTGTGTGAAGCAAATCAACAAAACAAAATGAAGGAAAAAAACGCTATGGTTCTCAAAAGAGGTGGAAGGAAAGATTAAGGAGAAAAGGATAGCGTTCAGGAAATATAAGGAAACACAGAAGGAGCAGGGCACAGAACTTTATCAGTTAAAGCAGAAGGAGGCAGGAAGGCAGTCAGAATAGCAAAGGCACAAACTGAGGAAAAGATAGCTAACTCTGTTAAGAAGGGATAAAACCTTTAAAGATACATTAGGAGTGAAGAAAGACCAAGGAGGGATACAGAGACTTAATCAAGGGAGGGAATGTGGGCAGAGGGTGATAGTGAAAAGCAGGGATAGTGAATGAATATTTCTGCTCAGTATTCACAATGGAAGGAGGGGAGGTACCTAAACCAAACAAGAGAGAAACTCTGAATAGGGGGATCAATACCAGTCCATTCACAGAAGAAAGGGTTTTGAAAGAACTCTTGAAACTGAGGGTGGACAAAGCAGCGGGCCTGATGGGATTCACCCAAGGATTCTAAAAGAACTAAGGTTAGAACTAATAACACAACTGACTACTCTCTTTAACAAATCATGGGAGGATGGGGTGATACCTGAGGACTGAAGGAGGCAAATGTGATTCCACTTCACAAAATTGGGAGCAGGGCAGAGGCAGGAAACTACAGACCAGTTAGTTTGACCTCAGTGGTATGGAAAATGATGGAATCACTTCTGAAGGAAAGAATTGTTGAGCACCTAGAGGCCAGTGGGGCACAGGACCCAAGGCAGCATGGTTTCACAGCAGGAAGGTCATGTCAGATGAAGCTAATAGATTTCTTTACGGGTGACCAAAGTAGTAGACCAGGGAGGGGCTGTGGATATGGCCTACCTAGATTTTAGCAAGACATTTGAACAGTCTCACACAAAGATTAATATACAAGTTAGCCAGCCTTGGAGTGGGTCCCAAGGTGGTAGCCTGGTTAAAAGACTGGCTGGATAACAGGATACAAAGGGTAATAGTAAACGGAGTCCACAGTGAAGAAAGGAGGGTAACTAGCGGGATACCGCAGGGTTCAGTATTATGACCGGTCCTCTTTAATGTCTTTATAAGTGACATTGAGAGCACCTGGAAGGAAAGGTATGTCTCTTTGCAGATGACACAAAGATCTGCAACAGGGTTGAAACACAAGGTGGGGTGGAAAGGATGAAAAGGGACTTGCAAGGTTGAAGGAATGGTCAAATATGTGGCAGCTCAAATTCAATGCAAAAGTATAAGGTAATGCATCTGGAAACAAAACCCAGGGAAGAGTACACAATGGGGGTGAGTTAATAACAACAACAAAAATCGAAAGAGGCCTAGGAGTAATTATATCAGATGACCTAAAGGTGGGCAAGCAATGTGAGAAGGCAGTAAGGAGGGCTGGGGAAAATTGGGATGCATAGGAAGAGGCATCAACAGTAGAAAACAGGAAATTGTCATCCTCTGCACAGACAGTTGGTGAGACCCCATCTGGAGCACTGCGTGCAATTCTGGAGACCCCATCTCCACAAATACATAGACAGAGTGGTGGCTGTTCAGAGGAGGCAACCAAAATGGTGCAGAGTCTGCACCAGAAACATACGAGGACAGACTAAAGCAGCTTAATATATACCCTTGAGGAAAGGAGGGAGGCGGGGACATGATAGAAACTTTCAAGTATCTCGAGGGAGTTAACAAAGTACAAGATGGTAGCATCTTTTAGAAGAAGAGATTGCAAGAATAAGGGGCACAATTTGAAGATAGAGGGGATGGCTCATAGATAATGTTAAAGTATTTTTTCTACAGAGTTGTGGAGTCAGGAACAGTGGGAGAATTCATGAATGCATGGGACAGGCATAATGTAATTCTGTTGGGGGTAGGAGGAAGTAAGCTGTTGATTAACTAGAATCTGCAGCTTATTCATCAGGAGAAATGGGCAGACTAGGTGGGCCAAACGGTCCTTGTCTGCCATCAAATTCTATGTTTCTATGTTTCTATGGAGGGCTTTTCACTCCTCTATGATCCCCTCCCAAACCTCCCCCCCTCACACTGCTGATTAATGGCTCACCAGTCTCAAACCCTTCATCTGTTGCTTGACACTCAATTCCTTTTTCACTATGGGTGAAACCAGTCATTTTTCTCCAAATGATATTGTATAAAATCAGGCAGGAGGATGCAAACTGGGAGCCTCAGCACACCCTGAGAGATGAAATACAGGTGCAGGATACACAAAAGCAAGTGAACCAAGCAAAGAGGGAGGAAAATAATTCAGACTAGAGAGTAACTAAGGGTGGCTGCAAGACAAAATCAGGTGAAATTTGAGGTACCTACTAAAACCCTTTTACCCCATTACAGGAAGGAAGCGATGAGTTGGAAGTTGATTCAGAATCCTCTATGCAGTCAGAAAAACCTTCTGATGTGGGATATACTAGAAGTAGACCCCCCACGTACAGTAAAGAAAAGCAGTCAAGCAAAAAGGGGAAAAGGAAAATATAGCCTCTCCATGGAAACTGAGTAAACAGTTAATACCCTTAAAAAAAAGAAACACTGAAACTCTTTCCTCATGTCCTGTTTAAGTGTGATTTCCCTCAATGTTTGTAGCCTGAAAAACTACAAAAGCAGGTAGCTCTGTTTCATAGTTTAGGGTTAATACACACCGATATCATACTTTTACAGGAAACAAGATTGAAATCCTTTATGAAACTTCACAGGTTCAGAGGTTGGGTCTAGGGACCATCATTTTGGACCTTTGGTGAGGAGCTGGCTGACAGGCTGGGTATTTTATTTAGATCAACTCTTTTCTCGGTGTCTAAAGTTATTGATATAATGCCTGGAAGAGCTCTGATACTGGATTGTAGGTATAAAGGTTTTCAGTATAGAATTAATAACACTTATGTGCCACAGACAAAAGCAACTAGAGTTGAGGTATTTAACCTAATAAAACAATTTTATGCCATAGAAACATATTATATGTGTGTGGGGGAGATTTTAGCTGTTGTACTGATATTTCAGGACGGAGTGAGCTAGGCAAAAAAATTACTGTGATTCTGTGGCCTTGTAAACCATAATGAAGGATGCATCTTTAATAGACTCATATAGGCAATTACACTCTGATAAGGGAGCCACTTATCATAGACATATGTTTATAACTAGGATAGATTATTTGTTTGTCTCCAAACATTATTATCTGGTAAAAGTAGCAGTTTTCCAACAGAATTTTCAGATCACCATATGTTAAAAGGAGATTTTAGCATGGCAATGGCACTTCCATATTTCTTTACACAGGAAATAAGGTGGCGATTTAATAAAGAGATTCTATGTCATTCTGAAGTAGTTCTACAAATAAAAGTTTTTGTAGCTAGGATATCGATGCAATGTATGTATGATTCAATCGGTGTGTGGTGGACAGATATAAAACTTGATTTAAGAGGTCTAGTCATGAGTATAGGGAAGCAGAAATCTAATGAGAATTATTTAAATTACTTAGGTTTTAGGAACCAACTCTATAAACTAAAGTCACAACCTGGCAAAATAGAGTTCTTTATGGGAAACAAATAATGGAAATAAAAAAAATATATGTTTCACCACCAGTACAGCAGGGCTAAGTCCTAGAGTTTGAAATGAGATATGGTACAGTCAGATCACCATCAGCAGACCCATTCATGGCATGCAAACATAGATTAGAAGCCACAATCATGACTGGATTGTATGATCAGGAGGGGTATTAGACAGATCTAAGTTAGGTATGCATAAAATTGTGCACTCTCACTTGGAAACAGGATTTAGAAAGGAAAACATAACACTTAGCTCATTGGGTTAAATATTTTCAGCTCCATTGCCACAGCTGAGTAGTGAGAGGGCTACTGTTATGAGTACTCCTATATCACAGGAGGGGATGCTTACAATCATTAATGGGCTTAAATCAGGGTAGCTCCAGGTATAGATGGCTTAACAAATGGATTTTAGAAAACATTTGGTCAGATGTTAGTGTAATACTGGCAGAAGTTTACAATTATATTTTACAAGGAAAGGAAACTTGTACTGATTTAGGTTTGGCCATTTTGAGTTACATTTTTAAAAAGGTGATAAATTTTCATTAGATAACTGGAGACCTATTACCTTCTGAATTCAGATTATAAGATTTTAGCAAAGATATTATTTAACAGATTACAGAAAGGAGCTCGGATTTGATTGATGTAGCTCAGACTTGTTCAATACCAGGAAGGAATATTCAGCAAAATTTGTATTTACTCACGTGAGATTTTTGAAACAAGGCTGGATCAACAGATAAATGGGTATATTATCCTATTAGACCAGGTGAAAGCTTTTGATAAAGTTGATCATCATTTTTATTCTCAGTACTATTAAGATATGGGATCTCAAGTAAGTTTGTGCACTGGTTATCTGCACTATATGAGGCGTGTTTACACCTTCAATTAATGGTTATATGGGGAAAACATTATTACAGAAAGGGAGGAGGCAAGGGTGTCCTTTGAGCCCATTATTATACACATTTGCCTTGGATCCTGTAATAAGGCAAATAAAATGGGATAATCAAATCATTGGTCCAGCTCCATACGTGCAGACAATGTTGGAAAAATATCAGCATATGCTGATGATGTGGTTTTGTTTGTTCAGAATAAGGCAGCAGGTGAAAGAACTTTTCAGATTTTTCAGTGCTTTTCTACTGTATCTGGTGCTAAAATAAATAAAGATAAAAGAAAAGTAATTTCTTTATACCCTGACACTGAGACTGCTCAGACACTTGAAGGTATTAGCATGCTGTCAGCCCCAGAAAATTCTTGGGATTTGGTTTAATGTCCCAAATGCAGCCTTATATAACTTGGAAGAAAAATTAGTAACATGTGAGAATAAAGTTAAAATATGGAAAACTTGGAAATTGGTGAAATTGAAAAGAGTTTTAGTAATAAAAAAATGTCTCCTTCCAATTTTTTATTTTTGAGCTATATTTTGCCTCCCCATCCAACTAGAGACAAGGTTATATAGTGCTTTTTTTCAGATGTTATGGGAGTCATTTAAACCCCATTAAGAAAGATACAACATACTTGCCCATACAGAAAGGTGGATTAGGTATGATTAACCCAGTGAGTTTTTTTTCATTCTTTTTCATTTTAATATTCTCCAGAGTGGGAAGGAAGAAATCTGCACCCTGGTAAACTTGGACTGAGGTAGCGGTGAAATCTGTTTTGATAAATGGGAAGAATTGTCTCCTAAAATGTTGCAATATTTGAAGATATCAGGGTATGCAGTAGATTGTTTTAAAAACTAAAACTCTGGAAAATTAGCAAAGGGATTGTCTAGATATGGGTAGGAAATAGATTTATTATAGACTGTTAAATATTCCAGACATCTTGCTTGTTTTTCCAGAATGTGTGCCAACAAAATTGAACTTTGCTTTAAAATTTGTTAGGGACAAAAGAATACCAAATAATGTGGGATGTAAATTGACTATGCTGTCATGGGAGAGTAGGGGTTGTGGGAACCTGAAACATAAGGCACAGCAGGAGTGCATACAAAAAGAGGAAATCATGCAGTATTTTTTCTTCGTATGCCCAGATTCACAATTACTGTGGAATCTTTAGCTTTTAAATGGCAGTGGCCTTTTTGAGTAGAATTAATTATCAGGTCTTAATCTTAGGGATTTTCAGGGATAGGGGAGGTTTCATCAGAGTACCCTTAGGAATTCTGTCACTTTGTAAATATTATTTTTGGCAGAATCAATGTCAATATGTTTTACAACAAATTCATTCCCTCCACGGGTGGTCATCACTCAAATTGAAGCTGTTATAAGTCATTTTGTTGGAGCAGGATAGGGCATGACTGTCGAATGAGGTTTATAGTTCTTTGTGGAGAAATATTGACATATTTTCTTAACCCTGTTGGGGCATTGTAAAGGCATTTGAGAAGCATAGGAGAAGACATCAAATTTCAACAATCATATGTATGTAGAGTGTTATCCATATTTCTTTTCATACACCAGTATTTATGTTTTTCTTTGCATTTTCTTTAGTCGCTTCTTGTTTTATTTAGCTGGTGCAAGTGAAATGTTTTCTGTATAGAACATGTTTTTGTGTTGGTACTGATTTGTATCTGATGTTATTTTTTCTGTTCAATAAATTCCCTACTTTTTCGAGAAGTGCCATAGGATTTTTAACATCCACCTGATCTACCACCAGAACAGGCAGGGCTGGTATCCCTGGGATTGAATGAACATTTTAAATTAGCTCGATTTTTATGAAAGTGGTATTCAACTGTATAATGGAATCATGTTTGCTATGGACTTTGAATGCATTCAACAGAAATTATATGGTTATTTTATATATTATTTTTAGCTTCAAATGTAGTGATTCTCTTTATATTCTTTAGTAATTTACTGATGATGAATTATGTGCCTTGTGTATATTTTATACAGTGTTTTGTTACTTATGTGTTTACCCATTCTCCCTATCTTTTCTGCCCACTTCCACGCCCCATTCTTTCCTTCCATTTTTTCCTTCCCTTCCTTCTTTTTCAAACAGCTGTTTTTATCATACATGAGTTCACAAGGATTAGGGCATATACTCAACACCAACACAGCCATGTTGGCTCTAACTAGAGTTTGTTTATGTATAGGATCACGTGAGCACATTTTATTTTTTATTTAGATTTTGTTTACCAGGTAAATACAGTGAGCCAAGGCCCATTTTCATGTACAACCTGGGACCATAGATATACAGTCAAGATAGTACAAAATTATTCGACATACATTACAGCAATGACCAAACAATTAATAATACTCAACAAACATAACATAAACAAACATTCAAAACATTGACAATACAATTTGTTAAGAAAATAATTCTTTAGCTTAGCTTTAAAAGTTTGAAGGCTAATATTTCCATGCAATAAAATAGGAAGCTCATTCCAATTTTGAGCTGAGAACAAAAAAGAACCATCCCCATTTTAGTCTTAGTTTTGGAACAGCTTAATCTGGTTCAAGGTCAGTTGGCATTCATCTGTATCCCTCCCGGGTGGTGCCTGAAAATAGGCAGGATTTGTCTAGTGCACTTACCAGTCAATAAAAGTTAAATAAATAAATAAATACATATCTGGCCATTTGGCTGGAGTTCCCTTATATTCATTTTAATTGATAACAATGAATAGAGGGGAGAGTTTGTGCCCTGGTGAAGAATATTATCAGTCAAGCAACAAAGACTATAGAGACTATTCAGCCTCGGTGAAGTCAGGCAGAAAGCCTATATAATTCACAATGATGAGTGGGATAAAGTAATTTAAAAGCAAATCTACAAATGCCATGAAATACAGAGTAAAGAGAGATGATTCTCTCTTGGACAAATTTGAAAAAAGAAATGAGTTATAGTTTAACTGTCGAAGTAATACACCCTTGGCTATTGCCTTCCTAGCAGTAAAGTTAACAATGATTGGAACATAAACAGAACACCCAGTCTTTGATTTACTTGATCGGTAATGAAATTAATATGATTGAAAAAGTTAAGTTTTGGTCCAGCAGGACTCCCAGATATTTAGCTTGTTTTACCTGCTCCAATTTATTTCCCAATCTATCCATTATCAACAAATCATGCACTCTATTGAGTCTCAGTCTGGACCCAAAAAGCATGCATTTGATTTTTGTACTATTCAATGCCAGATGATTCTCTTGTAACCAATTACACAATTCACCAAAGTCTTCACTTAAGGACTTATTTATTGATTCCGAAAGCTGAACTTTTATAGAAAATAATATTGTCTGCATAAATCAAACAATTTGTATGTTGCAATAATGATGGAACAATATCTACAAATAAGGTAAACAAAAGTGGACACAGGACAGATCCTGGGGCACTCCTGTTGCAAAAACCTATAAGTACAACAGGTTGCAGTTAATCCCACCTTCAAGACCTGTTCCATTAAATAACTTTGAAACCAATCAAGTGATGATTTGGCTAAGCCATAGTTCTGGAGCACCCTGATCAGCAGGGGATGGTTCATTAACTCAAAGGCCTTGGTCAGGTCCATGAACACAACACCAGTGAGCAAACCTTCATCCATGCCTATGTGGTTCATGAACCTGGCCAAGGCTGTCCCTTCCCATTAAATTTACAAAACCCGTGCTGATCGGGGTCCTAAGTCCAGTGGAATGTAAATAATCAGAAAGTTGTTCATTACGAGATCACATGATGAGCTAGCAAGGTACAGATGTCTCCGAGACTGCGCTCAAATCTCAGCAGATAAAATAAAAAGATTTAAGCTCTTTTGACCCCCTAAGCCTGCTATTACAAAGATCCCTGTCGACTAGGAGAGCCCTGTGAGTTGTGATCGCCACAGGCTCATTTGCAGGAAGGAATAGATCAACTTATCAGCGCGAGCCAGAAGGGCGAAATGGTCGAGTTGAAACTGAAAGCCCGAGCCTCTCGCTGCACGAATACCAGCGACTAAGCGTTTCAAGCCCCACTCTCCAGACGATGCCAAGGACCTGAAAACAGAAGCCCAAGGAGGGTGTTCAACCGCAGGATATTTGTGAGATTAAACATCTTTTGCAGGGATTAGTAGCGGATTTTACCATATTGAAACCCACGTTACATGCCTTGACACAGAGGTGGGGGATGTAGAGGCCAGAGTGGCTTGGGAGAGGAAAACGGGGCCATTGACCTAGAAATGATAGGGCTCAAAGGCAAGTTAAAAAGCTTGAAGAACGGCTGGAGGACCAAGAGTCACACAGTAGGAGAAACAACTTAATAATGGCAGGTTTACTTGAAAAACTGAAGGCTCAGACTGTGTAGCCTTTATGCAGGACTTTCTTTGAAGCTATTTGGTCCTCGCTGTTTGGTGACTCGATAACGTGGGAGAGGGCCCACAGGTCATTGAGAGAGACACTCTACCTGATGCCAGACCTCGAGTTCTGATTATGAGATTTTTAAACTACAAAGGAAAAGACTCCATGTCCTGAATAAAGCGAAGTAAACAGATCCCTGCAGTGGAATGGGGCTTCAATATGGATTTTTCAAGATTTAGTGCCTTGGTGAGAGAGAAACAAAAAGAATATGCAGAGATAAAAAGAAGCTGTATTTAGCGGGTCTAAAATTTCGATTGCAACATCCAGCAACACTAACTGTAAAACTTCCTAAAGGAGATAACGCTACTTAACAGCAACTGAAGCTCTGGAAAGTCTCAGAATTGAATTACAGAACTATTCAAGTCTACGATTTGAAATGGAGAGGGTTTGACGGAGCGCTTGGCAACGCAGCAGAGTGTGATCTGCAGCATCGGGAATTATTTCGAGAACTGACAGGGTTGGCTAATTCCTGAATTTGACCAGATGTTGGTTTAAAGAAAGAGACTAACTGCTTCTCACTATCGCTCTACTATGTTATCCGGAACTGTCAAAAGGGATGGACCGCAGCCCTTGGCTAGCTAGTATGGCGATATGGCTAGGTTTTTTTTTTTCAGGTTACTAGAGCAAGATACAAGAGTGAATGGTTTGAAGGAGAAAAATTATCGGACTAGTACTAACCTGGGTTGCATATTGTTAATGGGGCTGTTATGCTCTTTCTTTTCGGCCATGAAGAAAAAGTTTTATAAGGCCATAGACAAAGCCAATTTAATGTCGGGGAAATGAGGCGGTCACTCGATGGATGATATGCTGGGATCTGAGGGGGTTCGAGATATCCGGAGGGCTGACTCCATACACGCCTATGAATATTGAGGAGGGCGATCAAGGATCGGGGAGGTAAGAAGGGTGGTTATTGGGGGAAAGGAGAGAGAGAATCCATAGAACATGAGGTAAAGAGGATACAACATATGAGTGAACATTTGGGGTTGTGACATAAAGATGGTAACATTAAACTTCTTTCATGGAATGTGAAAGGTCTCAGGGAGGAAAAAAGACTGGTTGTACTGCAATATATAAATCAATTGGGGTGCATGTTGCTGCACTCCAAGAAACTCATTACTGTCTGAGGAGGTAAACCTTCTTAGGAGGGGTGGGTTGGTAAGGCAGTGGGAGTTGGGAAAATGAAACGCCGGGAGTGGCAATATTAATCAGAAATCGTGCCCATATGTAATTGAACAAATTCAGTCAAGAGAGGATGGTAGGGGATATATGTGGAGGTTCAATCTTGGGATGCCCACTTTCTTGTGCCTCAATTTATGGCCTACTCCAGCTAAGTCAGAATTCTTTGCTTCGTTAGAAACCGACATTACCACACATCCCAGACTCCACTTATTATGGCAGGAGACTGGAATATCTACTTTGATAATAGGAAGGACAGGAGCCCCTCCAATAAACCATCTTCTCCCAGAGAGCTTTAAACAGGTTTTGGAGGCAAGCGCTGAAGACCCATATAGAATGTACAGGAAAGGGATACAGAGATGACATTCTACTCGGGGTCCACAAGACACATACTAGGATTGATCTCTTTGTGGTTAATAGGAAGGGTTGAGAGGTGTCAAAGGCTTGACTACTTATAATAGGGTCCTGTCTGATCATTCTCTGGTACAACTATTATGGGAACTGGACAACATTCCCCAAGACCATTTCATTGGCGACTAGATGAAGGATATTTGCAGAAGACAGCATGGTACTTAAGTTAGAGGAGGTACTTAAGGGATCATTCAAACTCAAATCCTAACAATACAGGATAAAAAATAGCCTGGCCAGCCTGTAAGGTATTATATGCAGGAATGGCGCAGGAGTATACCTCTAAACGGAACAAACTCAATAGAGCGGGAAGAATTTTTAGTTGGGGCCATTAAATCATTATTACCTTTAGAGGGCTCAAGCAAAGAAATGGACAAGGAATTAGGGAGTTGAGAGACCAATACAGAAGTATACTGAACCTTAGGTAGATCGCTGGCTGGAAAGACTAAATGCTAAATATCTTATGCATGGGGATGTGCCTGGTCATGTATTGGCTCATAGAATTAAGGAGTGGAGGCGGAAAGAACGATCATGGCAGTAAATTTCGGGGAGGGATTATATCAGAACAGCAGAAGATGGCGGATGCTTTGCAGACTACTATTCAGGGATTTATCAAGAAGGGGCTACCAGCACGGAGGCAGCAATTGAAAGGTTCCTTAAGGATATACCGTTGCTCAAGCTGGAAGCAAAGCAAGCCTGGGTACTAGCTGCACAATCTCGAACTAGAGATCAGAGAAGTAATCAAGACCTTCAAATAACAAAAGCGCCAGGGCGGATGGCTTGTCTGCAAAATTCTATAAAGTCCACCTAGGAACAATAGTCCTCTTATTATTGGATTTATTCTCAAGCATTATGAACAATGGGGTCCCCATCCTCCCTTATACCAAGCTTACATTACCCTGATCCCTAAGCCAGACAAGCCTAAGGACCTGCCAGGTAATTATAGACCTATTGCTTTAATCAACCAAGATATTAAAATACTTACAAAGATTCTGGCCAATAGGGTTTTGAAAGTTGCACCTTTGTTAATTAGCCAGGACCAATTGGGATTCATGCCAGGAGAGGCGCATGGCGTTAAGAAAGATGCATCACATTTTGCATAGGGCATCCCACTCAAAATCTGCTATGGCCCTAATAGCACTTGTGGCCTTGAAAAGGCTTTTGATCGTGTCTCCCATAATTTCTTATTCTCTACAATGGAGAGAATGGGCTTCCTGAAGGGCTTTCTAGAGACCTCAAAATCTATTCAAGGCCCCTACAGCTAGGTCCTATGCAATGGGTATTTATCAAAGGAGTTTCTTTTGAGAAATGGGACTAGCAGGGCTGTCCCTTGTCACCAATCTTATTTAACATTTATTTGGAACCTTTATTAAGATCACTAAATACGGAACCCAGGGTTCAGGGATTGAGGTTCAGGGATTGAACTCAAATTCTTGGTATTCACCGATGATATTTTGTTACATTTAACCAACCCTGCGGCTAGCTTCCAAAAGGCATTGGAAGTAATTGGAATTTCTCAGAGGTATCTAACTATAAATTGAACCTAAGCAAGACTCAGGTTCTCGCTACCGCTTACATGAATAGAACAGATTTGAACACCTGAAGATTAACTGGGCTGGGAAAAGATTAAGTATCTGGGAATCTGGATCACCTCAGATTGGAGAAAGGCGTGGAGGAGAATGTGGGTAACCTGTTAGATACAATTAAAACTGACATATTAAGATGGAATAAACTTCCTTTAAATTTAACTGCTAGACTGGGACTGATTAAAATGAACCTTCTACCCAGGTTATTATATCCGATTTATCTCTCACCCTATTGTATTCCGAAGGAGGTTTACCAGTATACAGAGGGTAATCAGATTTCTGTGGGACTCCAAACCTCCTAGGAGGAAGCATGTTGTTTTATGCCTCCTTACTTCAAGGGTGGATTAAGCTCCTGGACCTTTTCTATATTATGTAGCAGGTCAACTGGGTGCACTGGGGTGATGGATAAAGAGTGAGGAAGTAGGGGATACACACCAACATGGCTTCAGCTAGAACAGCTTAGGCTAAAGGACTTATAATCTCCCTCTGCAATGCTGTTTACAGACCCGAGGCTTTGCCAGAAGGGGAAGGCAGTCACCAATTTATAAATCAGTTAAAGCATGGTGGGATCTGTTGAGCATGATTCAGAGGAGGGTGCAGAAGGGAACCAGAAACCAGCCCATAATAGGAAACCTAACTTTCGCTTAGGGGGCAAGTAATTAGGCCAATGGACACCACAACTGTCTGGCCTGATGCTGTCGGATCTGATAGTAGAAGATAGAGGAAGCTACCAGAGCAAGCCAGAGCATGGGATCCTTTTAAAAGATTCAAATTACAAACCTAATTCAGAAATTTATCGGGACAATAAGGAAAGGGAACAGATACTATTCACGTGGGACCATTTGAAAGAGATCAATCTTCTAACATCCCCTCTCAAAAGTTTACAGGGTGCTGCTAGACTTCATGAGTGTGGAAGTTAAAGCTCAGATAAGATACTGGGAGAAAACTCTATCCCCTAGAGGCCTGAATGGAAGGAAATCTGGAGAAATATTGAGGTCTTGCCTATACCAAAGTATAAAACCATGCAGTTTTTATTTGTTCAAATATCTACTATACTCCTGTTAAATTATGTTCTAGAAAACTCAGACAGACAGATCTGTGTTTTAGATGTGGAGCAGAGTCAGGGACCTGCTGCATGTATTGTGGAATTGCTCTTAATCCAACCACTATGACTCAAATTGGGCAAAAATGGATCCATTACTAAACTATTCCGAGTATATTAAACCAGAGATATGCTTATTAGGAGACATGCAAACGATACTAAAAGTTCAGCCAAATATCATGTGTCTTTGATGTCCTCCTGGTTAAAGCCTTTGTTCTGAGGCACTGGAAAACTGATAATATTTATAGCTATGATCAATGGGTAGGTGACCTATTGCAGGTCTTGGACAGACTTAAAAGACAAATGGTAATAGGGGAGAAAAAGATATATGATAAAAGATGGAGGGTGCTAGAGGCAGTATACTGGTACAACTGACAGTGCCGGACACAGATCTGTCTGTTTGAAGGAGTTTAGCTTGTCTGATGGTTTCTCACAGTAAAATGGGAGAATGGGACCAGATTGTATGGAAATATAGGATGTTGTATAGTGTAACCTTTGTACCTATGGAGTCATAATACTCTCAAGAGATGGTCTCTTTATGGATTAGTATGCTACTATCTTTGGTGGATATGGATGGATTCTCTCTCTCTCTCTCCTAGGGACACAGTTATTAGAGCCATGTCCAGAGAAATTAGGACATGCCTTGTAACATGGGAAGATACTATTAAGAAAATTTAAATTAAGTAAAGACTAGTTTAAAGTCAAATGCCAAGGAATTGTATAGTAGATGATACTAGGTAGAACTGGACTTAAAGCTATGACCTAGATAAAATATAACTGTGACTGTAAATAGTTGTGGGGATGTAAATAGTAACCATATCCAGTTTGGGATGTGGGCCAGGGTTCAACCCTGAGGTATGTGTGTAAAAGTATATTGGTGGAGCACATTGAAAACACAATAAAGAAGATTAAAAAAAAAGAGAAAGTTGTTCATCAACAAGTTTTTCAAAATTTTACCTAAAGGTGGCAGAAGTGAAATAGGATGATAATTGTCCATATCTATTCTGCCACCAGATATAAATTGATTTGATTACTGTTTGCTTCCATTCATTTGGGAAGCACCCAGTAATTAATGATAAATTAAAAATAGAAGTAAGTGTATAAGTAATATAATCAGATACTAGTTTTAAGAACCTAGGCTTCAATTCACTAGCACTTGAGCTGATTGACATTTGTTTTAATAATTTATAAACCTGGTGTAGTTTTATAGCTGCAAAATGAAAAGTCAACCAAAATTGATAATGTTACAAGACTATTTGTACTCAAATTTAAATTAAAAAGTTTGAGTATATTTCGACAGATCAATAAATGTGTCCAAAAAGACTCACAAATCTCCTGAGCATCAGTTATTTCATGACCATCTTTAATAAAGACTTCTGAGGTTTCTGTCATTGTAGGATTGATTATAGAGTTTACCGAAAACCAAAACTTTCTAGGGTAATTTAGATCCGAGGTTTGTAAGTTCTGATAAAACTTACTAAAGTTCATACTAAAGTTATTTAAGACAATCAAGAAGGCCGATAGCCCATGAAGGCTGTCCCCACAATTCAGTGGAGGTACCAGGTGTCACCAACTGCCAAATATTTGTCCAGCCTAATCTTAAAAGTAGAAAAGTACTCTGCCTGCACAACATATGTTGGCAATTTATTCCAATATTCAATTGCCCTACATATAATACCATATGTTCTTATATTTGTCCCACACCTTTCTCCCACTAACTGTTGGTCATGCTTCCTCTGATTATAGACCTTGCCTCTGAATTCTAGTCCTAATTCTTCTCTAATGTTTTTGATGCAAAACTTTATGAAAGGACAACAAATCTCCTCTTTCTTCTATTTGTTAAAGACCACAATCCCATAGCTTTTAATCTAGCTTCATAAGGTTGTTTTCCATAACCTGATATCATTTTGGTTAAAGTTCTTTGCAGATGTTCCAACAGGACTGTATCCTTTTTAAAAAGGACTCCAGACAGTAGAACAATAGTCTAAGGTTGGCCTCACATACGACTTAAACAGTAGAATGAACACCCCTGCATTCCTGGTATGAAAACTTCTTCTAATACAATTCACCAAATGCATAGATCTATTAGCTATAACTCTACAATGGGTTGCACTTTTCATATCCTGTTGTGTGTATATATATATATATATATATATATATATACACACACACACCTAGGTCTTTCTCACAACTTGAAGTCCTTATTTTAATACCCTGATTTGCTTTGTCTAGTTTTTTATTTTACATTTATTTCTGAGCTTCCTATAATTAATAAAATCTCCCATGGTTTTGGTTAATTTATAAAGTTTCCAAGCTGTATCTCTTAATTTCATTAAACAAACAATGGGGCAGTAATCCATTTATTTAAAGTCCCCTGACTCTTCTAACAATTTTATGAAAATGTATGTTTTGCAACTCAAAAGAGTAGATGTAAATATTCCACTGCAATATCCCATGAGAATTGCATCTAGAAAAGAATCCAGTTAAGCATTTGTAAATCAACAAGGGCTCTTCACTTACTTCATTCACAAATTTATGATCTGATATGAACCTGGGGTGGTTTGGGCCTTTTGCACTTCCATTGCAATAAGTAGCCAAATGGTCACTTATCACATCAGGAAGTACACCAGCACTAGAAACATTTACCAGTCTGTTAGTAAGAACCCAATCAAGAATTGTATGTTTCTGACCCCCATGTTCATGTGTGTAAATGTGTGAATAAGCCGAGATAAACTAGCATTGGTTAATAATGTCTCTATACTAGGATCACTTTAGGGTCCCAATGAATATTAAAATCTCCTGTAATCAAAAGATCACTACCTAAATTTATAGTTGCCACTAGATTTCAAATATCATCCAACCCTTTTTAGCAGTTTTGGGGATTATAAACTGTACAATACTTTAATTTATAACAACCACATTGTTTCATTTCCAGCAGTAGCCAGTCACACTCAGTGGTAGGTTTATAACCTGATGTTATCTCAAATACTTCCAGTCCCAATTTATAAAACACTAGAATACCCCCTCCTTCTTTTTCCACCTCTGTCTTTTGTATATGTGTTTATAACCTTCAAGAACAACCAGATTGTCATACACTGGGGTTTCAACCAAGTTCAGTTAAACTGAAAATATTGGGTCATAATTAGCGACCAGGCCTCAATTTCAGCTTGTTTTGACATTAAGCTTCTGACATTAAGGTGTGCTAGCCTTAAACCTTTTGTCTGCCAATAGTTGTTATTTAATACAACCTCTGGGACTAAAGGCCCTGGATTTGTCTCCACATCACCAGCTAAAAGCAAAGTGCACCACATACTACAAAACAATGAACCTGTTGGCACATCACCACTCTTCAATGATTTTCAAATAAAATCTTTAGAGGTAGAATAATACTTTCTTTCATTATTTTTAACATCATGGAGCTAATACCATCGGGTCCAAGGGCTCCATGATTTTTTAAACTGCAATTTTATACTAACAGCTTCTTCCGTTATTATGATCTCCTTTTTGCTTTCTGTCATTATTGTAGGCATGGTTTGTTTGTTATCAGAAAACAGAGCACAAATAGTTATTAAAGTTTTTGCTATAATTGGGAAATTGGCGTTAAGTTACTCAGCTATTACACTTAAAGTACCCAAAGAAAAATCCTGCCTGCAGGGCAGCCATAAGCGTGCTACCTACCTTATGGAACGATCTACAAAAACCCTCAAATTAAGCACTCTAATAGGTATAAATGCTTTCAAGATGCTTTATTTCTGTACAATCAGAGAAGTATGTAATTGCTTCACCCCTCAGACCCAGTACTGGTATATAGCCACGCCTAGACCCAATTTTAAGTACTGACCCCCAGCTTGCTCCTCACCAGCCTAATTGTTCTCTGTCTTATCCCCTGTCTTATCAACACTAGGCCCATCCATCCCTTATTCTTCCTTTCCCAACCTCGGATAGGAGCTCACTACCCTGGGTTGTGACATCCTACCATGCCCGTACTATAGCATTCAATCCCGGGTCACACATACTCCTTTTCTCCATCCACCTTCTCTACTTCCAGCTTTACCAACTCCTTTCTGTGCACCGTGCCCTCCTAGCCTTTCTCCCCTACTTTCCTCCCTCTCTTCCCCCTACCTTCACCTCTACCTGGTGTATATTTTATTTTTATTTTTTCTTCCGTTACTTCCTCCTGCAACCTTAGATAACCGCTTTATCTTCCTATAGACACTCCTATGTATGTAAATACCGTGTAATCTGTACAATATCTGTATAATTCTATGTACATATGAACTTCTTTTCTTCCTCTCTGTAAAGAGTATTATCTGTATTGCCTTGTAAATACCTGTGTTGACCTGTATATACAATTGTCCATGCTCCACCAGGTCCATCTTGCAAATGAGCTTCTGCTCAACGATGAGCACCTGGTTAAATAAAGACTTGATTGATTGATTGATTGATTGCTATTTCAATAGGATGTGTAATACTAATTTCGTTACTTGAATGTTAGTTATTTTAGGTGATGTTTTGGATAAAGAATTATTGTATCTAAAAACACTTTGTTATTGTTTTTGTTGGCTCATTTGGCCAGTTCTAATTCTTTTGCCTTTTTATATCTCTTTTGGCATGTTTTTAGATTGTTTTAAATGTATTCTGTAACTCCTCTGACTTAGTTTGCTGATATCTGGCAAATGCCTTGTTTTTCTTTTTGATGAGCTTTATAATCTTTTACAGAGCCATTTCAGTTTCATGCCATTCTTCCTGTGTTTTTGTACTTTATTAAGTATGTATCACATGTTGTTTTAATAGTATGGCTAATAAATTGATGAAGCTTCATTAGTAGTTTTATTTTTTGAGCATCAGACAAATGATTTACTTATCCTTGAATTAATACATGCACTATTAGTGCTATGAGATATGATAGGCTTCCATGCATCCCTGGGTCTTATGATTTGTCTTTGCTATGTTAAACATTACACCTGTATGATCACTTGATCCAAGGAGAATGGTAGCATAACAGTTGGTTATAGTAATCAATTCAGAACTCAGCACTAGGTCTAGTAAATTGTTACCTCTAGTTGGTTGTGTGACATGTTGTATTAGATTTAATTCTGCACACACTGTTAGGAACTCTTGACCCTGTTTACTCTGCAGATTGGGTATTCCAGTTAATATCACAGTAGTTAAAGTCCCTGCTATTATTATGTCTCCCAGCTCACTATCTTTTGAATTCTTCAGAATTCTATAATTTGAGTCTGATGGAGAATTTTGGGGTCTATAGCATAGGCTATGATTATCCCATCTGTGACATTATTTTGCAACACATGCTTGATACAGATGGATTCTGTACAGTTATTAGAAGTTTTGACTTTGTTAGAGATATCTACAGCCTTGATGCTGTATTTTAAGTACAGGCTAATCCTCCTTCCTGTTTGTCCTTCCTGTCTAAATGGAGACATTAAAGCTATCTATGTTTTTTCCCATGTTCCATATCTTTCCACCATGTTTCAGTGATACAGACTATATCATTTTGTTTTCCCAGAGCTAGTAGGGCAGATAAATCATTACATTTATTATGTAGGGTCCTCACATTATACAGAAGGCAGTGCTGGTAAGCTTTTGGCTGAGGATCATTAGAAAATGTCCTTTTATTTTTGTTAGACTGGGGAGTTTGGTGTAGGTTTGTGCCCTTATCCCTCAATAATTACTTTAAACGTAGCCTTTCAGCACGAAATTTCAATTTGTTACCCAAAAGCTTTGCACCATGCTTGTTTAAAGGAGAGGTGTCTATAAAATAAAATCCTTCCCTGACACTAATTACCTAGTCTGGAATTTATTTGTTCAATAGTTCTGTTTTTTTCTATGTTAGCTCTTGGTACATGGAGTATTCCTGAAATTAGAACTGCCCCCATTTTTTCAATATCTCTCCCCATATCAATCAGATCTGCACAAATATCCTTTTCATGATCAAACCCCACAGTGTTGCTGCCTCATGTGAATTACTACAGCTGGACTTTTCCTTTGTGTTTCAAGATAGCTGATATTCTTTGTCTTACATCACTTATTTTTGCTCCTGGCAAACATGTCACTGTTCTGCTCACTTTATCTGTGTCACAACAATGAGAATTGCAATATCTTATGATGGAATCATCTATTACTACTACTACTAACTGCTTCCTTTCACCTTTTCCTTGTTATTACCCTCAGGTATTTCATTGCTTGTTGCCAGAGCTACGTATCTGTTAGTTACTTGAATGGGTTATTTACACCAGGGCCTGCTCTCCTTCTGTTTTTCCTCTGAGGTGACTAACAGTGTGCCAATCTTCTTCAGTGACATGCCCCCCATTCCTTTCACTTCTAGTTTCCATGAGTTCATCCATGGGTCCTCTCCAGATACCTCTCTGCCTCTTTTTTCTTGTTAGTTACTTCATTTTTATTTAGGTTTTATTTTCATTTTATAATTATTTCACAAAACTCTCCATTCTGTTGATCTCTATTGCCTCATTCAAATTGTTGAATGCCTTTGTTAAATTGTTTCTTAGTTCAAAGTAAGCCTTGCATTTGTTGCAAACAAACAAGCCTGCTGTCATATGGCTAGGCTATGCACAATACATCTTGCATTTATTACATTGGATCATTGACCCTTTCTGACATAGGAGCTTTAGTACTGTATGTCTCCTGTCAGCTCCATGGCCTAAGAGTAAGATAAGCAGTGTACACATTTTTTGGTGTTTATAATGCTTCTAAAGAGGAAAACAGAACCTGACCAATTTAAACTTTCAAACTCTTTCACCCCTTCTGCCGGAGAGACAGGTGTATGTATGCTGTGATGTATTAATCTGTACTCAGGCAGCCAATATTTGCTCTATCAAGACTCACAACACACTACACAGATTAAAAGATCTAGATAAAGGTGTAAATTCAGACAAGTTCAGTAGCCAGTTCAAAACTATAATTAAGCAGTCCCACCTGCCCTGCTTGACCAGTAAATCCACACACACAGCCTGCTCACTGAGGTTGTGAGCTTTATGGTAGAGGGACCTGAAGTAAGTACTGTGAGTCACTTATGAGAGTTAGCTGTTGGGGTGGGGATCCAAGTGAGTGTCTCGGATAACCCACAACTCTGCCTAAACATCAAAGCTTATTTAAAACAAACAGTAAATAAACTGAAAAGAGGCATCCTGTTGGTCACTAGGGAGGGACTACCAAGCTCTAACTGTAGAAAACAATGGAATACATGGACGCATATATTATTTTGTAGTTCCTGGGGCTCTTACAGGTTAAGTACAGTTCCTAAGTTCTCTTAGCTGTTCCCTGTCA
Source organism: Neoceratodus forsteri (assembly GCA_016271365.2). Taxonomy (NCBI): domain Eukaryota; kingdom Metazoa; phylum Chordata; order Ceratodontiformes; family Ceratodontidae; genus Neoceratodus; species Neoceratodus forsteri. The sequence continues at coordinate 486,638,660 of CM028132.1, read as the reverse complement.
ACAAACAGCTGCTGCCATGACTGTAATCAATAGTTTTATTACTCCCACACAAATTTGGTTTGCTTTCTCATCCCCAATATCTATAACCTGGAAGGGCTCGCTTCCTAGTTTCAGACCAACACTAAATTTATTGCTTTCAATTGAGACCCAGATGTTTGTGCAATTATTCCCTCAACAGATATTTGCTATCCTTTTGCTTTTTCTGATGGTAACAACCTGACAGACAGACTGTCTGGGCTCATTACCCTGTTTGCCATGCTTGACACATTAGACATGCACAGTGACGTGCGCTTGTCTCTGCACGCAGCCACCCGCATGCTTGCCCTGCTCACTGAGTGGCAAATTTTAAATCACCTGGCCCTGAAGTAGTGCCCACTGGTGACATTACCTCCCACAGAGAAGTTAAGTTTAAAACAAATTAATACAATAAATAACATGGCAACTCTCATTTGGAGAATAAAATACAGGCTACAGTGCCCTTTTTAAAATGGAATTAAACTAATTTACTGACTCCTGCATCTATACGTAGTTCCTAGGGTGTACCAGGAACTATGACTCCCACACTCTCTGCTTGGTTACTGGGTAACAATTCACAAAGCCCTCCGGTCACTAGCAAATATCTATTGCTTGTCCAGACTACAATAACATAGTTCACACCAGCAAATATATATTACAGGGCTTGGTTTAGCTTATTCACAAACAGTTTAACTTCTTGAGTTTCAGAGGTCTGCTGCCCAACAATCACACAATAGACATTCTCTAGACTATGCCCCCATTCACTGAGTGGTGAGTTTTAAGCCACATGGCCCTGGATGTAATGCCCACTGATGACGTTACCTCCCACAGAGAAATTAAGTTTAAAACAAATGAATACAATAAATAACATGGAGACTGTCCTTTGGAGAATAAAGTACAGGCTACAGTGCTGTTTAAAATGGACTAAATAATTTATTGACTTCTGTGTCTATACAGTAGTTCCCAGGGCTTACCAGAACTACAACTCCCATCACTCTTTGCTTGGTTACTGGGGTAACAGTCCATAAAACCCTCCTGTCACAAACAGATATATGTTGCTTGTCTGGGCTACAGTAACACAGTTTGCATCAGCAAATACATACTGCAGGGCTTGGTTTAGCTTAGTCATCAACAGTTTAACATTTCAAGTTTTAGAAGTCTGCTGCCAACAATCACACAGCAGACCTTCTCTATTCATCTAAATGTTTCTAGTTTAGTTTCTAAATTACCTGAAATTGAAAGTTAATTGCGACATATGCACACATGTTTTGACTAAGTTGGTTAAAAACAAAAAAATTTATTTTATAATCTCTGCTCAGATGTTTTCCAGGTCTGCTTTTCTCAAGAGGCTCAGTACAGGGAGAAGTACCAGGAGAAACAAAGGAGGCAGGGAAGTCAGTAAGGAAGCCAAAGCTCAGACAGAAGAACACATTGCAAAATCAGTGGTTAAAGGGGACAAAACCTTTACAGGTACATAAGTGAAAAAAGAAGGACAAAGGAGGGATAGTTAGACTGAAGGGGAGGATGGGAGCAGCGTGGAGGATGACAACAGTAAAGCTGACATATTGAACAGGTATTTCTGCTCAGTCTTTACTAAGGAAGAGAGGGTAATGGGTCTGAAGGGAGTACAAGGGGTGAGAATGGCAGAAATGGACACAAGTCCCTTTACACGAGAAAGGGTCCTGAAGGAACTGGAAGTAATAAGAGTTGATAAAGAATGGGGCTGATGGGTGCACCCCAGGTCCTTAAAGAACTAAGAGAGGTGGTGGCTGAACCTCTGGCTATCCTGTTCAGCCAATCACTGGAAACAGGGAGGTACCCAAAGACTGGAGGACAGCAGATGTAGTCCCTTATACAAAAGTGGGAACAAAGAGGAAGCAGGGAACTACAGACCAGTCAGCCTCACCCTCGGTAGTGGGAAAGATCATGGAAGCACTACTGAAGGAGAGATTGGTGGAACATCTGGTTGTCAATGGACTACAGGACCCAAGGCAGCATGGTTTCACCAGGGGAGGTCATGTCAGACCAACCTCATTGAATTTTGACTGGGTGACTAGGGAGGTGGATCAGGGGAGGGCAGTGGACATGGCCTATCTGGACTTCAGCAAGGCCTTTGACACTGTGCCACATAGAAGACTATTACACAAACTGGGGAATATGGGTGTGGGCAGGACAGTAGTGTGGTGGGTAGGTAACTGGCTGGGTGGCAGGACACAGAGGGTGGTGGTAAATGGCTGTCACTCCACAGAGGGAAGAGTGACCAGTGGGGTACCACAGGGATCAGTGCTGGGACGGTCCTATTCAACATCTTCATCAGTGACATTGCACAGGATATAGAAGGCAGAATTTCACTGTTCCCTGATGACACAAAGCTCTGTAACAGAGTAGACACACCAGAGGGTGTAGACAGAATGAGAAGGACCTGCAGAAACTTGAAGAATGGTCAAGGGTTTGGCAGTTGAAATTCAATGCAAAGAAGTGTAAGATAATGCATATAGGGCACAAAAACCTGGCACAATATATCAGTTGGGGGGTGAGGATATAGCATGCACCAAGCAGGAAAGGGATCTTGGGGTTGTCATCTCTGATGACCTCAAGGTAGGGAAACAGTGTGACAAGGCATCAGGTAAAGCAAATAGGATGCTGGGATGTATAGGCAAGGGCATCACCAGCAGGAAAAGGGAGGTCATAATTCCGCTATACAAGACACTAGTGAGGCCCCACCTGGAGTACAGTGTACAGTTCTGGAGACCATACCTACGTAAGGACATAGACAGGAGAGAAGGTTCAGAGGAGGGCAACAAAGATGGTGCATGGGTTGCATCACAAATCCTATGAAGACAGGTTGAAGGAACTGAACATGTACTCCCTGGAGGAGAGGAGGGAGGAGGGATATGATAGAGACATACAAGTATCTTACAGGGAGGAACAGGGTGCAGGAAAACACTATTTTAAGCGAAAAAGATGTTTCAGGACTAGAGAGCATGGGATGAAGTTGGAGGGAGGACGATTCAGAGGAAACATGAGAAAGAATTTCTTCACTGAACGGGTGGTGGACAAGTGGAACACCCTGCCAGAGGAAGTGGTGGGGCTGAAACAATCACGAGATTTAAGAATGCATGGGATAGACATAAAGGAATTCTAGAGGTCAGGGTGAGGGAAATAGACTTCTAGGAAAACAAACTGAACTACAAGCTCAAATGGGCAGACTAGGTGGGCCATAGGCCTTATCTGCCGACACTGTCTATGTATCTATGTATCTATGTACAGTCCCCTGTGACTGTACTTAGCCCAGAGAGGACAGCAGGATCAGTAAACAAAGATCAGAGTTTATATAAACTCTAACATGCAGCAGGCTATTGTATCTACCACTGCTACCTACTGCTCTGATGCCAGCTGCAGGAGATTCTGGATTTGTAGTAACAGAAGATGGCAGCCTATAACTAAACAAGATTAGTCTGATGCGTCTACTATACTACAGTAAACAGTAAATAAACCCAAATGTTTTTGTAACAACAAAGTTCACATTGGGATAGGCCCACACCAAAGTGTGGGCCTTTGGTGCTGACTATTTCCCTTTAATGATCTCCCTATTGTCTGCTCTTTGGCAGATATATTATAATATTCCAGTGATAAAGTCCTTATTGTCTAGTCAAAAACATTGATGAAATTAATATTGTCCTTCAAGAAGAATTTCATAGTTTACATGCAAGGTTCATGATGAGCAGCTTGCTACCTAACACTACAAAGTCACAAGCTATGCTATTCAGTACAGCCTCAAAGCCAAAGAAATTCTCAAACAATGTTACGATTAATAGTGTTCACAGAGGTTCATTCAAAATAGTCAGTGTTTTAAGCATCTCGGTATGCATCTTAATTCAGCATTCACCTTTGCTCCACACATTAATAGTGTAACTGCCAGGGCTCTTCACAAATTTGAACAATTATATCTTATCAGATCATGAATCACGTTCGAAAATTGCAACTCATGATTTGTTGCCAATTTTGGATTATGGTTCATCTGTAGTTGATGCAGATTTAAAAACTAATTTGGATAGAAAAAGAGTTTCATACATTAAGACAGCTAAATGTGTTTTACTTACTGGAAACAGAACACACCATTGCACAAACCTCACTAAATTAAATTGATTATTGTTTGAACATAAATCCCAATTATCTTCAGCAAATTTTACTTTTAAAATTTTACATAAAGGGCATCATCTTGTCTGCCAAATTTATTTAAGGAGCAGAACCTTAATTATAACCCTCTTTGTAAATCAAATGAATTGCTAAATGTTGCTCATACAAAAGCTTCTCCTGGTCAAATGTCTTTTAGTTACAGGACATCCTGCTTGTGGAACACCATACCAGTCTAGATCAGACCCTCTCCTTCACCAGTTATTTTACTACTGCACTGAAGCAATATTTTGGCAATTATAAATGTTTGTAAATGGTGCAACTGACTATCACATCTAGACAGTATTTTTGATATCAGTTAGTCTGTTGCTGAGTATATATGTATTATATGTGATGGTTATGCTGTATATTATTCATATGTTACCCTCTTTTGTACAGTGGTACCTGGGTCATGCCTCAGAAAGGTGTTTTGGCACCAGCACACCTACCTGGTTAGCAAAATACAACTAAACTAAACAGAGCTATACATATTCGTAGCTGTAATTGTTACTAGTTTTAGCCTTGCTCTAACGTTATGACAAAGCCACCTGTTTAGCTGCTTATGACAACTGAAGTTAGACTGCCTAACAATGTTATTGTATGCATCATCCTGTTTGTACCAACTTGTTGTATTCCCCATTGTTGTATTCATTATTGTTGGAACATACTGTTGTGCTGTGTTCTGTCTTTTGTGACAAGGTACCTTTGTAAATGAGCCTCTGGCTCAAAGGTTTTGAAACCGCTGTTCAAATAAATAAATAAAGGAAGGCACTGAGGCCACAGAAGACTATACAATTAAGGGAGGGAGGAGAGTCAGTTTGGGTACATTTGAGAACAGTGCCAGGAAGAAAAATATTAGACTGGCAGTGGTTTACAGGCCACTGGGTCATGAGGAAGAGGGGATTAGAGATTTGGGGAGGGATTAGAGAGGGGCAGTACAGGGAAGTGGTGCTAGTTGGTGAGCTGAATATGCCAACATGGATTGAGTGGCTCCATCAGCAAAGAATGCAAGGAGTAAGTCACTGTGGCACATAATAAATAAAAAGATAAATTTGAGAAAGGACAAACACCCTACCTGTGGTAGTCCTGTGTCCTAAATGAGGTCTGTGTTTACCATAGAAATAAGTGACCTAAACAGGATATGGTGTTAAAGTAAAAGTTAAGGATTTAAAGGGCACTTAGAAAGGATATAGATTAAATAGGTAGTTAATTAAAGGTGTGTCAAACCAGCTTATCTAGGTAGGGTGATGAAGTAAAAAGGTAAGGGATTTAATTAAATTCATAAGAAAGGGATGCAAAACACAAGTGATCTCTATTGATACAATGTAAAACATACACTGTATAGTAGAGGACTTGGTAGTTGTATGAACTGTGGGGTGACCATCCCTTGGGTTATGCTCTGGAGGAAGGCCACTGTTCCATCTGCAAGAGGTTTGTAGAGTACGGACTAAGAGGTCTGATATATACATATATGGACATTAAGGAGATAAAATATTCAAATTATGGGGGTAAGAGTAAAAGGTCATGGCAATAGCTTATGAGGAGAGGTAGGAATAGCCAATATGGGTAGAGTGGATGGACCATGGGCCTTTATCTGCTAACAGTTTCTGTTTATGCTTCCTTGTGCCACAAGAAACATCTTGTGGTAAAACATTTGAGAGGGTGTCAGGGATAAGTCCAATGCAGAGCACGCTACAGTGGGCTTAACCCTGACAGACCAATGACCACACAAACAGAAAGTGATGGTGGTTGGAATTTCACAGTGGGGAAGCAGCCACACTTGAAAAGAATGAAGTGTTCCAATGAAGGCGCTTCATTCCTTTCATTACATAACACTGTCCATGGATCCATGTTGCCGTGGTGACAGGAATGTTGGCAACCTCCCTACAGTGACACATGGTTGCTGACATCCCTGGAGCTGCCGACTCCTGTCCCGACCAGAAAATGCACCGACACACAATCTGTGTTCATGTGGGGGGCTGCACTCCACCATGTGGAGGCTCTCCCGCCCCCCTCGGACATAAAGATTTCAACTCTGGGAGGTGGATATTAGGGAGAGTGACCAAACTCTGGAGTCGATGACTCTGGCATCGCTCCAGCAACCCAGTTGACACTGCGGGTGTCAGCGGGTTGTTGTCTCTGTAAGAACATCTTGTTACAACAGCATAGTGCTGTCCACTCCATTCCTCCATTCCCTGTCCCTGCACTCAGCATCATGCAATGAAACCCTCCCACTTCCTCCCCTGCATCTTACCCACCCACACCCTCTGTTCCCCCACTGGACTGGCAGTGATCTAATAAAATCCTCCTGCTCCTCCCACTGTGTGCTGCCCAGCCCGCACCTCTGTTTCCTCCAGTCAGCATTCAGTTGAGCCCTCCTGCTCCCTCCCACTGCATGCTAACCACCCCATGCCCTCTGTTCCCGGCATCCAAATTATCACTCCCGCTCCTCCCACTCGTGCTATTCACCCCTCTTCCTCCATTCCTGTGCTGACATTGGGGTGTCCAGTCCCCATGTCAGCATTATCAAAACCCCCAGACACTGGGAGCACACTCCCACTGTCTGAAATAAACATTTTTTCCCTGTTAAAAAAAAAACTGTCCCACAATGTTTTTTTTTAAAGCCTGTAAAAAGAAAAGGTCCCTGTCGTCTCCCCGTACCCTCCCTATCCCAACCCTCCCTCTGCATACCCGCCTCCCCACACACCTTACCCCATACCTATGCTCCGGGGTCAGCAGCTGCAATCTTCTGAGGACCAGAACACGCCTGCACTCTTCAAAGCTGAACTGTGAACTGAGGAATCAAGGTAAGCACTGTATAATGGCTGTCAATGGAGGTTTCAACTTATGTTGATATCTCAGCCATTTTAGGAATTTTGACCTCATATTTTCATCATGGGTTCTTGGGACCCCTCACCATAAACACTGTCACTGTTATTTTGTTACTTGGTCCAGAAAGGGATTTTGTGGTCACTGTGCGGAATAACTTTCAGAACAATTAATGAAATAACAGTGCCAGTGTTCATGAGAGAGGTCTAAAAAGCCCATGTTGAGAATTTGGTGCAAAATCCCGAAATGACTATGTTATGAGTGTGCATTGGCACTTTCTAGGCACGCTTATAACGCTGGCAATTTTTATATTTTCACCCCAGATTTTCAACATTGTTATTTTTCACACCTCCTCGTGAACAGTACAGCTGTCATTTTCACATCCTGCCCAACAGGCGTTTTACGCACCTGTGGTGCAGAATGGCATAATAGCTGTCGACATCACCTTTCTGGATGAGTGAATGAAATGACAGTGGCACTCTTCATGAGGTGGTGTCCCAAAGGCCATGTTGAAAATTTGGTGAAACAACTCAAAAAAGCATGCGTTACACCGGTCATTCAAAATTTTCTACCGCATGTAACTTTGGTCATTTTCAATATTTTCATTCCAAATTTTCAATATAGCCATTTTGTCACACCACCTCATGAACAGTACAGCTGTCATGTTTTACATCCTGCCCATAATGTGTTTTAGCACCTGTGGTGTGGAATGCCTTTCCCACAAATTTGAACATTTTCACCTACAGGGTTCATGGGGTGGTGTGATAAGAAGACTGTGTTCAACATTTGGGGTCAAAAGATGAAAAAATGACAAAATTATGGCCATTCATTGCAATTTCAGTATATATACTCATAAGTGCAGAAATCCTAAATATTTGTACCCACTTTTTTTTATTTATACCCCTGCTCCACAGCCCTCTCTATCTGGAGGGAGCCACAGCCCTGTCCCTGACATCCACCAGCTGATGCCGACCAGTCACCCACAGGTCTTACCCCGGTGTGGTCAGCAGGGGACCTCCCCAACCAAGACCGAGGTCCCACCCCACCAAGACCGAATCCAATGCAGGGGTTGACGCCATGGCTATTCAGGGGCAGGACCTGCAAGTTCCCTCTGTCACACGCCATGAGTTTTTTTCCTCCTGGTTTCTCCCTTCAGGAGCGGAGCATGCAAGAACACCAGCGACAGTGCCATGCATGCTCCTGTGCACACACCACATCTGGCATCTGCCCCGCCTGTAACCCGATGTCTGCAGCATTGGTGTGCCAGCCCGCCACCACTATGGGCCAGGCATGCACTGACAACTGGTTCCCACCCGATGTCTGCAGCATTGGTGTGCCAGCCCCTAGCCATCACTATGGGCCAGGCATGCACTGACAACTGGTTCCCCCTCTCTGGAGAAGGAGAGCGGTCCCTGAAATGTTTGCTCCTTCTCCTTCCCTGCCGACCCCGTCGCCCATGCTTACTCCCGAACACGGGTTGCTGGCATGGTGCTAGGTGTGGCATCTAGTACCTCAACCCTCAGTGCCACTGGGACAGCAATGCACCCTACATTTTCAACATAGAATTCTTATTAACCAAGCTTCTGTATTCAAATGCATTCTGAAATATGACAGCTTGTCAAAACATACTTCAGACAGACTTTTCTCCCATCAGAAATTCAACCAAAACTAAACACCACTGCCACAAAAATCATGCAAGGAAACATTCAGTATTGACAAAGCTTGTTTTCTATGGGGACTGCTTCTTGGTACAGTGAGTCAGGAAGCCAACAGGCAGAAAGACATTCTTGGTCTGGTACTAACCAACTCAGAGGTGGTGGGAAGGGCAGAGATTAGAAGCAAAGTGAGCTAATTTATTTATTTATTATTTATTAATTTTGGTGACCAGGTGAGTCCACTGGGCCCTCAGAGGTCCCTTTTTCAGGGGTGACCCGGGAATTACAAAGGAACTGAGAGAGAATTGGTAAGCATGTTATACATGAGGTGACAGACAGGATACAGTTCAATACAGCATTGTTAGGCAGTGAGCTTGAGACTCAAGTTATCCCAGCACATGCAATCTTGATGCCTGGAAAGTGACTAAGAGGCTAAAAGTTGATACATAGTACTGGGCCAGCCAGAGTCGAGTGCGATCCAGGAAAACCCTAACATCTGGGGAGTGATCTCAGGGGTCAAAACAGTGGCAGGTGCTGGTAGTGACCATGTGGGTCTTGAGCCTAGTGTGGAAACTTTTAATGGAGTGTGCTTCCTGGCCACCGGAAGGAGTGTGTTCCACTGGGTGGGAGCCGTTTGGGTAAATGATTTGCCTCCGCAGTGATTCTCCTTACTGGGGACCTGCAGGAGTGTTCAACCTACAGAGCGGTGGGGCCGGGATTGGGCTTTACGGTGATGAGTCCAGAGAGACTGGGGAGGAGCGGCTGATTAACTGCATGCTAGGCATAGCAAGGGTACTGGAGGTGGGCATCCAGCAAAGTCCAGTTGAGTAGTGATTTGGCATAGCAATGGTGGGTCCTGAGGTTTACCAGGAAGCAAAGCACACCACCTTGTTGTACAACACTGAGTTTGTTCTTCTCGGTCTTTGCCATCCCATATACGACTGGGGTGGCATGTGTGGTGGGAGGGCAGCTGGTGATGATGGCGGCCCAGGCTTCTGGTACCAGCTGGTCTTTTAGTCGGTAGAGGGTACCTAGTTTACCATGTATAGTTTTGGTGACTTGGTCTACATGGTTCTTAAAGGAGAAACCCAAGTCCAAGGTGAGACCAAGGTATTTAAGGGTGGGCACTACTTCTATGCAGGTGCCGCCACGGAGGTGAGCTGTAGGAGTGGTTTTCTGACCTGACCGAGGATCTGGGGCCAAATAGCATGGCCTTGGTTTTGTTCGTTAAGGACCATTCTGTTCTCACCGAGCCAGTTCTCAAGGGATTGTAGGTCCTGTTGTAGTAAGGAGCTGAGGTCCGACAGGTTAGCTGTGGATCGATAGATGATGGCGTCGTCTGCATACTGGATGACAGCACTCCACTGCAGTGGTCACTTAGATCATTAGTGATTGTGAAGTAATTGCTTTTTCAATTCCATGCCTTATAATCAAGGCCACTGTTTTTCGGTTTTACCGGAAAATCCAGTAAATTCGAATTAGGCTGCCTGAAGACCGGTAAAACAGAGATTTCATGGAATCTGGCATTTTATATCAGATCAGTAGATCTACAAAACTTGTGTTTTCTTTTAATTCCTTCCTGTACTATTTTCAATTTGCTCTATTTAATGCTCTGTATATTAAGCCTTCTTTAATTCTGATTACTTATGCACATACTAAAAGAATGATAGCAGAATCCCGTAAAATCCGGAAATTAGAGTAACAATCACCGTGTAATTCCGAATCTGAAGTCTTGAAACGGAATTTCATTATTTTAATCACCATAAATCAGTGGCCTTGCTTATAATTTCCCACTTGGCCTTTATCCTCTGCTTCCTCACCTTCACAAGTTTTTTTGCAATTAACTGCTCTGCCTTTCCCAGTCTTCCTTTTAAAAATCAGGAATGTCCTAGAATTTGGCGTTGGGGTTTCAGCCTAATTCAAAACCACACTAAGTTGTAGTTGCTGGTCCTGAGGGGCTCCTTTGTTATGACCTCCTGTGATCTACAGTGGAGACCACTATGTCAGGGTATAGCAATTTCCTTCATTGGCTCCCTAACCCACTAGGTTTGTAGGTTCTTTTGCATTACCTCTGTCAATGCTTGGCTCCATGCATTTTTGGCCAACAATATTTTCCATTCTGTATGTGATAGGCTGAATTCTCCCATTAGTCCATCATCCCCTTTAGTGGCTGCCCTCTTCATTTCCTCCCACAGTAGTCTATCCAAATCATCTGTCTTGTTTGGTGGCTTCTGCGCACCAGCCACTCTAATGACCCTTCCTTAACTGACGCTAACTGCACCTATACTGATTCCACCCCTCCCCTGCACGGTGCTAGCCTCTGTGACCTATATGCTGTCTTTTTTAATTATTTAATTAATTAATTTATTTGTATCTAGAGTTTGAGGATTTACAGAAGAAAATAGAGTAAAACAGGAGCATATAGGAGCAGGTAACTCCTTCTACATAACTCACAATATAACAGGACATCAACAGAAACTCTTGCATAATAGCTAACAATGAGTTTCTCTATATCTGTCTTCCATGTATGGAGCCATCACTGCTCCTCTGCCCTGCATCTTGTCTCTCCTGAAAAGAGTGACCCAGGAATAGCTAGAGTAGATCCCAGTCATGGTGCTGTGACACCCATGTTTCTGTCATTACCAACAAATCTAATTTTACTTCTGCTACTGCCACCTGCAGATCCCACCATTTATGGTTCCATGTCAGAATGGTGACTGTGGAATGGTGAACCATCAAAACAGTGGTGAACCCTAGCGTGAGCAATTCTGCAAATGTATTTGCTTGTGGGGGCATTTGCGGCCCACACCCCCTTAATTTAGATTCTAACTCTGAGGGGGGGCATAACCTGGGGATGGGTGGGCCCGGGATCACAAAAGTGTTGGCACCATGGATCGTCGCTGTAGTGATGGTTCACTGTTCCAGAGTTGCCCGCTTCACTGGTTACCCATTTTATTTACCAGGCTCCTTTATTCATAAACACTGCCTTCCAAATTCCTACTTTCCACCATCACCCTGCTGCCAACTTACTTGACCCTTGTCATCCCTCTTGGTTGACTTGCTATTTCCCTGATTTTTCCATTGTTTCCTATGCTCTGATCCCTTCTCTAGTCCCTTACTATTGTTATTCTCTGGGGCCTTTTCTTCTCACTCCTTATGTCCTTGCATCCAGTACCTGCCTGCTGTCCTATGTTGCTGTTTTAACTTACCATGTCCCTCCTTGTTTACTATGTGGTGGGAGAATCCTTTAAGGCTGTGTTCTGTATGTTGTTGTTGTGTATCATGGTACAACCCGTCCCTCTTCCTAATTTAATTGTTTGCTGGGTCCCACATCAAACTCCCGTCCTAATGCTCTGGTGCCATTCTGGCTCAGGTGCTGGCCATCCCTGTCAAACAATCAGTGCTCCTTCTGAAAAAAAGTAGAAAAGCCCTCTTCTCCACACTTGCCATTTAGCCATCTGTTGAACTCCTTATTTTATTCTCTCTGTCCTTACCCTTACATGGCACCAGTTGGACCTTGAAGAAGGTTATTGTCTCTTTGTAGCTACCTCAACTTCCTGTTTACTTCTCTAAAGCTATCCTTAACTGTCTGTGCTGTGTGCCCATCAGATCTTTAGTTCCTAAATGAATCACCAAACCTGTATCCCTTCCCTGTTTCAGTGGGCTTCTCCACCTGGGCCAATACCCTGTTCACTGTTGCTCCTGGCATACAGAGCACAGATCTCTTCTCCCAGCATTGTTACCTCCTCTTCCTCCTACCATGACCCACCACCTTTGGGGTCCAGTTACTAGGTGTATCTGCCTCAACTTGGGTTCCAGTGCCTCTTCCATCTTGGGGTCCATGGGCTGAATCATTTCTGCCAGGGGTGCAAACAGTTCCTGGTTTCAGCCCTGGGTTCTAATCCCACCATAGTAGCATTCTGCCCTCTCATCTCTCCCACCTCAGTCCCTCAAGCTGTGCTGACCCTCTGCTGACCTACTGCTGCTGCTGCGTCCTGGCACTGCGTGCCATGATCTGAGATGCTTCTCAGGAACCTTATTTCAGCCTGAAGGCAGCAACTTTATTATGAGGCCAGAATCCACCTACATGCTGGGCAGCCTCCATGCATGCAGAGCAGTATCTGGAACACGGCAGTACCACATCCTTGCAGCTCACTAGCCCTCTCTCCCATCTGCCATCCCACCTAAACATGGCAGTGTTGTGTGGAGTGTGTCTCTTTTGAGAACTTGGAATGAAACACACTTTAAAGTATATACTGTAATCTAGTCACCTTAGTTCCTGGTTATCCTGTGTCCCTTTAAAAGTGTAGCTTGGCCTTCCCACTGCCCTTCTTGTGAAGCCCCTCCTGATTAAGTTCCCATGGCACTTAACTGAGTGGCATGATCATTATGCACAGCTCCTGATGCTCTTAGGTAATGCCCTTATACACTTTGTCTCACCACCTGGAAGTACTTCCTTCCTGCCTCTGACTACCTATATAATACCCCTTCTACTGAGCTTCTGTTTGGTCTCTGCTCCCATCCACTGCAAAGTAAGTGACCATTGAATACAACACTGAAAAGCAGTTACATTATATTTCTGAAGTCATAACTAACCAGTCAACCCACAAGAGGCTGCAGTACTACCAAGCTAGTTTCTCAACACAGATTTCTTAAACTTAATGCAATTTAAAGAACTGCCCCACAACACTGATTGGAAGCATTTTTCTTTACTTGCCCACCGAGACTGCCACTTTAAGTATTAAAAAATACCTTATTTGGTGTAGGCTAGCTACTCAGTTCTATCCTTTCTTTCAAGTCTCCCAGCCTATGCTTTGTATACTGTTTACACATTATAACATATGGTGCTGAGATTTAATTACTTTTTTGTTGGACCTCTAGTATGTTCCTGTATTTTTCAAAGCTCTGTTCTATGATTATTTTGCAAGGCGTAAAGTACAGTTTCAATTTTAAAACAAATACAGATATGAAAAAGCTATAAATCAGGACACCTGTACATGTTTGTAGGTCAAACTGCAAACCACAATGATGTCAGTGAAAGATGATTTATATTTCTGAGTATTTGCTAAGGACAAACATCTTTCCATTACAGCAATGGTGACAATATGTCCCATCTGTCTTCCTCCCATGCCCCCACCTACAGCCTCCTCCTCGTGAGCATAAACCACCCCACCCCACCCTGTCAATATAAGCTATTGTACCAAAGGCTTTCAGTTCTTCCCAGAAACCACTAAATAACCCATACTCCAGGAGTAAGGATGTTTTGTCAGAAAATCTCAAAATTCAGTATATTAAAAAGAAGAACTATGTGAAGGCATTTGGGGTAGAAATATTTCTGTGTAGCAGTACATTTCATTTATGCAAGTTGTTCTGTGTCATGATTACATTGTGTCTCCAAAGGACATGTAAGTGCTGTAGAAATTAATTTTCACAAAACTCTGCCCACCTCTCTAGAATAGTCCCTTCAAAATTGCCCTCAGAAACCACCTCTTTGCCACACTCTGCTGCAACTGCTGATAGCTCCCAGGCTCCCCTTACTCATTTCACCTGTCACCCACTGCCCTCTCTGACAATATCCCTTGGACAGCTAACCTGCACCTCCTGCACAGTATCTTATTCAGCACTACTAGCATTTCCTCTCCCAGCAAATATCCTATTTGATTTACCAAGTAACTTATCTCTTTCCTGTTCTCTTGCTTCCCTCTGGACTGTGCCTCAGTCACTCAATAATGTAAATGCCACACTCCTTCTATGTATTGTCTACTCATGTACCCATGTAACCGGATGAAACTATGTTATTATATACCTCTGTAACTATATGGTGTTTTGTTTGTATGTAACTGTACTTTGTCTGACGAGGAGCCTTTGAAATGAGTCCATGACTCAAAGGATTGTAATTCTAATTTGTACACATAAATAAATAAATAAATAATAAATAAGAGCCAAACTTCTTGCTGTTTGCTTCTGAAGATACCTCCCCATATCTTTAAAATTGTTCATTCTCAAAGCTCAGTACCCTGGACATTTTTCATTAAATCTTAAAGACAGAAGCTCAGAGTACTCTGGGAATTTGTGTTTGTGTTTGTGTTGAATTTGTGTTGGGAATTTGTGTATGCTACTGTAATTGGCTGTTCATGGAGCAATATCATTAATATAAATTTTTGCTTTAAAATATGGGACAGAAGGATTCACAGTGGTATAATATGGAGCAGTCCCTTGCATTGTGGGAATGAATGCTTCACAGTGGTATAATATGGGATTGTCTCTCACAATGTGAGACAGAGCGCTTCACAGTGGTACAAAATGGGATAGTCCCATGCAATGTGGGAACAGAGGACATCACAGTGGTATAATATTGACAGTCCCTTGCAATGTGGGAACAGAGGGCTTCACAGAGGTATAATATGGGACAGTCCCTTGTAATGTGGGACAAAGGGCTTCACATTGGTATATTATGGGTCTGTCCCTCATAATGTGGGCCAGAGAGCTTCACAATGATATACTATGGGTCTGTCCCTTGTAATGGGACAGAGGGCTTCACAGTACCATAATGTGAGTCTGTCCTCGTCATGTAGGAAACAGGGCTTCCCAGTGGTATAATATGGGACAGTCCCATGCAATGCAGAACAGATGGATTCACAGTGGTATAGTATGGGAATGTCTCTCGTCATGTGGAACAGAGGGCTTCATAGTAATATAATATGGGACTGTCCTTGTAATGTGGGACAGGGGCTTCACATTAGTATCTAAATGTCTGTAGCCTGATAAACAAAATAACCTTGCTGCAGCCTACCATCCTCTCCTGAACCCTGATGTCCTAGTCGTCTCTGAAACCTGGCCTAGCTTCACCACAAGGACTGTGAAATTGCTATCCCAGGCTACTCTAGTATTATCAAGCATGACCAACTAGGCAACAAGAGGCAAGGGGGCTTAGCCATCTACATCTCTTCTTCTGTACAGTTCACCCAAATCACGCTACCAAGTCTCCCACACCTGATAGATGCAGCACTAATCAAACTTTCCTACCACATACAAACCCAATTTTAACAGCAGGGACTTACTATCCCCAGTTTTCTCCACTCCTGAAGTCCTGAACTCCTTGTCACCTTGAAATCCCTTGCTAAATATGGTGAGCTCCATATCCTAGGGGATTTCAATTCAAATAGGCTATCCAGCAGCACCTCAAGATCTGCAACCAAGTTGCTGGACTGAACCTATCTCAACTGATCACCGAACCTACTCGACTAAATAAAAGTCATCTAACCACTCCCTCCTGGATTGGGCTCTAACCTCCCACCAGCATCGAGTTGATTGCCTCTGGCACCTACCAGATTCCCTCAGTGACCACCACATGGTTTACATTATCCATAAAATATTCAGAACCAAGTCCTCCTCTCCCAGGATCATTCACACTAGGTCTTTTAAATCCCTGGACCTTCCATCGTTATTATATGAGCTGTCTGTCACTGATTGGTCCCTCTCGAAAATGCCCCATCTATTGCTGAAGCATAGAGCTATTTCAAACTCAAGTTCCTAGCAGTTTGGGATAAACATGCACCACTCAAAAGGTCCTGGGTGAGGGGTGCTCACTTCTCTGGATCACTGCAGAAATCATGACCCTCATCAGAGAAAGAGAGACCAGGCTTGGAAACTTTTAAGGTCACCCAAGATCCCCTTCAGACTAGGCAAATTACCACTCCCTGTGCAACTCATGCACTAGGCCGAATCAGGCAGGCTAAGACGTGTTACTTCCAAGCTTCCTTCCGGCTAACATAAGCAAACCAACTAAATTCTGAAAAGTGGTCAAATCACTCTTCTCTCCACCCTCTCAGCCTCTGGCTCCTAAGCTGTTTGTGGATGGTTCCATCACAGCCGTCCCATTAGTTGTTGCATCTGTCTTTAACTCCTACTTCTCAAGCTGCACCTCAGCCCTACTGTCTACCCTCTCCCTTACAACCAAACCAAAGCTGCAGCCCCGATAAATCTAATTCCACTCCCCCACCTACTTTCTCCTTTGCCATACAACACCCCTGAAGTCCTTGAAGCTTTGATCTCCTTAAATACAAGCAAAGGAAAATGTCCCTCAGGACTAGATGCCATGATGCTACACCTAGAGCCACTCCTGCCATAGCTGCCCCCAGGCTGACCTCTATAACTTCATTTTCTATAGCTCCATTCCCACGGAATGGAAACATGCCACTGTCATCCCGCCGCCAAGGGTGGTGACACCTCTGAACCTGGCAACCACTGTCCTATCTCCTCCTACCTATCCTGGCAAATATCCAAGAGAAACTAGTCCTCTCCAACTCTCCACTTTGCTTAACTCATCCTCCTTTTTTCATCCTACCAGTCAGGTTTCAGGAAGTCCCACCCACAACCACTTCCCCTCCTACGCCTCACCGATGCTATCCTTAAGGCACAAACAAGGGCCATCTCACCTCCGCACTTTTGTCAATTTAGCAAAGGCCTCAACACAGTCTCCCATCCTCTCCTACTAGATAAGCTCTCCACTGCTGGGCTATCCACCATGGTCACCAGTTGGTTCTGCTCCTACTTGGGGAGTCGATCCCAGTCAGTCAAAATTAATGGATCCACCTCCCCTCCCTCCCAGTCATCACGGTGTCCCCCAAGGATCTGTCCTCAGTCTGCTCCTATTCTCAATTTTCTAAATGACCTGCCAACAACCTGCCTACATACCTCAATTCACATGTATGCAGATGGCACAGTCTTGTATGCTACTGGCCCGTCAACCACTGAAATTGAATCCACGTTGCAGCATGAATTCAGTAAAATCCAGCACTGGTTTCATACTAACCAGTTATTCCTAAATGCCAAGAAAATGGTCTCCATGACCTTTGGAACAAGGCAGAGACTCTCTCGGCTCAAATCCCTCCCTGTCTTCTACACTCTGGAAGGGACCACTTTGGAAGCTTGCACTTCCTTCAGATAACTCGGAATCTGGCTGGACCAGCATCTCGACTTTTCTGTACATGTTGACACCATCCACAAAAATTCCATCCTAAATTGGGAGCCGTCTACCACAACTGTGGTAGCATCCCTCTGCCAGCCTGAAGGCACTAGTTCAGAAAATGATTCTCCCTATTTTGACTACGGTGATGTAGTCTTTAGTGCTGCTCCCAAATCCATCCTATCCAGACTGAACCCCTTTTCCACTCTTTCTGCAGATTTGCCCTTAACAGCTTGCCCTCTACTCACCACTGTGACCTCCTACCAGGCCCTAAAAGTGCCCTCCCTCCATCAGCGGTGGCAAGCACACTGCACGCTACTCATAGCAAAGTATTGGTCCCAGTCCCTCCCCATTACCTTAATGCAGTGCTAACTCTTCTTCTCATCTCTGCCTATTCCCTGAGGAAAGCAACACCCTCTTCTCCTAACGATATCATGTATGACCTCATTGGCTGGCCAAGTGGCCTTCAGACATCGTATACCTAAGCTGTGGAACTCCCTCCTGCAAGCACTTGATAAGTGTCCTCACCCACTCACCTCTAACACCTCATAAATGCATACTGCAACTCACCCTGCACATGCCTTCAGTGGTGCTGGCTCAGTACTCTGCCCCAGCATCCCACTACAGAACTGAATTAGTTGCCTCACTTCTATTTGCAGGCTTTGCTTCCTTCTGCATAATTTGATGATTGACATTAGCTGCAAGTCACATTGTTAATGCCCAGACATAATCATGGATAAATGTATATTTGTATGTACGCTCAAATTGTTCAAATTATGTTTTAACCTAGTGTTGTATCCATTCTGTCACTGTACTTGCTTGTGCGTGTCTGTCTCCTTGTGTCCTCTTCCCCAGGATGCACCTGAATTGACCAGTACTCTGCTTCATGTGCCTTTCTGTTAAACTTTTAAATAAATAAATAAATAATCTGTGCCTGTTCCTTGTAATGTGGAACAGAGGGCTTCACAATGATATACTATGGATTTATCCCTCATAATGTGGGGCAGAGGGTTTCATTGTGGTATAATAAGGACTGTCCCTTGTCATGTAGGAAACAAGGCTTCACAGTGGTATAATACAGAGTATCTCATAATGTGGGACAGAGGGCTTCATTGTGGTATATATGGGACTGTCCCTTGCAATATGGGACAGAGAGCTTCATAGTGGTATAATATGGGCCAGTCCCTTGTCATGTAGGAAACAAGGCTTCACAGTGGTATAATACAGGAGAGTATCTCATAATGTGGGACAGAGGGCTTCACAGTGATGTAATATGGGGTTATTTCTCATAATGTGGAACAGAGGGCTTCTCAATGGTATAATTTGGCACTGTCTCTTACATGCAAAATAGAGGCTTCACAGTGGTGTAATATGGGACTGTACTTCACAGTGTGAAACAGAGGACTTTACAGTGGTATAATATGGGAGAGTCTCTGGTAATGTGGGACAGAGGACTTCACAATGGTATAATATGAGACTGTCTCATAATGTGGGCAAAAGGCTTCACAGTGGTATAATATGGGACTGTCTTTCATACTGTTTGACAGGGCTTACGGTGGTATAATATAGGTCTGTCCTTCATAATGTTAACAGAGGGCTTCGCTATGGTAAAAGATGGGAATTTCTCTGGTAATACAGGATAGTTAGGGTATGCACCCCTCACTTTCAGCAAAAGCCAGTGAAAAGGAGTGTGATGAAGAAGAGTAGCCATTCATTTTACCAGATATTAGACCTAGTTATGTATTGTCAACAAAGCAATGTAAACTGCAAGCAGATTAGTATTTAAAGAGCAACTCTGCACTTTGGGGAGATCACAGAGTGTGATAATTAATGGACAACAATCTGGGATGGGGTGGTTACTAGTGGTGCTCCACAGGGCTCTGTTTTGGGTCCTCACTTTTTTAGACCTTCATTTTTGACATGACAAATGACTTATTAAGCTGGACGGTCAAATATGCCAATGATGTTAAACTAGGTGGTCCTTGTGAAACTCTACTGCAAGTTCAAGACCTTCAAGATGACCTCAACCAGATCTCTTAATGGGTCAATAAGCAGGGTATGAGACTGAACACAGAAAAGTGCAAGATTGTGCACCTTGGCAAATGAACTAAAATATATCCTATATGCTATGTGCAAAAGTACTAGGCACCACTTATAATGAGAAAGACCTTGAGGACTATTTCACTGATCTTGTCTGCACTCCATGCGGTTAACACTGCGATCAAAAGACTCCAAAGGTTACATGGTCCATAAAAGAATTAGCACCTTAAATGATGCCAAAGTGCTGATGCCTCTGTTTAGGGCCTATGCCAAACCACACTTGGATATGCATCCTAACTATGGTGTCCGTTTAAAAAGAAGGCTGTAAACAGCTTGAAAAGGTTCAAGAAGGTTTGCAAAAATATTTTAGTTTAAAAACAGAACATATGGAGACCATTTGAAATATTTAAATTTCATGACACTGGAGAACAGAAGATTGAGAGACCTTTTATTTATACACAGTATCATGAGTGATCCTATCTTATGTCTGAGAAGGAATTGAATACAAAATTCAATTAGAGACACCAGAGGTTACCCACTACAGATTGTTGGGAAATCTTTAAACACGGTAAAACATAAAACTTTCTTCATCTTGAGAATTGCAAATCCAGACTTGGTCCTTTCAAAACAAAACTGCGCTCACACCTTGTTGCAACCATAAATATCGCTGTAGCTCCTAAACAACTCCTGTTTCTCCTTATGCACTTGTTACACAACCTCAGCACTTACAATCTACCCAACCCTCTGCCCATTTTCTCTCCTCCTTTTGCCCCCACTTCCCCATAGTTCCTCTCCTTCCCACCTCCCTCCTTGATTTCTGTTTCCTCTCCCCCATATGCCTTGCCCTTTCCTCTACCCTACCCACCTGGGTACCCACTTTTATTCCACTTGTTGATGACACGGCCTGAAGGCTGCTTCTTAAATCACCCATCTCCACCCTGATCCTGTTTAGTCCCTATTTTCCCCCTAGTTCCCTTCCCATGGATAGCACTCCTATTGCCCAGTGCCTTTCTATCTCCAAGTCTCCTATCCTTCTATGTTCCCTCTCCTCCTTGTCCACGCTATGTTCAGCCTTAATCAGTTTTGTACATAATCCCAAGTACAACTCAATGTTTGTAATTTCTTGTATCTGATGGAACAACTACTCTTACTGTATGTTACTCTGTGTTTAACCTCATGACGTGAACCTCTGTAAATGAGCTTTTAGCTCAAAGATTTACACCAAGAAGAAATAAATAAAAATAAAATAAATAAATGTAAATAGCTGCTTACTAACATAATTATCAGCAAAACAAAACGGAATTCAGAAACAGGTTAGATAAATACATTTTAACTGGAGGAAACTTAGTTATTACCTTCATTGAGGCTTCTATAGGAGTGATTATGGGCAATTTGCCTTTTGCTCCTCTACCTTCCTTAATATGTTCAGCATGTGCTTTCATAAATTAGATGTTTAAACTGTTACAATTTACTGGAGAATATATATTTTCCATTTTCAATGTTCCTTTCAAGATCTACAGCACATCTCTAGTCCATCTAAAAAGTCTGTATAAAAATGTGAAAACATTTGCCTTTCCCCAGTTAACCTCACAGTGCCTTTGTTTGTGACAGCATATTGCTGACCATGACAACAGACTGTGATGTCACAAACAACAATTGTGCAGTCAGCAGGAGAGTCAGATATATTTTGAAAGATATTTTGAAAACTCAGTGAAATAATTGCTGCATTTTCTAAAATACTTAGTAGACCAATAACAGGGAAAGTAAAAACAAAAACAAAAAATTACAAATAACTAGAAAACAATACAGTTAAGACATACCTGGTGTAAATCTAGTTTTTTAGCTTTTTATTACAATAGAGAGTTGCTCTTTAAGGTCTGACTGTGTCTCAGAACTGGGAAGACATTTCAGAGATCTGATGCTGTCTCATCAGGTCCAAGGTCAAAGCCCTAACCCCACATTCTTTCTTTCTTATCCTTTCCTTGATAATTGTAGCTTGAATGGGTGGTGTGTGTGGATATAGTCTAGTGGTAACCTTTTTGGCTGTCGGTGGAGCCTACAACCGCTTTGCCTTTAGTAGCATGAAAACAGCTGACCATGGCACACTCCATTGGGCATTTAGGTATCCTTCAGAAAGTCCAACAGAGCTGGGAATACTCCACCACAGTTGGCCACTATGGAGTAACAGGCGCACTATTTCAGCTGTTACTTCTGTATTCCAGTACAAAATTGCACATGCATTGCCTCACAGGCATTCGCAGTTCCAATAGCGCCGACATCTTGGGAATGGCAGAATGCCATTCACCACAACTATGCATGCATGAATGCTGCACATGTGCAGTTACGTCGCTGCTACCATTTTGCAGGCGGCACTCAGCAGCACTGGAAGCGCTAGCTCTCTGGAGCTTTGGAAGCTTGACACAACTATATTAGCTCTGGCTAGAGTTTGATAAGTATGTTACTCCTTTTACAGATCACCATCTCATTATCCCTTATCATGCTGCTGTGTTTTTGATGAGGTGGTACAGAGCACGTAACTAACATTATCTAGTTTTGCCCTATTTTGATAATAAAGAGCCTACAGTAAAATCTGTAATTAGTAACTTAATTTAAAAGGGGTCCCTGCTAGGCTGCATGTCCCTATTAGCCAGTTTTCATAGTGCTCTCCCTTTAGAAAGTATAACTAAACACACCATTCAGTCATTTCATGATGTATGCAGATTTGATTGATTCTAATATTTGTATGCTGTCTGTTGTATTAAAGGAGATAAATAAGTATTTTTACATAGCTAACTGCCCTTCCATATTCCATTCCACACCAGTTATGTATTCTGATATGCCTTGATCAAGTTTTGATAAATAAATAATCTAGCTCTGGAATGCCCTCAGATCTACTAGCGTTCCCACTCTCCTCACCAGCTACTGCTCTATCTTACCATATTTCTAAGACCTTCTATGACAGCAATAACACCATTCCATGCTAGTCGTTTGAATGACCTGGAATGGTGTTATTGATGTCACAGAACGCTCAGGCAGTATGGAAAGAGAGAGCATGCTGAGAAGGGACTCAGGGTAGTTTCAAAGGTAACAAAATTATCTGTTTAACAAAAGGTCAAAAACATATCAGAATATGTAAACACTGAAGGGACAACAGGAGGGCATCTAGTGGTAAAAACTGTTTCCTAATACCTTTAAAGGCTATATGGGCGCTGTTCAACATTTTGCTTCAAGGATTTGATGTCACTAAAGTTACTTATATGACGTTAGCATAATTTATCATGCTGACAGATTAGGCCTCATATTTGGCTATTTAATGTGATGTTGCAATATACTGCTACACTTCCTGCCCCTGACCAAGATCTCTGAAGCAAAGTGCTAGGGCTGTGTGACCAAGTCGGGTGTTTCCATTGTTTTCAAAAACTTCATCGATACTTATAAAATTTGCCAGGAGGTTTCTGGGTTCTGATTGACTGAGAGGTACCTTTGGCCTTGTCCTTATCAGTGCATATTATGCCAACTGGTACCTCATAAGCCACTCAGGACTTTTACAAGACAGGTCATTATGCCAACCTTTGGATTTTAGAACTGGAGCTGGCTAGCCAAGCTGAGAACCTCCTCCCCGGAAACATACACATGCACATACTATCTATTACATTACATAACTAGAGAGCCAAGTCCCCAGACCACTTTAGACAGAAACATTTTAAAATGAAGTCTTTACTCATGCTGCTCTGGTTAAAGCCGACTGCAGTCAAATGAGCAATGCACGTGCCACCAGGAGGTGGCTTTCAAATCATGCTACTGATCACTTCCTCCACAGCACCTTTCAAATGAAAACCTAGACTCTCTCTTCCCCAGTACTTTTATCAATAGTTTATAAAACAAATAAATAATTCCAGCCTGTACAGTTATGAGATGGTGAGTGGCCTGCAGTTACAACCACGATATTGTAAGTGCTATGAGAAAAGTGCTAAAGTGTGGGGGCTGCCATGGGACACGCTTGCTCTCAGTGAAACCTGCCTCTCAGTCTCAGGAAAATGACCGCTCTGAGTGTTTATAAGCAGCAAAGACACCACAAACCAAAACATGTGTGGAGGGTGACAGTCTAATCGTAGTAAGAGCAGCAGTGATGGGCAGATAACCTGAGGAATATATAGGAGCCCTCTATTGGCAATGAAAACACTTGTGAAAGTACTTTAACAGGGGGGCTACTTTTACTATTTCAGTTATAAAAAACTTCCTTTTAAAATATTTTTGACATTTCTTTTGTTCTTTTTTTTAAATAATTAATTGGGGACCCATTTTATAAGTGGAATAAGACACTTCAATGTGTGGTTTATGGCTAGAGCACTTCCCAAGTGCTAAAGGTAAGTGTCTTGTCCCTCATTATGTGTCAGCAGCATGCTGTTATCAGCCCATAAACCACACCTCATTGTGTCTTATTCTTACATAATACTTGCCTGCTGTAAGGCAACCTGCAGCTGATGCACCAGTGGTGATGCAACTGCTTATGCTGGCTGAGATCTTTGTTTAATTTTACTCTGGACAGGTGCATGATCTATTTGCTATGTCTGTTCTGACTGTGCCTCATACCTAGGGAAGACATTTAAGGGATCTGATGCAATTTCACTAGGTCTGAAGACAAAGCCCTCCCTCCATATTTTTCTTCCTTATCCTGTCCTTATTATGGCTACAATGAGTCAATGTGTGGGGGTAGAGTTTAGTGTCTAACTTTCTAATGGCCTCCTCCCTTCCACACTGCCATTTCATTACTCCTCATCAACCTGTAGTGTTTTGACTTCAATTCTGCTACTCCTCACAGTCTTAGAAGCCACTTTGGACTGTATCTACTAGTGTATGCATCTCAAGTCATGGAAGATGCATATGAATGCACAAAGCCTATCAGCATCTATAGGTAACTAAAACAGATTTTCTGGTTTGCATCTGCTATTTTCATTTTAATAAAAAATAGATCTTCACATGTTTTTAAGGCTAAATAGACAAATTCTGTTATCTGGGGCAAGACAAGGCATTCCAAGCAGGATTTATTCCATCTTAATTCATAGTAGCAGTCCACATATTGGGAGGTCCCCATATTGGAAGGTTTAAATACTACTTCAATGAGCATTTAAACTAGGTAAGGGGAGGCTGTAAAACAAGGAAAGCAACAATCCCCAAAAAATGATGGCGAATCAAGGAGGGAGGGCTCTAGAAGAGTGAACTATTCTAGGGCAAGAAACAGGGGTGGGGACAAGAAAGAGGAAAAGAAGGCATAGAGCAGGTAAGCAAGAGTAAAGGATTAAAGGAGATGGAATGGAGAAGATAAAATGGAAGAATTTAATCAGGAAACTTCAGTGAACAGCACAGGAAAGAAGAATGGGAGCCGGAACAGAAATGGAGGGAGTAAGGTATGGAAAGCCATGTGTTCCAATGCTCAGTCTTGGAATCACAATTCCGAGACCTGTAAGCCATCATGGCAAAGGCTAGCCTGGTTGGTGGCCATAGCAGTCATGGTGCACTGACAATCACAACTTAGACATGGCCATACCTGGCTACTCTCTGTTCAGTAGAGACAAGGGGCAGAGTATGGGAGGAGGGGTTGTATTGTATGTGAGTGAGGGAATCAAGGCCATGGAGATACAGAAGCACCCAGAAGAAAGTATGGGCAGTAGGTGTTGTAGGTCTGGGGCCACTATTTGTACTTGAGTAGTTTATAGACATCCAGAACAGGGAAAGGAGCTGAATAAGGCACTTGGGAAGCCATAATCATAATGGCAAGTAGGGGAGTTGCTACTAGTTGGTGGCTTCAATCTGCCAGACATGGAGTGGAGCACCTAACTGTAGCTTTTAAGAAGCCATCCTTGACTCTTACAATGGGCATTTTTTTCAGGCAGTTAGTCAAGGAACTCTTTAGGTACAGGGCAGTGCTGGACCTAGAGCTTACAAACAGGGACAGCATTGCAGACATCACAGTGAACAGCTCCCTAGGTTCCAGTGATCACTATACAGTGTGATTTAACATAAAGACAGGAGCAGAGGCAAATCACACAAGGAGGAGGGTCCTGGACTTTGGAAGGCTCATTTAAAGAAATGGGACACTGTCTCAGAAACTGCCTCATGGGGCGGGGTTACGAGGGAGGGGTGGAGACACAATGGGCAAAAATAAAGGAGGGCACAATTAAGACTACTAGCCTTGTTTGAGGGAAGTGAGTAAAAGCAGAAGAAGAAAGTGACCATTATGGTTCTCTAGGGAAGTAGCCAAGGTGGTGAAGGAAAAGGGGTGGCATTCAGGAGGTATAGGGGACACACAGAGGGAGGAAGACAGGAGGTATATCAAGTACTACAGAGGGAAGCAAGAAAGGCAGCATGGGGACAAAGGCGCAGTCAGAGCAAAGGATAGCTAAAAAGGATTACTAAAGGGGATAAGATTTCCTTCAGATACATAAGTAAGAAGAGGAAAGCAAGGGAGGGATAATGAGGTTAGAAAGGCAGAAGGGAGAACTGTGAAGAAGAGGACCAAAAAAAAGCTACCATCCTGAAAAGATACTTCTGCTCAGTCTTCACAGTGGGTGGGGGCGTACCACCAGGGAGCAACAGGAATGGGGGTGGACACAAGTTCATTTTCAGAGGACAAAGTCCTGAAAGGACTTGCAGCTCTGAAGTTGTACAAGGTCATAAGACAGGACAGTATATGCTAGAGGTCACAGAAGCAACTCAGGTGGGTGGTATCTGCCCCACTGACAGCCTTATTCAACAGGTCACTGGACACAGGCATGATTCCAGAGGACTGGAGAAGAGCTGACATGGTCCCCTCTGCATAAGAGCAGCAGCAGGGAGAAGGCTAGTAGTAGTGGTAGTAGTAGTAAGACCTTCATTGTTCTACAGGATAGAACAGTTAGGGCTGGAAGCCCTGTTTATAAAAGTTGTCCTGTTACAGTGGCATTGTTGCACAAATCTTATAACAGTTGCAGAGTTAAATTACCTAAGTCTAAGCAAGATCCAGGCAGCGTTTAGGAAGAATTATGGATTGGGTAATATACATTTATTTGTGAGTACACAATTACATGTTATATGGGAAAAATGGCCATGCCTCAATTTAAAAGCAGTTGCATGTTAGCAACTATAAGCTAGTCATTCTTACTTCAATGGTATGGAAATAAATGGAGAACCTGCCAAAAGGATGGGTAGAGTATTTTGAATCTAGTGGGCTGCAAAACCACATGCAGCATGGAATCACAGGTGGGGGAGGGTCATGCCAAATTAATGTGATTGATTTCTTTGACTGGGAGATTAGGAAAATAAATCAGGGGATGACAGTGGACTTGTCCTATCTGGACTTTAGCAGGACCTCAACACTGTGCTACACAAGGGACTGATAAAGAAATTGAGCAGCCTAGAGGTGGGGTCCAAAGTGATGAATTGGGTTAGAAACTGGTTAACAGATAGGCGCTCTGAGAGTGGTGGTTAGTGGCACTCACTGTGATGATCAGAGAGTGACCAGAGGGTGCCGAGGGCTCAGTGCTGGGACTGGTGTCTTTAATGTCTTCATAAGTGACATTGCAGAAGAACTGGAAAGCAAGTTATGCCTTTTGCAGATGATACCAATGTCTGCAATAAGGTGTACAGCCAAGAGGCGTGGAGAGCATATGCAGGGGTTTTGGAAAACTCAATGAATGGTCAAGAGCATGGCAGCTGGGGTTCAATGCCAAAAGTGCAAAATCACACATACAGGGCACAAGAAATGAGGAGTTGAGTATAGGATGGGTGGTAGGGATACTGACAGTCACTAAGCAGGAAAGAAACCTTGGGGTTATCATAAAATGATGACCTCAAAGTGGCAGGGCAGTGTCACATAGCATTGGGGGGGCTGGTGGGATACTGGAGTGCATAGGGAGGGATAGCTCCATCAGGAGGGAGGGAGGAGGTGGTGTTGTCACTGTATCACTCACTGGCAAGACACTACCTGGAGCACTGTGTCCAGTTTTGGAGGCCACACCTCAGAAAGGACATAGACAGTGCACAGGAAGTCCAGTGGAGAGCAACTAAAATGGTGCAGGGGTTGCATGAGAAGCCCTATGAGGAGGAACTGGGGATCTCAACATGTATAGCCTGGAAGAGAGGAGAGGGAGAGGGAGAGGTGACATAATGGAAACCTACAAGAATCTGCCTTGAAAACATATTTATTTAGCCTGGCATTTATTTAATTTATGAAGTTATCGCTATAATTAGAATTGAACTGTTTTATAGATCATATTGTTTTGAAGTTTTATGTACAATGCTATGATCACTTGTGGAATAGCATTTAACAAATAACGTTTGTTTTGCTAACTTACAAGGATGAGCAGGGTGCAGAAGGAGTCTATTTCAAATAAGTAAGAGCACCAGGACCAGGGGCATGCAATGAAGTTGGGTGGGGTTTAAGAGGGATGTGAGGAAACACTTCTTTCTGAAAGAGTGGTAAACACCTGGAACAGACTGCTAGCAGATGTGATGGAGGTGAACACAGTGGGGGCTCTAAACATGCATGGGTTAGATGCAGGGTATATTAGTAAATATACATTTCACAGCCAGATTGCAAGCATGGTCAATATAGTAAGAAGGACCACTACCGTGATAAACTTATCACCTGAGGGGATTTATGAGCTCAGTGGATTGGGGAGTAGACTATAGAGTCTTTATTCTCCTTGGTTCATCCAACCCAGGTACATTTACTTACTGGTTTGCTATGTGCTGTAAACTCCCTGTAGAATTATATATTTTTACAGAAATGACGAGATGTAAAAACATAACACAACAGTATGTAAGATTCTGCAGTAACCACATATATAGCACACAAAGGACATAAAGTCAATACCAACATCAGTACAAAATTGTTTCAGAAGCAAGCACACTGGGAAATGAAATCAACTACTCCGTTAGTTGAATCTTAGAACAGGCAGAAAATTCAATGTGTCTTAGCCCTAGTGGACTCGCATTCCAGGTTTTGTAAAATGTGTGTTAAAGTTCTCTTGAAGATAATGAGTCCATACTAATGGAGGAACTGGTAGAATTTCTTGAAGGGAATGGACTACAAGACTTCAGTCAGCATGGGTTCATGAGGGAAGTCTTGCTAAATGAATCTTATTGACTTCTTTGAGTGGGTGACCAGGGCAGCAGACAAAGGTCATACAGCCAATATAATAATACTGTACAGAGATTTTAGCAGGCCTTTGACCAAGTGCCTCAGAGGAGACTCATCAAGAAACTAAGAGACTTGATGTAAAGAAAAATGTGTTGAATTTGGAGGAAATCTAAATGAGGGCAGAAAATGGAGGGCAGTAGTAAACGTTGAGCTAATGGAGGAAGATTACAAACAAGGTATTGCAGCGATCAGTGCCAGGCCTGTCCTTCTCAATGGCTTCATATGCAACATAGAGGAAGGCATGAATAGGCAAGGTCTGCCTCCTCACAGACAATGTAAAGAACTGACGGGGTGACACAGAGGCAGTTATAAGAGAACTTACAGGAATCTGTGTAGGATGGAGAGCTGAGCTTTAATAGAAGAAAAGGAAGGTGATGAATATTGGAAAAAGCACCCAAGGCACAGGAGAGGGACAAACAGCAGAGGCAGAGAAGTAATCATTCCACTGAACAGGCTGCTGGTGAGACCACGTCTTGAGTACTGGACAAGAACTGGAGTCCTCATCTGAGAAAAACAGACAAAGTGGAAGCAGTACAGCACAAGGTAACCAAAGATTGTCCAAGGTTTAGGGGGCATGATATATGAGAGGATGTCGAACATGGACATGTACACCCTGGAGAAAAGGATGGGATTGACATAATAGAAATGTAAAAGTACCTGCATGGGTAAACATGGTTGACGTCACAAACAAATTTTCCTTGAGCTCAAATACAGGGATGAGGTGGTACATGGGGAGGGGGGGGACCAAACCTAGCAGTAGCAGGAGAGATTCAAGAAAGATGTCCATAAGGTGGAAGGGGACAACATATACATATTCTTGATTAATGGTAGTGCCAGGACAAGAAGACACGACATGAGACTGAGGGTGGCCGCCTAAGGAAATGTCAGGAAGTTCATTTTACAGAAAGGCGGTGGATGCATGGAATAGCCTGCCCCAGGAGATGGTGGCAGCCTGCACAGTGGCAGGCTTCAAACATGCATGGAACAGAAACAAAGGAATAATAGCGATAGGAAGAAAAAGCTAAAGCCAATGACCAGATAGGGTCACTAGATAACTTCATTAGGCAGCTTAAATGGGCAGAATGGATGGGCCTAGTAGTCCTTATCTGCTGACAGCATTTATGTATCTTGCATAAATACCTTTACATGAAAAATGGTGGACAAGTGGAAAAGTTACCAGAAGGAGTGATAAGGGCCAAATCAGCAAGCATTTTCAAGGAGAATGGTACAAGCATATGGGCTTAGTAAGAAGGGGGCAGAAACACAGGGGTGGAGATGGCCAGCAGTGCCAAGCAGAGTAGCCAGGTAGGGTGGGCAAACTAGATGGACTAGTATGCCTTTATCTACCAGAAATCACTATGTATCTATGGCAAGTGGTCATAAAAGCTACTGTAAGTACCTGGAGGCCCAAGAACACTTGTATAATTAGAAACCAACCCACGATCTTAGTTATCATTTTGTCAGATAAAATCATTTCTCTTTGGTGACCATTGGTGATATTTTAACTATCTTGTTGCTTCATTTTTCCAACCACCTGTTCCTTTACTTTCTCAGTTGGTTGCCTCTCATAAAGGGCAGTGCTACAGTGATGGAAGAGGAGGCAGATGTTCTGAGCCTGAAGTAACAAGTTCAGTGCTAATATACAGATGTTAATATCAGTGTAAACATACTGCGTCTGAAAAACCTTTTAAACCACTTCGAAGATGTGCAGCTATATCAAGAGCACTTAAGTTGGCAAGGATGTACAGACACACACCCACACCCATGCACACACAAACACACACACTTACTTTCATATGAGGAGGATGAAATGCTGTTGAGTATCAGCTACTGCTTAACGTGGTTTGAAGACATCCCTGTCTATTCACCAGTACAGAACTGGGCTGGAAAGACACAGCATACCCCTCAGCATCTCAACACCTAAATATGGGAGTCTGTGTGGGATAAAGAAACCACGTGAGATACCTCATCACGCCATGCAGCCAGAAACTGAGTGCACCAAGGAAATTAAGACTTTTATATTCATAAAGTTTTCTGTTGCTTTAGAAATAAAAAAAGATTGTTATTGTCTGGCCCAGTGGAGTC
Organism: Neoceratodus forsteri; assembly: GCA_016271365.2. Taxonomy (NCBI): domain Eukaryota; kingdom Metazoa; phylum Chordata; order Ceratodontiformes; family Ceratodontidae; genus Neoceratodus; species Neoceratodus forsteri. The sequence goes on along the minus strand of CM028132.1, from coordinate 486,607,711 downwards.
GTTAGAGTACATTGCATTTCCATGTGGTTAATATGGGTTCACTGTGAAGCCCATCCTACAGCACTTAGCCAGTAGAGTCTAGTGAATGCTATGGAGGTAGCATTTGTGCCTCTGGAGGAAAGAGACAGCTGTGTTAGTGCTGAAGTGCCTCCTGCAGGGAGGAGGAGAGCACTGGATGTCTTGGATGACCATATGATGACCTCACAGAACCTACACTAGGACTGTTAAAATCCGTCCTCTGTAACCATATCTCGCAGGCTTCAGCCTGTGGCTGCACCTGACCCCCCACAACCATTGCTGCACTATGACAATGGGCCCTTCTGGTCCTGCTGCCAGTTTTCTTGTCTCTGGCCTCTGTCTTTGATCCAGGCCACTGCCTAACTGCCACACACTGGACTGCACTGTTTACCTGCCTGTCGTAAATACTCATCTCTAACAACCACTGTATTGTGTGGCACCTCTTGTAACTGTTATACATTGTTACACTTCCTGCACTGTTCTGCATCACATCCGACTGTTGTAAATATCTTGAACCTTATTGCCCGTTGTACTATACTCTGTATCAATTGTATGGTGTGATATATTCTTCGCACCTTTGTTGGTACACTATAATGTCTGACACTGTTTTCTATTGTATTGTACTCTATGATGTGGAGCCTTTATAAAGGAGTCTTTGACTCAAAGTAATAATTCTGACATGTTCAATAAATAAATAAATAAATATGATGTCCTGCTCCCACCCCAGCTCTGATGTGCCTGGGCATAGACTAAGGCTAATGTCAGGGAGGTTGGCAGATCAAGGAGAAAAATTCTCTTTGATCGTCATTGTCCCCACATCACCAGCCATGAAGATTGATCCTGGCTTCTCCCCACTTTAAGAGGAAATTTGATAGTAATGTCTGGGATCTTTATCCCTGGGACACAAGTCAGGTGCTGAATGGAAGCTGAAAATGGAAGGAGGAATAAGGTGTATTTGGTGAGTGGGAAATAAATAGGAATTAAAAAATAATTATTAATAATTATTTTATTGAATTTAGCTTTTAAATCTTGGTGTGCAATCTGTGATAGCAACAGCTCAGTGTAGGATAGAGGGCTTCTGAGAGGTAAGATGTGGGTAGTCTCTCCTAATGTTTGATAACTGAGAGGTACAACTAGAACATGAACATGAACATTCATGTTCCTGCTTCCTCATAAAACTGATGGCAGACATGGCACTATCCCTTCTTTTACTCCAACCACCCAAAATGGACATGTGGGAGGGTCTAGAGCTCTCCTGCTAACAGTACTGAACTAGTAGGAGTTAGTTGACCACCATCTTAAGCATGAAAAGGCCATTTTGTAGTCACACTAGGGAAATAAAAGACTAGCTGAGAAGCAAAACATCAGCAAACCATACTGCTACCTGGGAGACCCAGGTTCCTGAGTGGACTTAGGTGGAACTGCCCTGGCAAATATATTGGAAGTATACATATTGCCTATAACACACTCATGAGTCCTACAAAGTATGAAAAGTGTCTTTGCCTGCTGTTTTTAGTCTTTGCAGATTTCTTGTGAGGCCTTTTGGTACTTTACAATCCTACTTAATGCATAGCAAATTAAAAATCCCTTAATGGCAATTTGCATATATTACCCATGCTACATGGTATCATGGGGTATGGATAAATTATATTTATTCTTTTTATGTTTCTTCATTAGGCAAAAATACACATGAAGCTTCATAACTTGATTCCAAGCCATAGACATTTCACTGAAAAATAGATTTACACAGGATCAGTCTCTTTCCTTCCCTTGTAACACAATCAGGGAATCTTCCAACCTGATGTAAACAGTAGTTTAAGGAAATGTCATCGAAAGACTAATTGCGACCATCACCACACACTAAATTTCAAAAGATAAGTCTAGAAAAGTCCCTGGGTAACATACCCCAAAAAGTCCACCCGTGACTTTGCAGTAGTCAGTAAAATCAGAAATAGTTCATTAATTAGCCTGATGATAAGAAAGACTCATTATTTTTACCACAAAAGTAAATTAAGGATAATTTGAGTGAACTTAATAACCTACTTATTAATCTTTTGTGCAGCAGAGCTCAAGTCAAATAAACAGATTGTAACTTAAACACAGCAGAATTATTTGATAAGGACTCTTAGAGGAACAGATACAGTAATTGTGAGCTAGGCAGGGCCCCCAATTTCAGAGGACAAATATCAGGGTAGCTCTGAAATGCCACACACTGCTGTGTACCCAGGACTGGAGTGTATGGCACATGTAGCACCTACAGTCTCTTGTCCATGTGGTTGTGGCCATTTTAGTTAATTGGGCCTCCACCTTCAGTACCATGCAGCCTAGGGAACTGTCACCCAGCACAGGTCAGTAAGCATAGGAAAACCAGGAGCAGTTTCAAAATTCATAAATAGCATTTTATTTTTCTGAATAACAGCAAAATTAAAAATAAAAATGTTCAGTATAATTATTTACAAAGGCAGTACAGAGAAAGCAGTCCTCCTTCTGAGTTTTCTTCTTGGTTTCAAATCTCAGTCTCTCTCTCTCTCTCTCTCTTGCAAAACATTGCTGCTCTTTTTATAACAAGTCTTTGCAGGGAGCTCGTTAAGAGAGCCTGCTTCTCACAGAATGTTCTTGTAAAATTACAGAATGTTCTTGTCAGTTTCTATAGCAGGTGTAGCAAAAGAACATAGTAACTCAGAACTGACCTCTTGTTTACAGCTCTGCAAAAGGCTTAAAGCGGCATCTCAGATTAACTCCTTGAGTTCCAAATAGCTTTTGCAATCATTTTAACAGTATAACTATATGCAGTTTTAAACAAAGGGATCCCAGTGCCAGTGACATTTCCAAATAAAGAGTCACATACTGTATATTTTTTACCTGCAGATATACAAGAGGGACGTAAAGACAGAAATAGCAAGGAAGGCAGAGAGACAGCAAGAGGCAGAGAATTGCAGAAGTGTCAGCATGATCAGTTCCTAGGTCTCACAAGAAAATTTGGTTATGCAACCAGACAGAGAGAGGCAGAAAAGGAGAGGATAAAACAGATCCTTGTGTTTAAACTCTTTCTGCATAACAAGTGGGACAGAGCCTTATTCAACCCTGTCACAGGAACTAGAAGGATAAAGATAAAATGTGCAAACATTACAGTTTACCAGTCACAGGCATCTTAAATTCTGTACAAAGCCCCTTATAACCTGCCCTGGAGATAATATTTATTGCAAAACACCGTTAGCAAGATTTAAAAGGAAAAGCATTAACTGTAATGGTTGAATCATGAAAGTATGCTAGATAGACAGTGTACCAACTGATATATCTCTGCTCAGTCCCCATTATCCGACTTTGATTCTGCCTGTTATGCAGCAAAATCTTCTTTGATTTTAGTTAGTCTTTCCTCCTTCCACAGGATGATTAAACAAATAGATATCACCAGCATATGCAATTTCTAGATTTGCAGGCAATTATTTATCTAATGTAATTTGTTGACTAGGACAGGCACACTGAGCTGGGTCTCGTTTTCGAGGTGTGACCGGGGAAAGGGATTAGGGAAGTTACATTCAGAGTTTACATAAATGTGAACACAAGGTTACATTCAGAGTTTACATAAATTGTGAACACAAGGTTACAGTCAGAGTTTACATAAATTGTGAACACAAGGTTACATTCAGAGTTCACATAAATTGTGAATACAAATAGAGGTAGACAATCAATACAGAAAGATACAGTAATAACTTTGTAAACACAATGTGATATAATGGAAATTTGAATTACAGACAAAGCTATACAACTGGTGTACATAGAATGGTAATTTGTAGTACACATAGGATCAATTAAGATGTACATGGTAAGGTGGTAATGCAGGTGCAGTAAATTGTGATAAGGGAATATAGTAATCTCTGGAGTTGGAGAAGAGTACAATGGGGGGTAGTAAATGAGAGAAGATGTAAAGTGGGGGAAATTAGTAAGGGATACAGAGTTGAAAGGGAACAGGGGTGTATTTTCTATGGGAGGGGTGTAGTGGAAGGGTAAGGAGGTGATGGTAGGAGAGGAGTTGTCGAGTAGGAAGCAAAGGAATACAAAAGTACAGGTTGTTTGGGGGTAGAAAGTGCAATAAGAGGCTAGAGTAACTGTAAAAATGTGCTTGTAATTGTAGGGAGTGTGAAAGAAAATTAAACAATGGCACCTAAAAATCTGGCATTTTATTAGCTAACTGGATCTTTCAGTGTGAGTAAATTCCAGCATAACTCACTAAAAGACCCAGTTAGCTGCTTCCACAAACAAAACAAAATTCCTCTTACCACACAATGTTCCAAAATCGAAACATTACAACCACCATCTTTGTAACCAGTAATGGCGTTGGTAAATCTGAACTACTACTAAAACATGACAGGTTTAAATACCAGTTTTGAATTAGCTGCTAATCAAGAACTACAGGCTAAATATTTGACTTGATCATAGCTCAAGACAGTGAAGCCAGTGAAACAGAAGAGTCTGAAAATGACGAATTTTCCTCACACAGCACTCACCGCAGGCTAAACTCTCAGAATCAAGCTACACTTAGGCCTACAAATCTCTTCAGCCACAGGAGTCACATCACAGGAAATGGAGCCTCTAGCCGATCTAGTCATGTGACCTGTGAGACACCAAATGAATAAGGTACAGTACATCACACCTTGCAGTCAGACACAGTTCAGTAAATAACAAGCATTTGCCAATGCAGAACGTTCACTTGCAGGTATTTGCAGTGGTGTTTGGTACAGGTACTGGCTTCAGAGGAGCAAGAACAGCAGTGAGAGCAGCAGGTGGTGCATGGTGGAAGCTGCACCATAAATGCAGCAAGGAGATGTTAGTCAGAAGAAGCCACTCCTGCTGGCCTTAGTGGACCGGGACAGAGAGTGCCAGTGGCAGGAGCTGCCATTAGAGTAAAGCCGTACCACAATATTGTTAGAAGCCAGGGAGGGGAATTTCAGAGGAGTGAGGACTGGGAGAGAGAGTGTGATGGTGGCAGGAGCCGACAAGTAAATCTGCACCGTGGCTAATGTAGAAGCCTGGGGGCAGGGTCAGAGGAGTGAGTACTGGGGAGAGAGGTGTGGTGGGTGGCAGGAGCCTAGGTTGCCAACTCCCAAGTACAAGCTATAGGATTTTAGATGCCCCGTGGTGAGTTTTAGGCTTTTATTTAACTGTTACTTAATACTCTGCAGTTTATGCAGCATGATTCTTATGTCATTCAGGTATTAGCAGAACAGAAACTGGGTGCCATTTTAATTTGGGAAGAATGAGTCAAATCTGTCCAAATAAAAGGCACCTCCCGCTCCACTCTGCGAATATCTGGGATCTATCAGTTACTTGCACAGGTTGCACTGGTTCCCAGTTGTGGGTACAAGACCATGCTGCATGGGGAAGGTGTTGCCAGCACATGCATGGGGGTGCAGTCCCTGCATGGGAGGGGTGGGGACTCAAAGACCCTTTGTAGGTAGGGCTGTTATAGAAACTCTTTTGTTCCACCCACAATCACAATAAACATAGAAACATGGGTTTGATGGCAGATGAGGACTGATTGGCTTTGGCCCACCCAGTCTGCATATCCCCCATCCCATGCATGCTTGAAGCTCTGCTTCACTTCTGAGGGCCACCACCTCCATGGAATACTGCTCCAGGCAAACACCACCACTCTTTCAGTGACAGAGGAGACAATGACCCCCACCAAAGAAGAATCCATTCCATAACCCACCCATTCCTTCTTTCCTCCTCAGCCTGGTGCCTGCCCCTTCATTCATTCAAATAAAAATTCATCAGAAACTTTTATTTAAACTTGCCTAAAAGATGGTCATACAAACACTGACTGAGGAGGAGGACTTGGTGACAGGAAAGCCTTCATCTGACTCTGCCCTGTGGCTGCTCCTGTTGTCTCTGCTGCACTCACAGACTGTACTGAGAAGAGGACAGGGCATGAGCAAGCATTGGGTGGCAGCTGCAGCAGGCCATGGTCCAATGGAGAGCAGGCCAGATGGGGAAGAGAGAGAGTATGGAGAACTTCGCACCACTGGCATATGCCAGGGAGGGAGAGATGTTTTATTTCAGGGCTGAGTTCAGGGCAGGCACTGGGCAGGCAAGCCAAGGGGCAAATTTGAACCACCAGTCCAAAACATCTGCTGTCTTCAATCTATGATGCCACGGAAACTGTCAGATGCCATGGCCGCACACACACACACTGATTGACTGCAGTCACTGACAGCTCAGGAGGGGAATCTCAGGAGGTCAGAGGGAGGATAGGTCATGTCAGTCACACCACAGCTAATATAAAAGTGCCAGCAAAACCAGGATGGGTGGTAACCCTATAGAGCTACCAATAAGTAAAGTCACACTGTGGCTAATGTAGAAACCTGGGTGGGTGGCATCAGAGGAGCGAGAACCAGGAGAGAGCGTGTAGTGGGTAGCAGGAGCCACTGATAAGTAAAGCCACACCACAGCAATTGTAGGCCTGGGGTGGCAGAGGAGCAAGAACTGGAGAGAGAGAGAGAGAGAGAGAGAGAGATTGAGGCATGTGCAGGAGCCACCACGAGTAATACGCCACACCCGCTATTGTAGAAGCCTGGGGGTGGCAGGAAGAGTGAGGACCGGGAAAGAGAGTGAGGTGGGTGGCAGGAGCTGCTAATAAGTAAAGGCACACCACAGCTAATGTAGAAGCCTGGGAGGGATCAGAGGAGCAAGGACTGGAGAGAGAGAGAGTGCAGGGGTGGTAGGATGTCATGCCCAGAGTTGGCTAAAGAAAGAAATGAAGCACTATCTCATTGGAGCAGTTCATTTATTTCAACTACAGAACATGCCACGTCAGCGAGCAAGAACTACTGTCATAACCAGAGTGCCTGGTCATTAGTGTACACTGCCAAGCCCATTGCAGTTTTAGCTGTAATTGGCTTGGCAGCGACACACCTCTAAAATGCCATCAGTAGCAAGACAAGTGCAAGCCGCAAGTAAACACAGAAAGGAAATACTAGAACCAGAGCTGGAAAAAATGAAGCGACCACAATGAAGCAGACAAGGTCGATGCTTTAATAACTGGTGTGCAGAAAAAAACATCATAATAGACCCACACACAGTCAGCATTTCCTATACAAACTAAGTACTAAGACAGATCTATAGTACAGTACAAAATTCAGTTGTTCAAGAATATAGTTTCAGCAGCTATATAAGCTTGCAGTCTGGACTCAACCATCATAAAAATAATCTCCCATCAGAGGTCCATGAATCTGATGACTGGGAAAGATCATGCTGCACATCACCCCCCAACACTGAACAAGAGTTAAAAGTTCCTTAGAAATTCCCCAGCATTATTTCCTAATATAGACACAGGTCTTGTTAGAAAGCATGGATGGATATCCAACTGCAAATGGCGAGACATGGGAATGAGGGAGCTTCAGTGGACTCTGCACTACAGAACAAAAACTTAAAATGAAGAAACAAAAACCCATAAAAATCCATGACCCCACCAAACAAAATACTTGAGGTTTCTTGTGTGAACAACCAGGCAACCCATTGTACCCTGTTTAAAGCTTTGTAAAATGGTTTAAATTGCCACCAAAGCTCCCTTCTTTATTCTGCCTTCCTAGAAAACAGCCTTAGGAATGCTTGAGCAAGCTAGAAACATGGTATATGACAGAACCCATGGGTTTATTTCCAAAGCTCCATGCTGCCCAGGATCTGCAGGGAACCACCCATTATGAGCTAACACAGTGACTCTTTAAGTGATGCTGGGTTGCAAGCCCATGAGATTATGATCATCACCGACCATAAAATGAATCATTTTTGCAATCATACTGGAGACCCAGTTTAGATGAGTGTTTCAGTGGAGCTCGATTCTTGTAGAAATCGCCTCCAACTAAATAAAATGGCTGATTCAAAACAATTATGCACAAAGCCATTTTTTACAAAACTTGTGAGAATCAGCCATCAACAAGTGCCATGCATTTTGAAAAATGTTCTTCAGCTGCTCCTCTGGAATTGAACCTCCATGTCCATGACCAGCTACAGCTGTAAACAAATAGAAAAAATGCATCAAACTAACCCCAGCATACTCACACCCGAAAACTCAGCATCAAATGCCAAACAAAACTTGCAATAAACATCAAAATTCATTACCTTAGCAAAATGCCACCTGCAAAATAAAATTAAAATTCCTAACTTGCAGCATGATGCAACCTTCTAGAAAAGGAAAACATCGAGACAAGTTAATGCAAATGGTGGTTTTCTGCAGCCAGACCTTTGGACCAATCCTTCAAGTAGCAATGAGACCATCATCTCAGTATGACAAAAACCTTCAAAATAAAACAGACCTCTATTGCATGGAAACCTGTGAGCAGTTCATCTCTGAAATAGAAGAAAACTTCAAAACAAATTTGCAGGAACTCCCCAGTTCCATGCTGTATCCTCCAAGCAGCATATCCTCCCACTTCACATCGACACCAGAAACTGCAAGACTAAACCCTTCTGAGAGAACACAGAAATAATGCCTCTTGGCCCACAATGCCGCATCTCAGCAAGTTCATTATTCACAGAACCATAAACTTTACATGCAATTCAAATAGTTAGCTGCTTCAGTTTCTCTGACCGATTGAGAAATGCAACTCGACCTGTTAAGCACTGTAAGACTGTTCACTTGTCAATCAAGTAACATTGCTTCATGGTACTGCAACTGATTGTTTTGTGTTTGTAAAATATCTAGATTGAATGCCTCCATTGCACAAGTGTAGCACTTCTTTGCGTTCTCTGAAGCAAAGTATTTTTTACTGTCACAGCTGCAGAAAGTTCTTTGTTTAAGAACACAAATTCATTAATTTGCACATTTGTGCATCTAGTTACTTATTCACAAATAGTGCTGCAGGGTTTTACAAGCTCATTCACTAGCTTGTTTACGGAAATGTTTATGCATTTGTTACAAAACATATGGGCTGTCATATGGCCCACTGTTACCTAATTCCCAAACGTATAGGGCTATCTTGTGCCTACTACTAAATGATCACAATTACAGTTATTGCTATGGAAAAAAGACTTTCTTTTGTGTAATTAATATTTCCCTATTTATGTAAAAAAAAAAAGAAAAAATGTTTTATTTCATTTTTGGTCTGTAGTTTTCCCCATGTGTAGAATTGAATAATCCACACCAGGGTGTGGGTTATGTTGTAATTTTCCACTTCTGGTGTGGATTAGGTCACTCAGCAAATCATACCTGGCATGAGTAAATCCCAGCATAACTCGCAATCCTGTCATGGATTACTGTTTAATTATTTTAATCAGGATTGAATTGCATGAAAAGCCTTTCTGCACTGTTGTGTAGAAAATTAAGATCTGGAAAACAAAACATACATGTGCCATCTGTGAGATGAAGCTGTCACTTCAATTTAGCTTCCTGTAAAATATTGTCCTTCACATGTGGTCCAGCCATTACAGTTAGATGGTCCTGGGTTGCTCCTGGTCTTTGTTTCCATCTAGGGTTAATTCTTAAGATTAGCCCAAGCAAGTCCAGGTCCAAAAGTGATTTTAATAACTCTGCCACATATTATACAAGGTTTAGCCTCTAACCCTTCCAGGACTCCCAGCGAGCGAATGTTGGTCAGACGGTTCCATCTTCTATTTGTTCCAATCAAAGGTGAAGAACTGTATTTTCCTTGATAATACCAGAACCGCAGCTGCCAATTTTTCAGCTGTTTCTTTTGCCAGATGGTTTTCGAAGACATCAGCTCTACTTTTGTTTCCAACATTGTGACTCTACTATTAAAAGAGTCCATTTTTGTCCAGTTCTTTAACACATTTTCTAACACAGCACTGTTCAGAGGTTCCGCACCATCACCAGTGCCGTTCACAATGTTGCCTCACTCTATTCCCTGCTGCAGCTTGCCCTGCTATCTTTTCCACAGTTCTGCATTCGCTGCTTAGCATAACTTCCCATGTTGGTGATACTCAAATTCAACAAGGTAGGTAAAGTTGTACTTCTTCTACAATCTGGTGCACTTTAGAAGTTAAAAAATCACTTATAAGTGAAAACAAAAAGTGGAAGCAAGAGCTCTCTGACTTGTGTCCTGCACTGTTGGCTGCTAGCCATGACCCCAATTTTACATATTTTTATAATTACTATTTTATTGACATAAAGAAAAGGAACATAGAACAAATGAACATCGGTAATTATACAAGGATTATAATCTAGCCGGGCAAGACCCTTTGAGGTACAACACTAATGCATGGTCAGCTATGCTGTACATGTATATCAGTATATCATATCACAAACATGGTAATTAACATTATATGGCTTTTGATCTTTCGATGATATGTCACTGCCAACAGTGACATAGAGTTAATGGTGTTAAATGATGTCAAACCTCCCTGCCCTTAAGAGCCCCAGTGTATGTGTTCTGGAATATGTAAGGTATAAATCCTCTAGTCTAATGTCAACCTGTCCACTGTTGGGAGGGAAGTGAACCTGTATACTGATATTCAGGTGTGCTCATCGTCTTGGACCCTGGGTTAAGGTCCTGGGAGCTATGTGAGGGCTGATTGAGTAGATATATCACTTGCCATTTGGGTCATGTAGTGGCACATATAGTGGCCTTGTGGTAACTTACAATATTCTCAGGATAGGTAAGTATCCTATAGTCTGACAAATTCATCTAATCTGTTATTAGTTGTGTAGTGCACTCTTTCTCAAAGCTAGCTGTCTTCCTAGTTCTAGTAACCACAGAGAGAGTTTGGAGAGGGTTAATGCCCCATCCAGTGTCTGAGTATGATCAGTACCACTTGCAGCCACCGCTACCCTGGGCCATTGCCTCTGGTCTCAGGTTGACCCTTGGTTGAGACCTAGCATCACAAGTGTGGGGGTAAGGGTAAAGTTGGCCTTTATTAGATTGCTGCACACTCATTGGATTTTCCTCCACTATGGCTCCAAGCTCATACATTCTCAGAGCAAGTGTGTGATGCTGTCTGCTGCTGAAAAGCATGTCTAGCAGCTATCTGAGTTGGTCAGTCCCCATCTGTGGAGTTTCCGGTGGGTTCTGTGCCATTGGTGCAGGATCTTGAATTGGGTAAAGCTTAGTGTCCCTTGTTGCTAGGTTCAGAGCTTACCTACATTTACTCCAGGAAGATGGAGTTATGTTACATTCTTGTTCTGCACTCCGTTTGGTCCATAGATGTTCAGTGAGGTCACCTTTAAGTCCAGTCAGTCCTTTAGATATCTCACTGGCTTTGGGGGGATGTCCCGCAGCTGGGTACAGTAGTTTATCCAGAATCATTTGTGCCCTAAAATCTACATTGTGGTCCCAGAAGGTGGCCAGTGCATGTCTGAGCTACAGATACTGCCAATGTTGTTGCTTATTCAGTGAAAATTCTGACTACAGTTGGCCGGTGGTCGTTATGCAGCCTATTGCCTTATCCAGCAGGTGAAACAGACTATGCACTCTTTTGGTGGTCCAGGATTTTCAGTCTATGGGGTGCCTCCTATTTTGAGGGCATAGTTCCGTCAGGCTGGTAAGGAGGGCAAGTTATGTGGTAGCCACTGCATCAGTTTAGTACAGAGTTTCCATACTGCTTCTGCTGGGGGCAACATTGGGTGCACCATTAACCTGGGAGGAAGCTTCCCAAACATTATCACCATCTGCCATCTGTCCCTTAGTAGATATGGCTCACAGTGCATCCACTTGGTTTGATGCTTCATCCTGGTAAGAGGGGGGGCTTGAGAGAGCTGTAACAACATAAGTAATGTATGTTTTAAGGCAAAATCAGGCAGGTTGAGCCATTCTCTGTCTAGAGTTTGTGAGAGTTTCAAGTAGCTGATCTGCTTGAATCCCTTGCCCCATAGGAAATTCAACACTTTCTGATGGATGTCTCAAACATCTCCAGATGAATTCTGATCAGGAGATTGTCCAGAATATAATGAAGCCTCGGGCTGCCAACATTTTGAAGGTGTGTGCCCTGCTCCAATGCGAGAGGTATAGGCAGCTCCACCTGGCCAAGAACTTGTCCAGGTCTGCCAGAATTGGGAGAATGTTGAGCTTTCCATCTGCTGAGGTTCCACGTGAAGTGAATGTGCAGGTACTTTAGACTGTCCTCAGCCAGTTGTAGTCCTCAAGGAAATTCCCAAATTTTCTGGACCTGCTCCCTAGAAGCCAGAAGCAAGGATTTGGACACATTGAAACTATTGTCTGATAGTCTGCTATACTGATTCAATAACTTGAGAGTCGCTGGGACAGATTCTGGCCATACCAGAGTTAGCATGATGTCATCAGAGTATGCTAGGGCCTTGTGTTCACCCTTCGATTATACCCCATGAATGCACTCATGCAACCATGTTGCTTGCAGCAGGGACTCCAAGGCAAGGATGAATAGGAGTGGTGAGAGTGCACACCCATTACAGGTGCCCCTATCTAATGGGAAAGGCTTGGATGCTTACGCGTTGGTGACCACCAAAACCAAGGCACCCTGATATAGGGTCCAGACCCAATTGATAAATGTGTCACCAAAGCTGAAGGTCCCCAGTACAATAAATAGATAACCCACTCCACCCTATCAAATGCCTTATCAGAATCGAATGGGAGCTGACCTGTATTGTCCGTCCCTCTGTGCTGCGGAATTAAGTGCACCTGATCTCTTTCAAATAGATCAGAGAATACTCCCTTGAGCCATGTTGCCAACATTTTGAGTAGTCCTTACAATCTGCTGTAATAAAGGAGATGGGATGGTAACCACCACAGAGGTGTGGGTCCATACCTGGTTTGGGGATTAGGGATATCAAGGCCATTCTAATGGAATGGGGGGGTTCCCCTATCTGGCATGCCTTCATAAGTGCCTCTGTCAGTGGTTCCAGTAGGAGTAGAGAAACTCTGCTGGTAGGCCATCTCTCCTGGGGGCTTTCCCTAGCAGGCATGGAGTACAGTGTCAGCTCGCACTCACTGGAGGAGAAGGGTTTGTCAAGTAAGCCCTTGAGGTCCGGGGATAGCTTTGGTAAACCCAGGGGGATGTGAAGGAGGAGAGTTCTTCCATTAACAGTACTTTTTCCTGTTTGTACAGGGTTTGGTAGAAGTTCAAAAATATATTTGTCTATGTCTTCATTACCCTGTTTCATCTCCCCATCCTGCGTTTTATCCCAGAATCTTGGATTTCTCCTGATGCTTATTGAGCTGGTTGGCTAGTAACTGACTTGGCCTTTCTCCCACCTCCAAGAATGTTTGAGCATGCTCTGAAATAATAACCATACCAAAGTGGACTTTTACCGCATAGGTTGCCCACTGTCAGGGTACAAGCCATATGCCAATCCTTGAGTATGATTGGTGTGGGGCTGAGTAGAAGGAGAAGTCTCTACCATGGGGGTTCACCAGTCTCCAGATGTCTGTAAGGCCCAGTTCTGTTGTTATGTCAGGTAAGGTGAGAGAGACTGGTGTGCAAAGTCCCGTGGGTGCCTTGCTCATGTCCAGAAAGTCATTGAGGATGATGCAGGTATCTCCTATTACCACTAGATGCCCTTTCTGGTGTGTTTCTGGGGCTGTGCCAGTGCATTGAAACAAACAGCAGCTGACTGATTTGGGCCATACAAGTTACAGAGTGTGACCTCTTGGCCACCTACAGTGCCTTGAACTATGATATAATCTAGGTCAGATATTACTTTTCCTGCTGTAAAGTGGTGCTTTTGTGTATAAGGATGGCTACCCCACTGCTTTTTGAGTTAAAGGTTCTGCCATACACCTGTGAGACACATCCTGTTTTGAGCTTACTAGTCTTGGCCTGCGTGAGGTGGGTCTCCTGCAGAAATGCGATACCCACCCTGTCCCGCTTTAAGTTGTCTAAGATCTTCTTCCATTTGATGGGGGAGTAAATGCCCTTGTTCCATGAAATCCACTTGGGTTGACAAGACATGATGGTAATAATGCAAAAGGAAGAGGAGTTGTATCAAAACAGGTCATTTCCATTCAACATGCATGTATAAACAAGGGTACATCTGCTCTGTAGAATGGGTTGATGGGCCCAGTGGCAGAGAACAGAGCGAGACCCTTAGTCCCTCATCCTGTCCACCATCTACCATGTACCTATATGTGCCCCTGTATCCATGCAGTTTGATATTACTGAACTGTGGACTCTGAAATGACCAGAAAGCTACGGCTTCAAACAATGTGAGAAATGTACTTAACCAAACATAAAAACACTAATTAGTTTTACCCAAAATTTATGTAACGTGTTATTATAAAACATCAGTCTTGTTTGGGGTGGGAAGGCTTGGTCTGAGTGGGGGCAGAAGCTCATGAATTGGCTGCCCTCCCACCCCTATGAATATACAGTGGATGTGGATCCTTATGAGTGGCCAAGCTTGTGCCACCTAGCATGTTTTAATCCTGCCAGCCTCTGTGCTTGGACAGTGCATCCAGGATTTCTGGCCTGAGTGAGCCATGGGTGCACATAACCAGGGGGAGTTACTGGGTCAGAAGTGTGGTGAGAATCAGCACAGTCTGCGCATTCACCCATTTCCCCCAGGCCCTAGGTCAGTCTGCTCAGGTGCAGAGGAAGAAAGAGGACAAATAAAGGACGGTGAAGATGGTCTTGGGCTGTGTAGGTACTGGGGAAGGGTAGTTTACCTCCTAGTATGCCTTCTGTCCCAGGGAACCAGTATACTCTGGTTGCTCCCCAGGTTCAACTGTCAATATTTCTGAGTCCCTCTGCTCCTAATGCATGTGCTGAAAAAACTCTCTGCACTCTTTGTTACCATTTAGATCCAAAATCATAATTGACTAGGATGTCCAAAGTGTTTTGTGGCATTTTAAAGGCTTTTACCACTAACCTCTGCTCATCTTTACATATTTGCAGAGGTGAGGGAGTGGGTGTAGCTTCAGTGTTGCTGCTACCCACAGCCTTATATCTACAGCAATAGTAAAAGAGTAAGAGCCAGAATCTTCAGTAGGCACAAGCCTCATGTCTTCCCAGAGTTCTTCCCCCTTGCACTTTCACAGCAATGTGTCCTGTGGGCTATGAGCACACATGCTTGTGCAGCATGATGGTGCTATAGCATGATGATGATCCCCTGGTGCCCTGCTCCACTGCTTTCCCCTCCAAGTACCATTTGTAAGTCTATGTTTGTGAAGGCACATCTCAGGGAGACATACTGTCAAGCTGACGTAGCAATGTGGGCAGCATTTTCTCTCCCCAGAAGGTCTTACTTCTACCCCACACTTGACTTGCCTAATCGTAAAGTTGAGGATGATACCTTAGTGTTGCCACATCCCCTGTTGCTGAGTCTCTTCCCTCACTGCTTCTGCCATTTGCTCATTCTCACTAGCTGGTTAGGCTGCTGCGAGTTCACATGTTCATTGCTGCGTGGAGGCATGTCTGCTCATAGATCCCCTGGGAGGAAAGTGAAACAGCCCAGTGGTGGCAGGGGAGGAGTGAGGGTGGGAAAAGCAAATCAGGACACAAGGCAGTCCAAGTCCTACCAGACAGCATTTTTTCTTATGAGCCAGACATCTCCAGGCGCTTCAAAGGGCTGACTTAGGTACATGACCTGATTCATCAATCTTGACCTCCCCAACAGTGTCACTCAATCTGCCGCTCTCCCCACACCTGTGGGACCATGTATGCAAACCAGGTGTAAAAGCACTCCCTGTCAGATTATCATGTCCTCAGACCTGATGAGTGGCAGGGGAAGTAAGGGGGGGGGGTCCATGGGCCTGAAGAGCACTAGCCCTTGGTTTCCACTAAGGAGGAGAGTCAGCTCTCCTCTCTTGGGAGGTTGCTGCCCCCCATAGTTCTGCTGCTGCCAGCCAGGAGGTCCGTGATGGCTTAGGTGGGAGGAGGCGAAATGAAGGGAGAGCATGTCATAGTGTGACATGTGCGTGCCTCCACATGTGCACGTTTGTGCCGAGATGGGGTTGGGTGAAAAACAGGGGTACAAAAAAACCAACAAATACTAATAAAAAAAAATAACTGTAATCCTTCAAAGCTTGGGCGTAGAGAGGAGCAGTCCAAGGTATCAATAGTTTCTTCAAACAGTTCATTATAAACAGTCTTAGATTCTGAGCAGTAGCATTGCTGCTCAGTGCAAATGAGTCTAGCCAGGCTCAGCTGGGATCATCTTTGCTGCTAAATCCCATGGCCAGTCCACGCTCTCTCCTCATCCCATTCAGGTTCAACCTTTCCTCCAGTTCACTCAGCCCCCAGCTTGGGCTGTGGCTCAATCTGCCCAGGATCATTCGTCCATGTCCTGCCGCTTCTGCAGGGCCATCACTGATGTCCTGATAGGCGAGTCTGGGAGTGAAATAGCAAGAGGCAAAACTGCTGTCTTTACAAATCTCTTTGGTGTACATTCCACCATGGAGTCGGAGTTGGCTGCTCAGTGGCCTGAGTCTCTGCTTCTGTTCTAGTATGTTGGGTCATAGTCAGGGTGGCCAGACGTCTGCTGCTCCATGCCTCTTTGGTTGGACCACTTGGACCTCGAGATCTGCCAGTCCATCCACTGCTAGCCTCTTCCAGGTACAAGGAGGGGATGTAAATTCCATTCCTGTTTAGATTGTCCCCCCTTTGCTGACGGTTCTTGCCCATGTCTGTCTACTGCAACATGGGGAGTCGATCCAGCCAGTTCTTTGCTATGTAGCGACCAGCTTCCTCAGGTGTATGGAGGGTGTGGGGGACCCCGTTTCTATTTATGCTGAGCTTTGCAGGGTACTGAAGTCGGCATGGGATGCCAAGGTCCTGCAACACCTTTTTGGCCCAATTGTACCTCTTTCTGTGCAGTGCCATCTCCGACGAGTAGTTGAAGAAAATGTAGATCCTCTGCCCCTTCCAGTTAAATGTCTCTCTGTCTCTTGCATTGATAAAATCTTTTTTTGTCCAGAAATCATAAGAAATGGGTGATGATTGAGTGTGGTCTGTCTTTGGACTTGTGGACTACATGAAGTGGCTGATGTGCCCTCTCCATTTTGAGGGCTGGCTTCCAAGTGTGTTTTAGCAGTTGTGAGAGCTCTCTTTGCAGAAACCCAGCCGCATCCCGATGTTGCTTTCCCTAACCACCATTAACTACCTTAACAGCCTACACAAAAGAGCAGAGATCCTAGTCCTTGGTGACTTTAACTTAGATTGGTTACCACCTGAAGTGACACCATACAAAGATATCATCTCCTCCCTTGGCATAACTCAGCTTGTTGAATCAGCAACTTGTACCAACTACCATTCTGGCAAAGGTATCCTTCGTGACTGGCTGATAACTAACCATCCTGAGAAAATAACCAGCACTGCTTTCCCCCCAGATGGCATAAGCAATCACTCCTCTATCCTATGCAAAAGGACAAACAAGTCTCCCAACCCCTCCCCCGAACAATACTCACCAGCATTCTAAAGGCAGATCAACTCAATCCACTTAAAACGTACTTCCAACAACAAGACTGGTCATCCATTTACCAAACTAACGATGTTGACTCAGCGCTTGAACACTTTGTCAATACTTTCAAAGCTCGTACAACACCTATACACCCTTTAAAAAATGGAAAGTGAAGGGAACCAATAACTCCTGGGTCACCCCCTCTCTCCTCCACCTTATGAAAGAAAGGGATAACCTCTGGCTTAAAGTTCAAAGCACTGGTTCCCAATTCGACTTACAAAACTGCTCACAATAAATGCACACAGGCTATTCATGTAGCAAAAAAACAGTTCTTTAGACAGGAGCTCAACAATACCTGGGGGAACAGCTGAAACTTCTCGGAGAATATAAAAACCCTTACTGGTAAACCTTGCAAAACTCCCCCTTTCCTGCTCAATATAAATGGAAATCTAACCCAGGATCCAAAAGAAATCTCCAGCTTTTTTAACAGGGCATTCACCAACCTCAGTGGTGTGCTTCCACCCCATTTCCTCAATCTCCTATCAGACTATAACCCCAAAATAGAAGGCCATAACCATGTATCCCGACCGTCCCCCCACCTCAAGATAGTTTCAATTTCTGAGGCTAAAAATACATTTCTAAAACCATTGGGAGAACTAGATACAGTCATGACTCTCTAGACCTCAAATTAGTAGCCCTTACTCTTAACTAGGTCATACACCCTTTAACCCACATCATAAATCTGTCACTTACCTCTGCTAAGTTCCCACAAATGTGGAAAAAGGCCTTGGTTACCCCTATCTTTAAAAATAGAGATTGTACCAATATATCCGACTACCAACCCATTTTCATACTCCCTTCCCTTTCCAAAGTCCTAGAAAGGATAGTCAGCGACCAGCTAGTTGACTACACGAACAAATACAAGCTGTAATGCCCTAAACAACACAGCTTCAGGAAGCAGCACAGCACTACCTCTGCCCTTGTCAAATTCACCAGCTTCATCCACAAAGCCCTAGACCATGGTCACCTGGTTGGAGCCACTTTCATTGACCTATCGAAGGCCTTCGATACAGTCAACTATGGGCTCCTCCTAAACCAACTATCATCAACTGGGATTTCCCCTATTTCCTTACAGTGGTTCCAAAGCTACCTTTCGAATCAAACCCAGAAAGTAAAAATACAAAACACCCTTTGTGACCACTGTAAAGTTTCCACCGGAGTACCCAAGGGCTCAATCTGGGCCCCCTCCTCTTCAGTATATTTCTAAATGAGCTACCTAAGGCCTGCCCAGGTCATGCTTTACTAAATGCTGATGATGCTGTGCTGTTCTCTAGTCAGTCTAACCCCACTGACTTAGAGATGCAAAGGCAAACCAGCTTTTTAGCCATTGAGGTCTGTTTTCTTAACCATAAACTTCTTCTCAACTACAGGAAGACAAAGGCCATGATTTTGCTTCCCCCCAGAATAAACACAAATCACATATCTTGCAAATCCACAACAACAAACAAGAAGCACTAGAAATGGTTCACACTTTTAAGTACCTGGTGGTTACCCTTGACTGCTCCCTCTCCTTTAACCAGCACATCAACCTGGTTGCCAAAACTGTTAACTCCAGAAATGGCATTCTATACAACAATAAACACTGCTTCACAGATGAAGCACTCAGGCTAGCTATGTCCAGTTCTGTCCTGTCAGTTGTAGACTATGGTCTTCTTGTCTATGGAGCTGGTACAGACACAGCCCTACAAAGAATTAAGGTGGCCCTTAACAAAGCTCCGTGGCTTCTCTCAGGGGCCCACTGGCTAACCCATATCTGTGAGCTCTACACTCACACAGGTTTGCTTAACCTTGACTGCAGAGCCCAATACCAAATCTGCCTACAAGCCAAAAAGTCTGTCATGGGCCTCACTACACCAGAGGTGACTGGTCTTCTCTGCCCCTTCAACTCTATCAGAAGTATTAGAAGGGAAGGTATTCAAACACTCCAAATCCCCTCCTGTTAGACCTCTCAAGATCAACGCTTCTTCGGGTATAGAGCCCCCAAATAGCTAAACTCTCTGAGTCCAGAAATCCTAGCTTGTACCATGATTGACCAGTTTAAGGCACAACTGAAGGGCCACCTGGTCTCCAACATCTCCAAGTGTGACTGTGGCCTTTAACCCCTTCCTGCTATCCTCTCCGTTCTTCTCCTACTCCATAGGCCCTCCTCACCCTGCCTCTTATACCCCTCTTACTCCCCCTCCTCTTCCCTTGACATCTTCCTTCCATCCCACCAACTGCTTCTCCACCTTTCTCCCCACACTGGACAGTGCTACTCTCTAGCTGCTCTTTTGCCTCCCCCCCCCAGCCCTTTATGACAACATCTTTTCAAGCTGCTTGTTACTCCTACCTGTCACACAACTATTATTTTTATTCCAAGCACTGTAACTTGAATGTATGAATTGTACTACCTCCTTAGATTATAGCACCCCCTCTGCCAAGATGAGCTATTGTTCTGAATTGTATGTAACCACAATTGAATGTAGCCTTCCTTTTGTATATGCTGCAATATCTCTATGTATTTGATAACACTAATCTGTCCTGATGTGTTGTAATCACTTTGTCTATTGTTTACTTGTCTTTTCCAATGCAGAACTTTTGTAAATGAGCTTCTAGTTCAAAGGTCTTTTCCTAGAATCAATAAATTAAATAAATAAATAAAGATAAGTCAATAAACCACAGTTTGTTCCTGTGGCTCCTATTTTCAGAGTCCTGTGCCTTCTCTCTAACTAGCCTTTCTAGCTCCTGGATACACGATTCATGTAGGGTATCCTTATCTTCAATATAGAAAATAAATGTCTCTGGCTTTGTTCAGAAGTTTCTGTATTTTCTCTTCCAGGGAGACAACAGAGCTTTTAAATCTGGTAATTTCCTTTAGGATGTACTGCAACAGACACTTGCTGTCCTGGGTATTGTCCAAGGAGACTGGAGCTGCCATTCCCTCTACCATCTTTCCCACAAGCTCTTCTCAAAGTTGCCAATGTTTTCCTTAATTATCATGACTTTGGGGCCAGCTTTCTATGTGGCATATTGTAGTTCATTCAGTCTGACTTTGTGATGTTAAATGAGGGTGATTTGAACAAAACTGCTGGGGTTTTGACTGAGTTATACATTTGTGGCTGGGCGCACTGAGCTGCCATCTCAGGCTACCATCCTGTCTCATGGATCACGCATACGATTCAGTTTTACATTTCTTAATACTTCTGTGTAACCTTTAGCTCAGCGCTTTTACACTGCATTTTTTTTGTCTTTTAAATTACTTTCCTGCTTTGGGCTCATCATGTCCAAAAAATGTCAGCATTTGACTGACTGACCTTAGGTCTTGGGCTGAGGCAATGGCTATAAGACTTTGATGAGGACTAGAAAGCAAGAAACATTTATCTGAGTTGTAAACATGATACAGGTGGATCCATGCTAGCTTAAGCCTAACATCATTTTTTTTTGATGGAGTGACTGGAGGAGGAGTTCTCGATAACATGGTCATCACAAGGATATGAAAGAATGTTGTGCATTTTGAATTGGAAGGAGAAGGCTTGTGCTTATAAATATCACAGTTCAGCCATTTGGTACTTTAAGAAGTCTTAGATTTCAGGGCTAATCAAGTAGAGTTTCTGTTTGCTTTGCTTGGAATACATTTTTTTACCATGTTCATGAACTCTGAGTAACGTCTGCAAAGATTCCAGCAATGTGACTCTGGCTCAAAGAGGGAACTTACGCTAGGTTGTTCTGATTTCCTTGATTTAGCCTGAGTTAAAGATGAATTCTAATCTTGTTTTATAGGAAGATGTCTTCGTCTGACTTTCCCAATATTGTTTCATGATAACTAGGAAGGAAGAAAGAATGCATCAAAACTGGCTTTATGGAATTCCAGGTTTGTTGGAAAAGAGATTCCATAGGAAAATGTGCGTTTGCTCTTAATACCTTTACTATTGGAGTATGCAGAGGTTATGCTTTCTATGTCAGTCATCCTTAACTTGGAAGGAAATATGGATAGTTCAGTTTTTAAAGTAAAATATTGCCAAAATTGTAATGCCCATAGTCAAGAGTCATTTTACAATCCTGTGTCAAAGAAATGTAATCTGCATGGTGAAGTGGGGCATGATTTTAGAAAATGCCAGTGAGCTTGTTCTAAATAGATGCAAGCCATAGGAATTCATGGAAAACAATCTCAATTTAAAATTATGGGGAGGGGAGGCAGTAAGGTGCACAGCACCCTTAGTCACCCGATGGAGGAGGCCAATACGCCTGCCCCCCCAAGTCAGGACATCAGGGGGATGAGTTAGATGAGAAGGGTGGAGGTGGGGGGGGCAACTGAGGGAAGAGGGGGTGATGGGGAGTAGATCAGGATTAAGGGAGGTCCCAAGTTGGGGTGAAGGGTGTTGCCTCTGAATGCCAGAGGTCTAGGAAATATGATGGCAGAACTGCAGTCACTGATAGCAGAGGGAGAGGTGGACATAGTGATCATCACAGAGACATGGGCAACACAAAACCATGACTAGGATCTTGCAGTTTCTGGGTATAAGCTGTATAGAAAAGGACAGGGGGACAGGAAGGGGCAATGGTCCTGTACATGAAGGGAAGGATAACTTGTACCACAGAGGAAGGGGGAAGGTAAGACTGAAGCACTGTGGGTACAGGTACAATCCACTAGGGGGAGGAAACTAAAGATGGGGGTAGTCTACAGACCACCTTTGGACAGATTACTATGGTCTCAAATAATGGAAATGGCCAGTAAGGAGGAGGTAGTAATAATGTGGAGGACTGGAAAATCCTGGCTATCTCCTGCACTAGAGAGCAAGTACTGCTGGATGCTTTCAGGGTGGCTTCCTGACCTAGAGTGTCATGAAGTCCACTAGGGAGAGGGCAGTACTAGACCTGGTCCTGTCCGACTTTGAGCATGTTCAGGATGTGCAAGTGGAAATGCCACTTGCAGGTAGTGACCACCACATGGTGTGGTTCCACCTGGACATGGGCAGGGGGATAGTCAGGACCAGGACATGGGTTTTGGACTTTAAGAGGGCTGACTTTGGTAGGATGGGAGAAATTCTAGTAGGAAACATTGCTGGGATCAGAAGGGAGATGGATGTAGAACAGAAATTGGCAATAATTAAGGAGGGATGGATGGAGGCCACTAGTGAGTGTACCAAAATCAAAAGTAAAAAAACTAAAGCCAAAAAGCCCAGCGGTTTGGAAAGGAGGTGACAAAAGTGATAGGTGGCAAGAAGGGAGCCTTCTGGAAATACAAACATACTCAGAAGGGGGAGGATAGTGTGGATTAGTCAGCTAAGTCAAAACAGACAAGCAGAGCAGTTAGGCTGGCAAAGGTTGCAAGGGAAGCGTAGCTAGCACAGGGGGTAAAAACAGGGGAGAAAGCCTTTTTCCAATATACTGTATAAGGGAGAAAAGGGACATCAAGGAAGAAATAGTCAGATTAAAAAAGGAGAGTGGCTGGTAGACAGCAGCGAAGAAAAAGCAGAGGCACTTAACTACTTCTGTTCAGCCTTTACTAGAGAGAAGGATGGACCAGTGCCACAAGGGAATGGGGGTTGGGGCCCAGAGGGGGATGTCATGAATGGCATCATTCAAGCTGACAGGGTACTTAAGGGCCTAAAGGCCCTGAAGGTGAATAAATCCACAGGGCCAGGTGGCATGCATCCAAGTGTCCTAAGGGAACTGGTGGAGGCTCTGGTAGATCCCCTGGCAGACCTGTTTAACACCTCTCTGGAATTAGCAATCATGCCCTAGGATTGGAGAAGTGCACATGTGATGCTTTTCCATAGAAGTGGGCCAAAGGATGAGCCAGGGAACTATAGGCCATTCAGCCTGACCTCAACAGTGGGTAAGCTGATGGTGATCATCCTGAAAGAGAGATTTCTGAGCTTTCTGGAAGAAAATGGGCTCCAGGATATGAAGCAGCATGGGTTTGTGTCAGAGAGGTTCTGCTAAACTAACCTAATTGACCTCTCTGAGTGGGTCACCAAGATGGTGGACAAGAGCCAAGTGGTTGATGTCCTGTATCTGGACTTCAGCAAGGCCTTCAGCTCTGTACCTCACAGGAGACTAGTCAGGAAGCTAGAAGATCTAGGGGCGGGGACTAAACTTGTTGGGTGGGATGGAAATTATCTGCAGGACAAAAGCCAAAAGGTGGTAGTTGGGATGAATTCTCAGAAGATAGGTCTGTGACCTTTGGGGTCCACAGGGCTCTGTGCTCGGTCTAGTGTTGTTCAACATATTCATAAGTGACATCACAGATGGGATCAAGGGTAAGATCTGCCTGTTTGCAGATGGGACAAAGCTCTGTGGGAGAGTGGACATGAAGGAGGAGAGCCAAGAACTCACGGAAGACCTGGCTAGGCTAGAGAAGTGGTCTATCATTTCACAACTGGGATTCAACACTAAAGAATGTAAAGTTATGCATTTGGGGGTGAAAAACCCAGGAACTAAATATTGGTTGGGTGGTGTGCAGGTCAGCAGGTCAGAGGAAGAGAAGGAGTGACCTGAAACACTCAGCACACTACAAAAAAGCTATGACCAACACAAATCAGATGCTAGACTATCCAGGGGAATTGTACAATTCTCTAGTGAGACCACACCTAGAGAACAGTGTGCAATATTGGTGTCCTTATCTTAAGAAGGATATCAACTTGCTGGGCATGGTCCAGAGAAGAGCAACCAAGATGATCTGAGGCCACCAAGTCGACACCTATGAGGAAAGGCTTAGGGTGCTAAACATGTACTCTTTTGAGGATAGAAGGGAGAGGAATAACATGGCTGAAGCCTTCAAGTACCTTAATGGTATAAACAGGGCGAGCACCGAGGGCCTCTTCAGCCTTAGTGGAAACAAGACCACTACAGGTAATAGCCTAAAACTAGTGGAGGGAAGGTTCAGGAGGCAGATGAGGAGTTACATTTTCACTGAGAGGGTGAAGACTAAGTGGAATGAGTTGCTGGAGGAGGTGGTATCCCTAATAATGGTGGACAGCTTCAAGAGAGTTTGGGACAGGGTGAGGGGGAAACTTGCAGATGGGGGGAGAAGAGAGGGGTGCAGGGGGTATTTGACAGGGGTCAAGGCATATATGGGGGATGATTCTCTCTGTAAATGCAGTGGGAACTACACACTTGAGCAGATGAGGTAGATGGTAAGGTCTTTATCTGCTAACACATTTGTGTATTCATATAAGACTGAGTTTATTTGAACAGTGAAGGAAAGACCAGAACTCTCTTTAGAACAGTTACTGGGTGAGAATCCATGAACATCCACATATGACAATTCAAGAACAGAAGGCTGGGAAATAATTGGCAATTGGGGAGCAAGAAAATTAAACCCTTTCTATTGCAACTGCTCATGGAGAGGACATCCAGAATGATGAACAGGGTGACACCTCTGAATTAGTACTTGAAAATCTGATGGCATTGTTATCAACTGAGCAACACTGTCTTTACCTTCTTCACCCTGATGTGAAAGAAGATAAGGATTGTTTTTGAACGTGATTCTGGCATGAATGAATCATTGTGTACTAAAAGGAAAAACAGTAGTGACAAGGTGGGGGATAATGAAAGTTTAGAATTAAAGCTGGTTCCACGTAGAACACAGAATCTAAACAGGGTACTTCAGTGATACTGTGTTCTTTCTGTGGATGAATAAGTTGCGTCCTTTGCTATAACAGTTGATAATGTGGGTTAAAAGAGGTTAATGGGAAAGCAAAACAAATATTAAAGAAAGGGGTTGTACTCCTTTCTTTCATACACTGCTGTCAGTGGTACTGATAAATGATTAATGTTAAAGAAATTAAAAATGATATTAAGGGAAGGCATGTTTTGAAATATCTTTGCAGGATATAGATATTTGAGAATGCCTAACCCCACATAATGCAACTAATGCTAAAATAGAATGATCATGGAAGTATGGGAGATCTGTTTGTTCTGAGATTATGGAGAAAGGTGAACAGGCAAGTGGACCATACTGATTGTGACATTAAAACTGACCTAGAATAGTCAATCACCTGCTGCCAGATCAGTCACTTGTGATGTTAGAATTAGTAAGGTCACAATGCTGATGACATACGTAGGGAAACTGAACTAGATATGTTAGGCTACAGTTAAAATATTGATCTTCACATCACGGCTAATACAATCAGGTAGAAAACCTTCTAATGAGCAAATGAAAAAGGAAAAGTACTTCACAAATAAAAAGTAACAGCTGGATACTTTAAAAAAATAACATTTTCTGTATGTTATTTTTGGTGCTATTAGCTCTTTAAAGTGATTTTCTGGTTTCCATCACAAAATTCTTGGTTGACGTCAATAGAGCTCTGTTGCAAACACTTGTCAAAAATATCAATTTCTGGATCTTCCTTATTTATTCTGGATCTTCCTTAATTTATTACCAAATACATTTTCTTTAAAACAGAACTTTTTTCCTTAGACTTCATCTATTTACTTTGCATATTCCTACTGTGAAGTTTTAATCCTCTGTTAATGACATCACAACCTACTGTCATTAACACTATTCTGATGCCACATATACAAGGTTATGATTTCAAAGCAGGAAAGCAGCAGGAACAGGTAAATTGTAAAGAGCAAAGAGCCCAATTTCATGCAGATGTATTTTGCTATAAATAATATGTCCTGAAATTCAATATTTTTGAATGCTATGAGATTTGGGCCGTGCTGATGCCAACAAATTTTTTAATTTTGCAAGAAACTGGCAAATCACTTTGAATGGTCTGCATTTAAGTTAAGTTCTGAAAGTGCCATGTAGGAGTTTAACTTGTGTTGATACAGAAAGTGGGTAGGGAAACATTGTGGCTAACCCTTATTTATTTTTCCTCTAATCTGCATGAGAGGGAAGAATTGTTGCATTTTGTAGCCTTGTTCTTAATTACAGATTTTGACATTTTTGCTAGGGATTTCAACTGTGTTTTAGACAAGGGTGATAGGGCACCTATGCAGCAGTGACACAAGTTAAGTCATTCCATGTATTTAAAGACTTGGTAAATGGTGCAAACATTATTTACTGTATGAAGTTTTATGGACAATTTGGGGGTTCAGACATTCTGTCCTGTCTTTGATTGTTGTATTACCATTGCTATGTATAATCATGTCATCACTGGTTCTTTTGCATAGTACTCTTTCAGGTCATGTTTGAAATTGTTTATGTCTAGTACACTTACCTACTGAACAAAGACAAATATTATACAATGGCAAAAAAGAATACTGGGCTCTGATTGGTCAGTCTGGGGCTGGACCTGTGATGTTATCCAAGTAAAACATCACAGATCTAGTCCCAGCACATACATGACCAAATGGCATGACAAAAAATCAAGCCACATGCCATGTAAAAGTTGCCCACACTTGGCATGGGCCATCTCAACTTTGCCAGTACTTAAAATGTTAAAAATCTAAATCCCTCCCTCCAACAGCATAAAAACCATCAAAATTAAAGTGGGAACCATAACACATTTCCCCAGATCCCTATTATGTTTTCTTATTCATCAAAAAAAAAAAAAAACGGAGAGAGAGAGAAAGAGAGATGTGAAAGCCGTCTTTGCAATTGGCTGCACAGCAGCCCCCTGCTGTACTGGCAAGCCCCACTTTGAAGCTATCCATACTCAGATTCTTCATGTTTCTTTTTTAATGTAAAAAAATGTTATGAGTGAAACGTAAAGCCCTCAGCTCAGCTTTACCAGGTACCACTTCCTCCCACTCGCTAGACCTCTCCCCTGAAAAACTAAAAGCTGTCGGTACGATCGACTTCAGGGCACTCCGTCCTGCTCTCCTCACAGTTTCCCCTAGCAATGTAGCAGAAATGTACTGAGTGTATGCCTAATACTGCGCTACAGTGCAACTTACCAGATTGCCATTTTCTAGCTTCTCTCAGACTGCTTCAGTGCGACCACATCTTCATTTTTTCCAGTTCATCTACCGGGAGAACATACAGAGGCACACTAGACAGACAGGGTGGGAGGGAGCATCTCCAGCAACCATGACTGTGAGAATGGTGACAGGATGAACAAAGTCACATTTCCAAGTGGCACCAGTATTAACAGTGAGAGATGGGAAAGAAACAGACTCAATCCAGTAAGAAAATTAAAAAAACTTAACCCCCAAAAAGTGGGCTTAACAGTACACCAAAGAAATACAAAAGAGAACAACACAGGCAAAGATTGGTGTGTGTACTCAAGAATGCAGAGCCACAGTTAAAATCCAGCAGCCCCACCCACTGGCCAAAACAGTAAATCAGGACTATTTTTTAAACAGTATACCTGCCCTTTTAAAAAACACCAACACATATACTTTTAAATGTACTTTTTCATTTTTTTAATTTTTGTTTTTACACATGAGCCATTGTATAATAGGAATAATGCACTCCAGGATGTGTGTCGTGCTGGAATAATGTCACTTCTTGTGTGTTGGATGCACTTGGCCTGTGGCCTCTTGCCCAGCCACCTGAGGCATGATGTTATCCCAGCCCGACACACACCCTGGAGTGCATTATTCCTTTAATAACCCAGCGCAACTTCTGTCATGTCAAAGATTGGTTCCATTTTTTTCCAAGGGTCTGAATCTTTTATATGGTGCAGGTATATCTGCATTTTATTTTTAGACCATTGTTTGTTGTTCAGTTTCATTTTCCTGAATCCAGAGGGTCTGCTACAGGGACTTGGAAGCAAAGTGTTGGTTTGCTCAGAGACCATGAAGTCTATAATAAACATTGGCAATAATATAAAGTTTGGATACAACTCTGTGGGAGAGTGGTGGGAAGCTGTTAAAAGAAGGATTACTGTTGTTTTTTTTTTTTTGTTAAGCACAGGGTTAAACTTGTAAACCTTGGAAGAGAAGCATTTCTTGGATGGAATGGTACATTTAAGCAATAAACCACAACAGGATGTGGGTTACAACTGGATTTGCCCATGCCTGGTGTGGTTTGGTCACAAGGCCACAGGCAGAGTGACTAAACCACACCAGAAGTGGGTAAACCCCACCATAATTCACACTCTGGCATGGATTATTGTGATTATACAATGCCCCCCTTTACTTTCTGTAAGAAAAAATAAAGAAAAACATGTTTTTTTTGGCAGTTTAAATATTTTTTCTTGAATATATTCTTACATCAGAAAATAGTTCCCTGTTGCTAGATAGAATATTGAGGAGAGACCCCCAACTCAGACCAAGATATAGTTACAGTAATACCATGTTAGTGTTCTTTTTTTTTAAAAAATAACAGATGGACTCCACAGATGGATGCCAGCAAAGATGAGCAGCGGAGAAAGCAAGAGGCAGTATGAGTGTCAGTTTGGCTCACAAGTGTGATGCACTAAATTGAGAGCTGACATGTTTTGTTTTGTTTTTTACTTTTTTACTCAGGTAGCATAGCAGCCATACCAAAGTGTGGGTGGGGGTTCCTCAGATCACTTCTGCAGTTTAAGTGAAGTGTAGGCAGTGGGTTGCAGCAGCAGAGAGACAGCGAGTGAGATTCCATAGGAGCTGCCTCATTAAAACTGATAGGGTACAGTGAGTAGCGGTTAGGAGACAGATGGGAGGTAGGAATGTCTGCTGAGTACCAGGTATTATGAAAAAGTCATTTGAAAGTTTTTTTATTGTTTTGGAGCATGGTTAATAGTTTCCAGGTAGCAGTTTCCCCTTGCTGGGAGAGGAGTGCTTAGCGGGCACAGAATATGGGGGCATTTTTGTTTACATTTCCATGACTGAGGAAGGATTTGTATTTCTTTACTTTTCTGTGAGCTGGCTGTTGGATCTTTAACAGTGGGTTATTGTAGGATTTACCCATGTGTAAAGACCCTAATTACTTGGATTACTTGATTGTTTTACTTGGTGTATAGGACAAAAGGAGGCAGTTTGCACATCGAGATTGTCCTCCATATAAATGGAACATTAACCCAGATCCCATCCCTCCATCCATTTATCTAATTTGTTCTTAAAAATTGTGATAGTTGGTGAGTCAACAATATCCTGGGGTAGTGTATTCCATATCCTGAGAGTTCTGATAGTAAATAAATTTAACCTCTTATTATTATTTGCTTTTTGGACTTCCAATTGTTTATTATGAAGCCTAGGCACAATTTTCCTTAAAGAATAAACAATGCCACATTGTGCCATTTGAACTGGGGATTTAAGAATTTTAAACAGCTGCAGAAGGTCACTTCTAGTTCGTCTTCGTTTAAGGGAATGTAATCCCATTTTTTGAAGTCTAATGTCATATTGTAGGTGAGCAAGATGGGGTACTAGTTTAGTGGCTCTACATTGAACTTGTTCCATTTTGTTAATATCTGACTTTAGATAAGGACTCCAAAATGGAGACCCATAATCTAAGTAAGGCCTTACATGAGAGCTATACAAAGTTAAAAGGCATTCTTCAGATTTGGGAATAAATGTTTTATTTATTCTACGTAATAATGCATTTGTTTGATTAGCATGCCTGGAACAATGAGAAGTTGAAGATAGTTTATTATTTACCAAAATTCCCAGATCTTTTTCAACACAGAACATCCTAATAATGGTATTATTTAAATAATATTCTTGTTTGGGGTTATTTTTTCCCAAATGAAGTACTGCACATTTAGATATGTTAAAAAGCATTTTATTAATATGTGCCTATTGCTCAATTAAGGCAAGATCAGATTTTAAATTATGACAGTTCGTAAGGGTATTAACCTTACCCCCAAGTTTGGTGTCATCTGCAAATTTAACCATAATGTTATCAGCTGAGATGTACATATCACTGATGAACAAATTAAACAGCACCGGGCCCGGGACAGTTCCCTGAGGCACGCCACTAGTCACCACACCCACTTCTGACATTGCACCATTCATCCTTACTCTCTGTGTTCTTTTACTCAGCCAATTGTTTATCCAAGATATAATAGGTAATGAAAACCCTAGTTGATTGAGTTTATTAATCAAAATGCCATGTGATACTTTATCAAATGCCTTGCTGTAATCCAAAAGAATAACATCCATAGGCATATTACAGTCAAGGCTAGAACTAATATAATTGTAAAAGGAAATCATATTTGTGGTACATGAAAATCCTGTTTTGAAACCATGTTGGTACACATCATTAATGTTTAACGTTAACATTTCATTTTCTAATTGTTGTTTAATTATTTTTTTCCATTAATTTACATGGTATCGATGTGAGACTAATAGGCCAGTAATTTTCAATTTTGGAATGTGAACCCTGTTTAAAAATAGGTGTAACAATGGCAGTATGCCAATCTGCTGGAACTGAAGATTCCTGAAGTGATTTTTAAAAAATAATAGTCAAAGGCAGAATAATTGCATCTCTTGTCCCTAACAAAAATCTAAAGCTTATGCTATCAGGGCCAGAGCTTGTATATTGTTTCAACGAGTCTAATACCCACTGTATATCCTGAGAAAAGATTTTCTATGACTCTAAGTTTAATCCTACTGGGATAGGTGAAATATTAAATGACTCCGGAGCAAAGACAGATGAAAAATATTTATTTAGTTCTGTAGCTGTTTCTATATCAGATGTTATGGTAGCGTTGTTACAGACTAAAGGGCCAATCATGTTATTGTTACTTTTTTTACCATTTAAATAAGAGTATAGTGCTTTATGGCAATCCTTAGTATGAACAATTTTAAATTCAGAGTTGCATTTTGCCAGGGTAATTACTTTTTTTAATTGTCTAACTACCACCCTGTAATTAGAAAAGACAATGTCTTTCTGATCTGGTAAACATTTTTTTAGAACTAAAAATAATTTATTTTTGTGTTTGATTAGTTTTTAGCCAATTAACCAATGAAATTGCTTGAAAATTGGAGCTCATTGTATAATTTAGAATTGATGTTTCCTTGCTAATGTATATAAGGTATGTGGTGAAACTGAATTAGTTAGGATTAATTCAAATGACTGGTATGACCACCAAGTGAGGAAATCCTTCTTTATATACAAGATTGATTTATTAGATTAGAGTGAATAGTGTAACAGTTAATGTTTAAATTAGAGAGAGTTGAAAGAAAATACAAGAATTATACAAAAGTGAACATAAAGAATTAGAAGAGATGAAGTGTATTATAAAGATTGTTTTGAACTTCTGTTGCTCTTCATATGTGTATATATAAATATATATATACACACACATACAAATCTTGCTAAATGTTATGTGGAGAAATTAACTACATGCTTGAATTATGTACAAAAGTATAAAAAGACATACACATTGAAAAACTAGGACTAACCATGGCTCTGGAAAGTTTCAAGAATAACAATGTTCTTTTTCAGATGGATAGACTTTAAGTTGAAATTTTAGGATTTATTAAAGAAGTGCATTTGCAGGCATAACAACATGGTTGTCTGTCTTCATCCATGAGACAGGGTTGTATTACTTTATTATATAAAAGGAAAGGGGATAAAAGGGATATTAAAAACTAGCAGTCAATTACATTGCTCAGGTTGGATTTGAAGTTGTTATCTAAAGTTTTAATTAATAGATTAAATCTCTTATTGGTTCTGTCATACGCTGTGACCAGATGTGAAATTTCTGGTAAATTAGTTTTTGATAACCTTGCTTTAGTCTGTTATCATCTTTACCTTTTCATAAGAAGAAATTTACCCTTATGCATCATGAGTTTAGAGTGAGAGACTGCTTTTGATCAGATTTCTCATACTTGGATGCATAAGGTTTTAGGTAAAGCCAGGTGCAGAAATTGGACTTACTATTATATTTCAGGTTTTGTAGTATGGTTTCTCTCTTTTGTATTTCTTTTGAATTGCATTATTATTAACTTTGACTTGCCAGATGCTGGTTGCAATGAAATAAATTAACGTGAATATGAATTCACTAGTAGCTTCTTTCTGAGTATTTGGATATCAATTCTGGTGTCCAGTAAGGTTGCCCACGATCATGTTTACTGTTTTTCTTCATTTCTAATTTTCTTTTTTCTTTTTTTGCATGGAGCCCTTGCTGTGTGCATTAAAGCAGAGTTATTTTTTAGTTGATCATCATGTAGTTTTTTTTTTGTTAGCAATAATGTAAGTCATTCAAAACATCAATATACTGTATACATTTTCTTATTTAACTCCTGAACTGAGACATGGGGTTTCAACTTAAATGATCCCTGCTCTCTAGCCACACCCACTATGAAAAAATGAAGCATTTTAGTGTGCTGTGGTGCTGTGCTGTTTACTATTGACATGTATTCTAGTACCCTTCTACTATACCCACAGAATAAATGTAATATATAAAGTCAAAAGGTAGCCTCAAGGATCAGGATTTTAAAAATGGCAAGTGGCAGTCGTCTTTAATTATTTAAGTCATTAATTATAACATTGGTAATAAAAGCTGTTTCTAAAACATCTTGCAGTAATGTATATTTTTATTTATTTATTTAGTTATTTATTTAAAAATTGGTAACCAAGAAAGGCACACTGAGCCACAGCACATTTCCGGGTGTGATCCAGGGAAAGGGGAAGAGGAAAACCTCAAGCGAACAATAGAATAGATGTTTACATATTAATATGATGCAAACAAAAGTAGTACAACATGACAAAAGTGCAAATTTTCAAGATACAGGTATCTGGATCATGACACCTCTACATTCTGAAATAAAATCTAACAACTGGTAGAAACATTACAGTGCAGAGAAATTAGAGGCATAAAACTGACCCATGGGAGGGGGAGGAAAAGCCAGGTTAGGTAGGGGGCTGACACGTAAAGGGGGGAGAAGGAGTTTAAGATGTGCTAAAGGGAGGTTGGGGAGGGTGAAAAATGGATGGCATTTAAAATCTGTTAACTAGGTAACCCCAAGGGCATCAAAGGGGGGTAGCCCAAAGGGGACCCAGGCACATTAATGTAACAAAGACAATGGGGCCTATCCACTATAATGGGTCAGATAGGCACAATACCCAACCCGTGCCAACCCACACCCCAGACAGGCATGCATGGCTTGCCATTCACAGTTCCCAGTCACATGTTTGCAGCCTTGCCCCACTAATACATAGGAGTGCAGTGGGGACAGGGGGTGAGGTGTGGGTAGGGAAACCGGTGGGCATCCAGTCAGATGTCTGCCCTGCCAGAGCCCTATATGATACAAGCTACAGGTCTAGTCCCCTATCAGAGGGGACTATGATTCATATAAAGCTCTCATAGCCCCATGTGAAACAAGCTGTAAGTCTGGCACAGTGCAGATCACCACACAACTGCTTTGTGAGTGGCCTTCAGGGTGACTCATGGAACAAGCTACAGGTCTGGCATAGAAAGCATTACCTTGCAGCTGCTTAATGATTGGAACCCAGGGTCAATTGCAAAGCAAGTTAGATAGAAACATAGATGTATATAATTTGTCACCCCTCCCAAAATGTGCACTTCTAGATCCACACCCCTTTTAAAACTTGAACTTGTACCCCTGCACGTCTTCCAAAATTTGTACTTGCACCCCTGCACCTTCCCAACATTTGTACTTGTACTCTTGCACCTCTTCCAACATTTCTTCTTGCACCTCATCCAAAATGTGTACTTGTACTCCTGCACCCCTTCCAAAATGTGTACTTGTATCCCTGCTCCTCTCACAAAAGCTGTACTTCCACCCCTCCCAAAATTTGCACTTCTAGACCCACACCCCTTTCAAAACTTGAACTTGTACTTATGCACCCCTTCCAAAATTTGTACTTGCACCCCACCCAACATTTGTACTTTTATCCCTCCCAAAATTTGTACTTACACCCCTGTACCCCAAAAGTGTATTTGCACCCTAGCACCCTTTACAAAATGTGTACTTCTAATCCTACACCCCTCCCAAAATTTGTCATTGTGCCCCTATACCCCTCCTAAAATATGTAATTCTAGCCCTACACCCAACAAATTTGTAGTTGTACCCCTGCACCCCTCCTGAAATTTGTACATACACCTCTGCACCCTTCTCAGACTTTGTACATGCACTCCAGCAACCCTCCCAAAATTTGTACTTGAACCCCTCACAAGGGAAGGACAGGGTACAGGTATACATTTTTGTGGAACTATGCCTTTGGGGAGAGGTACTGGGGTAGTAGTAAACTTCTTGTGAATGCTGTGGAACCTCAGCAAAGTGATTAAATCTGAAAAAAATAAATAATGACAAAGCTGTGGTGGCTGCATTTAGGGCTGGGAAGGGAACACAGGAAACCAAAATTTACCTTTTAAGAGCATGACAGCTTTTTTTCCGGGCGGGGGGAATTGATACAGTGCTCAAAGGGTTGGTGATTAACATAAGCAATTTGACAGCTAGTTACCATGTTGTTGTACTGGTATAAGTCCATTTATAAAAGTCCCCTTCAGAAAATTGGCAGCAAAGGTTGATTTTTGCCATTTCACACTTCACTGAACCTGGAGGAAAATTATGTCATTGTTGCTTGAATGACATCAGCACTCACCCCAAAATCCGTTGGCTGGTTTGAAAAAGTCTGAGTGATTTTTTAAAACCATCAAATAAGAAAGGCAAATAAAAGATATACATTTGTGACTGAAATTTCGGAACTATTTGTAACAAATGAGGCTAGCTGTCCTCATGGTGGGTAAAAAATGCATGTTTAAAGCATTGCAGTTGCTCTTTAAATACCTTAGGGGATTCAGCAAAGTGAACTCTGAGGGTCTCTTCAACCTTAGTGCCAACAGGACCAGAAGGGGGCACTGCCTTAAACTGGGGTGGGAGGGGATGCTTCAAGAAGCAAATGAAGAGAAACTTGTTCACCGAGAGGGTGGTGGCCAAGTGGAACGAGCTGCCAGAGGAAGTTGTTGCCTTGCAGTGTTGACAGTTTCAAAAGAGGCTGGGACATGGGTGAAAGGGAAAATTGCATGGAGATGGGGGGGAAGGTGTGGGGAACATTGATGGGAAGAAGTGCATAGTGAGGGGGATCACTCAGTAGATTCTGAAGAGGTCTGCAATCTTGAGCAGACTAGATAGACTGCATGGCCTTTTTCTGCTGGCTATGTTCATATGTCTCCCTTTGCTACCCTCCTAATCCTCACAATCCTTCCCATTGTTTTCCTCTTCTCACTTACACATCTGAAGAAAGTCTTATCCCCTTTAGCTACCCCTTTGCTATCTTTTCCTCTGCCTTCCCTCTGTTTTATTTGGTATAGCTCCCTGTTCTCCTCTCGCTGTCTTTCCTTATACCTGTGAATGCCATGCCACACTTTTTTTCCTTCTCCACCTTGGTCACTTCCTTAGAGAACTATGCTAGTCTCTTTTTCCTTCTTCTTTTACTGAATTCATCCATGCAGAGACTGGTTGCCTTAATTATGCCCTCCCTCATTGTTCCCCATTATGCCTCTACCCCTTCCTTGCAATCACCACATGAGGGTTTCTGAGGCAGTCTCTCATTTCTTTAAAATCTGCCCTCCTGAAGTCCAGGACTCAGTCTTATGTGGATTGCCTCTGATTCTGTCTTTATGTTAAACTACACTGTACAGTGATCACTAGTACCTAGGGGATGGCCCACTGTGACGTCTTCAATGCTGTCCCTATTCGTAAGCATCAGATCCAGCATTGACCCATCTCTAGTGGGTTCTTTGACTAGATGCCTGAGAAAAGCCCCTTGTAGGAAGTCAAGGATGGTCCTGCTCCTTGCCCAAGCCAGCACTGAAAGGCTCTACTCCACATCTGTCAGATCAAAGTCATCAACTAGCAGCACCACCCCCTTACATAATTCTTATGATGGCTTTCCCAAGTGCCTTATTCAACTCACTTCCCTGTGCTGGAGGTCTGTATGCTACCTTGGTACAGATAGCAACCCCAGGGCCTGTCTTATGATGACCCACTGCACCTCCAACCCTTCCTTTCTATGCAGGTGACCCTGTACCTTCTTGAGCTTAATTCTCTCCCTCCTTCACATATAGTGCAACCACTCCTCCCTTCTCACTGCCCTGTCTCTCCTGAATATAAAGTACCCAGGAATGGCCATGTCCTAGTCACGTGCTCAGTGCATTATGACTCCATTATGGCTACCAAATCCACCTCCACCATGGTGGTTTCCAGGTCCACAATTTTACTTCCCAGACTCTCTGTGTTGGTGTACATGGCTCTCCATACCTTACTCCCTTCCTACCTGCTTCCCTAGTTCCTCACCTCCTGTCTGTGTTGTCCCCCGATGTGCCACCTGATCCACCTCTTTCCTTTTTACTTGCCCATTTCCTGTCTCATGTACTCCTTTATTCTTGCTAACCTGATTTGTACTCCCCTTTTCTTCAGCCTTGTCCCCACCTGTCTTTTTGCATCCCTACACTAGGAGAGTTTGCTTCCCCTGGTCCTCCCTCACTAATGCTCCATCATCTGAGGGTGGGTAAATTCTTGCCTTTTCTGGTTTTAGTCTTCCCCCAGCTAGTTTACAGGTTTGGTGCAGTGCATGTCCCGATGCAGCTACTTCATAAGTGGCTCACTGGACCACTTGCAAAGCAATCTACAAGCCTGGTGCAGTGTGCATCACCATGCAGCTACTTTATGAGTGGTCTTTTGTGAGTACTGGTGTGGTGCAGTGAGATTCACTATAAAGATGCAATTAAAATCCTGTTCAAAAAGTAGGAAAATGAATTGCAAACAAAACAAACAAACAAAAAACTATGGTCTATAAGGGTTAAAATACAAAGCATAAAAAGTGAGAAAATTAAAAATTAGGGTTGGAAGTCTGGAACCCTGTTAAAATGGTGGTGGTATGCTCCTTGGTTTTTCAGCTGTCATGCTGTGTGGGACTAGCATTACCCTAATATCGACACTGTATTGTCTCACAAATTAAATGATTCAGCAATGCCTGCTCAGATTGCATTTGTTGGAAGATATAAGCATTCATCAGGTGCATGTTGAGGTATGAGGCCACAGGTTGAGTGCTCCTCAACACACACCAGGGGAGTGCCTCTATCTCCCAATAAATGCAGCACCCCGAGGTATTTTATTGCACTTAGAAAATTGAATAATATACATTCTGGCTTAGAAAAAGTAGCACTGTGTATTCCTAAGTACATACAGGCACAGCAGGTAACTTGATTCCTCCAACCAGACAGCATTATTTGTGGTAGCCATCTTGCCCCAATATATATCTGTACAGTATATGCAGTCTTATAGGGGTGCAATCGCACTCCTATAGTTAGGGTACAGTCTTCATGTCTATGTTAAACTCAATATGTTGCACTTTAATAATTTTGCAACTATTCAAGGGATTCAAATGAAATTTTATGTGCACCATCAGGGACCAAAGATCTCTCGATGTGGCAAGTTGCATTCCAATCAGATGTGTGGGTGTGGAGATATGGATTGTCAAAAAATGTGAAAATGACTGTTTTTGGTTAAATTCTTTGTCATGCCACTGTGCCAAAAAAGGTATGGAATTTTAGTCTGAAAATTTTAAATACATAGGTCTTGGGTCACAGATGTGCCTTTGGAGGTTCAAAGAAAAAATATTAATCCATTTTAAAGGTTATTCAGTTTTAAATTTTCCCATTATTTCCTATGGGACCAGTTAGATGTTCCACTCCATTCTTTATCACAAATGCAGAATCCTTTTTCGCAAATGCAAAATCTTTTACAACAAATGCATAAGCTTTTTTCATGCTGCCACCATCTTGTTTTCAGTTAGCGGCGAGA
This sequence comes from Neoceratodus forsteri, assembly GCA_016271365.2. Classification (NCBI taxonomy): domain Eukaryota; kingdom Metazoa; phylum Chordata; order Ceratodontiformes; family Ceratodontidae; genus Neoceratodus; species Neoceratodus forsteri. The sequence continues at coordinate 486,569,733 of CM028132.1, read as the reverse complement.
ACAAAATTAAATAACTTAAAAAATACATGGGTTTAGAAGACAACAATAGTTGTAGTTACCTAATCAGTACAATCTGATTTTGGGGTTAATTTTTTGATAGGTCACTTAGAAATGTGTTTTTTTAACATGTGGAAAGCCTTTTTCATAAACTGTATGAAAAAGCCATGAAACAGGATCCTCTTTTGCAATTTGCGAGAAGAAGTTTCTTTTTTCCATAAATTGTGAAAAAGGAACCATGGGAAAGGATTCTATTTCACCATTTGCAAAAAAAGAATTTTAAGACAGCTGTTTCTTTGTCACTCCACAGTTCACAAATGGTTGTTGATTTTGGTCAGACATTTTCAGGGTACAAAGGGCTTGCCCCACAGACGTGCCTTTTGCTGGTTTGGTGAAAATATATTACTTTGTTGTGGAGTTCTGCAGCTTTAGATTTTGGTTCCTTTCCCATTAGATAACTTTGTAATGTGAGGTTTAGACAGTCATTTCTTTGTCACTACTCTGTGAAGAAATGGCTTTCAATTCTGCTCTGAAATTTTCAGGGTACAAAGGCATTGTGCCACCGATGTGCCTTTTGCTCATTTCGTGAAAATATATTAATTTGGTGTCTAGTTACACAGGTTTCACATTTTGCTATGTTTTCTGTAGGATAACATTGCAATGGGAGGTGTTTTTGGCACTGCACACTATGGGATGGCAGTGCAGGGTCCAGAGGACCGTGTACTCCCAAAGGAACATAAGGATACCACTACACTATATCAAGAATTATGGATGGGTGGGAGTGCATGGCCCAGAGGGCCCCTGTGCTCCAACAGGGAAATAAGGATACAATTAAAATCTCTCAAAAATTAAGCATGGCTAGGAGTGCAGGACCCTGGGCTCCCACAAACAAATAATGCTATGATTATACTATCTCAAAAAGTAAGAAAATTCTTGGCAAAAAATGTTATTAATGCATCAGTTAGGGTTCCAGCAACAAAAGATTGGAAATGTGTTTGGATTTCCAACCCTAACACCCCAACCCCCACCCTGCACGTAGCAACAGGCATGGGGTGTGTGCCTTGGGGTTGTCAGCCCCCTAACGCTTACTTGCAATAGCAAATAATAGGGACAATAATTACACAATAAGGGCAAGTAAGTGTTGGAATACTTTACCTCCAGAATTAGTTAATATAGATAAATTTGAAAAACTCTAACTAGAACTGGATCATTTCCTTCTTGACACATATGGTTAATATCCCCCACACCATTCCCAATGGGCCTCAGTCTTATTCTGCCTCACAAACCTAGTAGTAGCCTTGAAGTAGTAAAAAAGCAGCATTTTTTGCTGAGTTAAAAAGTTCGACACAAACAAAAACTTTAAAAGCTAAAAGCAAAAAAATACTTAACTGTAAAGGTTGACAGTTGTGCAGTTTGTCAGACAGCAGTCAAATGAGACTTTGGAGCTGACTTCAAAAAATTAGTTAACATACTAACATACTAACATACTATTTGCCAGCAGATTAGGCCTTATGGTCTATCAAGTCTGCTCGAACCTAGATCCTTAGTTGGGTGCCGAGACCCTCCCATCCCTTGTGCTCCAGAAACCCCTATCATCCATCCCCACCCCCCCCGGATAGTTACAGATAGTATTTTAATTAGAAAAAAGTATGAGACCAAACTTTAATGAACTCAGCACATGCATACCAGACATGTGTATGACTGTAAGATGTGACAAAAAAAACCAAAAAACAATCAAGGTAAAAATAGCCAAGAACACAAACAAAATACAGAAAAACATTGTTTTTTTCCTTCACTCTGTGAGTTTTTTGGGCAATTGTAAAAACTGTTGTGAAAAAAGTCCTAAATGAACAAAATGTCAAAAGTCACAAACTACAAAAGTCAGTTGAGAAGATGACTGACAAAGACATACACAAAGAAAATATTAAGAAAGTTATTTCTCATGTCTTGCTTTGCACAAAGCCTGCAGGGCCATGTGCAAAGAAAGTTAGGACTCATATCCTGCTTCATGCAGAGCATGTGAACTAAGTTAATTCAGGCCTTGTGTAAAGCCAGATAGGACTCTATTCCTGTTTCTGCAGGGCCTGAAACAAACCTATGACACTTCTTTCTCAAAAATGAAGGAAATTAATTGCAAAACCTTTGTAAACCCATATGTTAGATTATAAAGCTACATAAAAGGAGGACATGTGTGTTAGGGATTTTTATGTACCAGGTCAATGTGTTGTAGATGCAATGCCGCAGGCCAAAACCGGGCAACAGCGTATGGAAGAACAACTACAGGGTACACAATGACGCATGACACAAATAGTGTGAAGCAGTAGAGGTGACCCTGTAGCTGTTTCCTGGAGAGCTCTGCTGCAGAGGGTAAGAGCTCTGCTAGAAGGGGGTCTGCAAAGCAACTGTTGTGGCTCAGGGAGTAGAGCCATCAGTGCTGGAGGACAATGGAGGGGGGGTTCTGTTCCTGGTCCCAGATTAGGTTTGTTAATTTTTTTCTTGTCTTTTTACTGTCCCCGAGTTGTCCCCCGCCCGGAGGAGGTTATTTTAATGGGGGAGTTGGGGGCGCAACATGTATTTTGCTGTATTTATTTTTAGCTGCTGTTTTGACAGCGTAGTATAGTGCCGCACGGTTTTTATATGCGACAACATGACCCCGGGTACTGGATTTTTCAACCTTAGCATCAAATCCTCTTCCCCAGCTCTTATCCACATGACCCAAGGCCAAGTTACAAACCTAAAATCATGCCTTACAGGTCTGCTGTTTTAAGCTACAAGTCTGGGTCCCTGTGTGAAGAAAGGTATGACTAATCCGCTACATGGACAAAGCCAGTAGGGTCCTGCACAAAGAAACTCATAACTGATCTTATCCTTTGCATGTAGTGTTCATTACACAGACTTTGTCTCAGTTCTGCGGTATACTGCAACTTCAGTAGAAAAGAAATATTGGCTAACATTTTTTTTTTATGCAGTTGCGGTATACCGTGGTATATTTTTTTAACTGGAGTTGTGGTATGCAGCAGTACTAAGTCAACTTCTGTGCAACTATCACTTGATTAAAGAAAGGTAAAGATAAGAATTATATTTTAAAGCAGGCCATGTCATATTTGATTTATATAAAAACGCTTAGGTGGTTTTGTGATAGAAAAGGTAAAAAGTTACAAATTAATCAAAAGTACACACTGTAAACTGTGTTTGGACAAAAGGTCCAGGAAGTAGCACAGTCCTGAAATAAATGCCATCTCACATGTGTGAATAAATATCTGAGCATGCTCAGTGTGGCCAAAATGATTGAAATAAAGTCATGCATGTAGAGAGAGAGAACCCTGGATTAAAGTGTAATCTGGGGGCGGGTGACCATCACAGTGTCCAAACAGTAAAAACACCTGAAGATTGCAATTACTAACACCCTAAAGCCCTCAATACAATGCAGTAAGGCAGCAACAAGGGCTACCAGGATTCTGGGTTGCATAAGTATAGGGTTTACTAGCAGATGAAAAGAGGTCATACTACCTCTGTACAGATCCATGATGCAAATGCACCAGGAGTACTGCATGCAGTTCTGGAACCCCTACCACAGAAAAAAACACAAAACAGCTGGAAGTGGTGCAGAGAAGGGCAGCAAAAATGTTATATTCCTCCAGAAAATTGGATACCTGATGAAATATTTTTCTCTCTAAGATTTTTGATAAGGGTGCCAAGAGAGAAATGAAATGACAGTTAGATACCATATCCTTGCTGCCACCCTTACAGATGGGCTTATCAGTGACAACTTTCCATTTATCAGGAAATATGCCAAATCTTCGACAACAATTAAAAAGTAAAAATATTGGTTTTGCAAATGCAGTAATAGCCAATTTAAGAATTTTATAGTCCATCAAAGTCAATATTTGGTCACGGGTTAAATCTCTTTACATAATACACTATTGTACTTGAAGAAACAGTATGAAAATAACATTTAGGATAAATAGCCCCCTCTATTCTTCTATTCAATTGAGAAACTATAGCTGTCATAATCATTTGAAAAGAAAAAACTATCACTGGTATAGGTGTGGTACTGTATGGTGTACATGGCTCTGGAATGTCAAGATTCTGTCTCGTTTCAGATTACTGCAACAATGAGACGTCAGCATGTGGCATGTTCAACATTTTGCAATGCAACAGAGACACAATTTCAGAATGCAGTGTGGAAATACAGTTTCAAAAATGTTGGTGAACACAGTTTCAGAATGAAGGACATCTTGGAATGTGGCAAGAAGACAGTCTTGGGACACTCAGTCTTGTAATGTGGCAGGAAAACAGTTTCAAAATGTGGAAGCATCCAATCTCAGAATGGACTGGGGAGACATCTTTTTGGATGAGGGACATGCAATCTTAAAATGTGGTGAGGACACACAATCATGAAATGTGGTGGGGCACATCATTTTGGAATAAAAGACATGCAGTCTTGAAATGTGGTGGGAATGCACAGTCTCAGATGATAATAGGAAAGCACAAGCTCAGAATGTGGTGTGAACATGAAATCTTGGCATGTGGCCGGGATGTGAATCTAGGAAATATGTTGGGGATGGACAGTCTAAGAATGTGGTCGGGATGGGCAGAGTGGGAATGTGGCAGGGCTAGGATATGTCAGAATGTGCTGGAGCTGCACAATTTAGAAATGTAGTGGGGATGCATACTGTCGAAATTTTGCAGGACACACAATTTTATTTTAAAATAGCTTATTCCTGCCACATTTCAAAAATGTATCCACCCACTGACTGTAAAATTACATGTCGCTGCCACGTTCTGACTTTGCCTGTCCCCACCACATTCCAGCATTGCACGTACCTGCCACATTATGATCTTACAAATCCCACCACATTCTGACATTACATCAACCCGCTGACGGAATGGGTCTAGTATCACACAGGAGAGCACCCTGCCACTGGTGTGGGGTCTTCGAGGGTTGGGTCCCTCCTGCTGTACTGCCTGGAAGTTGTCCCCAGTTACTCATGATGTTGACTAGTGGTTTCACAAGCTTGTTCCCATGATCCCATCAGACATCTCCTCCCCACATCTATGCTGCTCCTAGTGCATTGTCATTTCTGGTCAACCAGGTGGCAGTAAAGCACAGGGACCTGCCTTTCTCCTTTCCCCAGAGGAGGAGACCATCCTCTGGGATGCTCAATCCCCCCCCGGCCAGCCCATGATGACCCAGGTTTGTTCTGTGGTACTGCTATGGCTGCACCAATGGGCTGGCTGTTCCTGACACATTCCGAATTTTGTGTGTCACAGACACATTCCAAACTTGTACATCCCTGCCACATTTCAAAATTGTCTCCTCTATATTCCAAAATTGTGTGTGCCTGTCATGTTCCAAAAATGTTGTCCCTGCCAGGTTCCAAAATTGTGTGACACTGCCACATTACAAAATGATGCACCTGATGACATTTAGAAACTGTGTCACTGTTACATTCTGAAATTGTGCTTCCCAACCACATTCAGAAATGGTGCATCCTTGCCACATTTGTGTGTTGTGCATCCCTGTCTCACCTGAAAATTGTGCATCCCTACCACATTCCAAAATTGTACATCCCCACCACATTCCAAAACTGTACATCCTTGACAGATTCTGAAATTGTGTACCAGTCACATTCCAAATTTGCATATCCCTGCCACATTCCAAAATTGTGTGTCACCTGTCACATTCTGAAAATGTGCATCCCTTCCATGTTTCCAAATTGTGTCACCACCACATTCTGAAATTATATGCATCCCCACCTGCCACGATCCAAAATTCTGTGTCCCTCCCCATTCCAAAATTGCATGTCATCACCACATTCTGAAATTACACTTCCCTGACATATTCTGAAATTGTGTACCAGCTACATTTCAAAAATGTGTGTCCCCACCACATTATGAAATTGTATAACACCTACCACATTCTAAAATTGTGTGCCCCTGTCATGTTCCAAAACTGTGTGCCATTGCCACATTCTGCAGTTTTGTGTGTCCACCACTTTCTGAAGTTGTGTGTCACTGCCACATTCTGGAATAGTGAATCAGCACCTCATTCTGAAATGGTGCTTTGCCATGACATTCAAAATTATGGATCCCAGCCACATTCCAAAATTGTGCAGCCTACCACATTCTGAAATTGCATGCCACCCCTGACATGTTCCAAAAATCATTAATTCCCACCACATTCCAAAAATCTGTTTGTCACATTCCAAACATTCTACATCCTCACCACATCCTGAAATTGTGTCACTGCCACATTCCAAAATTGCATGTCCCCATTATAGTCAAAAAAATGCATTTCTCTGCCATGTTTCTAAATTGTGTTACCACCACATTAGGAAATTGTGTGTCCCCATCACATTCTGAAGTTATGTGTAACAGTCACATTCCAAAATACTGCATCATCGTCAAATCCCAAAATTTGGTGTCCCTCACCCCATTCCAAAGTTGCATGTTCCAGTCACATTCCAAAATTGTTTATCTCTGCCACATTCTGAAGTTGTGTGCTGCAGTTGTGTTACAAAACTGCACATCCACACCATGTTGTGAAATTGTGAGTCCCAGCCACACTGCAAAATTGTGTGTTACTGCCATATTCTAAAACTGTGCATCCCCTTAACATACCAAAAAGCATGTCCTTCCCATGTTCCAAAATTATGAGTCCCCACCATATTCCAAAATGTGTGTCCCTGCCACATTCTGTAACTGAGTGTCTCTGCTTAAGTCTGAAATTGCACATTACCAATTGCACGCCTCTGCACCATTCTGAAATTCTGTACCCACACAACATTGTGAAATTGTATGTTATCACCATAATCTGAAACTGAGCATTACACCACATGCCAAAACTGAGCATCACCACCACATGCCAAAATTGTGCATCCCTAACAATTTTGAAATGATATATCCCTGTCACATTCAGCAACTTTGTTCCCACATTCAGAAATTGCAAATCTCTGCCTCACCCACTTCTGAAAATTTGTGACACTGCCACATTCTGAACTGTAGTGTCCCAGACCCATTTCAAAATTGATATACCAGCTACATTGTGACATTGTTCCTTGCTGTATTCTGAAACTGCAACTTGGGTAACTTAGGAGTAGGACCAAAGGTAGTAAACTGGGTAAGAAATTGGTTAGGGGATAGGTGTGAGAGGCTGTTGGTAAACAGAGTTCAGTCAGAGGAAGGGAGGGTGACCAGTGTGGTTTTGGGGGTAAGTGTTGGGACCAGTCCTCTTTAATGTCTTTATAAGTGATATTGCAGAGGAGCTGGAAGGGAAGGTCTGCCTCTTAGCAGATGACAGTAAAATCTGCAATAGGGTTGAAACTCTGGTGGGGTGTGTGTGTGTGTGTGTGTGGAAAGGATGAGCAGTGACCTGAGAAAACCTGAGGAGTGGTCAAGGATATGGCACCTGGGTTTCAACATGAAGAATGTAAAGTAATGCACTTGGGTCACAGAAACCCAGGGGCAGAGTACAAAATGGGAAGAGTGCTACTGACGACCACCAAGCAGGAAAGAGACCTGGGGCGATCATATTGGATGATCTAAAGGTGGCCAAGAAGTCTAACAAGGCAGTTGGGAGTGCTGGTGGGATACTGGGGTGCATAGGGAGGGGTATCACTAGCAGAAATGATGCAAGTGGCACCTTGTATCAAAAAATGCACCCTGACATGTTCTCAAAAGCAGGCTACAGCACGCACAGGCTGCTTGTGGCAAAAGGGGCTTGTGCCAGCCATGCGCCATAAGATAGGTTGCTGCATGGTGCCAGGGGGCTTGCAGCAGACACAAGCTGCCACATCCCCTAAATCAGTATTCTAAAGACTCCCCCAGAGGACAACTGTCTAAGTACCATTAGGTCTTAGTGGACTTAATTATCCTCTGGGAGGTGTGCCAAAGTGCCATCACAGTCCCGATCCCCCTGTGGCACATGCCACCCCCCCCACCATGATCCTCCCTTCTGTAATAGAAATATGTTCCTGGTAGTCTAGGGCACCCCCAACAGCCCTGATTGCCAATCCCTGTGTAAATAATAATAAATATATGCCCTGTAAGGCTAGGGTACCCCATCCCCCCAAAAGCTCCGATCTCTGATCCCCATGTAAATGATAAGTATATGCCCTGTAAGTGTAACCTCTCCAACAGCTCTGATCCTCAATCCCCCTGAAATATAAGCCAAACATTTCCTGGTAGTCTAGTGGTCCCCCCACTGTGCCCCACCCCAGTTGGCAGTGCCCCCACCACTCCGATCCCCCCATCCTTGAGCTGGCAACAAGCACAGCTCTCCTCACACCTCTGTGCCTGGTCACTGACTGAGCTATCAATGAATGTGTACTGTACTGTCATAAGGCCTTCTTCTGCCAGGATGATGCTTATGTTCTGAGCATGCTTAGGGACCACCTTCATTTACTTTGCTCATATGGCCAAAAAGGAAAAAAATGATCTTGGCAAATTATTTACACACCTGCTGTGTTTATATATATATATATATTTATATCTGTCCCCATCTCTATCTCAGTATACTGTATTTATGTATCTTTATAAAATGGCAAGACATAATCTAGAAACTTCACTGGCTGAGAGATGTCACCTGACCATGCATTACATTCCCAGCACTGCACTGTCAGGTGCCAAATCTCAATACCAAGGCAAAAAAAACAACAAATTAACTAAAAATCAGGGACTATTTCATGTATATGATATACATATATATATATACAGTATATATATATATATATATATTATGGTAGCACGGTAGTGCGTTACCATTTGCACTTGCACTTGCATTTGCATTACCGTTAGCATTACTATGTGACAAAAAAATCACATGGTGGGAGCACGGGGCCCTCCTACCACCATTGACTGGCCTACACTTCTCTCTACATCAGACGCAGCCTCAGTGGTTTCCACATTTACCCAGACACTGTTATCCCTCCAAGACCATTTTTTCCCTGTCACCACCAGATGGGTCAGAGTTGGAAGCACACGCTGGATCTCCAGCGACATACTAACCCTTAAGAAGGACAGAGACCATGCCTGGTCTACATTCAAAGCAACCCCCTCTCCTGCCCTCTGGGAGGCACATAGGCATCTGAGGAACAAATGTAAACAACAAGCAAAATCAACAAAACTGACCCACTTCCACAACCTACAAAGGGCCAACCTTCGAAACCCCAGAAAATTCTGGGATTCTATAAACACTCTTCTAAACCCTGACTCCAGCTATGCCGTGCCACAACTCAGCTCCCATGATGGGCTGCTCACTGACCCTCTCGAAGTGGCCACTGTCTTCAATTGTAAGTTCACCAACCTATTTATGTATCTGAACAAACTCCCTACAGTCCAACAACTACGCCCATCCACCTTACCTGATCCACTGAAATGCACCTCCGACAGTCAACTGCAAATGCCCCCTTTCTACTTCAAAGTCCTCTCCTTACATGACATGGTTAGGCCACTCAAACATCTGCCTAACCACGGCTCCCCAGGTGCAGATGGCCTATCCCCAGCATTCCTCAAGCTGGTCTCTCTGGCCATAGCCAAACCACTAACACACATCTTTAACCTTACCCTTTCCACATCCTCCATGTCTGAACCCTGGAAAATAGCCAATGTAATCCCCATTCTTAAATCAGGGACCCCAAATCCACCAATAACTATCACCCAATATCCATCCTCCCTTATCTTAGTAAATTACTCGAGAGAGCTGTATACAACCAATCCGCCAAATACATTGACAGGCACAGCCTCCTATGCAACCAACAGCATGGTTTTTGCAAAAACCATTCCACAGCCACTGCCCTTGCCCTTCTGATAGACCACATCCTCTCCAACATGGATAAAGGTACAGCCACTGGTGCTGTCTTTGTTGACCTGGTTAACCATGCCCTCCTCACCTCCAAGCTTAGCCTCCTAGGCTGCTCACAAGAAGTCACCATCTGGTTCACCAACTATTTGACTGGCCGCTCACAATTCGTATACATAGGCCAAACCTGTTCCCCCACACTGCCTGTTTCTGTGAGGGTCTCTCAAGGTTCAATCATGGGTCCCCTCCTCTTCTCTGTATTTGTCAACTCGCTTCCCTCTGATAGCCTTAACTGCCACTCTCTCCTGTATGCTGATGACCTGGTTCTCTTCCACAGTGACAAATCCACAGCCGCTATCTCCTCAGTACTCTCTCAGAACTACGCCTCAGCCCACAACTGGTTTTCTAATAACCTCCTCTTAGTTAATGCCAAGAAAACACAATCCATGCTGTTCGTATCCAAGCCTTTCCTTGCTAAAGTCAAAATGCATGCCCCCCTCTGCATTCTTTCCCCAACGGCCCAGCCCTCAAAGACATTGATACTTATAAATACTTAGGAGTATTGCTCGACCCTGCTCTCACTTTCACGGAGCATGTCCACTCCATTATCAGTAGGTTCCTTCGGAAATTGGGTGCTGCATATTGATTCAAGCAATACCTAACCCCTGAAGTCAGACTAGCCATTGTTCAGGGAAACTTCCTGTTGCTAGCCTTGCTTGTAGAGCAGAAAGCAGCTAACTAAAAAAGCTACATTTTCTTATTAATTTAAAACTTATATCTCAGCAGGAGTCAATGTCTGTTGATATTAAGTAGACAGATACTTTATTAGAAGTAGAAGGGGTCTTATTTAGGGTTAAAAAAAGAAAGAAAAGAAAGAAAGTCAGTGTGCGTTTTGTGCTGGGAAGGGTATTGTATCAGCTGACTTTGCTAAACCAGTAGGAGGAGAGAGAGCTTAATTGGGGGTGTGGCTTAGACACTATAAAAGCAGGTGACTCAAATTACAACTTCCTTTTGCTAGCCTTTTTTCTTACTAATTGCCCTCCATCCCACCCACCCAAAGCCAGTTCTACTTTTATAGCCACTGGATCTGACTGTCAACAGGAACTTCCTGTTTGGCAGTAGGAAGGGAAGGATCATAGAGGAACATTGGTTTTGTCAACCCTAAAGGAAAAAGTAGCTCAGTCTCCCCCCTAGCTGCTGGTGGTCTGACATTGAGCAAGGAAGAAGGAGGCTACTAAAGAAGATAGGAAGTTGCTGTCCCAGAACAGGAAGGGCGAGAGTTGTCAGGAGAGGACAGAGTAAGCATACAGAGAAACAGGAGAGGGGACACAAAATAAGACATGATAGAAGTGGTGCAGTGCAATGGCTGTGGGGTGGCAGTGTTCCGGGAGACATTCTGGAGGCTGCGATGCTGCCCTATTTGCAGGCACCTCTCTGGTCTGAGAGAGGAGGTTGCCCGTCTCCAGGCTGACCTGGTTAAGATTCGTGAAACCTCCTCCCCCACCCAGGGACCACCAGGGCCAATGCCACTACCTCTGAGGTTGCCAAGAAGAGGAGAGGCTGGACCCAGGGTGGGCTCAGGGAGGGAGAGGGTGGTGAAACAGAGTTGCATCCCTCAGCTGTACCTCTCCACAATTCATTCACTCTTCTGGTGGATAGTGGTTCCTCTATGGAGGCACCTGCAGTGGAGACCAAGGAGGATGCTGGGAACCTTCACAAAGGAGACCCACAGGAGGGTGGCATGGGACCCCACAGGGGAAGGAAACAACTCCTGGTGGGGGACTCAATCATTAGGGTGTAGAAATGGGGAGGAAGGGAGAGGGAGGTAAGGTGCCTTCCTGGCACCACGACTTGCAGGGACAGGAACCAAATCCTCAGGATCGTGGGAGGAGCTGCATGAGGGAGGGAGAGAGGGAGCTGGATGTCATTGTCCACCTAGGGACAAATGACCTGGCTGTGAATGGGATCAGAGCAGTGCAAGAGGAGTTTGTAGAGTTGGGGAGGGACCTTAGACAAGTAGCGCATATGGTAACCTTCTCAGAGGTGCTGCCTGTCTATGGCAAGGGTGATGCTAGGGCACTCCTCACCAGGGAATTCAATGAGTGGTAGAAAAACTGGTGTGGAGCTCAGGGCTTTGGCTTCATTGGGGACTGGGGAGCCACCTGGAGGGATGCAGACCTATACTAGTGCAATGGTCTGCATCTGTCCAGGGGGGGAACCAGGATCCTAGGTGAGAGGTTTAAATGCTTCATTGGCAAGCATTTAAACTAGCCAAGGGGGGGCACTGAAAAGAAGCAGGGAAATCCCAGCCTCCCCTCACAAAACATGGTAATTAGTGAGGTAAACACCAAGGTAGAGAAGTTATTAGGGAGCAGGACAGAGGTAAATGTAAAAAAAGGCAAAGGCAGTAACTACAGGAATGGGGCTAAAAGGGGTAAGGCTATCAAAAAGTGGAGGGTGATGAGTACCAATGCCCATAGTCTGTGTAACAAGCTCCCTGAACTAGTGGCCTTGATGGAAGAGGGTTGCCTGGATATTGTGGCAGTCACAGAAACATGGTACACAGAGAACCATGACTGGGATGTCAACATACCAGGATACACAATCTACAGGAGGGACAGGGAGGGTAAAAGAGGAGGAGGAGTAGCTCTCTATGTAAAGGAAGGGATCAAAGCAACAGAACTAAAGAGTAAACATGGAGCAGATGAGGCACTCTGGGTCACACTGGAGACAGGAAATGGCACCACAATCCACAGGGGGTTATATACAGACCCCCATCTCAGGGGGAAGGAATGGACAAGGAAATGACAGAAGGCTTCCTTAGAATGGCTGAAAAAGGGGAGATATTGTTGATGGGGGACCTGAATATGCCAGATGTTAACTGGAGCACCTTTGCTGCAGGCACATCCAAGAGCAGGGTCATTCTTGATGCCCTACAGGGGGCCTGCATCAGACAGCTAGTATTGGAACCCACTCGGGAGGGAGCAATCTTAGACCTGGTACTCTCAAATGGGGACGGAGAAAGAATCTAAGATTTAGAGGTGGGTAGCCATCTGGGAACAAGCGACCACCAAACAGTGTGGTTTACGATAAACACAGCCATACAGTCAAGCCATACAAAAGCAAGAGTATTGGACTTTAGGAGGGCTGACTTTGGGAAAATGAGAGAGTGCCTTAGAAAAGCACTAGCAAACAGGCAAGAAGGAGGGGTAGAGGAACAATGGGGAGTAATCAAAACAGCCATCACAGAGGCAACAAGCCTTTGTGTAAAGCAAATCAATAAAACACAACGAAGGAAAAAAAACACTATGGTTCTCAAAAGAGGTGGCAGGGAAGGTTAAGGAGAAAAGGATAGCATTCAGGAAATATAAGGAAACACAGAAGGAGCAGGACAGAGAACTTTATCAGTTAAAGCAAAAAGAGGCTGGGAAGGCAGTCAGAATAGCAAAGGCCCAAACTGAGGAAAGGATAGCCAATTCTGTTAAGAAGGGGGATAAGACCTTTTATAGGTACATTAGGGAGCGAAGAAAGACCAAAGGAGGGATACTGAGGCTTAATAAAGGGGAGGGAATGTGGGTAGAGTGGGACAGTGAAAAAACAGGGATACTGAACAAATATTTCTGCTCAGTATTCACAAAGGAAGAGGAGGGGGAGGTACCTAAACCAAACAAGAGAAACACTCTGAAGACAGGGGTCGATACCAGTCCATTTACAGAAGAAAGGGTTCTGAAAGAACTAATAAAATTAAAGGTGGACAAAGCAATGGGGCCTGATGGGATTCTCCCAAGAATTCTAAAAGAGCTAAGGGTAGAACTAGTGACACGGCTGACTACTCTCTTTAACAAATCTTGGGAGGATGGGGTGGTACCTGAGGACTGGAGGAGGGCAGATGTGATTCCTCTTCACAAAAGTGGGAGCAGGACAGAGACAGGAAACTACAGACCAGTTAGTTTGACCTCAGTGGTAGGGAAAATGATGGAATCACTTCTGAAGGAAAGAATTGTTGAGTACCTAGAGGCCAGTGGGGCACAGGACCCAAGGCAGCATGGATTCATGATGGGAAGGTCATGTCAGACAAATCTAATAGATTTCTTTGACTGGGTGACCAAAGTAGTAGACCAGGGAGGGGCTGTGGACATGGCCTACTTAGATTTTAGCAAGGCATTTGATACAGTCCCACACAAAAGATTAATACACAAGTTAGCCAGCCTTAGAGTGGGCCCCAAGATGGTAGCCTGGATAAAAAAATTGGTTAGACAACAGGATGCAAAGGGTAGTAGTAAATGGAGTACGCAATGAAGAAAGAAGGGTTACTAGCGGGGTATTGCAGGGTTCAGTACTGGGACCGGTCCTTTTTAACGTCTTTATAACTGACATTGCAGAGGAACTGGAAGGAAAAGTATGTCTCTTTGCAGACGACAGAAAGATCTGCAACAGGGTTGATACACAAGATGGAGTGGAAAGGATGAGAAGGGACTTGGCAAGGTTGGAGGAATGGTCAAATGTATGGCAGCTCAGATTCAATGCAAAGAAGTGCAAGGTAATGCACATGGGAAACAAAAACCCAGGGGAAGAGTACACAATGGGGGTGAGATACTGACAACAGTAAAAATGGAAAGGGACTTGGGGGTAATTATATCAGATGACCTAAAGGTGGGCAAGCAATGTGAGAAGGCAGTAAGGAAGGCTGGGGGGATACTGGGATGCATAGGAAGAGGCATCAATAGTAGAAAACAGGAAGTTGTTATCCCTCTGTACAGACAGTTGGTTAGACCCCATCTGGAGTACTGTGTGCAGTTCTGGAGACCCCATCTCCGCAAAGACATAGACAGAGTGGAGGCTGTCCAGAGGAGGGCAACCAAAATGGTGCAGGGTCTGTACCAGAAGACATATGAAGAAAGACTAAAGGAGCTTAACATGTATACCCTTGAGGAAAGAAGGAGAGGGATATGATGGAAACTTTCAAGTACCTCAAGGGAATCAACAAAGTCCAAGAGGGTAGCATCTTTCAGAAAAAGAGATGTGCAAGAACAAGGGGGCACAATTTGAAGATAGAGGGGGGACGGCTCAGAGGTAATGTGAGGAAGAATTTTTTCATGGAGAGGGTTATGGATGCATGGAACAGCCTCCCTGAGGAGGTCGTGGAGTCAAGAACAGTGGGGGAATTCAAGAATGCATGGGACATAAGGCAGTCCTAGTTGGGGGTAGAAGGAAGTAAGCTGTTGGTTAACTTGTATCTGCAGCTTATCTGTTAGGTAGGAAAATGGGCAGACTAGGTGGGCCAAGCGGTCCTTATCTGCCTTCAAATTCTATGTTTCTATGTATCTCTTCCCTATTCTGGACTACTGATCTCCCATATACTCCAGGACCTCTGCTGCCACATTGGCTAAACTCTTCAGTGCCTGTCACTTTACTTTACTGGCTCCTTTCTCCACCCACCGCTGCACACCCTACAATACCCTGGGATGGCTACTGCTGCAGGGACACTTCGACTTTGCTCTTAGCAGCATGGTGGACAATGTCATCTGCATGGGCACTGAATCCCCCTTACCTCCCTCCTCAAAACCCGTACCCTACACCGTAGCCTACGCTCAACTGGTATTCACCACCTAACTATCCCCAGGGTATCTACCAACAGGGGCAGCAGGGCCTGGTCTGTAGCCACCCCTTCACAGTGGAACAGCCTGCTGGCTGAACTCCGAACCATCAACACTCACTTCAGCTTCAAATTGCATCTCAAAACATGGCTCCTGGCAAACTCCTCCTGCCACTGCCCCCAGGTGTACCCACCTGGCAACACAAGGCAATTAACTCTTAGGGGTTTACCCACCTAGCCACACCAGTCTTCCAATGCCTAGGGGGTTTCCCACCTAGTCACACCAGTCCCCTACCTACATTGTGCCCTCCTGCCTGTTTTTTATTCTATAGGTTACTGATGTGTCACCTCACAGCCTTGCACATACTGTCTATTTATTTCTATGCATGACACACTGTATAGTTGTAACCCACTGTATTTGCTATGTTTACAACATGGACACCCGACCTTGGTATCTACCTTTGCGTACAATTGCTGTTTGTATACCAAGCGTCATATTATAAACAGCTTTCGCTGTCACTCACTGGACTTATACCCTACCAATGCATTGTGCTTTAATTGCTGTATCTGAATCTATCCCCCATGTGTAATTAGTCGTTCATTTTGTATTCTGTGCCATGTTACGTGGTCCGGGCCGTGCCGAAAAACGGTCCCTGGGATCAGTGCACTTACCCAGTTATCAAAGTCATAAATAAAAAAATAAATAAACCACATTCCATTAACTATTTATAGTGCTCATTCTCATAAAGAAGGGATATTCATGGCAAAAAAACTCAGTTTAATGCATCAGATAGGGTTGTTACACAGTGACAAAAGCAAGGAAATTCGGTGTTAGGGTTGCCACCCCTTGCACCCCAAGCCCAACCCATCCCCACCAACAGGCAACGGGGTGTGCGTTGGGGTAGTCGGTCCTAACTTTCACCCCATTCTCCTATACTGCACCACCTCAGCTTGTTTGCACATGGGATGGGGTGACAGTTAGGACCAACGACCCCAACGCACACCCCGATGCCTGTTGGTGGGGACGGGGTGTGCTTGTGGTACAAGGGGTGGCAACCCTAACACCGAATTTCCTCACTTTTGTCACTGTGGAACAACCCTAACTGATGCATTAAACAGATTTTTTTTGCCATATGTATATATATATATTATCGAAGCACATTAGTGCCACTATAGTTAGGGTTGAGTACCCCATTTAAGGTTAAATCTGATATTTTGCACCTTAACTTTGCCACCATATGACAGATTTGCTTGAAATTTGGAATTCATGGTCTGATACCATAGCTCTGTGGACCTGCCAAGTTTTGTTATGGTCAGATGTATGGTTGCGGAGCAACAGGGCACCAAAAAACATAAAAATTAAGTTTTTTTGCGTGGTTCTTTGCTCGTGCCTACAGCCCGAACGGTTTGCACCATTGGTCCAAAAATGTTAGGGATTATGCAGCCGGGGTCCCTGATGTGTCTTTTGAAGATTTTGTGAAAAAATATTAAATGGTTCATAAGTTATTCAAAAAACAGAGAATCCCATTATAGTCTATGGGAACAGTTAAACTATGCGAAAGTGTCGCAAATGCAGTTTTTACTGTTGCAAATGACCCTTTTACTTTCGTGATTCAGACATTTTTCTTCAGTTGGTGGTCAGAAAAATGCTTGGCATTTAAATATGGGACCCTCTAGGGACACAATTATTGTTGTGTTCACCTAGTTGAACCCTCAGGATGCTAGCCATGCCTTTTTTGGGGGGTAAAACACCCCAGAAATATGTTTTTAAAATTTTTGTAAAAAGTAGTGTCACAAAGTACTTTCGCAAATGTGACAGTTTCGTGATTTTGTTTTGCGAAATTGTCATGATTTGCAAATGTAATTTGCGACACTATGCCCAAACAACAGGAAATATTTGCCACCCTGCTGAAAAACAACAGTTTAGTCTTTTGGGCTGAAATTTGCAGGGAAGAAAATGAACGTCCCACAGATGTGCCGTTTGGTGGTTTGGTGCCAAAATATAATACGGCTGCAAAGTTACAGCACTCCAAAGTTGATGATTATTCCCATAGGATAACATTACAGCATCTGCCATGCCTTTCGGGTCCCGTATCTCAAAAACAGTTCGAGATACGGACTTTTCGTGGCAAAAATTCTTAGCCCCCCAACTAGCCTGGAAAGTCATAAATATGAGATTTAAATTTTTTTTCTACCTCGTACGGTTTCTGAGATATAAGCAATTTAGTATTCCAAGTGCTCATTTTCTGGTCAGAGGGCCATTATTATGCCCACATTCTTTGTAGTCACTGTGCTTCTGAATGCACCTTTTTGGGACACAAAGCATGTGCGTATGTGTTACTGTTACCGTTACCATTTCCGTTTCCATTTCTGTTTCTGCTTGCTTTACCGTTACTGTTTGCATTACCATTTCTGTTTGCATCAACATGTGCATTATCATTTGCGGTTGTGTTTGCATTTGCATTAATGAAACACCGTGGCTTCCAAGATGGCGGCTGAGCTGAGCCAGCCAGAACACTGATCTCTACAATTCGTTATTTTGATTTGTCTTTTAGTTAATTTTAGTTCTTTTTGAGTTTTTATGCATTTTCTTTTTCAATTCGGACTGTAGCAGCGTGAGGTTCGGGACGTTCTGTCCGTTTTGCGATTGGCGTTTCTTGGAGCGTTTCTCGGAGCCCCGTTTTGTCGTTCTTTGGAGTCCTGCTTCTATTTCCTAGAGTCCTGCATCTGCTTTTGTTATTTGGCCCTTTGGCGTTCTTGTTGTTGGCTTCTTAGCATTCTTCGCTGTCTCCTGATCTCCCAACTTCAGCGTGAGAGGCTGTGGAGTCGGGGGCTTTTGGCAGTAGCATGGAAGCAAGGAAAGTAAGACTTTGCTGAAAGTATTTAGCCCCCGGTGAGTTTGTATGACTTTTTATGCTAAATTTTGCCTGGACTTGTGACGTGGGAAGCTGTGGTATTGAGGAGTGGGAGCAATTGTGGAGAAGATTTTATTTGGGATATTGGAGCACTGACTTTGTTTTGTCCCTAATGACACTGTACTGCTTTATTGACCTGAGAGTCTTTTTGGTCACAGCGTGAAGGGCTGTGGAGACGAGAAAGACTGAAGGAGGTTTTATTAAACTTGGAATTGAAACTTTTGGATACTGAGTGCATCCAAGGAGTGAACCTTTTTCGGGTTTTGATTATTTTAACTGATGCATATGAATTGTGATGCTGGGGACTGAAAAGGAGTGTGCCATTCATTGTTTATTATGCCTGCTCCCTGTTTGGATACAGTGGACTGCAGGATTTAAAGCCGAACTCCTGGCTGGGGAATTTGGCTGTGGAATCGTGTTGGGGAAGGAAGAAAGAGGAAGAAAGATCTGAGTAATTAGCCCAATTGTTCCAGAGGTGGGTGCGGGGTGCTGGTGTCTGTACCTGGGAGGGCTGGGAGTACCTGCCGGTGGGTTGGTGTTCTCGGGGCATCCGGGTGGTGCTGGAATAGCCTGGCAGAGGCCGGGCTGTGTCCGGCATCCCAAGTAGAGGGGACAGTCTGCATATCCGCGCCCTCCTGGGGTTCACTGGGTGAAGAGTGCATCCTTCCAGGTGGAATTTTATGAATGATTGAATGCCAGGAGTATGAAGAAAGTGTACTGACTCCGAGACTTTATGAACTTTTGTTATGTGGGGCTTATGATTAATTTTATTAAGCTTAAGGACTTTTTAGTTGGGGGTTTTTAATTGTGCGACAGCTTCAGACCCATGTTGTTTGTTTTATTTGTTTGTATGTGATTTTTAATTTTTCTTGCAGTGAGAGTGCTAAGATTGTTTTCCCCTCACCTTTGCTGTCGAGAGCTGAAGAGGGAATTTTAATGTTGGGGTAGTGAGATTTTATTTTATTTGTTTTGTTTTGCTTATTATTTTTACTTTTATTTACTTGTTTTATGTGTTTTGTATGGGTTTTGATTTTTGATGTTATGATATTACATGATTCTTTTTTATTTTTATAGGTTTTCCTTGGTTAATAATATTATTTGTTAATTAAGATAGGTTGTTAAGCTGAGAGTTATTGATATTTGCCATCAATGATGTGTTTGATGGGGCTTAAGACGGTCAGGCGCTATTCTCCCACTCTGCTCCGGGACCTCCGTCCCTTCCACTGTCCTCGGTTATCTGATGACGTTTTTAACAACTGTCGTAAAGCAGGGATAGTGAGAAGGCGTTTAGGGGGATGGATGGGCTAGACAGAGTGGGAGAGTGGAGAGGGGTAGGCAGATAGGGATAGTTGGGTCAAGGAGACGCCCTGGGGCGAAATGGGTTCAGGAGAGGGGTCCTCCTTGCCTGATTCCCATACCCAAGGGCTCCACAGATTGTGGGCAGGTACTGCGATCCTCTCTGAAAACCCATCCAACTCGGGCGGTGTTATGTAATGCCAGGTCGATTAGGAACAAGACTGCTATTATTGCAGATCTTGTTGTAACATCTGACCTGGCATGTATTACCGAGACCTGGCTGGATGAGAATGCAGGTCCTATTTTAGACTCTGCTGCTCCAGCTGGGTTTTCGGTAATGCACCGTCCGAGATTGGATCATAGGGGCGGGGGAGTGGCCATCTTTTTTTAGATCAGATCTGAGTCTTGTGGAGGTGCCAGTGGGTAACACCAGATCCTTTGAGTGTATCCTGGCAGCAGGTGCAGAGTTCAGGATTCTCCTCATCTACCGTCCACCCGGTGATGGTGGTGAATTCCTGAAGGAGTTTGCGGACTTCATCCTTGACATGGCATTGGAGTCACCTAGATGGTTAATACTGGGTGACTTCAATGCCTGGGTTGACGATGAACTCTCGCACTTTGGAAAGAACTTCCTCCAACTTATGTCTATGTTGAGCCTGTCACAGGTAGTTACCTCTGCTACCCATAGAGGTGGACACTCTTTGGACCTGGTGTTCCTACTGGATTTGGATGTTTTACATCTGGAGGTGGAACCAAATGTGTGGACAGACCATCACACCATAAGATTCAGTTTTGGGGCACCCCCCTAATAGGTCTGCCCCTACGAAGATAGTCCAGTATCGCCCTTTAAGGGGAGTAAACCCAGAGGGCCTATTGGCGGTACTGGACCTATCGGGTGTTTCGGATGAGAGCATGGGTCCAGGGGACCTTGTTATTGCCTATAACAAAGCAGTGAGCAGGGCCCTGGACCAAATTGCACCTGTTCACGTTCGCCCACTCACTCAGCGCCCAAAGACTCCTTGGTTTGATGAATCTTTGAAGGAGCTGAGGAGAAGTGGGGCGAAGGCTAGAGAGGGCCTGGCGGAAATCTTGCCTGGATGCTGACAAACTTAGATTGATGGATCATTATGCTATCTATCAATCGGCAATAACCCGTAAGAAGGCAGAATTCCTGTCCAGGGAGATTGCTGCTGCGCGAAACCGACCGGCTCAACTCTTTCGGACTGTTGACAGATTGTGCAATCCACTCTGTCTACAGTCTGGAAGACATTTTTCACAAATAAAGTGTGACGCTTGCTCGATTTTTGCTGATAAGATTGCCAGCATTAGGTCGGATATCAGCCAGGCTCACTCTTCAAGGGTTTGCAGTGATGCGAGGGAAACAAACACCTGTGTCACCTGGTTTGACTTTGGTAGGCCGGAATTCATGGACATTGTGAGGATTGTCCAGACTGTACGTCCAACCAGTTGTAGTGTGGATCCGGGCCCTACGCCTCTATTATTGGGTTGCGTAGATATTATCTGTCCGACCATTGCTGAAATTGTCTGGAAATCTTTGGAGCAGGGGATCTTTCCTGAACCCTTAAAGGAGGCGGTCGTTTGACCACTCCTAAAAAAACCTTCATTGAATCTGGACTGTCCAGCTAACTACAGACCTGTCTCTAACCTGCCCTTTTTGGGCAAGGTTATTGAAAAGGTGGTTGCACTGCAACTGGATGACCATCTTACAAATCACAATGTCTATGATACTCTTCAATCGGGTTTAGGAAAAGACATAGTACTGAGACTGCTCTTGTCCGGGTTCTAAATGATCTCCTGATAGCGAGATCGAAAGGCTAATCTATTCTGGTCCTTCTTGTCTCTCTGCAGCATTTGACACTGTGGACCATGGTGTGCTTTTGGAACGCTCTGCGGTTTTATTGTGGACTGTCTGGTACGGTTCTGCAATGGTTTCAATCTTTTTCTCACAGGGCGGAGACAGAGGGTTATCACTGGAATTTATTCCTCTGCGCTCTCTCTTTGCCTTGTGGGGTTCCATGAGGGTTCCATTTGGCACCCATGTTGTTCGCTGTCTATATGCTGCCATTGGGAGACATTATTAGGCAATATGATCGTGTTTTCACTGCTATGCAGATGATACCCAGCTATGTTGTCCTTTAGTCCTGGACAGGAAGATACAGTCTCTACTTAACAACTGTCTATCCGAGATCAATGATTGGATGAGTGCCAGCTGGCTAAGGTTAAACCCGGATAAGACTGAGGTGTTGGTGGTGGACCCAGGTCACCTTGAGGCAGGTTGTAGGGCTGGTCTCCCTTCGGGTGTATGGATCGATGGTGCCCAGCTCTTGACCTCAGACCGGGTGCGTAACCTGGGCGTTATTATTAACGACAGTCTGACCCTGAAATTTCAGGTGTCTTCTGTTGTCAAATCTTCCTTTTACCATCTGAGGAATATTGCTCGGGTGAAACACCTTGTTCCCCCGGCCGACCTTCCGACATTGGTCCATGCCTTTGTTACTTCTCGCCTTGATTACTGCAATGCCCTGTACCTAGGGCTGCCGGGGGTTGATATCCGCCGCTTGCAGCTAGTGCAGAACGCAGCAGCCAGGCTTTTGACTGGGATGTCTATGAGGAGTCACGTACGCCTGTGCTCTTGCGAACTGCACTGGCTGCCGGTTCAGTGGCGGATCACCTTTAAGGTCGGGTTACTGACCTATAAAGCCCTACACGAACAGGGACCGCGGTATCTTCAAGATCTGCTTGTTCCCTACTGTCCCTCTCGCTCGCTCCGCTCCACCGGCGAGGGATTGCTAGAGGTTCCCAGGGTTCATTTAAAAACATCGGGAGCACGGGCATTTTCTTATGCTGCCCCTACCCTGTGGAATTCTCTACCTCGTCGGATACGAAGTTGCCTGACCGTCGAGAGCTTTAAGTCAGAATTAAAAACTTATTTATTTCAAATGGCATATGGGGAGTGATTTACTGTATTTTATTGTAATTATATTGTTATTGTTGCTGTTTGTGTCATATGTATGTATTTTAATTGTTTTATTTGTACAGCGCTTTGATATTGAAAAGCGCTTAAAAATAAATTTTACTTACTCACTTACTACTTACTGTTTCCTTTTGCATCACCGTTGGCGTTACCATTACCATTTGCATTTGTGTTTGCATTTCCGTTACCATTTCTGTTACCATTACCGTTTATGTTACTGTTTGTGTTACTATTTGCATTTGCATTTCTGTTACTGTAAGTGTTTATGTTTGCACTTGCAATTCCGTTATCGTTTGCATTACTGTTTCCTTCTGAGTCACCATTGGCGTTACTGTTACCATTTGCGTTTGCATTACCATTTGCATTTTGCTACCATTTGTGTTACCATTTGTGCTTTCATTTACGTTTGTGATTGCATTTACATTACCATTTCTGTTTGCATTTGCACTTGCGATTGTGTTACCATTTGCGTTACTGTTTCCTTTTGCATCACCGTTGGCGTTACCATTACCATTTGCCTTTCTGTTTGCATTACCATAACCATTCGCATTTTCATTACTATTTGCGTAACCATTTGTGTTTGCGTTTACGTTTGAGCTTGTGTTTATGCAACCGGTTGCCTAACCATTTTTGTTTGCATTTGCACTTGTGTTTCTGTTACCATTTGCATTAGCATTTCATTTTGCATCACCGTTGGCATTACTGTTTATGTTTCTGTTTCTGTTACCATTTGCCTTTCCATTACCATTTGTGTCACTGTTATCGTTACATTACCGTTTACGTTAACGTTTGCACTTGAGTTTCCATTAATGTTTGTCTTACTGTTTCCTCTAGTGTCACCATTACAGTTACCGTTTGCATTTCCGCTTGTGTTACCATTTGTGTTTGCGCTTCCATTTACGTTATCATTAACGTTTACTTTTTTGTTACCCTTTGCATTTACATTTGCACTTACATTTCAATTATTGTTTGCGTTATTGTTTCTGTTTGCATCACCGTTGGCGTTACTGTTTGCATTCGCATTTAAACGTCACATTCTTTGTGTGATTATAACTTTACAACTGTTGAACGGATTTGTGTGACATTTGTAATACTTGGTCTACTGTGGTACTTCTGTTCATTTACCAATGTTCATTTGACATCTGCATATGTTTTTTGCACAATGAAGAGCCAGAAATGTATTTTTCGCAACTCATGTGCAGTTTTACGCTTGTGCTGCTCTGCAACCGTTGAAGAGATTTGGATAAGATTTGGTATACATGGAGTGGAATGGTACATCTATTTATTTACCAATTTCTATTTCACTGGTACATATGGTTTTTGAGCACTGAGTGCGAAAAATGCAGTTTTTGATATTTTTTTTGCACTGCCTTGCATAACGCATAACACAGCCACTGTGTGGTTTATTGGTCTGAAACTTGGCATGTAGAAAGACGCTTCTTTGTTCAAGGAAGAGGCCAGTTTTTGTTTGGTGAAAAAATGTTGTTCTGTTCGAGAGTTATAAGTGTTTGAAGTTGTCCCCCTTTGTGGTCAGAGATTTTTTGGGTATGAGTTCCGCCATTTTACCGCATTTTTGGCCATGAGTTCTGCCATTTTGTGGTGAAAAACTTCTTAAAGGTGCATACATTTTAAAATTGAATATCTCTGGAACAGTTTGGTATTTTAACATGAAATGTGGAGGGTGTTGAGCGGATGTCCTGGAGATGTGAATTATGCTGTTTACATGTTGGAAAAATATCTGCTGCAGAGATACTGCATGACGCAGTCAACGTTTTGTGCATATCGTTATGCATGATGCTAGTGGCTTGAAATTTATAGTGTAGGTAGCCCTATTGGTATGGAGGTGCCTTTCAGTGGTTTGGTTCACATTGGCTTTTGTACCGTTATCTCGGAAATGAAGCGAGATACAGACTTTTCGCTACTGTTGGCTCGCATTGCCTTTGTGCTGTTGTCTGGAAACGAAGCGAGATACAGACTTTTCGCTACTGTTGGCTCAGATCACTTTTGTGCCGTTATCTCGGAAACTAAGCGAGAGACAGACTTTTCACTACTGTTGGCTCAGATCATCTTTGTGCTGTTATCTCGGAAATGAAGTGAGATACAGACTTTTCATTACTGTTGCCTTACATCAGCTTACTATTACTGTTTCCATTTGCGTTACCATTTGCATTTATGTTTGCATTTCCCCTCACCATTTGCATTATGGTTTGTACTTGCATTTCCGTTACCATTTGTGTTTCTATTTACGTTTGCGTTACTGTTACTGTTAGCATTTGCGGTTATATTACCATTACCATTACCATTGCATTTTGCATTTTCATTTGCAAAACTGTTACCATTACCATTTGAGTTTGCAATACCATTTGCTTTACCACTTGCTTTTGCATTTCCGTTTGCATTACCGTAACAGTTACCACTTGCATTTGCATTCACATTTATGTTGGTGTAGCAGTTACCATTAGTGTTTGCATTTCACTCACTGTTACCATTACTGTTAGCATTACTGTTATGGTTCTTACGCAGACATAGGCAGCATGGTGGAGCATGGGACCTGAAGGACCCCATGCTCCCACCACCACTTTCCATTCACTATTTATGTAGCACATTCTGAAAAAAAAGGGAAATTCATGCCAAAAAACTTCATTTAATGCATCAGTTAGAGCCATTCCACAGTGACAAAAGTGAGGAAATTCAGTGTTAGGGTTACCACCCCTTGCACCCCATGCCCACCCTGCCCCCACCAACAGGCATCAGGACGTGCGTTGGGGTCGTCTGGCCTAACTCTCACCCCATTCTCCTATACTGCACCAACTCAGCCTATTTACACATGGAATGAGGTGAGAGTTAGGGCTAACAATGCCAACACACACCCTGATGCCTGTTGGTGTGGGTGGGGTGGGCGTGGGGTGCAAGGGGTGGTAACCCTAACACCGAATTTCCTCACTTTTGTCACTGTGGAACAACCCTAACTGATGCATTAAACAGAGTTTTTTGCCATGAAGATATATATATATATAGATACATAGACAGTGTTGGCAGATAAGGGCCTATGGCCCACCAGTCTGCCATTTGAGCTTGTAATATATATATATATATATATATATATATATATATATAGAGAGAGAGAGAGAGAGAGAGAGAGAGAGAGAGAAAGAGAGAGAGAGAGAGAGGGATACATGATGGGCAGGAGGATAATATGGGATATATCACCACAAGTGACTAGTGACGTCAGGATACTCATGTGTGGCAGGGCGTAGCAGAGCCATGAGTGAAAGTATCCTGAGGTCACTAGCCATGAGTGGTGATATTTCCCATATCACACTCCTTCCCATCATGTGTCTGATTTATGCAGTAGGGCAGGAGTGTGTGTCAATTCTTATAATTATGGTGTATGTGTTTCAGTTAGATTTGTTTCTTTTAGTATTCTTTCTTGTGTCCACATTTGTCCACAGTGGCTTGTAAAGTATGTGTGCTATTGGTTAGGTTGATGAGAGGAAGTGTAGCAGTGGTTTGTTATTGGTTCTTGTAATATTCACTGTGGGTCTGATTGGTTGTTTAATTTGTTATCTGACAGGCAGGTGTGTTATGAGGAATGTGGAACTAGTGTCGTGATTCGTTTTGTTTTGTTTGTGGGCGTTAAGTTGGGAAGTCTTGTATAGCAGTTTTGTGTTCTTCGTGGTAGAATTTCATCATCTATTTATTTTGTATCATCAATGTGGTATTAATTGTATTTACATTTTGCTGTGAGTCAGTGCTTTTCTGGTTTATTTCACCAGAGTACATGTTCAAAATGCGTAGCATGTGAGAATGCAGTATGGGGATATATTCAGTTAATTTCACTGGTGTTTTATAGGGTATGTGTTTGGGGTAAGTCCATTTGTTATTTTTATTCATTTTCAGTGTTTTGCAGGGTATTCCTGCTTCCCTTTCTTCAGTCACTGTTGCTGTCTGATGATAGAGGTTTGCTTCGTTTTCTTAGTGGACTGTTGCATTTATTTCCTGTGGGGAGAGAGGCATGTACATTTAGTTCTTGTGTTGTAAAACACATGTGTAGGCTTGTAATGCTGGTGTTTAATACTTACCTTGAATGATGTTAAATGTGATATGTTTTGCTGAAATTGTGGGGGTGGTTGAAGCATGTGGATATGCCTTCTTGCCGAGCAGAGATCGTAGGCACTTCAGGTTTAGTATTGTATTGCATTTTAGAAGTAGATGGCTGTGACCATGATCATACTTCTGGGCATTCAGGTGCAGTGAAGGAGTTCATTTTTGAGGTGCTTGGTTGTTGGTATGAGTGGCTGCTTAGTAAGTGTGATATGTTTTGTTGTTTTATTTCATTTATACGTGAATAAGCATTTAAGGATTGTAACTTTTTGTGGCCAGATATCTGTATAACTTCTGTAGGTGGCACGTTGCTGTCAACTAGTTTTTGTACAAGATGTTTTTGAACCGAGTGATTCATGAGTTTCTTTTCTGTTTGTATGTCTGCTGTAGTTTTCATATTCTTTACAATTTTTCCAAGGCTGTTAATACCTAGTGGTTGGTTTTTATACCAGCTTATAGGGTATACTGCCTTCGGTGAGTAATTTACTGCCAGAAAGAATGGAGCACTGTCAGTATTGCTTTTGGATGGTCTATCCTTTTTGTATAAGATGTAGTTAGCTACAGGACAACATTTTGTGTATGCATGAGGTTTTAGTATTCTATTGTCCTTTGGATTAGATCCAGTGTGGGTCTTTGTTTGCCTTTTTTTTATATATTCAATGTATCTGGTGTTTCTTTCATCTGTTTCTAGTTGGATGTTGCCCCACTGTAGGTTTCTGGCTTCTGTTGTTCCTCTTATTCCAAAGAAAAGGATAATATTAAGCCACATTGTATTTATTAGTGAGAAAGGGTTATCAGGTCCAAGTATGTTTTTGGTGTAGAGTTCATCAATTAACTCATCAGTGAGCTCATCTGTTGCTTGTGGCTGGTTTCCTTTGCCTTCTACTGTAAGTATTTTTTGTTTAGATATTAATACTTGTCTTGTTTTTGTAAAGGTACTGGACTGAGAAAGGGATTCGCTGTACCCATGATGTTTTAAGTGTCTTTCAAAGCTTTGCAACTTTGTTCTTAAGCTCAAGGGTTCATATTGTGAGCTGTCTTTTTTTTGGTATGTTATAAAATATTTACATGAAAACTGATCAAGTTGAGGAGGTGGCATGTTATAAATAGGTAGAAATATGCCTATTTCATCTTTTAGGAAGTTTTCTAGCTCTGTTATGTCTGTTTCAGTTTTACGTTTGGTGTTGTCATTTTTCATGGAGTTTATGTACTGCTGAATGTAGTTACCATATATTTCTGCAGTCGTTTTTGTAGTAGTTATACTAGTGATTTGTTGTTTTTCTGTTGTCTTGTTTGTGTGTAACTCAGGTTCCAGGAGCGGTTCTTTGCACATTTTGAATTGACTGCAACTGAGGTAGATTTCTTCTGTAATGTTAATTGGTTTGTCCAGTCTCTTTAGTTTTAGTTTATTAATTCATTCTGTGGTTTGGTCATTTGTAAGGTCATTTTTGCAATGGCTATTTTATGTTTAGTTCTTTTCTGTTGTTTTAATTTTTATTTCTTTTGCAGGCTGGTTTGGTGCTGCAAATTGTGCTCTATGTCAACGTCTTTGGCACCCCACTGGTAGTTTGACTGTCTTTAGTAGCAGCTGGGATTACTCTTCTTTTCATAGGGCAAAGTAGTTCCGACAGTGTTTGTAGTGGTTGAGGGTTTCATTTCAGGGGTTGAAATATGTGACATAATGAGTGTTGATAAATGCGGTCGTGACATACAGTATGCAGAGTATATAAATATATATATATATAGATGTAAGAGTATGGCCATGTGCATATGTCACGATATATTTATACAATGGAAGTGAGTATATATGTTTTATTAAACTCATTTATCACTCACCCCTATTGTATAAATATATATATCTATTATACCTGCACAGTAGTGCAGGTATAGTTAGAGTTGAGTAAGCACTTCAATGTTAAATCCAAAATTTTTCACTTTAATAACTTTGCAACTGTTTGACTGATTTGCCTGACATTTTGCATGCAGAGTCTGGTACCATGGATCTCTGGATCTGACAAGTTTTGTTCCAGTTGGATTTGCAGTTGTGGAGCTGCAGAGTGTCAAAAAGTGTGAAAAATCCTCACTTTTTGGCAAATTATTTGTTGGTCTCTACAGCCTGAATGGTTTCTCTGTCAGGTTGGAAATTTTCAGGGTATATGGGGACTGGATCAGGGAAGTGCCTTTTGAAGGTTTGGTGAAAAAATATTAATCCATTCAAAAGTTATTAAAGTTTAAAGTTTCCCATTATAGCCTATGGGAACAAATATATGTTGCCCTCAAAAGCACTTTTTGTTTTTGTGAAAGTACTTTTTACTGCTGCAAATGGTACTTTTGTGCTGCTGCCATCTTGTTTTCAGTTAGTGTTGCTCAAAAAAAAAATGTAGTTCAAAACATACTGTCCCTTGGTAAACACCAATAGTTGAGTTTACCTAATTGGGGCCCTAGGAACATGACCCTGGCATTAGTTTTTTGCTAGGTGGCCCAGAAATATATTTTTTTAATTTTTCCCACCATCTTAGCCATGGAACTTCTGTAAAAGTTCAGCGGACTTTCACAAAGGTTCTGTGGGTACTTTCGTGAAAGTCCCACATCTAAAAGGATGAGACTTTTGTGAAAGTTCCGAAGTACTTTCATGAAAGCTCCCTCGGCTAAACCAATGGTACTTTTGTGAAATTCTGCTGAACTTTCACAAAAGGTCTGCACTTCAACAGCCCCAAAAACCAGTTTCTTTGCCACTTCATAGCAAGGTAAGGTAAGGTAATGTAAGGTAAAGTAAAATGTATTTCTTGAGCACCTTTCAACTTCTCAAGGTGCTTTACAATAAAATCCAATATAAACAATAGCAAAAATTCAAATCATACAGAAAAGGCTTGATAAAATAAATAAGCCTTAAAATCAGATTTAAAACTCATGACGGTCAGGCATTCTCATAACCAATGAGGTAGAGAATTCCACAGGGTAGGTGCAGCATAAGAAAGGGCACATGCCCCAGATGTAGTCAAACAAACTCTGGGAATCTCCATCAATCCCTCATCGGCAGATCAGAGTGAATGACTGGGGCAGTAGGGAATCAGGAGCTCTTGCAGATATTGGGGTCCCTGCTCATGTAGGACTTTGCACGTCAGCAAACCAACCTTAAAGGTGATCTGCCACTGTACCAGCAGCTAGTGCAGTTTGCACAGCACAGGTGTAATATAACTAGTCCTAGACTTACCAGTCGGAAGCCTGGCTGCTGTATTCTGCACCAGCTGCAAGCGGCGGATATCAACCCAGGACACCCTAGGTAGAGGGCATTGCAGTAATCAAGGTGGATGGTTACAAAGGCATGGACCAATATAGGGAGGTCAGCCGGAGGAACCAGGTGTTTCACTCAGGCAATATTCCTTAGGTGGTAAAAGGAAGATTTAATGACAGTGGAGACCTGAGATTTCAAAGTCAAACCACTATCAAAATAACGCCCAGGTTATGCACTCGATCTGAGGTCATGAGCTGGGTGCCATCAATCTATAGACCAGAAGGAAGCCCAGACCCAAGACCCACCGCTGGATGACCCAGGTCCACGACCAACACCTCAGTCTTGTCTGGATTTAACCTCAGCCAGCTTGTGCTCATCCAATCTTTGATCTTGGTTAGACAGTTGTTAAGCATAGAACGCATCATCCTGTCCAGGCAAAAAGGACATATACAGTTGGGTATCATCTGCATAACAGTGAAAACCAAAACTGTACTTCAAGACAACGGTTAGGACATTTGGGCTGAAAATTGCAGGGTAGCAAGCCCTTGCTTCACAGATGTGTCTTTTGCTGGTTTGGTGAAAATATTTACACCAGTTCCAGAGTTACAGCAGTCTGAAGTTGCAAATGTTCCCATAGGATAACATTGTGGCAGCTGCAGTGCCTTTCAGCACCTATATCTTGAAATCGGTTCGAGATATGGATTTTTCACTACTTACTACACCTTTAGAGGTAAGGTGTTAGGTACTAAGCATGTATGGAGGTAGCCAGGTCACGAATACAACTGCAAAGGATTTCTTTTGAAAGTTCCCATGGTTACTGAGATATTGCAAGTTTTGCAGTACAGGGGTTACCTGCAATAGCTCTAGGCCTGCACTATGTCTCTATACTTATGGGTTCATGGGAGTGCAGGGCCCATAGGGCCCCGTGCTCCCACATATGGATCCCATCATGCAATAATGGGAATGCAGGGCCCTACATTATGCAGTAGTGGGAGTGCAGGGCCCACTTCCACACGGAGATGTGATATCATTAAAATATTTGTACATTTATGTATTGATGGCCCTGCACTCCCACAAGAAAATCACAGACAATTACAAAATGTATACATGATGGGAGCACAGGGCCCTCAGGGCCCTGCACTCCCACAATCACATATAAGTAACATTACATTTTCTCAAAAAGAAGACAAATTCATTGCAAAAAACTTCACTAATGCATCAATTAGGGTTCTCATTACAGTGACAAAAGTTTAAAAATTTGATGTTAGCGTTACTAACCCTACCTCTCACCTCTCACCCCCTAGCCCCCACACACCAACAGGTTTTGGGGTCTACTCTGGGGTCATCAGGTCTAACTCTTACCCCATTCTCCTATACTGTACCATCTCAGCTTCCTTACAAATGGAATGGGGTGAGAGTTAGGGCTGATGACCTCAAGGCACACCCGATGCCTGTTGGTGTGTGGAGAGTGGTGGGGTGGGGGAGTAGGGTTGGTAATCCTAACATCGAATTTCTAAACTTTAGTCACTGTAATGACAACCCTTAAACTCCATTAATGCATCAGTTAGGGTTGATTACACACTAATAAAAGTGAGGAAATTTGACATTAGGATTACCAGCCCTACCACCCCACTCCCCACCCCCCACCTTCTACACACCAACAGACATCAGGGTGTGCATTGTGGTTGTCGGACCTAACTCTCACTCCATTCCATAAACAAGCTGAGGTGGTACAGTATAGGAGAATGGGGTGAGAGTTAGACTCAACAACCCCAATGCACACCCCGACACCTGTTGGAGTGTGGAGAGTGAGAGGTGGGGATTGGGGTGGTAGTGTTGGTAACCCTAATGTTGAATTTCCACACTTTTGTCAGTGTCAAAGCAACCCAAACTGATGCATTAATGGATTTTTTTGCAATAAATTTCCCTTCTTTTTTGAGAAAGTGAAATATTACGCATAAGGAATCCATAGGTGGGAGTGTGGGCCCTCTGGGCCCTGTGCTTCCGCACATCCATAACTGTGTCCTCAGGTTATCAAAATGGAATCCATATGTGGGAGTGTGGGCCCTCTGGGCCCTGCACTCCTACCCACCCATAAGTATGTCCTCAGGTTTGCAAAATGGTATCCATACATGGGAGCACAGGCCCTCCAGGCCCTGCACTCCCACCCTCCCATAACTATGTTCTCAGGTTTTCAAAATGGTATCCATAGATGGGAGCACGGGTCCTCTGGTCCCTGTACTCCCAACCACCCATAACTAAGTTGTCAGGTTTGCAAAACGGTATCCATAGATGGAAAGGTGGACCCTTGGGGTCCTGCACTCCTACCCATCCATAACTATGTCATCAGGTTTGCAAAACGGTATTCACATAAGGGAGTGTGGGCCTCTGGACCCTGTGCTCCTATCCATGAGTGTAGAGGCATAGTGTAGGAGAGCCCAGTGCTCCCAGTTTAGCATACTATAAATAGTGTGTATAGGTGAAAGTGGGGGCCATCTGGGCCCTGCACTTCCAGCTACACATACAGTAAGTACAGACACATAGCACAGGCCTAGAGGCATTCCAAGCAACCCTCATAACATTTATTTGGCAATATCTCAGTAACTGTAGCAACTGCAGAAAAAATTCTTTCACAGCTGTATTCATGACCTAACCACCTTCATGTGTGCTAAAGGTGTACTAAGCTGTGCTTAGTGAAAAATCCATCTCTCAAAATGTTTTCGAGATATAGGCACCGAAAGGTGCAGCGGCCACCACAATGTAATCCTATGGGAAAATTTGCAGCTTTAGTGTGCTGTAACTCTGGTGTAATTTTTTTCACCAAACCAGCAAAAGGTACATATGTGGTGCAAGAGTGTGCCACCCTGCAAATTTCAGCCCAAAACTCCAAACAATGTAGTGGCAGCGAGGTGGCAAATAAACTGTGCTTTTGGTGGACATCACAATGTTAACCAATTGGAAACATTCACAACTTCAGAGTGCTTTAACTATGGAAACAATGGAATTTTTTTGACTGAAACACCCAAAGCTACATCTATGGTGCAAGGGCTTGCCACCCTGCAGATTTCAGCCCCAAAGCCCAAACCGTGTAGTGGGGGTGAGGTGACAAAGAAATCATCATTTTGGGGAGAGTACTTTCTCAAATTGCAAAAGTAAAAAAACTTATTTCTGAGTGTTATTTTAAAATTCTTATGCATGGATGCTGTTCCTAGGACCCCATTTAGGTAAACAAAACACAACAGTTGGTGTCTACCTAGGGGTACTAGTTTTTAAACTGTAATGTTTTTTCTCCACCACTAGCTGAAAACAAGATGGTGGTGCAATGACACTGCTGAGGGCATTTGTGACAGAAAAAGGTATTTTTGCGACAGTACCACTGGCTTTCATGTGGAAAATATATTTTTCCCCCCATGGGATATAATGGGAAACTTTAAACTTTAATAACATTTGAACAGATTAATATTTTTTTCACCAAATCTTCAAAAGGCACATCCTTGACCCAATCGCCATATACCCTGAACATTTCAGACCACACAGACAAAGCATTCAGGCTGTGGAGACAAGCAAAGAATTTGCAAATGTTGAAGATTTTCCCACTTTTTGATGCTCCTCAGCTCAGCAACTGAAAATCTGACTGGAACAGAAATTTTCAGATCCAGAAGTCTATGGTTTGAGAACACACATACCAAATTTCAGGTGAATTGGGCAAATGGTTGCAAAGTTATTAAAGTTCAAAATTTTGGTTTTAACATAGAAGTAACCATGCAACTTTAAATATACCTGCCCAGTGTGTATATATGTGTGTGTGTGTGTGTGTGTGTGTGTGTGTGTCTGTGTGTATATATATATATATATATATGTATCTAACTATATATGTATCTATCTATATATATATATTATATATATATATATATATATATGTCTCCATCTATATATATATAGAGAGAGAGAGAGAGAGAAAGAGAGAGAGAGAGAGAGAGAGCTATATATTGTTGGAAACACCTAGAAACTGTCACAGTCAGTGGAACAATACAGATCAATGTACAAAAAAATCCTATACAATTTTTATGTTGCTTGCACGCATGTGCAAGAAACATAGTGCCATCATCGGAGATTTCGGAGGTGTGTCACCTCCTCCTCCAATTCAGTCAGTGAGCTGGCAGGCATGGCCCCTGTAAGCCAATGCATTTTGGAGCTGTCTATGACACGCTCCAAAATGCAGTGGCATACAGTTGAAAGGGGGAGCTACGCTTCAGTGAGCAGCGATAAGAAGCGTAGCTCCCCCCCACATGCAGGCATGCATGCCCCCGCACGTACTGTGTAGCCAACGGGGTGCCCAATCCCCGTCGGCTGAGCTGCGTCATCCCCCCCAGTAGTTGGTACCACGCTGGGAGCCCACCCAGCGTGGCAATCAGTCCTTGGCTGACAGGGTGCCCAATCCCCATCAGCTGAATGCCCCCTGTCCTTGTGCCACACTGGGAGCCCACCCCAGAGTGGCAAACGTCCCCAATGTCTTTTTTTTTAAACCTATAAAACAAAAACGGTCCCCAGCGTCCTCCCGACCCCCCTCCCACAACCCACACCCACCCACTGCGCACCCAGCCACCCCACACCCCTCACCCCATACTTACCTCCGGACTCCGGCGCGACGATCTTCGGTGGACCGGGAACACGTCTGCACTCTTCAAAGCCGACCGCGAACTGAGGAAATGCGGTAAGCTGTATAATGGGCTAGATGGGGGTTCAACTTTATTGCATATCTCTCAGGTATTTTGGGGAATTTTGCACAATTTAACATGAGGATCTCTTTCTCATGAATGAAGTCTGTCATGGCGTTATTCAGGCCGGGAAGGGTGAGTTTGTGCAGTGACTGCGCAGTGACTGTGAAATCACCCTTCAGGCCTGAATACCACCATGACAGTGACATCATTCATGAGAAGGGGTCCCAAAAACCCCATGTTGAAAATTTGGTCCAAAAATTCCCAAAAATGACTGTTTTACGAGCGTGCGTTGCACAGTTCCTACGCAGGCTCATAAGTTCGCGAAATTTCAATATTTTCACTCCAGATTTTCAACATTGCCATTTTACCACAACTTCTTATGAGTAGTATAGCTGTCATTTTTCACATCTCACCCAAAATGTGTTTCCACCCTTGTGGCGCAGAATGGGCGCAGTCGTGTGTGAAATCAATGTCACGAGACAAATTAAGAAAATCACAGTGACACTGTTCATGAGCAGAGGTCTTAAAATGGCTATGTTGAAAATTTGGAGAAAAAATTCCTTAAAATGACTGTTTTACGAGCGTGCGTTGCGCAGTTCCTACGCAGGCTCGTAAGTTCACAAATTTTCAATATTTTCACTCCAGATTTTCAACATTGCCATTTTACCACACCTCCTCATGAGCAGTACAGCTGTCGTTTTTCACATCCTGCCCAAAACATGTTTCCACCCATGTAGCGCACAATGGCGCAGTCGGTGTGAAAACTAAATGTATGGGACACATTAACAAAATCACAGTGACACTGTTCATGAGCAGAGATCTTAAAATGGCAATTTTGAAAATTTGGTGAAATAATTCCTAAAAATGACTGTTTTACGAGTGTGCGTTGCACAGTTCCCACGCAGGCTCGTAGGTTTGCGAATTTTCAATATTTCCACTCCAGATTTTCAACATTGCCATTTTACCACACCTCCTTATGAGCAGTACAGCTGTCATTTTTCACATCCTGCCCAAAACGTGTTTCCACCCATGTAGCGCACAATGGCGCAGTCGGTGTGAAAACTAAATGTATGGGACACATTAACAAAATCACAGTGACGCTGTTCATGAGCAGAGATCTTAAAATGGCTATGTTGAAAATTTCATGAAAAATTTCCTAACAATGACTGTTTTACGAGCGTGCATTGAGCAGTTCCTACGCACGCTCGTAAGTTCGCAAATTTTCAATATTTGCACTCCAATGACTTCCAAATACCTAAACAGCACATAGAAGCAAGCAACATTTGGCATTGACAAATGCTTGTTATTTTAAAAACAATTGAAAAAAATCATTAAAATCAAAAGTTTCTCAACTCCCTATTGCATAAATCAGTTATACGATGGGCACACCACTGTGATAACCTTTTTATCTACACTAAAGCCGTTTGACCTCAGGCACATCACTCATGTCTTACAGCACTCTTGAGATTACCCTATGTCAGACTGCTCTCATTCCAATAAAAAGGTTATCACACTGGTCCCCATTGTATATTACTTATTTATATCTATAAATATATATCTCTGTCTATTTGGCTGTCTGCTTTCCTGTTTCTATATGTCTGTCTGTCTGTCTGTCTGTCTGTCTATCTATCTATCTATCTATCTATCTATCTATCTATCTATCTATCTATCTATCTACCTACCTACCTACCTTTCTATCTATCTATCTAGGTACTGTATCTATGTGCATATATATGTATATCATCTTTGTAAAACAAATGTGTTAATGCACCAGTTAGGAGTCTACTTAATGCAACAAAAGTAGTGAAATGAAATGTGACATTAGGGTTTCCAACCCTAACTCCCCACCCCCAACCCCAAGCAGCAAATGGAAAAAAACATTAGGGTTTTGGGTCTCCAGAGTCTTGGTGAATCAGTGGTGGGGTCTTCCTTGGGGTTGTGAACCCTAATGCTCATCTCTCTCCTCTGCCCATAGCCTACTGTCCAAAGCAAAAGGTACAGCTCTAAGCCAGTGCCTCATAGTGATGCACTCTTCAAAGGTAGAAAAGTATGTCTCAGCATATGTTACCAACAAATTCTGTTGTACCTTTCTTCACACAGGGTCCTGTGGACCTTGTGTCAAGAAACGAAATCATGTCTGACCTTGTTTACTCAGGGTAGGGGGTGAGCATTAGGGTTAACAGCCCCAAAGAAGACTGTGCCACCGATTTGCCAAGATTCTGGAGACCCCAAACCCAATTTTTTTTCCTTTTGCTGCTTGGGGTTGGGTGAGGAGTAAGGATTGGAAACCCTGATGCCACATTTCCTTACTTTTGTTGTGTAAGCTGTATGTTATCTTGTGCATTAACACAGTTTTTTTTAAAGAATTTCCATTCTTTTTGAGATAGTGGAATTGTAACCTCATTCACGCATCCCTTCAGGACCTATGTGAACAGATGCAGATGTGCAGGGCTGTGCTGGCCCTGCACTTCTGTGCAGTGGTGGATGTTGGAATTTATGGAGCTGTCTGGTGGGCTGTGGCAGTGCAGAGCTCTCTGGGCCCTGTGCTTCTATGTGGCTGTAGATGAAAACACACAGGGCACAGAGTCAATTTCTCTGCCAAAGAACAGTACCCCCTGCCACCCATGGGTGTAGAGGTGCAATGTTCTATACCCAAGAGAAGAGTTGTCTTCACTATATGGTACCTGGGCCCATATGGGCAACCCTGTACCTTTCCTTCCCTTACTGGGGAGTATCGCATAACAGCACCATCCCCAAACCCTACCCCATCCATCTGGCTCAATGAGCTCAACCCTGAACACAGCTCACCATCACAAGATCACAAACCACTACCTACTGGGGTAAAGTCTGGCACTACATGCAACGTTTCTTAATAATAATTTTTTTTTTTTATTTTGACTCCAGATTTTCAAGATAGTCATTTTATGACTCTCTTAATAAACATGACATGTGGCATTTATTGTATATTGGCTGAAATGTCATTTTGCACTACAAGTGTAAAAACACATCTCATCCAGGATTTAAAAAACAGCACCTGTCACATTTATCAGGTGGAGTGAAAAAATGGCTGTGTTGAAAGTTTAGAGTCAAAATATTGAAAATGTGTGATGTTATGAGTGAACGTTGAAATATTTCAATGTTCACTCTAACTTGATCATTTTACCATATTTTTACATCTCTCAACTGATACAGGATGCTGTCTGCCACCCACCACAGGCTTTGCACTGCTGACTGTGCTCTTCACTTTGCTCACCAAAGCTTCAACTCTGCCAAGGGTTTATGGGGCCTGGCCCCTGGCAGCACTTTCCATGGGGGGGGGTTATCCATGAGGGAGCATGCAAGTCAAAGGTAAGTCCTGCAGATGATGGGTGATGGGGATAGGTGGGCAGTTGGACCAATGGGGACTGGTAAAGGCAGGGGCCAAAAAACAGACTAAATAAAAAATAAAAATAAAAATTGGGACCAAAATCTGTAAAAATTACAAAGTTATAAAAAAAAGTTTAAAAATTAAATTTTCTTCATAACTTCAGTGTTTTGGTTTTTTTTACACTTTAACCCCATATTTTCAACATAGTGTTTTTATGACCCATCTTATGCTCAAGACAGATGGATTTTATTTAATCCTGTCTGAAACGTAATTTCATGTAGTGACTGCAAAACGTATTTTGAAAGAGATTTGAAAAATTATACCTCTCTTGTTCATGAGGTTGGGTAAAAAAAGGCTATGCTGAAAATTTGAGGTACAAATGTTAAAAATAACAAAGCTATGAGCAAAAGTTCAAAACTTATTAAAATGTTATTAATGAAAATGACCTTGTTTTCATTCAGTTCCAGTCAGTGTTGGACTGGTAGCAGCAGGATGTGCTGGTCATTAGAGGACCTCAGCAGTGCACCAGATAGATAAGTGAGGGGTGTGGGGTGTGGAGTGATGGGTGCCAAAAAGGAGCAGGAGCGGGGAGTGGGGGTTGGAGGATCAGAAGAAGCAGAATACATTGAAGGATGTATTTCTTTGTTTCAGTTAAAAATAAAACACTCAAAAAAACAGTTCCAGGCTGGAACATCACGGTTAAAAACATCGTGGACATAACATTGCAGGCAACACATTGCCACCTGCAATATCATGGAGCAAAAACATCGGCAGACACAACCATGTAGGCGGGCAGCAGGCAGTACAATGTAAATCAGCCCTGGTGTCCAGCAGGTCACCCACCCCACCCACCGATGGCTCCAGTAATAGGAACTGTACCAACCCCCCCAACTGCCAACCCACTGTCACCATCGCCGACACTGTTGTCATTCTGTATATAATGGCACAATAGCTGTGGTGTCTAGCGGACCTCCCTCCGGCCAGTAGCTCCCACCACCCTGCTCCCATCCCCACATTGTGCAGGTGACCAGCACAGCCCTCCACTCTCCACCACACCTGGCTGTCCAACTGAGCCGTAGCTGGAGGGCTGTGCTGGTCACTCACACAGACCTCAACCTCGAAATCAATGTTTGGGAGAGATTAAGAAAATCACAGTGCCACTCTTCATGAAAGGAGGTCCCAAAATGTTTATGTTGGAAAATCTGGTGTAAAAAATCCCCAAAATAATTGCATTACAGGTGTATGTTGTGCAGTTTCTACACATACTCTTGACTTCACCAATTTTGTTAGATTTTCACTCCACATTTTCAACATCACCATTTTTTTAACACCTCCTCATGAGCAGTACAGCTGTCATTTTCCACATTCTGTTCTAAATGTGGTCTCGCACCTGTGGTGTCAAATGGCATAGTCATTGTGCAAAATCATCTTTCGGCTAACGAACTGATAGTGTCACTGTTCATGCAGTGGGGTCACAAAAAGCCCATGTTGAAAACTTGGAGTGAAAATACCAAGAAACACCCAGGGCATTAGGCTTTCTGACCATAATACCGTAACCTGTAGGGACTGACAGGCATCAGGGATGTGACTTGGGATTGTCAACAGTAATGCTCACACCATTCCACCCCCACCCTGCAGCCAGTGACAGGCATTGAGATGTGCCTTGGACTCTTCGGCCCCAAAGTTCTCCCCATTCTCCTATACTGCACCCATTTCAGAGTATTTCCTTATGGAATGGGGTGAATGTAAAGCCTGAACACCCCAAGGCACACCTCGACACTTGTCGGTTTCTGCAGGGTAGGATGAGGTGAAATGGCATGACCATTATGGCCGACAACCCAAAGGCACACCTCAATGCCTGTCAATCTCTTCAGGGTGGGGTGGGTTTCTTTTTTTAGTCTTTGGTAACCGGGTACGGCCCACTAGGCACAAGTGCCTGTTTTCAGGGGTGACCTGGGAGCACTGGGCAGTTAAGTGACTTGCTCAGAGTCACACAGTATGCAAGTGGAGGTTGTGAGAATCAAACTCAGGTCTGGTCTGCTGGATGTATCAAGCTCGTTCACACCTCATTCCTCTAACCTCTAGGCTATACGTCGGTTCCATACTTCACTGTCATTCATATTATGCATCTCTCTAACTCCTGCACTACCAATGCCAACGCCAGCAAGACAACATTCGGCATTGATAAATGCTTGTTTTTTTATGTAGAAATAGTGCATTCAACATATATTTACATAATGTAGCCTATTTATATTTTAAATATATATGTCATATATATTCCAGTCATATTTATAAACTATAAAACATATTTATTTGCTATGTGAAACATATATTTAAAATGTATTATCAGTATATATATAATACATATAGTACAGATACTTTCCAGATGTGTATCAGGCCAAACCTATTTTAACATATATGAAATATATCTCAGAATATAAATCTCTAATATACTGAAAATATGTGTTTGCTAACTTACTCTTATTGTAGAAATTTCAGGGTAAAATTATGCTTGCATAAAACTATAATGATTTTTTAATTTTAGAGTCCATAAAAACATTAAAAAGTAAAACAAACTATTGTCTTTGGCAGTATAACAAAATATATACATTTAGAAAATCAATGGCAGGTATAAGACATACCTCATTGAATTCTGTAAATACCCAAAGTGTAACTGGAAAAATGCACAGATATCAGAAACATGTGATGTATTTAGGCATATTCAAATATAATCTAGATATTAATAAAATACAATACAGTTCTTTTCCATAAGGGTATCATTTAAAACTATGTTATTACTATATTTTGTGTGTGTGTGTGTGTGTATATATATATATATATATATATATGTATATATGTACACACACACGCCATGGGGGTGGGAGCTCCAAGATGACAATAAACTGTGTTATTTTCACTGCAGTGAAATAAATGCAGCTGATGTCAGCAGAGTTAAAATAAATACTGTTTATACCTACTCTGCTGACATCAACTTCCTCCCTGTTTGTATACAGTACCCATTACTGCCACTAACTATGCCTCTCTTCTTACTGCCTGTAATAGAACAATATCCACAACTGCCATAGTACACATCACAAATAGGAGTTGAAACAACATATTCCAAACATAAAATGAAAGATCTGTCTCCAACTACGTTTTAGAAGCACTCTGCCACAACTCGCACAAGTGGTCTCCAAACTGTGCACAACAACTCTCGTCTGAGTGAGAACCGAGCAGCAACTGTTCATAAGAACTCTTACAAACTAGAACACTATTAATGCTGTCCTTTATCTGCAATCACTGCAAGCAATGTTCTTTAGCTAACTTTTGTCTTGTTCTATCACTCGCCATTGCACACCACAAACAGCAAACTGAAACCTCTTATAGCAAACGTACATCAGTGTGTAGCAACAGCCATACCTCAAAGCAAAGCAGGCTTTCTTAACATGAACACTAAAAGCAAAGTACACCAAATGAAAACTGCAGAAAAACAATTACAAATCACCAGAAAACACCAAAAAAGTCACTAAACAGATAAGAACTATACCTGACTAATGCAGGTCACAGTCCTGCTCTTCCCAAGCCTAAAACACATTTCCATCCTCACAAACAAATGACCCAATCAGACAGCACACTTAAAACAACAGCATCCAATCAGCAGTCACACAAACAGCAAATGACCAATTACAGATCTTAGAGACACACCATTTATACCTAGTCACTTACACAGACAATACAAATGAACACACAAAACAAAGATTTAAGTAAATGTAATAGAAGAGCTCCCACTCCCATGATATAAATAGCACACATGATGTGCAGATCGTGGAATATAAAAAATATTTTCACTCCTGCATCGTGAGCTCTGGATATTTCACGAGTGCCTTCAGCACTCATGAAATATCTAGAGCTCACTCTGCAGGAGTGAAAATATTTTCCATATTCCACTCCTGCCCATCATGTATCCCATATATATATTTATATATGTCTGTGTACAGTACTGGAGAGACTTGCATCACCTCTATAATAATGGCCTGTAACTTCTTAAATAACTAATAAAATGATTCCATTCTAATACTCCATAGTATTGTACTCAATAAGGACATTCTGCAAATAACATCAGCCTCTGTTGTGTTGCTGTTTTGCTGTGGACCCATCTGGAGTGCCATATTCCCCCCCTTAAGAAAGATGCCATTTTGTGACATTGTTCCATGTCACTCAGAGTGCCTCATTTCAGTCTCAACATTTACATTTTAAAGAAAAAAAGTTGTATGCTAATATCTCATAGTTAGCTCTTATGCTTCTTAAAACATTCTTATT
This sequence comes from Neoceratodus forsteri, assembly GCA_016271365.2. Taxonomy (NCBI): domain Eukaryota; kingdom Metazoa; phylum Chordata; order Ceratodontiformes; family Ceratodontidae; genus Neoceratodus; species Neoceratodus forsteri. Next base: position 486,527,385 of record CM028132.1, on the reverse strand, counting down.
TCTAAATTTATAATTTATTTAGTTTTATATGCCTTTTTTTCCCTGGTAACGTACGAACCAGTGGTGTCCCCCTACTGTACTTTCAGGACTTGTACAGCCCTTGTTTTCAAAGAGCTTTTTTTTCTAATAAAACCCGCCATTTGCAGTGCCTCTGACTCTCCTTAACATTATTTCTAATTTTTTTTCTTTACTTTGTGGTATTCATGATGTTTTAATTAAATATTTGGATCCTCCTCCCTTGGCGTCCCCCTGTTATGTACAAGACTATGGGTCCAAAAATTCTCCACAACACCAGCAGTCCTTTTGCAGAACTAAAGGCACTTGTCTGTATTGTTGCTGAACCTTTGAAGGTCTTAAAAGCCCCACACATGCTCAAGAAACCTCCTTTCTACTCCTCGTCCCGGTGAGTGCATCTCCATTACTCTCACTGTTACGTACATGACTTTTTATGAAAACAAAACAGCTTTTAAATAAATTACACCAAATAATCAGGACAATAAGTGGTGTCAAACTTTTTAGCCAAAGTTTAAATTGCTGAGTAAGAAAAAAAGAGCTGTAAAACAAACAGATATGGTCAGCAGGTAAACTTTGACACCTCTGGAGAAAATGCATTGAAAAGTAAATGTTTAAACATAACTATGGTTGCATTATGTACATTAACACAACTGTTTCTTGTTGCAGAACTATATCAGATATTTACACTTATATTGTTGCTTTTGTTGGGCCCCTGTTAACCACATGACTTGATGTGGTGTCACTGTTACATACTTGACTTTTGGTGTCACTGTTGCATACATGACTTCTTATGAAAAAAACTGATTTTGAATAAATTGCACTGAATAATTAGGAAACTCAGTGGTGTCTAACTTATACACAAAGGTCGATATGGCTGATTAAGAGAAAAAGAACTGTAAAAACAAACAGATGCAATCAGCAGGTAAACTTTGACATGCCCAGTGAAAATGCATTCAAAAGTAAATGTTTAAAGATAACTATGGTTGCTTTATGTACATTAACATAAGTATTTCTTATAGTAGGACTTTGTTGGATAGTTACACTTACATTGTTGCTTTTGTTGGGTCCCTGTTAACCACATGACTTTATATGGTGTCATTGTTACGTACGTGACTTGTTGTGCTGTCACTGTTATGTACATGACATCTTATGAAAAAACTGTTTTTGGAAAAATTGTACTGAATAATTAGGAAACTCTGGTGTCTAACTTATCCACCAAGGTTCACATAGCAGATAAAAAAAGGGGACGGTGAAAACAAATGGATACAATCAGCAGCAAAACTTTGACATGTCCTGTTTTCACAGCAGTTGTGCCCAAAGATAAATTGTGGCGTAACTACAACCAGGTAAAGCTCAGAATAAAATAGTGAAATGTTGCATACTATGGTACCTAAATAGCTTCAAGAACATACTAATTTGGAAAAAAACTAAAAGAAATTTAAACTGAAAATTCAACAGAAGGGACACCATGTTACGTACATTACCTGATCCATGTGCTAACTTAAAAACTAATTTTCTCATATTTCCAGATGATGAACTATCTTTATATTTGGTATTACATTATCTCCATAAGCACCCAATGTAACAATCATATAGTTATGGGATCTAAGTAAAAAAAAATGGGACATGAGTGTCACACTTTGTCTCTCCAGTATCAGATACACATAGATAGATAGATATATTAGAGGCAAAAAACTCTGTTTAATGCATCAGTTAGGGTTGTTCCCCAGCTACAAAAGCAAGGAAATTCGGTATTAGGGTTGAAAACCCCCCTTGGACCCCTCCAGCCCACCCCCCCAACCGGCATCGAGGTGCGATTGGGGTCGCCAGCCCTAACTCTCACCCTCACATGTGTAAAGAAGCTGAGGAATAGGAGAATGGGTGAGAGTTAGAACGACTTAACCCAACACGCACCCCAATGCCGGTTGGGGGGGTGGGCTGGAGGAGTCCAAGGGGGGCTTTCAACCTTAACACCGAATTTCTTTGCTTTTGTCACTGTGGAACAACCCTAACTGATGCATTAAATGGAGTTTTTTGCCTCTAATTTCCCTTCTTTTTGAAAATGATGATGAGAAATAGTGAACGTAATGCCGCAGCGGGAGCACGGGGCCCATCCCACCATGTAATGTCTTGTGACATAGTAACAGGAACAGCAATGCAAATGCAAGCACCAGCAGTGGTGCACATGGTAATGGAAATGTAAATGGTAAAAGAAACGTTAATAGAAATGCAAGCGCAAAGTGACACTGAAGCGAACAGTGACGCAAACGGACATTGAAGCATGTACAAAAACGCAACTGGTAATGCAAACAGTGATGGCAGTGGTATTTTAAATGGAAATGTTAAGTGTCACAGCAAAAAGAACGTGGAAGGGAACAGAAATGGAAACGTGAACGCAAGCGCACATGTAAGCATAAACCGTAATGCACACAGGCGCGGCACACACCAAATTGTAAATGCAAATGCCAAAGTTAAGATGAAGAATAATGCCAAAGGAAACAGAAATGGAAACTGGAACAGAAGCGCGTATGGAAACGCAAACCGAAACGCACATGGGCACAGTAACGCTATTGCAAATGCAAATGGTAACAGTAACAGCAAGGAAGACGCAAAACGAAAGAGAAACAGAAATGCAAATGAAAGGGCTGCCAGAAATGCAAATGGCAATGCACAAGGTGATGCAAACTCAAACAGAAACAGTAGTGGAAACACAAATGGTAACAGTAATGAAAACCGTGTGCGTTACTCTTTGTGTTCTCATTTGCGCTTGCATTTTCATTACTGTTACCATTTACGTTTCCACTACTGTTTCTGTTTGTGTCACTGTGCGCATTGCCATTTGCGTTTCCAGCAGCCCTTTTGTTTGCATTTGCATTTCTCTTTCATTTTGCATCTTCCTTGCTGTTACTGTTACCATTTGCGTTTGCAATTGCGTTACTGTGCCTGTGTGCATTACAGTTTGTGTTTCCATATGCACTTGCATTTCCTTTTGCATTTCTGTTTCCTTTGCTGTTATTGTTGCTGTTACCGTTACCATTTGCATTTACAATTACGGTGCTGTGCCCGTGCACATTTTGGTTTGCGTTTCCGTATGCACTTCTGTTCCCATTTCCATTTCTACTTCCTTTGGTGTTATTCTTTATGTTAACTTTACCATTTGCATTTACAATTGTGGCACTATGCCTGTGCTCATTACGGTTTCCGTTTAAATGTGCGTTTGCATTTCTGTTTCTATTCCCTTTCGCTTTCTTTTTGCTGTGACACTTAACATTTCCATTTAAAATACTGCTGCCATCACTGTTCATGTTACCAGTTGCATTTTCATACGTGCTTCAATGTCCGTTTGCGTCACTGTACGCTTCAGCGTCACTTTGCACTTGCATTTCTATTAACGTTTTCTTTACCATTTACATTTCCATTACCATGTGCGCAACTGTTGGCACTTCTGTTTGCATTGCTGTTCCTGTTACTATGTCACAAGACATGACGTTCGGGCCCTGCGGCCCTGCTTTACTTTCACTATTTCTCGTCATCAGTCTCAAAAACAAGGAAATTAGAGGCAAAAAACTCCATTTAATGCATCACGTAGGGTTGTTCCACAGCAACAAAAGTGAGGAAATTTGCTGTTAGGGTTGAAAGCCTTGAACTCCTCCAAGCCTACCCCCAACCAGCATCGGTGTGCGGTTGGGTCGTCGGTCCTAACTCTCACCCCATTCTCCATTCCTCCGCTGCTTTACACATGTGATGGGGTGAGAGTTAGGCTGACGACCCAATGCGCACCTCGTGCCAGTTGGGGTGGGCTGGAGGGGTCCAAGGGGGTTCAACCTAACAGCAAGTTTCCTCGCTTTGTCGCGTGAACAACCCTCACTGATACATTAAATGGAGTTTTTTTCTCTAATATGATATATATATATATATATATATATATATATATATATACAGTATATATATTATAGTGGCACAGTAGTGCCATTATAGTTAGGGTTGAGTACCCCATATAAGGGTAAATGGTAAAATTTTGCACCTTAATAACTTTGCCACCATATGACGAATTTGCCTGGCACAGAGCAGTAGCATAGATCTTGGGATTTGCCAAGTTTCGTACTAGTCGGATATACGGTTCTGGAGTTATTAAGCAACATTCCATAGCGCATTTATGCTTTTTTGCGCATTCTTTGCTCGCACCTACAGTTCGCACGGTTTGCACGACCAGTCCGAAAACTTCAGGGAACATGCAGCCAGGGTATCCGATGTGCCTTTCAAGGATTTTGTTAAAAAATATTAAATGGTTCAAAAGTTATTCAAAAACAAGTTTCCCATTATAGTTAATGGGAAAAGTTAAAAAGTTCGACAGTGTCGTAAATGCAGTTTTTAGTGTTGCAAATGACCCCTGTAGTGTCATGAGACAGCCATTATTTTTCAGTTACTGGTCACAGAAATGCTTGGCATTTAAATTTGGGACCCTCATGGGGCACAATTCTTTTTGTGTTCACCTAGTCGAGGCCTGAGGATGCTAGACATATCTTTTTTGGGGGGTTAAACACTCCAGAAATATGTTTTTCAAATGTTTGTAATCTGTAATTTTGCAAAGTAGTGTCGCACTTGCAACACTTTTGTGATTTTTTTTTTGTGAAAGTGTCACACATCATGACACTACTTTGCAATACTATGGCCAAAATAACAGGAATTGTTTGCCACCCTGCTGCAAAAGAACAGTTTGGTCTTTTGGGCTGAAATGTGGAGGGAAGAAAGCCAACATCCCACAGATGTGCCTTGTGGTGGTTTGGTGAAAAAATATTGCAGGTATGCAAAGTTACGGTACTCCGAAGTAATGCTTTTTTCCACAGACTAACATTGTGGCGTCCACCGCACCTTTCGGGGCCCATATCTCAGAAACGGTGCAAGATACGGACTTTTCGTCGGAAAAATACTTAGTCCCCTACTAGAGGGCTAAGTACAAAACTAGCCAGGAAAGTCATGAATCATATGAAATTTCAATTTTTTTTCTACGTCGTAAGGTTCCTGAGACCTAAGCAATTTAGTATTCCAAGAGCTCATTTTCTGGTCCAAGATCCATTATTATGCATACATTCTTTGTACTGTAGTCACTGTGTTTCTTTATGCAGCTGTTGGGGAAAACCAGGGTGTGCACTCAATTTACTGTTACACTTAGCGTTTCCACTTCAAGTTCAAGTTTATTGCAGGAAGATTCCATTGAGCAAGCTCATTCACAAGGAGGTCCTGTGACATAAACACTTAAAGTACAAACATAGATAGGTAATAAAAGTATATACATGAAATGCACGTTACATGATACAGGCTGGATATACATACAAGGGTACCACATAGGGTGACCGCAGGTGGAAAACATTAATATGAGACAGGGAAGCGACTTACAGGTTGCATACTGATAAATGAAACATGATGACTGGTGTGTGCAATACATATATTTTGGCAGCTAGAACAAACAACAGACTACAACTGATATGGGGGGAGGTGATTTGATAGAGTAGCAGTGGAGCGTAAGCATAGATAAAGCCAGGAGTAGAAGGGGAAGGGAAAGCAGTTAATATGACAAAGCAATTATACCTTACCAGTGGATAAATATGGCACACATGGGGAAGGAAGAGACTTAATGACAGTTACAGGTGTCTTTTATTTTGGCTGAACTTAGCAATTTGTAGAAGTTTATTGAAACTGTGCTAGTTAGTTTCAGTACGGTTTGTAATTGGTTCCAAATGGAGGGAAGGGCATATGCAATAGCACGTTTACCAAATGAGGTCCGCGTCCTTGGTATGTCAAGCATAATAAAGTCAGATTTTCTTAACGAGTATGCACTATGTTAGATACTAATAAGGGAAGAGAGATAGCTTGGCAATTTCTGCAGGAGCAGTTTAAGAGTCCATAGCCCAGCATGGAGCAGGCGTCTAGTAGTAAGGGATGTCCAACCAACAGCTGCATATAAATCACAGTGGTGCGAATGGTAAGGGGAGTTGGTAATGAACCGTAACGCACTTGCTTTTCCATACCCGTTTGTGTCAGCGTTCCCGTGTATGCCACCGTGTGCATTACCCTGTGCGTTTTTGTTTGCCCTTGCATTTGCATTACTGTTACCATTTGCATCTCCACTACTGTTTCTGCTTGCATTTCGATTTGCATCACAGTGCACCTTACCATTTGCGTTCGTGGCTGCCCTTCCATTTGCGTTTGTCTTTCATTTTGCATCATCGTTGCTGTTACCATTACCATTTGCATTTCCACTTGTGGTACCATGACCGTGCGCGTTACAGTTTGCATTTCCATATGTGCTTGCATTTGCATTTCTGTTTCTTTTGGCATTATTGTTGCTGTTACCGTTACAATTTGCATTTCCAATTGTGGTACCATGACCGTGTGTGTTACGGTTTTCGTTTCCATACACACTTGCATTTGCATTTCTGTTTCCTTTGGTGTTATTGTTGCTGTTACCATTACCATTTGCATTTACAATTGTGGTACCATCACCTTGCATGTTATGGTTTGAGTTTCTGTACGTGCTTGCATTTCTGTTTCTGTTTCCTTTGGCATTATTCTTGCTGTTACCGTTACCATTTGCATTTCCAATTGTGGTACTGTGACTGTGCGCATTACAGCTTGCGTTTATGTATACACTTGTGTTTTTGTTTCTGTTTTCTTTGGTGTTATTGTTGCTGTTACCATTACTATTTGTGTTTCTAATTGCGGTACCGTGACCGTGTGCATTAGCAGTTGCATTTCCATATGTGCTTCCATTTGCATCTCCGTTTGCATCACTGTTCCCTTTGGCATCACTTTGCACTTGCGTTTCTATTACCATTTGCGTTACCATTTACATTTGCATCACCATGTGTGTAACTGTTTGCACTTTTGTTTACATTGCATTTACTGTTACTATGTGACAAAAAATCACATTATGCCCGAGCTCCCACCACCACATTTCATTCACTATTTATAGTCCTCATTCTCAAAAAGAAGGGAAATTCATGGCAAAAAACTCTGTTTAATGCATCAGTTAGGGTTGTTCCACAGTGACAAAATCAAGGAAATTCGATGTTAGGGTTGCAAGCCCCCTTGCACCCACACCTTACCCCCAACCGGCATCGGAGTGTGTGTTGGGGTTGTTGGTCCTAACTCTCACCCCACTCTCCCATACTTCACCACCTCAGCTTGTTTACACATGGAATGGGGTGAGAGTTTGAATCGACAACCCCAACGCACATCCTGATGCCAGTTGGGGCAGAGTGGGGATGCAAGGGGGGCTTGCAACCTAACATCAAATTTCCTCACTTTTGTCACTATGGAACAACCCTAACTGATGCATTAAACCATTTTTTTGCCATGAAAATATATATATATATATATATATATGTATATGTATATATCAAAGATGCATCCCAAATATGATACATCTTGGCTCAATCTGCAAATATCTAAAACAAAGCTAAAAATATATCTGAAACATGTTAATGACTCTGACATATAATTGAAACATATTTGGGGATACAAGGATATATTTCAGATATAAAAAAATATACAATAGATCTTTTCTATATGGGATGATATGAAACAATTGCAATGGCAATGCACAAAAAAACAGTAACGCAAGGGACAACGGAACAGGATGGCAAAGATTTCCTATTGTTTTGGGCATAGTGTCGCAAAGTACTTTTGCAAATCATGACACTTTAGCGAAAAACAAAATCATGAAAGTGTTGCATATGGGAAAGTACTTTGCAACACTACTTTTTACAAAAATTAAAAAAACATATTTCTGGGGTGTTTTACCCCCAAAAAAGACATGAGGAGCATCCTCGGGGCTCGACTAGGTTAACACAACAAGAATTGTGTCCCTAGAGGGTCCCAAATTTAAATGGTAAGCATTTCGCTGACCACCAACTAAAAACAAATGGCTGAATCACAAAAGTAAAAGGGTCATTTGTGACACTAAAAACTGCATTTGCAACACTTTTGCATATTTTGTTAACTTTTCCCATAGACTATAATGGGATTCAGTGTTTTTTGAATAACTTTTGAACCTTTTAATATTTTTTCACAAAATCTTCTAAAGGCACATCAGGGACCCCAGCTGCATGTTCCCTGAAGTTTTCAGACTGACTACACAAAACATGTGGGCTGTAGGTGCTAGCAAACAATGCACAAAACAATTTAATGTATGCGTTTTTTGGTGATCTGTAGCTCTGCAACTTTGCATCCGACCGTAACGAAACTTGGCAGTTCCAGAAATATATGGTACCAGTCTGTGCATTCCAAATTTCAGGCAAACCTGTCTTCCAGTTGCAAAGTTATTAAGCTGCAAAATTTCAGATTTAACCTTAGATGGGGTACTCAACCATAACTATAGTGGCACTACCGCGCCACTATAAGTTACATATACATACATATATATTATATATATATGCACATATATTTGATTAAAATAGAACTGCATGAACAGATTGTGCAAACTTAATTTTAAAGAACTATACTTCAAACATATATATCAAAGATGTTTCCAAATTATGATACATCTTGAATCATTCAGTGAATATCTTAAATATATCTGTGAATATTTTCAATATATCTGAAAACTATGAATAATATCTGGTATGTGTTTGAATCATTCTGTGAATATCTTGAATATGTCTGAATATATATATCTGAAAACTTCAGTAGCAGACAAGTAGTGGAATAGCAGTATATTTGCAGTATAATGTGGGGAGTGGTGCAATGCAGTGGCTGTGGGGCAGCCATGTTCAGGCAGACCTTCTGGACACTGAGGTGCTGCCCTATCTGCATGCATCTCTCTGGACTGCAGGATGAGGTAGCCAGGCTCAGAGCAGAAGTAAACTGGGTCAGGAGTACCATCACCCCTATCCAGAGACCACCCAGTCCAATGCAACTGCCTCAAAGGATGCAGAGAACGAGGAGCACTTGGATGACAGTGGGTTCAGGGAGGGTTAGAGTGGTCAGGCAGAGGCACATCCCAGATCCTATTCCACTCAAGAGCTCATATGCCACACTGGCAAACGAGGACGACCAAATAGAGGTACCCAGAGAAGTGGAAGGAAAGGATGTGGAGGTTTGCCAAGGAGGTGACCTCAGTGGGGAAAGCAGTGGACCCCAGAGGAGGAAGTGAATCCTGGTGGGGACTCCATCATAAGAGAGATCCAGCTAGGAACACAGGAGGGGGGACAGGAGGTGAGGTGCCTACCAGGTGCCACAGCATGGAGGGATGGAAGGAAGATCCTGGGGATCACTGGGAAGGCAAGGCAGGAGGGTGAGCTGGATGTCATTATCCACCTAGGTACTAATGACCTGGCAAATGGGGAGCCAAAGGAAGTTCAGGAAGAGTTTAGGAAATTGGGAGGGTCTCAACAAGTAGCTACTTCTGTCACTTTTCAGAATTACTACCTCACGAGAGGCAAGGGAGCTATAGGAGTGCATGCACCAGGAACTTTAACTCATGGTTGAAGAACTGGTGCTGTGAGGAAAGGGTTTGGATTCATTGGTGACTGAGGACCCACCTGGAGGGATGGAGGTTTGTTCAAGCCTGACGGCCTGCATCCATCCTGGAGGGGAATCCAAGCACTCAATGATAAGTTTAAATGCTACATTGACAAGCATTTAAACTAGCAAAGGTGGTGGCAGGCCAGCAAGGAGTGTAACTACTTGCTCACCCCCCACAGCTAGCAGTGGAACCAGTGAACCAGAGGAGTGGCTATCTCTGCAAAGCAGTGTGCAAAAGATGGAGATTAGTGCCCAAGAGGTGGATAGGCAGAAAAGGGGCAAAATTCAGCAGAAGGGCAGACAGCAAGGAGAACCAGGGATAAAGGACAACCAAGGAAGGGGCTGGAGTAGAACAGCGAAACAGTCTAGGGAGGTCAAATCATGGAAAGCCATGTGCAAATGCCAGGAGCCTTAGCAACAAGAAGGAAGATCTGAGGCTGTCATGGTGCAGTCAGATCTGGACATTGTGGCCATCACTGAAACCTGGTGTAATGATAACCACGACTGGGAGATGGCCATACCTGGCTACAACATATTCAGAAGAGACAGAGCAGGCAGGAAGGGAGGAGGAGTGGCACTGTATGTGAAAAATGACATAAGGGCCACAGAGATCCAGGAGGAACAAAATGGGGGAGAGATACTGTGGGTTAAGCTGGAAAGGAAAATGGGGACAGCCATCCGCACAGGTGTGTTCTATAGACTACCAGCCCAGGAGGAAGAAACAGATAGGGAGCTGATGCTAGCCATCCAAAGGATGGCAGACAAGGGTGAGGTAGTACTGGTTAGAGACTTCAATATTCCAGATGTGGACTGGAGCATCCCAGCAGCAGCATCAACTAGGAGCAGATGTATCCTGGACTCCCTTCAGGGTACCTTCCTCAAGCAACGGGTCATGGAACCAACTCGGCAGAAGGCAATACTGGACCTTGTGCTCACAAACAGGGACAGTGTGATGGGGGTAACAGTGGGGAGCACCTGGGGAACAGTGACCACCAGTCATTGTGGTTTGAAATCACAGAAAGAGCAGAACCAAACCACATAAAAAACACTATCCTGGATTTTAGGGGTCAGACTTGTGAAATGGGAGATACTTGAAAGAGGCCTTAAGGGGAATGGGACAGGAATCAGATGTTGAGGAACAGTGGGCAGTATTTAAAATGGGGATTACAAGAATAACAGAATTATGCATTAAGCAGGTTAGAAAAGGAAGGAAGAGGAGACCATTATGGTTTTCCAAAGAGGTAGCAAAGAAAGTGAAAGCCAAAAGATTGCATTCAGGCAATACAAAAAGACACAGGCAGAAGGGATAGGGAGAAGTACCAGGAGAAGCAAAGGGAGGCAGGGAGGTCAGTAAGGGCAGCCAAAGCTCAGACAGAAGAACACATTGCAAAATCAGTGTGTAGAGGGGACAAAACCTTTTACAGGTACATAAGTGAAAAAAGAAAGACAAAGGGAGGGATAGTGAGACTGAAGGGGGAGGATGGGGGCCACGTGGAGGATGACAACAGTAATGCTGACATATTGAACAGGTATTTCTGCTCAGTCTTTACTGAGGAAGAGGAGGGTAATGGGTCTGAAGGGAGTATGAGGGGTGAGAATGGTGCAGAAATGGACACACATCCCTTTACACGAGAAAGGGTCTTGAAGGAACTGGAAGTAATAAGAGTTGATAAAGCAATGGGGCCAGATGGGGTGCACCCCAGGGTCCTTAAAGAACTAAGAGAGGTGGTGGCTGAACCTCTGGCTATCCTGTTTAGCCGATCACTGGAAACAGGGAGGTACCCAAAGACTGGCGGACAGCAGATGTAGTCCCTTATACAAAAATGGGAACAAAGAGGAAGGAACTACAGACCAGTCAGCCTCACCTCGTAGTGGGAAGATCATGGAAGCACTACTGAAGGAGAGAGATTGGTGGAACATCTGGTTGTCAATGGACTACAGGACCCAAGGCAGCATGGTTTCACCAGGGGAGGTCATGTCAGACCAACCTCATTGAATTTTTGACTGGGTGACTAGGGAGGTGGATCAGGGAGGCAGTGGACATGGCCTATCTGGACTTCAGCAAGGCCTTTGACACTGTGCCACATAGAAGACTATTACACAAACTGGGGAATATGGGTGTGGGCAGGACAGTAGTGTGGTGGGTAGGTAACTGACTGGGTGGCAGGACACAGAGGGTGGTGGTAAATGGCTGTCACTCCACAGAGGGAAGAGTGACCAGTGGGATACCACAGAGATCAGTGCTGGGACCGGTCCTATTCAACATCTTCATCAGTGACATTGCACAGGACCTAGAAGGCAGAATGTCACTATTCGCTGATGACACAAAGCTCTGTAACACAGTAGACACACCAGAGGGTGTAGACAGAATGAGAAGGGACCTACAGAAACTTGAAGAATGGTCAGGGGTTTGGCAGTTGAAATTCAATGCAAAGAAGTGCAAGATAAAGCATATGGGGCACAAAAACCCTGGCACAATATATCAGTTGGGGGGTGAGGATATAGCATGCACCAAGCTGGAAAGGGATCTTGGGGTTATCATCTCTGATGACCTCAAGGTAGGAAACAGTGTGACAAGGCAGCTGGTAGAGCAACAGGGATGCTGGGATGTATAGGCAGGGGCATCACCAGCAGGAAAAGGAGGTCATAATTCCGCCATACAAGACACTAGTGAGGCCCCACCTGGAGTACAGTGTACAGTTCTGGAGACCATACCTACGTAAGGACATAGACAGGGTAGAGAAGGTTCAGAGGAGGGCAACAAAGATGGTGCATGGATTGCATCACAAGTCCCATGAAGACAGGTTGAAGGAACTGAACATGTACTCCCTGGAGGAGAGGAGGGAGAGAGGGGATATGATAGACACATGCAAATATCTCACAGGGAGGAACAGGGTGCAGGAATACACTATTTTTAAGCGAAAAAGATGTTCCAGGACTAGAGGGCATGGGATGAAGTTGGAGGGAGGACAATTCAGAGGAAACATGAGGAAGAATTTCTTCACAGAACGGGTAGTGGACAAGTGGAACACCCTGCCAGAGGAAGTGGTGGGGGCTGAAACAATCATGGGATTTAAGAATGCATGGGATAGACATAAAGGAATTCTGGAGGTCAGGGGTAAGGAGCAACAGACTTCTAGGAAAACATAAACTGAACTTACAAGCTCAAATGGGCAGACTGGGTTGGCCATAGGCCCTTATCTGCCGACACTGTCTATGTATCTATGTACCTATGTAACTATGACTAATATCTGACATGTATTTGAGATATATTTAAGCAATAAGGCACAACAGGGTGTGTGTTAGTGTGTAATAACATCACTCCTGGGGTGGGTTGAAGCACGAGGCAAAGCCTCATGCTTCAACCCACCCCAGGAGTGACGTTATTACACAATAACACATCCCTGGAGTGCCTTATTGCTATAATACAATGGCTTGTTTGTTTATTAAAAAAAAAGAAAGAAAATACTTTTTTTGTCCCTTTTTTCTTTGATTTTAGTGAGTGTAGGTGTATATTTGAAAAACAAAGTCCAATATTTCTTCCACCATGGGGTGAGCTGTTGCAGGAAAAATGTTGCCTGCTGAATCTCAAAACTTTTTTCTTGTGCTGCTGTGTGTTATCAGTCTCCCCACTGACCTTCTCTGTTGTTGGCTGCACATTATAAAGGATGGTGCTTGAAGGGGACCCTTTCTAATGTTTTTTTTTCTTTGTTTTAAACTGAGTGTGTTTATGTTTCTGGCTGTGAAGCTGTTCAGGAACTGTGCAGCTTGCGAGTTCACAGTGGCCACATGCTCGCACGATGTTGACGGCAACCGGGAGAAGAAAGAGACGTTTCTTTTAAAATTAGCATTATTTTACTTAATTATTATATTTGTTATAGTTTAAAATGTTCAGGCAATGGGCAGCCAACCGCAACAGTCCATGAAGTGTGGGACACCCGGTAATGACGGAGCCGCAGACAGCAGCATTTTGAGGTAGAACTTTGTTTATACAGTTGCAGGCTTTGTTATTATTACAAGAACAGCAGAACACAAGAAAGAAATGTAGGTATGAGGTGGGTGGGAGGTTTTATGTTGTAAGCCTACATCGTGGGTGCAGGGGGGACTGCAGTTTTTTAGAGCAGTGGCAGTAAATTCTGCAGGAGAGGCATGGTTTCATGGTGTGTCATGCGGTCATGTGTGTGCCTGAACTTCATACAGTGATGTTATTATGTAATATCATCACTGTGCCAGGCACACACTGACTAATCAGAATAGAGGAATTTTCCTTGCCATTGTATAATTAAGGACACTAGGATATATTTAAGATATTAAAAAAATATAGATCTTTTCCATATGGCACATGGTAGTCATACTAAGAGAAATGGGAGTAAGAGAGGAACTGTCAGGCATTTGAGCTGACACGAGGCAGTGGTACATCAGCAAATACAGGGCCAGCAATCCAAGGGTGGGGAGGTGCCACTAGACACAAGGGGAACATTACATTTTTATGGGGCCAGTGATTGGAGGGTTGGGGTGCCACTAATTGCCAGGGAAACATTACATTTTATGGGGACAATGATCAACTTATATTTTAGTCAGGGCAGTTTATATGCACAGCCAGCTCAGTTTCCGCTTGGGAGAGAATAAATATGGAAGTTATCTTACTATGGATACTCCTTTAGTGGCTGTGCCAGGCCATTAGGCTGGGTCAATTGTTACATGCCTTTGAGGCATGGATACCACTGAATGAAGGGGGTTCTGTCTAGGTGCACAGTACTGATGAAGTGTGCAGCTTGGATTTTGTCTTACAATATAGTCTAAAAGCCAGTGTATCTTTTATTCTAATTTTTATTACCTTCTTGGTATTAGATCTCACTGTTAAACTATTTTATGTTTTTCTTGGGGGGAAGGGAAGGTAGAGGATAGTGGAGCTGATGTTCTTCTGGCTGTGGTGGGTACACATTTGTTTAGGCTATTTGTGGATACTAGATGCATTTTTAGATACCTCTACACTGAAGGTAGCCTTAGTAGGTGCCCCTGTAATGGGGGGGGGGGTAGCACCACTACTACTCTGGTCGGGAGGTTTGTTCATCACTTCCTCTCCAGAGATAGAGAGGATATAATTATGCTCCTCAACCTTGGAAGCTTTGTTTGGTTATAGTTTGTTATGTTTACAAAATGTTTAAACTGGTTTTATAATAGTTTGAGGGGCATGTGTTTGTATGGCTCGTTGCGTCTCCGGTCGGGGGAGAGGTGGACATATGGCTGGCCCCCAACATTTCTGGAGTGGCTGCCAGGTCAGGATAAACATGTATCATGACAACTATAGGCACTAAGGTCTTAACATACAATGTGAACTGCCTGTCTAATCCAGTTAAACAGAAAAAAGTAATGACACATAAAACAGACTAAGGTGACATTTGTGTTGTTGCAGGAAACACACTTGCCTGAAAAAGAACATCAAAGGGTAAAAAGTTTAGGTATATAGAGGTCTGCTCCTCCTCATATAAATCTGGGTGGAGGAGGGGCATGGCCATTCTCATCCCATCCTGGGTCCCATTTGAAAAGGTAGATATGAAAACTGATAAAGACATCTGCTATGCCATCCTTAAGGGGAGGTTTAATGGTCAAATGGTGACTTTGGTTTTGGTCTATGCACCCCCATACTCCCCATATGCTTTCTGTCATAAACTGTTGATGCTAGTAATGGAGAAAGTCGAGGGAGCACTACTATGTGGTGGGGAATGAAACCCTACATTAGATCCTCTCCTGGATACTACATCCCAAATTCCAAGAAAATCCCACAAAGTAGCTAAACAGGTGAAAAGTTTGTTTGGAAGCTGGGTCTCTAAAATGTTTGGTGCTACCTAGAGGGGTCTTTGCCCAGGTATACATATTTTTCTGCTGCCCACAAATTCTACTCGAGATTAGATTTTTTCCTCCTGGCATCGGAGGTTATTAACCAACTCTCCCAATGTTTGGTGAGTACTTTAGGCATTTCAGATCATGTCTCCCTTACTATTGAAGTTAACCTTTGTGTGGCTCAGAAATTTTGGAGACTGAATCTTTCCCTAGTACATGATAGAGAGGTTCTGGAACAAATCCTGAAAACCATAGCACAAGGCAATGCAGGATAATACTGGTCTGGGTATTGGTGGGGGGATATTGTGGGACACCGCCAAGGTAATTTTACGTGGGAAACTTATAGCAATAGGGGCTGAAAGGAAAAGCAAGAGTGGCAAATAAATTTAGAAATACAAATTCATACTCCAGAGAAATTACAACAAAATTTAGATAGGAACTGCGGGAGTTAATAAAACTTAAAAAGGAAGTTAACATTATACTAGATTACAAAGTGGAACAGAACCTAAAAATTCTTAAAGATATTGTGAGGGGGGCCATAAGCCTTAAAGCTATTGGCTCGACGGCTATGGGCAAATCAGGCTAGAGCCCAAATCAGTCAAATCCTACATCCTGTTATGGGAGTTAGAGTCCGCAGAGTCAAAGACATACCAGAAGCTTTTATTTCATACTACACAAAATGATATGCCCAGAAACCAGGGCCTCATGCTGACCAAATACAGGTATTTTTGGATTGCCTTAACCTACCCCGTCTGACTGATGTCCAAAACGAGGTCCTTTGTCACCCGATTTTGGCTGCAGAAATTGTAATAGTGATAGGTGATAGTAAAACTGGAAAGTGCCTGGGCACTGAGTGTTTCCCATCTGAATTTTAGAAAATGTTTAGGGATAAGTGTGCCACTGCTTCATATAGCCTATCAGGGAGTCATGGAAGAGGGAGGTGTCCACCCCCTTCATGGAGGCAGGTGATTATTTCCGTCATGCCCAAGTCAGGCAAGGACCTTACCATGTGTTCATCTTACTGCCCTATATCAGTCCTCAATGTGGACTATAAGTTCCTGACAGTCATTCTAGCCAGGAGACTAGAGGAACTTATTCCCAGTTTGGTCAATATTGATCAAATGGGATTTGTAGCTGGGCATCAGGCAGCAGATAATGTCAGGCGAACACTCGTGATACACATTAAATGCAAATAAGATAGAGAGTCTTACACTCCATTTTAATCCATCACAACAGCTAGGACCACAGTTCCCTATGAGATGGACCCTCCCATGTGCAAAGTACCTCAGTACAGTAATGCGAAACGCAAATAAGCATTACTTGTTGATAATTATTTACTGCTGATTAAGCAGGAGATGATATTAAAAGATGGTCGCTATTACTGCTATCCATATATGCCCATACACAAGCAGTTAAAATGGACCTCCTGCCTAGATTTTTGTATGTTTTCCAATGTACCCCAGTTCAGCTGACCAAACAATGGTTTATTGATATACACAAAAGAATATACAGGTTCATCAGGGCGGATCGGAGGCTAAGAGTAAGGTGTGTTTTTCTCCTAGCGAAAAAGAAAAAAGGAAGGCTGGGCTGTCCCAGATTTACAAGAATATTAGATTGCAACACAGGTGTGGTGGGCATTGTTATGGAGACAGCCACAGCCTAAGACTGACTGGCAGCAAATGGAAGAAAGTTTGGTAGGTGCCAGATCGCTTAGGTCCATCCTCTTTGATTCTGCACATAGGCAACCAAGTACAAATGACTGGTTTTCAGCAATACATACTACCCTGTACACTTGGGACACATTTCAAAGGTACCCTGTGGTACAGGTGGGTCATTGGAGGTACTGGTGATTTGCATGGAATGCGGATTTCCCTCCAAATGCTGTGGACCACTGGTGCCTGCATCAGGCACAGAGTGGCTTACAATACCCTGCACAAATGTTATGGGGCAATTACATTTTCACTTTTGAAGAGTGTTGTGGGTCTTTTGGTTGGTCACAAGCAGACCAGTTTAGATATTTCCAAATAAGGACCTATATACAGACTCAACTGAGATGACAACATAATCTTAAAACAACCCTAGCTGGAGGCCCATCTTTGGGAGCACTTATGACACTCTCAACACCTCGGGGATAAATATCTCAAATCTATTCATTCCTAACTTATCATAGGGCAGCTACTTCACAGCATATTATTGCAAAACGGGAAGCTGAAGAGGAGTTTCATCTTACTCACAAAGAGTGGTATAGGGTGTGGGAGGGTACTCGTCGGCAGGAATTCATGTGGAAAGTGAAAACAAGATATTTTTTTACTCCTGCACTCAAAGCTAAATGAGATGTTGCAAGCACACCCCACTGTTGGAGAAATTGTGGTGAACGGAGGGCTTTACATTTTCATATCTTTTATTCATGTCCAGTATTCGATGGATTTAGATAAGAGGTAATAAACAGACCAGACACACTCTTTCAGCCAACCAGTTTGATGCAGTTTCACAATCTGATTTGGGGTTTGCCCCCAGTGGAGGTGAAGGGAGATAATGCTATATATCTGCGGTACATTTGTACTGCTGCAGTGGGAAAGGCTATAACGCGTAAGTGACTTAACACAGATCCACCAACGGTGAATGACTGGAGTCAAATTGTCAACAAAATTCAGGAAATGGAGAGAATGACCTATTTCACTTAAGATAACACAGAGAAATTCATGGAATGGTGGACTAGGTGGGCAATTACTACTAATTGATAGGTTTCCAACCTCAACACGCGGGGTCGGAGGCCAATATAAGTGGGTAGACTGGACGGACAGGTCATTAACGTTGAGTTTTCATTAAACTATCCCTTTGTAGTGCCACTAATGGAAATATGTTGTTCTCCTTGTTCCCCCAGCCAGGGTTCCATACGAGAGCCATGCTATTAAGGTTAGGTAGTTATTATGGTGATTTGACGACAGCAGTCAAATAGCGATCATATTTCTCTGAAATTTGTTTATGTTTAATTTCCAAAAAGGCCAGGACCTAAAGTTTGTTAGAGAAAATGCCCATTTTTCTGCAAGGGTACTTGGAAAGAGTTGATGTGTATTTCAGTGTCTGTCATCTCCCCTTTGCCTAGGACAAAGGCTTGCTTGGAGGTAAACAGGAGTGAAATTTTAATAGGGGATTGGAATTTCCTGGTAGCTGATCAAAGAGGAAGATTACATAAATGACAGGAGATGGAAGGGCTATCTCCTCTGGTTATAACACTTTGAATTTCAAAGAGAAATGGTTTTAAAGCATGAGTTCTGCAGACACCTAGTCTAGGAAGCTATTGTTAAATTCTCTACCAACTGCCATAGTCTATTTCCATTTTAATAGTGTCAGGAAGGTAGTGTAGATGAAAGCCAGCTGGGGAGCTTGGACTGTGGGAACTCAAAATACTGATAATTTTGGTTCACTTGCAACTTTGGAAAGAGCAAGAGAGACCCCTGCTGGCCTAGAGATGAAGAGATGGACCTGGAAATATTAAGGCTCCTAGCCAATCACAGGCCAGTTTTGCAGACTGCAGAAAAGAGCTATATAAACACTCTTAAACAGAGACTCTAGGCAGAAGCAATTTTTGCTGACATGCATGAGGACTGCCATAAATACTCAAGACCACTGCAAAAAAAGCTGGGTCTATGAGACACAGCAGAGAGAAAGAGAGACTTTGCAAAACTCACTTATTTTTGGGACTCTGATTCTCTACATAAAAGGTGGGGATTATCCAGTTAATTCATCAGTTCATTTTCTATGTATTTTCCAACTAAGCAATCAGTAAAAACTCTTGCTTTTATTTTTAAAGTACTACTGCCTGGGAGTGATTTTGTTGTGTGTGAGGGGTTTTGAGAAGGTTTATTCAATCTGTATCATAGCTGTTTAACACTAAAGTGCCACACGCTACTGAAACTGGATCCCAGAAGGGAATCTGGGGCTCTACAGTAGGGTAAAAGTACACAAGGTCTCCGGAGAGGGTCTGAGGAGTTTGAATCAGGTCCTGCACCCCTGTGGGAGAAGACACAATCAGAGTTATGGGACCAACCCTGAAGAGCTTGTAACACCTGAGTTTTCTCCCCAGCACAGCAACCAAGGAGGGTTCTTATCTAGCTACAAACTTGAGACTGTATTTTACTGATACCCAGAGAGAGGAAGCCCTGGGCCCTCATGGCAAGTGTTCAGTTGTGAAATCAGTGAGCACTCTAAAAGGTCATGAGGAGGATATTTTCTGACCCCCCAATCACAGGTTGCACTTAGGGGAGAGCACTGTGAGCTCAGTTGATCCAGCCCACAGGAGTGGGTTCATGACAGTTATCCCCCCCCCAGTTTGTATTGATGTTTATATTTCAGTTGTTAGTTTCTGATGCTGTACTTCCACAGCTGCAGTAAGCCTAGTGTGGTATGGTATACAGCTTACTGGAGTTTGACGTACAATTCATGTACATGTCATAGTAACAATATTCACTATTTAAACAATATTCAATATGTAAACAATATTCACTACGTAAGCTGTCTTGTATTGAAAAAAGATAAAATCACTAATAAAGTAAGTATAAAAAAAGACCTCCATGTCATACGTAACTAGGAAGATTCTCCCTTCTGTATCTGACCCCATCTCACTGATAAAGACATTAAAGTGTACCAGCCTGAGGACCAACCTCTGTGGGACCCCTTTAGTGATCTCTCTCTCTCTCTCTCTCCCCTGAGTACTCCCCATTTACCCACTGAATTTTCCTTTTGCCAGTTCCCAACCCCACTGTGTTAGCCTCTCCTCCACAACAAGAAACCCTAGCTTATTGACCAGCTGTTTAAGTGGAACAGAGAGACACACCTTGTTGAAGTCCAGATAACATATATCAGCTGCCAGGCCATTATCAACAGCCCTTATCATCCAGTCAAAGAAGTCAATCAGGTTTGTTTGCCAAGATCTCCTTGACACAGACCTGTGTTGTCCTCTGTCCTGGAGTCCATTTGCTACCAAGAACTCCATTAAACTCTCATTGATGATAAGAATCTAGCAGTGACCACTACTGAGGTTAAACTGACTGGCCTAGTTTCTGGGCTCATCCTGTCCAAAGCTTTTGTGCAGGTGCACAACATCCACTATACTGCAGTCTTCAGGCACCTCTTCAGACTCTAGTGATAAATTGTTTAGATCTGCCAGGGGCACTGCTAGAACCTGTATCATCTCCCGTAGCACCCTGGGGTGTATTCCATCTGGCACTTGAGATTAATTAACCTTTAGAGATGTGACCCCATGAACAAAACTACTGTCCTTCAGAAATTTTAACACCCCAAACCATGACCTGGTGACTAGTGATGCTCTGTCCTTAAGCTGGTCCTCCCTATATCTGACAGAAAACGTATCCTCTGCTGTAAATCTCTTCTCCAGCACCCTTCTGAAACTACAGGACCACTATTTTCCCATCAAGACCAGAAGAGTTCAAGGCGGCTGCACGCACTGGATAACAAAAGAACTGTTACAACAAATGAAAGCCAGGGACTCTAGTTGGAAAGCTTTCAAAGCGTCCCTGTCCCCCCATCTATGGAATGCCTACAGCCAGCTATGCAATGCCTGTAAGCAGATGACAAAGTTGCTCAAAAAGAAATACTTCACTAATATCCAGCAAAACACCCTGAGGAATCCCTGCAGTTTCTGGGCATCAATTGGGTCCATACTTAACCCCAAGACCAACAAACAAATTACACAGCTTAAGTCAAGGGAGCTGGCAGGGAACTACAGGCCTGTCAGCCTGACATCAGTGGTGGGCAAGGTGATGGAGGGCATTGTCAAGGAGAGGCTAGGGGGGGACCTGGATAAGTCAGGGTGCCTGGATGATAGACAGCATGGATTCATCCCGGGGAAATCGTGTCAGACAAACCTGGTGGAGTTCTATGACTGGGTGACAAGTGCCTTGGACCTGGGTAGACCAGTGGATGTCCCTTTCTAGACTTCAGCAAGGCATTTGACTTTGTTCCTCACGGGCCTGTTGATAAACTAGAGAAATGGGGGTGAGAAACCAGATGATCCGATGGATAGGCAATTGGCTCCAGGACCGGACTCAGAGGGTCGTAGTTGGTGGGATAGTCTCTTCCCAAGGAGGGTCATTAGTGGGGTCCCACAGGATCAGTCCTTGGGCCCCTTCTGTTCAACGCCTACGTATCTGACATGAGGACAGGAATCAGGAGGAAATGAGTCTCTTTGCAGATGACTCAAACTGGGGGGCGGTGGTGGATGGGAGGAGGGAGGTGACCCTGCAGGGGGACCTGGAGGCTCTGAAAAGATGGTCTAGAAAGTGGAAGCTGAGGTTTAATGCAGGGAAATGCAAGGTACTCCACCTGGGGGCTAGAAACCCAGGCCAAGTGTACACCCTGGGGGAAATACTACAAGTCTCAATGGCTGAGAGGGACCTGGGGGTGGTGGTGGATGTCAAGATGAACAACTCTGAGACTTGTAGGAGGGCAGCAGCCAAGGCCAACAGGATGCTGGGATGCATCGCTAGGGGGATCACCTCCAGAAGGAGGGAAGTGATACTCCTCTGTATAACTGCTTGGTGAGGCAGCACTGGAGTACTGCGTGCAGTTTTGGAGGCCGACTTAAAGAGGGACATTAACCTCCTGGAGAGGGTCCAGAGGAGGGCAACCAAAATGATTTGGGGCTTGGGGACAGGACCTATGAGGAGAGGCTCAAGAGCTAAATATGTACACTTTGGAAGAGAGAAGGGACTGGGGACATGATAGAGGTCTTCAGGTACATGAAGAGGGTAAATAGGGGAGGAACAGTGAGGGTGCTTCAAGGAAGGAGGAGGGGCCACTAGAGGGCATGGTGGAAGCTGGAGGGGAAGATTCAGGGAGAAAGGAGGAGGTGCTACTTCACTGAGAGGGTGGTAGAGCCATGGAATGCACTACCTAGGGGCTGGTGGAGGCAGAGACAGTGGAGGGGTTCAAGAGGGGTGGGACAGGTACAGGGGAAGGGTTCAGGAAGCAAAATCCAATGCAGCAAGAATATCCGGAACTGGGAAGGGAGAAGCCAGAGAAGGCGAGGGGGACAGCAAGGTCAGCACTCAGGGTGGGGGCTGACCAAACGAGCAGACACGAAAGACCATTAGGCCTATTCTGCTGGCATTTTAGTATGTTAGTATGTCAGTATGTATGTTAGTAAGTCCCCAGCAGGCAAAATAAATTACCCCAAGGACATCGCAGACCTTTTCAATGCTATGTTTACCAACCTGTCCCCATACCTTAGTAAGCTTCCCCCACACCCTCCATCCTACCTGAAAAGCAATGGGAGCACCCCCACTCCTCTAAACCCTGAAGCCTCTACCCCCTCATTCTATTTCAGAGCTATTGGCACTGAAACCACCATAAAACTCCCGAAAAACCTACCTTCCATTGGCAGTCCCAGTAGTGCTGGGCTCTACCCTGCTTTCCTGAAGATCATCTCCCCAGCCCTAGTAAGGCCACTGACACACATTTTTAACCTTGCACTGTCCACATCAACTGTGCCAGAGACCTGGAAACATGCCCATGTGATTCCCATCTTCAAGGCAGGAGACCTACTCTCCCCTGAGAACTATAGACCCATTTCCTTGCTCCCACATCTTAGGAAACTGCTAGAGAAGGTTGTCCATTCCCAGCTGTTATAACACCTAAATAACTACAACCTCCTATGTTCCCTCCAGCATGGTTTCCATAAGCATCACAGCATCTCCTCTGCCCTGGGAGTTTTTTCAAACCATGTCCTCAAAAATATGGACATGGGTAAGGCCACGGGCGCTGTTTTTGTCAACTTATCAAAGGCGTTTGACCTTGTAGACCATCACCTCCTTCTGTCCTCACTTCAACAGTTTGGCTGTGCCCCCGGACCAGCCACCTGGTTTGAAAGCTACCTCTCAAACAGGACCCAGTCCGTGCTTATAAGCAAAGTTGCTTCAGCTTCCCTTCCCACAAGTACTAGAGTTCCTCAAGGGTCAATTCTTGGCCCCCTTCTTTTCTCCATGTTTGTAAATGCCTTATTAACAGAAGTCCTAAACTGCAAGGCACTCCTTTACATGGATGATCTAGTCCTTTACCACAGCGATAAGTCATAAGTCTTTGGAATCCATCTCCTCCACTCTCACTGAAAATTATGCTGCAGCAGACAGCTGGTTTGCATCCAGAAAACTCCTAGTAAATTGAAAAAAGACAAAGGCCATATACTTTGGATCCAAGCCGTCCCTAAACAAAGTCACCAAAGCTGACTCCTCCCTCACTGTATGCACACCCGCTGCCCCCCAACAGGTCACCTCTTTCAAATACCTCAGCGTCACTCTTGACCCCTCACTTACCTTCCATGATCACTCAACCCTGACTGCTAGAAAGATAAACCAGAAACTGGGGGTGGCTTACCATGCAATTCACCTGCTCTCACCTGATGCTCGCTTCATCATTGTGCAAGGCAGCCTTCTCCCTCTCCTTGACTACTGTTCCCCCATCTATTCCATCATGTCCTCTATGGAACACACCCACCTAAACACAGCATATAATGCTATCTGTCACTTTGTTCTCAAAGCCCCCTCACTAACTCACCACTACACACTCTACCACTCCTTAGGAAGGTTCCCCCCAGCAACACCTTGATTATGCCACCGGCTGCCTGGTGGATAGTGCTCTCAGAAGTAACCAGCTATCCCCTATGCTCCCTACTCATAAATAGAGTGACCTCTAGACCTCTTAGGGCTTCCTCCACTCCAACCCTAGAAGTCCCTCAGGTCTCAACTGTGATGGGCAGCAAGGCTTTCTCCATATCTGCCCCCTCCCTCTGGAACAGTCTTCCAGCAACCATTCGCACATCTCCATCCCATGCATCTTTTAAATCCAACCTGAAGGCATGGCTACTGAAAGAGTCCACATGCAAATGATCACTTGGTTGCTCAGGAAACCATAAGCTACCATAAACCTGCCATAACTTTTGCCCCCGCCCCGCTTTTTCCTCTTCTTCCCTGCACATCCCCCCCTTCTCCTCAAGCAAAATCTGCATGTGACTCTCTTGCTATCTAGCACAGACAACCAGATATGCTTTCTTGATCAAGTCCTGCTCCGACTGTCTGCCAGGTCAGGCGTGTT
Source organism: Neoceratodus forsteri (assembly GCA_016271365.2). NCBI lineage: Eukaryota > Metazoa > Chordata > Ceratodontiformes > Ceratodontidae > Neoceratodus > Neoceratodus forsteri. The sequence goes on along the minus strand of CM028132.1, from coordinate 486,502,890 downwards.
TACTTAGACTAGATGATGCACCTTATTTAGTTTGTGCAAATGGTAATCTACCTTCTCTGTACTACTGCCTGTATTACTCTGTATTTTACCTTGCTGGTACAATATGTAAATAACAACTGTTTTATATACATGAGTGCTTGTATCATCTACACACCAAAATGTAAATGTCTATAAACCAAATTGTAAAAATGTCCACTGCTTGTGTTACTCCATCACCACCCTGTGGCCCAGGTTGTGACTGAAAATGGTGCACTGGATCAGTGCACCAACCTGGTTACCAAAAGCATAAATAAATAACAAAACAAGAAAAAAACACCTTTTCTGCAACTGTCCGCTCCATGCACAGTTCCACCTTCCCCATCTGAGCTGGTGTTAACTTTGCCATCTAGTAGTGGACCTTCCTTCTACTCTGTAAATACTGATCAGAATCATTCAGCATTTCTGCCTTACCCTTACCCTTGTCTTCTTCCACCTACCTTTCAATTTTCCTCAGGTTGGCTGTGCCCTCTTTTGTTTGTTGCTTTTCCCTAATGCAGTGAAAGAAGTCCTTACCACCCTCCTTAATCTCTTTTGCTATCTGTAGTTTCACTTCAGCCTTGGACTTCCTCACCACCCTGCTGGCCTTGCTTAACTTCCGTTGGCATGCTTCCCTGTCTTCCTCTGCCTGTCTCCCTTTAAAACTACCGAATGCCACCCTTTTGTTTCATAGTGCTATCCCCAACTTCCTTGCCAACAAAATAGTTTTCTTGTTTTTTTTTGCCTTTTCCCGCTTGTCTCAAGGATAAGCTGGTTTCTTGTTATAGGATTTTCTTGATGAGTACTCATTTCTCCAATACAACCCTTGCCCCCTCTGCACCCTCCCACCTGCTTCTGAGTTTACCCTCATTTACCTAAGATATGCATGCCTTTTTGAAATTCAGGATTCTAGTTCCATAGTTGGTGCACTCCATGCCCAGTTCAATAGTGAACCATATGGAAAGGTGGTCGATAGTACCCCGTGGTTTTCCTACTCTTATGTCCATGACATAATTTCTGTTTGTAAGCATTAGGCCCAGGGTCACCCATTCTCTCATTTGTTCCTTGATCCTCTGAACCAAGAAGCCATCCATGAGTGTTCAACTTCTGGTACTGTCTGCCCCCAGGATACTGAAATCCACTTCAGGAAGTTTGAAGTCATCCATGATCACCACATCCCATGTGATTAAGCCCTTTTGATTCCCTCCATTAGCTCCATGTCTGCCTTGTCTTTTTGATTCAGTGGCCTGTAAACTACCCTCATTTTTACCTTCCTGCTCCTGCCTGTTTCCAGTTGTACCCACAATGACTCTGTGTCTGTGTTCTCACCTGTGATGTTATCCTGTGTTACCCTGATTTCCTCTCTCATATAAAGGGCCATGCCACCCCTTTGTCCTTAGCCTAATCCCTTGAAAAGATTACCCTGGAACTGTGAAGTCCAAGTTATGATGCAGTCTAACCCAAGTTTTAGTCACAGCATTTAATTGCAGCTGGGTTTCTGCAACTAGTGCCTGAAAATCCTCTTATTTTGTTTCCAAGGTTCCTGGCATAAACATATGTCTTTTCAGGTTTTCTGATTCCCTGCTCTGCTTTTGCCTGCACCAGCATCCTTCATTTACTTCAGCATCTGCTGCCTGCTAGTACTTATTTTCTTGGTAGTCTTTTAGTTTCCCAGTTTGTTCTGAGACCATCCTGGGTGTGCCTTTCCCTCGCATCATCTGTATATGAAGTCATTTATGCTACTGGTAACACTGACTTTAACCCAGAAGCACTAACTTATAAATAAATAATTTAAAAAGCAAACTTCTAGACTACTGTAGGAAGGTGGAAAGTAGAAATGGCAACATATTCCAATCCCCTGTGAGGATTTCAGCTTCCCTAGCCCTTATAGCCTTGTATCTGCAACTTGATATTAGTACTGCCTCTGCACATTACAACTATTATCTTACAGTTTTTCATTGTATCATAAGTGCAAAAACAGTTATCTTCCAACACTTTCTTGTATAGTTATGTATTTACTTCTCATAGTCTCTGTCTTTACACAATTGTTATTTTTGATGATTATTACCTATTATTGTATGTATGTATGTATTTATTTAGCTAGTTATTTATGTGTTTGTATGTACTGTACAGTATGTATGTATTTACTGAAACATATTTTACCAAGTAAGCACACAGAGCCTGGGGCCCAGAGTTCATTTCCAGTTGTGACCTGGGGGAGGTAGGGGAACTAGAGCATGAATAGAGAACAGAGAATTATTATAGCGTGCATGAAGAACAAGATACATAAGTCTTTAACATAGTGCATGTATCAAGACATACAGTGAGTCAACTGGATGGAAAACAGAAAGCCACTTCAGCCTCTCCAGCTTGGTTCTGCAATTGTACAGATAATTCTGGATTTATATAGAGGAGTGATGTATAAAAAATGTCTGTACTTGCTGCCTTCCTGCATTAACTGTGTGAGGTTGCAAGTACTGAACTTCTGTCCTTCCATAGCTCCTGGCCTGTGGGGCCTGCTCTGGGGGGCTTCTAGATAATGCCACTTTGGGTGAAGCCCTGGACTCATCTGGGGTTATGTGTTAGACAATGAGGACAGGCCACTGGAGACATGTAATGGGACTTGATCAGAGCTTTGCTTACTTTGGGAGAGGGACCATCACTTTGGAGGATAGATTGTGCCAGATGTTTGGGAGTCAGTAGCTTATGGAGGCTTGGCCTAGGTTATGCTTGTATTATGGAATGTGGAGGCAGCAGCTTGCCTCAGATGTGAGCAGGTAGGTACAATTTGCAGATGGGGAGAAGACGTAGACAGATACAGTAATTGAGCAGTTAGTCCTTCCGATACTTGACTGTCACTCTATGAAAACAATGTGTATTGCTTGCCTCATGGGCAATTATTATTATATTATTGTTCTTAGTTTTCCTCATTGTTCTCTCTTCTCCCTCACATGATACATCTGGAAATGAGCTGTTACCAGTTCAGTATGTCTTTCCTGGTGAAACTTTTGAAATAAATAAATAAAAGGATACCTTTATGACCTAGAGTCTTTCCTTGGGGGACCAGCAGTTCACGTATTTAGTAGTTATCCTGACTAAGCAGAACATCTTAGCTAACTGGAAATATCCACAATCACCACCTGTTGCAGCTTGGTTGTCAAGACTGACCTAGGTGGTGAATCTGGAAAAGCTAGTGAACAGGTCGAGGGGGCACTTTGGTGGCAAGGAAAGCATTTGGCTAAAATTGTGTTTGTCCTGTTCAGAAGCTGGATGTTCCATTAATTCATAATTATTAACAGGATTCATAGACATCAAGGCTTCAATTTTAGCACAATATTGTGAATTAGTTATTCATATACACATTGGGGCCGCTGTTCTAATGCTTTATTGATGTCAGTTTGATCTGTATAATGATAGAAACTGGACACTGGTGTTTTTAGTTTGTAGTTTATAACAACGTGACTGACATTGACTCTGATAAGTGCAGAATAAAAAAAATTAAAAAAGAAATCATGTAATATTTTTTTGTAAAAAAAAACTATGTTAATGCACCAGTTAGGATACAACTTAATGCCACAAAAATAGGAAAATATGACTTTGGGGTTTCCAACCACAACTCCCCACACCCCAAGCAGCAAAAGAAAAAAACAATTAGGATTTTGGGTCTCCGGAGTCTTGGCAAATCAGTGCTGGGTTCTTCCTTGGGGTGGTCAGCCCTAATGCCCACCCCATTCCCTGAGCAAAAAACATCAGATGTGATGTCCAGACTGTGTTGGCAACATGTGGCAAGACATACTTCTCTACTTTTGAAGAGTGTATCACTATGAGACACTGGCCCAGATATTCAAAAGTGTTGCGTATGGCGCAACAGTGTTGCACCATGCACAACTCACTGATGCACCCTCTAGCAAGACATTTAAAAGGAAAGTGCACTATGCGAAATCCTGGATGCACTGGCGATCAGGCAATGTATGCAGGCACAGGTGGAGGAACGTGCCCATGCATAAACTGGCGCAGCCTGATACTCAGCCTGGGCCATGCAAGAGTTATGCAGGCACAGCCCCTACCTGTGCCTGCACAAAGCTGAGCCGAAGAAAAAAGGAACAAGTTGAGGGCCACCCACAGGTGAGCTGCCGCATTGCAGGGCGCAACACAGCAGCTGCCACCTGTGGATGGCCCTCCACTTGTTCCCGCTGCACCTGGTGGCGCCCCCCATGCCCCGATCGCGGGCAGAAGTGTTACCCCCACCCCGAGTAGCCCAATCGGCAGGCAAAACAGTATTCCCCCACCCCGAGTAGCCTGATCACAGACAAACAGTGTTCCCCACCTCAAGCAGCCCGGACAGAAACAGCATCTTTCCACCCTCGAGAAGCCTGGATCAGCAGAACAGTATTCCTCATCTTCGGTAGCTCGATCGCCAAAACAGCATTTTCAGCCTCGCGGTATCCGATCGGGGCAGAACAGCACCACCGTAGCAATCATGGCAAACAGTATTCTTCCACCCCAGTAGCCTGATCGCGTCATCAGACTTCCCCAAAGTCCAGAGTCTCGGTCCAGTGACCGCGAGCAGCCCATGTCGGCTGCAGAGCTCACCCCCTGGCATGAATACCTGAGATTCAGTGGTCTCCCCACCACCTGCTCACAGAGCCTCCACCACCCTGCTCCCCTCACCGCCAGCCGGCAGGCAACAGCACCACCACCTGCCACCCCGCCACCGGCGACCGACAGCTCGGTAGGCTGGCGCCACTGGTTCAGAGCGTGAGCCAACGAGCATGCAGCCCATAACATAATTAGTCAGTCCAGATATGTGAATGAATGAATCACATATCTGGACCGACTTAGACGGTATGGTTGCACCATTGGCTCATGCTCTGAACCAATGGGTGTGCAGCCCACTGAGCTGTCAGTTGAGGGGCGGGGCGGCAAGCAGGTGAGAGGGTGCTGCCTGCCAGCTGATGGGGAGCAGGCTGGTGGGGCCTTCGGGTGGTGGGGTGAGGGTCCACTAGATCACCAAGGATTTCATACTTGGGGTGAGGAATGCCACCCACCATCGGGCTACCTGTGGTCCACTGGACCAGCAGGGATATTGGACTTGAGGGTGGAGGTCTGATGCCCGCGATCGGGCTACTCGGGGTGGGGGAATACTGTTTTGCCCATGATCGGGCTACTCAGGGGTGAGGGGAATACTGTTATACCCACTATTGGGCTACTCGGGGTGGGGGAATACTGTTTTGCCCACGATCAGGCTACTCGGGGTGGGGGAATACTGTTTTGCCTACGATCAGGCTACTCGGGGTGGGGAATACTGTTTTGCCCATGATCGGTTACTCAGAGCGGGGAGCAATACTGTTCTGCCCGCTGGGCTACTCGTGGTCCACTGGACCACCAGGGATTGGAGACATGCATTGTCCCTTATGAGACGTAATGAAATCGGGCTGCACGGGGCGCCGGTCCCGACGGCTGCTGCCTGGCAGGGCGCCAGGCACAAGTCATCGGGGATCAGCGCACCTGCATGCTAATGGCATGGCCCCCAGTGCACCTTGCATAAATTATGGGCCCATTTGCATGTCACCCTTTGAATATTGCAGGTGCTGTGCATGGCGCAATGGAACTTGTGCCACCGCATCTCAATGCTCCATTCTGACCACTTGCGCTGGCGCAGTTCCACTGCGCCATGGACAGTGGGTGTGGCCAGGGGGCAATATTCAAACAAGTTGCGCCATAGCACAACTCCATTGAATATTGCCCTGGCCACACCCCTGCGCAACTATTTTGAGCGGCACAGGGGCTTGCGCCACAAAATGGCGCAGTTTGAATATCTGGGCCACTGACTTTATTGATACTGACTTTGCTTGAATGATAAAATGTCAGTATGTAATCCCAGGATGTCCCCACAAAGCAGCATTCAGTCCTAATAGTACCTTTGTTGGTGAACCATGACATTATGATTGGCTAACTAAATCTGTCCAGCTGGCCATGACAGATCAAGTTACATTCTAGCCATTCATAGCAGCACAAAGTATAGTTTTCTACAGTGTTCTAACATTATTTTGCATTGTATTATTTGATGATATATTCAACATTTTATCAATATGTACCATATTGTGAGGACCAGTGTGCCACATTTAGGTAGTTAAAACTTAAAAGGTATGCCCTCTGTAATAGCTAAGAGGTCCTTCCTGCTCAGGTATAAACTGTACCAACCAGCCATTTAGGACACATGTACATATTGTTTCACCCATGTACAAATAGCTTTTTATACTGCTTGAGTGCTATTTATGGCTTTTTATGAATAGTCAAATAACACCTGAGTTACTGACCTTTTTGTGTCATATATTGTTCCACAGCCTGCCCTTGAAAAGGATGCTAATTGCCTTTGTGTAAATTAGATTCAATCAGGCATTTCCGAGCAAATTACATATCTATGTGCAATTCAGTAACATTTAACTGGAGCAAATTTCTCATTATTAGTTATGCAAACAACATCTGCCTGAATGGGAAGTGTTCAGTGTACTCCAGCAAACATTCAAAAGCCAGCACACAATGAGGCTTACAGTACGTATCAGCTTTAGCAATGGAAGGCATTGTTCCCATCTTTTCCTGCAAAGACAGCACCATCAGCCTCATATCACTACAGCAAAAGTCTAGCCTGATAATCAACTGATTATTAATCTAAGGTTGCATACCCAGAGGTCCAACCTCATGCCCAGGGTTTAATAAGACACAAGGCTGCAGGACAAGTATCTTCTCTTCTGCCCCTGAAAGTGCAGTTGTGGCCCAATCACTGTCACTCTGGAATATCTAATTGCAATAATAAACTCCATTTTATATGGCTTGTATAAATGGCCATCCAGGTAAATATTTAAGAAAAAATAATCTCTTCTTACAGTATATACTGTAGTATGAAGTACCATAACATCGTTACAACTCATGCCACTTTCCACAACCCCTCCATCGCAAGTGCTTATTAAAATGCATTGTTAACTCATTTTTATGGCTCCATTTGGCATAACCCTGCAGATGTGTTGCGATCACAGTAGAAGAAGGGAGCTTACCAGATACATAATTGACTTGTTAGTAGTGGAGGTGAATAGCAATCACTGTGCATCCATTGCACTACTTTGTCAACTGGCAGAACATGGCTCAGTCTGCCATGTCCAAGATGGCCACTGGAGGCCAGTGAGCATGCACAACAACTCTTGCATGTGCACTGAACTCTGGCGGCACAGTCTGCCATGCCCAGGATGGCTGCTGGAGCCCAGTGCACATGTGCAAATCATTGCACATGTGCAGAGAACACCGTTGGCCATCTTGGACGTTTCGCCATGACCTTGACTGAAGACATACCAGCTCTAGCCAGATCTTGTTTATTTAAGAGGTTATAGCCTGGTCAATGCAAAGTGTGTTTTAAAACATAGTGTGGACTGCACTGCTAAGCAACATGCTACAACCTGGTGTAGCAGGGGAACTGACCTGGCAGTGCACGTCCATCTGCCAGTGCATATCACTAAAGCAACTTAGGAAAACAAGGGAAGAGCTGAGGTTTACTAGGTGAGATAATGGGTGGTCAGACTGGGCAGCTGAAAAAATATTTTAAAAAGTCATTGTGTTTAGAACAACATGGGAGAGACAGAGATTAGGAAAGCGAATGAGTGAGTGGGAGAAAAGTGAGGAGGGAACAGAGTTTGTGACCGAGCAGTTCGGCAGCATGCTTGTTAAAAAACAATAAGATTAGAAATGTAATGAGTAGAAATACTGTATAATGCAGGACTTCAAAAAATTGGGACTTACCTCACATTAATAAACATAACAGGTATGTGTACTATTATTTTTGTTTATTTGTATTACTCCAGTGAAATAAAAGAAAATGGCAGCTGTTTTCATATTGAAATTCCATATCTTGGCACACTGTTATTTTCTGTACTGCTTCTAGATTACCAGTTATTTTTTATAGCCATGGGTAGAGTAATGAGCTGAGAATGAGCTTGGTACATCCAACAAACCTGTGTTTGATTCTCACAACCTCCACTTGTATACTCTGTGACTGAACAAGTCAGTTAATGTCTCCAATGCTCCTAGGTTACCATACCAACAGGCTTTGTGCCTAGTGGGACTTACCCAGATACCAAAGAATTAAAATTGACAAACAGAGTTGTATGAGTACAGTAGAACAGTATGTTTTACATTGTTAGATGTGATTAAAAAGTCCAATATGATCCTGTGGCTGTTGCTATTAATGTGTATATTTGAAGTTGTTTTTCACAGCATATGAACAATATCTCATGCTGTTTGGATGAGAGGACCATGAAGCTGAGTGGTTCTGTCAGCCCAAACAGCACGAGATAACATTTTTATGCTGTAAAAACACCCACAAGTATACATATTAATGTATTAGGAAGCACTACAAGATTTCTGTGTGCAGAAAAACACACTTTTGTTGTATAGGTAGTATTTAAAATAAGTTTCTATTTTTTAAACTTTTGTTCCCTCCTCTAGTTACACTGAAATAATACAATCCCTTTTTAGGAAGTTGTCACACTCTGAGAAGGCATGTTATGCAGTGGTACTGAGTTTGTAATGGGAGATGTGTCTTTTGTAAACCATTTTGGGGTCATTTTTAAATTTTTTAAAAACATTTGGCAAGGGCCAATGAACTAAGAATGACACTTATAAGATAGAGTGGTTAGTGATAGAGCGGCAGGCTGACAGAAATGCCAGTGAGTGAGACAGATGACAGTGTGCAGGGAATCGGTTGAACAGTGTGCATGAGGCACCATCTGAATGCAGAATAAGAGGTACTGCCTAGCTGTTTTCTGATAGTTCAAAAATGTTGTAGTGCTTTATAATGCTGTTGACTAGGAATTCAGACACAGTTATAATCTAATTTTCTGCAAAGGGGCTGGGCTGCACCCAAAGGAGAGAAATGCAGGCAAATTGGTTTTGAACTGGAGAAATAAAGGCAGCTACACAAACATACTGGCATACCAGCACGAAAGGCCTCAGCGGATTACAAGACAGGAGATGTGCTATGCTTTACAGCATTTTTTGTTTTTATTTTTTAGAAAATAAATTGCTTTTTAACTGAACCATATGTATGGTCAGTTATTCAGTATCAGATAGCCCAAATTGCTGTTCTGCAAAAGTTGGTTTTGAAAGCCGGTGTGTGAGTGTAATGATTTATAACACAGGTGGCTGGCAGTTTGGTTTGGATTAGGGCTACTGTGAGTACATAGTAGATTAACAATGGACAGGTGACATATTTTGGCTGAAAAACATCTGCTGTAGATTCTTTCTTGCCATTTTATAAATTAAATGAAGTAACTCTACACTGAATAATAAACTCTCAATCTCCTTATGACGTAGCCAATTCAATTGTAATCAATGCAAGCTGCTATAACCTGCTGTCATCTTCATCTCCTAAATATGATGTGATTCATTATAAAACTGTTTTTGGTAAGAAGGCATTACAGTAGTTGTATCTGGTCCAACACCACAGAATGAATTAGTTGTAGAGATCTCCTTAAATGATGATTTCAATGTTTTGAAAAATACTATATCTGTTTGCTTATGAATAAATTTTGCCTGTCAGTGTTTTGAATTACTTTTTCATGTTGTATGAGGATTTTTTTTGAATAACCCACAGCCTTTCATGTCTGTTGGCTAATGTGCCAGTCGTGGCTGGAAGTTGGGGGGGGGGCTAGTAAACCAGTCCACTTTCCTGGTTTTAATAATCAACCGAAACTTAAACAGATACATATTTTTCCATATTCCCCACTAACCAACAGTTAGCTAATGCTCAGAGGGGCTTAAGCTCATCTTATTAGTCCCACTGATGAATATGGTGTGAAGGAAAAAAATAGGGTTTTCCTTTCTTTTTTGGTAAATAGGTCACCTCTATTTTTACAGAGTTGAGGTGACTTCCCCAAGGCATCTGAAAAAAAAATACTAAGAATTGTTGTTTCTAATTGAAATGGTGGTAGGAAAACATAACTTGAATACAAGAGAACAGGTAACAGAAATTGACAGACAACAAAGGCCCTTTTCCCTTTTGCCAGTCACCAAGATTCCATCCAGTAACCATGTTTTTCACAGATTCCTATTTTCTCCTCCAGTTCAGTTTGGTCATGTCTCCTTCATCAAATGTAATTCCTAAACTATCAATTGGATCCCTACTTAGTGTAATCTCAGCCACTGAGTGGCAGGGAAAGGGGCCTGGGCCCAGAAGCAACACTTTTGTGTGAGTTTTGCCTGGAGCCAGATAGTTCTGAAAAATGATGGAATAATCCTAAGACTAATTATCCAGACACAGGGTCTGCTACAAACAAAGAAACATCATCTAAGTAAGGCATGCTTTTCACTGGGCCCTGTTCCAAAGATGCAGTGTCAGAGTTAGCTGCCCCACTTGAATCATGGTTGCAATTTGGTTTGGAGTGTCCCTGTCTCAAAGGTGTCTCAGTCCCTTTTATCCTGGGATCTAATAAAATTTTTCTTAATACCGGGTCCAGGGTAAAAATAAACAAAAGGGGATTTATAGGGCACCCCTGTTGAACTCCTACCTTTATTGAATTGATTTCCCAAAATAATCTCTTAGAAAGAGGGATACTGAGACTGCCGAATACAACAGTCTCAACCAAGATACAAAACCCAGAGGTATTCCATAAAGTTATAGCACAGAGAACAAATAATTATGGGACACTTGATTGAAATCTTTCCTCTGATCAAGACAGAGAAGAAAGGCAGAAATACTGTTAGAGCTAGTGTATTCAATCAATTCTCTATAACACATAATACATCTATAATTTTACTGTTGGGAATGGAGCACATCTGAAGACGTAGGATTGCACATCTGAACGGGTAGGATTAAAGAGCTAGCAACTGGGACTAATTGGCTGTGCAAAATTTTAGTGAGGATTTTATAATCTGAATTCAATAAGCAGATCAGTTGTCAGTTATTTATATCAGTCTTATCTTCTTTTTCAAAATAATAAATCAGCAATAATAAATCAGCATTCCTTCTGTAAATGAGGAAGACACTACCATTTTTGAAAGTATATGGTTAAATAGCACCAACAAGAATTCTGCCGTATAGTATGAGAAGCTGTTATAGAAATTATTTGGTAGGCCATCTTTGTGATGCCTCATTCTTGAAACCTGACAATACCCTTAGGATTTCCTCTTTAGTAATAGGCTTGTATAATTCCTGACACTCATTGACTGACACCAGATCTGGAAACTTGGTCAAGAAGCAACTCACTGGGACCAAGGTGTGGATGCCCAGACACTAAAAGTAGCCTGTACATGTGTCTCAATCAGAGAGGGCATTTCTGGAGCTATCTGATAATTCTGTAATTAGAGACTGATCTGTTCTCTCTGCACATGTAACAAAGGAATCTTCAATGGGAGCGTTCTGCCTACCACACTTTACTTCTGCATGTAAACTTGCAATTCTAGCATACCAACAGTTATATATCTCTGGCTTTAGTTGTTGGATTTGTTCAGCAAATTCCCTTTTACAAGTGGCAGCTGTCGTAAGCATTTTATGTGGTTGATTTCTAAGGTCTAAGTACAGTATTTTGTCCTGTTCTGCTGCCTACCAAAAGCTTGAAACCATATCCTAATAAATTGTTTTTGTCTCCTCTCACCATTCTTGGGAGTCATCATAGCAACACAGTACTGATTCTCTGGCTTGAAATAATCTTTTCATACCAGTCTGGATCTTAAGGTCCAACAAAACTGAAACATTTAACCTCTATCTATTACTGAATTTAGCTTATTTATTCACAAAAGCAATTGAACTAGGCAATAAAAGATGGTCCACGAATTCTACTGGTTTTGTCCTACAGTCTTTAATCATGAGATGTGGGAAAAGAACCAGTAATCTACTCTGTTAGCTAACTGTCTTTTAAAAAATGCGGCACCTCCAGATGGGGATCAGCTCCTAAACCCATCTATGAGACTAGCTGTGGTCACCATCTTCTTTGATGCTATAGAATCACAATAAGATTTTTTTTCCTAATACCTCTTTCATAGCGATAGCTAACCCACAGTTGAAATCGCCTCCTAATAAAATCATCCAGGCAGTAAAAATATAAAGAGAAATGGCCTCAAAAAGCATCACCTGACATGCCTTCATCGTTTGGGCATATACATTAATACACCTCAAACTATGCCTGGCCCATTTCATGTCCAGCATCAGAGCTCTACCAGGGCTAATATCAACCAATTTATCAACTGAAAAATCTGTCCCCTTAAAACTCCTACCCCATCTGCTTTATCCTCTCCAAAGGACCAAATGGTTGGTCCCCAAGATCAACCTTTTGTCTACTGGTTCATATCATAAGAAGTGGCCATCCAAGTTTCTAGCAAAAACAATTTTGAAAACCCTAACCCTGTAATAAAGAAAAGATAATGCTCCCTCCACTGCTGGTTCCATGAACTATGAATGTTTAAGGAAGCGATTTTCAACTACTCTATTAAATAGTAATCAAAGGTTAGAATATCCAACAAGGGGCTTCATCTCCCTTGGTCGACTTCTTCCACTGCCTCCTTCATCTCTTGACATTTGAGATTTCTGCATCTGATGTTGATAGGGAAAGAGAGAACTTTGAGGAGGATGCATCATCTCCCTCACCTAAATTGGAATCACTTCAGCTTGTTTTGTCTTGCAACACTTCAAATATGTTAGGCAGAGGGACTTGATCACAATTCAGTAGCTGCTTTGCTAGTCGTGAGCTTTTTCTGGGGACAATAGGCACCAAATCTGCCAGAGGGGGCATGCATGCATTTTCTGTCCCTGGATTCTGGACAGTTGCTGTCTCCTGAGATGAGAAGTAGTGGGGTCTCCAGGATCCCTGTCAGGCTCAGGTGCCATGAGCACTGCTGCTAGGTGTGGGGCAGCCTCCAGAGGTTGAGGAGTAGATGAGTCACTACTTGTCTCCTGAGCAGCTGGGGGGTCAGCTGCTTGTCCCTCTGTTACTATAGTGTGAATTCAGTCTGAAGAAGGAGGGACCTGAGTTCTATCTGTGGGGGCATCTGCAGGACCAGCTTGCTGTGCCTTTTTTAGGAGGGTATTTTGATCATGCCCATCACTTCAATTTCATGCAGCCCTGGGACAGTTATGAAAGGAGTGACCATTCTCTTTACAAAGGTTACATCTAAACCAGTTTCTGCACTGCATGCTAATATGACCAACTTCACCACAAAGCCCACGGAGTAACTGGTCGCAGACACTGAATAAATGCATTCTGCTTCCACACTTACAGCAGGCCTTTGGCTGCCCAACATAAAAATATAAAAACATACTCTCCTGCCCTCATGGTGAACAATACCTTTTTCATTCTGCAACAGTTTAACTTGGAGCCTCCATCCCCAGTCCAAATAAATTCTGTATTCATAATGGGTTCCAGGGCCCCCAGCACATCATATCATTATTGTAACCAAAAGTGAATATTCCGTACATGCACTCCCTTATTTCAAAACATGATTATCACAGTTTTAATAGCTGGTTTAGTAAGGGGGATGACTAGAAATGGAACCCACAATGGAGTATTTTTTTTAAAATTTGAAACGCTTTATTTCTTTTTCCTCCAGCCCAAAAAGGGCAATTTAAACACGTCATTACAACAGACAGTAGAGTCATGACAATACAAACAGTCAACCCCCCCACTCCACCTCACCCATGGTATCAGTTGTTATAACAGAAAAAGGAAAAGGCTAGTATAGTTGGTACTTGTAACTAACATAGCAGGTCTCACAAAAGAGCATATAGCGTGTGAAATTTGCTTCAATATTTTTCAAACTTAGGCATCCTGTTGTTTACACTAGCAATCACTTTCTCCACTGAAAGATTGGAAAGTAGCTCCTACAACCATTCCAAGTAGGAGATGGTCTCCTCATCCAGCCAGTATCAAGGTATTAGCTTCTTGGCTGACAGTGCCATCATGGCTAAGTGATATTTTCTCTCAGTAACAGATATCAGGGAGAAATCTCCAAAAAAGGCAGGCTGCAGGTTCTATATATTCTGTTAAAGTAAAGGGTTCACCTTCTGTTTAATGAGGTTCCAAAGTGAAGCCACTGTTGGAGAATCCCCAAAAATATGATACAAGGAACCCACTGCTTGCATACAGTGCCTGCCGGTTGAGGAAGGGGCCCCTGTTCATTTTGGCCAGCTTGGCCGGGGTGTAGTACATGTTGTTAATAATCTGATATTGCAACAGCCTCAATCTATCCTGACAGAGAAACTTGTGGGTGTCTGCTCATATCTTCTCCCAATTAAATGTTTTCTCTGGAAATTAAACATTCCAGTAACTGGAAGACCCATTTAGTTGTGAGAAGGCTCTCTCTAGCAATATGGAATAAATACCGGAAACAGCATGAGGTTGTGTGGCTATAAATCTGAGTGGATGCAGAAACCTTCCTTCCTCTCTTACATTTTGATTTAACTGAGCCTTTACCAGCATATGCCTAAACTGATACACCTTAAAGCTCAACTGAGGATTTAGGTTGTAAGTACAGATGATATCCCTTGACGACCTTACCTGCCCATTGTTCCATAACTCTTCCATAGAGGTTGTTGCCAGTTGTGGGAGCCAGGAGGCCTTTACCATCCTCCCACCTATCAACAAATTTGGGTTTCCAATAAGAGGTTGGGTAGGATCCTGAAAATGCTTGTAAGACATGGAGGTGCACATCTGAGAGTGGGCCTTTACAGAGATTCCTATTGGAGTCTCAACTAGAGCTAGTGGGATTGACTTAGAGGGTATATGTAATAGGGTGAGGGGAGGTAGGCCTTGAGCTGAGATGAGTTCTTTTTCCAGCCTAAGCCACAGAGGCAACACCAGTCTGGAGTTGCCTCTTCAGATCTGTCTAACCATCTTAGATACTTCGCAGCATGACTAGCCCAGTAATAAAGTTTAAAGTGGGGAAGTCTCAGCCCCCCTTTGATCTTAGGAACAGTTAGTTTCCCATGAACCCTATGGGCTTGTTTGCTTTTCCATATAAATTTGGTTGTCAAAGAACGTAATCTAGTGAACCAGGCCTGTGGCAACCATAAATTTAGCATGTTGAGGGGATAGAAAATCCGGGGTAGTATATTAATTTTAATTAGGCTAATTCTGCCCCAGAGCGACAATGGCAGCCTCGTCCATCTATCCAAGTTCTGCTGGATTGTCTACACCAATGCATCCAGATTACATTCCCTTAGGGATTTGGGCTCTTGTGTCAGGATTATCCCCAAATATTTAAGCTTTTGTGTTCCCAATGTAACTCTAATCCATCAATCTCCCTCTTATGGGTGAATGAGTTGAGATGGAACACTGTAGTTTTCTCCAGATACAATTTATAATTGGATAACAATCCATAATCCTGAGTCAGGTACAAGGCTCTACCTATCGAGACCCTTGGGTTTGATAAATGAAGAAGTATGTCATCGGCATACACCGATAACTTGAATTCTTGAGAGCCTACAGTGATTCCCTGGATGTCTGAGTCCCTTTTAATCTGCACCAGGAGTGGTTCCAGGTAAAGACTGAATAAAAGAAGGGATAGGGGACAGCCCTGTCTGGTGCCAGAATGGAGGGAGAAGTGAGGAGAAAAGGATCAGTTGTAGTAAATTTGGGCACTGGGCTTTGTGTATAAGGCTCTGATCCATTGCATGAAGAGAGGAGGGAAGCCAAATCTATTTAGTGCTCTAAAGAGGAAACACCAGTCCACCCAGTCAAAAGCCTTCTCTGCATCCAGAGACATCAAAACCATTGTGGGAAAGCTGTCCCAGGACACAGAGAAGATGAGGTCCAGTTTTCTCACATGGTCCAAGGAGGATCTCGCCACCATGAAGCCTACCTGTTCTACAGCTGCCAGAGATGGCATAACCCAGCCCAGTCTACTCACATAAGAGTTTGGCTAAAATCTTGATATCGCAGTTAAGAAGTGAAATCGGTCTGTAATTTGAGACCCGCTCTGGATCCCTCCCCTCCTTGTGCAATATTATTATTGTTGCCTCAAAAAGATGAGGGTCCTGGCACTCACAAGCTACTGTAGCCCAAAACAGACAGAGTAGCCATGGAGTCAGCTCCTCCTCCTCCAAGACTTTATAAAAGATTGAAGAGAATCCATCCAGTCTGGGAGCTTTGTCTAGTGATAAGTCACTAATCAATTTTTTTAATTTCTGCTTCCATGATTGGGGAGGTCAGAGAGGTTTGTTAGTCTACAGAGAGGCTGGGCAGGGGCAGGTCCCTCAAGTATTCATCAATTCATTCATCTGAGGGGGGGGGTCAGCCCTAGTAGTATAGAGGTCCTTATAGAAGGACTGGAATTCAGTTACAATCTCTACTGGGTTTGTTTTAAGTGAACCATCAACATTTGAGCGAATTGCATTTACCAGTCTAGAAGCTTCTTGTTGTTTAACCCTCAAAGCCAACAGGCAACCAGCCTTTTCTCCCTGATCTATATAAGTAGATTTCATTCTGAGGATGGCATACTCGGCTTTTTCACTCATCAGGTCATTGTACTGTGCCCTGAGATGGATCAATTCCTGACGTTGTATGTCAGTGGAAGGAGAGATCACCTTTTCTAATTGCCTAATTTTGTCCAGTAATTCCCTGGTTTGATGTTCCCTCTTATGCTTCTGCATAGAAGAAATCCTGATTAGTTACCCCCATTTAGAACACTTCAAGCCACCCCTTTCCATCTCCAGCCAGCCTGTAGTGTGAAGGTTGTCTTCTGTATATTGTGCAATGCAGGACTTCTATTTGTCCACCACCCATTTATCTTTTAGCAGTCTGTTGTTAATTTTACAGCTTGTCTCTATTCTTTGATTGGGAGACACTGCTTAGGTACAGGTCACTAAGGAGTTGTCTAAAATGACCTCTGGAGAGATCTGATATGCCATGAGGCCTGCGAGAAGCTGATTACTTAATAAAAAAATAATCTATACGAGAAGAGGTTCCAAGTACAGGAGACCGAAAAGTATATTCCCAGTGGTCTGGATGTAGCACCTTCCAAGGGTTGCATAAGCCTAGTCTATCTGACATATCTCATATGGCTATTTGGGCTGGTGACAGGCCCACCCTCGGTTTGCCTGTCCTGTCTGCATCTGGGGAAAAGGGTAGGTTCCAATCGCCTCCCATTGGAAGTGGTACAGACAGGAAAGGCAACAGGAGGTTGAGGATATCTATGAAAAAGGATGGGGTGTCCATGTTAGGGCAGTAGATGGACCCAAGGACTATGTCAGATCTCTCCAGGGTACCAATCACAAAAACAAATCTGCCCAAAGGATCCTGGATACATTGGTTGCATTTAAAATTCAGATTCCTAGCTAACAAGACAGCTAGCCCCTTACTCTGTGTGCTTGTTCCTGCTGCATAGACCTGTCCTATGTTTAACCTCCTTAATAAATTAGCCTCCGTTTCGAGTAGGTGGGTCTTCTGCAAAAAGGAAAGTTTTCCCTTCACTACTTGTAGATGCTTCAGTATTTTATATCGCTTGTGTTTGTTGCGCATGCCTTTGACATCCATGAGATAACTCTTACACAATTAGCCATAGACTTTAAACATAACTATTATCCTTGATCTAGCCTTAAAAGAAACAAAATCCGTTCCCCTTGCTGATACCATGAGTCCCTCCCCCACCTCCCCCCAATAACCTACCTTTGACCACAACATGCACAAGAACAAACCTGACCCCCTTATTGCATTACTACACCCCAACATGAGACCGTTGCATAAGTGGTGTGAAACTACCCCTGCCAAACCATCAGTAATTGCCTATCCAAATAGAACCCATGTATTATAACATTTGATGATAAGGTCCCCTTCCCCCGGTACTGTGCATGACGCTGCCAGGAACAGCAGATAAAGTCCCCATCTCTCCGTTGGATGGTAAAATATAAACACCCAAACAATTAGGTGATGTTATAACCTAAGAAAGCCAGAACAACTACTAAGTGAACATTCATACCTTAATGGGCTCAATAAGTAACTGCCCAAACTAAAAACGAGGCTTAGAAGTTATTATACCAGCCCACTGGATGCTAGGAACCTTGTTTAGCCATAGACTCCATTGATAACAGGGCTAGTTCAGGGCTGTAGTATAAATAAATGTACTGCCCAGTGTGTCCCAAAAGGGCAGCTAAGCTTTCCATTTTACAGATACATAAAGCTTGTTGCTTTAGCCCCATAACTGTGTTAATTGCCGAGCATTTGTTTAAACTAAATAGAGCCCCCAAATATTGTTGCAGGGCCCGGAATAGAGCTTGTGTTCAACTGTAAAAAAAAAAAAAACCCTGTCAAGTCTGAATGAAAATAGATCCTCCTAATCAAGCAGATTGGAATGTCTGTAGGTTACATCCATGAAATGAAGTGAAAGTCCAAGAAACCACTGCCTGCTGGGAGGAAATGATTGGATTGTGTGTCCCCCAGGCAGGATTCATGTTGACAGGCAGTACTAGTGGCTACAACACGGATGTGCGCACGATTGTGAATCAGCGAGGTCTGCAAAGAATCTCACTTGCAGCCCCATGACTGTACGCACTGCTGAGCTTCAAGGCAAAATAGCCCCCTCTGCGACTGAGTCACCGCTGAGTCTCCAATTAAGGGACAGCCACAGGACAGCAGAGAAATACCAAACTCCAGCATGAAAAGGTAGACAGACACCACGGGGATGTTTGTAAGTTCTAAACTTGAACTGTATCTAGAGAACTGCGGCCATAATCAACCTGCTGCACTTGTGGACTTAAATCTGGTTCTGATAAGCTGGAATTAATGTCCCATTGGCTGCAGCTGAAACTGGGAGCAAAGAGCCCACAGTAGCCCCACCGGTGGCATATAAGTAGATCAGTAGCTCTAGGGCCATGATGGTGGTGACCCCAGCTTCAAACCAAGTGGTCACAGTCCAACAGCATTACTTTATTTCCAGCCCACTATATCCATTCTTACCACAGAAAGTCTCAGTTAGTAACTGTGCTCACTTCTTAAACAGTTCCGGTAGAAGCCCTGTAGTTCTTGTACTGCCTGTTCGTTAGTTTCAAATGAGTACTATTTTTCCTGTACTCAGACTTGCAGGTGGGCTGGGTACAGCATCCAAAAATGTATTCCAGCAGAGATGAGGCGGGACACCATTGAGTGAAGTGAGACCCTCTTTTGTCTCACCGAGGCTGGTAAATCTTGCAAAATACGTATCTTGTGTCCTTCCCGCATTACTGCCTGTACGTCCCGTAGCTTGGCCAGTATATGCTGTTTGTCCAGGTTGTTGAGCAGTTTCAGAAGGAATGGCCGAGGGGGTGATCCTGGGGCTGGCTTAGGGTGCAATGCCCGGTGGGCCCATTCCATTATGTAGGAGGGTCCGTTTGGCGATGGGTCTGCTACTTTTGCAAGCAATTTTTGTGTGAAAAGGATGAGGGAGGACCCTTCCATCTCCTCTGGGAGACTGATCACCACCAAATTGTTACGGCGACTATGGCCCTCGAGATCCTCCAGTTTGAACTCCATCTTGTTCAGCTGCCTTTTGTGGGCCACAATCTCAGGGTCCATAGCCACCCTCCATTTTTCTAGCAAGGCTGCCCGTGCCTCAGTATCCTTGGCTTGCCGAAAGACATCTACCAGGTCTTTCTTCAAAGCTGCTATTTCCAATGTTAATAATAATAGCACTTCTTGGAGCAGCTTCATCTCTTGTAAGAATTGCTCCTCAATTAATGGTGTTGCCGTGACCTTGCCCGAGGGAGCTGGGACTGGTTTTGTAGGTTGCTGTCTGTTTTTTATGGTGGCCTTCTCGGGAGAGGGTGGAGGAATGTGGCACAGGAGCTCCTGCCTCATGTTTAACTCCATGGCTGGAGTCGATGCGATTTCCTGCAGTTGGCAACCAGGTGGGCTTGTCAGACGTGACTATGTTCAAAAAGTAAGGCATTCTAGTCAGTTTATCTAGTGAATTAAAGCTGAATTAGGAGTGGGAGAGTGGGAGAAATTTGGGAGAGCTCCTTTCTCTAGCGAGGCATCACATGACCCCCAAAATGGAGTATTTTTTAAATGGTTGTATTTAAACCAGAACTGATCTAAACCCTGATGTATTTTAAAAATTCAGTCAAAATTGTCCTCTCCTGAAATATGTAGCAAGGCATAGATCTCTGATGCAAAAAATCTAATCTGGAGCCAGGCCACAAACACCCTATCAGGGCATTCTGACATCCCACTTCTATACCTGAGATGAATCACAGTTTTTCTGGGGACAGGTTCTGTTCTGTCACGAAATAGTCCAGCATAGGAAGGACCAGAAGTTAATCTAGGGCATGAATTGTTATTATTACCCTAGGTCTCCCCATCTGACCTCAAGGTATCTGTCCCTGGAGGGGGGACGGTGGGACTACTGTCTGGGAATGAAGATCCCCTGGCTTCAGTCCTCTGGCTGTGAAGAGATGCACATTTTCCTCCATTTGCACTTTTGACCACCTGTGGCAGGACTAAAATACTAGAATCTGTTGGGTTAGGTGGTCAAGCCTCTTGATGCCTTGGATTCTGCAACATCTGTCCCTTCCCAGGAGGGACAGGAGTCACCTCTTGGGGTAAGAGAGCTGGAGCGGGTTCCTGTGAACCACTGCCAAAGCAGACATGACGACTAGCACTGTATCCCTTACCCTGGTACCAGTGCTTTCCTCTACCTGCATCTGTACTACATCCACTCCCTCGTACCACTCCCTTGGGTACCCAACTTTCTGCTGTAGGTATCAACCAGCTGTCCTGCTGACACTCCTGTTGTCCTCTAGTTTGCAATGCTTCTTCCCCCAGTTACTGGTCCATGTTACCCATCCCCTGAGTGATTCCAGGTATAAGTGGTACAGCTGGTTGCTGTACCTACTCGATTTAACTGCTCCCCTGCTGCTATTCTTCATGCAAAATCAACAACTTAGGTGTGGCTGACAGCAGCTGCCCCATTGTGCCTGTGTCTAGACCACAGCTCTGATTCAACTGTGCAAGTGGAAGCAAGGAATGAGCTGCAGTCTCATGGTCACTGAGTGGCTCTGAAAGGTGGTCTAAATGTAGTCATAATTCAGATACTGCACACACCAGCTTGCTAGCCAGCTGATTCAAGTGCTGCACTTGTTCAGGAGGCAAAGTCAGGAGAATGCAGCTGGGAAGGGGAGCAGGAGTGACTGCTGAATCAAGTCTCACTGCTCTCTGGGAGGCAGGAGTGATTCGGAGAGGGTAACTGGAAACTGGCAGTTCCAGACTAAAATGCATGGCTGAGCTTGTCACTATAAGACCAGAATGAGCAATCTGGTCCTTTTTCAACATCAGGACTGCAGGCATCATTTTGCCCAGTTCCATGTCACTGCAGCAACAGGGAATTTGCTGACCGTCAGTACAGTGACGGTACAATGCCAACAATTGGCATTGTGCAGTCACTGTATAAAAGTGCTTAGCCCCCCCACACACCCCCATATGCAGGGAGCTCTGCCCCCCACACCTCCCACACTATAGATTATCAACTCTGAGTCAGAGTTGGTTCAGGGAGGAGGGTATACTCCCCAGAGACAGCAGCATCGGGAAACCAGCGGGCTATCACAGCCAACTACTGATTTTGTCGCTGTGATGGTCTTCACTGTTTTCCCTTTCCTGTTTGAACATGATACCATTTTACCCATGAGAGCCTGTGGAGTGCATTTCAGATCCAAAATTAATTTATTGTAGAGTTCTTGTTTTCAGCCAGCACATTTAAGAGCTGAGCTGATTGTCACTGCTAGCTCCACCATTAAACACAGCACTGAGGCCTCTCTGCTCCAGCTCTGGACCCAGTTCATGCAGCATCCAGGCATCTCTTTGAGGTATCTTTCTTTTTATCATAGCACTCTTCATCATCAGCTAACATCTACAATAGATGCTGTTTCGTTTCTTGCAATTCCAACCCCAGCTGTTGTTCAGCTAGGGCAATATCTTCTGGTTCGGTTCCCGTTATGGTTGTCTCAGTGTCCATATTTTCAGAAAGTTGTTGCCCATCCAACAATGTATCCTCTTGAGAGACACAGACTAGGAGCAAGGATAAAACCCCAGTCTGCAACACACCATCCTCCTTTACTCCACCAGGATCTGCCATCTTGGAAAGCAGGCCAACAGCAGCCTCTGTCCAAGAGTAGGGGAATGTCTCTCTACACACACACACACACACACACACACACATATACACACACTCCAAGAGAGTACAGTAATGTCTCTCTACGACACACACACACACACACACACACACACACACACACACACACACACACACACACGTAGTCTATCTTTAGGGAGGCTCTTGCAACATAAGCATTTATTTATAGGCCTCCTACTGTCACATTTCACCCATGGAGAACAGCCAATGTTTCTACTCTGATTTATAACCACCTAATATTTCAAATACTTTTTTCTTTGTCTCTGCACTTATCCAGTTATTTACTTCCTTATCAACAGAACTGTCACACCCATGTATTAAAGTTTATTTACCAATTTTACCCAATTTATTTAAGTTTTTTTTTTTTGTTTGTTTTTTAAGAAATTGCCATTTCCTGATGAAGGGCTCTGTGTAGCCTGAAAGGATGTGTTTTGTAAATCTCCTATTGGTCCAATCAAAGGTATCAAATCACCCACTTTGTTCATCTTTATGTACAAGGACCAATATGGTATGAAATTTTCTATATGCAGTCTTAGAAATTGCCTGTACAGGATGAAGTTAATCAATGTTTTGGAGGCACACTTTTGACTAGTAGCAATGTACTTTTGTTTATTTGTTTTTTGTTGTTCTGTTTTTTGTGGCCCACTATTTTGACCATGTATATGCCTCTGTATGTCTCACTAGACAAAGTTATATTTAAAAAACGAATGCCAATTTTTTCCCGGGGTGTAAGTGAATCTGAGACTTATCTAATTTTCATTCAGCCAGTTCATGAACTCTACAGCTTTTATATCATCCATTGCCAGACGCAATATCATCAGGGCATCTAGGACAATTGTACTGTTTTATTCACAGATTAATTCACTCCAGCATTGTAAATTACACCATCTTCCCAGATGCCTAGAAAAAGATTGGCAAAGGATAGTGCCATGGATGTGCCCATTGCCATGCCACATGTTTGAAAGTAAAAATCCCCAGCAAATTTTAAATGATTGTGCTTGAGTATTAACTTTAACCCTTCTAAGATGAAGGTGAAGCATCCCTGCTGATAGACACCCTTTTGTAAAAAGCACTATACTGGCAAGCCAGGATACCCTGATTATTCTTAACTATAATGTATAGGGACTCAACATCTACACTCAGCCACCAGAAATCGTCATGCCAGTCAAAGTTTTCAAAATTCAAGAGCACATGCATAATATCTCTGAGGTTAGAATCTTAGTTTCTCTACATGTTCCTGAAGGGAACAAATCAATACATTTTGAGAAGTTTTCAGTTAGAGATCCCACCCCAGAAACAGCCTGATATCAAGGTGTCTCTCCAAATTGTTATGCACATTAAGCATGATGTACATGGTGGGTGTTATTTGAAATTCCTGCCACAGTGCCTTATAATAGGTTTTCCAGAATGCTGAGAATGCTGGACTTGGGTTGGTGTCATGGTGCTAAGGCAGGGTAGTTTCAAAGTGCTGGGGTGGTATTGTCGTCAGGATGCTGGGATGGGTTGGTGTCTCTCACAGGATTAAACAAGGTACAGAAAGGGAGCATTTTCCAAAGCAAAAGATGCTCAGGTACAAAGGGCCACAATATGAAGCTGGAGGGGGGAGGCTGAGAGGGAATATCAGGAAGTACTTCTCCACGGAGAGAGTGGTGGGCGCTTGGAGCAGCCTCCCAGAGGCAATGGTGGGGGCTAGAATGGTCACAGCATTTAAGAATGCATGGGATAGACACAAGGCACTCTTAGAAGAAAGTGAGGGGGGAAGCAGGAGTCCAGGTAGGTTCTCCAGTGGCAGTATAGGTAGAGATCTTAGGGCGGACTACATGGGCCAAGTGGTCCGACAACATCCATCTATGTTTCTGCGTTTCTATGTCAGGATGAGCTTAGTTTCAAGATGCTGGATGGGGTTGTTCTCAGGGTGCTGGGTGGAGTGGAGTTATCTTGGTGGCTGGTATGTGTGTTGTCAGGGTATTGGGGTGGGGTTGTCAGGGTACTAAGTGCAGTTGTTGTCAGGGTGCTGGGATGAGGTTGCCAGCATGTTGGATTGGGGTTGGAGTCAGAATGCTGAGGTGGCTTAATATCAAGGTGCTGGGATGGGATTGGTGTCTGGGAGTTGGGCTGCATTTTTTTCAGGGTGCTGGGTGCTGGGATGGGGTTACCAGAATGGTGGATTGGAGCTAGTGTCATAGTGCGGAGGTGGAGTAGTGTCAAGCTGATGGGGTGGAGCTGCTGTCAGGATGCTGGGTGCCACCAAAACCACAAAAGGTGGCTACAAAAACAACACAGACTGGAGCCAAAGGCAAAACAGTACTTACAGTGGCAGGCACACAAGTTTGACTACACAGTCACTGCTTGGAGAAATAGGTAGCAGCACAGATACAAGACACTCCTCCTGATGCAGCCAAACATTTTCGCTTGTGAACTAGCACTTTCTCAAGTCCAAAAACATTTGGCTGCATTGAGAGGGGTGTCTTGTATCCATGCTGCTGTTTTTTTCTAACATTAAAGTCTTTTAACCTGGCAGTAATGTGTGCCACCTATGTCTCCAAGTAGTGACTGTGTAGCCAAGCCTGTCTGCCTGTCTCTGTAAGGATGTTGGGTGGGGTTTTTGCCTGGGTGCTGTGTGGACTTGATGTCAGGATGCTGGGATAGGGCTGGTATCAGGGTGCAGGGTGGTGTTGTTGTCAGGGTGCTGGGGGGGTTATCTGAGTGCTGGGTGTTGTCAGGATGCTGGGATGGAGTTGGTATCGGGGTTGGATAGTGTTGGTGTCAGGGTGTTAAAAGGATTGTTACCAGGGAACAATGTGTGCTGCTGTCAGGGTACTGGTATGTGGTTGATGGAATGCTGGATTGGGTTTGGTGTCAGAGTGTTAGGATGAGGTTACCAGAATTCTGTATTGGGGTTGGTATCAGAGCATTGAGGTGGGGTAGTGTGAAGGGGTATATCATTGCTACAGCAAAAATATTTTAGCAACCGGTCGTTTACAGTGATGAAATGACAGGTCACTGCAGGTTGCTGTAATGGTTGTGCTACAGCATTGGGGCCCCTGGCACGGCTTCTCTGGGTCTTGTGCCCCTCCCTGAAACACCTCCACCGTGGAGGTGATTATTGTAAGATCTGGGGTGGCATAGCCACCCACAGAAAACACACTACTATTCCTGATGACACAATGTGGGCCATGATCATGGCGAACATTTGTGCTGTCACTGTAAAGCCACTTGACAGGTTTGCTGTCAAACTGGTGTGGTGGAACTGTGTCAAGGTGCCCTGGCTGGGTTGTTGTCAGGATGCTGGGACGGGGCTGGTATTAGGGTGCTAGGTGGGGTTTTTGTCAGGATGCTGGGTGGTGTTGTCAGGGTGCTGGGAAGGGTTACCTGAGTGTGGTTGGTGTTGTCAGGATGCTGGGAAGGGTTATCAGGGTGCTGTGTGGTGTTGTCATAGGGCTGGGTAAGGTTATCAGGTTGCTGGGTGGTGTTTTCAGGATACTGGGAAGGGTTATCTGGATGCTGGGTGGTGTTCTCAGGATGGTGGGATGGGATCAGTGTCAAGATGCTGGAATGGGGTATTATCAGAATGCGGGAGGGTGTTCTTGTCAGGTGCCGGGAGGGGTTATCTGAGCATGGGTTGTTGTTCTCAGGATGCTGGGATGGGATTGGTGTCAGGGTGCTGAGTAGGGTAGTTGTCAGCATTCTGGAATGGAGCTGGTAACTGGTTGCTGGGTGATGCTGATGTTAGGGTGCAGGGTGGATTGTCAGAATTCTGGGGTGGGGTTGTTGTCAAGGTGCTGGAGTGGGGTTGGTGTCAGGATGCTGAGATGGGCATGGATGCCTGAAGGGGCACACTGAGAACAGGATGCTCCTCTTTCACCCATTGTGGTCAGTGGTCAATGTCTCCTCATCACTTTTCCAACCTCACTATCCCAGGATGGCAGAGTCATGTTTGACTCTTGAACCTGGGTCTCTCAAACGGTGGTGCAGTACATCACCAGTCAGCACCACTGGGCTGACCTTAGTGATGTTCTGAAGTATCTAGAGAAATGTTATAATACTAGAAAAAGTGCTGATGAATTAAACATGAGGATAGTAAGACTAACAGGTGGAACAGGTCCATACCATTGTGCAAACTTATTAATTTGACTTTATGTTAAAAATCTGTCCATAATGATAAAAACTAGTCACCACTATTCATGGCTTTAAAGGGTGAAAATGATGTAGAAGAAGCTCTATTAAAAATTATGGATACGTGTCCATACTGTTCCCCTATTAAAGGTTTTGAAGCTGATTTTTCTTGACCAGTTTTTTCACTGTAAGGGTTTGACTCCACAGCAAGGCATTTGTTCTGGTTACATCACACAGACAGCTCAAGTGGTTCTAAAAGACTTTTTGCATAATACTGTAGATCAAGGGAACCTGTAAACTTCCATCTTTGTAGACTTAAGCAAAGAATTAGATCTAGCTAACCACAATTTTCTTTTATGTCAACTGCATAATTTTGGATTATCCAATAATGTGGTAGATTGGTCTACAAACGACCTGCAAGGAAGGGAACACAGACATCAGCTAGAAGATCATTTTCCTTGTTTAGATCTATGAGAGTAGGTGCTCTTCAAAACTCTGTCATGGGTCCTCTTTTGTTTAGTTTATTTATCAATTACGCAAAGTGTGTACAAGCTCTGTAATTATTTTTGAATCCCTGTTCAAATGAAGTACTATAGTCTTGGTTGCCAGAGATACGGCGATTCCTGCTCTTGCTAGAAACCAACTTGACTTCAATGGTCTTTAATCCTGATCTGCTAATAATGGATTGATATTGAATAACAATTCATCCAAATGCAGTGCAACCATAGGATATGGGCTAACAGAGATATTTTATTTTATTTGATGGCACTGGACTTAACACCAGCTTAATTGATTTCCTGCTTTGCAGAGCTCTACTATAGCAAAAAGCTTAGAACCATTAGATTTATGCCACTTATGGGTTAAAGTATTTTCTAGTTGTTTTTCTTTACTTTTTCTTGCTGTTGGTCTACTAAATATTGCAGAAAATCCAATACTTATTTCACACAGTTTTTCAAAATGTATATGACTCACCCTTTGACTTCATAGTTGTTACTTGTGACATCACTGTCCATTGCCATGGTGAGCACTATGATGTTTTAAACAAAGGAACTGTGAGGTTTTCTAAGAGAGGCGTATACTTTTTAAACAGACTTTATAGCTAGACTGCCAAGATATGTTGTAAACCTTGGAAAGGAACATTGAAAATGAAGGAAAAATGTATTCTGTAGTAAACTGTAATAGCTGAACCATCATATTTATTAAAGTACACGCTGAAGTGCAGAGTTGCTCTTTTAAGTACCTACAGTAGGATTGACTGTTGGTAGTGAACTGTCCTACCATGATCATCTTAACAATCTGATTACATCTGCTCATATGCGATTGGACTTATTGTACCATATTATACAATAGGGTCTAAAAATTCACTTTCCTGGTTGGTCGGCTGCTACTTTATGCTGTGGAGTAATTTTTGCATAACTACTGCATAAAGTACCAGCCAATCACACATTAAAAAAAGGTAAAATCAATGAATGCAGAACACTTAGTGTTCCAATATGCTCTTACAAAGGTGCTATTTTTTTTCTCCAGCTAACTGTGTTGTTCCACAAAATGAAAAGCCATTGAAGAAAAGTGACAAATAAAAAAAAAGTCAGATCTAAGCTGCAGTGTTGAAGTCAGAGATAACCCAGAGCTAACCAGCAAACACTAAAATCAAAGTGTTGGCATTTTCAGTTATAATTGTGCTCACTGCACTCAGCTCATCCACATTGTGGCCAGCTGTCTTCACGGGCACAGGAGGGCTTCTGCCCAGCATTATCACATTCAAACAGCAACAGGAAAACAGCAAAGAACATCACAGTGACAAAATCAACAGTTCGCTGTGATGGTCTGCTGCTTTCCCGATGCTGCTGTCTCGGGGAGTATGCCCCCTCCCTGAACCAACTCTGACTCAGAGTTAGTAATCTGTAGTGCAGGGGGTATGGGGGGCAGACACTTTTTTTACAGTGTCAGTACAATGACATTTGTCGGCACTGTGCCATCGCTGTACTGATGGTCAGCAAATTCCCTGTCGCTGCAGCAACATGGAACCCTGCCCAGCAATAAGAAACTATTTTATGGAGGGGGAAGGATATTTCATTAAAATATGCATACAAAATTAAAAAATTAAGCTTTTCCTTCACTTTTTTGTGTAATTGTCATCTTTCCTAATTATGTAATTGGAATAATCCATGATAGGTTGTGGGTTGGGATGAGATTTACCCACACCTGGCACAGCTGGTCACTCGGCCAGCAGCCTTGTGACCAAAGCAGGCCAGGTGTGTGTAAGTCCCAGTCCAACCCATACCTTGTCATGGATTATTCCTTAAATGCCTTTATGGCCCCTACCCTGTGGAATTCTCTGCTTTGTCGGATACGAGAGAGCCTGACCATAGAAGGGATTAAAAACTTCCTTAAGACATATTTTTTTCAGAAATGCCTTTGAAGGAACTTACAATTTTAAGATTTTATGTGTTGAATTCAGTTGTATTATTTTAATGTGTAACCCCTAGATGGCGCTATCCCAGGGGCTACTACCCCTGCCTGATTTGCCACTAACAGGTTGAGGGGCCTGGATCCAATGGCGGGTGCCTCCACCCAGAGGTCAGGGTTTGCAATAGTTAAACTAACTTGGTCACAGCCCTCTGGGACACTGCAACCCCCCTTTCTTCCCACTAGTGGCCCACACAATATATCAGAATTACCTTCACAGTATACACTTACCCCAGGTCTGGTTCCGCACTGGGACCTCCTGTGAAATGAGATACAGTGCAACAATCACAGTACAGTACTTTAACATAGACAAATACCTCAGGCAGTATAACTTTGCTGAAACAAGCAGCTCTGATTTATTTAGGGGATATAACAAGGACAGGGAAATCAGGTTAATTAGCTTATCACTCTAATAATCTACCTATGGCTCTGTGCACAGGCCTATCCCTATCAGTTACTGTCCCTAGGTACCCAAGCCCTAGTGGCTAGTCCAAACCGTGGCAGCTGGTAGGGCCCTTTCACAGAGAAAAGGAGAATTAAACAGTCAGCAGTACAGTAATTCCATTTGGATTTAATGTGGCAATTCAACAGGGAGCTAACCTGAATTAGTACTCACGACCTCCAAATAAGATATGGTCCTTCAATGTCAGCACGGCTCACTTGAGGTACACAAACCTCTTCACACATCCATATAAAAGAAAGCACTATACCAGGCAGGCTGCATCTGTATCCCGATCGCAATTACTGCACAATACCCGGAGAACACACAGCAGATTCAGTTCCTGACAGACCGAGTGCAATTTTCAGCAATTCCTCCAGTCTTCTACAGGGTGAGCCTGGTTTACTCTTCAGAGATCCTTTGATTCTTTTCACAGGGGCAGTTCAGTCCCTAACAAGCTGTTACACAAGCTGCAGACCGGAACTCTGGGCCTTACACCGTTTTTTGACCAAAACTGCACACTGAAAAAGCACAGGGCTCCTTCCTTCTTCACTGCCAAAGCTCAACTGAAACTCCAACCGACAAAACCGGGCACTTCCTTTGAGTTCCTCCCAGTTCTTGACTGGATTGGCTGTCACTCACAATAGACTGCTGCTGTTGGTCCAAAAAGGCACTGAAGTCTAAACTACATCTCCCAGAGTCACTGCCCATACAATCCTCTTGTGGCTGGCTCAGATTATGAGTCCAAGTTCTGATTCGTCAAGGCACCATTTTAGAGCTAGCTTACCCCACACTGATTGGTCCAGTTCAGCAGTTCAAAACTAGAATGGGGAACTAGCAGACACAGTTCTGACTGCAAAGAAAGCAGGTTAGACAAACTGTAATTTCATTATTACTCTAAATAATTTCTGGCAAACAGTTACATCTTTCAGATAGGTTCCCTTTGCACTCCTAGTGACTGCAAAATGAAGTGAATTGGCAGCAGCTCAAGTGGTACTCAGAGAAGCACACAGTCCCCATACAAACTAATTATGTCTGCAAGCAAACAGCTCTTAAAGAGACAGTACCAGAGGCTCTAAAACACTCACTGATAAATGGCTTAAATGCCAAACACCATTCAGGCTTGGAGCATTCAAGCAAGCTCCTGGAAGTCTTTTGAGACCCCATTTCAGGGGATTACACCCTTCCTGGCCTGGGAAAGCTTGGCGTCCGCGTCAAGCAAGTACCTATAAGTTTCAACTGCAACCATATACATTTGCATTAGGCTCGCATATGTAATCATCAGTCAATATATCATTTTACCAAGAACACATTTCTGAAACATTGCAGTACGTCACTCTTTACACAGTATTACATACACATTGTACCATAACTCAAGTTATTACCTCTTGTACATGAAACCTGAAGAGAGGGGCCTTCCCTATCAGTTACCTTGGGGCTGGATGGGGCAAGGGCACCATATAGAAGGGCAACACAAGTAACTTGGAGTTAGCACTGATGCTCAGTTTGGGCAATGAGCTCGGGGACACATACACTCCTTTATGGACAACATTGAGAGGCAAGTCACAGGCCTCCCAAGTGAATCATAACTGAGGTGCACCACAGGCTTTACAGCTCGACCAGTCTTTCTAGGGGAACTGTTATAGTCTCTGCACTCTGAGCCTCATTTTCAGCATTGTCCTCACTTGTCAGGGGAGTCTCCATGGGGGTAGAGAGGCTAGAACTTGGGGCACTTTCAGCTCCAGGAGTTACAGTTTCTGAGTCCACAACATTTGGCTCGCATGGAGAGCTTTCGGACACTGGCAGTGGACTGTCAGGGCACTCAAAATACTCTTCTTGTTCGGGTGTATCACCAGTCTGCCCCAATCTATCATTTTCCTCCTGAAAGCTCAAACAGTTCAACCATGCACAATGATTCCATTTCATCTGATCTGAAGCTTTGCACTTCACTTTCTGGGAGCATTGGCTCCAGGGATGAAGCTGGGGCTTAGACAGTCCAGAAGGCCCAGCTTCATCTCCAGTATTGACTAGGGATTGCCCGAAACAATTGACTCAGTTCGTAAGAAGGATAGTATTCAAAGTCACTCTCACTTTCTTCCGATATGGACTGACAGTCATGCTCAACTGGGACTTGTGGAGGGAACACTTTAACTTTGCTTCTGTAGGTGCAGACTTTCTTAATCTTTTCTTAGCAGCAGCTCTAGTCACTGGTCCAGAGGGGGCATCTTCTAGGGGCTCAGACTCAATTAAGATTTGTCCAACGGGCAGTAAATGATTTCTATGCATTGTTTTTACATCTTTTGAATTATTCTCAGGCCTTACTTTGTACACTGGCAGATCATCTAGTTTGCCCACTACAATGTGAGGGAGATGGTGCCATCTGTCAGCAATCTTGTGCTTGCCATGCAGTCCCAGATTTCTTAGCAATACCCGATCTCCCTCCTGGAGTTCCTGTGCTTTCACCTTTTATCATACCTTTCTTTGTTGGCCAGATTTCTTTGGCAGCCATGGTTTGAGCCAGTTGGTACGCATGAGTTAGCTGGGCCTTTAACTTTGCACATACTGTAAATAGTTGTCAGCTTGAACCCCATCAGGAGAGACCCCAAACACACATCTACTGGTAGTCGAGCTTTCTTCCAAACATCAGGCGGTAGGGGGAGAATCCAGTGGCATCACTTTTGGTGCAGTTATAAGCATGTACCAGGGTGCTAATTTGTTGGCTCCATCTAGGCTTGTCCTTTGGGTGCAGGGTGCCTAGCATATCTAGCAAAGTGCGGTTGAAACGTTCAGGCTGTGGGTCCCCCTGGGGGTGGTAAGGAGTGGTTCTGGACTTTCGCACTCCCCACAGAGAAAGCATCTCTTTGATAAGACGACTCTCAAAGTCTCTCCTTGATCAGAATGGATTCTTTGTGGGCCCATAGTGAACAAAAAGTTTTCTACAAGTACTTTGGCCACAGTGGATGCTTTCTGGTCTTTGGGGGGAAAGCTTGGGCATATCTCGTGAAATGGTCAGTGACCACCAGCACATTACTGATATTTCTTTGATCTGACTCCAAACTCAGAAAATCAATACAGACCAGCTCCATGGGTGCACTGGTGGTGACGTTAACAGGGGGCAGCCCTCTGGGGCAAAGCTTTCCTCTGTAAGCAGCGACTACAAGTTCGAATGTGTTGCTCCACATCAGCCCCATCTTAGCCAATAGAATCTGGATCTCACCAAGTCAAGTGTTCTGTCTATACCAAGGTGCCCCATGTGGTTGTGCAAGGACCTCAGTACTGAGTCTCGAAAGGCAGTGGGCAGCACTAGTTGTTGTTTGTCTACTTGTCCCCTCTGTCTACTGTTTCTCTGTATAACAGTTTATTGATCAGTTTCAACTTAGGACCTTCTTTGTATAACAGTGCAGTTCTCAAATCAGTGGAGCGTAATTTGGACACATCTTTTCCTGCATAGAGGGCTTCTAAAGCTGCTTTGATCATGGGATCGGCGAGTTGAGCCCTCCGAATACTGTCATTGTCCAGCTGAGGCAGTGCACCAATGTCTATTGCAGAAAAGTGGCAATAAGCAGCAGGTATGCAATCTCAGAGGCTCCCAAGCAATCCACCATGCAGTCCCTGCGTCCGTGGACATTTGTTCCTCCTGTCAAACTTCGGCAGAGTGCCGAATGTCAGGTTCTGCCAATCGGACCCAATCATTCTGGGAAACAGGCCTCCGGAGAGAGCATCAGCATCTATGTGGTTCAGACCTGCTCGGTATTCGAGAGCATAGTCATATGTAGATAATGCAGAAAGCCACCTATGGCCAGTGGCATCCAACTTAGCTGAGGTCTGCACATAGGTCAAAGGATTATTGTCAGTTTTACTAGTATTTTAGCCCCATACAAGTACTCATGGAATTGGTCAACAATAGCCCACTTCAAAGCTAGGAACTCTAACTTATGTACAGGATAGTTCTTTTCGGATGGGGTCAGGCTTCTACTGGCAAAGGCCACTGGTCTCAGGCCATTCTTGTGCTCTTGGTACAACACAGCCCCAACCCTTGCAAGCTAGCATCAGTGTGCAGGACGTAAGGTTTTCTTGGATCGGCATAGGCCAGCACTGGAGCATGGGTAAGTTGATATATGATCTCATGAAAAGCAGTCTCACAATCAGGAGTCCAGCGGGCCCCAAATACTTCACTCGGATGAAAATACACTCTTTCAGTCTTGAGGGACGCTGACTTTTGGTATTTTTTGTGGGTTGGGGGATACCCTTGAGTAAGGTTAAGTAAAGGGCGGATCACTCTTGAATAGTCCTTGATGAAGCGCCGATAATAACCACAGAATCCCAGGAATCTTTGCAGTTCTTTTAGATTTTTGGGCTGTGGCCAGGTGGTCAAGGCCTCAACTTTACTTGGGTCGATCTCTATTCCCTCGGTGGATACTATGTGTCCCACATACTTTACTGATGTTTGAAAGAATTGACACTTATCAATGGACAGTTTAAGGCCAAAGTCCTCCAGTCGGTCCAATACCTTAAATAATCTGCTCTCATGTTCCTCCAGTGAGCTGCCAAACACAATAACATCATCTAGGTATACCAGGCACTCTAGTAAGTTCACGTCCCCACTGCACGCTCCATCAATCGTTGAAAAGTGGCTGGGGCACCTGAAATCCTTGAGGCATCCTCTGAATTCATAGAAGCCAAGCGGACAGATAAAGGCCGTCTTCTCACGGTCCTCTGGGGCCATCAGGATCTGGTAGTACCCACTGCGGAGATCCAGCACAGAGAACCACTTGCTCCCGTTTAGGCAGTCCAAAGCATCCTGAATGCGGGGCATTGTGTACTGATCGAGGATAGTCCGCCCGGTTTAAGGTGCGATAATCCACACACATCCTTACTGTTCCATTCTTTTCCTCACTACCACAATGGGGAAGCATAAGGGCTTCTGGATTCTTGTATTACACCAGCAGCTAACATCTCTTGCAGATGCCGTCTCACATCATCTATGTCAGCAGGTGCCAGGCGTCGAGACCTCTCACGAAATGGTCTTCGTCATGCAGCGGATATTGTGCTCAGCTCCTTGCACGCATCCTACATCCCATTCCTTTAAAGAAAACACCTGGTCTCTCTGGGCAAGCTTTCACTGATCCTCACTTTCCATTCAGCTGGCAGCGGGAGTCGCGAAATCAAACAAGTCAGGTGTTACTCTGTCATTCTTCCTTGAACTCTTGCTGCTGGGTAGCACTGCAGTGTCTGCACAATGCACATTAGCCAGGATGCAACCTCTGTTTACTCGAATGTCTCTTTCAGACACATTATGAACTTGGACCATTACCCTTCTGGCATAAGCATGGGCTCTAGCGGCAAAATACTAGGCTTGACCAGCAGTCCCTCTGGCAATTTTCCATCGCCTGGTGCATCCAACATTAATATTTTATTCTTAACATCCTTTCTGATACGGACCTCTCCCTGTAAGGTACACTGGGCATTTGGCGCCAGGATCAGAGACTCAGGATCCTTCTTCCATACAATTCCGACCGGTTCCTCTGGTTCTGTTTTTCAGCATCTCTCTGTGCCTCATAGGCCTTCTTAATTAAAGCCGAACTCTTAAAGCTCTACTAGTCTTTGACCCCTGTTTTCATAACACAACTGTGCCAGCCTTCCGAACATATGAGCATTTGTTCCAATCAACAAAGGGACACCATCATACAGTCCAGTGGGGGACACACTAAGGCTAGGGTCTCTACTTGTTCGGCCACTCCAGCCACGGAGGTGGGGAAAGACAGCCAAATCGGATATACCCGGAATAGGGTAGGCCTTCTCACTTAACCCCATACATGCAGTCCTTCTAATGGTTGTAAGGGTACGTCTGACAAATGCTTCTGATACCAATCCTGGAACATAATTGTCACTTGGGAGCCACTGTCTAATACAGCTCTTGTAGACACTCCATTCAACTTTACAGTGGTCTCCATGGAGGACCCACTATTCTGGACCAGTCTGGAGAGGCGGTAGTGGGGGCCTGGGCAACTGACCTTGCCACAAAAGGACGTGAATTAGCATTTTGGTGCCCTCACTGGGATCATGTCCGGCACCTCTTAACCACTGATTTCTTCTCCGAAGCTCTCCTTGTAGCCTATATGCAACTTTGTCAGTGTCTTTAGGGACTGGCATTCCTTTTCATGTGCCCATCTTTCCCACAATTATAGCAAAACATACTTTCTGGAGTTTGAGCTGGCCGAGGCGCCACACTGGGAGCCAGGGCAGGGGTATTACTAACTGGAAACCTGGGTGCCATCTCTGTCTGCGGCGTGATAAGCATTTGAGACATCTCGTCAGTTCTCCACTTCCATGGTCAAGGAATTGAGTTTGGAGCTGTTATCAGCAGGAGATACATGGGTGGGTACCCCCACCCCCATAGCAGATGCAGTCGGATATAGGTCAGGGCCCGTACTTGCAGGCGTGGCCTTCATAAAGGGACTGTTTTTGAATTCCTGGATCTCTCTCAACAGTTCGCCCCATTGTGGCATATCTTTTTCCTTGTCAGAGCACTCATTGACTGTCAACCTCTGCCCCTGAACTTCACTTGATGGGTCACCCTCAGTCACTCGGGTCGTAGCCACAGCTGTTGGTGCAGGTACCTCCCGAGGTCGCCTTTTCTCAACTCCTCGAATTTCTCTCATTAACTCATCATAGGAGGGTGGGGATTCCAGTCGATTTGCCAGGCGTAACTGAAGCAACAGCAGTTCTGAGAAGGGGGCAGACTTGAGGATTCTGTCCAGTCTGGTTCGGTCCAGTTCAATCGCTGGCAAACTACCCTTTCTGAGGCATTCTTGCAACAATTTTTCCAGCCGAGAGACATACACAGACAACAACTCCCCTTGGTACTGTTGTGCATTTTCTCTCCACCATAGGTCCTCATCAGAATCTGGGCTCCCATACACATTCTCCAAGGCCTCAAGATAGGCCTGTGCAGTCGCTTCAGGGTTACTGGCCCGTTTAGCACGGATGGTAGCCAGGGCAGGACCTCGGAGGCTCTCACTAACCCTCTTTGCACTCTGCCTTCCGAGCATTTGCCATTCTAGCATGAGGGGCAACATAGTCTATCCAGGTCTCCCAGTCATCCTCCCTTGCGGGGTGGGGAGGTGCCAGAGAAGATCCTCAACCTCCGGTGAGAGTCGTGACTAATGGCAGGTGCAGAAATAGGAGTCTGCATTGGTTCAGCAGCCACCATTACGGGCACTGGAGCAGGAGAGGGTGTTGGGGAGGAACACCCCAGGTGGCAAGAATAGTTTCTTCAAGTCCTCCACAGTTTCCCTCTCCCAGCAACCATTCAGCAAATTTCTCCTCAAAGGTTTCAGATAGTGGTGGGGCTGATTCCCCACGGGTCTTTACTGTCCTTAGTTATCACTCTCCAAGCAGTGAGGGCTCCTCCTGGGTAATGGTCTGTGGCACTTTGGAGCTATCTATGGGATCCTTAAACTCTACTAGGGCCAGGAAAGTGTGGGTGAGCAGATTAGCATGCCGACCCACCACCACAGGGTTTTGTAAACCTTCCACCTTGGAAAGTACTCCCTGCACAGTGTCCGTATTGATACCCAGGGGATGTCCAGGATAAGCATAGCATTTTGGGGTCGATCTCCTCCCCAGTACACCACCCACCAGCGGTGCACAGCCACTTCTGTCGGGTACCCATTTTTTCTTAACAGTGGTTAGTAAATATGGCCACTAGAGGACACACAATCCCAGGTGAGCCTCAAGATGTAACCCCTAGATGACGCTATCCCAGGGCTACTACCCTGCCTGATTTGCCACTAACAGGTTGAGGGCCTGGATCCAATGGCGGTGCCTCCACCCAGAGGTCAGGGTTTGCAATAGTTAAACTAACTTGGTCACAGCCCTCTGGGACACTGCAACCCCTTTCTTCCACTAGTGGCCCACACAATATATCGAATTACCTTCACAGTATACACTTACCCCCAGGTCTGGTTCCGGCACTGGGACCTCCTGTGAAATGAGATACAGTGCAACAATCACAGTACAGTACTTTAACATAGACAAATACCTCAGGCAGTATAACTTTGCTGAAACAAGCAGCTCTGATTTATTTAGGGGGATATAACAAGGACAGGGGGAAATCAGGTTAATTAGCTTATCACTCTAATAATCTACCTATGGCTCTGTGCACAGGCCTATCCCTATCAGTTACTGTCCCTGGGTACCCAAGCCCTAGTGGCTAGTCCAAACCGTGGCAGCTGGTAGGGGCCCTTTCACACAGAGAAAAGGAGAATTAAACAGTCAGCAGTACAGTAATTCCATTTGGATTTAATGTGGCAATTCAACAGGGGCGACCTGAATTAGTACTCACGACCTCCAAATAAGATAGGGTCCTTCAATGTCAGCAGGGCTCACTTGAGGTACACAAACCTCTTCACACATCCATATAAAAGAAAGCACTATACCAGGCAGGCTGCATCTGTATCGATCGCAATTACTGCACAATACCGGAGAACACACAGCAGATTCAGTTCTGACAGACCGGTACCATTTCCAGAATTCCTCCAGTCTTCTACAGGGTGAGCCTGGTTTCTACTCTTCAGAGATCCTTTGATTCTTTTCACAGGACGGATTCAGTCCTAACAAGCTGTTACACAAGCTGCAGACGGAACTCTGGGCCTTACACGCTTTTTGACCAAAACTGCACACTGAAAAGCACAGGGCTCCTTCCTTCTTCACTGCCAAAGCTCAACTGAAACTCCAACCGACAAAACCGGGCACTTCCTTTGAGTTCCTCCCAGTTCTTGACTGGATTGGCTGTCACTCACAATAGAGCTGCTGTTGGTCCAAAAGGCACTGAAGTCTAAACTACATCTCCCAGAGTCACTGCCCATACAATCCTCTTGTGGCTGGCTCAGATTATGAGTCCAAGTTCTGATTCGTCCAAGGCACCATTTTAGAGCTAGCTTACCCCACACTGATTGGTCCAGTTCAGCAGTTCAAAACTAGAATGGGGAACTAGCAGACACAGTTCTGACTGCAAAGAAAGCAGGTTAGACAAACTGTAATTTCATTATTACTCTAAATAATTTCTGGCAAACAGTTACATCTTTCAGATAGGTTCCCTTTGCACTCCTAGTGACTGCAAAAATGAAGTGAATTGGCAGCAGCTCGAGTGGTACTCAGAGAAGCACACAGTCCCCCCATACAAACTAATTATGTCTGCAAGCAAACAGCTCTTAAAGAGACAGTACCAGAGGCTCTAAAAACACTCACTGATAAATGGCTTAAATGCCAAACACCATTCAGGCTTGGAGCATTCAAGCAAGCTCCTGGAAGTCTTTTGGGAACCCCCATTTGCAGGGGGGTTACAAATGTATTTTATAATCTGTGTGAGTATGGTGTAAGGGTGCCCTGAGCTACTGAAGGGTGCCTCATACAAATAACATTTTACTTACTTATTTACTTAAATAGGGTAAACTTTACCTTGGAGACTAGAACACTAGCTGGATGAGGTTTATTGCTACCATTGATTAATTATGGTATTATGACCGGCTCCACCACTATGGACAATGTACAATTCAAGGTCCGGGTACTTTACAAAATTTATCATTTTGTCCTTGTGGTTACTTTCCATGTGCCATGTTGTGATCTATGTGCCTCTCATTGTTGTAAGCCACTTAGCCAAATATATTATTATTATTCTTGAGCAATACAGTTTTAAAGGTCCTAAATGCTGAAGCCCATTCTTTACTCTGGCAGATGGTTTATACTAACATAACATAGAAACATAGATTTTGTTGGCAGAAAAGGACCTTTAGTACCATCCAGTCTGCTCCTTGTCCCTGCCTATTCCACCATCACTGACCCTAGTTAGTCATAGATGTCACTCCCTCCCTCACTCATCGACCTAATATTCTGCTGTGCCTATTCCACGCATCTTGAAGCTCCCCAGTCTTTGCCTTCACTATCTCCTCTGACAGGCTGTTCCAGTCATCCACTGCCCTTTCTATGAAGAAGTATTTTCATGCATCTCACCTAAACTTCCCTCCTTTAGCTTTATTGCATGTCCCCTTGTTCTAGTGCCTTCCTTTTTCTGAAAGAGACCCTCCACTTGCACCTTCTTCACTCCCGTGAGGTACTTGTAGGTTTCAATCATGTCCCCTCTTGCTCTCCTCTCTTCCTGGGAGTACATGTTGAGTTTCTGCAGCCTTTCCTCATATGGCTTCTCATGCAGCCCCCTTCACCATTTTGGTTGCCCTCCTCTGTACTGCCTTCTCCTTTTCAATGTCCTTGTAGAGGAGTGACCTCCAGAACTGGATACGGCACTCTAGGTGGGGCCTCACCAGTGAGTGATACAACAGCAGCATCACCTCCCCCATCCTGCTGGAAATCCCTCTCCCAGTGTGTCCCAGCATCCTACTAGTCTTTCCCACTGCTTTGTCACACTGCCCAGTCACCTTGAAGGCATAAGATATTATGACCCCTAGGTCTCTTTCTTGTTTGGTGACTGTAAGCTTGTTTCTCAGACTCCCTGCATTGCTGCATGTGGCTCTCCATTCTCTTCATCCCTTTTTCCCTCCAATCTGCCTCCCCTTTCTACTCCTCTCCTTCCCCCCTCTGTTCCCCAGATCTTGCCCTTCCCTGTTATATTGTCTTCCTGCCTTCCCTCCTTCTCTCTTGATTAACCTTCCTCATTGCACTAGTCTCTGGGGAGAATATATGTCACCCTCAGTCTTTCTGCTTCCCCCCCTTGGCCAGTTTAAATGCTCATCAAAGTGGCATTTAAACCTTCCACCCAGGACTGCCATTACCCATGGAGGCCATCTCCCTTGTCCAGACCTCTAGGTCTGTTTGGAGATCTACTCAGTCTGATCAAAATTGCATGTGCACTCCAGTTAAAACCAGATTCATACTGCCTTTAAAAATTCTACCCAGGGGGCTGCCTGATGACTCAGTGGGTAGCACGACACACTATCATGCCAGCAACCTCAGTTGGGGAGCAAACTCTGGAGCTGGCCTGGGGGGGCAGTGATGTATAGCACTGCTCCCCAGCCAGGATGGGATGTTTCAAGGTTCTTCTGCATTAGTGACCCTTGCAGCAGACCAGGGAGATTGCCTCAATTGCAGGGGACTGCTGCATGTTAGCATGGCATGTGTGGGAGCTGTCTTGCACCATGTGGGTGGTGGGCTGGGAAGAAAGCATAAGCAGAAAAAGTTGGCCATCTATGTGACAGCAACAGCCTGCTCAGGCCCCGTGCTGGATGCTCCTTCACTGGATCATGTTCCAGTGAGTGAGAATGGAGACACCTGCCCCTTCTTTGGCCTCACCATGGTGGAGGGTAGTCTGTGGGGGTCTTAGGGTGGCAACTAGTAGTAGGACTGTGTGACTGCATGCCTGACATGCATGGAAATGCATGATCAACTCCCTGGGGGGATAAACTCAACCTTCAAAAAATAAATTCTACCCTGGCAGAGACAACCTTTTCATACCAATCTGTTTAGCTATGGAATTCACAACCAATGAATCTTAAGGAATGCCAAACAATCTGTCTCTTTACGTATATACTCAAACTGCATCTAACTTCCTTGTACAAATGTCTGTGTGTGACAGGGCATGACTGATGTGCTAACCTTTTGCATACTTGTACATTCCTCATTATATGTAAATGTTTGCTAGGTCACCCTTGAAAATAGCCAAGTGCTGCAATATTGTTTACCCAGTTGCTAAGTAAATAAACACATTGTCAATATCATGCTGTAAGTGTTGTCATCAACCAAGGTATATAGGTTCATGGTTCATAGATTTGTTCAAGTTCAATGAGCCGAGACCCTTGAATGAACTTGCCACCCTGCTCATAGGTGGTAGGCACATTTTTTGTCTCCCATGTGATCATCCAGTTTTCATGTAAATATTCTTATATTCTTACACTCTACTATTTCTTTGGGTAGTGCATTCCATTTTGTTATCCCCTTTGGGTAAAGAATTTACTCCTTTTACCTGTTAAATTATTTTCTCCAATTAATTTCTGTGTATGTGATCTAGTAGATGTCTTGCCTGTGTGCATCCTTAATCCAAGGGTTTACATCATGTATGAATTGTTATTAAATTTATATATGAGACAAAGATCTCTCCTGTATCTTCTATATATACAGTATACTTACAGAGAGAGAGAGAAAATATGTGCTAGAAAACTGCGGTGTACTGGAAATTATACCATCGAGAGGACTAACAAGAGCTTAAACCCATAATCCCAAAGCTGAAATGCTCTGTATGAGCTCATTAGCCCCCAAAATGGTATTATTTTACAAGTGCAGTGGTCTTTTCTGCAGGTATTTTGTATATTGCATTTGGGTGATCACTGTTTGGGGTTTGTTTTAATTTGGTCACAGTCACCATATTGGTGGTGAGCATGTATGCATGCTGTTGTGTGCGTACTTGCACTTTGAGTGTTTAACATTATCGTGCTGCAGTGCACACGTGCATTTTCTGGCTGCTGTGTGCATATGGGCACATGCATACAGAATGTGGCACATTCTTCTATGTGCGTATGTGCGCATGCGCATTAGCATGTTTGTGTAGTGCCATGGAGGTCAGCAGGATGGTTCCACAAATGGGGAAGGAGTTGCAGCCATTCCTTTATGCCAGGTATTGGTGAGAACACCATGATGCCAGCATGGGATTGTAAGTATCTGTGTCTGTGATAACTTAACTATGGCTTTTTTTTTAACCAATTTTTTTTTTATCAAGCTTTTGCTCACCATCACCAAACACAGTTTGCCCAATGGCACCTCCCAGACCCATTACCGAGCTTCTCTTGGACTTATTGGTTATCCACCACTTGCCCAGGAACATGACAGCAGTAGGTGGCCTGCTATGCCAATTGTCTGTGGGCTTGAGAGGGATGCCGGCACAAACCAGGGCCTTATCTCCAGCTCCTGGATTTTGTCCCAGAAGGTGCCAGTATGCAATGATGTGCACTGGTGCATGCATATATGCTGCAGCATGCATGTGTGATTGGTGTCCAGTGCTTGCCTTTCTTCCTGTCCAGGTGCTCCCACTGTGCTGCCACCTAGTTCCCACCAGCTGGCAGTCAAGTAGTGGATACAATGTCTGCCTCCCTGATGAAGAAGAGCTGTCTTTGGGGCACTCAATCCTCCCTCTCCGGGCAGCCTCCAAGTGACCTGAGTCCATTACCAAACTCAGGATGCGGGTAAAGCAAGAAGTGCTATTCCTGTAATATCAGGCCAGCTTGTTTCAAAGATTTGAGTTTTCTTTTTGAAGCAAGCTGCAGAGGTTTAAACTGCTATTGTAAAGTGTGTGTGGGGCTCAAAGTTCAGAGTTTGTGTTCATTTGACTTTGGTGCTTGGGGTGTGCCAAGCTTTTTGCCTCTTGCCTATTGGTGTCTTCATGTTATAATAAGGTGTTTATTTCATGTGTTGTTAATGTGTTAATAAGGTTGATACGATTGTTAATAACATATTAATAAGGAGCTTTGTATTGTACTTGCCAGGTGTTAATATGTTATTACCGTGTTTGTAAGTTGGCAATAAGGAATCACTGATTTATTGGTTGGGTATATTGCACTAATGTACCATCATATATGAGGAAATATGATGTAGTTATAGATAGAGGTGTATAAGTAAATAGATAGACAGAGACAGAGATAGATAGATAGACAGACAGACAGACAGACAGACAGACAGATAGATAGATAGATAGATAGATAGATAATAAACAAAAGGCAGTTGTGGTGTGCAAGAACGTATACCACTGAGGGAAGATCATGAGATAATTAGCCATGAGCCTGAAAGGTAAGTGGCAGTAATTACCTCATGAGCTCCCCTTGAGGCCATGTTTTCTGATACACCAGAGTTGCCTATCATTTATTTGATAAAATACATTTGGATGGCTAATGTTAATTTTGATTGCAGTTGCATATACAGGTAAATGGTATAGAAGAATATAACTGCTAACATGGGGAAAAGTTTGATATATGTAATCAAGATATTTCTGTAATGCCTGCAAAAATAATCTTTGTCAAATAACCCTGATATGTTTTTTTGTCATTAACAATAAGTTGGGCAGCCTGGGAGTGGACCCCAAGGTGAGAAACTGGTTGAGAGACAGGACACAGAGGGTGGTGGTAAATGACGTTCAATCCAAGGAGATAGAAGTGACTAGTGGGGTGCCATAGGGATCTGTGCTGAGGCCAGTCCTCTTTAAAGTCTTCATAAGCGACATTGCTGAGGGGCTGGAGGGGAAGGTATGCCTCCTTGCAGATGACACTAAGATCTGCAACAGGTCAGCACTGGGGGTAGAATAAATGAAAAAGGACCTAAACATGCTTGAGGAGTGGCCGAGAGTGTGGCAGCTAAGATTCAATGCAAAGGAGTGCAAAATCATGCATTTGGGGCACAGAAATCCTAGGGAAGAGTACAAGATGTGGGAGAGGTACTGACAGACACCAATCAAGAAAGGGACCTGGGGTAGGGGCAATCATTCTGATGACCTAAAGGTAACCAAACAATGTGAGAAAGCTGTGGGGAGAGCCAGTGGGATGCTAGGGTGCATAGGGAGTTTTATCACCATCAGAAAAAGAGAGGTGGTTATGCCACTGTACAGATCACCTGTGAGACCTCATCTGGAGTACTGGGTCCAGTTCTGGAGGCCATATGTCTGGAAAAATATAGACAAAATAGAGGCAGTCCAGAGAAGGGCAACATAAATGGTTCAGGGACTGCACCAGAAGTCATATGAGGGCAGACTAAAGGACCTCAATATGTATTCCCTGGAGGATAGGAGAGAGGGGGATATGATAGAGGCATTTAAGTACATCAGGGGTGTAAGCAAGGTACAGGAGGGTAGCATCTTTCAGAAAAAGAAGGTGTACATGAACAAGGGAGCCTGATATGAGGCTAGAGGGGGGTAGGCTCAGGGACAATGTGAGGAAGCACTTTTTCACAAAAAAAGTAGTGGATACTTGGAACAGCCTCCCTGTAGAGGTGGCGGGGGCAAAAACAGTAGGAGAATTCAAGAATGCATGGGATAGACATGAGAGTACTCTCG
This sequence comes from Neoceratodus forsteri, assembly GCA_016271365.2. Lineage (NCBI taxonomy): Eukaryota > Metazoa > Chordata > Ceratodontiformes > Ceratodontidae > Neoceratodus > Neoceratodus forsteri. The sequence goes on along the minus strand of CM028132.1, from coordinate 486,458,668 downwards.
CAATAGGGAAGAGGGAGTAAGCCACAGATCAACTAGGGTATGCAGTAATGTATTAGGTAGGGAAAAGTGGCAGAGTAGGTGGGCCACACAGTTGTTATCTGCCATCACCTTCTATGTATCTATGTAACCCACAGTGAGAATACCATGCTATTTACATTCTTAGGTGGTTGACAAAGTAAATACTGCATTCATACTGTAAGCACTTCTGAACAGGAGTCCAGCATCATTACAGTCTGGTATTTGTTTTGAGAAAGTTCTACTTATAAAGCTTTAACTGTAGCTTCCCTGAGATAGCAATACGTCCAACCATTTTACCACATTATAAAAAGGGTCTAAGAAATAAATCTGTCTGATTTCCTGCAAACATTCTATCAGTCTTATGTTAATCTTTGATTAACATACTTGTACAACCTAATAATATGCTGAACAAGGTTTAACACTATTTACAAACATTTCAATTATAATAGCAGTAAGCCCCTCCCAGAGGTCATATTGCTGATCACCTTCTAGGGGCATGTGGTACCTGTGAAGATGATTAATAGACCATTAACATAACTCCTGACCATGCCTTATTGCTTAATAAACCCATACCATTACATAACTCAAATACTGCTTGAACCAAATCAATATATGCCTGATATTTACTTGTGATATAGGTATGTGATCCCCGTAACATCACTCATAGCTTCACCACTTGTGATGTCATGGGGTCACAGAGCACTTGTAAAAAAACTATTAGACATTTATTTACTAGGCTCATGTCATATTATATATTATGTTAGAGTGTACAAGGAAATACCTCTTGATCAATTCTGTCAAAGTGTCATAGATATAATGACATCCAGGCTCCACTCAACAGTTAACACCAGATTTATGTCTTTAAAAAACAAAATTGCAATTGCATAATCATACAAGATCTAGTTAAAAAAGTTAATGTTGTTGATCAAGTAAGATAGAAACATAGAAACACAAACAATGACACAGAAAAAGACACAGGCCCATCTAATTTACCTGGAGTTCCCTGTCTGCCCCAGACTCTATTGTCCATGCAGGGCTTTTATCCTTCCCAGTCCGCATCCCCCCGATCCCCTCTCTACTGCTACCAACCTGAGCAACCACCAAACCCTTCACTCTGTTCCAGCCATTATTAAAACCATTTATGATCTTGGCACCCACCACTTCCTCTGGGAGAATGTTCCATGGAACCACCACCCTTTCCATAAACTAGAACTTCCTCACATCCCTCTTAAACCTTTCCTGTGCCAATTTCTATCATGAGCTTGGGCTCTTGACTATGTACTCCTGCTAACTAGTTCCTCGCAGTTCACCTTGTTTATTCCCTTCAGGAACTTGAAGGTCTCTATCATATCCATAGCCGGTTTTAGGCACCAGCGAACCCTGCGGTCGCTGGGGGCCCCCTGCTTTTGCAGCCCCAACCAGAGCACTGTACCTTAATTATTTTATTTTTTATCTTCTTGGAACAGCAACAAAGGGCTGTGCAGCTCCTTCTGATGTGGCATCACTTCATGAAATGCCTTAACAAGCTATATGACCCTGTCAGTGCGAGCAGATGAGCAGCAATGGTTGTAATGGGAAGAACTTCCAAAAGGAGTAACTCTGCTGTCTGCCAGTAAAAAACACTTAAAATATACCTCTGGTTGTACTGAAAATAAAACACAATGATGTGCATATGGGTTACAGTCAAACAGGCAAAGGTCGACCAAGTAAGGGGCTGCCATGACTTTACTAATCCTGCTGGGGGCCCCCCAAACTCTAAAGCCGGCCCTGATCATATCACCCCTTGCCTGGTCTCCAGTGATTTCATGTTTGGTGATTTGAAACAATCTTTGTAACATCTGCCCTGTTTGTCCTGAATCATCTTGGTCACCTGGCACTGCACCATTTCTGGCCTGTGCCTGTTCTTCCTTTGGTGAGGTCCCCAAAACAGAACACAGTATTCCAGTTGTGGCTTTACCAGTGAGCTACTGTATATAGAGGTAGCAGTTCCTCCTTTATCCTGCTGTCAGTATCCCTTCTGCAACACCCCAGCATCCTATCAGCCTTGGAGGGAGTCACTCATGATGATTCCCAGGTCCCTTTCCTCTGTGTAGTGCTCAGTTTAACCACTTCCATCCAGTACCCTGTCATGTTTATCCCCCTAGGTGCACAACCTTGCATTTTTTGCCATTGAATTTCAACCGCCAAATCCTAGACAACCTCTCTAACCTTTGTTGATCCCTCTACATCTCCCTAATCCCTTCATCACTATCTACCCTAAATGGCCACAGGAAATTGAATGCCCATGGTCTGAATATGAAAACTGTTTAAAAAGACTGTGCAACTCTAAAAATTCCAGTTCCCATGACCTTAAGGATGCCTCTGGTAACAAAGTGTCACCATTAATACAGAGGTGAACAGAATCATGAAAGCAATCCCAACAGTTGATCAGAAACAGAAAGAGGATTTAGTTCAATGAACAACATATGTACCAATACTCAGTCATTTGATGGTTAAGCATATCTTCAGTTTGCTGGCTATCGATCTCTTTGGACCTCCACTATGTCATTGGAAATCGACTTCACTTTCAAGAGATGGCTATGAAACCACAGGAATGCATATGATTCTAGAGGACAACAACATACAGAAGAAGAAGCTTTAGCTACTCTTGGTAAGAAGACCGTCTGGAGGTTTGTGCAATTAGATCAGTAATATGGCCACAATAAAAACTGATTGATCATTAACAAACTGTACTAAAACATGCTTAGCAGGTTCTTTTACTTTTTGGAACTACCCTCTCTCCCTGCCCATTGCCCATTGCAAGTACCAATCACTCACTGGTGTTCAGTAGGTGGCACTCCTAGTCAGTACATGATGTCCCAAAACCTTGTTGTCCCATTCCAGTTCCTCTCTCATCAGTGTGAGGGGTTAATGACAAACTTGTAAACTCTTTACCAATCCTGTCTAAATATCCCTAGTGCCCAGAGTAATAAGCCCCCTCAGTGACCATTTCCAAGTACTCTTTCATGCTAATACATGAACTCCCTCTTTCTTCTATCCCTTTCTAAGTACCCTTCTAGTATTGACTACACCATGACTAAGTATTTGGATAGAGAAGGCAGAAGGAACACTATGTAGTACTTTAAAAAGTGCAGGGAAGGGGGTCAGGGCCTATTACACTGACACCACTTTTTACTAGGAAGGGGAAACAAAGGGAGTGCTTTGCACAGTACAGACTTCACTATCAAAAGAGAATGAGTAAGTGGAGAATTGAACAGGCATAATTGAATGGACAAGGGGATGCAACTGCATCAGGACATCACACCAGAGATTTTAGGAAATGGCAAGAGGGTTATATGGTTGGTTGAAGGAGTGATGCATTTAATATGCACTGTAGTCTTAATCCAGGGTCACCCACATCTAATTTCCTGTCTTGTTCCCCTGAAATATTGTATACTGTCATTGCACCGTGTCCTCCATCTCTAATTAAGCCCTAGTGTCCAGTGTTACCCGTCCCCCTTTCTTATATCTCCCTGGTGTTGTCCAGTGAAATCATCTTTATCCAAATCTGGCCTGTACCTTTCAAAGTACTGACTGTAGCAGGATCATCTGATGTAATATGCAGTGCACCCCCTCCCTGTCCTTTTCCGACTTCTCCTTAATGTCGTCCATACCACCCCCTTCTCCCTGCCTGCCTCTTTCCAAGAATCACATGATGAATGTAGACACCAGGGTGTAGTTGGACAGTGGCTAGATGAACGAAGTTGGATGAAGTATGGAAAACATCAAGGAAAAATCAGAAAATAAAAATGGGATTGGGGCATTACACTGGACATGCTTCCACCAGTGTGTATACTTGAAAAGGGCCAGGTAAAGGAGAAAAATTAAGATGTTTACACAGGAAACCACCAGGGTGAGATTGGAAATGGGGAGGAGGGGTGTCACTGGACACCAGGTCAATAATGGAGGGAGCAGAGATGCAACAGGACATCCCACCTAGGGTTTTAATATGAGAACAGTTAGCTCAGTGGGTTACCTGAGTGAGGGATTGAGCAAATTTCATTGGCATTTCAGATCTTAACCCACATCTGGTTCTCTGTCCTGTTCTCAAGAATCCTTGTGTACTTTGCTGGCACCCTGCATCATCCCTCTCCATCCCGTGTCACCCCTCCTACACTTTCCAAAATCACTAGGATGGTGTCAAGTGTAAACATCTTTTTCCTTTGACTGTCCCATTCCAAGTAGACTGGTGGCATGCCCAGTGTAATTAACCCCCATCCCTGTTATTTTCAGGGTGCTCCTTGGTATCCATACCTCCTCCCTTTCCCTTTCCATGTACCTATTACAAGAAGAAGACTTTAGAGGGAATATTTGGAAGTGGACAGGGAGGCCAGAGGTGGTATGGACACCAAGGAGAACTCAGAAAATAACAGGGATGGGTGTCATTACATTGGCTGTGCCACCAGGTAGAGTGTATGGAAAGGAACAGGCAAAGGAGAAAGATGTTTATACTGGACACCACCAGGGAGACACTAGAAAAGTGAAGGAGGGGTGACATTTGACAAATGGGGATTACTGCAATGAGATGACACAGGGTGTTACCATGGTAAACAAGCATTCTTGGGAATGAGGACAAGGAACTGTATGGGTGTTAGATTTTTCTAGCCTTCATCAGGTTTAAACAACCCCACCAAAAAAAGATAATTTATTTTTTAGTTGGGGCCTAACTGGTTCAATGCAGGTTGTACAGTTATAGCTGATGAGTATCTTGGCTTTGTCATATAAGCAGACCAAGTGCAAACTTTAGGTAGGCAACACTGAAATAGCATACTGGTCACAGTGCAGCAAACTTATTCTGATTTGAACCATTCAATTAGTAACACACTACTGAATCACTTTATGTGTATATGTGGGGGGGGGTTGTAGTGTACCCTTGAACAAGTCAGATAAGCCTTACAAGACATGTGGAAATCACTGCAATATTAAAAGAACCACAAAGACAGTGGTACAGTTGTGGTCAGTGAGACCATTGTGCAGGAATGATGAAAGGAGTAGGGCATGTGGGAGGGACGGAGCTGGGGTGTGTCAGGGGTGGAGATGGGGAAGGGGCGTAGCCACCCAGACAAGGCTGAGGGGGTGGTAGTTAGAAATCTGACAGGATACCACTGGTTCACATGTTTAAAACAAAGAAGCTCTCAGCCCAGTGGCTTGGTGCACTACTATGCACTGGCCTTCTAAACCCAGTGGAAGTGATTATGATGACCATGTCCCCAAATGGGCTGGAATGTGAATTACCATACCAAGCAGTGGGAATTATACTTTCTGTCATGGAGGAGGTAGAAGACAGTGAAGAGTAAAAATTCAGGTTTGAACCAAGATCTCTCAATGGGGAGATAATAGTGGGAAACTAAATGTTTTATTTTCCTAAAACTGACCCATACAGTTGTTAAGTGGATGGGATATCCCACTTCACACCGCAAAAGCCACATTAGAGAGTAATAATCTAACATAAGCCTATTTTGTTTCACCAGTGAATGAGTTTATGCAGTACCTCGGTAGGTAGCTTGATGGATCTTGAACTCCAAACAAAGACTGCTTTAACTGGGAAGGTGGGTCTGCCTGCTGGCTTCTGACATTCTCTGCGGTATCTTGGATACCAGCACTAGCAAATGGACCTTCTACAGCCCACTGATAAGAGATAATGAAGAAAAAAAGAAACGTCACAAGGAAATTATGAGGGCCTGAAGCTGTTTACACATGAAAAAGCTGCCAAAAGTATTAGTGGCATTTATAAAACATGCATTGTGGATACGTCCTATGGCATAGCATAGAAGAGTAAACATTGTGCAGCAGTTGGTTAAGGAAGACAAACTGACATTTTGACTGATGTTTTATCAATAGCTGCCAGTCATTACAGTTATATGTGAGGTTGCGTATGTTCTTATTGATTCTACTATGCTACAGTGGAGCAGTACTGATGTAGACAATTTGGAAGAGTTTGTATATGCTTAAAAACAAAAGAACATGCATGGCAAACTGAAGCAAAACATAGCAAATAATCCCTAAAAACCAGAGACCTGATATTCAAAAATGGGCAAAGTGGAGTAAAAAGTTTTGCACTGTGCTTTGCCCTTGCCCAGGTGTCTGAATATGCAATATTTAGTTGGATGGTGCTTCAGTGCTATCTGACTGAATATAAGGCATGTCAGCACAGCTCTTAGTCAAGCAGCGCTAACTGACAGAGATCCCTGCTGTGCAAGGAATAGCAGCACCAGACTCAATAGCGCCAGAGCGCTAGGTGTGATATTCAAAGGGACCCAAGCAAATTAGTCCATTGGGCATGCAAGGCACTAAGAGGCCATTTGCATTCCCATTATAGACTCATTTCCATGGGAAGTGCGGTAGGTTAGATTGGCATCGCCCCAACCCTGATTGCCAGGTTCCATAGATGTATGGAATTCCCTGGTGACTCATGGTCCCTCACCCTCCAGTCGTCAACCCAGCAGGTTAGTAATACATCCCTGATGCCCAGTTGTCTGCCCCACCCTCTCATCACCATTCCCATGCTCATGTAAGGTATCCCTGCTGCCTAGTGTTCCCCCTGATCACCATCCCTTTGCCCATATAAGTTATCCTTGGTGTCTAGTGCTTCCCCATCCCTTTGATCACCATTCCAATGCCTGAGTAAATTATCCCTGGTGCCTAGTAGTTCCCCCTCCCTCTAATTGCCTGTCAGCTGCACAAATATAGTTCTCCTGATGCCAAATGTCCCAACCCCTCCCCCGGTTCTGGCACATCAAGGGTCAGAGATGTTTCTGACATCCAGTGGTCCCTCTTGTTCCCCAGTCTGTAGCCCTGTTAGGTAAACATATTCCCTGGTGTCCATTGGTCCCCTCATTGCCCAATCTCCGGCTCCATAACACAAACGACATCCAGTCCTGTGCTTATGCTGCTAGTATACTGTACGGTGAATGGCCAAAAAACACAACTATTCCTTGGTGTTTCCTGGTACCCTTCCCTTCTGATCACTGGTACTGTCTTTGTCAATGAAGTAAGCCCTGGCATCTAGCACCCACCACCATGGCACCAACCACTGACCCTGCCAATCCCCAATTACCTGAATCGTCGGGCCATGGGGACCCATATGGTGAATGGCACAGCCCTCCACACACCTCCTCAGCAGTCTGCCAGATGCAAAGCCAAAGAAAGTGTGTGTCCTATGTATTGTACAGGGTGTGTGTCCTTGTACTGTATAGAGGATGTACACCCCATACAGTACATAGGATGTGCACTCTTTGTGGATTTGCATATGGCAGCTGGCTGAGGAAGTGTATGGATGACTGTGCCAGTCATCACATGGGCTTCTGCAGCACCAAGGATTCAGGTAAGTGGGGTGGCAGGCTGGGTGGTCAGTTCCATAGTTGGGGGAGCACTAGACACCAAGGATTACTTCACTGACAAAGGCTGTACCAGCAACTGGAAGGGGGGGGTTAGCAGGATACACCAGTGAATAGTTGTGTTTTGGCCCTGCACCTTACAGTATACATACTAACAGCATAAGCACAAAACTGGATGTTGCTTGTGTTATGGGGCTGGGGATCGGGGAACAGGAGTGACCACTGGATGCAAGGGATGTCTCTTACCCTTAAAAAGGGTGGAACTGGAGGTGGGTAAAACACTGGGCACCAGGGGAACTATACTTGTGTAGTTGACCAGTGATCAGAGGGAGGGTGGACCACTGGGCACCGGGGATAACTTACTTGGGCAGGGGGTGGCGATTGGATGGAAGGGGACCACTAGGCACCAGGGATATCACATGGGCACCGGGCAGTGATCAGAAGGGGGATGGGATGGTGACTGGAGGATAGTGGGAACCAGTGGGTACCAGGCTGATTGGGCTGGGGCAAACAGCTGCAGTGCCATTGTTCGCTGCCAGGGCTTTGCACCCCATTAAGAGGGGGGGTTGCAGTGGTAGTAATTTGCACCTGTTTGGGTGGAAATTACCACTGGTGCAAACTCTGAATATACCACTGCACCCTTTTGCATAGGCGCAGTGGCAACTTAGTGCTTGGGGCACTAATGGGGTTTGCCAGCACTATGGGGGTGTCTGAAAATAGACCACACCAACACACCAGGCACAAAACCCCTTTTGCATGGTAAAACACCCATTTGCACCAGCGCAAACTTTTGAATATCAGGCTGCAAATATTTTACACCCATTGTATTGGGTCATCTACTGTGTTCCTAAATGGTATGCTTAAAAATTGTATAATGGATCTTGGAAAATGTGAATTCAGTAGGCATGACTTTCATTTATGCTAGTGTAGGCACTGGCAGTGTTTAAACTGGTCAGGAAGTCACAGAAATACATGTTTCCTTCCCTGTATAAATTTGAATAAGATTCCCTACTCCTCTGGCTCCTTTCTGTATTAAAATCTCTGGGACACACCATTTCTCATCCTTCAGCTGTCTGTTCTCCCTCATACCTTATAGATCCCCCTTTTAAAAATTTCCAATTCATGGAACTGTCGTAGAGTGCAATCAAACTCAGCACTGTTACTGACTGTAGAAGGTCTGACTTGTCCCCAGTGCTTCTATGGTTCGGAGTTAAAAGACAAAAGGAAGACTCTGTCACATTTTCACATATATGTATATAACTGGGCCATTTTAGGAGACTTTGGTCCCCAGAATTCAAAATAAAGCAGACAGTTTAGCTTTTTTTTTAAATATATTTTTACTATTGGGGAATTCCCCCAGACACGAGTCATTTTCAAACATTTACAGAGAACAAGTATCAGTTCGAGTAACATTACATTTTACATCAGTATTTTGAAATAACAATCAAATTCTTAGGAGGTAACAAATGAAAAGTTCCCAAAGCATTCTGGTTTTAATTTATAATTTCCCATTTTATATCAGCTTCAGCAAACTAGCATATTGAATGTCTCACATTTCCCATTATCCCCATCCCGTCTTATTATCATTACCTGAATATTACCTGAATTCCCGCCTCCCACCACTTTCACCTCCCAGTCACTCAGGGACTGAAGCCTGGATCTATACTTTACTGGTAAAGGATCCATTTCTGCCATTTTTAAATCTGGGCTTGAGCTGTATTTTGTAGTTAAGACTCTCCATGTAATAGATGTCTTTCATTATTGTTCTCCAGTCCCTTTGTTGGAATAGTCTCTTTTTCTTCCAATTGTTTTACCAGGAGTAGTACAGTAAGCTGAAAACTTGTTTACATATGTGACCTGGGAGCACAGGAAAGTTAAGTGACTTGATCAGGGTCACACAGTATGCAAGTGGGGGCTGTGGAATTCAAACCCAGGTCTCCAGAGTTGCAGCTCAGAGCCTTAAACCACTGCACTATACTGCCTCCCAAAGTCTCTGACATCCACATTCTAGTAATGGCCTTCTTAGCTGCTAAAAGGCAAACCAGTAAGAGGGTACAAGCCCATGGAGGAGAGGAGCTGGGTAAACCAACATTATAACCTGCCCAGCAGTAAGTTCAATTGGTTTACCCAGACTGTGCGTTAAGTCTATCTAGAGGGTGAGCCAGAATGGCATAAGGAGGGGACACTGCCAAAACACATGACCCACTGAAGCCTTTATACATCCACATCTTCTCCAACAGTATCCGTATTCCCTAGGGAGATACTTTAGGAGTGCCGCTGGTGAGCAGAAATATCTTGTTCTGCACTTCCATGAAAATTCCCTCCATCTGGGGAGGAGGTTGTTCTTGCTACCTGCAGCACTGACTTCAGCTACTCCTCTTTTGTCACCCCAAGTCCCAGATCCCTGTTCCATTCCATTCCAGCAGTATTGATTCAGTAGTTTCATTGCAACCTCTCCCAGGCCCTTATATAGAGAACCTATAAAATGGCTGCCCGGCTCACCCTGTATAGAGTCAATGAAGATTTTTAATACTGGGGGTATTGGAGAAGGCAACTTTGCTTGAATTATTTTATTTCGTAAAATGTGATTTCTCACTTTGAAGTACCTGAAAAGGTCCATTTTACGCAAGCTATATTTATCCATTAATTTATCATATGGGAGAATCCCTTCTTGAGACAACAGTTGGAAAAAATGTGATAAGCCCAGACTTCTTCAATTTGAAAAGGCCAGATCTGTTTGTGCATGGGGAAAGGATTCATCCCCTGATATTAGTTTGCAATATTCAAATATGGATCGGAAGGCCTGGCCCTTTCTCACTCTCATTCATAGTTTGAAAGTATGAGCGGTAATATTAGTGAGGTCCTTATGTGATATGGATCTTTCATCTGTGGAGAATAACAATCTTTTAATATTAAACAGATCATTCAGATGGAATTCCAGGGTCTTCCAAGGGGAAACATAGGAGTCAGCCAGCCAAAGAAGGACACTCTGAAGGAATGCCGCCCATGCATATACTGTAACTTAAAGTCAAGAAGACTGATTCCTCCCTGGGAAAGGGATAATTTTAATATGGATAGTCAGATCCATGGGAGTTGATTCCCCCAGATAAAGTTTGATATTAGCTTATCCCAGGACTTAAAATAATAAGCTGATGGGAAGAAGGGGATATTCTGCAGTAGGTTAAGGAGGCATGGGAGAACATTCAAACATATCACTTCCACCCTCTGGTGGAATGGGAGAAGATAGCAAGACCACCTTGCCAGATCTGTTTGTACTGAAATTGATAAGGGTTCATAATTGACTGTTTCTAGGACATCTGGGTTCAGAGGGATGGAAATTCCTCAATATTTTATCCTGGTAGTTCTCCATTTGAATGGGTGGGTCTGTCTCAATAATTTTAGAGGAGAAAAATTAAACATTAGGATTTCTGTTTTGGTAATATTTAGTTTGAATCCGGCTATTTTTTCGTGGAAGAGTGCCTGGTATTTGTGTTCATATGCTCAGTGTTTTCTAAAAAGTCTACTGCAATAGCATATCTGTCTTTTCTCTGCTTTTTCTCTTTCTATAGTGCCCCATTTTCAGGTTGGCCACCTGAGCTCAAAATGGGTGCTTCTTTACTGTATTCTTTTTCTAGCTGTCTAGTGCTTTTATTTTTTCCTTTCTGCTCTGCATAGGAACAAATACCAGCCTTCCCTTGTCTCATTCACTGAAGTATAATGTGTTTCAAAATCATAGTTAAGCACAGGAACTTAGGCTGGAGCTACTCGAACCTGCGCATGAGACCATGGGTGTAGCTGCTGGTCTTAATATGTTTGTGTTTGTTTAGAAAGCCCTGCTCCCAGACTATTAAATAAAGCACACTTTTTAGAGTTTAGAGCATGAAGTTTACAGCACGAAGCATCTTACTGGGCAGTTAGAATTCAGAAGCTGTGTGCTCCGTGCTATGAGACTGCTAAATATTACACACTCTGAGACACTGTGTGTGGCAGTCTGCAATATTATCCCCAAAGTTCATGCTGTCTGTGGTTTTGGTTAAGTTAGCATAAGATAGTTTAGCCCTTTTTATTTTAGGGTTGCTCTAATTGTAAACAAACAGCCTTTCACACTATTAGAACCTGAAATTCACTCCTACCTGAAAACACAGGGACTGGGTGTGGTGCTCTCACTGAGGCTGTTGTTTCTGCTGTCTCCTTAGGAGGCAGCCGGCCCTTTCCTTCACTTCGTTATAGTTGGGGGAAGGGGAGGAGCCACCTGTTCCTGCAGCAAAGCTGTTTTTCTGTTATATTGTTTTGTTTTATGAACTTTAACATTAGCAAACATGTATGAACGTAATTCATTCCGTTGAGCTCATGGTATCAAAATAATAAAATGACTGTGGGCTATTTGCTGTAATAGTTGGTTTGAGGGAGGAGACAGCAATAGTCACATGTTTATACTTTACTATAAATGAGGTATCCTTTCTGGGAGACCTCAGATTCATCTTGGGATCAGCCGGTTACTGACCCCTCTGTTTAGGTCTGCTCCTTTCCAGACCCGTAGCCAACTCTATGTGCTGGTGAGGTGACTATTGCTGCCTCTACCTCAAGAAAGCAGGAGCTGAATACTATTTGATGTTGTTTTTGTTCATTTTGTATTTTATTTGTCGAAATGCAGTTGATTTTGATGGCTTTTTAAGTTTCTTTTTTGTCTGCAATAAATTTCTGGTCTGGCAATTGCCTTTCCAACACCTTACATCTCTGTGTCAGTGTCCATCAGTACACCCACAAACCACGAGTATTGTTTTAATATTTTCCAGGCTTCTGGAATAGAATTGTTAGGGGATAACAGAGACAAAAGAACATCATCCAAAAAATAAACTGATCTTATATTCTTGCTGGGCTATTGGAATACCTTCAACTGCCACCATCCCTCTCAGAGCCACCACCAGTGGCTCCATATAAAGAGTGAATCGGAGAGGGGGGAGAGGGGACAACCCTGTTGGGTTCCTCGTTGCAGTGAGATCAGATAGGATATCCCACCATTTGTCCTGATGTAGGCCTTGGGAGATATATATAGGTTTTTCAACCATGTTATGAAGGAATCTGGAAACTGAAAGTCTCCTAATGTGTCCCATAAGATAGGCCAAGAGACACTCTATCAAAAGACTTTTCGGCATCAAGGCCTATAACGGCTGCTGGTATTTTCCTGCTCTGGACATATTCCTACAGTATGAGGGTCAGTAAAGCTTAGCTTTACATCTCTGCACCTCACATAGCTGGGCTCGGGTTCAAAATGAATCCAATGGTTATGCCTAGCACTGCTTAGGTACTGTAACCCCCTCCCCCCCAAGAGATAAATCATAACATTTCCTCTCTAAAAATAGGCTGTTACAAGTAATTGCTGTACAAAATGGGAACAAAGTAGTATGACATCTGATGTTCCTATTCATGTTTTGCACAGCATTCAGTTTTAGCAGCAAAGTTATAGAATTGGAAAGCTAAGACTCTTGCTCTTGAAGGGGCCATGGCACAACACTGAGTATAACAACTAGATTAGTTTTGAACCTGAATCTAGCTGTATGAGATTCAACTACATAGGTATGTACAGTAGCTTAGTTTTACCATTTTTTTTAATTTAAAATTCAGGTTACTAAAGCTTCCTGATGTGAACCAGTGGTTTAAAGTGATATTTTATCTGGTGCCTTCAGTTTATGTCCATAGCTATCATGCAGAGCTCTCCAATTTTTCTGTACTGTGTCCCAGGTTGTCATATTGGTTCCCATCATCTTCTGTGTCTACTGCTGCCCCTAGGATCTAGCATCTTCAGATAAAACCTGTATTCATGTTTTCATGCAGATGACATCCTGGTGTCTTAGCCCTAAGCTGGTATCTTTCTGGCACCCAAGACTGCACCCAAAAATATTACATGTTACATACTGTATACAGACAAATTGTATTTTAAATATACCACAACAACCCCCCTTTTTGGTTTATTTGCAATGTATGACATAGTGGAAAATCTATGCTGTATATATGACACACATATGGGTAACAGTCCTCCTAACATGCAGCGAGGACTGGGGTTATGGTATTGCACATTCCATTTTTACATGTCCCTTTAAGGGACTACCATGTGACATTACCCATTGTGACATGTGGACAGCCAGTTCTGAGTACACTATGATTTTTTGTAATAGAAAAATGTGTTATGGACTGCCTCTTATGAGAGATGCTGAGACAGCATGTGAGATCACACACAGACACACACACACACACACAGGTTTTAGATACAAGGTGTCATCTGGAAGGCCAGAAGCTAATTAATCAAGAATCTCATATGTATTTAAGTTAAATATAGTTTTAACTTCTAAGAGGGAAATCAGTATCCCTTTTATGACGTTTCGAGGAGGAAACCAGGTTTAGCACACTGTGTGAAATCATAAATGCTTTGATGTCTATGGGAGAGGGGATACTGCTCACAGATGAAAGGAAATTTACAGACTTGATTGGGGAAGTCACATGGGGAAAGGAGTTTCTGCTGATTTAAGCTTAATTAACTTTCCTTCTAAAATGATAAAACTTCCTGGGTGTATGATTTTTAATATACAGAGGAGGAGCTAGGTGACCTCACAAAAAGGGATTGTCAAAGACAGAGCAGGTAAGTGGCTTGGGTTTAACTGGGACTACGGGACTGGGTTACAAATTGAATTCCAAATTAATAGCCGTATTTAAAGGGGGGGGGATATGGGTGTCTTATTAATTTCTTTTGAAAAAGTTTGTATTCAGGCTAAAATTCCTAGAGAGTCCTGGAGTTTCCAGCTATCCCAGCTACTTACCGGGAAAGCTCAGGATGCATTGGGTCAGATGGGCAATGAGGACAGTAATGATTACAGAAAACTTAAAGCTGCACTGTTAAAAAAATTCGAATTAACTGCTGAATCATACAGAACTAAATTCCGTAAGCTCAGGTGAAACCCTGACATGAGCTATGAGTAGCTAGCCACAAAACAATGTCAGTTTTTAAAGTGTTGGTGGGAAGGAATTGAGGCAAACTCTTGACAAAATTGAAAATGTGATTTTGTTAGAACAGTTGTATTGGGCATGCCCAGCAGAGCTGAAAACCTGGCTGGAGGACCAAGATCCCAAAACAGTGCAAGAGGCTGCTGAACTCTCGGACCACTATGCCAAGAGCAGACCTGCTCTGAGAGCGAATGGGGTGGGCGTGGCAGTGCAGAAAGGGAAATGCGCGCCTTCAGGGCAGCTAAAACCCTCACTGCCTCCATCGAAACCAGTTAGCTCCAGGTTTCAGAAAAAAGATTTCTCTGAAAAGAGAAGTGAATGCTGGTTATGTAAAGAAACTGAGCATATTGCCAGACAGTGTCCCAAAATAATGAGCAATAATATGCAGAATGGTATTATAAAAGAAGCGGGTTGTTTGTGTGTCCCTGGAAGCATGCCTGTGAACATGAGGGAACACATGCACCCAGTCATGGTGAATGGTGTACTGATGCACGGGTAAAGGGACACAGAGGCATCCTTAACCTTGGTAAAAGGGAATCTAGTAGAGCCTGGTCAGCTTATACCAAATAAATACATCACTGCACAGGACTTTTCTGGTAAGGCGAAAACATTGCCCCTCGCTAGTGTTCTCCTAGACTGGGGTGAAACGGGGGAACTGTGCAACAGGTGGCTGTAGCCAAAATGTTAGCAGTGGATGTGATCCTGGGCAACAATCTCAAACAGGGGATGGTATGTGCAGTTACCTGTAGCCAAGTGGCAAAAGAAAATTGTAGTTCCCTGAACCCCACAGAAGCCATTGTGGAAACCGCTGAGAGGCTGGTTCTCCAGCCTGTGTATCCAGATGAGGAGACTAATGAAAAGGGGGTAGAAGTTTCCACAGTAGCAAGTAACCACACAGCTAAAGATGGTTACTCCAAAAAGGGAGGGGTGATCCATTGTCAGAAGGTTGGGACTGACAGTGATCCTGAGTGCCCTGACGCTAGTGCTAGGGACCCTAGTTTAGCGACTGAAGGGGACCTGGCCCATGCCTTGGGAATGTGTGAGGGGTTTGCAGCTGCTCAGAGAAGTGACCCTAGTTTATAGAAGCTGAGGGCTTGGGCAGACTCTGACAGTGCATAGGGAAGTGACAGTAGACATAAGGTTTATTGTGAAAATGGACTTATGTGTACTCAGGCAGTACAGACAGAGGGAGGGATGCTAGGCAGGCAGCTTGTCTTTCCTCTGGGATATTGTGAGCAGTTGCTCAAGATTGCACATGATATTCCCTTGTCCGGTCATCTGGGAATAGCACGCACTATGCAGTGGTTGGCCCAGAATTTCTACTGGCTTAACTTGACCCAGCAGGTGAGGGAGTATTGCAGGTCTTGTCACCGGTGCCAAGAAATAGGGAAGGTGGGCAAGAAAACCCAAACCACCCTGATTCCATTGCCCATAGTGGAGGAGCCATTCCAGAGGGTGGGAATGGATATTGTGAGGCCTTTAAATACCCCAGCACCTCAGGGAAGAGATTCATCCTGACTGTGGTGGATTATGCCACCCGATACCCAGAGGCAGTCGCCCTATCCTCTCTGAGGACAGACAAAGTGGCAGATGGCTTACTTGGAATTTTCTCCCGTGTTGGGTTTCTGCAGGAGGTTATCACCGATCAAGGGTAATCCTTCATGTTGGACCTGATGAAATGTTTATGGGAGGAGTGTAGGGTGGTGCACAGATGCACGACACCATATCATCCACAAGCCAATGGGCTTGTGGAAAGATTCAGTGGTACCCTAAAGTCAATGCACCGGGCGTTTGCTGAACAGCAATGGAGGGACTGGGAGAAATACCTTCTCCACCTGTTGTTTGCATACAGGGAGATACCTCAAGAGTCAACAGGATTCTTCCCCTTCGAACTCTTATATGGACACCGGGTACGTGAGCCCCTAGACTTGATGTGGGAGGACTGGGAAGGCAAGCATGCCACCCAGGGAACTCCCATAGCGGATTATGTCCTTAAGTTTAGGGAAAGGCTAAAGGAGCTTATGGGGACAGCCCAAAGCAACCTAGCAGCTGCCCAACAGAAACAAAAAGTGTGGCACAACCACAGAGCTATAGCACGCTTGTACATGGTGGGTCAGGAAGTCATGGTTCTTATTCCAGTCCAGAAAGACAAGCTGCAGGCTGAGTGGGCAGGATCATACAAAGTGGTTAGGAAGGTAAATGATGTGAACTACATTGTGGAGTTACTTGACCAAAGACAGACAAAAAGGATGTACCATGTCAACATGATGATGTCATATGCAAATAGGGCTGACATGGTGTTTGCAGTGTGTAGTCCTGGGGAGGGAATGAACAAAGAAGACCCCCTTCTGGACTTGCTGGAAGAAAGTAAGTGGGAGTCCTCTGTGGAGGCAGTAAAATTGTCTCCCCAGCTGACCCCGGACCAGATCCAGAAAGTAAGGGAGGTTTTAGCAGACTTTGCCTGATTGTTTAGCACCAAGCCTGGACTAACCCCCTTAGCAACTCACGATTTGGAGACAGGGACACAGACGCCCATATGGCAGACAGCATATCGGGTGTCAGAGGTTGTCCAAAAGGACATGAGGAGGGAAATGGAGGAGATGCTGGATTTAGGGGTAATCCAGAGATCCCACAGTCCCTAGGCCTCATCCATAGTCCTTGTGCCCAAGCCAGATGGCTCTACTCATTTCTGTGTGGACTATTGTGGACTGAATGAGGTCACAAAATCAGGCCCAACCGATGCCCTGGATGGACGAACTCCTGGACAAGTTTGGAGAGGCGACCTACCTTACGACTATTGACCTGACCAAGGGGTATTGTCAGGTGCAGTTGACAGACAGAGCTAGGGAGAGGTCAGCCTTCATCCCTCTGATAGGCTTATTTAAGTTTAAAGTAATGCCTTTTGGAATGAAGAACGCCCTGGCCACTTTCCAAAGGTTGCTGAACCAGGTGTTAAATGGTGCTGAGGAGTACGCCGTGGCATACCTGGATGACATTGCCATCTTTAGTACCAGCTGGGAGGAACACCTAGCTCACCTTAGGGAAGTACTGGGCAGGATACAGAGGGCTGGGTTCACTGTCAAAGCCAGAAAGTGTCAGGTGACCATGGGGGAAGTGGCATACCTCGGACATGTGGTAGGCCGGGGACAGCTCCGTCCTAACCAAATAAAGATAGAGGTAATCCAGGCGTGGCCCAGACCAGAAACACAGAAGCAGGTCAGGAGTTTTCTAGGGATAGCAGGGTACTACAGGAAATTTGTACCCAATTATAGTGCCCTGGCTGCTCCCCTATCTGACCTGACAAAGAAAAGGATGCCCAAGAAAATTACCTGGGGCCCAGCCTGTGAGGAAGCCTTTTCCAAACTAAAGAAGGCACTGTTCAGTGCTCCTGTTTTGACAAGTCCTGACTATAAAAAAAACCTTTATAGTTCAGACTGATGCCTCAGGCTTGGGTATTGGGGCAGTAATGAGTCAGACATCCAGCCAAGGGACAGATCACCCAGTAGTGTACCTGAGTAGGAAGTTACTTCCTAGGGAGCAGGCATACTCCACTGTGGAAAAAGAGTGTCTTGCCACAGTGTGGGCCCCAAAGAAATTAGAGCCATACTTGTATGGGCAGCATTTTGTGGTGCAGACTGACCACAACCCCTTGGTTTGGCTGAAGCAGATGGGAAAGAACAATGGTAGATTGCTAAGATGGAGTCTTGCTTTGCAAGGGTATGATATGACAATTGTACACAGAGCTGGAGCCAGAAACCAGAACTCAGATGGTCTGTCTCACGTGTATGAGGAGTGAACTGATTTGGGAAGCTCATCCCATGCCGGGGATAGAGCCCCCAAATTCAGTATAGGTGGGGAGGATTGTGACATGTGGACAGCCAGTTCTGAGTACACTATGATTTTTTGTAATATAAAAATGTGTTATGGACTGTCTCTCATGAGAGATGCTGAGACAGCATGTGAGATCACACACACACACACACACACACACACACAGGTTTTAGATACAAGGTGTTACCTGGAAGGCCAGAAGCTAATTATATACCAGAACAGGTCTTACTCAAGAATCTCATATGTATCTAAGTTAAATATAGTTTTAACTGCTAAGATGGATATCAGTATCCCTATTATGGCGTTTCGAGGAGGAAACCAGGTTTAACACACTGGTGCGAAATCATAAATGCTTTGATGTCTGTGTGAGAGGGGATACTGCTCATAGATGAAAGGAAATTTACAGACTTGATTGGGGAAGTCACATGGGGAAAAGAGTTTCTGCTGATGTAACCTTAATTAACTTTCCTTCTAAAATGATAAAACCTCCTGGGTGTATGATTTTTAATAAACAGAGGAGGAGCTACAGCAGGTGATCTTACAAAAAGGGGTTGTCAAAGACAGTTGTTTAAACAGTATTCTGTTTTCCTTCAGAGACTTTATCTACACTCTGACAAAGAAATATCTTTGAGCACTTTAAGCAGGTATTTAGAGAGAGAGACAAATCTAAGTACTGTAGTAGGAACTGCACTGTTAAAACCTTGTTCTTTAAAAGATTGTATGGTTCTTGTGATATATAGTTCTGTATTTTATGTTTTACATATTTTTTTATCTATTTTAGTAAAACTCTATTTTCAGAGCCTACTTGGTCTGTCTTTGAATTTCTTTCTTTAACAAGTGAAGTATATGTGGTTAAAGCAGACACTATGCATAAGCTTGAATGGTGATACCAAACTGGAAAAAGGTGAGAGTAATCTGAGGTCTTTATTAGAGTTTTTAAGGATTAATTTTGTACACCTGGTTAGGTGCCCGTAGGCAAAGATATCTGGCCCCCCGAAGACAGAATTTATCTGAGCCTGTGCACTGGGTATGCTAGCAAGAGGTCCACAGTTTGAATCCCTCTAGAACTGAGACCAAAGGTTGATTCGAACCCACAAAACAGACAGGAGGGTTACCCTGTTTCTGTTAACTGTTCACAAGCCTGCACTTGGAGGTTGGCACTTTGGGAGTAGAGGGCTGACCTGCTGAGTGGGTTTGTGACACCCATACTCCCTTGGTCCATACTGAGCAAGGGATCCAGTCCACTGCTGGGCCAGGCATCTGAGTGGATTTCCGCTGGTGTCTGCTGCTCCACCCATGTGCTGCTCCCTGGCCCTCAACTCGACTACATACATTTGGGAAGGGGCCTCAGATGGGCAGACCAAGTTAGTGTACGGCACGTGCTGCACATCTGTTTGGGTGTGCTGGCCAGCGCAGCTCAGGTACAGATTAGCAGGTACCTGGGCTACTGTCATGCATGAGTCCACATATATTTTCCTATTTCATATGCTTTAAATATGCTAAAAGGGACCAGTTTTTGGTATGTTTAAAATGCATATATTTAAAATAGATTGTTTTTCTATATGGGAGGAATAGCCCCTAAGTCTATTGATATTTGATGACATCTTTTTTTAGGTGCTGTGCTGGCAGCTGCAGTTCAGAAAAAAGGGCATGGATATTTGAATAGAGAAACTCCAGTCTAGAGAATAAAATCTGAATCTGCTGTGGTCATAACTGATCTTTTCTCAGTTTAAAACATCTTATTCTCCTGCAGGGGGTATTGCTCAGGCAATTAGCAATGGAACCTACTGGTGGGGCGGGGACAAGTTGGCAACATTGGACCTGGTACTTTCAAACTCGGATAGTGTTGCTCACATCACAGTGGGAAGCCATGTGGGGACAAGTGACCATTGTACGGTGTGGTTCCATATAAGGACTGGGCCAGAATCCAACCACAATAAAACACAGGTGTTGGACTTCTGGATGGCCGATTTCAAGAAAATTAGAGAATTCCTCGGGGAAGCCCTAGCAGGGATAGGAGAAATGGGTGTGGTAGAGGAAAAAAATTGGCCAGAATAAGGGGGGCCGTTGAGAAGAAAACAAACCTCTGTGTAAGGAGGGTTAAAAAGAGCAAGAGAAAAAAAGAGACTGCTATGGTTCTGCAAGGAAGTAGCAGAGAAAGTAAGGGCAAAGCAAAATGCATTCAAAGGGTACAAGTTGACTCAGAGGGCAGAGGATAGGCAGGATTATCAGGAGAAACAAAAGGAGGCAAGGAAAGTAGTTAGGAAAGCAAAGGCACAAACAGAGCAGGACACTGCCAAGTCAGTAAGAAAGGGGGATGAAACATTCTTCAGGTGCATCAACAAAAAAAGGAAGAACAAGGCAGGGATAGTAAGACTGAAAGGTGAAGGTGTGGAAGAGAACAAGATGAAAGCATTCTTGCATGTGTAAATGTATGTGTATTGAATCTTATTGTGATGTAACAAACAGGTCATTGTTGTAAACAGGAGTAAAATCCTAACAATTTATCCTGTATTAAAGTTTTAACATCATCATGATAGTAGACATACTGAATAAGTACTTTTGCTCAGTGTTCATGAAAGAAGGGGTTGGTGAAAGACCAAAGATATGGGTAAAAGGCAATAAGGGAAGGGATGTGGACACTAACCCTTTTACAGAGGAGAGAGTACTTAGGTAACTAGAGAATCTGAAAGTGGATAAGGCAAGGGGGCAGGACGAGGTTCACCCCAGGACAGTTAAAGAACTAAAGGTGGAACTGGCTACACCTCTGACAGCCCTGTTCAGTCTATCACTGGCAACAGTGGAGGTTCCAAGGGACTGGAGGAGGGCAGTGGTGGTCCCACTCCACAAGAGTGGAGATAGGGAAGAGGCAGAAAACTACAGACCTGTAAGCTTGACTTTGGTGGTGGGCAAAGTTATGGAGTCACTACTAAAGGAAAGGACTGAGGAATACCTAATGGCCAGCGGATTACAGTATCTGAGGTAGAACGGGTTCACAAAGGTGAGATATTAGCAAACAGACCTGACTGAGTTCTTTGACTGGGTTACCAGAAAGAAATCAGGGAGGAATGGTGAATGTGGCATACTTGGATTTCAGTAAGACATTCAACACCATTCCACACAGAAGACTGGTAAACAAGCTTGACTGCCTTGGAGTGGGTCCAAAGCTACAGTACAAAGTTTTATTGATCAGCAGTAGCCATTACAACATACAAATCATAAAAACCACATTAAAATATAGTGTACAAATCTTAGTACAAGATCACAAAGATGTTCAGTACAATGCAGTACTGATTGCCATTTCATTATTAGCATAATATGAAGCAGTATCTCGTAAATATAATAGTTTTAGAGAGAGACACTGAATAACTCAGTAGTTAATCATTTGTATATGGGTGTCATCAAAAATGTAGCTAGTCTCTCTTAAACATTAAGATCCTGTGAGGTGAATAAATCGAATATCATGTTATCAGGAGGGAGACCGAGACCACCCAATATTTCCCCCAAACATCCCTTCCTGTTCTTTTCATAAGGTGGACAAATCAGAACCACATGTTTAAGACCATCATATGTCTTTAACCTACATTTATAAAAAGGATGAAAAACATTTGCCCTTTTTCACCTATAGTGGATATATTGGGTATTATATACCTGTATTCTAAACCTGGTAAAAATTCTACGCAACTTAGGGTTAGTTACTTTGGATAGGTAGCATTCATAGCCCCACAAGGTCTTAAACTGTCTGTACCAGCCTTGTAATTGAGTCCAAAGGTAGTAAAATGTGCATGAAGATGGCTAAGTAACAGGACAAAGAGGGTGGTGGTAAATGGGGTTCACTCAGAAGAAGGCATAGTGACCAGCAGGGTGCCGCATGGGTCAGTACTGGGACTGGTCCTCTTCAATGCTTTTGTTAGTGACATTGCAGAGGGACTGGAAGGGAAAGTATGCCTCTTCATGGATGATACAAAAATCTGCAACAGAGTGGACACACTAAGGGGTGGGACAAAAATGAGGGAAGATCAGAAAAAGCTGGAAGACTGGTCAAGTGTTTAGCAACTAAGCTTCAACACCAAATAGTGCAAAACTATGCACATGGGACACAGAAATCCAAGGGCATGGTATCATTTGGGGGTGGTAGCAACCACATAACAGGAAAGAGACCTGGGGGTCATCCTAACTGATGACCTGAAAGTAGCAAAGCAGTGTGATAAGGCAGAGGGGAAGGCTAATAGAATGCTGGAGTGCATAGGGAGGGGTATCACCAGCAGAAAGTAGGAGGTAGTGTTATCCCTGTATAGATCAATGGTGAGGCCCCACCTGGAGTTCTGTGTTCAGTACTGGAGGTCCCATCTCCGAAAAGACATAGATCAGGTGAAGGCAGTATAGACAAGGGCTTCCAAAATGGTACATTGCCTACAATACAAGAAAAGACTCAACAAATTAAATATGTACTCCCTAGAGGAATGAAGGGAAAGTGGAGACATGATAGAAATGTTCAACTAAATCAAAGGTATCAATAAGGTACAACAAGGGGGCATAATATGAAGCTGGAAGGAGTTTAGACTTAGTGGGAATATGAGGAAATACTTCTTTATGGAAAGTGTGGTGGATGTCTGGAACAGCCTACCAGCAGAGGTGGTGGGAACAGAAATGGTTACAGGATTCAAACATGCATGGGATAGACACAGGGGGATCTTAGTAACAGGGTGGGGAGAAGGGTAAGGCCCGAGATCAAATAGGATCTATGGTAGCACAGTAAGTTAGGGACTTTTGGGGCAGACTAGATGGGCCAAGAGGTCCTTTTCTGCCAACAGCTTCTCTTTTTTTATGTTTCTATTGGTTGAGAAGTAGTCCTGCAGTTTTCTGTAGGTAAGGGTAACAACAATGAGCCACTGACATATTTGGTTCGTCTTTATGTTGAGGTCCATAAATATGGTTCAATGTTGGGAATTCAGCTGAACTACTTTGGCTCCCAATTCAGTAAATGGTATGGGGGTAAAGCAGGCTACAAGTGGGGGCAAAAAAATGCCTTAAGGTCAGCAGTGAATATTAATTACTGTAGCTTACTTGTGGCAGGTGCTGTTGGTAGGCAGTTGCTTGGGAATACTGTTTGTGTTGTTGTGGAAGAGTATGCAAAACCTACAGAGAATGCCACAGCCCAGTGTGAGCCACATAAATAGTTACTATTCATTGCTGACCTCGAGGTGTAGTCTCTGCTTTACCTACATGCCACTTACTATAGTTTCCCTGGCCTCATTGATTTTCATATTATATAATAATACCCCCAAAAAAGACAGCAAAACAAGTTTTGCATCAAAAACATAAACACATAAAAGCTATAAAAAGACATTAGATGCATGGCATTATGTTGCACATGAGGGATCTTCTTTAACTGATACTGTGTGTGCTCTGTGTTTTCCATGGCACACCTGATCACAATGGGCTTGTCGATGATGGCAGTCTGAAAGTTGCAGGTATCACTGGGTGGAGTTGTACCCATACTGCTGCGAGTGGTGAGCCAGACGGTGGTGCCAGTGCCAGTGGGAGAAGTTTGTGAAGACCTTTCGCCAAGAGGTGTAGCATTGTGATTAGGAGTAGATGTCACTTGTTGGTCATGAGAATAATTGAATGAATAATTAAAGCTGATCCTTGGAAAGTTGAGTTTGAGAAAGGCTATGAATTCAATATTCACAGGATCTAGCCTTGACATGAAGTCAATGGAAAGGGAGGGAGTATGAGTATGGCCAGAAGGTTGTGTATACTCATTCTTGCTGGTTTCTTTAAGCTGGCTTTGCTGCTCACCATAGATATACATAACAGTTTCTGTTTGATATAGTCTTTCTGCTTGATACAGTCTATGTACCCATATAGCCTATGCTCCCTGCAAATCCCGCAACAAGGCCTGGGCAGCATTCAATTCAACCCAATCTGCTCACTCCAAACAAATCTACAACATTGCTAGAAATTTATGCACCAAAGTCATCAGACAAGTAAAAGCTGCCTACTTTAGAAGCCACCTTAGAAATTATCACCTCTCCTCTTTCTGGAATATCGTCCACTCCATCATAAACCCTACCCCTCAATCACACATTCCCTTTATAAAACTCAACAGCATCAAAATTACCGACCCCTCCTAAATAGCGGATGCCATGAACACCTTTTACACTACCTGTGCCCTCCCAGATGGAGCCTCCCCCTCTCGACCTGACAACAAACCCCTCCCACAGTCCCCATTCACAAGAAACTTCACTCTCACTCCTGTCTCTACCAGTGAAGTACTCACTGCCCTCCTATCCCTGAACCCAGCTAAATCGAGCCCTGATGGCATCTACCCAAGTCTCCTATGAATATCGGCCCCTGCTATTACCCTCCCACTGACCTACTTGCCAAACCTATCTTTCTCCACTTGCATAGTACCCATGCCCTGGAAGACAACCTTTGTCATCCCTCTCCACAAAGGTGGTGATGCCACTACCCCAGGCAACTATTGTCCAATTTCCCTCCTCCCCACCTTATCTAAGGTGCAAGAGCACTTAGTATAATCGAGACTAAACACATTCCTCACTCCACAAACTTACTTTCTGTCCCCCATGTGACAGGAAACTCCTGCCACTCTTGAGGACCGACCTTTCCTTAAATCTGTTGCAACAGTTCTATTTCTAAGCCTAATCTATCCTTTACCATTTCTAGTCCATAAGGTTGGCCACCTATGGACACCCCCTTCTCTCTCTCTTGACTATGCTATAGTGTCCTCTTTAATTTTCCTTTTTCCTCTCAGGTCCTCATACAGGGAGGTTATTGTGGTGACCTCCAAGTGTATGTAAAACAGGTTGTGTTTATTGTTGTTGGATTTAGTATGTAAAAGCACTATGTCATAAAATACCTTGATGTATATACCTTATGTTTATGAAACCTGTAAATGTTGAAAATACCATGTCACTAGGTGTTTTTGATAATGGTAAAAAGTACTAGGTAACTATTCAGAAATTAAGTTAGTTGTGCTGTTTAAAATGCATGTAAATTGCTGTAAACTGAACAAGTCTAAATGTCATGGTGGTTTGCATATATCCCATGATGCTTTTCATTATGGAAGTTGGTATGATGTCTTTCTTTGAAACTTGATTTGTTACCAATGACCTTTGGGGTAACCTTTCTTTCAGTGATTCTGCATTGAGGTTCTTTGTCTATAGCTTTTTTTTTTTTTGGGCCCCCACTACCCAAGCAAACGGGGCCCACATAGGGATGGAGGTTGCATCTCAACTGGTAAGTTGGATCAGAGATCAGTGTCAGTAGGTGCTGGCTAAGTGCAGAGAAAGGACATTCATAGTCTGTTGCTGCAAACTGATGTACTGAAGAAGGAATATGGCATTGTAGAAGCTTATTTCCTGTATTTTTAATAAACATCATGCAGAGATTGTGTGCTGAACCTGAAGTTTGGTGTCTGGTCATCTGTCATCCCACAACCCCTCCACACCCTACCAATCAGGCTTCAGGAAGCATCACTCCACCGTATCTTCTCTTCTTAGGTTGACCAGCCACATTCAATGTGCTGCTGACAAATGACATATCATGACAGCTGTCTTCATTGACCTAACCAAGGCCTTTGATTCTGTTTCCCACCCCTACTCCCAAATGCCCTTTATTATGCTGGTCTCCCCCCCCCCCCAGTAAAATGGTTCACCTCTTACCTGACAAACAGAAATCAGTCAGTCAAAATAGCAAACTCCTCTTCCAACCCCCCTCCCTATCCAAGCTGGCGTCACTCAATGACTGATCCTCAGTCCCATTCTTTTCACTCTTTTCATAAATAACCTCCCTTCTTCCTGCACAAACTCCTTCATCCACATGTATGCAGACAATACCGTTCTCTTCACCTCTGGTCCCGACCTGAACTCTATCAAATCAGCACTACAAAAGGATTTCCACAGTGTTCAGTCTTGGTTTCAAGATAACAAACTTAAACTAAACACTTCTAAAACTGTCTTCATGACCTTCGGAAACCTCCCAAAGACTGGAAAAATCCATCCCCTCGGGCCGGCCCGGTAGCACAGAGGGCTAAGGCACTGGCACCTTACCTCACACTATGCCAGTGACCTGGGTTTGGTAATGACCTCTGGTTGCCAGGGTGCCGACTTGGGGGGGGAGGCTGAAGCAGGATTGAGCCATGGCTCTCCCCTCCAAAGGGGTGGATGCCCGCCCATCCGTAGTCCCACTGCCACCAGGTGGAGGTCCAGTGGGCACGTAGGCAGTAACGGGTGGTGACAAAAGTAAGGGGAGGGGTGGTGGGCCACTCAGATCCTGGCATGTATGTGGGCTCCACACCCATGCCATGGCCGGGGTGGAAGTAAAATACTAAAATACCCAAAAAATGTAAATGAAAAAAAAATCTATAACCTTCCATTACCAACCTAGAAGGCACTCCCCCAAATGAAGCTTCATAGTATAAGTACTTAGGTGTTTGGTTAGTCCTTCAACTAAACCTCTCTCACCCAGTGATGAAAGTGAACAGAAACGCACAGGAACTCTGTTCTTGTACCTTTTTTGCAGCAGGAACTGAGTTCCTGTACTTCTTCCCACTGACATTGAAACTGAAATTCTTAAACTAGCAACATAGTGACAGTTTCTGGACCTGTGATCTGCAATCAGGGTTTCCATAACAACATTTGACTTGTACAGCAATGCTATTTTCATAGAATACTTCAATATCTCTAACTGAATCTACTAGTGTTGAATTAGATAGCTGTGTCTTGACACCATTATCCATTAGATTGAGGATCTTCATTCTGCATTTCATAATTGCCAGTGCGTGAGTTCCTGTACTTCTTGTCTACCACTTGCACCACTGCTCTCACCACATCAACTATCTGTCATTAAAACTGCACCCTAAGCTCAGCATCCTTTATCATAACAGAGACTCTATATTCTTCCCTGTCCATCGGGAACTTCTGACCAAAATGATCTTTTCAATTCTTGACTATGCCAACATTGTCTACTGCACTGTCCCCTCCTCCCTGCTTGTTAGACTTGACTCTATCTTCTATGCCTTCTGTCACTTTGCCTCAAACTCTCTCTTAAGAACCCACCATTGCTCCCTCCTCTCTACACTAAATCTACCTCCTCTGTCCCACTAATGCTTCATTCACTCTGTCTCCTTTATCTGTAAACTTTGGTTCGACCTTCTCCCCTCCTACTTCTCTGATCACCTGCCCCCACATCCTACTTCCTGCATTCTAGGGATGCCTAGTCCTTCTACCTTCCCAAACCATCCTCAAGCATGGGCAAATCTGCCTACACCTATCATCTCTCCTCACTCTGGAACTCTCAGCCTCCTGTCCTTCTAAACTCCCACTCACACCCCCCTGTTAAGTCTCAGCTATGCCTCCTGCCTCCTCCTGCCTGCCCCATGTCACCTGACTGCACTTATGCATTGCCAATTCAGAACTGATATTGATTTTGATACTGATTGATTTGAGCCAGGAAACTTCTAAGGATTTTATTTTAATATAGTTCTTACTGTTAGTCATTACTATGTATAATGTTTGCTTTATGTATGTGCCAAGAAAACATAATTCATGATGGAGGGAGCATGAGGATGATGAAAAACATAGACAGTCTTCAAATCCAGTTAACTTCTATTTCTGTACTGTAATGACCTTAGTATTAATTCTTAAATGTGCTTTATTTATATGTTAAAAAATGTGTTTTATGACTGTGGGAGAAAAAGTATGATGGAGAAGATGTGTTGTTTTTCAGAACCATCCAAACATAACAGTGTGGTCCTCAGTGCTTAAAATAACAAAATAGAAAATTGGAAGGGATCTGTTCCACAGCCTCTGTAACAAACACCCAGACCACACAGGAAAACAAGGACCCACTTGCTACATAAGAGTATAAGATTTTATTCCTATAAAGCTGTACATACAGTCACTAGCATAAGAAACAATCCTAAACGAATAATCAATGTTTGGTGGTTCCAGACAACCACTTCACCAGGATCACTTCTGCAAAAAAAGAAACCACAGCTTGAGTATGGCTGCACAAACTGCTTAAGATGCTTTATATCTCTCTTTCATAATTTTATATATTTTAAATTCACTAAGACCCAAATTATATACCATGGTCGGGATATGCATATGTCCTGATTTGGGTCCACTAAATGTTTGCTCCAGGAGCAAATTAGTGCCTGGAGTAAACAGAAGGCATAATGGAACATGCTAGGGCATTTTGCAAGTGCTTAAGAGGTGTTTCAATATACCAGCCAGGCACTATCCCGATGGCAATCACAAACCCCAGCCCCTACTGGCTACAGGAGGCATGTGGCCAATAGTGTGATACAGTGATTGGGACTGTACTCAGGCTGTTAGGGCCCACTAATGGTAGTTGCTCCTCAGGAGAAAACTGCCACTTCCATACCTTAAGATGTCAAATCCTAGCTGGCCCGGTGGCACTGAGGGTTGAGGCACTGGACGCCACACCTCGCACCACAGTGGCGACCCGGGTTTGGGAGCATACTCAGGTCACTGGGGGTTGGCCAGGGGAGGGTTGAGGATGAGTGCCCATGCGGTGCTCTCCTCCCTGGGTAGCATGGGAGGGTTGTCTCGGTGTGCTGGTGACCCCCGGTGGAGACCGGAGGCACTACAGCAGCTGGACATGCACATAATCAGCGTGGTCGACCCTGGCAGGGTTGCCATGCACCAGCACGTCATTGCACACCATGCAGGGAGGGAGTGGATGAAGCTCGCAAGAACACAGAAAACAATGGTGCTCTGGGTAGACGACAGCACTGGTCCACTATGTCCTCTGCCGGGCCTTCCCCGACTGACCTTCCAGGTCCTCCATTCCCCAGCCCTACCCAAGTCAGAGTCTGACTCTTAAGCGTGCCCAAGAGGAGAGGGCGACCCACCCCGGGTGGGTTAAACCGTGGGGTACTGGCTTCAGGGAGGGGGAGGAGAGAGGAGGTACAGATTGGGGAGGCTTCAGGCTGGGCAGGAAAGGACTAGGTTGCCTGAGAGATGATCCAGGGTGCCAGGAAAGAAAGTAAAAAAAAAAAATAAAAGATGCCAACTACAGAATGCAAATGATCCCCTAGCACTAGCAAGGGGCTATGGGGCTATTTGCTTCTCATTATGGCCTCAATACAGGCCATGAGCAAATTGAGTTAATGACCCCCCCAGCACATGTCAAGGCTACCTGCACTTGTGGCCTAGTGCCCCCACCCCTGAATCCTCCCCAGCCATGATTGCAGTAACATTTTCTTGGTGTCCAGTGGTGTCCCCACCCCAAACACCCCACTGGTATCCTTGCATACATACCCTGGTGGCTAGTGGTCCCCCTCGCTGCTGATCTCCTTCCAGTTTCCTTGCCTACATGCTGTGGTAGCTAGTGGACCCCCCTACCACAGATCCTCCACTCACCTCCATGGCCAGCCAACAACTGACAGTTTGTGATCACACTGTCTAATGAAGAAACAGCTGTTACTACATTAGGCAACATGATTACGAATTGTCAGTCGGTGGCTAGCCACAGAAGTAAGTGGAGGGTATGTGCTGGTTGTCAGTGGGGGTACATACTGTAGGCAGGGATCCAGGGCAGTGGGATGGTGGATTCAAACATGCGGTGGTCCACTAGCCATCAGGGCATATATGCAAGGATATCATCGGGGTAACTGGGGATGAAGGAGACCACTAGCCACCAGTGCATGTATTCAAAGATACCAGTGGGATGTTCAGGGGTGGGGGGGAACGCTTGCTACTAGGGCATGTTTGCAACAAAACCAAGAGATAGATCAGGGGATTTGGGGAACATTAGCCACCAGAGCATGTATGTAAGGATACTGGCAGAGTGTTTAGAGTCAGGGATGACCACTGGACACCAGGAAAGTGTTACTGTAATCACGGTCAGAGATTTGGGGAGGTGGAACCACTGAACATCAGGAAAAACATTTGTACAGCTCAGCATGGTGTTCAGGGGTGGGAGGGAGGTTGTGGTTAGGGTCTGCTGCTCATAAAACCTTGTTTGAGGAGGCAGTAAACAGCATAGCGCTAACACCTGCTTACTGACTCTCCAAACCTTCCAGCATTCTGGTGCACCTATATGCAATGTGCTATCAGCTGCTTTGCACAAGGGCACTGGCATGTTTTAGGGGGTTTCCATGCTGCAGTGACAGCATGCATGGAGACATCCCCAACAGCGACAGCCACAGTGCCGACTGTCGGCACTGAGGTGTCGGGGATGCCTCCATGCATCCATCGGGGGGCTGCACCCCCGAACTCCCCCTTGTGGGTGACTGTGTCCCCCACACCCCCCAGTCTCTAGGATTCTAACTCCGAGTAAGAGTTGGACAGGGAGGGGGGTGGCAAACACAGAGAGAGGCACTCCCGATCACTGCAGAGACCTCCACAGTGACCGGCGGGTTTTGTCCGATTCCTGTTGCTGTGGTGGTCTTCACGATGTCGGAGTCGCTGTAGCAACGGTATACCATTTTAGGGCCAGTCACAAAGGGGTTAGTAACTCATTAACCATGCCATCCAATATGGCATTTTGTGTCCTTCCCTGCGTTGGGATTGCAAAGATGTGTTAGTGAGTTGCTAATCCAGTTTGCAACCTCACAACAGTTCTGAATATCCCGTCCCATATCAGCTCACTCTTCAGTTTTTCATTTTATCTTCAGGTCCTCACTGACCCTGAGCAATATCCATAGCAGTTAAGTGAGTGTTTTCAGAACCAGTCAACCATTATGGTTTTTATTTTAATGTAATTATTATCATTATTATTATTATTTTCATTCATTATTATTACATTTTGTTTTATTTTTAACTATATAAAATGTTTCTATGCTGAAAAAATATGATTTAAAACGGAAGGAGGAGGAGAATGATGAAGAGGAAGTGCTGTTTTCAGAAGTAAGACTTGAAACAAGATGTCTCTGGAATTATCAGCACCTGAAGAAGCAAGTGGAAAGCTAGTGCAGACATGTAGTATCTCAGGCAGTGTACTTTGGGCAGGATTCACAAAGCTCCTGAAATTCTCACAGCTGTGGGAAAAACCCTACACAAGTGGGTTGCCACTTGCAGGTCCACAGTTTTAAGTCAGCTGCGGGTATTCACAAAGGTGGAGCTGAATTATGACTGACCCCACAGTTTACGGCAGCTTGTGAGTGGTGTTGCCATGGAAGTCCCTATAGCTGCAGAAAACTGTGACAGATGGTGGGTAACATCTCCGCAGCTGTGGGGGACTGTGAATACTAATCTCCACAGTTGCAGAGATTTGGGTCCGCAACTGGAGCTGCAGTGTGGGACTTAGTCCCACAATGCTTTGTGAAGCCTGCCATTCATTTTTAACAGCAAATTTAGTACTGGTTGGAGTACATTTGCTGGGCCTGACTCTGTCTTTTTGTTATTTTTGATGCAGTCAGTACTATTGTCAATGCTACTGTCTTTACCTCTAGAGGCAGTGTTTGGTCTGGTGACCATTCTGGACTACCCCACACTTCTGAGTGATAATCAACATTTTTAGTCAATCCCATAAATGTATCTAGGATTTTACTTAACTATCTTTTGTCTTACTGTTAATTATAGTATCTGGTAAGGAATTCCATAGCCCAATTACTCTTTGTGTATAGAAGTATCTTCTTTTATCAGTTTTGCATTTTGATCTCTTTAATTGTTTATCATGCCCCCCCTTAGGTTTTGAACACATTTGTTCATCAAAATTCCCTTTGAGTTTAGTAGTGTCTCATCCTGTATGATACTGTACGAGAGTAATATATCTTCCCTAATCCTTCTGTTTGGCAGGATCTGAAGTTTGACATTTCGTAGTATTTCCTCATATGGGCCCCTATGCATGAATAGGGCTTAGGTACACATGAAATGTGTGTATCCCACCCACCACCCTGTGCCCCATGGACAGGTGCACCCATACCAGCATTCACCGATGCCGGCTACCTGTCCGCTGCTCCTCCAACCCCCCGAGCTCAGAACTCTGCAGGGCGGCCGGGAGAAGGAGTTATCATCCCGGGCCAGCATCCAATGGGATGCCCTCCCCAGGACCCATGGAGAATCCCTCATGTAGGGAGGCATGGTTCCAGTGCTGTGTATGCTGATTGCAGGCACCCAGACCAGTGCAGCACCCTCCAGTCCTGGTGCCGGCATTCAAGACATTTCCAGTCCCGTCCAACAGCCCCTGCTGCCTCCTGCCATCCAGCGATCAGGGGCAGCATGGTGTGCCCTGTCCCGGTTCCCCATTGACTCCAGGCCTGTACCCATGGGGGCATGCACTGGGTTATGGCAGGGTCTCCCTGACATACTGTGCACCACACTCTGTACCCATGCAGCCAGCACTATACGGGTTCGTGAATACTGCATAGTGCTAGCACACCCGCAGAATGCCCCCAGCTCAGAGCTTTCCTCAGACATGGGGGATCAGGTTCTGTGGATCTGCACCCCCCCTTTGTACATGCCATGCGGGGAGCACAGTGGGTGTGGAGTGGCTATGCACCCCAGATATGCGCATCTATCCACTCCACACCAATCGTGCATAGTGCCTATGGCTTGTCCTTTAGCCCCATATTGTTTTAGTGAATCTTTGCTGTATTTTTTCAGTCTTCACTATGTCAACTTTTTTATATGGTGACTAGAACTGAAATCTATAATCTAGGTGTGGATGTACGTATGTTCAATATATTCCACTCCATATTTTGTCATTCCTAGTTTTATTGCTTTTTTGTATTATGAATCAGTGCCATTCTGGTACCAAGTGATGCATCAGTTGAGTCAGGGGGGGTTTGCTTGGATGAAACATCTTATCCCACCACTTTCCATACCTAACTTGACCCAACTGTCCCTGCTGCTGCTCCACCTGACCTGAGTGGGGATTGGGAGTAGACATGGCTGTTAAGATGACACCACACTCACAATTTAAACCATTGGCTAGAACCCGGCTGTCAGAGTTTGAGTAGACCTCATTGACCCTAACAATCTTTTCACTATACTTATTGCACTATGCTCACAGTGGATTTGTGGTATATGTAAAATACTCCACACTGCAGAGGATCCTTTTTTTGTGCATGTATAGTGGATTGGTGTTGGTGTTAATGAAATACTTCAAGAGGAATTGGGAATCAATTGTGAGCTGATTTCTTTTTTTTTTTTTTGCCACTGTGGAATGACATACCTTCAAATAGTATTTGTGCAAAGCTGAAAAACTTTGATTAATTACAAGCACTTTGTTCAGTGTTACAAAGTTCTTTGCACTTCACAAAATCCAATTTCATAGGTCTGAGAACTTAATGAAGTTGTGAAGTTGAAATCTCATTGTAAAAGTTCTGAGTAACTTCATAAAAACAGATGACTCCTTCAAAGTGTACCATTAGACTTGCAGCCTGCCCAGATCAACCGGTAATATAGTTATATAGCAGCAGGAAATTGCTCTGTGCTGTGCAGTCCTAGAGGGTGTTTTCCTGACATAAAAGCTGCCTGACCAAACTACTGAATCCGAGTCCTTTTCTAGTTATATAAATAAACATTTTTTTTAAACACATTATGCTTGTAATTCTGCAGCTGTAGAGTCAATTCCTGAACTGTTTTCTTTTTTTATTCTTTATTTCAATAATGTTAAGAATGTTTTACAGTAACTTGCAATTCTCAAGAGCAAAGTAGGAGTAGATATGTTAGGTCATGTAGAAGGTGTTATGGTTTCTAATTGTAAAATAACTGTATTTTTTTAAATACTAGAGGTGTTTGTAGCCCTTTAAGAGGTTCCTTTTTAATTAAGCACCGTCCTTGTTACCTGGCCCTACCTTGAAAAAGTGTAAGTGCTACTTGAAACGTTGGCATGTGAGGGATGCTGCTGTCCTTTGTCTGCTTTTATTAATAAAGTGATTTTTCAATTGGAACCAGCATTGGAGGCCGTTTTTAATCAGTATGCCAAGTTGCTCCGCTCTTCAGAAGTGCAGATTACTGATATTTTGGAGGCACTGGAAGTCTTTCGGGAAGCTGCCTTTTTGTTATGTTTTACAGTAACTCTTTAGCATATAAGGAACAAGACGTATGAAAAAGGAAAAAAGAGACTTATTACATCAACTCAATTCATATATACACATACATGGCTACAATACAATGCTATAATGATATATAATTTATACTCATATTTTAAGTGGTGGTGTTAAAACTGCACATGTAATTTCATATTACATGCCTTTGATCATATGAAAAATTACAGTTCATAGATAACTTTTCAGAATTTAATGTGTTATAATATTATTATGCCTTGTATTCAAATTAAAGGGTGGGAAAGTAGGGCTATTCCATGATTCCAAAGGTAACTATTTTGATGTCCTAGTTATTTATTTGTTTATTTATGCAATTTATTTTATTTTTGATATCTGGGAAAGTGCCCTAGATATTATAAATGCCTATTTTCAGGCACAACCTGGGAGGATATAAGTCAACGCACTCATAACACAGTGATACACGGAACATAATATTGATTGCAAAAGTAGTCATGTAACAAGATACAAGTGTGGCTGAGATAGTAAATACACAGGGTGGGATATTCAAAGCAGTTGTACAATGTGAAACAGGGTTGCGCCAGCGCAACTGCGATAATGCACCGGACAGCAATATTCAGCGGCAGCAACTGCACAGCGCAATCCGCCATGCGCCAATGCACAATGGTAATGCAAGCAGGTGTAGGTGCAGGGGGCGTAGCCATGAATATGCGGCACAGTGCAATATTCAACAGCAGACAAATGGTGCAATTGTGGAGCAAATGAGAATTGTGTGGAGCAAACTTGAGCCTATAAAAAGAGGGAGCAAGCAGGGGTAGGAGGCTTGCGCCACAGGAGAGCA
This sequence comes from Neoceratodus forsteri, assembly GCA_016271365.2. Classification (NCBI taxonomy): domain Eukaryota; kingdom Metazoa; phylum Chordata; order Ceratodontiformes; family Ceratodontidae; genus Neoceratodus; species Neoceratodus forsteri. The sequence goes on along the minus strand of CM028132.1, from coordinate 486,423,597 downwards.
ATAGACAGGGAGATAGAGTGGGCAGGCTGGACAGCAGGAGGAGTGCAAGACAGAGACAGAGGCAGTCAGGAAGTGGAACAGAGTGAAAGAATGGGTGTGTGACAGTGACTGTGTCTGCGTGTATGTGTGAGTGTGTGTGTGTGTGTGTGTGTGTGTGAGAGACAGGTGTGGAGGCAACTGCCAGAGCGTGTGGCTGCAACACCCAGCACAAAGGGGGCAGCACAGGTGCCCCGACAGGTGGTAGGTGGAGGCTACAGCCAACAGGCTGCCAGCTGGGAACCCCAAACACAGGTGTGCGCCCAGCAGAATAGCACACTCAACAGCACACAGCCGGGGGTGCTTGGGGAGACAGCCGCCCCGGGGGGGGGGGACATCCGAGGCCATGGCCAGTGCCATCTTCAAGATGGAGGTGGTAATGAGGGGTGTGAGGAGGCAGGAGGCAGAGCAGTATGGCCGTGGAAGGGCCTGTCGGTGGTACACCCGGAACAGGTGGTACCATACCCGCACCACCTTCGAACTGTACAGTGATACAGAGATTGTGGGCCAGTACCACCTGAACTGGGCAATTCTGAGGCAGCTCTGTGAGCTGTGCAGTGAGGAGGTGCAGACACCCACAAGACAGAGCCAAGCTCTGTCGGTGGAGATGAAAGTCATAGCTGTCATGTGCCTACTTGCCACAGGTACCTTCCAGAGACCAACAGGGACACCACAGGCATAACCCAACCAGCCGCATCTTGGCTCCTCACACAAATCCTCAATGCACTGCTACCACATGCTTCGGAATGCATCCATTTCCCCAGCACACAGGCAGAGTGTACAGCGAACATGCAGGAGTTCCACAGGGTGGCATATATGCCTGGTGTGCTAGGGGCCATCGACTGCACCCATGTTGGGATCCGCACACCACCTGGCCCAAAGGGGGTAGCGTACATCAACAGAAAGGGCTACCCCAGTGTCAACTGCCAGGTGGTGTGCGATGCCAGGGGGCGCATAATCAATGTCTGTGTGGAGCACATGATGCCTTCATCTGGCACCAGTCAGCACTGTGCCACAGGTTCGAGAGTGGGGACATTCCCACCAGCCACCTAGTAGGTGAGTATGATGTGGAACCAGGCAGCCCGGCTCAACAGGGCACGGTGTGGAGGATGCTAGAGCAGGGGCACTGCAGGGTGTGGCTGGGAAGGCTGGGGGTTGCAGTAACACAGTCCACCATGCTAACCACACTTCTCTACACACAGGTGACAATGGCTACCCACTCAGGCCCTGGCTGCTCACCCCATACCGGCGCCTGTTGACCCCGGCGCAGGAGCACTACAATATGGCACAGGCCAGCACACGTAACATCATCGAGTGTGTGTTTGGGCTGCTGAAGGCACGGTTTCATTGCCTGCACAGTTGTGGCAGTGCCTTACAGTACAGCCCTTCAAAGGCCTGCAGCCTATTCCTGGCCTGCTATATACTACACAACATGGCCACCACCGACTGTGGGATAGCTGTTGAGGTCGAGGAGGGGAACAGCAGTGGGGACAACGCGGATGCTGGACCAGGTGGAGGTGGGCAGCCCCTCTGGGTGAAGGCACCCCGGCTGAACAGGATGGGCCAGCGGCACTGGGACACAATTGCAGAGGAGCACTACGGTGCATGCAGGAGGTGAACATGTCCATATGCACATCCCAGGGACTATGGCACAGCATACAGGCATGCATGGGCGGGCCCTGTGACAGGAATGGCTGGAGGGGAGTGTTGAGAGGCATGGGACTGGACCCCGTGGAAGCACACAGCACAGCACTGCACACCCCACCCGCACACCCTCACACACCCCCGCACACACGCACATGCACGCAGGCACCATCATGCCCGCGCCCAGAGGTTGGCACCAGGCTTGTGTCAGACGCTGAGCACCAGTGCACAGTAGCAGTCGATGCTGTGCTGGCATCATCATACACACACCACAGTGGCCAGCAGCCAGGCGGGTGTGCACATGGCCTGTGTGTGACATCAACCATGGATGCCACATCCCTGGAATGCACATGCACATGCCACACCAATGTGCACACAGGGCAGCAGCAGACAGTGGACAGGGAGGTGGGTGGTTCAGGACCGCCACGTGGTTGCATGGCTTCCACGGACATATGGATAGCCCCGCCGAGACCACCCAGCTGACACAGGCTGTGTGACAGCCTTAGGGGGTGCCTGTGACGGTCCCCCAGGAGTGTTACATAGAAACATAGAAACATAGAATTTGATGGCAGATAAGGACCGCGTGGCCCACCCAGTCTGCTCATTTCCCTACCTACTGGATAAGCTGCAGATCCTAGTTAACCAGCAGCCTATTTCTTCCTACCCCCACCCCCTAGAATGGCCTTATGACTGTCCCATGCATGCTTGAATTCCACCACTGTTTTGACTCCACAACTCCTCCGGAAGGCTGTTCCATGCATCCACAACCCTCTCTGTGAAAAATACTTCCTTAAATTACCTCTGAGCCGCCCCATCTTCAAATTGAGCCCCTTGTTCTTGCACACCTCTTTTTGAAAGATGCTACCTCTTGGACTTTGTTGATTCCCTTGAGGTGCTTGAACGTTTCTATCATGTCCCCCTCTCCTCCTTTCCTCGAGGCTATACATATTAAGCTCCTTTCATCTCTCTTCATATGTCTTCCGGTGCAGACCCTGCACCATTTTAATGCCCTCTCTGTACAGCTTCCATCCTGTCTATGTCTTTGCGGAGATTGGGTCTCCAGAACTGCACACAGTACTTCAGATGGGGTCTCACCAGCTGTCTGTACAGAGGGATAATAACTTCCTGTTTTCTACAGGTGATGCCTCTCCCTATGCATCCCAGTATCACCCCAGCCCTCCTTGCTGCCCTCTCACATTGCTTGCCCACCTTTAGGTCATCTTATATGACTACCCCCAGGTCCCTTTCCATTTTTGTTGTTGTTAGTATCTCACCCCCCATTGTGTACTCTTCCCCTAGGTTTTTGTTTCCCAGGTGCATTACCTTGCACTTCTTAGCATTGAATCTAAGCTGCCATACATTTGACCATTCCTCTAACCTTGCCAAGTCCCTTCTCATCCTTTCCACCCCACCCTGTGCATCAATGTTGTGTTAGGAACGCAACCAGGTCCTTGCAGGGGTCTGCAGGCTCCTGAACATGCTCGCTCTAGGCATGCCTGAGATGCTCACTGTGGATCCCGGCATCGACACAGAGTGGGTCACTCAACGCCATGACCGAGGGGTGGAGAATGCACTCCGAGGGGTCTGCGGTGGACAGCCATGCACCAAGGTGGACAGTGGTGCTAGGCCAGCCATGACAGCAGCGTTAAACCAATCCAGGGCTGCGGTTGTGTCCTCCTGCATTCATGTGTTCTTGGCTAGGAGCTGTTCAAAGTCCCTGTCATGCCATCCTGCAGCCTGGCACAGCTCTGTGTGGCACGCAAGCACTCCTGCTGCAACCAGCGTCTGTTGCTCCTTGGAGGCCCATAGCAGGCAAGTGTGCTTGGCCAAGGGGTCAGCATCCTGGGGCACATGGGCATTGCGGCAACCCACGGGTGGCATTCGACCTGTAGCCCAGCCCCCTGCGCAGGTGGGCGCTGCACAGTGGGGCCCTCTTGGGACTGCTCATTCAGCAGTGCACAGTCAGCGGGTGCTGCACCCGGCCCCCCCTTCAACCCCATCCAATTGCCGCTGCTGCCCCTCTAGCTGCAGTGCGCTGAGCAGCACTGGTGCAGCTGCACCACAACTGCCACCACCAGCAGCTGGCGCTGCACTGCTGGCGCCCACGGTGACACCAGGGGCAGTGACCAGTGGGCGGACACCCGCCACCAGGGCACCGTCTGCGCTGCCATAGTGGGTGAGTGGTATGGGTGCCTCCCTCTCAATGGCAACACCGCTGTCCAAGATGATGGTCTCTTCATCATCGGTCACAGACCCTGCCCTGATTTGTGTCTCAGCATACTGTACACCATGGCAGGCGTCATGCTGAAACACAGCCAGGGCCTCGTCCGCAACCATGCCATGGGCATCTGGATGGACAGCGGTGTTGGGCTGCATGCGATCTAGCCCCTGGACACCGGTGGAGGTAGAAGGATGGTCCTCCGGGTCCAGGACTGCCCCCAAGGTGGACACCCCCACTCCTGCCACTGCATGCAGGCTCTCTGGAGCTGTAAGGGAATATAGTTACATTAGTGCCACTAGCACACACCCCTGCCCCCCTGCCCCAGGCACTGCCGAACCTACCATGCAGTGATGGGCTGCCTCCTGTCTGGAAGCCGCCAGCAGGCACCCCTCGATGGCACTGCACCACATGGTAGCCGCTACCAACTCCTCCTGCTGTGTAAGCCGTGGCACATTGGGTTGTTCACCGCCCATGGCAGCACGAGTGGCCTGGATGGCTGCCATCTTCTCCTTAATCCGTCTCCGGTCTGCGCTGACCTTCTTCTTGCACCCCTGCACAGACCTTTGATGGCTGCCCTGCTGATTCACAGCTCTGGCCACACCCTCCCATGCTGTGGATCTGGTTTCTAGGGTGCCTGCCGAGCCACTCAGTAGAGGCTCCTGGTCGAGGTATGCCTCAAAAAGGGCATCGGTCTCTGCCCTCATAAAGTTGGGCCTACGCTTCTGTGCAGGCCCACATTCCCCACCTTTATCATGTTCCATCATGCTTTGTCCTGAGGGAATGGACATGTGGTCATTGACTGCTACCACCCACACCACCCTCCCAATCCATTGTCCTGTCACCCCCACAGCGTTGCATCTTACGTCTGAAGGATGCAATACCGGTCCATGTCTTGTGCAGTCCCACGGCGCCTTTATAGCACATCACATGCAAATGAGGGTATGTGCAACTGTAATGAAATGCAAATGCCTCCGATGCGCCGTGGATAGGCTGATTAGCTAATCTGCATATGCCAGCTGAATATCGTGTTATTGCGCATGGCACAATGGATTTGCACATGCACAATTCAAGGTGCAACTATGTGACATGCACAGTAGGCCTGGCAGTATGTATGCATGCACTGCCGGTGCTTATGCTACCTGTGCAGCTTATGCACACTGCACAATTAGCGTTATAGCATTCGGCTGCTATTGGACATGTGGCGCTTGTGTGCTGTATGGCCGATGGTACCCGGGTGCCATAGGGCCGTTGGCGTTCTGGCACTATGGGGTTAATGGCACTGCTGCGCTATAGGTCCCATGGCACCCGGGCACCATTGACCCGTGAACCGTAGTGACCACATGCCCCTATTGCACACCATGCATGCCGGAACCAATAGCACAGTCGCGCATGGTGCACCCACCGACCCTTGACTCCACGGTTGCCCTTCACCCCTCAGGGAGTCCTGCAGCACATGCCAGTGTGGCATTGCCTGTATCATGCATCTCCATGACTGCACGATTGGCGATGGCAGCGCATCTCCGTGCGAGGCACGTATCCCCAGCACATGTGGCTCCTGTGCTACTGGGTGCCATTTTGGATTTCCGACTGCAATACAGCCATGCCATGCCACAGCAGTGCCAGGGCACCTAACTGGATGCAGGTTGAACTAGTCAACCTTGTGGACCTAGTGGATCCACATGCAGGCAGCCTGTTTGGTCAGGTGCCTCTGAATAGGAGGTGTGGCAGGAGGTTGCTGATGGGCTGGAGGAGGCCACAGGTGTACAGCACACCAGCGAGCAATGCCACCACTGTTATGGGGACCTGCAGCGGAGGGACCCAGAGAGGCTCCAGGCACTCAGGCACTGCAGGCATGTGTCCGGAGGGTGCCATGGCATGGCCCAGGTAAGTGCACTTTGCCCATGTCTGTGTCCAATCAGTGTTCTGTGGGGCCAGCGGGGTGGCACACCATGCTGCTGGGTGGGGGGCTGGGGCTACGTGTTCTGTTGGCTGGTGCAGGGCACCATGGGTGCACTGTGCCACCTCACTGCTGCTGCGCTGGGCCAGGGAGCACGCTGTGCTGGGGTGGCATGTGGTGTTGCCACGTACTGATGTGTCTTTCTCCATGTTCCCTTCCTAGGCCCTGAGGACAGAAGGAGAGCCCAACTGGCTGGCGCTGCGGTTAGGCCAGGGAAGGCCACCACAGGGGCTCAGGCACAGGCTGCAGGCCGCGTGGGTGGTGCTGCTGGACCAGTGCAAGGTGTACTGCTGCATGCAGGTAGGCACTGTTACATGCAACAGTGTTGTGCAGGGTGGGCAGCAGGACTGGGGGAGGGCCACGGCCCCCTGTACACATGGCCATTACAGCTGCGCACTGCCTGCAGTGACCGTTGCACCATGCTGTGGCTATCGCACATGTGTGTGGCTGCCACAGAAGGGCTGTGGGTGCAACTGGATTCCAGTTGTGCCACCGCCATCGTGCCACTTAACTTTGTCACCTGCCTGCCATGGTGGTGGTGAGAGGCACGTGGGTGGTTTTGGTGTGCAGTGTTCTGCATGGCTGTGGTTTGCCGTGTTGGCGGCACATATGGGCGTGCACACTGTGGGTGGGTGGGTGCCATCCCAGGGGAGCATGTCACCGCTGTCTGCTGCACATGGTGGGTGGGCTACGGTGTTCTGGACACACACTCATTCCACGTACCCTCATTTTTCATAGGTGTCCATTGCCCTGTTGTGAATACCTGGCTCCTGTGACAGATTCTTCAGGTCACCACTGCTATGCTGCATGTGGCACAGCTGCTGCACAGGATGCTGCACAGGCAGCAGTGCAGGTGACAGCATCAGGCACCAGTTGGGTGAGGCCACAGTAGGGCCTGTTGGTGTGCAACAGTTACCCTTCCCTGCCCCTAGCCCTGATCCCTGTCCTCCTGCCCCCCTCCCCGGCCTCCCATTTTGTACGTAGCCTCCCCATTCCTTGTTCCCTGTCCCCTGTTACTTGTACATTTGTATACAGATGTTTTATAACTGTTGTAATACACTTTTCTATGTTTAGTCATCTGTGTCCGTGTCTGCTTTGCGGCTGGCATGTGAAGCCATGCTGCAGTGGTGTGCATGGTGGCTGAGTGGTACACCTGGGGTGGCCAGGGGGTTGTGCCTGGTGGTGTACACCCATTGGTCAGTGGCTGTGCCCTGGGGTGGCCGTGGGCTCTCTGTTTGGGTTGTGTGGTGTGTGCATTGTGTGCTAGTTGCCTGTGTGTTGCCTGCTGTACTCCAGGTGGTATGGCATGTGCCTTCCTGTGGGGGGGGTTGTCGGTGGCTGTTTACCAGTGGCCATTGGTGCCACCCTACCTCCATGCACCACTGTGGTGCATGTAGGCAGGGGCCTGCAGCTTCCCCATGCACACTGGGCGGTGTTCAGTTGTGTGCTTGCCATGCCTCACTCTTGGCACCCTCTGCACCCCGGTGGCGGGACTTCCCACCCCAGCGGTTTGCTCCTTACTGTGCCTTTTGCTGGTCCATCTGTGTTCTGGGGCATGCACCTCTGCCCCTTGCACATCCCTGGTTGCGCTATTGCACTTATTGGCTTGCTCCCTGGTGCTACCCTGATTGCGCTATTGTGCTTGTTGGCTTGCTCCCTGGTGCAGCCGTGGTTGCACTATGGTGCATCCCTGGGATATTCAGCCATGTTGTACTGGTGCTTGCCATCAAGCACAACCTTTGAATATCATGGTTGGTGTGCCATGGTGCACTGGATTTGTGCTGCACTACTCTTGCTGCCTCTGGCGCATTTCTGAATATCCCACCCACAGTGTCAAGAAAAAAAGGCAAGACACAATATAACATTTTACAAACTCACAGGGTGAGGCATTGGCAGTACTGTCAGGTAAGAAAAAATGGGTACAATGGAATAGAGAGACAGAGAGAGAGAGAGAGAGGGAAAATAGTATCGGTAGCTCCGGTCAGGGTATAAGGAATAATGCAGGTTAGCTGGATCATATTATTGGCGCCGATCTTCCGCAGTTGCTAATTTTACTCCAGCCATGTTGCAGACTGCAATTATTAAAAAGTCTGAAGTTAGCAAACAAGGGTGTCTGGGTGCACACTAATTAACATATTTCCATGGCTTATACTGCTGTACTGAAAAAGTAAAAAAAGAAATGGTAGCAGATTTGCTTGTAACCCCCCACAGGCTGGCACTGACTAAATGTTGATCCCCAATTCTTCCATGTCTAGCTGGGCATCCCTCCCATGTTTGTGTGCAGGGCAGACGTGAGTCATTACATAACAGGGCACATTACTTACTTTTCCACACTGTGGACTGCCACAAATTACAGTAAATCACTGCAATAGCAGGGCACATTAACACTTATTATCTTTGTCCCAGCATGAATCACTGCAGTTAAAGCAGGGCACACACTTAGCAGTTCAATAATCTCTGCAAAAGCAGGGCACAGCACTTAGAATGTGAAATAAATTATAGTCTACATTTTTATTTATTAATATGGCAACAGCTCTGCTTGTACCACTTGAAAAGTAAACCTCTTTAACCCAGTTCATTCTCAATTTATTTATTTTCTTTTTGTCTAGGTGGGTCTCTTGTAACTTGAGGAAGAAAATATTGAATTGTCTTACATATGCTAGTATCCATTTTCCTTTTAAGGGGGAATGGATTCCATGATTGTTCCAAGTTGCTACATCTAATAATATAGGGGACATAGCTGCCATAATTTGAGTTTTTTCAATAAACTCCTGCCATTGCATTGGAAGAACTTCTAAATATCTTATTTAATAGATTTCTAACATATTCATTGTCTAATCCCGCATTCACCTCAGTGCATCACCATTGCATTCCACCCATTAAAAAGAAAAAAATAGTATTATATCCTGGATACTAACTAGCACCAGTTAACCCTTTTGGATGATATAAGAAAAAGGTATCTCAATCCCCCCCCCCTGCGCCAAACTACATACGTAACTCTTCATATGAGGTATCTTATTTTTGCCCATAATTATTCATTTTAGTTCAGAAAGGTAAATCATTTAATCTAACTCTCCCCCATATATGTTCCCCCTCACACATTGGAGCTAGTCGAGCTGTTAGCAATGCTGCATTGTGAAAGTGTACTACAGAGGACAAACTCATCCTCAAAACCAGATCGTGTGTGTTAAATTGTGCTTTGTGGTAAAAAAAAAAACCCAAAATTAGAAATCACTTCATAAGGACTGGGCAATTTGTCTGTTACCATAGCAACAGACCCAGGGGGCACTATGACATGTATTCTTCTTGCCATCTAAGAGACTACCATACACCAAGGGACTGAACTTTTTAATTGTGTTTTTATACGTAGTAGTAGCTTAGCACAGGCTAACTGCTATTCCAAAGTTTGCTCATTTTAATATATTTATTGCCTTAATTCAGCTACTAGCCTGCCCCTGAATCAGTAGTACTTCCGGGTTTCCAGTTTTTAGCTCGCCACCTATCAAGCATAGCTGAGCATGAGCAGAGGCGACATGAGAGCAGAGGCAAGTGCATCTGCCTGCATCTGCCATGGGAGGTGCCCCCCCTTCACCTAGTTTTCTGTAAGTTTTCTTGCATTCTTGCATAAGTTTTCTTGGGAGTCTTATAAAGCACTGTGGAATTTGTTAAACCTTCTGAGGATTTCTTGGAGCTTCTTCGTGATGAGGGATCTGAATTAAAGTGCTGTAGCTGCCTCATGTATACCTTAACATTAGTGGATTCTCATCAGGAGATTTATATTTGTCAGAAATGTTCAGAACAGGCCCATTTGCTACATGAAATTCACATTCTGAAAGAGAAGCTATGTGTATTGACAGACAGGCATGTCCTTAATCCTAATAGATCTGACACTCAGCCCAGGCAAGTAACTAGCAGGGATAATAAGAAAAGAACAAGGGAAGACCGTGAGGATTCTTATTGTGATGAACCCTCCCCTAATAGAGGGAACAATGATTTATCATTGGGAGATTTGGATAGTTGGTGTCTTGTAACAAAAAAGTCAACCCAAGTAGGGCAGAAGGGCACTAGGTCAGAACAAAATTGTTTTATCAAATAGGTATTTACCACTTGCTAATGAAACAGAACCCTCTACTATTACAGTAAACTCTGGTTTAACTGGCCCACTAAAGACACATCCCAAGGCTAAAAGTAAAGTTCTTGTGATTGGAGATTCTATACTAAGAAGACATGCTACATTAATCTGTGGCAAAGATAAGGAAAACAGGACTGTCACTTGCCTTCCTGGGGCAAGACGGTGGATATTATAACACGACTATCTAAATTACTTGTCAATAGAGGTAAAAATCCAGCTGTAGCTCTGCACATGGGCATCACTAACATCAGAAAAGACCACGAGAAAAGCGTTTGTGAAGACATTATGGAGATAGGTAAAATTATTAAAAATAAGGGTGGGGCAGCAGTTATTTCTGGTATTTTGCCAGTCTTAAAGGGCCATCCTTTAAAAAACAGAACAACAGAATGCATTAACATATGATTACAAAACTGGTGCAGAAGGGATAGCATGACATTCCTAAATACATGGGATGCCTTCTATGGATGAGCAAACTGTATGCTAATAACGGACTTCATTTAAACCAGGCAGGTGCTAAAGTTTTAGGAAACATAATAGAGAAAGTCTACCAAAAGGAAATTTAATCTGATAAGGCAGGGGGAAGGGATTTGTCTGGTAAAGACAGTAACAGGGAACCAACAAAAGCAAGGTACAAGTAATACACCTTTGTCACATAGCATCACTTGCTATGTGTGTAATGCCAGAAGTCTAAATAATAAAAAGGAAGATCTGGAAGCAGTACTTAGTGTGACTAGAAATATAGATATTGTTTTTATTACCGAAACATGGGAGTCTGAGGAGGATACCTGGGGCAAAGGGATAAGTGGGTTTCAATTATTTAGACAGGACTGAATGAGAAAAAAAGGTGGGGGTGTTGCTATTTATGTGTCAGATAGAATACGGGCATTTGATATGTCTAAGCAACTTAAAAGGACAAAGGATATAATTGTAACACTGTGGATTAAAGTAACTAATAATAAATGTAAAAGTAAAATTCTAGGTCCATGCTACAGGCCCCCTAATGCCAGTAACTCCATCAATGAAGCCATTAATTTCGAAGAAGAACATGCCTGTGATTTGGGAGATGTAATATTTTAGGAGATCTTAATTATGGTGATATCAGCTGGGAAACTAAACAAGCAATATACTATTATAGTATGGAGTTTCTCAAAGTAGCTGATCAATGCAATTTAACCCAACACATAAAAACCCCAAACAGAGGTGAGAACCTATTAGATATATTGCTATGCTGTCATAATGTACCTATCTCAGATTGCATGGTAGGGAGTTTGCTTGGCACTAGCAACCATAACAGTGTTACCTTCTGTATTAAAGAAGGGTTTATTACAACTAAAGGATGTAGGGAAAATCTATCATTTTCAAACAGTCGATGTTTGAACAATTCATGACACCTTAATTAAAACAAGCATTTGTCAATGCCGAATGTTTGCTTGCTGGCATTGGCATTGGTAGTGTAGGAGTTACAGAGCTGCATAAAAGGAATGGCAGTGAAGTATTGAACTGAAGCCAACCCCATCACCACCCTGCAGAGACTGACAGGCACTGGGGTGTGCCTTTGGGTCTTCAGGCATAACGGCCATGCCATTTCACCACACCCTACCCTGCAGACACCGACAAGTGTCACGGTGTGCCTTGGGGTCTTTGGCCCTTATGTGCACCCCATTCCATCAGGAAATAAGGTGAGATGGGTGTGGTATAGGAGAATGGGGTGAGCTTTGGGACCGAAGAGTCCAAGGCACACCTCGATGCCTCTCAGTGGCTGCAGAGTATTGGTGGGGGTGGAATGGTATAAGCATTGCAGGCAACAATCCCAAGTCACAGCCCTGATGCCTGTCATTCTCTACAGGGTGGGGCGTTGTGGTCGGAAACCCTAACACCTCAGGCATTCGTTGGTATTTTCACTCCAAATTTTCAACATGATTTTTTTGTGACCCCCACCTCATGAACAGTGGCAATATCAGTTTGTTAGCCGGAAGCTGCTTTTGCACAGTGACTACAGCATTTGTCACCACAGGTACAAAAACACATTCTGAACAGGATGTGAAAAATTACAGCTGTACTGTTCATGGGGAGGTGTAAAAAATGGCAATGTTGAAAATCTGCAATGAAAAGATTAAAAAACTGGTGAAGTCAGGAGCGTGCGTAGAAACTGAGTAATGCACACCCGTAATGTAATTAGTTTGGGGATTTTTTACAGCAGATTGTCAACACAGGCATTTTGGGACCTCTGATCATGAACAATGTCACTGTGAGTTTCTTTATCTGTCCCGAACAATGATTTCCCATGGCGACCACGCATTTCTGTGCTGAAAGTGTGAAAACACATTTTGGCCATGTTGTGAAAAATGACAGCTGTACTGTTCATAAGGAAGTGTGGAAAAATGCCACTGGTGAAATCTGGACTGAAAATATTACAAATTCATGAACTTACGAGGGTGCATGGAAATTGCGCAATACTCACTCATAACACAATCATTTTATGGACTTTTGTCACCAAATTTTTTACATAGCCATTTTAAGACCTCTGCTCATGACCAGTGTCACTGAGATTTTCTTAATCTGTCCCAAACATTGTTTTCGCACACTGACTGCACCATTGTACGCTACATGTGTGGAAACACATTTTGGGCAAGATGTGACAAATGGCAGCTGTACTGCTCATAAGGAAGTGTGGTAAAACAGCAATGTTGAAAATCTGGTGTACAAATATTAAAAATTTGCAAACTTGCGAGCGTATGTAGGAATTGTGTAATGTACACTCCTAAAACAGTCATTTTTGGGAATTATTTCACCAAATTTTCAACATAGCCATTTTAAGACCTCTGCTCATGAACAGTGTCACTGTGATTTTCTTAATGTGTCCCAAACATTGATTGAGCACACCGACTGCACCATTGTGTGCTACATGCATGGAAACACATCAATCAATCACTTTATTTAACCAGGCATAAACACCATTGAGCAAGCTCATTTTCAAGGTGGTCCTGGGCATAAATACAATACAGTACACTTCATAAGATTACAATTATGGTGGACAACGGTGCAAAAAAAAAAAAAAAAAAAAACATTGTGAAGGTGCCGGTCAATATGGGCCTATACATACCGGTCAACATACTGTAATTAACATGCAAAGGTACATAATGATAAGCTTTACTGAAATGAGACGAGACAACAATCCCATATAGTCTCCGCTGAGTAAGAGCTCATACCTGAATGATAAAAAATAAGGAGGTATTAAGGAATAGGGTAGAAATTGGGGTGAAAGAGTAGGCAGCCAAAAGGGAGGCCAGAATAGGTAAAGGTAGAGAATAGGCAGGGTCATCTTGGATTAAGGGAACTAACTTGTAGGTCCTAGGTTTCTGTTGTTAGGAATGTGGGATGGATGAGATACTTAGCGTAGGATTTGAGAGTGGCACCCGAGGCTTAGGGGTCATCGGCATCTGAAACAGTTGCATGATTCCTTCAGATAATCCGTTAATAGAGCTTTGAATGTGAAAATGCTTGGAAGTGAGGATAATTTTAATGAGTCTTGCATAGTGTTCCAAAGTGATGGAAGTGAGAAGTTGATTGCTGCTGAGCCAAGGGTAGTTTTCACTCTAGGAATCTGGAAGCAGATTAAGGAGAAGCATCTCAGGCCATAGGAACCTTTAGCCCATTTGAAGATGTTCGAGATGTATGCAGGGAGGTTATCAGATAATGCTCTAAAAAACCAGAGGAGAGCATTCCTTTTTCTTCTAGTTGAGAGTGAGGTCCATCCCAAAACCTGGTATAGATGACAGTGATGTGTACTACGGGGTAGATTTAAGATAAATCTTAAAGCCCGGTGGTAAAGGGTGTCCAGTTTGTTTAGCATCGTTGATGGGCAATGACTGTAAAGGAAGTCAGCATAGTCCAGTATAGGTAGGAATGTAGTTTGTACTAGTCTCATTCTGGCTTCTAATGTGAGTAGGTGTTTAATGCGATAGAATAAATCTAATCGCTGTCTTAGTTTCTTCAAGGTTTCATTTAAGTGGCACAGAAAGTTCAGCTTGTTATCTAGCCAGAACCCTAGGTATTTAAAGGTATCAACTACTTCAAGGGGTTCATCTAAGAGTGTTCGGATCTGTGTGATATGTGGACATCTGGAAGTAGACTTTGGTGAGAGAATCATTGCTTTAGTCTTTTTGGCGTTGAGGAGGAGCTTATGAGTGAGAAGGTTGTATTGGAGGGTGACGAAGTCTTTCTGTCATTTTGGGTGAGATGTGAAAAATGGCAGCTGTACTGCCCATAAGGAGGTGTGGTAAAATGGCAATGTTGAAAATCCGGAGTGCAAATATTAAAAATTCGTGAACTTCAGAGTGTGCGTAGGAGCTGCGCAATACACACTCGTTAAACAGTCATTTTTAGGAATTTTTTCACCAAGTTTGCAACATAGGCTTTTTGAGAGCCCACCTTATGAACACTGGCACTGTCGTTCCTTAAGCAGTCCCAAAAGATGATTTTGCACAGTGACCGCAAAATCACCCTTTGGGCCCAATTAACGCCATGACAGTTCAAGAATTCATGAGGAGGGGTCCCAAAAACCCCATGTTAAAAATCTGGTGCCAAAATTCAAAAAAATGCCTAAGATATGCATCAAAGTTGATAAAACCCTATTTATTACATTATACAGCTTACCGGCATTTCCTCAGTTTGTGGTTGGCTTTGAAGAGTGCAGACGCGGTGCCTGGTCCATCAAGATCGTCGGCTGGGCTCCAGAGGTAAGTATGGGGTGAGGGGGTGTGGGGAGGCAGAGTGCACAGAGGGTGGGCGAGGTGGGCAGGGAGACCACCGAGGAACTTTTTGTTTACAGTTTTTATTTTTTGAAGACGACGCGACATTTGCCACGCTGGGGTGGGCTTCCAGCGTGGCAGCTGGAAGGCTGTTTGGGAGTGTCTGGGCCGATGGGGTGGGCACCTTATCGGCCCTTAATTTTTGCCACGCTGGGGTGGGCTCCCAGCGTGGCACCTCGAAAGCTTTTTTGGGGGTGAAGCTGATGGGGATGGGGCACCTGCTGGCCATACAGTATTGCGTGGGGAGCACATGAGCACGCATATGCATGCTTGCACACGTAGGTGTGGGGGAGTGCTGCTCACTGAAGTGGAGCTCTCCCTTTTAACTGTACGCCACTGCATTTTGGATGATCGCACTATGTTTCTTGCACATGCATGCAAGCAAACATAATGAACTGAGAGCCATTATTAGTTGATAAATCTGCAGAGGAAATGTGGTTTATTATTAAAGATGAAATTATCCTTACTTGTAATGCACACATCAGGAAAGTAACCAAAATGACTGACTAAAGAAATAAAAGATTGATAAGAAAAAAAAGCTAAGCTCTACCAAATGGCTACCAGGTCAATACCGCACATGGAATACAGAGCAGTATTAACCACACTGTGAAGAGCATGCTACGAATTACAGTGGCAGGGGTACAACAGCAATAAGGAATTTCTGCTACTCCTGTTGCTGTATGAATTACTAGGAAGGCATCATGTTACCATGTGCGTGGTACCTGGTTCAGTCACTCCCATGGTGGAGTGGTTAAGGCATCAGCACATGGCATACTTGGGATACCTGGGGTCATAGTTCAATTCCCCGCAGGTCCTCCCATGATGCTACTTTTGCTGTTATTTAAAAATAAAGTTCCTCCCTCCCGACTTTATCCCCATCTCCTAAGTCCACCCCCGGAGTTTATTTGAATTCTGTGGTGTGTAGGGAGCGAAGCCCCCGTAAAAAAAGAGTAGCCCATTTATTTCAATGGCATGCACTCTTTCTGTAGGTTGGTGTATTTCCCCGAACTTATTATAGCACATGCTGTTTTGCTTGTGGCATTTGTTGCAGTGATATTATTGTATACATGGCTATGACCCTGTGTCTACAAAATATATGCCAAAGATTGGCCCCAAAAAGCATGGAATTAATATAAACCTGTGTTAAAACAATGTAAAAATAAAATCAGGACATCTAAATGGAATTTTGAACTAAGGGTGGCAACTAACACAGCAACAACTAGTAAGGACTTCTACAGTTATATAAATTCCCTTAAAAAGTCTAACACCAATCTTGGTTCAGTTGTAGAAAATATTGACATAACTGATGACCCAAATAAAGTAGCAGAAGTTTTCAGTGAATATTTTTGTGCTATCTTTTCCAGAGCCATCCCTCACACTGTCAGTATATTCCCGATAGTGGGTATACATCTATTAAACTATCATAGGAAGACATAATCAAAAGAATTCAGAAATTAAAAAAAAAATTAATTCTACAGATCTTGATCATATTCCACTCAGGATGCTAAAGATACTATTATCAATAATAGTGAGATTGTTAAAATACCTTTTCTTGGCATCCTTGGCACATTGCAAAGTCCCAATAGACTGGCAGTCTGCCATTGTGATACCCATACATAAAAAAGGGAACAAAGGTGACTGTAAAAACTACAGGCCAATAAGTTTGACCTCTGTACCTGGCAAGCTTCTGTAATCTATTGTTAAAGATAAATTAATTGACCATTTACATACAGAAAATCTAGTAGATATGGAACAAGATGATTTTAGCAAGCAAACAAGGAAGCAAGCAAGCAAATTTTATTTGTAAAAAAGGTGCAATTCAGTAGGTATCAAAGCACCTGTACATATCAATAAAAATTAATTAATAAACAGAACAAACATTAAAACAGTAGGACATCAAATTTCAGGAAATGCTAAATTGAATAAATGTGCTTTCAATGCAACCTTAAATGACTCAGTGGTCAGGCAGTCCCAAACCTGACGAGGTAGAGTTCCACAGGGTCGGGGCCACAAAAGCAAATGATCTGGCCACAGAGGTCTTCAAACAGACCCTGGAAACCCCTAGCAACCCCTCATCAGAGGAGCAGAGATGGTGGAGGGGGCAGTAGGGGCAAAGGAGATCTTGCAAATACCGTTAGCCCTGTTCAGCAAACTGACCTTGAAGGAGATCCTCCACTGAACCAGCAGCCAGTGCAGGCTGCAGAGCACAGGTGTGACATGGCAAGATCTAGATAAACCAGTCAACAACCTGGCTGCTGCATTCTGCACCAGCTTTAAGCGGCGGAGGTCCACCCCCTGGAGCCTTAGGTACAGGCTACTACTGGAAGATTATGTATAACTAACTTATTTGCTTTTATGAGAAAATCTCACAGCATTGGATAAAGGTAAATCAATTGATTGTATTTATCTATATTTTTTGAAAGCCTTTGACTCAGTTCCACATTGGGCAGTTATCCAGAAGATGGTAAATCTAAATGTTAACCCTACTACAATAGGAGGGATACATTAATGGCTGCATAGTAGAACTCAAAGGGTATGCATAAATGATTACTACTCAGAACTTAGTAATGTGACAAGCAAGGTACTACAGGAATCTGTACTGGGTCCAATTTTATTTCAAATCTTCATCTCGGACATGTGCAAACAAGTGGGTAATGGACCAGTAAATATGTGGACAATACTAAGTTAGCCACCATTCTGAGTTCAATCGAAGATAAGGAGTCAGTTCAGGCAGCTTTGGATATTATATATGAAGGGGCTGACACATGGGAAATGTTTTTTTGTTTATTAATATTTCGGAGATACACTTTTGAGCCGGGGCACATTTACAAAGATTCCATGTCATACATTACAGAGCAGTATTTGGATAAGTCACAATTAATACAATGATTTGGACAAGCAGTTAAACAAAATGACCTTCATTCAATCTAGAAATAAGCAAACAGCCATTACAAGGTAGTACTGTCAGGGTAGACATGAACATAGGAGAGAATGGGGGGGGTGGGGAGAGAAAGGAACAGGTGTAGGGAGGAGATGAGGCGGAGAGGATGGGGGGGTGAGTTGGATGTTGTGGTCCCATAAGGGGGTTTTCGATGCAAAGTACTTTCCCAAGGCAGATTTAAAATGACCAGGGGTGGACACGTCATTTAATCCTGATAAGTGTAGAGTTCTGCATATGGGATATCAGCAAACAAAACATATATACAAATTGGGTAATAATATCATTAAGGAGGTACAACATGAATGGGATCTGGGAGTTACTATAAATAACAAACTCAAGTCAATAGATCATTGACCATGATGGGAGTGGTGCAGTGCAGTGGCTGTGGAGCAGCAGTCTTCCGGGAGATGTTTTGGAGGATGCAGTGTTGTCCCATCTGCAAACACCTCTCTGGGCTGAGGGAGGAGGTTGCTCATCTCCAGGCTGAGTTGGCCGGGATTTGTGAGACCTCCTCTCCCACCCAGGGACCACCAGGGTCACAGCCGTTGCCTCAGAGGTTGCCAAAAAAGAGGAGTGGTTGGACCACAGTGGGCTCAGGGAGGGTGAGGGTGGTGGAACAGAGGCGCATCCCTCCAGTTGTACCTCTCCACAATTTTTATGCCATTCTGGAAAAGTGTAGTTCCTCTATGGAGGCACCCACAGTGCAGACCAAGGAGGATGCTAGGAACCTCCACAAAGGAGACCCAAAGAAGGGTGGCATGGGACCCCACAGGGGAAGGAAACAACTCCGGTGGGGGACTCCATTGTTAGGAAGGTAGAACTGGGGGAGGAAGGGGAGAGGGAGGTAAGGTGCCTGCCTGGCACCATGGCTTGGGGAGACAGGGAGCGAATCCTCAGGATCGCAGCAGCAGCTGCACAGGGGAGGGAGCTGAATGTCATTGTCCACCTAGGGACAAATGATCTGGCTAAGAAAGGGATCAGAGCAGTGCAAGAAGCATTTGTGGAGATGGGGAAGGGCTTTAGACAAATAGCACACATAGTAACCTTCTCGGAGGTGCTGCCTGTCTATGGCACGGGTGAGGTTAGGGTGCTCCACACCATGGGATTCAATCAGTGGTTGAAAAACTGTTGCAGAGCTCATGGATTTGGCTTCACTGGAGACTGGGGGTCCACCTGAAGGGATGCAGGCCTATACTGGCATGATGATCTGCATCTGTCCAGGAGGGGAACCAGGATCCTAGGTGATAGGTTTAAATACTTCATTGACAAGTATTTAAACTAGCCAAGGAAGAGGCACTGGAAAGGAGCAGGGAATCCTAGCCCCCCCCAAAATATCAGGGTACTAAGTGAGGTAGACACCAACATAGAGATGTCAATAGGGAGAAGCGCAAGGGTAAGTGGAGAAAGTGACAAATGCAATAAGGACAGGGATGGAGCAAAAAGGGGTAAGGCCATCAAGAAATGGAGGGTAATGAGTACCAATGCCTGTAGTCTGGGCAACAAGCTCCCTGAACTGGTGGCCTTGATGGAAGAGGGATGCCTGGATATTGTAGCAGTCACAGAAACATGGTACACAGAGAACCATGATTGGGATGTTAACATGCCAGGAGCACACAACCTACAGGAGAGACAGGGAGGCAGAAGGGGGGAGTAGCTCTCATGTAAGAGAAGGATAAAAGCAACTGAACAAAAGAGTAAACAGGGAGGAGAGGAGGCACTGTGGATCACCTTAGAGACTGAAATGGCACCACAATCTGCACAGGGGTTGTATATAGACCCCCATGTCAGGGGGAGGGAATGGACAAGGATATGATAGAAGGCATACTTAGGATGGCAGAGAAAGGGGAGATACTGTTGATGGGGACCTTAACATGCCAGATGTTAACTGGAGCACCTTTGCGGCAGCCACATCCAAAAGCAGGGCCATTCTTGATGCCCTTCAGGTGGCATGCCTCAAACAGCTAGTTTTTGAACCCACTCATGAGGGAGCAATCTTAGACCTCGTACTCTCAAATGGGGACAGTGAGAGGATCTCAGATCTAGAAGTGGGTAGCCATTTGGGAACAAGTGACCACCAAACAGTGTGGTTCATGATAAACTCTGCTACAGAGTCAAGCCATACAAAAGTGAGGGTTCTGGACTTCAGGAGGGCTGTCTTTGGCAAGATGGGAGAGTGCCTTAGAAAAGCACTAGCAAACAGGCTAGAAGGAGGGGTGGAGCAACAATGGGCAAATATCAAAACTACCATCACAGAGACAACAAGCCTTTGTGTGAAGCAAATAAATCAAAATGAAAGAAAAAGCCACTATGGTTCTCAAAAGAGGTGGCTGTTAAGGTTAGGGAGAAAAAAGATAGCATTTAGGAAGTATAAGGAAACACAGAAAGAGCAGGACAGAGAACTGTACCAGTTAAGGCAGAAGGAAGCAGGGAGGGTAGTCAGAATAGCAAAGGCACAAACTGAGGAAAAGATAGCTAACTCGGTTAAGAAGGGGGATAAAACATTTTATAGGTATATCAGGGAGTGTAGAAAGACGAAGGGAGGGATAGTGAGGCTGAATAGAATGGATGGTGGGTAGGCAGAGAGTGACAGTGATAAAGCAGGGATACTGAATGAATACTTCTGTTCAGTATTCACGAAATAGGAAGTGGGGGAGGTGCCTAATCCAATTAACAGAAGCACTCTGGAGATGGGGGTTGATCCCAGTCCTTTCACAGAAGATAGGGTTCTGAAAGAACTCCTAAAACTGAAGGTGGACAAAGCAATGGGGCCAGATGGAATTCACCCCAGAAATCTAAAAGAATTAAGCGTAGAACTAGTTACACCACTGACTACGCTTTTTAACAAATTATGGGAGGATGGTGTGGTACCTGAGGACTGGAAGAAGGCGGATGTGATTCCCCTTCACAAAAGTGGGACCAAGACGGAGGCAGGAAACTACAGACCTGTCAGTTTGACCTCTGTGGTAGGGAAAGTGATGGAATAACTTCTGAAGGAAAGAATTGTTGAGCACCTAAAGGCCAGCAGGGCACAGGACCCAAGGCAGCATGGGTTCACAGTGGGAAGGTCATGTCAGACAAATCTAATTGATTTCTTTGACTGGGTGACCAAAGTAGTAGACCAGGGAGGGGCAGTGGACATGGCTTACCTAGACTTTAGCAAGGCATTTGACACAGTCCCACACAAAAGATTAGTAGTCAAATTAACCAGCCTTGGAGTGGGTCCCAAGGTGGTAGCCTGGGTAAAATATTGGCTGAACAACAGGACACAGAAGGTAAATATAAATGGAGTCCACTCTGAAGAAAGAGGGGTTACTAGCGGGGTACCGCAGGGTTCAGTACTGGGTCCAGTCCTTTTTAATGTCTTTATAAGTGACATTGCAGAGGGACTGGAAGGTAAAGTATGCCTCTTTGCAGATGACACAAAGATCTGCAACAGGGTTGATACACAAGGAGGCGTGGAAAGGATGAGAAGGGACTTGGCAAGGTTGGAGGAATGGTCAGAAGTATGGCAGCTTGGATTCAAATGCAAAGAAGTGCAAAGTAATGCACCTGGGAAACAAAAACCCAGGGGAAGATTACACAATGGGGGGGGGTAGTAACAACAACAAAAATGGAAAGAGACCTAGGGGTAATGATATCAGATGACCTTAAGGTGGGCAAGCAATGCGAGAAGGTGGTAGGGAAGGCTGGGGGGATACTGGGATGTATAGGGAGAGGTATCACCAGCAGAAAACAGGAAGTTGTTATCCCCCTGTACAGACAGTTGGTGAGACCCCATCTGGAGTACTGCGTCCAGTTCTGGAGACCCCATCTCCGCAAAGACATAGACAGGATGGAGGCAGTTCAGAGGAGGGCAACTAAAATGGTGTAGGGTCTGCTAGAGAAACCATATGAGGAGAGACTAAAGGAGCTTAATATGTATACCCTTGAGGAAAAGAGGGAGAGGGGGGACATGATAGAAACGTTTAAGTACCTCAGTGGAATCAACAAAGTCCAAGAGGGTAGCATCTTTCAGAAAAAGAGATGTGCAAGAACAAGGGGACACAATTTGAAGATAGAGGGGAGACGGCTCTGGGGCAATGTGAGGAAGTAGTTTTTCACAGACAGGGTGGTGGACACATGGAACAGCCTTCCTGAGGAGGTTGTGGGGTCTAAAACTGTGGGAGAATTCAAGAATGCATGGGACAGACATAAGGCAATTTTTGTGGGGGGAAGGAAGAAATAGGCTGTTGGTTAAATAGGATCTGCAGCTTATCCTCCAGGTAGAGAAATGGGCAGACTAGGTGGGCCAAGCGGTCCTTATCTGCCATCAAAGTCTATGTTTCTATGTTCTATTGCACTACACTGATTGTAAAGGTTAATCATATGTTATGGACAATAAGAAGAAACTTCATAAGCAGAAGAGATGAAGTTATTATGCCTGTTTATAGGGCATATGTCAGGCTCTCCTTGACTATGGGACCCAAGTTTGGTGCCTGCTATACAATGGGGAAATATATAATATCGAGAGGATGCAACATCATGCTACTAAGTTGGTACATGACATCAAAAATTTTAGTTAGTCCTAACTGTCTTAAACACCTCAAACTATTGTCTCTGGAAACCAGAAGGAAAAGGGGAGACTTATTACTATGCTATGATATTATGCAGGACGTGTACTTGATAAATGAACTAGGCTAGAATTTAAAAATGATAAATTGGACGCCAGGGGTCAGACCATACAAATCAAACCGCTGAAGTGTCATACCAATAAGAGAAAGGGCTTCTTCACACAGCATGTAGTGAACCTATTAAACAAATTACTGATTGATATAATTATTAGCAAGGATAAAATGGAATTTAAAACCAGACTTGACAAATACATACTTCAGGGACACAAACTATCCTATTACAGATAAAAGTGATGGAGCACATATGGGCTAACTGCCTTCTCTGCTCTGAAACATTTTATTATTACCTTTAGTATGACTTTTAGTACCACCAGTAGGGAAGTGGGCAGTTCTTGTATTAGAACTACATAGAATCCAGTACAGATATGAAAGAGAAATGTTTCATCCTGCAAAAAACATCTGAGGCATATGCATTTATAGGTCAGCAGTAGCTTGTTCTGGAGTATCATGTAGCAATATTGATCTGTTTAAATAAATTCTCAGTGTAGCAGGATGTACAAACGTAGTTCTCAAATGTGCTTTCCAAAGCACTGTTCAGAAGTTAGCAGACTTTTTCCTTGCTTACATTATTTCATATGGTAGATCATGGTATATTGTAATAATTGCACCATCCATATCTGTCTTTTTTCCTGTAAACTGCTTCCATGAGATAGCCTTTATCGATGTTTCTTATAAATGTTACTGCTATCACTTTACGTGATAATCCAGCTTCCTGTTTTTCTTTGTGGTGTACAATGGGCTCTATCTAACTCTGTGTTTTCAGTTTCTGGTGAGCAATCCGTAAAAAATGGAAAAAAAAAAAACTTTAGCAATGTTTAGGTTATAGGCATTTTTTGGATCCATTGCTATGGAACTACCATTATTCTGATAGTCTTCGTAATTGCTCTAGACTCATTGTCCACCTTTTTTTTTTTTTTTATTTCTTGTAAATCTTTTTCCAGATCCAGTTTTGTTCTTCTAGTTATTGCCATGTGATCTCCTAGTTGTGAAATTCTTTTCTCTGCCTCTCCAGTTCTTTCTACTTCATTTAATGTGACAGCTTTTTGTGTGATTTTTGTATTTAATATCTGTAATTCTTCTTTGACAGCTGCAATGGCTGCTATATCCCTTTTAAGGCTTTTGACCTTGTTAAATATTAATTTTGCCCACTCTGGAATTGTCATTTCATCTTCCTTTTCATCTTTTCTATGTCTTCTCTGTCTCCAATTTGGTCAGATGGATCAAGTTCACCTTCTGAATCTATTTCAGATTTAGAGCCACTGTTACACTTGTCCATTTCTGAATTTTCTCATATCTCATTCTCTTCCTCACTGACCCCCTCTACAGATACGCCTGGGATTTTTGGTACTAGTTTTTCACTGTCTTTTAGTTGAAACTCATTTATTAAAACATTTGACATTATATTTATTTGTTGCCCATCAGTAGACCCTCCATTTTTTGTAAAGAAGGCCCATCCTTAGAGTCTAACACCTTCTGGCTCAGCTTTTTTTCCTGTTAGGTTTTTGTGCTTTTCTATTATTACAATGTCAGATGTTTGACAGACTTTAAGAAATATTGTACCTTTTATTTCCTCCAGAGCTTCTTTCTGTGTGAGTGTGAGCTACCACTTTTCTAGCTCTGCCTAGTTTGTTATATGCTCTCCAGTCTTTTCCCTTTGCTGCTTCGACTTGTTAGGATCCATGTTTTGATTTGCCAGATTCACCGTACTCTCATGGCTCCCAGTCTGATCTGTATTGTCCTCAGTCTCAGCTTCTCTGAGTTCTAGCTGCTGCTGCTTTGAAAAAAAGATCACCTGCTGTTGCTTCAGTCTGATTCCCTCTCGGACTCCAATGACTCTGCTATCACACTGCTAAAGTACCATACTTTCCAGTTTAGGTATCTCTTGTCAGTAGCTATTGCTGGCTTCAAGGCTATGGTCTCTGCTATAGTCGCTGCTGACGCAAGGTGTGTTGTTCTCCCTTGGGATCTCTGGAGTTCACATGGGGCTCAATAGTGGCTTTAAGGTGAGTAAAGGGGAGCTCTGTATTAATAAATGTTGTTCTTTGTTACATTTTCCCCAGCTCTCTCTGCTTTCTCTATCTTTTGCAAATATTGTAGTCCTTTAAAGACTTTTTCTTCCTTTTTATGTTTGCTTGTGTGCATGCACGAGAAACATATTGTGGCAGCTTGCTGTAGTAGCGAGTTGTGGAGGTGCAGCAGTGTTGTGGCCAATGCCAGCAGTCCATTTTGGGGCTGGTCTCTGTGGAGCCAATAGAGGAGCACGCTGTCGATGACAGCAGTTTTGTAATGTGCCACCAACTTGAAAGAAACTCGCCACTGCAAACAGGGAGTACCACTTAATTGAAGAATCAGCTGTTTTTGCTGTTGGGGCAGTACCTGATTGCAGCAGCGAATTGCAGCTTGCCTTGTCTGCTGTCGCATTTCAATAAACATGGTGGTGGCTGTCACTGTCTGCCTCTCACAGTCCCCATGAAAGCTGACTGGGGTGCCCAATTCCCCTATCAGCATGCCCTCTCCCCAGTTCATTTGCCAATGGGGGAGCCTAATCCCCATTGGCATAATGTCCCCCCTCATTTGTTTTGAATAAAAATGGTGGTGGCTGTCACTGTCCACCTCTCACAGTCCCCATGAAAGCCAACAGGGGTGCCCAATCCCCCTGTTGGCATGCCCCCTCCCAAGTTTATTTGCCAACGGGGAAGCCCAATCGGCATAATGCCCCTCCCATTCATTGTGTGCTGAGGGGGGTCCCCAAACACTTTGTATGTGCCAATGAGGTGCCCAATCCCCATCGGCTACAGCCCCCCCCAACAAACACCCAGGTGGCATGCTGGGAGCCCACCCCAGCATGCCCATTGTCCCTGTAAAAAAAAATCATCCCACAAGGTTTTTATTTTTTTTTAAACCCTGTGAAAACAGAAAATGGTCCCTCACTGTCTGTGGTGCCCCTAGCCCCAACCCACACCCACCCTCTGCGCACTTCACCTCACCTCCCCACCCCTCGCCCCATACTTACCTCTGGAGCCTGGCACGATGATCTTCGGTGGAGCGGGAACATGTCTGCACTCTTCAAAGCCAACTGCGAACTAAAGAAATGTTGTAAGCTGTATAATGGCATAAATGTTTTTTTTTTCAATTTAGGTGGAAATCTCAGCCATTTTTGTGAAGTTTGGCACCAAATTTTCAATATGAGGTTCTTGAGACCCCATCTCATGAATTCAGTCACTGGCATCTGGTTATTTGGTCCAGAAATGTGATTTCATGGTCACTGCACAGAATCACCTTTCAGGACCAATTAACAAAATGACAGTGTTACTGTTCATGAGGTGGGCTCCCAAAAAAAGCCTATGTTACAAATTTGGTGAAAAAATTCCAAAAAATGACTGTGTTACGAGTGTGCATTTTGCAGTTTCCACGCACACTCATAGTTTCATGAATTTGTAATATTTTCACTCCAGACATTCAATATTGGCATTTTTTCACACCTCCTTATGAACAGTACAGCTGCCATTTTTCATGTCCTGACCGAAATGTGTTTTTGCACTTCCGGCGCACAATAGCACAGTCGCTCCGGGATATCAGTATTTGGGACAGATTAAGAAAATTACAGTGACACTGTTCATGAGCGGAGGTCCCAAAATGCCTATGTTGAAAATTTGGTGACAAAAGTCCATAAAATGACTATGTTACCAGCGTGCGTAGCGCAGTTTCCATGCATACTCATAACGTCAAGAATTTGCAATATTTTCAGTCAAGATTTTCAACATTGTCATTTTTGAAGACCTCCTTATGAATAGTACAGCTGTAATTTTTCACATCCTGACCGAAATGTGTTTTCACACATCTGGCGCACAATGGCGTGGTCGCTGTGAGAAATCAATGTTTGGGACAGATTAAGAAAATCATAGTGGCACTGTTCATGAGCAGAGGTTTAAAAATGCCTATGTTGAAAGTTTGGTGAACTAATTCCACTAAATGACTGTGTTACGAGAGTGCGTTGTGCAGTTTCCACGTACGCTCGTAAGTTCAAGCATTTTTAATATTTTCACTCCAGATTTTCAACATTGCCATCTCTTCACACCTCCCTATGAATGGTACAGCTGTCATTTTTTACATCCTGTCTGAACTGTCTTTTCGCACATTTGGCACAGAATGGTGCAGTCGCTGTGGGAAATCAATGTTCAGGACAGATTAACAAAATCACAGTGCCACTGTTCATGAGCAGAGGTCCCAAATGTTTTCATGAGGTGGGGATCACAAAAAGACCATGTTGAAAATTTATAATGCAAATACCAACAAACGCCCGGGGCGTTAGGGTTTCTAACCATAACGTTCCACCCTGTACAGACTGACAAGAGTCAGGGGTGTGCCTTTGGATTGCTGACTGTAATTCTCATGCCATTCTACCCCACCCTGAAACCAGTGACAGGCATTGAGGTGTGCCTTGGACTCTTCGGCTTCAGAGTTCACCCCATTCTCCTGTACTACACCCATTTCAGCGTATGTCTTTAAATGGGGTGACTGTAAAGTTGAACACCTCAAGGCACACCTCAACACTTGTCGGTGTCTGCAGGATAGGGTGAGGTGAAATGCCATGAGCGTTATGGGCGATGATCCAAAGGCACACCCCAATGCCTGTCCATCTCTGCAGGGTGGAGGTGGGGTTGACATGAGTTCAGTACTTCACTGCCGTTCCTATTCTGCATCTGTCTAACTCCTGCATACCCAATGTTAATATCAGTAAGCAAACATTCAGCATTGACAAATGCTTGTTCTTGAATAAGCCTTCAACAAAGGTTTTAGTGGTTTCAACAAAAAAAGACATACTGAACTGATAGCTGATTTGCAGATGTGCTCTCGGGGTAGGGGATGAGGAAAATCATATACAGCAAGTACAATATATCATGGAGACTAATCAAAAATTTAAGACAAATTAGGATAACATATGTACGGGTTATGAAGGAAACATTGCTAGGGCAAAACTAGTGGGTGGGGAGGTAGGGGATCAATAGATAGTTGCAGGAGGGAGAAGAGAAGTCATGAGGTAAAGACTTTAAGTTGAAAACTGAAGAGGCAGAGCAAATTGACAGGGCAAGGGAGGACTAAAGTTTAGGAAAGCAGTAAGAGAAAGCAGATTGACCAGTAGTAGATTTTCTAGAAGGAATAGTGAGGGAATGGGACGTTTATTGCACAGAGGATAGTAGGAAGTTGAGGGAGAGGACAAGAGTGAAGTAAGGTAGGAGGGAAGGGAACCAAATTAGATTTTAGATATAAAGGAGGCACAGTGGGAAAGATGCCTGGCATCAAGAGAGGGGATTGAAAGGGCAGAGTAGAGTGAGCAGTGGTGGGTACGTGGGGAACAATCTAAAGAAAAATGACAAAAAGAGTTGAAGAGGGGGTCCAGTCTGGCAAGGGAGGATTTGGGGGATCCACAATAGACTATGTCACCATAATCAAAAATAGGGAGGATCATACTTAAAACAATCCCACGGCAGACAGGAAACAGGATGCTTACTTTGTTCTTGTACAGAGCACCAAGCTTGGGATGAAGCTTTCGGTGTATGGCATCAATATGAACCAAGAAATGAAGATGATGGTCAAACCAAACCCTGAAGTACTTAAAAAAGGATACATCCTTAATAATAGCACCAACAAAGATGTGAAAAGAAAGGAGTGGATAAGTCTAGAAAGCCTTTAATGGGTGCCAAAAGTCATGGAGATTGTTTTTTTGACACTAAGGGATAGTTGGTTAGACCAGAACCAGTATTGAATATTGTCAAAATCCTGCTGAAGCTGTGAGGTAAGGTGATGGGAAGAGGAGCCTTTTGCAAAAGTAACTGTACTATCAGCATACATATGAAAGGATGCAGAGAAATAGACAGAAGGGAGGTCATTCAAGAATATGCAAAAGAGAATAGGACGCAGGACAAACCCTTGAGGGACACCTGAGCAGATTGGGAGTTGTGATGAAGTGAAGCTACCTATCTGGACAGCTTGAGAACTACTCTCTAGATAAGAACAAAACCAACTGACTACAGAGTCAGATAGACCCAGTGCTGTAAGCTTGTCCAAAGGAAGGGGATGTGCCACTGTGTCAAACGCTTTAGCAAGACCAACAAAAATGGGAGATGTAATCAGACCTTGATCAATACCACTGAGGATGGAGTCAATGTGAGTCATAGGGGGGGAAGTGGAGGTGGAGTAAGATTTCCTAAAACCAGACTGAAAGAGGGTGAAGAAGGTAGAGGAGTCAAAGAAGGTTGACAGTTTTGATAGTACAAGTTGTTCCTGTAACTTAGCTAGGGTAGGAAGCAGAGAGAGAGAGAGAGAGAGAGAGAGAGAGAGAGAAAGGATTTATTTATTTATTTAGTGATTCGGAAAAGACCTTTGAGCGCAAGCTCTTTTACAAAGGTTCCACATCATAGAGTGCAAAACAAAGTACAATAGGAGAAAGCAAAGGTACACTACAATGAACGATACAGCTTGGATTCAGAACTTACAAAATAACTCAAAACATAGGTACAAGTTAAATAACAAGAAAAACACTTTATGAGTATGGGGGGCGAATAGGCAGCCACGAAGTGCCTTGTCAGTAGTTCAGAGGGATGGGGATAGCTGGCAGTGGGGTGAAGAAAGGAGGTACGAGAGAGAGAGAGAGGTACATACTGTACTGCGGTGGAGGTGAAGAGTGGGGGAAGAAGGGCGATAAGGTATAGGGAGAAATGGTGGAGTGAGGGGAGGCTGAGCATTACCAAGAGAGGAGGGACCACTTTTAGGAATAGGAATAACCATGACCTACTTCCAAGCATTAGGGACAGTAGCAGAGGAAAAATAAAGGTTGACAAGCAGAGTATTGGCAGTGCAATGGCAGGGCTGAGAGAAGTAGAAGTTTGGGATCAAGGCCAAGAGCAAGCAAAGACTTAAGAGTAGCAGAGATAGTGGTAATAGAGAAGGAAAAAGAGAGATTTGAAGGAGAAGTAAGTTAGAGGGAAGAAAGTGGGGAAGAGGAGGAGGATGGGATGCTAGAGAGGGCACAGGTTGTAAAGTAGGAGTTAAAGGAAGAGGCAACGATGGAAGGATTAGAGATGAGGGAGTCATCAACCCTGAGAACAGGGGCAGGAGACTGGGTTGGAGGGGAGGACAGGGAATGGATAACCTTCTGGATCACAGAGGATAATTAATATTGTTCTGGAGTGTGGATGCAAAATACTCAGACATTGCAAGCCCTATGGTTTTGGCACAGGTATTGTGAAGGTGTTCAAGTTGTATGGCCTAATTCAATGTGAAATTCTGCAGTGCACATGGATTTTTAATCCCCTTAATACTGAGATGGCATTCCGCGCAAATACCAGTTAGAAAATCTAATTCTGGTTGAACACACATCTGTTCCTCCAGATAAGGACAAACTTCAGCCACAGGCATTTTTAGGTGCTAAAAATTATTGAGGGAGAGAAACTGGTTGAGAATTCCCGCAGCAGCTTACTCCTGACTAGTTCCAGCTTACACAGGATAGCCCTGAAAACAGGCTTTGCCTAGTGCCTTATTAAACTTGAAACTATATCTCAATACACAGGCCAATTTCTGAACTGTTCTCTTGCCATTTGCTTTATTAATGCTCTATATTTAGTCTCTGTGTGTTTTGTACTGTGACTGTCTCTCTGCAGTGTGTGTGGATTTGGCAGTTTCTGAATAGCGGCCTACAGTCTGTACAGTTTGCCTACAGTTCAGAAATAATTTTGTCTTTCCGGGGATGTAGCAGACAGTGCTGCTGGATCAGTATGTAGAAGACCTGGCAGAGAGTGCTGCTAGATGGCTGGATGGAGTAGTTTATTATTTGTGGAGATTTAAACACAGAAACATAAAAGTTGTCAACAGATAAGGACCACTTGTCCCAGCCGGTCTGCCCTTAAATCCCTACCTATAGTATCACTGGAGAACCTACTTGGTCTCTGGCTTACACCCCCCCATCTTGTTTCTAAGATTTCACTGTGTCTATCCTATGCATTCTTAAATCCTGTGACTGTTTTAGCCCCCACCACCTCTTGGGGGTTGTTCCAAGTGTCCACCACCCTTTCCATGAAGAAGCACTTCCTCACATTTCCCCTTAGCTCCCTCCCCCCAGTTTCATATTATGACCACTTGTCCTTAAGCATCTTCTCCTCTGGAAAATGCTCACCTTCCTGTACCTTGTTTATTCCTGTGAGGTACTTGAAAGTCTCTAGTCTCTATCATATCACCCTGTTCCCTCCATTCTTCTAGGGAGTACATATTTAAATAATTTAGCCTCTTCTCTTAGGGCTTTTGATGTAGGCCCTGCACCTTTTTGGTTGCCCTTCTTTACACCACCTCCACCCTATCTAGGTCATTTCAGAGATGGGGCCTCCAGAACTGTACACAGTACCCAAGGTTAGGGTCTCGCCAGTGATCTGAAAAGGGGTATTATTACCTCATTCCTTCTGCTGGTGACACCCCTCCCTATGCATTGGAGCATTCCGCTAGCCTTACCTACTACCTTGTTACACTGTTTAGCCACCTTTAGGTTATCAGAAATGATGACCTGCAGGTCCCTTTCCTGCTTTGTGACTGTTAATACCTCTCCTCCCAGTGGGTATGTTGCCCCCGGGTTTCTGTGCCCCATGTGCATGATCTTTTTTACATTCAAACTCAGCTGCCAAGCTGTTTGTTTGGTTAATCCTTTTGTTTTGTTTTTATATTTGATAGAAATGTCTTTATTTTTTGTGCAGTTATGGTGCAAATTACAGGATGGGAGTGGTCGCACCAAACTTACTGAATTTATATGATGTGATCACCACATGTGCCACAATGAATGGTAATGGGAGAGGGACATGTAGGGGGCAGGCAGGAGGGCAGGGGAACTGGCAGGAAGGGTAGTTGTGGACATGGTATGACAGCAGATAATAGCATCTCTTCCTCTATCTCCTCCATGGGTAGTGCCACCCAAATGAAAAGAAAATACAACTACAGTATTCCACTGCATTCATACACAGCTATGGAACTTCTCCTAAGATTCCACCTCCTCCATGGGTGCTACTGCCCAGGTAATACAATGATATAACTCTGCCCCTGCATTTACAGACAATTGTGGACCTCATCCTTCACTGTTGCCATCTCCTCCTCCTCCACCACCACCACCATGGGTGCTGCTACCCAGAAGGAGGGGTACGACTCTGCCACTGCATTTTCACACATAGCTGTGATCCTCCTCCACTGCTGCTACTGCTGCCACCTCCTCCTTTTCCAGAACCTCTGCTGTCACAGATGCTGCCTAGCAGAACAGAAGACCTAACTCTGCTACATCATTCACACAACTTTGTGGTCCTCCTCCTCCTCTTCCTCATCATTTGCTGGTGCACTCAGTCTGCTGTAGACTTCTTTGAACTTTGCAGACAAATCTACTTCATTAATTTTTTCATGATGCTGGACTAGGTGAGTGAAACTTTGAGAAGTTTTGCAAAGCTACTAACTTTGCACAAATTTTGCATATGAAGTTTCAATTTTATGCATCTCTAATGAGGACAGATAGGGCAGCAGATATGTTATAGTGTATGAGAGGATAATATCATCTGCTATAACATGATATATAAAATGACATGAAGTGTAGTATAGTATAGTGTAATACGATATAATATGATATACAATTATATGCTATATAAAAAGATAATATAATCTGACACAATATGGTACGATGTGATATGATTTGATATGATATGATATGATAAATGTTTGAAGGAGTGGTGCAGAGAGGAGGGTTTCGGCTACATTGGGGACTGGGATCCCACCTGCAGGGATAAAGGCCTATACGGGGGATAGCCTTCATCCATCTGGAAGGAGAAGCACAGTGCTTTGTGAGCAGTTTAAATGTCACATTGGCAAGCATTTAAACTAGCTGAGGGGGGTGGCAGAAGAAACCAAGGAGACATAAACTATCCATCCCCAGAGGCTGAAGTAATCAATAGAGAAAACCCTAAGGGAGGGAACTCCCTCAGGGTGTCTGATAGCAGCAATACCAGTGTGGGAGAAATAAAGTGGGATAGGAATGAAGGCAGAGGGAGTAAGGGGAGTAGGTAAAAGGGAATAAGGGGGGGAGGGCTGACAAGAAGAGTGGTAAAAGAATCTGGAAGGCCATGCGTGCAAATGCTCATAGTGTGGGAAATAAAATCCTTGACCTTGTGGCCATTATGGCGAAAGCTGACCTGGACAGTATTGCCATTACTGAGTCATAGTGCAGTGAGCACCATGACTGGGATATAGCAATACCAGGCTACACTGTGTTCAGGAAGGACAGGGAGAGTAAGAAAGGGGGAGGAGTGGCTCTTTATATAAGGGATAGAATAAAAGCAACAGAGGCTCAGGGAATACAGGGAAGGGTGGTGGCACTGTGGGTCATCCAAGAGACAGGGACTAGAACCACTATTGCACTGGCATGATCTACAGACCTCCAGCATGGGGGGGGGATGGCTAAGGTACTGGTGGAAGCCATCCAAAAGATGGCGACTAAGGGGAAGGTACTGCTGGTGGGGGACTTCAATCTGCTGGATGTGGATTGGAACATCCCAGCTGTAGCTTCCACTAGGAGCAGGGACATCCTGGACTCCCTGCAGGGGGGCATTCCTTGGGCATCTAGTAAGAAAGCCCACTCACAAGAAGCAATATTGGACCTGGTATTCATCAACAGGGACAGCACTGCAGATGTCTCAGTGGGTGACTACCTAGAGACCAGTGACTACCACACAGTGTGGTTCAGCATAACTACTGAGCCGGAATTGTACCACACAAAGGCGAGAGTCCTGGATTTCAGGAGGGCCAGCTTTACAATAATGGGGGAATGCCTCAGGGATGCCATGGAAGGGCCTCCTCATTTCTCTCCTGAATCTTCCATCCTCCAGTCTCAGACCATGTCCCCTTGTGTTCTTCCTTCCCTTTAACATAAAAATTCCCTCTGTACCAGTCTTGTTAATACCCTTCACATATTTAAAGGTCTCTATCATATCTCCCCTATCCCTCCTCTTCTTCTCCAGGGAGTACATGTTCAGTTCCCTTAGCCTTTCCTCGTAGGGTTTGTATTCCAATCCCAGGATCATCCTTGTAGCTCTGCGCTGGACCCCCTCCAGTAATTTAACATCGTTCCTTAAGTATGGGCAAAAGTAGGCAGCTCTTTATAGCTGCCTATTGACTTCCTGCTCCAATCTTTGCATCCACCCACCGTCCCCCACCTCAACACCATTTAAATGCTCTTGCTAAGCCTGCTTGCTGCCTCTGTCTGAGCCTCTCCCAATTTGTCCACACCTCTTAAAGTGATATAATCAATTTTAAATATGCTTCTGTTACTTTGCCATTTTCCTTTTTTCTCTCCCCTTAACTCCTTTTCCCTGCACTAAGTACTTTAATTGTAAGCTCCTTAACCTTGCTGTCTAAATATTTCCCCTGATAACACTATGGTGATTTAAGTCCCTGCTTCCTAGCTGCCATACAATTTTTTTTGCCTGGTACTTGCCTGTGCCTACAATCACCTTACTTCTTAAACATCTCATACCAGCTTGGGTACTTTGTTTACCCAGGACAAGGCAACCGTATTCAGTACTCCCTCATCTGCTCTGCTTGCCTGGCACTTTAAACCAAGCTACTAGACCAGGAAACACTTCTTCCTCTGTCACCTCTTGCTAGGATAGTACGAAAATGAATATACTCCTGACTACTCTCTTAATAGCATCCATGGTTGGCCAGATATTGGTAACAGAGTTCACTGCCTCTAAACTCACTATCGATCAGCAAAGCCTGTATTACTCCTCTACCACCCTAAATCCCTCTGACACCCCACATACAGTGATCAGCCACATACCAATATTTTCACCCTCAGTCATTCGTGTTCT
Source organism: Neoceratodus forsteri (assembly GCA_016271365.2). NCBI lineage: Eukaryota > Metazoa > Chordata > Ceratodontiformes > Ceratodontidae > Neoceratodus > Neoceratodus forsteri. The sequence goes on along the minus strand of CM028132.1, from coordinate 486,389,297 downwards.
ATTGTCTAACTACTAGCATCATTTGCTTGGCCTATTTGTTCATTCCATCTCTATCCAATTCCCTTCCGGGCCCCACCCCTCCTCCCCTCCCCTTCCCTCTCCCTCTTTTCCCTCTTGCTCCTTGCTGGTGATGTAGAAACAATCCTGGGCCCCACAAATATACATATTGACCACTCTGACAACATCTGGGTAAAACAAGCTGGACTCAGGGTCACCCACCTAAATATCTGTAGCCTCCCATCTAAGCTCCCAGAGCTTGAGGCTTGGATGTCCCTGTATCATCCTCATGTGTTAGGCCTCTCCGAGACCTGGTTAAAACCTTACCACACTGATGCTGCCTATAAACTCCCTGGTTACTCTCTCCTTTGACTGAACAGATCAGGAAGAAAGCGGGGTGGAGGAGTTGCACTGTATGTTCAAGACCATATCTCTGCCACCTCCTTCGGCTGCTCTACCCCCCCCCATGTGAATGGCTTCTGGCTGAGATTATCCTGGTGCATCCAAAAATACATCTTGGGTGCTGTTATAACCCCCCTCAGGAGGCATCCCAGGCCCAACTAACTACCTTGATGACTTAGGTGATCTCTCTCATTCCAGAGAAACCATAATTCTCTGTGAGTTTAACCTTAACTGGTTAGTGCTCCTCAGCCTGAGTATGTGAACTTACTAAAAACGCATCTCTTGGAGCAAGACATTTCCTCCCCAACCAGGCACACCTCCCATTCCTTAAACCACACCACAGTTGACTGGCTTGCCACTAACTGGGTAGACATGATCCTCCAGGTGGTCACCGTGTCTGACTCTATTAGTGACCATACCCCAACGTACATTGTTTTGGGCTCCAAAGCAAATCGGCCCCCACCTAAATATCTGTCATTTAGAAATTTAAACTGCCCTGATATTGCACCTGTCCTCAGGGATGCAGAGGATATCAACTGGTACGATCTCTATCTGCACAAGGATGTCTCAGCTACAGTTGCTTCTCTCTCTGCTACCCTCCGAAAACTGCAGGAAAAACATTTCGCCCTCACAACCAGGAGGATTGGGGGGGGCAGAAACCATTGGCTATCAAAGAAACTCCTGGCACAAATGAAGGATAGGGATAGGGATAGTAAATGGAGAGCCTTTAAATCATCCCCCTCTCCACAACTCTGGAATATGTATAGAAAACCGTGCAATTCCTGCAAACAGGTGGCAAATTCCCTAAAGCGCACATTTTACTGCGGCCAGCAACAAGCTTCCCTTAATAATCCTCGTATTTTCTGGACCTCCTTAGAGTCGCTGCTAAACCCCAAGGAAAATAAACAAATTTCTCAACTCTCATCCCCCTTGGGCCTTGTCTCTGACCCGGTTATGTCTATAGATACCTACAATAAAATGTTCACTGACCTTTTCTCTCCCCTCAATAAGCTTCCCCCTCAGCCTCCCCCAACCTAAAGAAGCAACCAAACCAAGTCCCCAATGCTTTAAATGACACCCTGCCACCCCTTTTCTATTTGAAGGCCAGTGGGCAGAGAGTCATTACTAAGCTCCTAAAGAATTTACCAGCCAGAGGCAGCCCTGGCAGTGATGGGCTGTACCCCATTTTTCTCAAGATTATCTCCCCAGCCATTGTTAAACCACTTACCTACATATTTAACCTGGCCCTCTCATCATCCACTGTGTCTGATGCATGGAAAGTTATATAGGTGGTACCTGTCTTCAAAGCAGGTGATCCCCTCTCCCCTAAAAACTATAGACCCATCTCATTTCTCCCACACCTCAGGAAATTATTGGAAAAAATCGTCCACCACCAGCTATTGAAACATTTACAGAAATATAACCTCCTATGTCCCCTCCAGCATGGTTTCCAGAAGCATCACAGTACCTCCTCTGCACTAGCCCTCTTCTCTGATCATATCCTAACAAATATGGATAAGGGCAAGGCCACTGGAGCGGTGTTTGTGGACCTATCTAAGGCCTTTGACCTTGTTGACCACCATCTTCTACATTCCACAATACTTCAGTTTGGCTGCTCCCCTGATTCTACGGAGTGGTTCTGCACTTATCACTCCAGCAAATCTCAGGCTGTCCAAATAGGTAAAGACTTTTCTGCTACCCTACCTATCCATATGAGAGTTCCCCAAGGTTCTATACTTGGCCAGTTACTTTTTTCCATGTTCATCAATGCGCTCCCTGCTGACAGCCTAAACTGTCATGCCCGTCTTTATGCAGATGACTTAGTCCTCTATCACAGCAATAAGTCACTTGATTTCATCTCATCCGCCCTCTCGTGTAACTATGCCTCTGCACATCATTGGTTCCTCTTCAGTAGGCTCCTAGTCAATGAAAAAAAGACAAAGGCTATGCTCTTTGGCTCAAAACCTTTCCTTGCCAAGGTCACTAAAACTACTTCCTCCCTCCTGGTATGTACCCCAGCTGGCACCCGCCCTCAAAAATGTCCCCTCTTTCAAGTACCTAGGTGTTACCCTTGACCCCTCACTAACCTTCTCTGACCACATAAACACTGTGCAGAAAATACACCAAAAACTAGGTGCTGCTTGCCGTATTAAGCAGCTTCTGTCCCCTGAAGCTCGTCTTACTATTGCACAAGGTAACCTATTGCCCATTCTTGACTACTGCTCCTCTACCTATTCCTCTGTGTCCTCCGCCCTACATTCTCGACTAATCACAACTTACAACTCCATCTGTCGCTTTGTTCTTCAAGCCCCCTACTCCACCCGGTTCACTCTACCAGTCCCTAGGTTGGTTCCCTCTGCAAGGTTGCTTTGAGTATGCTATGGGCTGTGTTGTGGACAATGCATTCAAGTGCAACCTGATGACCCCCTATTCCCCATTGCTCACTCACTGGACTGCCTCCAGGTGCCTCAGGATATCCTCAGTCCCTCCCCTGGAAGTATCACATGTCTCCACTTTAATGGGAACTAATGCTTTTTCAGTCTCCCAACCCCACCCTATGGAACAGTCTACCACTGCCTATTTGCTTGTTCCCCTTCCACCTGTCCTTCAAAATGAATCTAAGAGCCTGGCTCCTATCTGAATCCCCATGCAACAACAAGTAGTGCCCACAAACTGCCCCATGTGCTATGTATCTCTGTCCTATCCCATCTTGACCTCCTAGCTGTCTCTGGTTTCCTTTCTTCTTGACCTACAAGGTCTTCTTATCAAGTCTGTCTGTTAGTCTATCAGCCAGTTCAGGAGAAATGGATGTTTTGCTTCTAATTATAAAAGTTACTGCTTGTTATTTTTGTACCATTTATCCTCTGTAATTGGAATTGTTACTGCTGCCTCAGCTCAATTTACATTGTACCCATATGCATCCCTTATTGAGGTTTTTGTACAGACATGTCTGACTCATGTTTTGACCTTTGTCTATTGTTCATCACTGTGTAATAACTACTACTGTCTATAAAAATTTACGGCTGTTGAACTATGTTGGTGCCACCTTGTGGCCTGGGTCATGTCTAAAAATGGTCCATTGGATCAGCACACTTATCCGGTTAACAAAGACATAAATAAAATACATTTTTTAAAAAGTACTGTACACAGTACTCCAGGTGTGACCTCACCAATGACCTGTACAGTGGCAGGATTACCTCCCCTCTCCTGGAGGCGATACCTCTAGCAATATACTCCAGCTTCTTATAGGCTTTAGCTGCTGCTTTCCTGCACTGTGCTGAGTGGTTCATTTGCCCAGTTATTATCACCCCCAGATCTTTCTCCTCCTCTGTACTTACTATCTGCACCCCTCCCAACTGGTAACACCTCCTTGGGTTCCTTTCTCCCATGTGCATAACTTTGCATTTCTTTGCACTGAACCCCAGTTGCCATGTGTCTGACCAGCACTCAAGTTTAATCAGATCTTCCTGCAGCCCCTGTCACCCTACTGTGCCATCCACTACTGCCCCAATCTTTGTGTCATCTGCAAAAGGGCTATCTTTTTCTTAATGCCATGTGAGATGTCAGTGATGAAAATGCCAAACACTGTGCCCAGTACCAAGCCTTGCGACACTTCAGTAGTCACAGCCCTTGGAGCTGAGAGTTCCCCTCCCACCACCACCCTCTGCTGCCTCCATTGCAACCAGTTCTTGACCCAGTTCACCATCTTTACTCCTGTCCCCTGGTATCCTGAGTTGCTAATCAGCTTCCCATGTGGCACTGAATTGAAGGCCATGCTGAAATCCAGATACAGAACATCCACCACCTGGCCCTTGTCAAGTGCCCTTGTCACCCAGTCATAGAAGTCCACCAGGTTTGTCTGGCAGGATCTGCCAGAGACTAACTCATGTTGCTTTCCACCCAGTAGACTATTCCCTTCAAGAAAGGTTACCAACCTCTCCTTAAGGATCATCTCCATTAACTTCCCTACAGTGGATGTAAGGCTTACTTGTCTATAGTTGCCTGGATCATCCTTGGGACTGCTTTTGTGGAGGGGCACCACATACACCACCCTCCAGTCCTGGGGTTTACACCCTGTCCCCAGACAGATATTGAACAAGTTTGCTAATGACTCTCCCAGGATCTCCCACAGCTCCTTCAATACCCGGGGGTGAATGCCATCTGGGCTAGGTGCCTTATCCACCTGCAGTGCCCTTAGGTCTTCCAGTACCCTGCTCACTGAGATTACCCTATTAGTTATCTCTGGTCCCCCATGCCTATCCTTTCTATTCCCTGAGGCAGTGACTCATCCTTTACCTTAGTAAATACAGAATATAAGTATTCATTGAGCTCATCTACCTGATCTGCCCTTTTCTCCACCCACCCTCCATCCCTTTTGATCCTTACAATTTGATCCTTGCAGTTCCTTCTCTCCCATACGTTCCTATACACTCCAGGATGCTGGGATGTATAGGAAGGAGTATTGACAGCAGAAGCAAGGAGGTATTACTACCTCTCTATAGATCACCGGTGAGGCCATACCTGGAGTACTGTGCCCAGTTCTGAAGTCCTCACCTAAGGAAAGACAAGGACAGGCTAGAGACAGTGCAATGTAGGGTGACAAAAATAATTCAGGACCAGCAAGGCCGATCTTATGAGGATCAGCTCAAGACACTGAACATGTGCTCACTGGAGACCAGATGAGAGAGAGGAAATATAATCGAGATCTTCAAATTCCAGAAAGGAATGAGCCCGGTAAACTTTGAGGAATTAATTAGCATAAGTAGTGGATCAAGAACATGAGAGTATGAGTGGAAACTGATGGGGAGAGGAGATTCAAGAGGTAAGTTAGAAAGTTTTATTTTTATAGGAAGGGTGGTAGAGCCATGGCACTCTCTGTCAGCTGATGTGGTGGGTGCCAAAACTATCAATGGTTACAAACATGGCTGGAACAGAATGAAGGGCTTAGTGGTTGCTCAGGATGATGGAATGATGGCAGGCAGCTTGGAGGCAGATAACATGGGTTAGAGCCCTGTATGGACAATAGGTCCCGGGTTTGTTATGGTTTATGGGCAGACTATATGGACTATCAGTCTTTTTCTGGCGTCATTGTATATGTTTCTAAATTTGCCATCATGCCTCTCAGCCAGTTTAGCTCTATTGGTCTGGAAGCTTCACTCCCCTTCCAGTGGCCTAGAACAGGATTTCCCTATTTGAGAAGTCACCCCAACATGTCCTGAGCTGTTCCATGCCAAATTTCCCCCACTGCCGAAAAAGGTAGAGTCATAAATTAGGAGGTGGATGGGCCTGTCCCATCTCTCCTGGGAAGATGATGATTCCCCCAAAGTTCTTATGTTTATTCAGTCTTTTCCCCTTCACATTCCAGAAGCTTCTTTAAACAGTGGATGATAACCCTTACCTTATGGATTTGAGCCAATAAAGCTCCTAGAATAAAGTACTAACAATGGACACTGCCATATACTAAAGGGGGTCAGGAGCTACCATACCTTAGGTTATACTACTGGGCAGCCCAGCTTAGCTCTCTTTGGCCCTGGTTTAACTGAATGGCATCCAATCTTCAGTAAGAATAGAAAAAGCTCAGACTGGTAGGAACAGACTGACAGATGTTTTATTTACAAATTGAAAGGTCTGGGAATCATACCCCATCTTTGTCATAGTTGGTGCAAAGTCCACTGTTTCCATAAGTTGTTGCAAGGGGTGATGGTTCTTGCACCCTTGTGGGGTCATGACCACAACTAAAGGCCTTTTAGGATAAAGGCTTCCATGTACGGTGGTGAGGTATTGAGTAACCTGTGCATTAATTTGAAGAAAACAAATTGTTAATGTTTGCACAGCTACAACAAATACTTCCCTTTCCCATTCCCATTTCACATCTGTTTACATGTTTTCAATTAAAGCCCTACTTGGATGAATTGTCTTCTGTAGATGGTGTACTAGAACCCAATGGGGTAGGCACAGGACTCATTTCCCAATTATACTTCATGTCAATTCAGCACTATGAGGTGGTTGTGCTCAATATAGAAACAAGTGATCCTAATTGCTAAGTACAGAGTGGAAGAGGGAGAGGGCATTTTCTAAATCATTGGCTATAGCAAGTAGGGATCAATAGACATTCCAAAGCTCCTCTAGGAGGGAAGACAATTTCAGGGACCTGAATGACTAAGCCTGGATATACTTTGGAGGAACCTCAAAGCAATGAATTTAAAAGACACAATAGATTATCTGATGATCACTGAGTAAATCTGGTAGGGTGACATCTGAGATAATGCAGTGAGGATGACAAAAGAGGACAAAATTAATTAGACTGGTTACATGAATGAGGGCTCAAATGTCAAATGGGCTCGGAGATGTGCTGCAAGAGATTGAGAGTTGATTTTCTAGGTGAGAGGTTTGTAGGAGAGGGAGAACCAATTGATACTGAGACAGGTTTGACTTGGGGAGAGATAGATTCTGCCAACAAGTATGGGGAGTGATGAGGAGAAGGAGTGGTCACACAAGAGAAGCTCTTGAAAGGAGGGAAGGGTCCACAGACACAATAGAGCGCAGGTAAGGTTGAGGTGAATGTAAATGGCCACACCACCCCCTCTCTTACCATGGTTCTGCCTGTGGACTATGCATCCGAGAATATCAATGTCGGCATAACTGGCACTGAAACAGAAATAGGATTTAGGACCCTGTTCTGGGGATGGAAATCACTTGTTGTTAGGAATAGGCCCATGATTGGTTTTCAAATGTAAGTGATTGCTTTTCTTTGGAGTTTTAGTCCTAGAATGTCTTCTGTGTCAATAAACATGGTGGAGGACATTGGGGACTTCTTGAAGAGCCAATTGACAAAACTTGAACTGGGGTCTACTTAAAGCAAGAAGCAAAAGGGTGGGATCTTAGCAGCAGCTGGTGGAAACGTGTTGATTGGCATGAAAAAATCAATTAAATCAGATCTTAAATGAAGTTTGCAATGTGTTTGTTAATTTTAGGACACCTTCCTCAGCAGTTAGAACACTGGTCTATGAAGCAGAAGATACTTGGAGTTGGCACGGGGTCATAATGTCATGGTCAAAACCACGCACATCAACAATGCCACACGCAAAGCAGTGTGCAGCAAAACAATGTTGGCACAGCACTTCAACCACCACAAAAATATTGCACACCGGAGGAATATCTTAGTTTTTGCAGCTGGCTCTACCCCCTGCACCCCCCACACCCCCTGGACTAATTATAATCAACTCCGGGAGCTGTGGACTTCAGGGGGGAGAAATAAAATTGGACAGGGAACATTTTTGTTGTGTGCAGGAAAAAAAATAACAAATGCTGGCAGCAGTCCAACAGAGAGGAAGAAGGGAAGGGATAGAATGAAGACTAGTTGAAGTTTGAAGTAAAAGTAATGCCTTGCTGACTTGTAACTGTTTTAGAAATTAAGTACAAAAGCTAGATACATAGCAAAACAGTGTAAATTACATACTCTGAGCCCTATGCTCAAAGGGCCCCTGGCCCTATACATCATGATATGTGGTACACTGGGTTGGGATATGCATATCCTGGGTGTCCAACAGACACATGTGGTTGTATGAATGTTCACCCACTGCGCATCCCTCTGCAGGGTCATCTGCACCATATCCCACACAAATGTGTGACCAGTCCAGGCAGGGGTGGACTATGGGCATGCCCACATAGAGTAGGCAGAACATAGCGTATGCAATGCCAGATACCTCTGCCAGGCCGATGTCGAGAGGACTGTCCATTATACCAGACAAAGGGCTGCTATAATGGGTGTGCCCTCTCAGACCAGTATCTAGTCCTCTGCATGGTACCCCAAGGCCTCAGATCCTGACCCCCTACATGTTACAGAGGGCTGGGGAGGATGATGACCACTAGGCACAGTTTTAAGCAGCAAGAAAGACAAAAGTGAGCTATAGGGGATATGGCAGTCTGTACATGAGCAGCAATGTCCCCTGGTCCCATGGTCCCATAGAGCAAGGGATCAACTGTGGGACTGGTCAGGGCTTTCAATTGCAAGCTCACAGTCTGGTCCAACTCTAGCTCTCTAGCTGGTCAACCCCATGTGCAGAACTACTTGGCTGCATTAAGTGACCGAGGGTCATACATTCCTACCACACATATCTGGACAGGGACATGTAAGCAGAGTGTAATTGTATATTGTGGTACATGCCCTTACCAGCATGTACAAGGCCCAGTAGTGCAGACAGTATGGATTAGTGGTTAAAGGCACTGAACTGCAAGTCAGGAGACTTAGAGGCATGCAGACCTGGGTTTGAATCTCATCAACCCCCACTTGTGTATGGTGTGATCCTGAGCAAGTCACTCAACTTGGGGACACACTGAGCGATGATCAAGAGGAGCAGAGGGACTGGCAGGCCACATTGGTGGGTTGCTTTGATTGCTTTGCAACTCCTGGGGGACTGAGATGGCTGCAGCGGTGGTGGTAGAAGAGCTGAAATCGGGAGCAGTTTGCAGCCGGGGATGGACACAATCGGTGGCAAGGAGGACTTTTGGTTTGAGCTGCTGCTGGGGCAGGTGCACAGTAGGAAGCAAGGGTGCCATTTTATGAACTTGCAGGTGGGCCTATTAACTCATTCACACCACAAGAGCTCTTTAAGACTTCCACCACTTCTGCCCTGTATACTCTTAGCACTGCATCCTGGACCTTTCTAAGCAAAATCAAGCCATAATCAGCATGCCACAAACAAATGTGACTACCTCTTGAACCGTAAGTGCTACACCCAAAGTATGAGTGGCAAAGTTGTTCAGCACAATGTTACCTTTCCAATGATGCTGTGCAATCAGTTGTAATCTATTTAGTTTTTATTTTATACTAGCTGAAATACCAAACAACTGATTTTTTTCAGATTTTTTTTCAAGGTGCTTAGGTGACGCATGAGAGACAAATGTCAGCCATGCACACCATACCTTAAACAAATGCAAATAATTTCTAAAGTATATGTGGTGGACAAAAAGTATCAGTGGCAAAATTGTTCAGCACAAAATAACCTTTCTAATGGTGCTATGCAATCAATTGTAATCCATTTAGTTTTTATTTTATAGTAGCTGAAGTACCAAACAACTGTGGGTTTTTTTCAGATTTATTCAAGGTGCTTAGGTGAGGCTTGAGAGACAAATGTTAGCCATGCACACCATACCTTAAACAAATATGAATAACTCCTAAAGTATACATGATAGACACAAAGTATCTGCAGCAAAATTGTTCAGAGCACAATTACCTTTCTAACGGTGCTATGCATTCAATTCTAAGCAATTCGGTTTGTTTAATAGTTAGGTAAAAACTGCTGACTTCCTCAGACGTTTCTAGGCCTGAGTGAAAGTCAGTTGAGTACATCTACAGGCATTATTGTCCTGAGTGGCTATGCTTTCAGATGCCGCCTACAGACGTCTCTAGGCCTGAATGAGTTAAGGGATGAGCCCAGCCACTATTTGGACACACTGAGCGCTGATCAAGAGGAGCAGGGGGAAAAAGGAGGTGACATGGAGTCAAGGAAGCAGTGTCCTTCGAGGGAGGGGGGATCCAGCAGAGGGAAGGGGTGGAGGCTATGAGCTCACTCGATGAAAAAGGAGTTGACATGGAGTCAAGAAAGGGGGGTCCTTTGAGGGGGGGAGTATCATACTGGTAAAAGGCCCAAAGGTAAAGGGGCCCTGCAGGTAGGCATGGTAGGGGCAAGAGGATAGGGGATGAGGTAGGTGGGGGTGATGGTGATAGGAGTGCAGTGTGGGGGGAGGGTCTGGTGGGGTAGGGGCTGGAAGGGGAGAGGAGGTTGGAGAAGAATGATTGACTGGGGTAGGGAGTGGGGTGGAGACTAAACTGAGGGGAGCCAGGGAACTCATTATAAAAGCCACGGCAAGAGGGGTAGGGCAGCAAGGAGCTCTATTGTAGAGGGTTCGGAGGGAATACAGGGGGAAGTAATCTTGGGGAGAGGAGAGGTGTCAGGGGCTGGAGGGGGAGTCCAAAAAGGAGGTGAAACCAAGCCCAAGGGGGACACTAAGGTACTCTTGTTGGGGGACTCAATGATCAGGTGTATTCATTGGGAGGGGCTGAGAGAGGAAAAGTCCAGTCCAGTTAAGGTAGTGGGTATTTCCGGTCTGACTGTGCATAGGGCAAAGTTCAAGGTGTATGAGCTGGTGAGGGACTGTTGTGGATCACTGGACTTCCTGTTGCATTTGGGGACAAATGATATTGAGGGGAATAGTGTACTGGAAATTCAGCCAAGGTTCCGAGAACTGGCCAGAGTCTGTCCTGATAATAATTGCACAGTCTCCTTCTCAGAAATCCTGCCAGTGCCAAGGGCCACAGTGGAGAATAAACAGAAGATCAGAGAGACAAATGACTGGCTCAGGCAGTGGGGTGAAGCAAGTGAAACTGAGGTGTTGGGAGACTGGGGGGGAGTTTGGGAGGACAAAGGACTGTATGCCTGGGATAGGTTTCACCTAAATCCGGTAGGAAAGGAAGTTCTCAAATGGGGGATGGTGTATTTCATTCAGGCTAGATGGGGTTTAGACTTGTGAAGGGGGGACAGTTGAAATGCGGGGCTGGTCCAGCCTTCCATATTACAGGTAGAACTGGCCCTCCACTCCAAAAAGGGGGGGTGAAGGGTACCATGGAAGAGGGAGGTGGATGTATGTATGAAGAATCAAGGGAAGATATGGCCAATGGGGGTGGGGATATAGGTTGGAGGGTGGTTTTAATAAATGCCAGGAGCCTGGGGAATAAGAATGCTGGAGTTCCAGGCCATGCTGGTTGAGAGTGGGGTAGATCTAGCAGCGGTCATTGAAACTTGGTCCACCCCGGGCCATGACTGGGATCTTAATCTGAGTAGGTACCTTGTGCTTAGGAAGGACAGAATGGTGGGTAGAAGGGGAGGAGTAGTATTGTTCATTAATAATAATAATATTAAACTTTATTTTTAAGCACCTTTCAAAATATCAAGGCACTTTGCAATCATAAAAACATAATTCCATAAAACAATGACCACGATAATATATAACACAACAGCTCCAAACACCAATGAGTCACTTGTAGACCTGACACCATAAAAAAGTTTTAAGCACCTGTTTAAATCCCCCCAAGGTCACGCATTCCCGAAGCTGATGGGGTAGAGATTTCCAGAGGGTAGGGGACACAAACATTAATGCACGGGCCCCAGAAGGTTTCAAAGTCACCCTCGGAACCTCCAGCAACCCCTCGTCAGCCAAACGGAGCTGTCACACAGGGCTGTAGAGAATTAGAAGCTCTTTCAAGTAGTCAGGACCAAGTCTGTGTAGGGCTTTATAAGTCAGTAAACCAACTTTAAAGGTGATCCACCACTGAATTGGCAGCCAGTGCAGATCGCGCAGCACTGGGATAATATGCAAAGCCTGAGACAACCCCATCAACAATCATGTGGATAAGGATAACATCAAGATTATTAGAGTGGAGGAAGCGGAAGGCAGTGTGGAGGCCTTGTGGGTTACCTTGTGAACCCCCGTGGGAGGAAGGATTAAGTTGGAAGTGGTATATAGGCCCCCAGGGCTGGTGGAGGACCAGGAGGAGTGCCTGCTGGCTAACATTAGGGGTCAGTGTGGACTGGAAGGGGAAGGAGTGGTGTTGATGGGGGACCTTATTATGCCGGCTACCGATTGGGGAACCATGACGTCCACTGTGATCAGGGAGCAGAAGCTGCTGGATGGCTTCCTGGACGTGTTCCTCAATCAGCAGGTGATGGACCCAATGAGGAAGGGTTGTATCCTGGATGTGGTTTTGGCAGATGGGGATCTTGTATAGGATCTGGTTGTGGAAGAACCCCTGGCTGGAAGCGATCAGGACACAGTCTGGTTTTGGCTTAATTTGGGGGGGGGTTGTTCAAGGATGATGATAGTTGATTTTAGGGGGGCAGACTTTAGGAGCATGGGGAAAATTCTCAAGTGGCATTTGCAGGGAGTTAAAACCAGTATGTACGTAGAAGGCAGGTGGGAGATCATAAATCAGGGGCTACAGAAGGCCACTAGGACCTGTGCAAGGCTGAGGCACAAGGGCGGTAGGTCTTATAAACCATACTGGTGGACCAAGGAGGTCCAGGAGGCAGTAAGGGAGAAGAAGGCTGCCTACAGTAGGTACAAAAAAATGAGAGGAGAGAGGGATAGGGAAAACTATCGCCTTGCAGCCAGGCAAGTCACCAGAGTGGTGAGGGGGGCAAAGGCCTGGAAAGAGCAGAGGCTGGCACAGGGGATACAAGGTGGGGAAAAGGGGTTCTTTAGGTATATTGAGGAGAGGAGGAAGGTCAAGGGCCAGTTCAGTAGGTTGAGGTCAGCCGGGGGTGGGTGGGTGGAAGAGGCTGGCGAGCAGGCGGAGATACTAAATGAGTACTTCGCCTCAGTTTTCACTAGGAAGGAGGCTGGTAAACTCCCAAAAAGGGGGTGGCAGGACACAGAAGGGGCAGCAGACTTGTTTATGGGGTACCTGCTGAAGAACAAGCCACTGGGGGAGGTAGTCCAGGGGTGGGACATCAGGCAGGTTCTGCTAAATGGGGGTAGGGACAGATGCTGATATTCCTATCAGTTGTGTGTGGGAAGCCCTTAAGTCCCTAAAAAATGACAAAGCTCTGGGACCTGACACTATGCATCCCAGAGTACTGTGGGAGTTGGTGGATGTTTTGGCAGCACCACTGGTGGATCTCTTTAACACGTCACTGCAGATAGGGAAGGTGCCAAGGGACTGAAGGCAGGTGCGTGTTGTGCCCATCCATAAAGGGGAATCGAGAGAAGAGCCAGGAAACTATAGACCCGTCAGTTTGACGTCGGTGGTGGGGAAGATGATGGAGCATACTGGGGGGGTTCTTGGAGGAGATGGGTTACCTGGATGACCAGCAGCATGGGTTTGTACCAGGTAGGTCATGTCAAACTAACCTTGTTGAATTCTATGAGTGGGTGACATCAGCACTCAATAGGAGGAGACCAGTGGATGTGCTGTTCCTGGAATTCAGCAAGGCATTTGATTTGGTCCCTCATAATGGCCTACTGGAGAAGCTGGGGAGGATGGGGTAGGCCCTTTGATGGTTAGGTGGATTGGAAATTGGCCTTCTGGGCACACTCAGAGAGTAGTAGTCAGGGGGAAGTTTTGTCTCCTAGGGAGGGCATAAGTGGGGTCCCACAGGGATCAGTTCTGGGACCGCTCCTGTTTAATGCCTACATCTCCGGTATCAGAGAAGGTGTTGTGTGTGAAAGGAGACTCTTTGCAGACGACTCTAAGCTGGGGGCAGTGGTGGAAGGGGAGGAGGGAAGATTGGCCCTGCAAGGGACCTGGATACTCTGGACAGGTGGACTTGCACCTGGAAATTGAAATTTAACTCTTCCAAGTGCAAGGTGCTACATCTAGGGCATGAAAACCCCAACTATGTGTATATCCTTAGGGGGATGAGTTGCAGGCCACAACAGGGGAATGAGACCTGGGAGTCCTGGTGGACATTAACATGAATAATTCAGAGCAGTGCAGGAGGGCAGCGGTCAGGGCAAATAGGATGCTGGGCTGCTTCACTACAGTGATTACCTCTAGGAGCAGGTAGGTGATTTTGCCACTGTACAGCAGCCTGGTTAGACCACATCTGGAGTACTGTGTGTAGTTCTGGAAGCCGCACCTAAGGAGGGACATCCAACTCCTGGAGAGGGTTCAGAGGAGAGTGACCAAAATGATCCTTGGCCTGGGGAATAACACATATGAGGAGCATCTAGGGGAGCTGACCCTGTTCTCTCTGGAGGAAAGGAGGGACCGGGGGGACATGATAGAGGTCTTCAAGTACCTCAAGGGAGTAAAGAAGGTAAATAGAGATTGGATCTTTCGGCGGAAGGAGGGTGGAATCACCAGAGGACACAGCTGGAAGATTGAGGGGGGAAGGATTGGGGGAGGAGGAGGAGGTACTTCACAGAGAGAGTGGTGGATCAGTGGAATACGCTGCCCGGGGAACTGGTACAGGCAGCTATGGCAGATGGGTTCAACAGAGGGTGGGACAGATATAGGCAAGGGTTGAAGCAGATAATGGCTTACCTGGGGGGGGTGAGACTGGGGGATGGAGTAACAGTGGAAGGAGCCAGGAAAATGGCTATGGTATCAAATCAGGGTGCTGACGCACGAGCAGATTTGATAGACCAAGAGGCCTACTCTGCTGGTGTCTAGTATGTTAGTATGTTAGTGTATAGGGTCCACTGTGCATAAACTGCTCTGTGTGAATCAGTAAATGCATGTCAGCCAGAGATTTACCAATTTCCAGCAAGCAGTTCACAGTTATCGCCATTAGAACTCAGTTACAAAAAATTCCCCCAAATTTTAATATCAGAACCTTCCATTTTTTACTACTGAAGGCAAGTTCATTCACAAGGGATCCTGTGTTCATAAGCATTATCTGTTATAGTAGCTTGTACCTGCCATGAAGTCACAATCTTAGCTTGGGACATCACAACCTGTTACCATGGCAATTATTCCAATGTCACAAGCAGAGGATTACAACTTCAGAGTTGGAAAAGCAGCAGGAAAAATTGAGGTCTAAGGGGGTAAAGACCCTGTTTTTATGCAGATGTGTTCTGTAGCAAAGAATGGAACATGCAGAAATTCAGTTTTTGGGGGGATCATTTGAGATTTATATTTTGAAAGTGCCAGCAACAATTGTTTCGCAGAAACCTGAACAATTACTGTAATATAGTAACTTCACGGATGAAGTTCTCAGGGCAATGGACAAAGGGATACCCACTGGTGCAGTCTTTATAGACTTATCCAAGGCATTCAACCTCATCGACCACAACTTGCTGCTACAGAAGCTGCAAAATATAGGCCTAGACAATCATGCCCTGAAGTGGCTTGGGAGCTACTTATCAGGCAGGGCACAGAGGATCTCATGGAAAGGGACCATGTCAGACCCGCTACCCCTAAACCAGGGTGTACCTCAGGCTCAATTCAGGCCTCCTGTTTTCCTTGTTTACAACAGCCTGCATACCCACTGCGAGGAGGCTCGGTTGTGCAGTATGCTGATGATACTGTCATCTTCCGACCCCTGCGTGACGTGGTTGCCCTAGGCCCTCTACTCCAAAAGGATCTCACTTCACTAGAGACTTGGCTAAGTAGGAACAGAATGGTACTAAATGCAGACAAGACCAAGGCAATGCTATTCGGGCCAAGATCCCTGGGATTTGACAGCTCCTCATCCCTCTCCTTAACCTCACTCTCTGGTAAAGCCATTAACGTAGTCCTCTCCCTTAAATACTTAGGTCTCACGTTGGATCAGAATATCACATACAAGGAACACGTGGACCTGGTCACCAGGACCCTACATCGGAAACTTGGCACTCTGTACCGACTCAGGGACCAACTCATCCCTGAAGCCAGGCTCTCCATAGCTACCAGCGTCCTTCTACCCAACCTGACCTTTGCAGCTCCTATTATACAGGGCATGGCAAAACAAGAGATTACCAGGATGCAAACCCTATATAATAAAATATCTTGTTTTGCAATCTTAGACCACCCGAGACGTCACCACTGTGACACTTTGGCCAATCTTCATTGGCCCACATTGGTCACCCGCCTCCAACACCCCTTGCTTGTCCAGGCCTACAAGCTTCTCAAACCCCACGCTCCGCCAAGCATTGCTGGGACCATAACCCTCAAACACAACCCAAGGAACCTAAGGACCTCAGATAGAACGCTATTAGAAGTCCCTAGGGTAAGGACAAATGCAGGCAGAAGATCTTTTTCCTCCCAAGCAGCCTGCCAATGGAACAAGCTCCCTCCCCAGGTCCAGGCCTCCTCTTCACTCATGAACTTCCGCACCAGGCTTAGGTCCCATCTGCTGACCTCATGCACATGCCACTGTCATGGCACTTAAAGATCCTAAGGTACTCCCCTCGTCTCCAACTCCCATCTCCTAGCTTAACCTTCCTACTACCTACCTTATACAGACTGCTCGCCAGAGGCCACGTGTAACCCCTGAATAAACTATATGCAAAGTACTACCAATTGCTTACATGTCATGATGATAACCATGCCTGTACCCATGTCTGCATCCACTGCTTTTCTTTTACCATGCCTGTAAGCCATGCCTGTATCCACTGCTTTTCTTTTACCATGCCTGTAACCATGCCTGTATCCACTATTTTTCTTTATTGTAACCACCTCATGATGTAACTCACAATGCCTCAAATGTTCCTTATGTCCTTGTTCATTCTTATAACTTGTATTGTTATCCCGGATCGCCCCCGAAAAAGGGACCTTCGGGGCTCAGTGGGTCTACCTGGTCACCAAAAATTTAATAAATAAATAAATAAATAAATAAATATAGTCATAGTCACACACCAGGACACACACACCACCCATGTCTGTCTTTGGTATTAAATGTAACTGTTGCCTTTGTGTCAAAATGGAATGTTGAAAGATTTGTGGCACATTTAAAAGCAAGCAATTTTCATTGTGTACCATCTGTGCTAGTTTTTAATCTTCTGCATGCATATTTCGAGCATTGGGGCATATACCGGGCTTAGGTTACCTTTAGTTAGTTCACTTAACCAACAGGTTGCACAAGATGAAGTCAAATATGTTATGCCTCTACAGTTAGACTAATAAATGTAATCCAGACCCTGGAGTGTGGCAATATACATAGTTAATAAAAAAAATGTATTTAATTTTTTTTTAATTAAGTTTTTTTATACTTTACATTCTTATTATTTTACAGTACATGACAGTTTCCATTTCTAAACAAAATCCTTTAGAATGCATGTCAGCCAATCAGAATAATCCATTTCTAGCTGCTGTGGTACTCATGTAGTTATTCATTTAGTTTTTGTTGTGCGGGAAAGGAGGGCTGGACAATAATGCATATTTTCAGCTTTATCCTGGGGTGGGGGGTGGGGTTTACAGATGCAAACAAATTGAATCAAACCTGATCAAGCAGTTGGTGGTATTTTAGTGAATGGGGGAAAATTGGCATGGACAGTATCACAATTCCCCTACTCTTCTTGAGAACTGCTATGGGATCTTTAATATACACTTGAACAACCACCCAAAAAGGCAGAAGGGACCTTGACTTAACATTTCATCTGAAAGACAGCGCACCCTGATAGTACAGAATCCCCCTAGTACTGCACCTACCAACATTTATAAAGAAGAAGAATAAAATCAGCATTTCATCTGATCAGCATTTATATAGAGCTTTTTATACACACTGTATCCCAAAGCACTTCACTAGCAAAGCGAGACTGGTAGTGAAGTGACTGAATGTGTAGAGCAATTTTTTCGCACATCAGCACCCACAGACAGCCTTGGACAATTGCATGAACTGGTTTTGTGGGACAGGCAATGTTAGCCAGGACACTGAGGAAAATCCCCTACTCTTGTGAAAAGTGCCTTTGGTTCTTTTACTTCCACCTGGACATCTGCCAGAACAGCACCAGAGATATGAAGAAGGGACCCTGGTTTAAAGGACAGCATACTCGGCAGTATAGCACCCCCCTGGTACTACATTCACATATCAGCATTTTTATGGTATGAGCCCAATCCCAGCATGTGATGAGAATCCACAACCTTCTGGGCCAGAGGTGTGCTACCAACTGAGCCATGCCGTCACCTTATGGCACCTTATGTCACCTTACGGCATGAGCCCAATCTGAGTATGAGGCTAGAACCCATGACAATCCTACATCTCCTATATATCCTATATATTCCTAATGTATGCCATTAATTAATGTATTTATAACTTTCCATATAAGGGGCTTACCTTGGCTCTCACTGGAGCACTGCAGCCACCTTTTCCTCCAATACTCCTTCACCTCGGTCCCAGTCCAGACTGTAGTTAAGGGAACTAGGGCTGGACCAGACACTGTAATGTGTTCTTTAGGCTTGTTCAGTGCCCTTCTCACCGTGGCCAGTGTACAATTACCTCTTTTCACTCAACCAGCCCCTGGGCGGCCTTCAGGGTTGTGGTGCACACAGCAAGAAGGTTGCTAAGTTTCAAGCAGCTCTCAAAGCTGCACAAAGTGCAAAACTGCTCCTCCTCTGAGAACATGAACTTTGGACACACTCAATAGCATCCACCTGCCACCAGTTCACCCTCAGCCCCACTAGACGGCAGGAGAGACTGAAAGGTATTAATCCTGGTAGCCAAAAGCCACACCATGGGATACAAACACGTTAAACTAGAAGAAAAAGTAAAAGACTACAAAAGCAGCCATATATGTAGTTTCTCTAGCCCCAGGGCTACTGTAAAATGGGTCAGAGGATACTCAGCCTGGCTGGGAAGATTGAGTGTTCCTGTGTTTAGCTTTGCAGAGCCAGCCAGCAGCAGACTAGCTCAACTCTGCAAAATAACTAAATTGTACATCCTGTCTCTGTGAAACTGACATTAATTTGGAGGCTAGCTCAGCTCTGCAAAACAGCTAAATTAGTACATCCAGTTCCTGTGAATTCAACATCAATTTGAAGGCTAGCTCAGGTCTGCAAAAGAGCTAAATTACAATCTGGCTCCGGACTTGCATTCTTTTCCCCAGAAAGTGACATCTACTGAGAGCCAGGGGTTTAGCAAAATGAAGAATGCATGAGGTGCTTGCCAGTGATAGCTGATCCATGGATTTCTGCACCAGGGAGAGGCACGTGCAACAGAGCAGATTTGTCTGGGAGATACAAGGAGAAAGACCTGTAAGAAAAG
Organism: Neoceratodus forsteri; assembly: GCA_016271365.2. Classification (NCBI taxonomy): domain Eukaryota; kingdom Metazoa; phylum Chordata; order Ceratodontiformes; family Ceratodontidae; genus Neoceratodus; species Neoceratodus forsteri. Next base: position 486,370,215 of record CM028132.1, on the reverse strand, counting down.
TCATCAGTCAGTTATGAGGTTGGAAGAAATCTGTTTAAAGAATTAAAAAAAAAAAGAGATATCCATTTCCTCCAGGAACACCACCAAAACCTTCCCTGCCCTGGGTTTTGTGACCTATCAGGACTAGTTCTGACAGAGTGTCTAAGTCACTTGAGACCCTGAGTGACCATCTACTCCATTGGGGTGGATGAAGGTACACTATTGTTCGATGAAGAGGACATTGGAGACCAGCAGATCCCACATTCATCTCTACCCAGGAATGTGTTGGGTCCACCGCATCTATACCAATGCCTGCATCTACAGACCTGAGGGACACCTCCTCCTGACAGAGTCAGTCTGTAGGGTCTGCTAAGGTCATGAATACTGCGTGGGACAATACCCCTCCAATTCTTCTGCTAGTCAGGAACAGATAAGAGTAACTGCTAGGCATTTCTGTGTGATTACTATTCAAAGCCCATTTATAGAACTGCAACAGCCAGGAGCAACTAACATTTGTGTTGAATAATTTGTTTGGGATACCCAACCACCAGCCTTCATTCTGTACCACACTGTGGTCCAACATCAGGCCTGCAACTGTCCACTGTGTGCACACCATTAATGGAATGCATTTGGAGCTCCCAGGGGGCTTTGTGGTAGTGTTCCACCAGTAGGGGGAAACTGTAAATACTGTGTGGGTATTCACCAGAGGATATTACAATTTGGGGAGTGATCTCAGAACTGTTTCACTGCTAGTGATGCTTGGATAGTATTCAGACCAATCCGGACCCACCAGATACCTTCCCTCAAAGCAGGATAGTGGATCCTGCTGGATACCATCACTATCTGCCTGTGGAGCTGGCTGTCAGATCCCTGGCTGGATCGCACATTATCTGGTACCAGATCCAGGGATCCAACACCGGATCCCAGGATCTGGTGCCAGATAACCTGGGACCTGACCTATGTATTCAGCTGGATCCCAGGACAGATCCCACTTGAATTGTGCCACCATCTGCTGGATCACTGGCGGATCCACAGTGGCACAATCCAAGCATCACTACTCACTGCATTTATCCATTCTGGTCCCTATTCTAGAGCATGTTCCTGTCCCCTAATAAAGATGCCTTACATTTAAATCGCATTGTTTTGAGTTTTGCATATTGTTGAGTCTTTATGCATAAAGTATAAGTTTGGGGTTGCGTATAACCATAGAGGTTCCCTTTCATGAGGGTGGAAGCTGCATTCATCTCCTGGTGGGTAGTACCCTGGCAGCCATCTGTCGAAATGATCCCAATTGGTGGAGGCACCACACCATTTTTGTAATACCTCCAATACCAATTGAGCCCAGGTGCCATTCACTCGAAGGACTTATAGAATGTGCCCAGGTATTATCGGATAGGTGAAGTTTCACACCTTGCAGGTGTGGGTGGTTACATAGTTGTAATCAGTGTAATTTACTGAATCTTTAAATATCAACCACATGTGTGAAAAACGTTTTCCCTCATGCTTAATGATTTTGTGACATTTTGGGTGAGACCGAGAAAATGTATTATACTACAGCTAAGCAGTTAAGCTGTTGACAAAGAGATTTTGCTTAATATGTCTTCCAAATCAATGATAATTGAGTAAACATATTAAATGAACAAAAATCTGGCATGTTTCCATATATTTGGTTAGATCTCTAAAGCAATTTATTTTTCTCTGCCTTTCTCCACATTCAAACATATCTGGGCATTTGTTTTTGTACTGGAAGAATGCAGGAACAAAATGTGTCATTAGTTAAGTAGGGTGGAGAACTGTGTCTCTTTCAGCCTACCAGGCACCAGTCTGTATACAAATCAGGAAGGAAACAAAATCTATTCAGGGAAACAAAAACTGAAGAATTCTTACCTCCAATGGAGATCTGAAAAGGAATGCTAGACATTGTGTTTTGGGAAAAACCAGTTTGATACCAAATGCTGCCCCAAGCTAAACTACTTGAGGTACCTCCTTTACTGATCCCACCACTCCCTCTTCTCCCTTCTACTCCACCCCACATACAAAAAGTGGTAAAAGGTTTAACAATTCAAAGGTGACAAGAACACTTTTTTGTTTATATTAACACTTTTTTTGCATTTCAAGCTGATCACTGCGTGTACATTCTACTTTAGTGCAGCCTTTTTGTGCCAGTGCCCCAAGCGGCTACTTGGTTCACTTGTCCCAAACACCACCACTGAGTTTTGGAGAGGTGTGAGGGCTGCACTGAATAGAGTTTGAGCAGCCTACTCTAAATGTAGACTAGGTACACTTCCAGGCTAGCATCCACTCCAAAGATGTTTTAGATGGAGTTTATTGTGTAACTGCTGCTGTACCTGGAAGACACATAACTTCACCCAAAATGCCATATTGGCAGGATGGGATCAAAATCATGTGATCCACATTTACATCATTTGATGTTTGTACCATTGTCCCAGTCCTGTAGTATGCTGGCACTGCCCTGGCATATATTTGGAACTTACTGTAATGGTGGCCCCTTTGTTGTACTATCACCTGGGTGTTCCTTTCTTTGGGATAGATTGGCCTACTAAGCCCATCTCTCTGGAAGGATGGTCTTTCCTCCCTCCCTCTACAAGACTCTGCAAATCTTAGTAGTTTGTGTTCTCCAGAAGATGTACATACTTCAGTTAGAAATTGTCTGTCCACATAGCAGATATAATAAAATCATGTATTTTATTAAAGGAATGAGGCACACAGGTCAAACAGTTTACAAGTAGCGCATCTTACCATTTGGATGTATGTAGTGCCTTTCATGCAAGCATCTCAAAGGTAATTTTTAATCAACACACAACTCCACGCTGAAGGTCACTGACAAATAACCACCTCTGTGGTGGAATATGGTAGCCATTCTGCACTTTAATAGCATCTAAAATTTCTCCTACCCGCCATGCTGAAATCCACATTGACTGATATTAAATCAGGCAAATCTGTTGGTGGGTTTGTGAGAGGGGATAAAGTTGAAAAGACACAAAGGAACTTCACCTCTTCTTTTCACGAAGTACCATGTTTCTGATTTGCTGCTAATATAATCCTGTAAGGGTTACATTTGATACAAACTTTTTTTGCTGACAGAACACCATAAATGATATACAGTATGTTAAAAACAACATTTAAGGGGCTGTCGCTGCATACTCATTTTAACTATAATCTGAATTCTGGCTTCAACAGGGTCATTTGTTATTGCTACAATTAATCCTTTAAGATTTTTTTTCTCGACTGCAGTTTATGGGTCACATCTAATATAGCAGACAGAAAGGGAAATTACTTGAGGTGTGGTGATTTCTGCATTGTCAATGATATATATATGTGTGTGTGTATATATATTTATTTATATAGGGGATACTTGATGGGCAGGAGTGGGATATGGAAAATATTCTCACTCCTACAGAGTGAGCTGTGTATTCTCATAAGTGCCAAAAGCACAAGTGAAAATACACAGCTCACTCTGCAGGAGTGAGAATATATTCCATATGCCATGATCTGCCCATCATGTGTGCGATTTATACCACAGGGGTGAGAGCTTTAGGAACATTTTTTCTGATTCTGTGTGTTTCCTGCTCATTCTGTGTGTGCTGTCAGAGAGTGTGTTTGTGTTCTGAATGGACTGGGAGTGAGAAACACAGCTGACAGTGTTTTGCAAAGCTAATTGAGTGAGTCAGAGGCTCACTGAGAAAGACAAATTGCTGTAGGTAGCACTGAGAAACAGAAATTGCTTTGTAAACGAGTTTCATTTAGAATTCAGGTTATTCTGAAGCTGAGATCAGCACAGTAATGGGCTAGGAAAGTTAGAACGACAATGGGACACAGGTGAGAGTCATTTGCAAAGCTTATTGAGTAAATTGCAGCTTCAGTGGGAAAGAGATAAGAGAAAAATTAGGGAGGCAGTATAGTGCAGTGGTTTAAGGCTCTGAGCTGCAAACCTGGAGACTTGGGTTTGAATCCTACAGCCCCCACTTGGATATGGTGTGATTCTAAGCAAGTCACTTAACTTTCGTGTGCTCCCAGGTTGCACTTATAAACAAGCTTTCAGCTTAGTGTGTCTCTCTCCTGGTAAAAACAAAAGTAAAAGATAAACTTTTCTGAAGCAGTTTCCTTTAGAGTGCAAGCTGCAGTGCAGTTATCCTCACTCTGGTGACATCAACAGAGTATGGATAAATGTCGATATCCTCACTCTGCTGATGTCATCAGGATTTATCCTCACTGCAGTGGAAATAACACAGGATACCCACACACACACATAAGCAAGCAGGGGAAGGGCAAAGGCAAGACAACCAATCAGAGGCAACCAGCATCAGGTAACAGAAGTAACACAGAACTCTTTAAACATAGTATAAGACACATCCATCATCATGCTCCAACAACTGTATGAGTTCTCTTGCCATCAGAGTGCCTTGGGGGTACACAGGCATGCTGGGCAACCATGGGAGATGGCCCACATTTTTCTGTTACAAACATCAATAACAAGATTTAAGCAGATGCCTATAATTCAATTGCTAAATGATGAAACACACAGTATGTCATCTATAGATAGCTATATTGGAAATCAGAGTTTGGATAACCCTAACAACAGTCATTGGATGATTGTATATTTTTTTCTGGTAGAGTGAGTCAGTCCTAATAACAAATGGTAGTAATAATGAAAGTAATGCTTTGTAGTATAGTTTACAAGTAACATGTGACAGCAACAATTGTAACATCCAAAGCTAACCATAACATGCTGCTAATGAGTACTTCCAGTTAACGCAGTAGTATAACATGTGATGGTGCTAGTTTCATACCTGAGCAGTATCTGAAAAGTACTATGTATGTGTCAGCGCTATCTTTCCTGCTACCACATGACTATATGGGTACAAGAATTATGCTCTCTGATTGGTTAGTTGGCACCTCTTGCCTGTTGTAAACCCTCCACAGTACCAATGGGAATAGGTGCCAACCACCGGTGAGCCACATCAACAACTTCCTGAAATTACTCCGACCAATGAAAACATGGCAATCCCTACCAAGCTTACACCCATCTTGCCGAACTCCTTCTCAGAATGATTACCTGTTTCTTTTTGTCTTGCAGCTCCTCTTTGGCGTCCTTCATCATTCCCAAAGTCTCCACACCTGTACAGTAGTCCATGTTCAGCCCTGGAAAAAAATAAATAGATAAATGTCAGCGCCACTTATCAGCTCCTCAGCCCTGACCTGTAACTCTGGAAACCCATCCCCGAAGGCAACCCTTCAAAGCAGAACATGGCAAAAAACAGAGCATTACCTCCGTAGTAAAAAAGAAACATGCACCATGTACTCAAGGCTGTCCAGGCTCATACAAGAACAATGGAGCAGGGACACAGTAAAAAAAGCAACGTGAGCACACATTTATACATTTCCTAGCCCCCAGAAAGCACCAGGCTGGGAAGGACAAAGCAATACTGCGTATGCACAGCACCACCACAGTCCCAGTAACCAAGGACTACTTCTTGTGGTGGAGCAATAAAAACACTGAAAAATAAAGAAAAATACAGAACAAACCTTTTATTTACCATTTTTTATTTTTTTAAAAAAGGGGGACCATTGCATAATCACAATATACCACTCCAGGATGTGGGTTACTGCTAAGATTTACAACACCTGGTGTGTTTTGCTCACTCAGCCTCTGTAGCCTTGTGACCAAACAACACACCAGGCATTGCAAATCCTAGCATAACCCCATACCCTGTCCTGGTATATTGCTTAAATGTTCCTGCACTGATAGAAAGCATCCCTATTGCATTTTTTCTGTCTCACTAACTGAAAACAAGATGGCAGAATAATGAAAGTAAAAGGGTCATTTGCGAAAGTAAAAGTGCATTTGTGAAACTTTCGTGATGCACATATATTTTTCCCCCATTTACTATAATGGAAAATTTGTTTTTTGAATAACTTTTGATTGGTTTAGTATTTTTACACCACACCTTTGAAAGGCACATCAGTGACACAGACTACATCTTCCCTGAAAATTTCAGACCGAACTGAAAAACTGTACAGGCTATGGGCATGAGCAAAGAAACAAGCAAAAAGTCAGTTTTTTTGCATTTTTTGGTGTTCTTTAGCTCTGCAACCATACAACTGATGTAACACAACTTGCCACATCCAGAGATCTGTGGTACCAGACCAAGCATTCAAAATTCAGGCAAATCTGTCATACCATGGCAAAGTTATTAAGGTGCATAATTTGAGGTTTTAACACTAAAGTTCTTACTCAACCCTAAGTATAGAAGCACTACCGTGCCACTATTATATATATATATATAGATATATATACACACACACTCACACATATATGAGATATGTGGGGATGACTGTGTGATAACTCATTTATCTGGTACAGTTGCCTGTGACCTCAAATAACCTCTTGAGTGATGAAGTACGATTGATGGTTACGAGATGTCACTGACAACTGTACCAGATAAATGAGTTATCACACAGTCACCACCCACATATTCCATTTACGTAACAGGCATTTCTTGGTTTAGATCCATTTTGATGAAAACTGAGATGTTGACAATTAGTGTGGTATAGAGCATGCTTGAATAACACATATTGGGCTATCACTCAAACCGTGCTTGCAACATAGAAATTTGCACAACTTTGTGCGACTTGTGACATAGTAACTGTGTGTATAAATGTAATTTATACACACAGTTACTCAGATAAATGGATTTATCACATTTTATTTTGTCCACACCTGTTGAATAAATGTATTTATGCAACAGGTGTCAGGATAAAAACTGACACATAACTTCAGTTATCTGAGTCACTGTGTGGATAAATGAGTGGTGAAGTAATCACTATGTGGACAACCCAAGCCATCACATTCCCAAAGACTCACAAATACACACCCTAACCAACCCCCCTCCAAACCAGAACCACATTTTAAATGAAAATACTCTTAAGAGCAAAAAGCCATTTTTTCTTCTTTCTCAGCACAGTAACCTTGCAAGCCAAACATGGCAACCAGACACAGATAAAAAACATGGAAAGGAACTTAAGAAAAAAAATTAAATATAACAAAACTGAATCACAAAAATCCTGTTGCATAAATCAAATATGTGTGGGGCACCTGTGGGATAACCAAGTTATTTGTACAGTAGCCTGTGACCACTTGTGAGGTTACAGGCTATTGTACAAATAACTTGGTTATCCCACAGGCACCCCCCCCCTGCATATCCCATATTTATGCAATAGGAGTGGAACCAAAATCTATTGCATAAATCCATTTATCTCCATATATGTGGGATGAATCTAATCACCCTAAATTTATTTCACATATGTGTGATAAATGCAAACTGTCAAAGTGTTTTTGTTCACTTATTGACAAGCAAATGTGAATAACTTTAAAACAAAAAATGATAGCATGGTACTGTGAGTGTGAAAAATGTTCAGCACAAAACTATCTACAAAATGAGTGGTGTTTCATTTATAGATACCATTTAGTGTTTTTTTATAATTAGCAAAAAAAAAACAGCATAAAATTACATTTTCTTTTCACTTTTTTGACAAACAAATGTGAATCCCTTTAAAACGGAAAACAATAGCATCTTACTGTGAACATGAAAAATGTTCAGCACAAAAATATCTACAAAATTGAGTGGTGTTACATTTATAGATACCATTTAGTTTTTTTTTATAATTAGCAAAAACAGCATAAAATACAATTTTCTTTTCACTTTTTCAACAAATAAATGTGAATAACTTTAAAATGGAAAATGTAGCATGGTACTGTGAGCATGACATTTGTTCAGCAAGAAGTTGTCTACAAAATGAGTGGTGTTTCATTTAATAGCAACCACCATGCTAGGTGGACATACACTACAAAAGTTAACTGAAAGTCCTAGTATAATCCCACACCCTGTTGTGGTATATTGCTTAAATGTTCCTGCACTGATAGAAAGCATCCCTATTGCATAAATGAAAATATACAATGTTGAGCTCTCAAATAAATGATTTATCTACACTTGTGCTGTTTGTCCTTGGACACCTAAATCATTTATCTGACAGCTCACCATTGTATATTCCTCATATATCTCACTCCACTGATGTCATCAGTATTTATCTCACTGCAGTGAGCATTTATCTCACTGCAGTAAGAATATCTCCATTTATTCCACTGGAATAGTTCTCACCCCCATTGAATAAATATATTTATATACATATACATATACCATATATATATATATATATATATATATATTTACAGAGAGAGAAAGGAGGGGGAATGATGTGAGATGTCTGGTTAATACAAAATAGGCAAAAATGATCCCACTAATGTGGGAAATGGTAATAATGGGCTATTGATGCCTTCTTCCATTCTAAACCCAGTATAAGTACCATGTATAAGTATAAGTGTGGTGGTTTTCTCATTGTCAATGATGTTTATAAATATTGTATAGAGGTGGTGCTGTGGGGGTGTAGAACCCACAGAAAATTGTCAAACAAATATGGCTCTATGACACCAGTTCGACAACTTTGTTGTCGACTGATGTTACAGCAACGGCTCTATGTTGACCACAATTGCGGTCGGCGTAGAACCATTCACTTCGGACTTCATTTTCTTAATCAACTTCTAGTCAGAGTTGATTCAGGGAGGGGGTGCAAGATCTCCAGAAAGCAGTACCAGGTCCCAAGGTGATAGTACAGAAACCTGTCGCTGTTGTCGCTGTACTGTCGTTCATGGTGCAGGTGCCGCTGAGTGATCGTCATACAACAAATACTACGCCCAAAGCATTTTTAGCCTGACTTCAACTCCTGTCCATGTGGAAACAGCATCCTAACCCCCAAACTGTAGTAGCTCCAATTTTTTAAAATATTTTTTGGGGGGAAGGTACTTTTAAATTTACTGCAGCAAGCATTGAGACATTTCACACCCAAGACTATTAGAACTGTGGCATTCAGTAAAACTTTATTTTTATACAGGTGGATGTACAACTCATCATTAGGTCATAGACCCATTTTCAAGATGGACCTGTTTCAGATTATATATATTTTTAAAACATTTTTACAGCTATTAAGTAAATTACATAGAACACAAATCCCCAAAGACAGCATTACATTCACCCAGGAAAAAAGGGTTTAGACATACAAGGCTGACTACAACACCTCAGTCATTACACATGCATTTCATATTTAAGTCATACCTGACAGACATCATAAACTGGTCTGTTGTTTCTATTTCAGCTCATTACCTATTAGATCCCACCTCTCCTCATGTCCTCCACTCCCATCCCCTCTCTTACTCTTCCCAGCCCACCCTCCCATATCCCTTCCACACCCTGTGCTCTGTTTGTCTTGACAAAGCCTGCTGGCCAATATCAGTGTATTGTATGCATTTTCCTGTGCTGGAAACTGAGTACTATGATGTATCTCTGTTGTTTTACGTTGACTGTCCATTATGATTTTGTGTCCATTATGGATTTTATATCTCCTATTTATACAGTACTTTATTGTACCGTACTTTACTGTCCTGTTTAATCTGTTGTCCTTTCTACTGATGTGGAACCTTTGTAAAAGAGCTCTTAGCTCATAGGTATATGTAATCTGAGACTTAAATAAAAAAAAAAACAGCTGAGTTACTTTAGCCATGAAAGTCATATCTCTGAATCTGCTGCACACTTTTGGTTTCACATATTTATTGTTTCTTTTGTCCCTAAGATTATGATTATGTCTGTGTTGAAACTACTTTCAGCTTAGCATATAAATACTTTGGTTTATTCTGATGTACCACCCCATGGATCCTTTTCATTTCCCTTTTTTGTTCCAGCAACAGCCATTGCAAAGCATTTAACATATCACAGTGGTGGCTGTTATCTTCACATTTAAGTATGAATCTGGCCAAATTATTGTATAGGGCATTAATCTTTTTTAGGCTTCTTTTACTAGCCATGCCATAAATATGGCTTCTGTAATCTATACAAGGTATAATTAATGGATTTACTATATACAATCTCATTTTCTAATCAATACAGTGGCTAGACCACCAGAAAGCACACAGTTTTTAATTTGCTTTATTGACCAACTCATTTATATGTAAATCAAATTTTAAATTTTCATCCAGAAATACCCCCAAATATTTGTAAGATTCTTCCTATTCCAAAGTTTCATTACTAGATGTTTTTTATTTGGAGTTTGTATTGAGAGCTTGCTTTTTTCCTTTTACTTTGGAGAAAAATCATTGATTTCATTTTTTTACTGTCAAGTACTTGCTTGGACTGGTATAACCATCTCTCCAGTTTGGTAAAATCATTTTGGAGACAGATCTCCATTTCCTGGATGGAATCTCCATGAGCTAGCAGAACTGTTTCATCTGCATACATTCTGACTTTTGAGTTTTCTGGCATCTTAGCCAATTCATTTATATAAATGACAAATAGAAATGGCCCTAAAATAGAGCCTTGTGGGACTCCCCTCTTGACCAAAGCTGGTCCGATAGGGAGTTATCCACCAGCACTTGCTGTGACCTTAAGGTTAAATAAAACCTAAACCAAGGGAGGGTTTCCTCATCCATCCCCATTCCCAACATTCTATTGAGTAGAATAGCATGATTCATGGTGTCGAAGGCCTTGGAGATGTCCACGAACATGGCACCCACCAACCTGCCCCCATTTACAGTAAATGAGTGACTATGTTATCCACTAGGTTGGTGAGTGATGTGTCCATGGAGCAGCACTTGCAGAAACCAGACTGGTAGCAGGTCACTAAAGAATTTTCCTCCAGGTATCTGCTCAATTGCTTCTACACCAGCATCTCCAAGACCATTGACATCACAGATAACAATGCTATTGGCCTAAAAGTTGTAGGTTTTATAGCTTGACTCCCTTTGTAAATTGGCACAGGTTTTGCTCCTTTCCATGCTATGTGGAACTTTTTCTCCATTAGGCTGCAGTTTAGCAGTTGGGTCAAAACTGGGGCTATTACTCCAACTGAGTCTTTCAGAAACCTGTTTTCTGTTTGGTCCAGGCCCAGGGCTTTATTTAAATGTACTCTCCTCAACTTAGAAACATAGAAGTTGACGGCAGATAAGGACCGCAAGGCCCATCCAGTCTGCCCATTTCTTTTTCTACCTTATAAATGTGCCATCGGCCTTTGCTCTGTCAGTGACCTATCTATTCATAGTCATTTGTATTGCTCCCTTATGCCTATCCCATGCCTGTTTGAAGCCCTGCACTGTATTCATAGCCACCACTTCTTGTGGTAAGCCATTCCATGCATCTACCACCCTTTCTGTGAAAAAGAATTTCCTCACATTCCCCCTTAATCGGCCTCCCTCTAATCTCATGCTGTGTCCTCTTGTCCTGCTATTTTTCTTATATTTAAACATGTTAGACTCTTTCACCTTGTTTATGCCCTTAAGGTGTTTGAATGCCTCGATCATATCACCTCTCTCCCTCCTTTGCTCAAGGGTATACATATTGAGCTCCGTTAATCTGTCGTCATATGTCTTCTGATGCAGTCCCTGCACCATTCTGGTTGCCCTTCTCTGGACTGCCTCAATTTGGTTAATGTCCTTGTGAAGGTGTGGCCTCCAATACTGCATGCAGTACTCCAGATGGGGCCTAACCAATGTCTTGTACAGAGGGATTATTACCTCCCTCTTACGACTTGTGATACCCCTGCTAATACACCCTAACACCCCCTAGCCTTACCTACTGCTTTAGAGGTCTGCTTGGATGATTTTAGGTCATCAGTGATGATGATGCCCAAGTCTCTTTCTTCCTTTGTGACTGCTAGCAACTCCCTCCCAGCCTATAAGTGGCTTCAGGGTTTCTCTTCCCTATGTGCATGATTTTGCACTTCTTTGCATTAAATCCCAGTTGCCACTCTTCTGACCATTCTGCTAGTTTATCCAGATCTCTTCTCATTCTGCCCACCCATCTGGATCATCTACCCTGTTGCAGATCTTGGTGTCATCTGCAAACAGACAAACCTTACCCTCTAGTCCATCTGCAAGGTCACTAATGAAGATGTTGAACAGGACTGGCCCCAGGACTGATCCCTGAGTACCCACTTGTGACTTGCATCTCTTCTGACTGTATACCATTTACCACCACTCTCTGTTTTCTGCCAGTCAACCAGTTTGCCACCCAGTTGACCAACTTCTGACCACCCGAGCCTACCCAGCTTATTTATCAATCTTCTATGTGGAACAGTGTCAGAAGCTTTGCTGAAGTCAAGGTAGGCGACATCAACTGCTCCCCTTTGGTCCACCACTCTGGTTACCCAGTCAAAGAAATCTATGAGATTAGTTTGACAGGACCTTCCTTTGTAAACCCATGCTGTCTTGGATCCTGTGCCCTATGGATTCCAGGTGTTGCACTATCCTTTCCTTAAGTGCCTCCATAATCTTGCCCACTACTGAGGTAAGACTGACTGGTCTGTAGTTCCCCGCCTCCTCCCTGCTACCACTCTTGTGGAGCGGGATCACATGAGCCCTTCTCCAGTCTTCTGGGACCTCTCCTGTGCTCAGAGACTCACTAAACAATTCTGCTAATGGCTCTGCTAGTTCCTCCTTTAGCTCCTTAAGTACCCTGGGATGTATGCCATCAGGTCCCATTGCCTTATCCACCCTGAGCTTAGCAAGCTCTTGTAGGACCCTTTCTTTTGTGAAGGGAGTAGTGCTCACCTCCCTCCCCCTGTGTCCATGATGCTGAGCTGTGGGCCCTGCCCTACCTTCTCTTCAGTAAATACTGAGCAAAAGTATCTATTTAGGATAGATGCCTTTACAGGGTCCTCCTCCTCACATGCTCCCTTTTCTCCATTAAGCTTAGCAATACCCCCTCTGGACTTTCTCCTTTCACTAATGTATCTATAGAAGTCTTGTCACCTTCTTTTACTGTTCGTGTAGTGTTTCCTCAGTTTGGGACTTTGCCTGCCTTACTGCCTTACCTGCTTCCCTTAGGGCAGTTTGGTATGCCTCCCTATCTTCATCCCGCTGTGTTCCCTTATATTTCCTGAAGGCCAGCCTTTTGGCTCTGACCTTTTCTGCTACTGTATTTGAGAACCAAAGTGGTTTCCTTCTTCTTTTGCACTTCCTTTTCTGTCTAACACAATGGGATGTTGGTTCAAGTATTGCATCCTTAATGCTTGCCCATTTTGCCTGTACCCCCTCACCTGTGTTTCTTTTTGCCAGGGCTAGCTTAACTCTGTTGGCCATCTTATCAAAGTCAGCTCCTCTGAAGTCCCATATTTTTGCCTTGGAATGGGATGATTTAGATGTAGTGGCCAAATTGAACCATACCATGCGATGGTCACTGGCCCCAGGTGACCTTCTACCTGGAGATCTGTGATCCCTTCTTTGTTAGTCAGTACTAGATCTAGGATAGCCCTGTCTCTTGTGGGTTTGCTGTACCAGTTGTTTGAGGCCTCCCCTGCAGGAATCCACTATGAGTCTAGTTCTGGCAGATGTTCCTGCTGGTATTGACCAATCTGTATCCGGCATGTTGAAGTCTCCCATTATCAGAACCTCCCCTTTAGCTGTCATGTTTTGTATATCTTCTAATAGTAATGTGTCTATGTCCTCCCTCTGGTCTGGGGGCCTGTAGACAGCCCCAGTTCTTATGCTGTCCCATTTCCTGTTTCAGGGTGACCACAGTTCTTCTGGCTCCTTATGTGTATTCTGAATTTCTGTAGCTTTGATATTTTCATTAACATGGGGCCCTCCTCCCCCCTTTCACCCTCGGTCTCTTCTGAACAATACATAGCCAGGTACTGAAGTCTCCCAAGTGTGGTTACTGGTAAACCACGTCTCACTAATGCTACTATGTCCAGTTAGCCTCTGACATTATTGCCTGCAGGTCTGGGATCTTATTTCCCAGGCTGTGAGCATTGTGTTCATAATTTTCCATTGGCCAGATTTTGGTGTGTTAGTTGTTGGGTGAAGTTTGGCATTACCCTGCTCATCGTATGGGAGACAAACCTTTTTCTTACCTGGTGATGCAAATGAACAGCAAACACGCTGAATTCCTGTTTGACCACTAGCTGAGGGGGGAAGGGTGTTCTTCCCATTCGACGTATGGGGTGCTGCACCCCTCTCCCCATTTGCTAGTTTAAATATTCTGCAAAGACATCAAACTTCTGCCCCAATGCACTGACTCCCTCTTTAGTCAGATGCAGTCCATCAAATTTAAAGAACTTTCGCTCCCAGAACTGTTGCCAGTTCCCTACAAATCTGTGTCCTTTTTCCTGGCACCAGTCCTTGAGCCACGTGTTTAGCTCCCCTATCTCCCCTTCTCTGACCTTCTGTCCATCTGCTCCCCTCTCCCAGACTGGCAGGATCTCAGAGAAGGAGATGCTGACGAAATAGATGATAGTTTGTCACCCAGCCTAGTCAGGTGTTCCTTGGTCTCCACAACTGACCGGCTGGCGAGATCATTAGTCCCTATGTGTACTAGGACATCAATGTTTTCTCCTGCTTTGTGAACAATTTTAGCAATGCAGTCAGTGTCTCTCCATGCTGATGTACCTGGGAGACATCTGACCATCACCCCTGGCTGGAGATGGGTATCAACTCCCCGAATCACGGAGTCTCCTATGATCAGAAGTTTTTTGGATTTCCTTAGTGCTTCCTTTACCTCTTTGCAGGTAATAATTTTGAATCTAAATTTTAGTTTATCTGAGGGCCATGGATCTATAGGTTTAACCTCTGTGCTTCCCCCTTGTGGGATATTTATATCTGGAAGTGTGGAAAAGTATTGATTTAATTCCTCCTCTGAGCTCAATGAGGACAATAAAATACCCCTATCTTGCATTTGTATAGACAACCTATTGTCCACTGGTTTTTCGCGAGATCTTATTAAAGACCAGTATTGTTGAGGATCTGTACATTTTGCTACCTTAAATTTATAATAACTGTTTTTAGCTTTCCTTATCTGAGATTTGAGTTTATGTGTTTCTTTATATTTTGTCCAGTTATTGACATCTAAGGTTTTGTTAGCCTTTTTCCATCGTCTGTTTTTAAATCTTATTGTTTATTTTAATCTCTCCATTACCCATGGAACATGTGCTTTTTGTTTACACTATTTTTGAATGGAGCTACTTCATCACATACCTGCATGAAGCGTTTGGTGAATTCATCTATTGCCCAATCAAGCTCAGGAATTAAACATAACCTATGCCAGGGAATATCATTTAACTTACATAGAAATTTTTCTTTACTATAACCTTTAAACGTTCTGCGCTTCATCTTAAAGGATTTCTCATTTATTGAAAAAACACTTTATGGTCATTTCCCATAAACATGAGATTGAACAATTGTCCTTAAATATGGGATCTTTTACCTCTGTAGTATTAACTTCTATTCCATCAGAGGTAAAGATCAAATCTAGTATATTCCCTTGCTATTTAAATGCGTCTTCCTTGTTGATGTTGCAGTTTTTATGTTGGCGCACTTGTGCAGCCAACATCTTGCAGCAGTGCAGATTTGGAGGCACGGTCACTGTTGGGTGAATGCAGGGCACGCATCAGTAGGTGCATCCCTCATTCCCCAATCAGCCTGCATGCCGGCACCACACCACCCGGGTGAGCACATCTAAGAAAAGGTCCGCTGCAATGCAAGCAACGCTCGTGACACGCCGCGGACCTCCTGACGTGCTTATCTGGCACAAACATGGTGGCACACTGCCCAGCAAACTGCCAACTTCAGGGATGCCCAATCCCCCTGTCAGCTTACCCTGCCCCCCAATGTATGTGCCGACAGGCGAGCCCACTCCCCATTGGCATAAAGAACCCCCCCATTTGTTATATGCCAAGGGGGTGCCCAATCTCCCTTGGCTCTTGCCCCTCCCCGGTTTCCTTGTGTGCTGGCAGGGGTGCCTAATCCCCGTCGGCATAAACTACCCTTTTTTGTGTGCCAATGGGGGTGCCCAATCCCCATCGGCTACAGCTGCCCCCAAAATAAACAAGGTTCCGTTGCATGCTGGGGCCACCCCACATGCCACATGCCCCTGTAAACATAAAAACAGTTCTGCAGTGTTTTTGTACCTGTGGGAAAACAAAATGGTCCCTCAGCGGTCTCCCTGCCCCACTCCCACAACCCGTGCCCACCCACTGCGCACCCTGCCTCCCCACCCCCTCACCCCATACTTACCTGCAGAGTCTGGTGCGACAATCTTCAGTGGACCGGGAACATGTCTGCACTCTTCAAAGCTGACCGCGAACTGAGGAAATGCCGGTATGCTGTATAATGGAATAAATAGGGTTTTTGCAGCTTTGATGCATATCTCAGGCATTTTCTGGAATTTTGACACCAATATTTCAACATGGGGTTTTTGGGACCCCTCCTCAAGAATTCTTGCACCGTCATGGTGTTATTCAGTCCCAAAAGGTGATTTCGCGCTCACTGCGCGGAATCACCTTTTGGGACCAGGTAACAAAATGACAGTGCCACTGTTTATGAGGGGAGCTCTCAAAAAACCTATGTTGCAAATTTGCTGACAAAATTCCCAAAAATGGCTGTTTTACGAGTGTGCGTTGCGCTGTTTCTACACACGCTCGTAAAGTCATGAATTTGTAATATTTTCACTCCAGATTTTCAAACTTGGCATTTTTCCACATCTCCTGATGAACAGTACAGCTGTCATTTTACATGTCCTGCCTGAAATGTGTTTTCGCACATCCAGCACAGAAAAGCGCAGTTGCTGTGCAAAATCGTTTTTCGGGACAGTTTGAGGAAGTGACGGTGACACTGTTCATGAGCAGAGGTCCTAAAATGTCTATGTTGAAAATTTGGTGCTGAAAGTCCATAAAATGACTGTTGCAAGAGTGTGTTGCGCAGTTTCCACGCACCCTTGTAACTTCGCACATTTGCAATATTTCCATGCCAGATTTTCAACACTGGCATTTTTTCACATTTTTTCAGCTGCCAACTGAACAGTACAGAAGTGTGTACAGTATACAGTACATGCTCATCGGAACAAATGGGCATGTAATGTATACTGTACACGCTCCCATACTATTCAGTCAGCAGCTGGCCATGGCCAAGTGGGTGGGCTGTAAAATGTCTCCAGCTCAGTTGGGTTGCGGGTGGTGGTGGTTCACTAACTAACAGGGTGGGGGGCCACTTGACTACCAGGGTTGGGGTCACTGTCATTTGTGAACGGATCAGGGCTCAGGGAGGGGGGGAACCACTAGACTACCAGGGAAACTGGAATGGGAGGATTTCTGTTTTATTTTTACATCAATCTGGGCTGGGGAGAGGGTTAGCACTGGACTATCAGGGCAGGGATTCACTTTCCATACATCAGTAGGGGCTGGGGAGGGGGGCCACTACACTGCCAAACAGAGATTGTAGTTTATTTTAGTTTTATACAGTGATCAAGGCTGGGGAGGGGGACCACTACACTACAGAATGGGGATCAGGGTTTATTTTAGTGTATAACAGTGATTGGGGCTGGGGGGGGGACACTACACTAGGGCAATGGGGATCGGGGTTTATTTTAATGTATTACAGTGATTGGGGTGAAAGTGGGGTTATTGTTTCACAGTGATTGGGGCTGGAGGGGGAACTGTGTACCCAGCCCTAAACTGTGCACAGGGCACTACCCGAGCCTGCACATAGTTAAAGTAGAGTTCCAAAAGCATAACCATGTGCTGGCACAGCTGGCCATAGTTACGCTTTGGGGGGTTAATATTGTGATGCGTGGCCTCTGCATAAAGGACTCCTCATTGGCGCGGGCACATCTCAGTAATGTGCACGGCGGCACAGTCAGGGGTGTATGGTGCATCTGTGGCCTTTGAATATGGCCATGCCTGTCCTGTGAGAAGGTAACTCCTTTTTGGGAATCCATTTCCTCTCATTTAGACCCTTTGTTAGGACTGTCTGACACCTTTACCCCCAATATTTGTATCTGGGGCAAGTATACCAACTCCTTTTTTGGAAACCAGAGACTGCACATGGCTTTAACTTCAGCCTGTGTGAAGAAATGTATTCTAGATCGGCTTGAGCAGAATGTGCCCCACTTTCTTGAATGGTACAGGAAAATTCTGTTCATCCTGCAAGCAGAATGTCTAATTGCTAGCATAGCCAACAATCTAAGTATCACAAGATTTGGGAATCATTACAAGTCCTCCTGATCAATTAATATACCATACTACGCCCCTCAAGATTTCTCCCTAATCTGCTGAGTGGCCTAGATTCAGCCCTTCTAACTCAGGCTTCCCTGCAGTATGTTCCTGGGTATCCTCCGGTGGATGGGATGAGGGGATATTTGCACTATATCCTCACTATACCCTACACTTGTTATCCTCTAATGGTTGCAATACTTACTGGTGCTAAAACTGAGTCGCTCAAAAATGAGTCGCTCAATTTGAGTCGCCCATATTAAGGGATACTGTCTGTTTCGGTTCCACATTCTGAATCCATTTAAATGTGTTGGTTCCAGAACAGGACTTTGAACTTGTAGACCAGGAACAACAGATAAGGCACTGCAGATCTAAGTTTAAGGAGGATTTTAACTGAACTGCTATTATCAAAATTGTCACTAAGTAAGTTTAGGCTGTTTACTTGGTGTGTTTAAAGGCAGTTTTCTTTAACAGCTGCTGAGAACTGTTTAATATTTGTTTCACTAAAATGTTCTGTTGTTCTTACATTGTTTTAGGTATAGAGTTGAGAAGACTAATTAGAATCTGTAGCTAAACATGTGTTTAAGAGATTGTTCAATTAATTCTGACTGTTTCTGATTCAGTACCTATATAACCCTATTAGAGTTAGACTTGATGCAGATGTTTTTACTAGTATAATCCCATAAGGGCTGTACAGTATGTTAAAAAGAACATTTTGTGGCTGTAGCTGTGTATCTGTTTTAAATGTAGTTGTGTAAAGCCTGTCATGTTAATACTAAGGTGTTCAGGGCACAAGTACCTAACACAGAAACATAGAAACATAGAAGTTGATGGCAGATAAGGACCGCAAGGCCCATCCAGTCTCCCCATTTCTTTTTCTGTCTTATGAATGTGCCATTGGCCTTTGCTCTGTCAATGACCTATCTATTCATACTCATCTGTATTGCTCCCTTATGCCTACCCCATGCCAGTTTGAAGCCCTGCACTGTATTCATATCCACCACTTCCTGAGGTAGGCCGTTTCATGCATCCACCACCCTTTCTGTGAAAAAGAACTTCCTCACATTACCCTTTAATTGGCCTCTCTCTAATCTCATGCTGTGTCCTCTTGTCCTGCTATTTTTCTTATATTGAAACATGTTAGACTCTTTCACCTTGATAATGCCCTAAAGGTGTTTGAATGTTTCTATCATATCACCTATCTCCCTCCTTTGCTCTAGGGTATACATATTAAGCTCCATTAATCTGTCCTCATGTTTTCTGATGCAGTCCCTGCACCATTTTGGTTGCCCTTCTCTGGACTGCCTCAATTTGGTTAATGTCCTTGTGAAGGTGTGGCCTCCAGTACTGCACGCAGTACTCCAGATGGAGCCTAACCAGTGTCTTGTAAAGAGGGATTATTACCTCCCTCTTTTGACTTGTGATACCCCTACTAATACACCCCAACATCCCCCTAGCCTTACCCACTGCTTTAGTGGTCTGCTTGGATGATTTCAGGTCATCGGTGATGATGATGCCCAAGTCTCTCTCTTCACTTGTGACTGCCAGCAACTCCCCTTCCAGCCTATAGGTGACTTCAGAGTTTCTCCTCCCTATGTGCATGATCTTGCACTTCTTTGCGTTAAACCCCAGTTGCCACTCTTCCAACCATTTTGCTAGTTCATCCAGATATTCTCATTCTGCCCACTCCATCTGGATCATCTACTCTGTTGCAGATCTTGGTGTCATCTGCAAACAGACAAACCTTACCCTCCAGTCCATCTGCAATGTCACTGATGAAGATATTGAAGAGGACTGGCCCCAGGACTGATCCCTGAGGTACCCCACTTGTGACTTGCATCTCTTTTGACTGCATACCGTTTACCACCACTCTCTGTTTTCTGCCCATCAACCAGTTTGCCACCCAGTTAACCAACGTCTGACCCACCCGGAGCCTGCCCAGCTTATTAATCAATCTTCTATGTGGAACAGTATCGAAAGCTTTGCTGAAGTCAATGTAGGTGACATCAACTGCTCCCCCTTGGTCTACCACTCTGGTTACCCAGTCAAAGAAATCTATGAGATTAGTTTGACAGGACCTTCCTTTTGTAAACCCATGCTGTCTTGGATCCTGTGCTCCTATGTATTACAGGTGTTGCACTATTCTTCCTGGCACCAAACTTATGCCATTTTACCAGGGCACTCAGAGACCTTCTCTCCCATCTCACTGATGGAGCCCCGCTGGGTTCCTGGATGCAGTAAGCTTTAGCTGCCTCCACTTGTGGGATATTTATTAGTGCAACAGGAGATTCCTGGGCTCTGGGCCAACTGAGTAGGTAGTTCCCAATACAGTTATCATATGCAAATCTATGGAAAACCCTACAGGTATCAGAGCAAACTTGCAGCTGACTTCTATGGCCACTGCGGCTGGGCATCTTGCCTCCAAAAGTGAATGGCTGTAAACATTACTTTGCATTATTCAGTTGCATTACATAATCACTAATGCAGTTAACAATCACTGTTCCCCAACTTTAGGCTAGAAGAAAAGAGCACTTGCACATAAACATGGGATCTACAACAAATTTGTATTGCCGAAGCTTCATTGATCCTGGGTTAGTGTTATAGGTGATACGATAGTGCTATACTTTCAGAGATACATTTTCATAAGCCAACATATTTTCCAGTTATCAGGCCATAGTGTTAAGTCCAATATTTGTTTCTCAAGTCCAACAGTTTTTACTTACCTGCAGCCAAGGGGTGAAGGCAACACTCAACAGAGGGCATTAGCTCATGGCCCTAATACGGTGCCTGCTTTATATACATTTATCAATCAATTAATCAATCAATCAGTAATTTATTTCTTGAAAGCACAATTCAAATAATTACCAAAGCGCTTGTACAAATATAAAACCAATAAAATACATCATATATAAAATTAATAAATACACAGGCAGCAGAAATTTCAAATTTCAATAAATGCTAAATTAAAAAGATAGGTCTTTAAGGCAGATGTAAAAGCTTCAGTGGCCAGGCGCTCTCTAATCCGATGAAGTAGAGAGTTCCACAGGGTCGGGGCTGCAAAAGCAAAATATCTCGCTCCCAAAGTTTCCAATTGAACCCTAGTAACCTCTAGCAATCTCTCATCAGCAGAGTGGGGAGGGCAGAGAGGGTGGTAGAGACAAAGGAGAGCTTGCAAATACTGTGGACCCTGTCCATATGGGAACTTACAGGTCAGTAATCCGACCTTGAAGGTGATCCTCCACTGAACCGTCAGCCAATACAGGCCACAGAGCACAAGTGTGACATGGCAAGATCTTGGTAAGCCAGTCAACAACCTGGCAGCCACATTCTGCACCAGCTGGAGGTGGTGGAGGTCCACTCCCAGTAGCCCTAGGTATAGGGCATTGCAGTAATCAAGGCAAGCGGTCACAAAGGCATGGACCAACATCAGGTGGGACCAGGTGCTTTATCCAGGTGATATTCCTCAGATGGTAAAATGAGGTTTTGACGACGGTTGACACCTGAGACTTAAGTGTCAGCCCCCCATCAAGCATAACGCCCAGATTTCACACCCAGTCAGAGGTCGTCAACTAACTACTCCCCCAGTGATGGCCAGATGGCTGCCCATCAGACAGCCCCTCTACCTGATGACTTGGGTCCATAACCAACACCTCAGTCTTATCTGGATTCAACCTCAGCCAGTTGGCACTCATCCAGTCCTGGATCTCTGAGAGGCAGTTGTTAACGACTGAGGCAGCACGGGCACAAAAGACATGTACAGCTGAGTATCATCTGCATAGCAGAGAAAACTCAGTTTGTACCACCTTATAATGTCGCCTAACGACAGTGTGTACACCGCAAACAACATGGGTGAGAGCACAGAGCCCTGTGGCACCCCTACAAGGTAGGGGGGAAAAGGGTCAAGGAAAAAAGTCCCTGATTCCACTCTCTGAGTTTTGCCTGTGAGGAAAGAATAAAACCATCTGAGGACTGTCCAAGACAGACCACAGATCAGCTGCAGGCGCTCCAGCAACACACCATGATCCATGGTATCAAATGCTGCAGAGAGATCAAGAGTATCAAGATTGAACAGCTCCTCTGATCTCTCACTATTAGAAGATCATTAAGTACCCACACCAGTGCTATCTCAGTACTATGCCTCTTCCTGAAACTGGACTGGAGAGGATCATAGACATCGTGGGTGGTAAGATGCTCCTCCAGTTGCAACGCGACCGCCTTCTCAATAACCTTGCCCACAAAAGGCAGGTTAGAGGCAGGCCTGTATTTAGCGAGATAGTCAGGGTCGAGAGAAGATTTCTTCAGAAGGGGGCATACTACCACCTCCTCCAGGGCATCCGGAAGCACCCCCATCTCCAACGAGTACCCAACTATCTCAGCCAGGACCGGTCCAATTACATTCACGCACTCCACCAGGAGGTGCGTTGGACCTGGGTCCAAACTACAGTAGGTCGGTCACAAACCTTGGATAATCTTCACAATATTCATGATCACCAACCAGTCATAGTTGTACCAGACAAACTGAGCACCTGTAATCTCTCACCGATCACCGCAGTGCCCGTTTGAGCGAGCTGAACAGATCTCCAACCTGATGGTGGCAACTTTATTCATGAAAAACCGAGATAACTCATCACACTTATTCTGTGAAAAGGCCCCCCGATTCTGGAAACAGGCTGGATTGCACAGCCTGTCCACAGTATGACAGAGCTAAGCCAGTTGATTTCGCGCAATGGCAATCTCCCTGGACAGGAACTCTGCCTTCTTACAGGAGATGACCGATCAATAGTCCTTGTAATGGGACATCAATCTAAGCTTGTCATTAACCAGACCAGATTTCAGCCAGCATCGCTCCAACCTTCTCCCCACTCTCCACAACTCCCTTAGTGTCCCATCAAATCAAGGGGATTGAGGGTGAGGAGTGAGAGGGTGAACCTGGACAGGAGCTATGGAATCCAGGGCAGCCTCTACCATCCTATTATAGGTGACCAACAGATCTCCTGGATCCGAGCTTACACTTGATCTACCCAATAGATCCAGTATGGCTATAAGACCATCAGGGTTCAAACCCCATAAAGGGTGGCACTGAACCATCTCCATAGGGGCAGGTCTATTGGAGGGAGCCACAAAGCTGAACCCTATAGTGGGGTGACTGGACCACCCAACAGATTCCACCACCACACTGGAGATCTCCATCCCCAGTAGGAAGACTAGGTCTAGGGAGTGACCTTGCCTATGGGTCGCAGAGGTAACCACTTGTATGAAGCCCAATGAAATCATCAGTTGAAGGAAGTCTTGACCAAAATGTGAGAGTTCGTTGTTGACCCAGGCATACATAACTATTTAAAGATAAACATTACCAAGGGATCTACTCTGCACCTTATATTTACATGTAGCTGTACCTGCCTGGGCAGTTATCATGGTAGATGGTTTTATGGCATATCTTCATTCTCCCTCTCCTAAGGGTGGAAAGGGGAGTGGACATCAGCATGGTGTTCTAAACTTGAATATTCTCTGCTTCTTTGGTGCAGTGTTTGCATGGCCCCTTATGTGCTGGAATGGGTTACCCAGTGGATGCTCTCAGCCCAAGCTGCTGCTGATGGTTTCATTATGGCCCAGAGGGGACAGGTTCTACCTACCAGACCCATTTGCCTCCTCCCAGGCCTGGCAAGCCCCTACAGCTAGTTACAGCTAGAGCCCGACATTTCTTCCTTCTGACACTCTCTGTCCCCACCTGGTGACATTCCTTGTAATTATACCTCTGGGGCTGGAGGCTCCACACAGAGGGAATACATGGTATGAGATGTTCTTGAAATTTACATTTCCTAAACTGGAACATTGCAAAAGCAGTAAACTTAAGGGCTTAGGCCAGAGTCATATGCATAAATTCATTAGTACTTGAAATAGGACAATCAGGACTAACCAGAATTGACAAGAATCCCCCAACTGCTTGCAAAGGGGGTTACAATTGAAATCTGAATTCTTACAAGCTGCTCAGTTAGTTTTTGTTGAAATTATTCCCAAAAGTTGTTTTTTTTTATTCTTTGGTAACCGGGTGAGGCCAGCTAAGCACAAGTGCCTGTTTTCAGGGGCAACCTGGGAGCACTGGTGAGGTTAAGTGACTTGCCCAGAGTCACAAAATATGCAAGTGGAGGTTGTGGGAATCACACCTAAGTCTGCTGGCTGTACCAAACGCATTCACAGCTCATCAATCTAACCTCTAGGCTATACTGCCAGCCCCCCACCCCACTCCCACTTTACTTCATATAACTGTTTTTTTTGTTTGTTTGTTTTTATGGGGGAAGGGGATACTTTTCAGTTAACATGAGAGAATTCATCAACTGCTGGTTGGACATCCTAAAATGGGAGTAGGGAGGAAATAGAAGACACACCTTGTTCCGTACAGGAAAGAAGGACACATTAGAGGATATATGCCTAGGCATTAGTGTGGCCACTTGCCAATTAGCCATTTATGAAGCAAGACACAAGAAGTGGAGAAGACACAAGTAAAGTGGACAATAAAATAAAGTAACCATTGGCGAGTAGTGCTCTTAAGTATTGGATACTGATTAATACTGAACACCAAAACCTGTATAAGTAAGCAAGGCTTGATCAGGCACGTTGAAGGAGCTGTCTATTCTGCCACTTCAAGACAAGACACTGAACACTGCAAACACAACCAAAGTTAGTACTGATAATCACCAGTGAAACAGTGTGTGGAGTAAATCATTGTGGAAAATGCCAAATGTTTCCTTGGTAAACATTGAGCAATACAGAAAGGACTTCACCTGTGAAAAATGAAAAAATCATTAAACAGCTAACTGACAGAATTGCCATGAGAGAAAGAGAAACTGGTAAGGAAATAGATGCAAACAGAGCGGAACATCGCTGCAAGCAGTATAAAGATGGTGAAAATGGAAGGAAAGGAATATTAGAAACATAGAAACCTAGACAATGATGGCAGAAAAAGACCAACAGTCCATCCAGTCTTCCTAAGTTCCTTGTTTGGCCCTGAGACCTACTGTCCCTCCAGGATCCTGGCCCTCCCCATCCTTCCCCCATTCTCCTTCCAGTTTCTGTATCCCTGGCTATGCAGTTTGCTAACCCATTGAGTGTGCTGTTGCTTGTCTGTCTTATTAACTGCAGGAAAGCACTCTCCATCAGCTGCACCTTGGACTATCTCCAGGGAGCATGGCCATTTCTGTGGTTTGGAATACTCTTCATTCTGTCCCAGCTGTGCTTAAAACCACAAATGACTTTAGCACCCATCATGTTGGCTGGAAGACTACTCCATGGCTCCACCCCCCTTTCTGTTAAGAAATACTTCCTCCTTCCCTCCTGAACCTCCCTCCTGTCACTTCCATTCATGTCCATGTGACTGCAATTTAGTATTCAAATTAACTTGTTCTCTACAGTTCACCTTGTTCATTCCTTTTACTAAATTAATTGTGTCTATCATATCTCCCCTCTCCTTCCTTGTCTCTAGTGAGTACGTGTTCATTGCCTTGAGGTGTTCCTCATAGGACCTACCCTGTTGGCCATCAATAATGTTTGTTACCCTGCACTGTCTCCAGCCTATCCCAATCCTTCCTGAGGTGAGGGCTCCAGAATTGGACTGAGAGATGCAATCTCAACACCACCTCCTTGCTGTTGTAGATTCCTATGCATCCCAACATCCCACTGGCCCTAACCATTGCTTTGTTACAGTGCCCCGCCACCATGATATCATCAGATATGATAACCCCGAGGTCCCTTTCCTGCTTAGTGGATGTCAGTACCTCCTCCCCATCCTGTACTCAGCTCTTGGGTTCCTATGCCTTAGGTACATGATTTTGCACTTTTTGGCATTAAATCCCAACTGCCATACTCTTGACCAATCCTTGAGGTTTCCTAGAGTCCCTACCCATTCTTTCCATCCCCTCCTAAGTGTCTACCCAATTACAGATTTTGGTGTCATCTGCAAAAAGGCATACCTTCCCTTCCAGTTTTGCAATGTCACTTATAAAGACATTGAAGAGGAGTGGTCCCAGTACTGAGCTCTGTGACACCCTGCAAGTCACTCTCCCTTCATTAGAGTGAGGGCCATATACCACCACCCTCTGTCACCTATCCATCAACTAGTTCCTTACCAAATTCACCAGTTTGGATCCAACATCTAGGCTCCTAAATTTCTATGTCAGTCTCCTGTGTGGTAGTGTTGAAGGTCTCCTAAAGTCCAAGTAGGTCACAGCGACTGTCCTCCCCAATCTACTTCTTAGGTCATCCAGTCAAAGAAATCAATCAGAGTCATCTGACATGACCTCTCCCTCACTCATGAATCCATGCAGCCTTTGGTCTTGTAGCCCACTGGATTCAAGATACTAACTCTGCCAACCTTTTGTTTAACAGGGTTTTCATTAACTTTCCCACCACTGATGTGAGACTTAACACATAAATAGTTGCTAGCCTCCTCCCTGCTGCTGCTGCTGCTGCTATGGAGAGAGGCTGCATCTACTCTTCTGCAATGCTCCAGAACCATGCCTGTTTCCAGTGAGTTGGTGAATAAGGCCATCAGTGGGCATCTAGCACCTCTCTGAGTTCCTCTAGTACCCTTTGGTGGATCCTGTCTGCTCCCATAGAATTGTCCACTTTCAGAGCTGCAAGTCTGTTCAGGACTCTTTATGTATCTGAAGAAAATCTTATCCCTCTTAGCTACCCGTTTGGCTATCCTTTCCTATGTCTGAACCTTCGCTCCCCTCACTGCCTATCCTGCTTAAATCTGATTTACATGGTACACCTACCTATCTTCTTACCTCTGTGTTTTCTTATACCTCCGAATGCTGCCCTTTTTACCCTCTCCACCTTGGTTACTTTCCTAGAGACCAGTCCAAGAAAAAGTGCTCCACTCACTGGAATGCCGGGTCACACAAAATCACAACAGGTAGGAAACATAAGGGACATCCTGCAGAAATACTGGGGCATATTGTAATCTGAACCCCTTTTGGGGTGGGGGTGAATCATCCACTTCATATGGTATATTGTAGAGGCCCCAGTCTATCGGACAAACTGGTTCATAGTTTGCAACCTAGGGGTCACCCACATTAGCGCAGAAATCATGTTGCTGAATCACAATGCATTGAGGGCAAGAAGTCAGCAGCACAAGGAGCGATCAGCAATTAAACTGAAAGTTGCTGACATCACGCACATATACAATCAGCACCTCTCATCAAGTTGACATGACCTATATGTAACCAGACAAACAGACTACAGGAACCACCCCCAACCCATTTAATATAATGAACTCCAGGTGGCACATACAGTGGAGGATGGCAGATAAGTAAGAGACAACAAAAACAGACCACACAACCACAAGCAGAACAACATTGTTCCTGAGTCCAGCCCACACATATAAAGCTTGCCCTCCTTCCCATGCCCACACCTCCTTGCCCTACACAGTCCACTCTATTGTTGGGATATCGCAACCTACACCCACTACACATCTTACTGGGCTCCCTGAGCCCCCTCCCAAAGGCACCCACCACCGTGACCACTGCAAATATTGTAATCACATCCTAAGGTCTGGCATTTTTATAGTTAATAATGTGAATAAAGTATTTCTTCATAGAAAGGGTGATGGATATCTGGAATAGCCTATCAGTGAAGGTGGGGAGGATGAAAACTGGTGGGATTTAAAAATGTCTGGGACAGGCACAAGGGAATTGTAGGGATAAGGAAGATGGAGGGGGGGAGAGTGCACTGTAGATCAAGTAGGATCTGCAGCAAAAGAAAAGAAGGTTAACAAAAATGGGCAGATTGGGTGGCTCCGGTGGCCCTTATCTGCCATCATATTCTATGTTCCCATGTGAAAATGTTCAAAATCGGTCAGTTTATTAATTGTGCATCTGTGAGTATTGGGTACCTGGCAATATATAAATACAGTGTATTCTATATGGGTAAGACATCGCCTATGTTTAAACTCCACATTGGGGGGCATCTTAGCAACATCAGGAATAACTACAGACTTAATGTACTTGTAAAACATGTTGCTGACAACAATGGTAAAGGGGAACATTCTTTCTCCTTCTGTGGGACTGCAAAAGTCATGCTGCACAAGTGCAGTGGTGATTTGGAGACTGATTCTCAAAAGGGAGTCCTTTTCAATCCACCAGTTGGGCACACTCAAACATCCTTTCACTCGAAGGCCTTGTAGACTGTGCCTATGTACTATCGGACAAGTGTAGTCTCACACCTCGTGGTGCAGATGGTTACATAGTTGTAATCAATGTAAGTTACTGAATCTTTAAAAATCAGCTGTACGTGTGGAAAGCTTTTTCACTTGTGCGCTATGAGTTTGTTACATTTTGGGTGACACTGAGGAAATGTATTATACTACAGCTAAGCAGCTAAAGAGCCACCAACACTGGGAGAAGAACTTTGAAAAACATAATATTTGGATGCAAAACAGCTTATATTTCACATTAGCTCTGCATTTTGTATCCTCAGTATTTATTACTGAGATCATTTGCATGAAAACAGGATAGTTGTTCCTTGAAGTTTCATTAGCTCCTGTTGCATCATCCCAACCTGATGTCATAATACTTTGCATGTGACATCAGTTATTCCCATGACAACAGACTGCGATGTCACAACAGAGCATTATCATTTTAAGTAGGGAATAAGCTATAGATTTAAATGAACTCTAGGGGATGAAGATGTTTTTGTGAGAATTTCTTCATTAAAACAAATAATGGAGAGGATACATCTATACCAGATATATGAAATGGAAGCTGAATTGTGTCTGAATATTATGTTTTCCAGTGTTTTCCCAATGGCATCAGCAGTTCTTTAAGCTGTTGACAAAGTGATTTTGCTCAATATGTCTTTCACGTCAATGATAATTGAGTAAACATATTGAATGAACAAAAATCTGGCATGTTTCCATGTATTTGGTTAGATCTCTAAAGCAATTTGTTTTTGTCAGCCTGTGTCAACATTCTGTCATATCTGGGGCATTTATTTTTGTACTGGAAGAATGCAGGAACAGAATGTGTCATTAATTAAGTATGGTGAAGTACTGTGCCTTTCAGCCTACCAGGCATCAGTCTGTATGCAAATCAGGAAGGAGACAAAATCTTATCAGGAAAAAAAATCAAAAAATTCTTACCTACTATGGAGATCTGAAAAGGAATGTTAGACTTTGTGTTTTGGAAAGAACCAGTCTGATACCAAATGGTGCCCCAAGGTGAATGAACTACTTGAGGTGCCTCCTTTACTGCACCCACCACTCCCTCTACTTCCTCCTGCTCCACCCCACATACAACAAGCATTTGTCAATGCCGAATGTTTGCTTGCTGGCATTGGCAGTGCTAGTGTAGAAGTTACAGAGCTGCGTAATAGGAATGGCAGTGAAGTATTGAACTGAAGCCAACCCCACCGCCACCCTGCAGAGAGTGACAGGCATTGGGGTGTGCCTTTGGGTCGTCAGGCATAACGGCCACACCATTTCACCACACCCCACCCTGCAGACACTGACAAGTGTCACAGTGCTCCTTGGGGTCTTTGGCCCTTATGCGCACCCCATTCCATTAGGAAATACGGTGAGATGGGTGCGATATAGGAGAATGGGGTGAACTTTGGGGCCGAAGAGTCCAAGGCATACCTTAATGCCTCTCACTGGCTGCAGGGTGTGGAATGGTATGAGCATTACAGGCAAGAATCCCAAGTCACACCCTTGATGCCTGTCATTCTCTACAGGGTTGGGCGTTATGGTTGGAAACCCTAATACCTCAGGCATTCATTGGCATTTTCACTCCAAATTTTCAACATGGTTTTTTTTGTGACCCCACCTCATGAACAGGGGGAATATCAGTGTCTTAGCCGAAAGCTGCTTATGCACAGCGACTATGGCATTTAGCACCACAGGTGCAAAAACATTCCAAACAGGATGTAAAAAATGACAGCTGTACTGTTCATGGGGAGGTGTAAAAAATGGCAATGTTGCAAATCTGCAGTAAAAATATAAAAAATGGTGAAGTCACGAGCGTACATAGAAACTGTGCAACGTACACCTGTAATATAATTAGGTTGGGGATTTTTTACAGCAGATTGTCAACTCAGGCATTTTGGTGCCTCCGATCATGAACAGTGTCACTGTGATTTTCTTTATCTGTCCCGAACAATGATTTCCCACAGTGACCACGCATCTCTGCGCTGAAAGTGTGAAAACACACTTCGGCCATGTTGTGAAAAATGACAGCTGTACTGTTCATAAGGAAGTGTGGAAAAATGCCACTGGTGAAAATCTGGACTGAAAATATTACAAAGTCATGAACTTACGAGGGTGCGTAGAAACTGCGCAATGCTCACTCGTAACACAGTCATTTTATGGACTTTTGTCACCATATTTTCAACATAGCCATTTTAAGACCTCTGCTCATGAACAGTGTAACTGTGATTTTCTTAATCTGTTCCAAACATTGCTTTCGCACACCAACAACAATATTGTGCGCTACATGTGCGGAAACACATTTTGGGTGACATATGAAAAATGGCAGCTGTACTGTTCATAAGGAAGTGTAATAAAACAGCAATGCTGAAAATCTGGAGTGAAAATATTAAATTCGAAAACTTACGAGCATGCATAGGAACTGCACAACGCACGCTCGAAAAACAGTGATTTTTAGGAATTTTTTTCACCAAATTTTCAACATAGCCATTTTAAGACCTCTGCTCATGAACAGTGTCACTGTGATTTTCTTAATTTGTCCCTGGCATTGATTTCAAGACACCGACTGCGCCATTGTGCACTACATGGCAGAAACACATTTGGGTGAGATGTGAAATGACAGCTATACTACTCATAAGAAGGTGTGGTGAAATGGCAATGTTGAAAATCTGGAGTGAAAATATTGAAAATTATGGAATCCTATGAGCGCATGAACGGCGCAGAACGACGTCAGAAACAGTTGTTTTAAGAATTTTTTCACCAAATTTTTCAACAGCCATTTAAGACCTCTGCTCATGAACAGTGTCACTGTGATTTTCTTAATTTGTCCCAGACATTGATTTCAAGACAATCATCGCGCCCATTGTGCGCCATATGGGCGGAAACACGCTTTTGGTGAGATGTGAAAAAATGACAGCTGTACTGCTCATAAGAAGGTGTGGTAAAATGGCAATGTTGAAAATCTGGAGTGAAAATATTGAAAATTCAACGAACTTACGAGCGTGCATAGGAACTGCATAGCATGGCGTTAAAACAGTCATTTTGGAATTTTCCACCAAATTTCACAAAATAGGCTGCTTGAGTACACCTTATGAACACTGCCAGTGTTGTTTCATTAATCAGTCCCCGAAGGTGATTTCGCACAGTGACTGCAAAATCACCCTTCGGACCCGAATAACGCCACGACAGTGACAGCATTCATGAGAAGGGGTCCCAAAAACCCCATGTTGAAAATTTGGTGCAAAAATTCCAAAAAATGCCTGAGATATGCAACAAAGGTGAAAAACCCTATCTATCCCATTATACAACTTCGGCATCTCCTCAGTTCGCAGTCGGCTTTGAAGAGTGCAGAAGCGTCTTCACGGTCCACGAAGATAAAATCGCCCGGCTCAGTAAGTATGGGTGGGGGTGTTGGGAGGCAGGGTGTGCAGTGGGTGGGTGCGGATTGTGGGGGGGCAGGGAGACTGCGTGGGACCGTTTTTTCTTTACAGGTAGTTTTTTTCTAAAAAGATGATGCGGGACGTTTGCCACGCTGGGGTGGGCTCCCAGCATGGCACAAGGACGGCTGGTTGGGGGGGCATGGAGCCGACAGGGGATTGGGCACCCCTGTTCAGCCATAGCATCTATTGCCACGCTGGGGTCGGCTCCTGCGGGCACCCTGTACCTTTGGGGAGGATAGGAGCCGACGGGGATTGGGCACCCCGTCGGTTATACTGATTAGTTGCCACGTTGGGGTGGGCACCCAGCGTGGCATGTGGAAGGCTTTGGAGGGGCACAGCACAGCCGATCGGGGATTGGGCACCCCTCGGCTATACAGTGTGTGCTTGGGGGGGGCAGCATGCAGTATGCATGCGTGTGTTTGTGTGTGTGTGTAGGGGGAGCTGCGCATGAGCAGGCGATATCTGATCGCTGCTCACTGAAGCATAGCTCCCCTTTTCAACTGTACGCCACTGCATTTTGGAGCTGTCATAGACAGCTCCAGTATGCATTGGTGGACTGGGGCTACGCCTGCCAACACACTGACTGAATTGGAAGAGGGGGTGACACACCTCCGAAAACTCGGATGATGGCACTATGTTTCTTGCACATGCATGCAAGCAAACATAAAAAGTGGTAAAAGGTTTAACAATTCAAGGGTGACAAGAACACTTTTTTGTTTATATTAACACTTTTTTTGCATTTCAAGCTGATCACTGTGTGTACATTCTACTTTAGTGCAGCCCTTTTTGTGCTGGTGCCCCAAGCGGCTCCTTGGTCCACTTGTCCCAAACACCGCCACTGAGTTTTGGGGAGGTGTGAGGGCTGCACTGAATAGAGTTTGAGCAGCCTACTCTAAATGCAGACTAGGTACACTTTCAGGCTAGGATCCACTCCAAAGAAGTTTTGGATGGAGTTTATTGTGTAACTCCTGCAGTAACTGGAAGACACATGACTGCACTCAAAATGCCATATTGGCAGGATGGGATCAAAATCATGTGATCCACATTTACATCATTTGATGTTTATACCATTGTCCCAGTCCTCTAGTATACTGGCACTGCCCTGGCGTATATTTGGAACTTACTGTTATGGTGGCCCCTTTGTTGTACTATCACCTGGGTATTCCTTTCTTTGGGATAGATTGGCCTACTAAGCCCATCTCTCTGGGAGGATGGTCTTTCCTCCCTTTACAAGACTCTGCAAATCTTAGTAGTTTGTGTTCTCCAGAAGATGTACATACTTCAGTTAGAAGTGGTCTGTCCACATAGCAGATGTATAGAGAATAATGGATGGGTAGCTCGTTATAACAAGGATTTTATAGACCCCCAAGGGGTGGGATGCCATATAAACCCCTGAGAGCAAATCCCAAGGGGTTTATGAAGGCATCCCACCCCCAAGAGTGTGTGTAAAATCTGAGTTTTAACTAGCTACCCATCTTTTACTTTATATAATTGCTGAAGATCATTTTTTCACCGAAGCAATTATACAAAATAAGTGTTGCCATGGAGCCGAGCTGCAGAATGTTGGGGTTTGAAAGTGGTCTGTAGCGGCTCGGCTCCTGATGTAAATCAGTGTTTACATCATTTTTTTTTTTTTATTTCAAAGCGAAAAGAAACATTTATGCCCAGATATATTTGTTTCAAAAAAGCAAAACAAAAAACTTGCTCCAGTGAAGTGTAGAGTGCTGAGGAGCATGACGGAAGGGGAGGGCAGAGAAGAGGAAGTTCACGGTAGTCTGGAATAACATTTAGTTTTTCTTTTGTTTTGGGAAGCAGCACTGTATAAAACTAAAAAAAAAATGATTTGTTACACAACTTATGATGCTGAGTCACAGATGGTAAATGGTACAGGATGAGAAGTGGCAGCCGCAGGGAAGAACGTAAGAGTGGGAGCTTGCGCATGCCCAGTAGAAGGGAAACCGGGCGTGTGAATGTCATGATAACCGGCTGGTTATAACAGAATTATAACCCGGTTTCCCTGTGGGAAAAAATGGTAACCAGTTATTATAAATAGAATAATAGATAGAAAAGTATCTATTACAAGGCAGTAAGACCATCGAGAGGTTTTGGGGACTTGGAACCTCGAGAGCGACTCGAGAGGTTCCCAAAGTCCCAAAACCTCGAATGAACTTTTTCTTTTATTTTAGTAATATATATGAATGTAGCGTTTCTTTACAGTCTGTGAGCTGTGAAGCCAGTCGCAGTACTGAAGACATGCTTGCAGTCAGCTGACCATCACACTGGAGACAGCGTCACTTGCCCACATCCCCACTCGTAACCGCCACTCTGTCGGTGTCTGTTTGCATTTCGTGAAGTCCTACCTTTTCCTTTCTGATCCTTCGGGTAATGCAGGATCAACCAGATAATCCATTTACAGAAAAAAAAAAAACGAAGAAAGGAAGCAGACGCATTTGGCTCGCTAAGCGAGAGTAATGAGCCGCCATGTTTTCAGAATGAG
Organism: Neoceratodus forsteri; assembly: GCA_016271365.2. Classification (NCBI taxonomy): domain Eukaryota; kingdom Metazoa; phylum Chordata; order Ceratodontiformes; family Ceratodontidae; genus Neoceratodus; species Neoceratodus forsteri. The sequence goes on along the minus strand of CM028132.1, from coordinate 486,335,993 downwards.
TGTGCCCGCCCACAGAAGAACAGTGACGAATTAGAATGCACGGTGTGACTTTGGACGTGCAGAAAGGGATGTGGCTCCATGGCAACCTGATTTCTTGCCAGGCAGAGTTGCACATGCGCTTGTAGTATTTTAGGATAATACTATCGTTTCTTGCAACGATAGTATTATTGCCAGTGAAGTGTGGTATTATTGGGAGTGGAGTGCTCTGTGCTATCAATTACAAGGAATTTTTTTAATCGTTTTCGATAGTATTATTTGGAAAATCCATATATTACAATACAATTATGCATTTTTTTAAAGGAATGAGGCACACAGGTCAAACAGTTTACAAGTATCACACCTTACCATATGGATTTATATAGTCCCTTTCATGTAAGCATCTCAAAGGTACTTTTTAATCAAAACACAACTCCACGCTGAAGGTCACTGACATACAGCCACCTCTGTGGTGGAATATGGTAGCCATTCTGCACTTGAACAGTATCCAACATCTTTCCTACTCACCATGCTGAAATCCACATTGATTGATATTAAATCAGGTAAATCTGCTGGTCGGTTAATGAGTGGGGGTAAAGTTGCCAAGACACAAAGGAAATTCACCTCCTCTTTTCATGAAAAACCATGTTTCTGATTTGCTACTAATATAATTAGCCTATTAAGGCTCCTCCTCCTACTCATGTCAGGAAATGTACACCCTAACCTTGGTCCTCCCACAACTACTGCGCCTGCTCACCTCCCAACTAGCAGACTGTGTATTGCCACCCTTAATGTCTGTAGCCTATTAAAAAAGTCAGACTCCTTCCAGGGCTGGGTTCACCAGCACCAGCTTCAGCCTGAGATCACTGCGGTTGGTGAAACCTGGCTCTCCCCACGGATTCCAGACTAGTCGTTAACCCTCACCAAGTACAACATATACCGTGCAGATCGACAGGGTAAGCAAGGGGGGGGTGGGCTGCGCTGTGTATATCAAAGATATCCTACATGGGCAGCCACTTCTCACTCCCCAGCTACATCCTGGACCCCAAGCCCTCACTATCAAAATCACCCTGGGAAACTCCAAATCCCCCCCTCGCTTCTCATCACTGCGGTCTACATTCCCCCCAGGGACCAGAAGGCGGCCTTCCACTCTGCACTGTCCTACCTGGCCACTCTTCCGTCAAAAGCCAAGAAAATCTTACTTGGAGACTTTAATATTAATTGGCTGACAAAGCTGCTGCACCGTTCATAGATGCTACCACTGCTCAAGACCTTACGCAAGTCGTCTCATCCCCAACCCGCTTGAACCTGTGCACAGGGTCCTCCTCACTACTGCACCTGGTATTCGCCAACCACCCCCTTAAAATCACTAGCACTACTGTCCTCCCAAATGCCCTTAGCGACCACTCCCCTGTCCTCTGCTACTGGACATGCAAATCACCCAAACCCCCCCAAAAAATAATCCAACAGCGCAAACTTGACCCAGGCAAACTTGCTCAACTCAAAGCATATCTCAGGACAATGGACTGGTCCATCATAACAAATGCCCCTGACCCTGACAGAGCCCTCAACCTCTTCATTCTCTCCTTTAACACCATATGCGACAAATTTGCCCCATCACAAAAAGGGTGGTCAAAGGCAATCCAGCACCGTGGATCACTTACCATCCCCTGGACTTCATGCGGACCAGAGATTCCTTATGGCACCTCTCCAAAGAGACTGGCCTGCCAGCTTAAAGACAGAGCTACAGAGAGGCACGGAACAAATGTACTTGGTCCTTGCACAAAGCTAAAGCAGAGTACTACAAGACCTCTCTAACCACTACCTGGGGCTCAGGGTGAAAATTCTGGGCCAATATTAAGGACCTCTGTGGCAATGATCCCAACACTACCCCTAATCAGATTATAGTTGATGGGTGCCTAACCTCTGACCCAGCCCAAATGGCCACAGCCTTCAATGACACCTTCTCTAACCTCAGCAAGGTTCTCCCTTCAAACTTCTTTGATCCACCCCCAGCCACCTCCCCCTACTAGCCTCTCCCTTTCGACTGCGCAGCATTGCATCTAACTGTGCTGAGCCATATCTCAGAACTGCTCCAAGTTACTCCCACTATAGTAGTGACTCCTTAGACTTGAAACTCCTCCGCCTCTCTCTCCCAGAGGTATTTAACCCCCCCATCCATATACTAAATCACTCCTTATGCCTGGGGAAATTCCCCTTCTGTTGGAATCTGCTTACATTACACCGATATTTAAAAGTGGTGACCGTAGCCTTACTAACAACTATCGTCCTATCTCCATTCTCCCTCCCCTATCCAAGGCCCTTGAGAGGATCGTCTCTGATCAGCTCACTGACCACCTCAACAAATACAACCTGCTCAGCAAGCAGCAACACGGCTTCCGGAAGGGACATAGTACTACTACTGCCCTCCTGGAACTCACCACACACATCCACTCCGCATTAGATAGAGGTCAAATCACTGGGGCTGTCTTCATTGATCTCACAAAGGCGTTCAACACCATTAACTCCTGCTATCCACACTGACCAACATTGGATTCTCTCAGGATGTCCTTGGCTGGTTCTCTGATTACCTATCAAACCGTTCCCAGCAGGTCAAAATTGGTAACACTCTATCTAATAGGCTACCTGCCCTTTCTGGTGTCCCGCAGTGGTCTGTCCTCAGACCACTACTGTTCAGCCTCTTCCTTAACTCCCTCCCCAGGTCTTGCCCAGGGAACCTGCTCCTCTATGCGGATGATGCTGTCCTATATACCTCCAACTCTGACCTTTTGCAACTCCACCTCTCCCTTCAATCCTCCTTTAGTGGTGCTGAAAAATGGTTCGCCTCACAGTGCCTTATCCTGAACTATAACAAGACCAAGGTTGTTTTTTTCCCACCCGCTTAACGCTAGAAAGGAACTTTGCCCTCAAGCATGAACTGCCAACCTGACCCCTCTGGAGCAAGTGGACTCCTTCAGATACCTGGGCATTACCCTAGACCCTGCACTTACTTTCCATCAACATATCCATCTCCTATCTACCGCCCTCAATGTGCGACTCGGGCTCCTGTATTGCTTCAGACACTGTTTTACCCCAAACGCAATGAGGCTTGCTGTCTCCTCCTCTGTCCTCTCCCTGATAGACTAAGGCTTACTCATCTATGGGGCGGCGAACACCTCAGCCCTCATAGACTTTGTATCTCCCTAAATAAAGCCTGTCGCCTCACCCTGGGCTGTGATCGCCTAACTCACACATGCTCTCTATACAATGATACCAACTGGCTTAACCTTGACAACAGGATTAGGTTTCACACCTGCCTCATGGCAAAAAAAATTGCCCTGGGCCTCTGCCCCATAGGACTCACAACACTAATCTGCTTGGCCCTGACACTTAAGCAAACTCATAACTCTGGAAAGCAACTCCTCTCTGTCCCTCATTGCCATACCTCCCAATTCCAGAGGTCCTTTAGCTACAGAGCCCCTTCCTGGATGAACAGCCTACCCACCCCACTTGCCAATGAGATCAGACCTGGACCCTTTAAAACCTCTCTTAGAGACCTCCTACAGTCCTCAAACCACTGCGACTGCCACTGAAACATCTCACACTACCTGCCCGACTAAGGCCGTTGGCCGGCTTCTTCTCTACCCTACCTGCCCCAGTCTGAGTCCCTCTAGCCTAGCTCTACATCTGGGTGCTATATGTATTGTGTGTTTGCACTAATTTTCCCTAGTTTTTCACTGTTAGCCTCACAATTGCTCCTGTGACAACCTGACTGTGTACTGATGTACTGCTATGTAACTGTATGTCTCTGTATGTAAATTCTGTGATGTGGAACCTTTGTAAAAGAGTCTCTGACTCAAAGGTATTTTCCGAACCTCCAATAAATAAATAAATAATCCTATGAGAGTTACACTTGAAAGGAACTTTTTTTGTTGATATAACATCATAAATGATATACAGTATGTTAAAAAGAACATTTTAGGAGCTGTGGCTACATATCCATTTTAACTATAATCTGAATGTTGGCTTTAACAGGATCATTTGTTGTTGCTACAATTAATCCTATAAGATTTTTTGTCTCAGCTGCAGTTTATGGGTCAGATCTCATATAGCAGACAGGAAGGGAACTTACATGAGGTATGGTGGTTTGTTCATTGCCAATGATGTTTTGTGTGTGTGTGTGTGTGTATATATATATATATATATATATATATATATATATATATATATATAAATATATACAGTATATAGTATGGCTACCATAGTTAGGGTTGAGGAACCCTTTTAAGGTTAAAGGGTAAAACTTTACACCTTAATAACTTTGCAACTGTTCAAAGGATTTGACTGAAATTTGGAATGCATGATCAAGAACCATACACCGTGGGATCTGCCAAGTTTTGTAGCAGTCGGATATACGGCTGCGGAGTTAAGTATGATCTGCGTGCACGTTTACGCTATATGGTGAATTCTTTGATCGTGCCTACGGGTCGCATGGTTTGCGCGAGTGATCCAAAAACTTCAGGGAACGTGTGGCCAAGGTGCCCGATGTGCCTTTTGGAGATTTCATAAAAAAACATTGAACGGTTCAAAAGTTATTCAAAAAACAAGTTCCCATTATAAGTCAATGGGAAAAGTTAACAAAAAGTTCGACACTTACGCAAATGCAATTTTTACTGTTGCAAATGGCCCTAGTACTTTCGCAAATCCACCATTTTGTTTTCAGTTGGTGATCAGAAAAATGCTTGGCATTTAAAATTGGGACCATCTAGGGACACAATTCTTTTTGTGTTCAACTAATCAAAGCCTGAGGATGCTAGCCATATCTTTATTTTGGGGTTAAACACCCCGGGAATATGTTTTTCAAAGTTCTGAAAAAAGTACTTTCACAAAATACTTTCGTGCTCACAACACTTTCACAAATTTGTGTGAAAGCTTTCGCAAATCACGAATGAACTTCGCAACACTATGGCCAAAATGGCAGGAGTTCTTTGCCACCTTACTGCAAAAGAACAGTTAGGTCTTTTGGCCTGAAATTTGGAAGGAATGCAGCCAACATCTCACAGATGTGCCTTTTTGTGGTTTGGTGAAAAAACATTGCAAGGCTGCAAAGTTATGGTACTCTGAAGTTGGTGTTTGTTTCCCATAGACTAACATGGTGGCGTACGCCACGTCTTTTGGGGCTCGTATCTCGAAAACTATGTGAGATACAGAATTTTTGTTGCAAGTTGCATAGCCCTGTGGGCTATGCAATAACAAAATCCTAGCCAGGAAAATCATGATTTTTGTGAAATTTAAATTTTTTTTCTTAATCATGCGGTTGCTGAGATATTAGCAATTTAGTACTTCCAATGCTCGTTTTCAGCTTCGATGCCCATTACAATGCATACATTCTTTGTACACACTGGGCCAGATGTTCAAACTGCGCCCAGAATGTGCGCAATAGCAGAAGCAAGCACAAGTCAATTGCGCACATGCGCAATAGACACGATATTCAAACATGGAGCAAGTCAAATTGCGCAACCAGCCAACGTCTGAATATCGCACAACCTGCGCCATAGCGCAACCAAGAAGGGGAAGCTGAGCAGATATGATGCGCCATAGCACAACAAGGCCAGCCCACCTGAGCAGTCCAGAGGTGCCATAGTGCAAGCAGAGAGCCCCCCAGCAGCAGAGCAATGGAACTGCACAACCAGGGAGGTAGGCAGGGGACCACCACCCATGCCACAGATGGGCACAGGAACACACTGCAGAACTAACAATACACCCCCACACCCTAAGCACAGCATCACTGGGGGAGAGACGGAATATCCACTGGCCCATGGGGACAAGCCAACAAAGCACAGCTGGGCCATGGTGCCCCAGCACACCCACTGGCAAGCTGAGACTGCCACACAAAGGGGGCGGACAACCCAAGTGCACAACAGCACCCCCCTGTGCACAGCACATCCTGCACTGGTACCCCAAGACACCACCCATGAGCAGTGACTGTCACTGTCACTGCAGGAATCCCCATGCCCCCCCGCCACACTGAAACCTCGTGTACCACAGAACCATACAAGCCAGACCCACCAGGAGCACCCAGCGGTGTGTGGCAGCACATGGCCAGACCGGCTGAAAGCCACTACCACACCAGGGATGCCTCCCCATGCACACACACACACACACACACACACATTCCCAGGACAATACCACCCCAGATGCCATGCATACCACTGCAACTGAGCACCTATAGCCAGCTGCAAATCAGAGACCACCACAGTATTCATAACAAAATAGATTTATATAAAGGAAATATGAACAGGAACAACAGGAACACACAACTATGTACAGCTATATACAAGACAAGGGTGGGGGTATGGGTACAAGGTAGGGGTGGGTAAGGGGCAGGGGTGTAGAACTGGGTGAGGGAAGGCAGGGTGTGAGGGATGGGTAAAGGGGGTAGGTGTGGGACAGCTACTGTCCACCAGGCCACACATCAGCTGGCTGCTGCTGGTCCCGGGTCCTCCTCCAATGCCTCACTCCCCTCCGTTGCATGTCCCTCAGTATCTCGAGGGACTCCAAAGACACATCCAGCAGGCGGTGGACAGCCCGCTCTATCCTCCTCAGGACCTGGACACCTAGGACAAGGGAACAGAGTCAATGGCTGTGACTGTCCACAACCCTGAAGCCCACCCAACATGCATGGCATACAGCCAAGTGCCCCGCTCCTGTGATGGACTGCACCCACCCACAGTGACCGTGCACAAGACAAGCCCAACCAGGCAGCAACAGCCATGTGTGCCACTGCACACACACCCCACCCATGACCAGCACAGCACAACCAAGGCTGCACAGTGACGTGGCTACGCGGTGGGAAGTTAGTGCCACAGCCATGTGCCCAGTGCATGCATGGACCACCAGTGACGCACTCCCAGACATGCAGTGCCACTGGACAGTGCTGACTGTCACACGTCGCGTGCATGGCAGTGTTGTCCATGGATGGTGGCCATGCCCTGCCCCCACAGCATGCAATAGCATCCATGATGTCATGACACTCACCCTCATCAAGTTGCTGCTGCTGCGGCTGCTGCTGCTGCTGCTGATGCTGTGGCTCGACACCACCACCACCTTGGACAGCCACCGCTGCCACCCCTCTCCATGCCTCATCCTGGGCCCGCCTCCTCCTCCATGCCTGTGGGAAACAAAAGGTGAGAAACACATCAGTGAAATCCCAAAGCAGACAGCCCCCTGCCCCAATGAGTGTGCCTGCCCACACAGCCAGACCCATACATCACACACCTGTAAACACCGCCACAGCCAACCATAGACCAACCCTCCCCCATGTGCTGGTCACAATACACAGTGTTACCCATGCGGACAATACAGGTGCATAGACAGCTTACCCACCTGGCCTAGGCACCACGCCCCTCCTGGCATGTGACCGTAGGTGCGCCAGCAGTGCCTGCTCCCTCCTGCGCAGGTCACCGTACTGGTGCCTGCACTGCTCCACTGAGCGCCGCTGCCCAGTGGCCTCCTCAAGTTCAGTGGCCACCTGCTGCCACACATGTGTGCGAGCCACGTTCAGGGGTTCATCCCCAAACAGTGGCCCATGGTAACGCTCCACCACAGCCACCAGGTTGACCAGCTCCAAAGCACTCCACTGTGGAGCTCTGCTGCGTACCATCCCTGCAGGTATATAGTAGGCAATATGGTGCTCATGGCCGCGCTATTTTACGATGGAAATGTTGGTGCAATACAACTCCGTCAGTCCCTAGCGCACTGTTCGTATAGTGCCGTCAGTCCCTATCGCGCTGTTACCGAACAGCGCGATAGAGTTGCAGACATGCCATACGTACAGCGCCAAGGGGGAAAAGGTCGGGCACAAGGCCATGGGTCTCTGACTCAAGGCCACACACAACGCCATCAGACATCTACATGTCCAGCGCAATTGGTCGCCTGTGTGCCATTGCCACAGTGGACCATTGCGCAGTTGTGCCACAGCGCCATGTGGTGACCGGCGCTGTAGCACCACTGGCACAATGGTGGCCGTGTCCTGCATTGCCGATCATGCACAGCACATCATCAGCACAGCAGACGCCTGCGTAAGCTACCTGGGCATGTGCAGTGCGGTGTACTACGCAGTCACAGAACTGCACCATTGGCTCAGCCGGCTCAACCGTATTGCGCAAAGCGCAACAGCACGATATTCAGCTGTCATATGCAAATCATCCGATCAGCTATTCAATGGTGCAGCGGCGTGATTTGCATCTCATTAAAGTTGCTCCACTCCTAATTTGCATGCATTGCGCTATAAATATGCAACATTGATCTGCAGTGGCCATATTCGGTTACTGCAGCTGATAGGTGAGTTGCATGCATTTTGCTGTTCTGGACCATGGCCCCAGAGAAGCTGTGTGCTGCACAGTCACAGGTAACCACTCTCACCCATACAGGCCATGAAATGACCGAGCGAGGACTGGGTGAGGTGGATGATGGTGGGCGGAAGACGAGGCCCAACTTTACCAAGGTGGAGACAGAGGCACTGTTTGAGGCATACCTGGCTCAGGAGCCACTTCTCAGTGGATGGCGGGGCACCCCTCAGGCCCAAGCTGCTGCATGGGAGGGGGTGGCACGTGCCGTCAACCTGCACGGCAGCCACCAGCGCTCCGTGCAGGAGTGTAAAAAGAAGATGGGGACCGACAGGAGAAGGGTGAAAGAGAAGGTTGCAGCCATCAGGGCGGCACGTGCTGCTACAGGCGGTGGACAGCCGGAGGTGGTGCAGCTGACCCCAACGGAGGACATGCTCGCTGCAAGCATGCAGCGCAGCGCCATTGAGGGTGTGCCTGGAGGTGGCTTCCAGACAGGTAGTAGCCATCACTGCATGATATGTCATGTTGGGGGGGAGGGTAGTTCACATGCACTAACGTGTCCTTCCTTTCTCTTACAGATCCTGTGTGTCTGCAGGGGTCAGCAGTGGAGGGTCTGTCCACTGCAGACAGCCACCCGGAGTTAGAGAAGGGCCCATCCACCTCCGCAGATTGCCGGCGTGCACTGCGGCAGTGTGCACGGCCATCTGCCTTCACAGATGTTGAGACAGGCGTGGGGAGTGCCCTTCCTGTGTCCCAGTGGTCTGGCATGCAAGCATGCCAGCACACTGTGGCTGTGACTGTGGCACAGACCTGCACCATCGATGATGCACCGACCACTATGGGCATTGACATGTGGGTGTGTCACAGGATGGACACACAGCAGGCCAGCACATGCCCATGGATCTAGTTGGCTCTGACGTGTGTGCCAGCATGACAGCACAGTCCCAGGCTGTGCCTGTCAGCACCGGTGGGGCAGCACTGGTGGCTGTGCAGGTCACTGGCACTGTTGCAGCCACAGCAGGGGAACCACTGATCCCGTGGGCACAGCAGGCGGAGGGGCAGCAGCAGCAGTCACCCACCGGGACTGGGGGTACAGGACTCAGCGGTGATGGAGGTGCACCACCTGTGGACATGCCCATATCTGGTCCTGGGGAGCAGCGCCCACCCTCAAGGGGTGCTGTGCATCAGGCCCTTCCAGACCCTGAGGGACAGGTTGCCAATGTGGCAGACGACCTCTTTGATGAGCACACCCGCCTGCTGCAGGCATCAGTACAGCAGCAGATGCGGGTTGCATCGTCCGTGGAGGCATTGTGTGTGGCTCTGGAGCGGCACAGCAGGGACAACGAGAGGATCCTGTCCCGGATTGACCATATGCAGGTGGATGTGACCGCCGCCATCGACAGGCTGACACAGGCAGTGGTCAGTGCCGTGGCCACATTGGGCACACAGTCAGGTGCCCCTGTGTCACTCACACCACGCAGTACACTGTCCACTCCCCATTCCCAGCGTAGTGCGACACCCACCCTGTCGATGCCGGGTTCAGCTGTGGGCATCCCAAGCACCCCTGGTGCAGGTATGTTCAGTATGCTGCAGACCCCTGTGCGGACAAGGTTGCGTTCGTGCAGTGGGACTCCTGGTGGTCCATCGGTGCCACCCCAAGTGGCCCATGCTCAGCCTGCCAGTCTTGCTGGGTCTCGGCGGGGCTGCCCAGGCATCCGAGGTGGCCGTGGCACTGTGCCACATGACTGACCTGTCTCCCTGTGCGGGCCCTGTCTGGTGCTGCCCTGTGTGCAATGTGTGTTTTGGTGGGCAGTGCACCAGTGGGTGCCCTGCCCTACACGCCGACACACGGACCACCTGCACACCCTCCCGACTGCTGTCCACAGGTGCGTGTGCATGATGATGCCTGCATTGCACTGTACACCAAGGTGCAAGGGTGCCCAGCATCTGACACATGTACATGGACAGTACAAGTGGTGGAGGTAGCCTGTGGACGTGTGTGTTTTCTCATGTCTGTTCCTGCTCTGCTGTGCACCTGCCCCTGTGCACTTTGTGCCCGGTGTGTGTGTGTGTGTGTGTGTGTGTGTGTCTGTCCATGTGGCGTGTGACTGTTCACCCCTCCCTGGTTGTGTGTTTGTGCTCCTGTACCCTGCCACTCTCCTCGCTGTCATGCACCCCTGGTGTGTTACCCTGTGTGTATGTGGGTTGCGCCCTGGACAGTGTTGGTTGCACATGGCCCCATGACTTACCTGTGTTGTGCAAAGTGCTCCTCTGTGATGGTGTCCCGGTGCAGCTGAGCCAGCCGGATCAGTCGGGGGTCACGCCGTCCAAGGGGGGGGGCTGCTTATCCCCATCATCACCGGCGTCACCAGCATCCCCATCGCTGTCCCCCTCCTCAACCTGTACGGCTATCCCACAGTCTTTGGCCATGTTGTGCAGGATACAACAGGCCAGGAATATCCCACAGGCCTTTGAGGGGCTGTACTGTAGGGCACCGCCGGAGGTGTCTAGGCATCGGAAGTGTGCCTTCAGCATCCCAAACACCCGCTCGATGATGTTGCGTGTGGCGGCATGAGCCTCATTGAAACATTGCTGTGATGGGGTCGTGGGCCGCCGGTAGGGTGTGAGCAGCCAGGGACGGAGTGGGTATCCACTGTCACCTGTATGGAGATAGCGGAGGTTAGTGTCATGTTCAGGCCCATATTGCCCCTAGCCCTGTGTGCCACTCCCATGGCACCTGTGGCTTACCCACCCTTGCCCCCACTTTGCCAATCCTGCATGCATACTCACCCACTAGATGTCCTGTGGGAATGTCCCCACTCTCGAATCGATGGCACAGTGCTAACTGGTACCATATGAATGAATCGTGTGCTCTGCCAGGGTGCGTGGCACAGACACTGATGATGCGCCCACTGGCATCACACACCACCTGGCAGTTGACACTGGAGAACCCCTTCCGATTGCGATAGGCGGCCCCATTGGGGCCAGGTGGTGTGCGAATGGCCACATGGGTGCAGTCTATCACCCCTAGCATGCCAGGCATACGTGCTACCCTGTGGAACTCCTGTATGTTTGCTGTACGCTCTGCCGCGGTGCTGGGGAAATGGATGTACTCTGCAGTGTGGCTGCAGTGCGCTGAGGAATTGGGTGAGGATGCGTGACGTGGCCAACTGTGTTATGCCTGTGGTGTCCCCTGTTGGCCTCTGGAAGGTACCCGTGGCGAGCAAGCACATGCAGGCTGTTACCTTTGTCTTCACTGACAGAGCATGACTCCGTCGTGAGCGTGCCTGCATCACATCACTGCACAGCTCACAGAGCCGCCTCAGTATTGCCCTGTTCAGGTGGTACCGGCCCACAATCTCTACGTCTGAATACAACTCAAAGCTGATGCGGGCACGGTACTGCCTGTTGGGGGCATACTCACGACGGGCCCTTCCACGCCACGCCCTCCCTGCAGCATGCCTTCTCACCCCTCATTACAGCTTCCATGTGGAAGCTGGCACTGTCCATCTCCTGGCTTGTGTCCCCCGGCTGTTGTTGATCTGTTACCCCTGGCTGTCCTGACTGCTACTCCACTGCACCGGGCACACCTACTGGCCTCTGCATTCTGTGGCCCCACACACCTTCACCTGCCCCTATTCTGTCCTCTACACTCCCTGGCCTGCATTGGTTCCTGCTGTGGCCTGCTCTGTCTGGCTGCCTCATGTGCATTCCCCCTCTTCCTTGAGCCTTTTTATTTTGGCTCATTTCCGCCATGGCGCAACTTCCGCCTGATCCACTGTTGCACATTGCGCAAGCCTTTGAATATCGTATTGCGCACTTTATGCACGGTTCCACCCCCTTTGGTTGCGCATACCTTCATTTGCATTGCGCTGTTGCTCAGCATGTTTTCTGTGGCACAACTGCCTCCTGCTGAATATCGCACTATGGTGCAATTTTGGACTTGCGCTGGTGCAACCCTATTGCGCATGGCGCAACCCTTTTGAATATCTGGCCCACTGTGTTTCTCTATGCACCTCTTTGGCAAAAACAGGGTATGTGCTTCCGTTACTGTTGCAGTTACTGTTTCAACTTGCGTTTCTGTCCCCGTTTCTGTTTATGTTCCCATGTACATCACCGTGTGCGTTACCCTTTGCGTTGTCTTTTGTGCTTGTGTTTTCATTACTGTTACCATTTGCGTTTACACTACTGTTTCTCTTTGCATTTTTGTTTGCGTCACTGTGCACATTACCATTTCTGTTTATGGCAGCCCTTTCATTTGCGTTTCCGTTTCTTTTTCGTTTTGCATCTTCCTTGCTGTTACTGTTACCATTTGCATTTGCAATTCCTTTACTGTGCCAGTGCACATTATGGTTTGCGTTTCCATATGCGCTTGCATTTCCTTTTGCGTTTCTGTTTGCTTTGGTATTATTGTTGCTGTTACTGTTACCATTTGCATTTGCAATTGTGGCACTGTGCCCGTGCGTGTTTCGGTTTGCGTTTCCATACGCGCTTCTGTTCCCATTTCCGTTTTTGTTTCCTTTGGCGTTATTCTTCCTGTTATCTTTACCATTTGCATTTACAATTCCGGTACCGTGCCTGTGCATGTTACGGTTTGTGTTTACGTGTACACTTGCGTTCGCGTTTCCATTTCTGTTCCCCTTTGCGTTCTTTTTGCTGTGACACTTAACATTTCCATTTTAAATACTGCTGCCATCACTGTTCGCGTTACCAGTTGCATTTTTGTACATGCTTCAATGTCCATTTGTGTCACTGTTCGCTTCCGCATCACTTTGCGCTTGCGTTTTTATCAATGTTTCCTTTACCATTTATGTTTGCATTATCATGTGCGCCACTGTTGGCACTTCTGTTTGCGTTGCTGTTCCTGTTACTATGTCACAAGACATCACGTGGTGGGATGGGAAAAGAAGGGAAATTAGAGGCAAAAAACTCTGTTTAATGCATCAGTTAGGGTTGTTCCACAGTGACAAAAGCAAGAAAATTTGGTGTTAGGGTTGAAAACCCCCCTTGTATACATGTACGCGCGCATTGAGTTTGTTCCATTGAATGGCCAGCCTTGGCAGTGAGTGGAGGGCTGTGCTGGCCGCCTGCCCATTGTCGGGGTATGTTGAGGAGGGACAGCCATCGCATTGTGGCTGCCTGCTGTTACAGTTCCAGGGGTCATTGGTCCATGGGATGGGGGACTCAGTGGTCACCATGCGTATTAGTGCAGAGCACTGCACACAGGGTATGGTCAGCGATGTCTTTACATGCCGACGTTGTAGACGGTGATGTGTTGCCCGGATTGTTATTTGCCATGATATATTGTCAGCGTTGTTTTCGCTCGGTGCCCTCGCATAGCAGACAGTAAAGTAGAAACATAGAAACATAGAAATTGACTGCTGATGGGGATCAAAGATTCATCTAGTTTGCCCTGAGCCCTAGCCCCCGCCCTTTAGGATTTCTGTGAGACAATCCCCTTATGTCTTTCCCAAGCTGCTTTGAATTCCCCTACTGTCTTGGAGTCAATGACTCCAGCCGGTAGACCATTCCATAGGTCAGCCACCCTCTCTGTGAAGAAAAACCTTTGCACATTGCCCCTGAATCTTCCTCCCCTCAATTTCATCTCATGCCCTCTTGTTCTACTGGTGCTATTGACCATAAAGAGCTCCTGGGTGGAGACTCTGTTTATAACCTTCAGAAACTTGAATGTCTCTATCATGTCCACTCTATCCCTGCATTGTTCCAGGGAGTACTTGTTGAGTTTCTGTAACTTTTTTTTGTATGGCAACTTATGGAGACTGTGTATCATTTTTGTTGCCCTCCTCTGTACTGTCTCCAATCTATCTGTGTCCTTCCTGAGATAAGGTCTCCAGAACTGGATGCAGTACTCAAGGTGGGGTCCTCACCAGGGACCTGTACAGCAGCAGGATCACCTCCATTCTTCTACTTGTGATGCCCCTTCCTATGCATCCCAGCATCCTGTTTGCATTCTTTGCTGCCTTTTTTGCATTGTCCGCCTACCTTCAAATTGTCTTGGCTGTCCAGTCACTGCTAGGGATTAATTTAGAAGAAAATTGCTCGATGCAGCAGGATAAAATTCCAAAAAGCTTTATTTTGGAAACCAAAAGATAAAAGCGAACTCCCTTCCCCACAAAACAGCCAAACATTTTTGCACCGAAATAGCGCTTTCTCAGGGCTGAGGCGGTATCAAGCATTACACTCTGATAAAGTGTGGAATTAAAGTGACAGTGTATTTTTTGTAAGTGCACCACTAAATGAAAGAGAATTTGTAGTATAAACCCACCTAATGGAATGCAGGCACCAACAAAAGTGATCACGTAAATATTTGAACTAAACTGAAATAAGGAAGCTAAATGCTGTGCAAAACCCTATTATGTGCAATCTGTGGCAACTAACATCAATGTTAATATTACTATCAACACCAGTATTAAAGTTACATAGGGACCTTAATGTGTCATTGTGCTTATGCTTCAGAAAGCACTATTTTGGCGCAGAAATGTTTGGCTGTTTTGTGGAGAGGGATGCTCGCTTTTATCTGCTGTTTTCCAACAATAAAGCTTTTTGGAATTTTATCCTGCTGCATCAAGCAATTTTCTATAACTGAATTCCTAGCAGTGATGGGACAGCCAAGATTTTACCATCTGCTATATTTATTAATTAAACACCAGTGGCATTGGCAATCAGTGTGAGCTTTTTTATGAGTTATTACTACCGGCCACATCAGTGCTGGGGAGGGTAACTATGGCACATTGCCGCAAACAGGGCAACTCTCCCAGAGAAGATTTTTCTAAGTGCCCTTAGCCCTGGCTGTTCCAAGGGTAGTTAGAATTTCTCCTTCTGGGAGAGTTATGTGAAGTCTGCAGTGGGGATATGGCATCCCATGACTGCTGCAAGCCCCCTAGTGCCGTGCCGCAGCCCATTATTGGGTGCAAGGGTGGTGCAAGCCCCGTTTGTAGCAGGCAGCCTGTGGTTGACGTAGGCTGCCATTAAGAATTGCTCCCAGTGCATCTTTTTTTGCAAGGCAAACTTTGCGCCATTCTTTGTGGCACAAGCCCCTTGCGCCATGCTGGAGCTTTGAGAATTGAGCCACAGAATGTCCCTGCTGCTACCAGAAGCTGCCACATGAAGTCTCCAATCTACATCTGGCATATTGAAGTTCTCCACCAGCAATACCTCCCCCTCATTAGCCATCTTGCTAATTGCTTCTAACATTTCCCTATCTAGGTCCTCCCCTGTGCTGGAGGCCTGTAGATCACCCCTCTCCGAAGAGTGACTCAATAGCATGATTCAAGGGTAACCCACAGCATCTCTGCCTTCTCCTGAATCCCCTGTATTTCTGTCGGTTTTATGTTGTCTTTCACATAAAGCACCACTCCCTCACCTTTGCTTCCTACCCTGTCCCTCCTGAACAACATATACCCTGGTATGACCATGTCCCAGCCATACTAGGCTGAACACTTATGACTCAGTAATGGCCACAATATCTATGTTGGCTTCAGCCATGAAGGCCTCTAGGTCTAGGACCTTATTTCCCTGACTTCTAGCATTAGCACACATGGCCTTCCCCATTTTGCTTGCACACTTCTTGCTCGTTCTCCTTCTTTCATTTTGTGCCCCCTTTCTCCTGCCTTCTCTTCTGACCCCTTCCCCTCTACTAAACCCCTTTCATCATGACTTACTTGCTCCATGGTGGGACTCTCACCCCTGGGCTTATTCTATACCCTGCCTCAGCCTGGGGGGGGGGGGCAGATTCTGCCTTCCTGTCTGTCTCCACCTCCTCTTTTTGCTAGTTTAAATGTTTGTCAAAGTAATATTTAAGCCTTCCACTAAGGACTGTGATTCCCCTCCTGGAAGGATACAGGTCATCCCCACTGTACAGGATCTTATCTTCCCATGTGGGCCCCAAGTATCCAATGTAGTTATATCCCTCCACTCTGCACCATTCCTTCAACCATGAGTTGAAAGCACTGGTGTGGAGCTCTCTCCCCTTCCCTCTGTTGTAAACAGGTAGTGCCTCTACAAAGGCTATAGAGTGTGTTACCTGCCCTAGACTTCTTTCCAGCTCCTTGAACTCCCCCCTGGACTGTAGCTGTCCCATCCCTAGCCATGTCATTCATTCCCAGGTGGACAATGGCACCCAGCTGTCCCTCCCTTTCTACTACCCTTGAAATATGTAAGATATGGTTCCCATCCCTTCTTGCCATGGCACTGGGTAAGCACCTGACCTCCCTCTCTGCCCTTTTCTAATCCCAGCTGAAGCCCCCTGATGATTGAATCCTCCACCAGAAATTTCTTACTTTCTCCATGGTCCTCCTTTACCCACCTTGGGGCCTCCACCAGGGAAGGGCCCCCACATCCTCCTCGGCCACTTCCACGGGTGCCTCTTGGCAGTCCCGCTCTGCCAGCATGGCGCTGGAATTTTTCAGAGGAACCACTTGGTGAATGTGCCTATGACTCCATTGCCAACCTTCTAGATCTCAACAGCCCATCCATTCTTGAGCCCTGCAAGGTAACGGTGTAGGACTACATGGTCGCTGGTGGGAGAGAAGGTCCCTGGACTCCCAGCCAACATGGCTTGAGTCTAGTGATCTCCTCATGGCTTGTAGCCAATTCAGCTTTGAGTCTAGAGACCCTCTCTGCCAACTCAGAGAGTTACTCGTGGATGGGACAGCACCGCAGTCTCTAGAACTCCCTGAAGACTGCCACCCCACAATCACTACACTGCACCACTTCCCACAGTTCATCAAAGTACAATACACCTGTTTAGCACAAAACAACTTTTTTTTATTATTGTTTGTTAGTTTTTGGGTTTAGCACCCCCCCAACTGAGCCTACACAGTTGTCACGAGCCACCAAATTTTCCAGAAACAGTTACCAATGAGCCCCCCCACAACACAGTTCTTACCCAGAAACCATTGCCAGCAAATCCTACACCCATAGCCCAGGTTTTACCTCTAAACAGTTGCTAGAAAGCCCACTCACCCACCATACATTCTTACCCAGAAACAGTTTTCAGGAAGAGTCACTCCCTCAACCCAAAATTATTCCAACAGCTGTTACCTAATAAGCCCCCTTATCCACCAACACAATATGTAGGCCCAACAGACACAGCAAGCCCCCAATGCCCCCAACCACAGAACAACCCAGCAAGTCATACCTGTGATCCAATGAATAGGGTTCCTAGCTGTCAGTTGTCTCCTGAGCTAACTCCAGCAGATTCTACATGTCACTGTCCTTGGCACATGTCTTAGCATGAGGGCCACAAGTGGGAGAGCCACTTGACAGGAGTCACTTTTATGCTAAAAACCTGCCCCCTTAGCACTGTCCGTCCATTCAGTCTTCCACCCAACTGGCTCTCTACCCTCCGAAAACATTGGAGCCTCCCCTTGCCCAGGATTTTAAGCCCCAGTGGGCTCTCCCAGTTCCACCCCCTGTGTGCTCCTGCCCACCTGATTGGTGGGCATTCAGCAGCTCCAGCTGCCCATTTGGCAGACTGTCTTCAGCCCCAAGGCAGCATGAAGCTGGTGTCCTGATGCAGTGTTTCTATGGTGGAGAGAGGTTATTACAAATTCCAGCCCTCTCTTCCTCTCAGCTCTGTCGGTTCTTTGCCCACAGAAAAATACACTGAGAATAAATCTAAGGATGTCAGAAACACATTCTGGGTACAAAACTATATGATGAGATGTTTTGCTGTCAAGCAAATACTGCTGTTTTAAAAAGATTTGCTGAAGCTGAACAGTCATGGAGTAAACACATTCTGGGAAACAGAGTCAACGCAACCACTGGAATGTCTTAAAACTAGCCAGGGGGAGAGGAAGGACACAGGATGTCATTTGTAGCAATAATATTTTCTTACCTAGAATGCAGTTACGAGTTTGACAAAAGGCATATCGTCTGCAGAATAAAGTTAACAATGTAATGGATTCATGAGTCAGTGCACACACCGCTAGGGTTACCACCTTTTAAGAAGCCCAAAGTGGCACATTTCTTACTGATACATGATTCTTCATAGGACAGTATGTACCCTCAACCAATGCAACAGACTTGTTTTCTTTATATAATCAGAATTAAGGCTAAGTATTGTAGTTTCTTGGCTTCTTCTGTTGTTTCTTATCATTTTAAGATATTTTAGTTAAGATATTACAGTTTTCTGCAACATTTAGTGGAAAGTTAGAAAATATTTTTTCTACTATAAAGTCAGGACATTTAGCATTTTTCATCTTTTTTTGCAGGACACAACTGCCCAAATCAGGACTGTCCTGCGAAAAGCAGCACAGGTGGTAACCCTACGGACACTGCACTTTTTGTATTTTGTGTATGCAGCTCTGTACTAAATTTATTCTCTCGTTATTGTATTTTTTGTATCTGGTATTACCAACAGGGTAAATACTGTTCATCAACTATAGCACTGCAACTGTATCTCTTTGGTCTTCCATTCATTTGCATTTTATTTTTCATTCATATGCACTTATTCTGTATGCCGTCCTACCAAGGACCTCCTTGAAAATGAGCTTGCTCAATGGAGTATTTTCCTGGTAAAATAAACTTGAACTTGAACACATGTTGGGAACTGGGAATGCACTTTATGATAAAGCCCACATTGATTGGTTAACACCCTCTCAACATGCTATAGAGATGCAGTACACACTGAGAACCACAGGGTGGCACTATAACTACAGCATATGAACATAGGAAAATGCCAGCAGAAACGGGCCTCATGGTCTATCGGGTCTGCTCAAGTGCGCAGCTAGCACTTTATAATGCTGCTGCCCCTTCCTTACATAGAAACATAGAAACACAGAAGCTGACGGCAGATAAGAACCGCAAGACCCATCCAGTCTGCCCATTTCTTTTTCTACCTTATGAATGTGCCATCAGCATTTGCTCTGTCAATGGCCTATGTATTCACACTCATCTGTATTACTCCCTTATGCCTATCCCATGCCTGTTTGAAGCCCTGCACTGTATTCATATCTACCATTTCCTGAGGTAGGCCATTCCATGCATCCACCACCCTTTCTGTGAAAAAGAACTTCCTCACATTACCCCTTAATCAGCCTCCCTCAAATCCCATGCTGTGTCCTCGTGTCCTGCTATTTTTCTTATATTGAAACATGTTAGACTCTTTCACCTTGTTAATGCCCTAAAGGTGTTTGAATGTTTTGATCATATCACTTCTCTCCCTCCTTTGCTCTAGGGTATACATATTGCGCTCCACTAATCTGTCCTCATATGTTTTCTGATGCAGTCCCTGCACCATTTTGTTTGCCCTTCTCTGGGCTGCCTCAATTTGGTTAATGTCCTTGTGAAGATGTGGCCTCCAGTACTGCATGCAGTACTCCAGATGGGGCCTAACCAGTGTCTTGCAAAGAGAGATTATTACCTCCCTCTTCTGACTTGTGATACCCCTACTAATACAACCCAACATACTCCTAGCCTTACCTACTGCTTTAGTGGTCTGCTTGGATGATTTCAGGTAATCCGTGACGATGATGCCCAAGTCTCTTTCTTCACTTGTGACTGCCAGGAACTCCCCTCCCAGCTGATAGGTGGCTTCATGGTTTCTCTTCCTTATGTGCATGATCTTGCATTTCTTTGCGTTAAACCCCAGTTGCCACTCTTCCAACCATTTTGCCAGTTTATCCAGATCTCTTCTCATTCTGCCCACCCCATCTGGATCATCTACTCTGTTGCAGGTCTTGGTGTCATCTGCAAACAGACAAACCTTACCCACCAGCCTATCTGCAATGTCACTGATGAAGATATTGAAGAGGACTGGCCCCAGGACTGATCCCTGAGGGTACCCACTTGTGACTTGCTTCTCTTCTGACTGTATAAAATTTACCACCACTCTCTGTTTTCTGCCCGCCAACCAATTTTGCCACTCAGTTGACCAACTTCTGACCCACCCTGAGCCTATCCAGCTTATTAATCAATCTTCTATGTGGAACAGTATTGAAAGCTTTGCTGAAGTCAAGGTAGGCGAAATCAACTGCTCCCCCTTGGTCCACCACTCTGGTTACCCAGTCAAAGAAATCTATGAGATTAGTTTGACAAGACCTTTCTGTTGCAAACCCATGTTGTCTTGGATCCTGTGCTCCTATGGATTCCAGGTGTTGCACTATCCTTTCCTTAAGGAGTGCCACCATAATCTTGCACACTACTGAGGTAAGACTGACTGGCCTATAGTTCCCTACCTCCTCCCTGCTACCACTCTTGTGAAGCGGGATCACATGAGCCCTTCTCCAGTCTTCTGGGACCTCTCTTGTGCTCAGAGACTCACTAAACAATTGTGATAACGGCTCTGCTAGTTCCACCCTTAGCTCCTTTAGTACCCTGGGATGTGTGCCATCAGGTCCCATTGCCTTGTCCACCCTGAGCTTATCGAGCTCTTGTAGGACCCTTTCTTTTGTGAAGGGACTAGCGCATACCTCCCTCCCCCATGTCCATGGTGCTGAGCTGTGGGCACTGCCCTACCTTCTCTTCAGTAAATACTGAGCAGAAGTATCTGTTTAGGATATATGCTTTTACATTGTTCTCCCCCTCACATGCCCACTTATCCCCTTTGATCTTAGCAATATACCCTCTGGACTTTCTCCTTTCACTAATGTATCTATAGAAAGTCTTGTCACCTTCTTTTACTGTTTGTGCTACTGTTTCCTTGGTGTGGGCCTTTGCCTGCCTTACTGTCTTCCCTGCTTCCCTTAGGAAAGTTTGGTATGCCTCCCTGTCTTCATCCCGCTACGTTCCCTTATATTTCCTGAAGGACAGCCTTTTGGCTCTGACCTTTCCTGCTACTGTTTTTGAGAACCAAAGTGGTTTTCTTCTTCTTTTGAGCTTCCTTTTCTCTCTAACACAATGAGATGTTGGTTCAAGTATTGCATCCTTAATGCTTGCCCACTTTGCCTGTACTCCCGTCATCTGTATTTCTTTTTGCCAGGGCTAGCTTAACTCTGTTGGCCATCTTATCAAAGTCAATTCCTCTGAAGTCCCATATTTTTGCCTTGGAATGGGATGATTTAGTTCTAGTGGCCAAAATGAACCATACCATGTGATGGTCACTGGCCCCCAGGTGACCTTCTACCTGGAGATCTGTGATCTTTTCCCTATTAGTCAGTACAAGATCTAGGATAGCCCTGTCTCTTGTGGGTTGTTGTGCCAGTTGTTTGAGGCCCTTCCCTTGCAGGTAATCCATTATGTGACTTGTTCTGGCAGATGTTCCTGCTGGTATTGACCAATCTGTATTTGGCATGTTGAAGTCTCCCATTATCAGAACCTCCCCTTTAGCTGTAATGTTTTGCATATCTTCTAACAGTAATTTGTCTATGTACTCCCCCTGGTCTGGAGGCCTGTAGACAACCCCAGTTTGTATGGCTGTCCCATTTCCTGTTTCCAGGGTGACCCACAGTTCTTCTAGCTCCTTATATGTATTCTGAATTTCTGTAGCTTTGATATTTTCATTAACATAAAGGGCCACTCCACCCCCTCCACCCCCCTTCTGCAACTCGGTCTCTTCTGAACAGTTCATAGCCAGGTACTGAAGTCTTCCAAGTGTGGTTACTGGTAAACCATGTCTCGCTAATGGCTACTATGTCCAGTTTAGCCTCTGTCATTATTGCCTGCAGGTCTGGGATCTTGTTTCCCAGACTGCAAGCATTTGTGTACATGATTTTCCACTGGCCAGATTTCAGTGTGTTAGTTGTTGGGCGAGGTCTGGCATTTCCCCTGTGCATTGTATGGGGAGCCAGACCTTTTTCCTTACCTGGTGATGCAAATGAACTTCAAACCTGCTGAACTCCTGTTAAGCACTAGCTGAGGCGGAAGGGGTGTTCTTCCTATTTGATGTATCGTGTGCTGCACCCCTCTCCCCATTTGCTAGTTTAAATATTCTGCAAAGACATCAAACTTCTGTCCCAATGCACTGACTCCCTTCTTAGTCAGATGCAGTCCATCAAATTTAAAGAACTTTCGCTCCCAAAACTGTTGCCAATTCCCTACAAATTTGTAACCTTTTTCCTGGCACCAGCCCTTCAGTCACATGTTTAGCTCCCCTAACTCCTCTTCTCTGACCTTCCGTCCATCTGTCCCCCTCTCCCAGACTGCCAGGATCTCAGAGAAGAAGCCGGGCGAAATAGGTGATAATTTGTCACCCAGCCTGGTCAGGTGTTCCTTGGTTTCCACAATTGACCGGCTGGTGAGAGCATTAGTCCCTATGTATACCAGGATGTCAATTTGTTCTCCTGCTTCCTGTACAGTTTTAGCAGTGCGGTCAGTGTCTCTATGCTGATGTACCTGGAAGACATCTGACCATTACCCCTGGCTGGAGATAGGTATCAACTCTTCGAATCATGGAGTTTCCAATGTCCAGAAGTTGTTTGGATTTCCTTTTTGCTTTTTTTTTGTTTTGGTTCCTGTTTTGGGTGAGTTTTGTAGTGCTAGCTCCTGTGCTGCAGTGTCCTGCTCTGCAGTGTCCTCTGCCCCTTTGTTTGATTTCGGAGATAGAGACAGATACCTCTTTGTAGTTGTTATATGGTTTGTGGAGGTGATATGTTGGAGAGCTCCAAGTGATAGGGCACCCGATTTGCCTCTCCTAATCACCTGCCAACCTCCCAGACCAACTACCCTCTACAGTTAAGGTGCCTCTGTTGGATGTTGAGGAAATAGCAGGTGGTTCTAATATAGTTCCTCCTGAATATGTGATTTGAGGTGTGCAATTTCTGCCCATGCTGCCTGGAGCTGAGCCCTTAGATCTCCAGTAGCCCAGCATGTAGGACAGTGTCCTAAATCCTGTAAAACTGCCCTTCTGCAAAGTGTCCTGCAGTACCTGCAGTTAATAATATCCATTCCAGATAAGTTGCTGGGTTTATAACCTGGTCAGAGTAATTAGAAGGAGAAAAATGAAAGCAAAATTTTGATTTTGTATTTTGTTTGTTCGCTTGTGTATAACTAGTTATAACAAGTTAAATTACTTGTGCCCCTTTAAATGAGATCACTGTGTGGATACCCCTCTGATCCGTCCTTTCCTGCTTTGCTACAGGAAATGTCAGGACTGTGCTACCCTATAAAATGAGTGTAGTGTGGGGTGGTTGGGGATGGGGGTGGGTGGCTGGGCCCTTCCCCTGCTGAAAAAGAAGAACCATGGATGAAAGAAACAAGGAGGTAAGAGAAGAAACAATAAGCCAGCAACAAATGCAGTAGCCCTGAAAGCTTAGCCAAATGATAGATAAAACTGTAAAACCTGTAAAGAACTACCTCTAATAATTTCACAGAAGATTTATTTATTTATTCATTCTAGGAATTACATAGAGAATAATATATGGGGTGGTGTGTGTAACAAGATTTTACACACACCCAAGTTGTAGGATGCTACATAAACCCCGTGGGCGAAGCCCAAGGGGTTTATAAAATGCATCCTACAATGAGGGTGTGTGTAAAATTGAGTTTTACACATACAACCCCTTATTTTATTTTTTATAATTGCTGGCATGTGCTTTTTTGCCTCAGCAATCATAGAAAATAAAATTATCCATTTTCAGGCAACCACGGACCAGTAAAAAGTCTTAGCATTCTGCGGTCTGACAAGTTATAGTGCTCCACTTATGTGAGGTAACAAGAAGTGGAGAAAGTAAGGGTAGCTGTGTGTATATTTTTTCTGTTTGTTTCTGGTATTCTTACTTACCGGCAAACAACGGTTGTGGAGCTGCGGTGTTCTTTTGTATGAAGAGGAGAGATACGCCAGCTCTCGTGTGTGGAGAGGGAAACCGGACGGTGTGTTCCTTTTCTGTTTGTTTTTTTCCCAGAGTAAGTCTATTTTTTTTTTTCAAATACAAAAAAAAAAAAAACGAGTGGCGTTGCTTCTCGGGACAATGAACGTCACTATTAAAAGAACACTGTGACTGGCGCATGCTTGATCAGAGGGAAACCTGGCGTGTGTTTGCTGTTATAACCAGCCGAGCTGGTTATAATGGCAAATTATAACTGGGTTTCCCTATGGGAAAAAGCACCTGCCAGTAATTATAATACCTTTGAGCACCAGGCAGCTAATTTACAAAGGTTCCATGTCAGTAGGGAGGGTTACAAACAGTTATAGGGAAACAGACAAGTCACACAGAATAATTCAGAACAAATGTACATGTGATTACAATAAAGTAAAGGACAATTGAGCTTCAGTTATATACACATTAATCAAAACCTGATCAGGGCAGAGGGAAGAAAAGTAGATGGGGGGAAGAATTAAGAGGGAGAGGAGCAGCCAGGCAACCTTGTCAAGTTGCAGCTACGATAAGGGGGAAAAAAGAGTCTTAGAAAAAGAGGAGGGAGAGGGGAAAAGGGGAGATGGGCAAAGGCAGGGAGGAGGGTGGTAAGATGGAGGTGATAGAAATATAAGTTAGGGCAGGTCCAGGAAGGGGGGAAGGGAATGGACTGGTGGGGTTCCTGAAAAGGGACCTGGAAATTAGGTGGAGCAAGATATACTCTGTAAGAAACACTTTGCTACAGAGAAAAATAAAACAGTAACAGAAGATATACCTCAGAAAAGACAATTTGAATCAGAAGATTACAGCTTTAATCTGTAAACACACACCTGTAGGCACACCCTGTAATAATGCAGCATAAGGTATACCCAGCAACAGCAATTTGAGTCAGAGAAAAATAAAGCAATGAAATGTTAGCAACAACCAGTAACAGTCCCTGTGAGTACAAAAGAAAATAACACACAGTAAATCTGCCTAGCCAAGAGAAGCCTTAATCCTTTTCCTTGCTCTGTCCTTTCAAACAACCAAGAAGAAAAGACCTCAGGTGAAGCTAGGTGCCTTTGCCAGCAAACCTAGTCTTCTCCCATCCTATTACCCCTTCCCCTATCCCAACCCCGCTTGAAGATGTCTACAATCTTGCAGGCCACTACCTCACCCAGCAAGAAGTTCCACTTGTCCACCATTCTTTCTGTGAAAAAATGTCTTCTCATCTCTCTCCTGAATCTACCCCCTCCAATCTCAGTTGGTGTCCTCTCGTGTCCCTCTGCTTTCTCCTTTGGAAAATTCTCTTTGTATTAGTCTTGTTTGTTTCCTTCAGGTACTTAAAGGTCTAAGCCATATCTCCCTGTCCCTCCTCTCTTCCAGAGAGTACTTATTGAACTCCCCCAGCCTTTCCTCATATGGCTTGCCCTTCAATCCCTGGATCATCTTTGTAGCTCTATGCTGTACTCCCTCCAAACAAATTGATGTCCTTGTTGAGGAACGGGCACCAATATTACACACAATACTCCAGGTGGGGTCTGACCAGCCACCTATACAGGGGCAGGATAACCTCCCTACTTCTGAAGGAGATCCCTCTAGCTATACACCCCAGCATTTTGTTGGCTTTTTCCACCGCCCTTCTGCACTGAACGGAGTTGTTCATGCTCCCTATTATGATCACCCCTAGGTCCTTCTCTTCTGTTAATCAACCCAACTGAACCCCATTTAAGTGATAATCCCTCCCCTGGTTCTGGGCTCTGAAGTGCAGAACCTTGCACTTCTTGGCGTTGAACCCCAGCTGCCATATATCTGCCCTTCTCCTGCAGCTTATTCAGGTCCTCCTGCAACCCCTCCCCCGCATGTCATCTACTACAGCTCTTATCTTGGTATCATCTGCAAACAGACTGATTTTGCTCCGGATCCCATTTGAGATATCTGCAATGAAAATCCCGAACAGTACTGGTCTTGGCACAGATCCCTGTGGTACCCTACTCATCACTGCTCTCGGTGATGAGAATCCCCCATCACCACCCTTTGCTGTCTCCCCCTCAGCCAGTTCCTGATCCAGGTCATCATTTTTGGTCCTTCCCCCACGTACTCCAGCTTCCCCCCCAATTTCCCATGCGGCACTGAATCAAAGGCCTTACTGAAGTTCAAGTACAGGACATCCACAGCATGGCCTTTGTCCAGTTTCCTTGTCACCCAGTCATAGAACTCTACCAGATTTGTCTGGCACAATCTGCCCATGACAAACCCATGCTACTGGTCATCCTGGATACCATTTGCCTCCAAGAAACTCACAAGCCTCTCTTTTAGAATGGTCTCCATGAGTTTGCCCATGATCGAGGTGAGGCTCACTGGATTGTAGTTCCCTGGTTTATCCTTTGGCCCATTTTTATGGATGGACACCACATGGGCCATCCTCCAGTCCTGTGGCGCACATCCTGTGTTCAGGGAGGTATTGAACAGGTCTGCAAGTGGCCCCGTAAGGACATCTGCCAGCTCCCTCAGTACTCTATGATGAATGTCATCCAGCCCAGGTGCTTTGTCAACTTTTAATGCCCTCAACCCCTCCAGCACCCTGCCCTCTGTAATCCCTACATCTGTTGTCCCCTCCCCCCTTACTCCCCCACTTGCCTGAGGTATTTGCCCCATTCTCCTGCGTGAACACAGAGCAGAAGTACTCGTTCAGTGCCTCTGCCATTACTTTAATATACTATAGATGCAGAATGTAATCAACTACTTTCTGTTACATCTTTTTTTTTAAAGGAAAATTGTACCACTTAAAATGTAACTAGTAAGGAAAGACATGTCACTGGAGCTTGACCATCCCTAGCTTATTATAGTCTTTCTTTGCTTAGAATGCTCTATCCATCATCACAATCAACTGTGTATAATGCAATCAAGCAGAGAATATGGAAATATTTTAACACAAACTAGGTTTTAACCAATAACTGTTTACTCAACATACTTGTGCTGAAGTGCAATGTTCAGTAATTTTACTGGCACCATGAGTCCCAGAAATAACTAGTTAGTATAGGACCAGAGGTTGCTTGCACATGGTCCACCACTGGAGCAGAATTTTTACCACCAGCTCATACCACGTAGTCCTTGTATCTGAAGGGTATTCTCACCGTCCTCCCTCCCTCTAGATGTTACCTTGAAGGTGTTGCTTTCCTCTGAAGCACCACATTCAGCAGCTTGTTGCTTATCTGTGGTGCTAGACAAATGAACAATTGGATTGTGCCTCATCCCAGTTGTCTGATCTTGAGTTGTTGGATCAAACAGGTCATCAGAATGTGAATCCGTGATGGCGAGAGGTGATTCATCTGTCTTCAATAGATGTCAGTGATATGTTTGGTACTGTTGTCCTGCTGCATTAGTCACAAGGTATGACCATGGTTGAAAGGGTTCCAGTTACTATGGCAATCTCCCATATCCGTCCACATTTGGCTGAACTGTATCTCTTTGACAGATTGTAGGAAGTGGTCTTGCAGCCCAGTTGTAGTAGTAATTTTGATGTACTTGACGTTTGTTCAACTGATTGATCGCATTTGAGACTAGCCGTGGTTTGAGCAGATGGTAGGTCATAGGAATGTTGGAGTGTAGCATCCTGCTCATTAGTAACTGGGCTGGAGAATATGGCATGCCAACCAGTGGAGAATTCCTATATTCCAGCAGGGCTACAGAGGGGTCCTGTCCATCATTGTCTGCCTTCCTGAGAAGCTGCTTGATGGTTTGTATGGCACATTCTGCCACACCATTGGATTGGGGACAGGTGGAACTGGAGGTTGTAAGCTTGATTCACCAGCCTTGTGAAAATTTCTGGAATTCCTTACTTCCAAATGGCATGTTGTCTCTGACAGTCTCTGCAGGAATACCGTCACATGCTGCAACAGACTCCATGTGTGCTATAGTGGTCTGGGCAGTTTTGTCTCCATAAAAGGCTAAATCTTCTTTAATGTGAATTTCATTTCACATGGACCAAAACAGTTTCACATAGTCTATCACACACTTCTTGTGCCTTGGCCAGCCAGACTTAATTATTTTTGCAAGGGCTTGCAGTGTTAAGTCGGTTGCAGTGGTTGTTCTTATCTCTTCCAGTTTCTTATCACTCACTGGTGCAGTATATTTTCCACAATGTTTCATGTATTATCACCTCTTCATCTTCAATTGTGTCATACCCAGAGATTCCTTCTAGCTCTGTTTCTGTCACTGCTCTGTGTCTGCTATGTACGTGTACCTCCCTGGTACATATGTCACTTGCAGATAGTAATGTTGAAGCTTCATCATCATGTGTTGAAACCGGGGGGGTGCCTTTCACAGTGGCTTCTTTATTATTATTACCTCTGGAGTCTTGTGATCTGTGTGTACCACCACCTCTTTGTCATATACATAGATGAAACTTGTTGCATGAAAAACAACTGACACTAACTCTTTTTCTATTTGAGCATAGTTTCTTTCAGCTGATGTGAGGGCTCTGGATGCATATGCAATGGGCATCAAGCAGGCTCCCAGTCCAAAATGTGATGCATCCAACTGAAGTGAAGCAAACTTCTCTACATCACAGAATCTGAGGACTGATCTTGAGCAGAGAATATCCCTGCACTGTCTCTAGGCTTGATCAGGTGCCACTACCATGTTACATCCTGCTTTAGCTCAGCTCTGAGAGGGGCTGTGATGTCAAACTCTTTTGGTGTGTACTGATGATATTTCATCACACCTAGGAGATGCTGCAAATCTTGCTTGCACTCTGGTTTCGGCATATGCATAATCATCTGTGTCACTGAGTCATCTGTTCGCTGTCCTTCTGCAGTCACCAGATTGACCATGTAGTTTACTTGACTGACTTTAAACTGAATTTTATCTTTGTTGAATATGATGTTCTCAGACCATGCTCTGTCCGTGACCTGGCGTAATAGCATGTCCTGCTCGCTATCATCCCTGGCAGCTATGATTATATCATCTACTATGATATGCACTCCAGTGATGTCTCCAAAGATCTGCTGGTTCTTTTTCAGGAACACTTCACTAGCAGATTTAATACCAAAAGGCATTGCAAAAATCAGAACTGCACCCCTGGAATATTGAAGGTGCAAAGGTATGATGACTGCTCATCAAGTTTCACCTGACAATATCCATCTTTTTCATCCAGAACAGTAAACACTTTTTTACCAGTCAAGCAGCTCTGGACTTTCTCTGGTGTAAGAATGTGGAGGTGCTCCTGTTTGATAGTCATATTCAGCTCATGGGGGTCTAAGCACAGTCTTAGCAACCTATTCTTATTCTTAGTGGTCACTAAGCTATTAACCCAGTCCATGGGCTCATCAACTTTGTCAATGGTTTCCATTTTTACTAGGTGATCCAGGGTGTTTCCGAGTTTTTCCTGTTGGCTGAAAGGTATTTTCTGGCTGTAGTGTATAACTGGTTTTGCACCCTTATCCACCTCTATACTGTAATCTCCCTTCATCAGGCATATGCCAATAAATACATCAGCATATTCTTTCATTGGAGACTCTGTCATAGATGTGCTGACTTGATCCACTCATCTGATCAAATTTAATTTCTCACAAGTGGATTTTCCCAGTAGTGGCATGGTTGACACATCAGTAACATGGAAAGGAAAGCTTCCTTTTGCAGTCTGTGCCTTACATTCAAGGCTGACCCTCCTCAGTGGATTTATCTTAAAGCCACCATAAGCAGTCAGAACCATTCTGGTTTTCTCTAGGGAATCACAGTGGGCTTATTTGTAATACACTCTTTGTGGCAGAAAATTTGGCTGGACCCAATGTCCAATTTAAAGGTCACAGGCATGCCTGCTGTGTCAGTAATTACATGCCACATTAAATCATAGTCACCTTCCTCATTCACGCTTCCTATCATCAACTCCCCAATAAAAAGATTGTCACCATCAGAGTCACTGTCCTGTATGACTGAGTTGATTTTTTTACTTTTGCACATCTTGGTAAAGTGGTTTTGGTGTTTGCAGTTGCAGCATGTTTGCCAAAAGGCTGAACACTGGTGAGGCTCATTCTTCCTTCTGCACCTGCCACAGGGTTTATCATCACTGCTTCCTTTCCTATTCTTTTGAGGCTTGGCACTGTATTTAGGTTTTCCTTTGTGTTTAGATATAGCTACATTTTCAATATAAGCTGTAATGGTATTAACACTTTTTGCTTTAAGGTTGCCTGCAGTCATTGTTTCAATCTGAGCTTTACTAGCTTCTGATGCACAACAAATATCAAAGGCCCTCTGCTAATTCATATCATATTCATGCAGTAGCCTTTCCTTAAGCTTCCCATCTCTAATGCCAAAAACAATCTGGTCTCTTATCATGTCATCTGTTTGGTCCTTAAATTCACAGTTCTTTGCCCTGATGCATAGCTCTGTTACATACTGATCAATTGACTCTCCCTCAGCTTGCTCTATTTTCCAGAATTTATATATTTCAAATACAACATTCTTTTGGGGTTGCAGTATGTTTGAAACATGTCTAACACTGTTTCTAGATCATCACAATCATCCTATTTCACAAACAAAAAGGTACTCTACACCTCAAGAGCTTCCTCTTCCACACAATGAAGTAAAATTGCTACCTGAGTATAAACAGGCTTCTCCAAAGCACCAGAAGCCTTATTATACAGTTCAAATTTCTGCCTCCATTTCCTCCAGTTCTCACTGAAATTGCCTTCCGAGGAAAGGGTTGTTGGTGGTCTGAATTGTTCCAAGCACTATAACAAAATGCCTTTTGTCAACAAATTTAAGTTGCCAGTTTGACAAAATGCCTTTTGACCACAAAATTAAGTTAGGAAATTAACAAAATAATATATTGTCTTGAGAATTAATGAAGGAGTTGACAAAATGCATTTTGCCCACAGAATGAAGTTAGCAGTTTCCCAAAATACAGTTTTCACAAAATGAAGTTAGGAAAGTGACAAAATGCATTTTGACCACAGAATGAATTAAGGAGTTGGCAAACAGAGATGACAAAATGCACTTTGTCAACGCATTGAGGTTAACAGTTTGATGAAATGCATTTTTCCCACAAAATGAAGTGGAGTTTGACAAATACTTTTTCCATAGAATACAGACATTTTGCAGAATGCATTTTGGCCAGAGTAACTGCACAATAACCACCTTATACCCAAATATCTATGCCATAAGTATACCATACTCCAGTACCTGCTCCAGCCACAAACCAACACTGCAGTATATACTCCACAACTATCCCCACTCTAGTACAAGTAGATGCCCTATATTCTACCCCATGCCTCTGTATTTGCCCCAGCTATTCCTGTATGATCTCACAGCTACCCAATATTCAGCCCCACAATGACCCCCGCATCCCACTGTCTGCCGTAAACTACCCCACCCCATATTTGCTGCACAATTACCTCGTATCTGCATATCTACCTCAAACTACCCCATACAACAAAATTTGCCCCACAATTACCAGAACTCAGTACTTGCCACACACCTATATCATACCCCTGTATTTGTCTCACATTCACACATACCCCAATAATCTTCTACACAACTATGCCATATCCAAGTGTCAACCATCACCCACACTCTAGCCCCCACAACTACTCTTATCCAAGTAGCTGCCTCACAACAGTTCTACTATG
Source organism: Neoceratodus forsteri (assembly GCA_016271365.2). NCBI lineage: Eukaryota > Metazoa > Chordata > Ceratodontiformes > Ceratodontidae > Neoceratodus > Neoceratodus forsteri. The sequence continues at coordinate 486,304,304 of CM028132.1, read as the reverse complement.
CCAGTTCAACAACACTTTTGTTGACCAGCATCTCAGTGACAGGATTTATGTAGACCGTTTGTTGCAGTAGACATAAATTGCATGTCTCCCAGTCCTGTTTTTCTATCGGGAGGCTCTACCCCCAAATCCCCATGTGGGGAGCTCTGCCCCCTGCACACCCTATACTTTGGATTATCAACTCCAGTCAGAGTTGATTAGGGGAGGGGGTGTAGGACAGGGAAACAGTATGCCCCTGTCTTGGGTGCACCAATGCAGCAACCTGTTGGCAAAGTGTCGCTTTTGCCTACAGTGTGGTATGTCACTGTGTTGGTATCACCATTGGGCTGGCATACCCCTCACAACTACCACACACCCCAACAGTCTCCAATCACCCTTCACCTCTGCATCTGTCACACAAATACTTCACACCCCAGTATCTGTCCCTCAACTGCCTCTTGAATTAATATATGTCCCACAACTGCCCCATGTACTAGTGTCTGCCCCACAACTATCTCACCTACAATCACCAAAGTCCCAGTATTGTCCTACAGTTTCCCCATTCCCAAGTAATGTTCATGTTAAAATGAAACTTCACAGAAGGACATTACAGAGCATTAGTGAAGTCAAATTAGAGGGGGCAAACAAGGAAATAGTTCCAAGGTGAGCAAAGAGAGTGGCAAGAGCAGTAATGCAACCAAAATGACTAGGAAATAACTAAAAAAAAGACATGGCAGAAACTGGAAGTACTGATGCATAAAGTACATTAGGTCCAAGGAAAAAGACGGATGAATTAGATACATTAATAACCTTCCAGGAACTGGGTGTGACTGCATTGGAAGAGACATGGGGGAGGACAAGGGCCTGCATGGTATTGAGCTGAACAACTACAACTACTCAGAAGAAATAGACCAGAAAAAAAGTATGATGGATAATAACATTGTACATAAATAGCCAATGATAGTATGGGTGTTTATAATAAATGACTTAAACTCAGAAGGGGTTAAAACACTCTGACTAAGGGTATCAAATGAAAGGAGAGACATGGTTATTGTTGAGTTATGCTACAGACCACCATATCAGAAATATAAGGACCTAAAACTATAGAAAGAGGCTACAAAAGTTTTGGTAAAGTGAAGCGTGTTGTAGATGAGGAACTTCAGCTACAAAGATATAGGTTTTCAGGAGAGAACAGCCAAGTACAAGCATAGTTTGGAATTTGTGGATCTTAGTTAGAAGCATTATCTGATACAGTTTATCAGGGAACTACTAGAAATCAAGCAATATTAAACCTTATTTTTAGCAACAACACAGCACTCAGCTGCAACTATGTTGTGGTAAAAAGGGTACTGAGGCATCTTTTACTTGTGCCTAACAACTGTGGACAAATGGAACTGTTCCAATCTGTTTATATTACCTCAGACATGAGCACATAGCACTAATGTGCTGACATTTATTATGTATGTAAATATGTTCTCAGAAACCACTCTTACAATTATGAAGGTGGGCTCACGTGCATTTCTAGGGCATGAGAAATGTAAACTGAAGGTAAGTGATTTTTTGCACCATAAGAATGTAAGTAAGATCATGTTTACAACTGTTAGAGTAGTCCCTGATTATTTATTAATATATGATGTTTAACTTTACAATTCATAGAATCATAAAAACTTGATGGCAGAAGAGTACCTCTTGACCCTTCCAGTCTGACCATTTTCCCTCCCTCTATTCCTCCCTCCCCCCCCTCTGCAAGCTCCCCCCCCCACTTTGTAATCCCATGTGCCTGTCCCATGCTCTGTTGAAGTCCAACACTGTTTCTGACCCCACAACCTCCTCCAGAAGCTTGTTCCATGCCTCCACCACCCTTTCAGTGAATAACCATCCCCACACATTGCCTCTGTAGTCTCAACCCATTACAGAAGGAGTTTCATTTAATGATTAAGTAGTTGAGTGACAATGGTTTACTTTGTGACTAAAATCAAATTTATGTATTTTGGAATGAGGAAATAGTTATTTGCTATACCTAGTTAACTCACTGTTAAAGATTAACTTAATGTTGACATTGAAAGGGTTGACTGTTTTAAACACTTCATTTTTTTACCTGGATGACTTGTATAATTTTCAGGTTGATTTTGTAGTTAAAATTGTAAATACTTAGCCAGATTTACTTTACAGAATCAGGAATTGTCTTTTATTTAATTCATAGAAACTTTTGGTACAATCTTTGGTTCTATCGGTGATTGATTACAGACTTCCAGTATACTCATCTGTAGCAGAGACTACATTACACAGAGCAAAAATTGCTTGTCATATTGTCTGTCATTTTGTTTTTGTCATTCCCCAGACTGATTCATCACTATGTATTATATTCTTCATTAGATTATTGGCTTTCATTTGAATATCACTTTTATCATAGACTGATTTCATTATGGAGATTTTGGCATGGAGCAGTCCAATTTACTTTTATGGACTTACTTTGTTTTGAGAATTCTAGGTATTCAACTCATTCTATGTCTTCATGTTGTCTAAAATTACCATTATATATGTCTTCTGTGGCACAATGTTCTTGTTGTTAATAAGATTTTTAAGGACTGGAATTCTTTCCCAACTGAATTGCATCAACTCATGTCTTATACTGCTTTCAAATTTAGTCTGAAACAGTATTGTATTAACAGCTCTAAATGTAATTCTCATAGTCATGTTTGATATTTGTTATTTATATTATCTAATCTTACATTTTTTGTATTTCTTTTGTCTGTACATTTTTTTGTTAAATGTTGGGGTCCTCCATGAAAATAGGCATGTATGCTCTTGGAGTTATCCAGTTACCAAATTTTAAATAATAATAAAAAAAAAACATAGAAGGTATACAGGGAACATGTCTCTCTTTACAGATGACACTAAACTCTATGGCACTGTAGACACTGAAGTAGATGTGAGGGAGTTGCTGAGGGATCTTCAAAGGTTAGAGAGATGATCCAAGGTTTGGCAGTAGAAATTCAATGTCAAAAAGTGCAAGGTAAGCACAAAGGAAGTAGGAATCCTAAGATGGACTACAAGGTAGGAGGAGTTAGGTTGCCCACTACTTCTGAAGAAAGAGACATGGGAATCATCATAAGTGACTCCATCAAACAAGCTAGCCGGTGAAATAAGGCCTATAGAAAGGTAACCAGAATGTTGGGGTGTATTGAGAGGGGTTTTGACAGTAAAAGGAAAGAGGTAGTGTGCCTCTGTCTAGATCACTGGTGAGACCCCATCTTGATTGTTGGAGACTATGCACTATGGGGCACTGGGTATGTACAAGAGGTACGTACCTGGCCCCTGCAGCTCTGCCCACATGGACAGACATGCAGGGCTTGGCATGCAAAATGCCAGCCATTTCAGGGCATCTGTCCATTGCCCCACCCCCTAGTGCACTGATGTGCAGGGGGCAGATCAGTGGAAAAAGGTGGGCATCTAATTGGATTTCCCATACTGGTCCTACAGATGATTCTCTGCTCTGTGTGGAGCAGGGGATTGTGGGATGTTGTGAGTCCCAACAAATAAAATTATTGGGTGAGTGCCCAAACAGCCACACCAGCCCTCTCTGCCTGGCCAGAGGGCTGGGGCAGCATGACAGGGGTCATTTATTGTGCCATTGTGGTCAGCAGGTGTACCTTGTGGGGGATGTGCAGTGGCAATGGCAGGGTACCTACCTGTATAGCCTGTGCCCCCCTCACCTAACATTCCTCATCCCTGTAAATGGCATAGTTGTGGGCATGCAGCCTAACACTCCCACAGACCTTCTGCATGTGTAGCTGCATGAACCACCATGGGATTCACTGTCTAAGGGGTATGCACTGGATGCATGCTGCATTAGCCCATAGGACCCCAGACCACAGCTTTCAGTAGTTGGGTTAACTAGGCACCGCAGAATACATGATGCAGAGGCATTTAGATTTTCTGTGGGTAGACCCTATTGTGCCCAGTTCTGGAATTCCCACTTGAGGAAGGCTAGAGACAGACTGGAGACAGTGCAGCAAAGGGCAACCAAGATGATTCATGACCTGAATGGTAGATCCTAGGAGGAATGGCTAAGGGCACAGTACATGTATTTACTGGAGACCAGAATGGAGAGGGGTAGCATGGCTTGAGATTTTCAAGTTCCTGACAGAAATAAACAAGGTAAACTGTGAGGAGCTATTTAATACGAAAAGTGAGTCAATGTCAAGGAGGATATGAACTGAAGCTGGTTTGGGTGAAATTCATTGTGGGTGTGAGAAAATCTTACATTACAATGAGAGTGTTTGAGTCATGTTATAGCCTATCAGCTGAGGCAGTGGGAGCAAAAACCAAAAATGGGTTCAAGCATGGCTGAGACATAGTAAGGAATCTGACAGTTGCACATGGAGGTAGCAGTATGGCAGAGAATAAATGGGGTGAGTTGAGGGTGTAAACCCTGTCTAGACAACAGGCCACAGGATTTTGTAGGGCAACAAAATATGGCAGACTGGATGGACCAATTTTTTTTTCTGCTGACAATGTCTTCATTTCTATGTTTCTCTCAGGTTCATTATTGGCAAGCACAGGCAGAAAATTAAGGAGGCAACATGTGCAATGTGTCTACTCAGGACAGACATTGAGTGAATGAATGAATGAATGAATGAATGAATGAGACAGCTAACAGTGCAATGAAATAGGTAAATAATCATTTGTATTCAGCAACAGTGGGACAGCCTCAAAAATCATGTGAATAACGTAAACAAGAATGCATCCCACAGATGAGATTATGCAATAGTAGAAGACAGAGACCAATGCGGATGACATGTAATGTTCAAGACAAAGAAGGAGAAAAAAGAGGCATACAAGAGGTGTGGACTGCACAACACATGCTGTTAATTGCAAAGAATTAAATTAGAGGATCTAAACAAGTAGCAGAAGACAAGATAGCACTTGAAGATACAGTAAATCCAAAAATAAAAAAAAAACCTTCAGATATGCAAGTGAAAAACAAAACTTGGAAGACAGTTGGACCCCTAAAGGATCATAAAAATGGTGACACAATAACAAAGGAAAAATAAATGGTGGAATGCCTGAATATTAGTGCTGTGCAGGTTGTGGAATTCTGCCAGCAAAATTAGCACAGAATGACCATTCAGCTGGAGGAATTTCCACTGGAATTTCACTGGTTCTTCTGCAGAATTCTACCTGCTGCAATCTGCAGAATAATATTCTGTGGAACAGCACTTTTTCTGTGGAAAATCATTTCACAACCATTTTTGCAGATAATTGAGATCAGCAGAATAATATTCCATGGAACAGCATATTTCCATGGAAATCATTTGGCAACCATTTCTGCAGAAACATTTAGATATGCAGAATAAACTTCTACAGAAATGTTGTGTAAAATCTCATTCCACATTATTCTGCTGTGGAATTCCACCATTACGTTGCCATCAAAATTCGACAGAATTTCCAAAATTCCATGAAATTTCATTCAGCCACATTTTTAAAATTCTGCACAGAACTACTAAATATGTTTTTTGCATCTGTATTCACAGAGGAGAAGGATGGCATAGTAACTGACAAAGAAATGACATTCATTGCTGACAAAAAGCACCTAACTTTACCTGAGCTTTTTGTCTTCTAGGTTTGCTAGAAAGGACAGAGCCAAGAGCAACATTAACAGGGCAAGGAGAAACATTAAAGCTTCTTTTGGCTAAGCAGAGTCACTGTCTTACAGGTTTTGTTACTGTTTTGTTTTGTGCTTATGGGTTTTACAGTTTGATCTCTCTTTAGGCTAAGCAGAGTTATTGATTTGTTACTATTTTGTTTTGTGATTACAGGTTCTACTAATAGGTTTTGTTTTGGGCTTACAGGTTTTGCAGTCTCTTTCTCACATTGAAGGAGCTAATTGTTTTTCTTCCATAACTCTTCCAGGGCATTAGGAGTGTAACTGAGGAGAGGAGCTGACAAAGGATTAGTACCTTCCAACAGAAGGGAGATTTAAAAAGTCAAATTTAAAAGGTCAGATTACCTCTACTTTCGTCTGAGGGTGCTGTGGTTGGTGGTGTTTGTTGGAGCTACTACCAAAAGTTGATTGTTTTTCTCTACAGGTACCTCTACTAATTTCCTGCAGGCGAAGTACCCACCCACCCTACTCACATTCCTGTCCAACCCATGCTCATCCTCTAATATAGCCCCTGACCTCTCATATCCTGCCCTAGGAAGTAAAGCAGGGAAGGAACTTACTGCAAATCTCAGAAAAAAAAAACAAAGAAAAAAGTGATCTTCTTTTCTCTTCACTGACTTTCTTCCACACATTGCTCAGCTAGGAGTCTCCACATAATTATTGCTAACTCCCACCAGCTATGGACTTTGTAAACTGCAATAAGTATGGAACACTCTTCACCAGAGCATTTGTCCTGAGGGTGGGGCACTGTCCTGCATGCTTTGCCCTCAGGGACCAAAGATCTTAACTCCAGGCAGCATGGACTGAGATACATTATATCCACCAAAAATGATGTGAGTCCTCAAAGGGCAACAATATAACATCAACAGTCAGAAAACTGCTCTCACAGCTACCCCTACCCCACAGGAAAACCAGCATTGGGACTGGCAAATAGTGGGAACCTGTAGGACAAATCCTACACCCATAATGAAAGAGGGAAGCACGCCAATATACTGTACATGTCAAATAAATACATGCCACTGTCTTCCAGGACTACTAAATCGGCAGGCTTTGAGGGCAATAGTAGCACAAGGCAGCTCAAGGATGTGCGCTCTACCAAAAATATCACTAAAAAAGACATTAAAAATCCAGTACTGATAGTTGGAGACTCCATGATAAGGGGGAGTAGAGTCTCAACTTCAGCACTATGACCAGGCCAAAGTTGAGGTCCGGTGCCTTCCTGGCACATCAACATGGAGGGACATGGATCACATTGAGAAAACTGTATGCAGTGTGGAACAGGATGCACGGGTCATCCTCCGCAGAGGTACAAATGACCTAGCCAGTCGATCTGTGGAAGAAACAAAACAAAATCTTTCCAGGCTAGGTGACAAACTAGCTTCTCTTTTGTCCACTATCTCTTTCTTGGAAATTCTGCTTGTCTAGGGAAAAGGGGACAGCAGGAAGAAGATCAGAGAAAAGGATATAACTGAACTTAACTGCTGACTAGAAAACTGGTGCAAAGAAAGGGGGCATCACTTTCTAGGAAACTGGTGGACCTTCTGGGAAAGGGATTTCTTTACATTTGACAGCCTGCACCTCACTAAGGAGGGGACTTGAGCACTCGGACAGAAATTCGACGTCCATATCAATCAGTTAAACTAGTGGAGGGGGAGCAGCCACAGGCAACTGTCACATCACAAGAGCTGCTAACTACCCCTCCCCCAGCATCAGCTACCACAGTGCCCACAACTCCTTTTATAGGGTACCACAGTTGTGACATTTTCTGTGGCAGAGCAGGAAGGGGCGGATCAGTGGGGCATCCACAAGGTGTGTTCATTTACTAGTAATTTAACTTGTTATAACAAGTTGAACAAAAACAAAACACAATCAAACCATTACTTGCATTTTTTTCCTTCTAATTACTCTGACTAGGTTATAAACCCAGCAACTTATCTGGAATGGATATCATTAACTGCAGGTACTGTGGAACAATTTTCAGAAGGACAGTCTTACAGGATTTAGGACACTGTCCTACATGCTGGGCCATTGGAGATCTTAGGGCTCAGCTCTGGGCAGCATGGGCAGAGATTGCATGCCTCAAATTTCATACTCAAGAGGAAATACATTATAAGAACCACCCACCATTTCCCCAGCATCCAACAGAAAAACCTCGACCACAGAGGGTAGTTGGACCAGGAGGTTGGCAGGTGGTTAGGAGGGGCAAATTGGGTGCCCCATCCCTCTCTGCTATCCAACATATTACCTCCAAAAACCATATAAACACTACAAACAGGCATCTGCCTCTATCTCTGAAATCAAACAAAGAGGCAGAAGACGCTGCAGAGCAGGACACTGCGGCACAGGAGCTAGCACAACAAAACTCACCCAAATCAGGAACCAAAACAAAAAAAGCAAAAAGGAAATCCAAAAAACTTCTGATCATAGGAGACTCCATGATTCGGGGAGTTGATACCCATCTCCAGCCAGGGGTAATGGTCAGATGTCTCCCAGGTACATCAGCATGGAGAGACACTGACCGCATTCCTAAAACTGTTCACAAAGCAGGAGAAAACATTGATGTCCTAGTACACATAGGGACTAATTATCTCACCAGCCGGTCAGTTGTGGAGACCAAGGAACACCTGACCAAGCTGGGTGACAAACTATCATCCATTTCGTCTGGCATCTCCTTCTCTGAGATCCTGCCAGTCTGGGAGAGGGGGGCAGATGGACGGAAGGTCAGAGAAGGGGAGATAGGGGAGCTAAACATGTGGCTCAAGGGCTGGTGCCAGGAAAAAGGACACAGATTTGTAGGGAACTGGCAACAGTTCTGGGAGCGAAAGTTCTTTAAATTTGATTGACTACATCTGACTAAGGAGGGAGTCAGTGCATTGGGGCAGAAGTTTGACGTCTTTGCAGAATATTTAAACTAGCAAATGGGGAGAGGGGTGCAGCACCCCATATGTCGAATGGGAAGAACACCCCTTCCCCCTCAGCTAGTGGTCAAACAGGAATTCAGCATGTTTGCAGTTCATTTGCATCACCAGGTAAGAAAAAAGGTTTGTCTCCCCAACGACGACAGGTAATGCCAAACCTCACCCAACAACTAACACACCAAAATCTGCCCAATGGAAAATCATGTACACAAATGCTCACAGCCTGGGAAATAAGATCCCAGACCTGCAGGCAATAATGTCAGAAGCTAAACTGGACATAGTAGCAATTAGTGAGACATGGTTTACCAGTAACCACACTTGGGAGACTTCAGTACCTGGCTATGTATTGTTCAGAAGAGACCGAGGTGCAAAAAGGGGGGGAGGAGTGGCCCTGTATGTTAATGAAAATATCAAAGCTACAGAAATTCAGAATACACATAAGGAGCCAGAAGAACTGTGGGTCACCCTGGAAACAGGACATGGGACAGCCATAAGAACTGGGGTTGTCTACCGGCCCCCAGACCAGGGGGAGGACATAGACACATTACTGTTAGAGGATACACAAAACATGACAGCTAAAGGGGAGGTTCTGATAATGGGAGACTTCAACATGCCGGATACAGATTGGTCAATACCAGCAGGAACATCTGCAGAACTAGACACATAGTGGATTCCTGGGGGAGGGCCTCAAACAACTGGTACAACAACCCACAAGAGACAGGGCTATCCTAGATCTAGTACTGACTAACAGGGAAGGGATCACAGATCTCAGGTAGAAGGTCACCTGGGGCCAGTGACCATCACATGGTATGGTTCAATTTGGCTACTACATCTAAATCATCCCATTCCAAGGCAAAAATATGGGACTTCAGAGGAGCTGACTTTGATAAGATGGCCAACAGAGTTAAGCTAGCCCTGGTAAAAAACACAGGCGAGTGGGTACAGGCAAAGTGGGCAAGCATTAAGGATGCAATACTTGAAGCAACATCCCATTGTGTTAGACAGAAAAGGAAGTGCAAAAGAAGAAGGAAACCACTTTGATTCTCAAATACAGTAGCAGAAAAGGTCAGAGCCAAAGGCTGGCCTTCAGGAAATATAAGAAACACAGCGGGATGAAGATAGGGAGGCATACCAAACTGCCCTAAGGGAAGCAGGGAAGGCAGTAAGGCAGGCAAAGTCCCAAACTGAGGAAACACTAGCACAAACAGTAAAAGAAGGTGACAAGGCTTTCTATAGATACATTAGTGAAAGGAGAAAGTCCAGAGGGGGTATTGCTAAGCTTAATGGAGAAAAGGGAGCATGTGAGGAGGAGGACCATGTAAAAGCATCTATCCTAAATAGATACTTTTCCTCAGCATTTACTGAAGAGAAGATAGGGCAGGGCCCACAGCTCAGCACCATGGACACAGGGGGGAGGGAGGTGAGCACTACTCACTTCACAAAAGAAAGGGTCCTACAAGAGCTTGCTAAGCTCAGGGTGGATAAGGCAATGGGACCTGATGGCATACATTCCAGGGTACTTAAGGAGCTAAAGGTGGAACTAGCAGAGCCATTAGCAGAACTGTTTAGTGAGTCTCTGAGCACAGGAGAGGTCCCAGAAGACTGGAGAAGGGCTCATGTGATCCCACTCCACAAGAGTGGTAGCAGGAGGAGGTGAGAACTACAGACCAGTCAGTCTTACCTCAGTAGTGGGCAAGATTATGGAGGCACTCCTTAAGGAAAGGATAGTGCAACACCTGGAATCCATAGGGTTGCAGGATCCAGGACAACATGGGTTTACAAGGAAGGTCCTGTCAAACTAATCTCATAGATTTCTTTGACTGGGTAACCAGAGTGGTGGACCAAGGGGAGCAGTTGATGTCGTCTACCTTGACCAGCAAGCTTTTGACACTGTTCCACATAGAAGATTGATAAATAAACTGGGTAGGCTCGGGTGGAGTCAGAAGTTGGTCAACTGGGTGGCAAACTGGTTGACGGGCAGAAAACAGAGAGTGGTGGTAAATGGTATACAGTCAGAAGAGATGCAAGTCACAAGTGGGGTACCTCAGGGATCAGTCCTGGGGCCAGTCCTCTTCAACATCTTCATTAGTGACCTTGCAGATGGACTAGAGTGTAAGGCTTGTCTGTTTGCAGATGACACCAAGATCTGCAACAGAGTAGATGATCCAGATGGGGTGGGCAGAATGAGAAGAGATCTGGATAAACTAGCAAAATGGTCAGAAGAGTGGCAACTGGGATTTAATGCAAAGAAGTGCAAGATCATGCACATAGGGAAGAGAAACCCTGAAGCCACCTATAGGCTGGGAGGGGAGTTGCTAGCAGTCACAAAGGAAGAAAGAGACTTGGGCATCATCACTGATGACCTGAAATCATCAAGCAGACCTCTAAAGCAGTAGGTAGGCTAGGGGGTGTAGGGTGTATTAGTAGGGGTATCATGTCACAAGAGGGAGGTAATAATCCTCTTTACAAGACACTGGTTAGGCCCCATCTGGAGTACTGCATGCAGTATTGGAGGCCACACCTTCACAAGGACATTAACCAAATTGAGGCAGTCCAGAGAAGGGCAACCAAAATGGTGCAGGGACTGCATCAGAAGACATATGAGGACAGATTAACAGAGCTCAATATGTATACCCTTGAGCAAAGGAGGAGAGAGGTGATATGATCGAGACATTCAAACACCTTAAGGGCATTAACAAGGTGAAAGAGTCTAACATGTTTAAATATAAGAAAATAGCAGGACAAGAGGATCAGCATGAGATTAGAGGGGCCGATTAAGGGGAATGTGAAATTCTTTTCTACAGAAAGGGTGGAGGATGCATGGAATGGCCTACCTCAAGAAGTGGTGGCTATGAATACAGTGCAGGGCTTCAAACAGACATGGGATAGGCATAAGGGAGCAATACAAATGAGTATGAATAGATAGGCCACTGACAGAAAAAGGCGATGGCACATTTATAAGGTAGAAAAAGAAATGGGCAGAGTGGATGGGCCTTGCGGTCCTTATCTGCCGTCAACTTCTATGTTTCTATGTTTCTATGCCTAGATACCAGAAAGATACCAACAGCAGTGATAGTAAAGGCACTGCCCAGCCTGATCCACTAGGAAGAGGTATACAGTGATTAAGACACACAAAAATTGGATTAGAACAAGGAAATTGTGCACAGCAAAAGGTCTACCAGGGTGGAAGGCTATGTGCATCAGTGTTCATAGTCTACCAAACAAAATTCCTGAACTCACAGCCTTGGTGGCAGAGGCACAACTGGACTGTGTCATGGTTACAGAAACTTGGTTCACCACCAACCACACCTGGGATGCTACTATCCCAGATTACACACTCTTCAGAAAAGACCAGGAGGGAAAGAAAGGGGCAGGTGGCTTTCTATGTAAGGGAGGGAATCTCTGCAACAGAGATCCAGGGGAAGTACAGTACAGCAGAGGCCCTATGGGTCACCCTGGGAGCAGAGGAAATGTCCCCCTCCGGGTTGGAGTTGTCTACAGACTCTCAACTCAGGAAAGTGAAATTGACAAAGTGTTCTTGGAAACCATCTCAGTGATGGCAGACAGGGGTGAGTTGCTGCTTGTCAGGGACTTGGATTGGACCTCATATACAGCAGCCATAGAGCAGAGCAGAGAATTCCTGTTCATGCTGTGGGGGGCAGGTCTAAATCAGCTGGTAGACTCACCCACCAGAGACAAAGCAACCCTGGACATGGTGCTCACAAACAGCAACAGGATTTCAGTGGTCCATGTGGGTATCAGTCTGGTTATCAGTAAATAAAGAGGAAGGTAAAAGTCACACAAAAATCAAGATACTTGATTTCAGGAAAGCAAACTTTCCTAAATGAAATCCAGGATCATGACTATGCTTGACACCATTAACAATCGGGATGCAGAACACTGCTGGGGGAATTTAAAGAATGCCTTAAATACAGTCACTGAGCAATGCACAAGACAAATCATCAAAGCTAAAAGAAGGAAGAACTCTTTCTGGTTCTCCAAAGAGGCAGTAACCAAAATCAAGGAAAAAAGAGGGCTTTTAAGCAGTGCAATGAAACAAAAGGAGAAATGGACAGGAAGGAATAATGGAACAAACTCAAGGAGGCTGGAAAAGCAATTCGGATAGCCAAAGCCCAGACAGAGGAAAGAATAGCAAAAGGGGTTAAGAAGGGAGATACAACTTTCTATAGATACATAAGAGAAAAAAGGAAGCATAAAGGGGGAATAGTATGGATAGCAACAAGGGAGGGCCAGCTGTTAGAGAAAGATGAAGACAAATCAGAGTTGTTACTGTCTGCTCAGTCTTCACAATAGAAGACATTAGCAAAGGACCTACACTAAGTAAGACAGAGCAGGATAGTGGAGGGACAGACACAAGTCCCTTCACAAAAGAGAAGGTCTTAGGAGAGCTAAGCAAACTTAAGGTAGATAAAGCCATGGGACAAGATGGTATTCACCCCAGAATACTAAAAGAGCTTTGGGAAAAAAATAGCTGCACCACTAGCTGAGCTGTTCAATCTGTCTCTGTAATTCAGCAAAATACCTCAAGACTGGAAAAGGGCAACAGTTGTGCCCTTGCACAAAAGTAGAAGCAAGGAAGAGGCAGGAAACTACCACCCAATCAGCCTGAACTCTATAGTGGGAAAAATACAGAGACATTACTAAAGGAGAGAATAGTTGACTACCTAAATGAAGCTGGAAAACTCAACCTCAAACACCTTGGCATCACATCAGGGTGCTTGTACCAAACAAACATGACTGATTTCTTCAATTGGGTTACCAGAATAGTGGACCAGGGGGCAGTGGATGTAGTGTACCTAGACCTCAGCAAGGCCTTTGACATTGCTCCCCATAGGAGACTTGCTAACAAACTAGAACACACAGGAGTTATACAGAAAATAGTAAACTGGATTAGAAACAGGTTGCAAAATAGGACCCAGAGAGTTTTGGTCAATGGGGCATCATCAAGGGAAGGAGATGCGACCAGTGGTGTTCCACTGGGATCAGTGCTTGGTGCAGTCCTCTTCAACATATTCATCAGTGACATCACTGATGAACTGGAGGGGAAGGTTTGCCTGTTCACAGATGATACAAAGCTCTGCAATAGGGTAGATATGGAAGAGGGGCATTAGGCATGGAAGCTGACCCAAGGAGACTGGAAGAAATGTCCTAAAATTGGCAGTTAAAATTTAGTACCAAGAAGTGTAAGGTAATCCACCTGGGGAAGTGGAACCCAGGAAAAAAAGTATGTACCAGAAGGGCATCAATTAGAGGAGATAAAGATGGAACTGGATCTGGGCATGATCATTACCAATTACTTAAAAGTAGGAAAGCAAAGCGAAAAAGCAGTGCAGAAGGCAAGTGGTATCTTCGGATGCATAGGAAGGGGTATTATGAGCAAAAAGCAGGAAGTTATCATGCCCCCCTACAGATGCTAGATGAGGCCACACCTCATGTACTCTATCCAGTTCTGGAGGCCTCACCTAAAAAAGGATAGTGACCATCTGGAGATGGTGCAGAGAAGGGCCACAAAGATAGTGCAGGGGCTGCATCATGAGCCATATGAGACAAGACTCAAAAGAGTTGAATTTACTCTCTCTGGAACAGAGAAGAAATGGGGGGACATGATAGAAACATTTAAGTACATCAAGGGAATTTACACAACTCAGAAGGAAAACCTCTTCCAGGAAAACAGGGTTGCACGTACAAGAGAGCACAACTTGTGTCTGGTGGGAGGCAAGTTTTAAAAGCGACTCTAGAAAGTACTTTTTCACCGAGAGAGTGATAGACCCATGGAACAGTCTGCTACTAGAAGTGGTGGCATCAAAGACAGTAAGGGAATTCAAACTCACTTGGGACAGACAATGTGGGCAGCTTAGGAATAAAATATAATTTGGGGGGGTAGCCACCTTGGGCAGACTAGATGGACCACATGGTCCCCATCTGCTGACACTTTTCGTACGTTCCTATGCCCTTATTCAAACACACAATAACACATTACAGGGCAAATATATAACAGCCATATAAGCTGATAGAATGCTTAAGATGGTTAGCACACTGAAAGGCAATGGACCCAGATGGAATGCACCAAAGAATCTTATGAAGTTGTCCAAAAAACTCTCCGTCCTACTGGCAGAGATATTCAATGAGTCAATAAGACCTGCATGTGCCTGCGAGGATTGGGGAATGGCCCACATGTGGTCAGTATTCCAAAAGAACTCCATGACTGAATTAAAGACTTATTGGACAGTCAGTAAGCTTGACATCAATACCAGGAAAGTACTGGAGACAATAATGAGAAACTGAATTACTGAACACGTGCTGAAAAACAATTTTAAATCAATGGCTCTGTATGGATTCTACAAAGAAATCATGACAAATCTTATTAAATTGTTTGAGAAAGTGGCTAAGAAACATGATATAGGAAAATGTCTATATCTCAGCAAAGCATTTGGCACTGTCTCTCACAGCTCACTGGAAGCTTGTTCACAAAATAAAAAACCTAAGAATAGATGGTCACATAATACAATGGCTTAGAAACAGGGTATAGGATAGGAAACACAGAGTTATAACTAATGAAATCTGCCACCCTGGAAACAAGTGGCCAATTCAACTAATTTTGTTATTATAGCACCCTTGCCAAAAAGGTACAGTGTGTCATGCATACTGTGGAGCCAGCCAGGATACAATGCTATTATCACAGTTTCTGCTAGTGACATGCTGCAGAATACTGCAGGACCACAATGAAATCCTGTGGCAATTACTCCAATTTGTCCTACAGGAAAATGTGAGATGCTTATTATAGAGCACTGCATCTTGATTAACTCTGCTGTGAATACAAAATACAAAAGGCAATAAATATATCAAGCAAATCCCCCCAAAATATAAAATATGAAATGTAAAGCTATACAAATGAAAATAGCGGGTAACAGGTGAACAAGAAGTTCATGTAGTTTCAAGTTACAGGACTGTGCCTTTATGCCAACAATTTTTAACATATGTACAAGTCAATGGGTTGCCAAGCTTGTTGATGACACCAAAATGAGAAGAGTAGTTTAGTAACATCATAGACAGAGATAAATAAGATGCAAAGAGACTTGAGTAATGCAAGGGAGTTGGTAGAGACATGACAGTTGAGATTAAAGAGAGTATAAAGGCAAAATACTCTGTAAACAGTTCAGAGATTACCAAATGGCAGCAGGAAAAGGGCCTAGGTATAAGGATCGACAGCATATTCAAACGAGACCAACACTGAAGGATAGCAGCAAGTCAGGCAAACAAATTCATGGCATCCATAAACAGAAACTTTATTGGCAGATCAAGAGATATTCTAATGCATCTATCATAAACACAGTGTTCATTTCTGGTTTCCATATCTGAAAAAAATATATTGACAGGATTGCATTGTCCAGATGAGAGCACCCAAGGTGGCTGAAGGCCTGCAGAACATGAACAATGAGGACTGTTTGTCAGAACTAGGGCTCTTCTCATTGTAAAAGAGAAGAGTCTAGGGTGATAGAATCATATCATGCAAATGCATACAATGGACACAGCCAGCAGATTAAACACAGCAATTCATAATTCATGAAGACAATATAGGGTAAATATCAAAAAGGACTGCTTCACAGAATTAGTGGTGAATATGTCAAATAGCCTCCCAGGGCAGGTGTCATCAGCTGATATCACAACTAACGTTAAACATTGAACTATGACTTGATACTGTAACTGCTTGGAAGACAATTACAGTGGTAGTCCTGTAATGTGATCCAGCTTAATTCTGCCTCAGTATATATAGGATAGTGCATGGGGAACAGTTAGCAACAGGGCTATTCTTTCACCGAGTTGGCACTATGATGACAGATTACCTCGCGAGCGCAGCTCGAGAGGTAATCCGTCATCATAGTGCAAACGAGGTGAAAAGATTAGCCCTGCTGTTAACGGCCCCATGCACTTTTCTTTATAGTGTATAGTGGAACATCATTTTCTGGGGGAAAAAAAGTCACTACAGAATGTTTCTGTTTCAAATCATTTTTACTGAGGTCCTAGAAGTAAAAAGAACTTAACATTTTTAACGTTTTAACGTTTAACAGTTTTACTGTTTAAAAACTCACATACAGCAGCACCCAGAACAGCAATTGACGATCTGCAGGGAAGAGATGTATGTCATTCTCCATTTTTTTTGCCATTTTTTTGTTTTCCTGATCCAGGATGAATCTATCCCCTGGATAGTGGCTTTGACAGTACTGCCGACGACTTTGCTACTTCGAGTGTGTGTGTCCTGTCTATGGAGTGAGCAATAACTGTCAGATGCTGCTTGAGGATGCAGTTCATGATGTACGCAGTGCTGCAGAACAAAAAGTCGTTCAGCTGCACTACAGATGTCACTAGTGCAGCAGAACAACATTTCGAAAGCAATGGATTTCGGTGGAGAACGACGTTCCACTATACACTATATCCAGGTATACCTCAGTACTGAGAAACTTTTCTATGACTACCACTGTACAGGTAGGTGCTAGGATATTCCCACTGAGTTAGTGGGAGAAAGATCTGTATAGATCATTGGTTTTCTTTCTTTCTTTGCTAAAATTGTATACTACTTTGGTACTTTGGTAAATCGGGAGTAAAAGTGCACCAGAGGCACTTCATATCTATTTTCCTCACTAAACAGTGGTAGTTCATTTGTGTTCCCAGGTGTCAATAAGAGTATCCATATTTTTTCTCATGTTCATTTACACAATACCAGTGGAGATAAAAATGACAAGAAAAAAATGACATCTTATACCAAACTCACAAGAAATCACGTTATCTTGTGAGTTGGGTATGTCACATACCTGCCTTGTTGGGTACATCACAATGCATACTGAACTGATCTGAAAGCGTCTTTCACAATGCTGATTCCATCACAATAGCCATGTACAGTACAGCACTGAAGCCACCAGTTTAAATGAAACAGTTAAATCATCATACAAAGAGTAGATTTAAAAGCTATAAGTGGTAAACTTATGTATAAACCAAATATACAATGATCTGACTCAAAATACGCAGTTTATCACTTCCCAGGTGAAGTGATCAGAAAAGGTTCTTGAACACCCATGAATAATTCATGAACTGAATCCATAAATGTGCATAAAAGTTCAGCAATAATTTTCAAGAATGTTCATGAACTGTGCAAGAACAACATGTGGGCATACTGTGTTCATGAACATTTTTGAGCATAATGGTTCATAAAAGTCCATGAAATTCCCCAGTGAACTTTTATGAACTCAGTCCACCAGCATTTTTGGTGACCAGAAATACTCTGCTTTTCCAATATTGATTCATTCATTAGGTAATCGTTTTAGCCCTATTCTGAAAATATTTTTGCCTTCTTTACAAACCAGAGGCAGACCCATTCGCCCCTTAGTTGCTTTTTCTGACAACCTAAGCAATTTACCATGACAACTGATTTTTGATTCAACAAACTCAGCATTTTCTAATGAACAACTTTTACTATAATGCCTTTTAGAATTAATAACTTACCTTATGCTTACTTCTTTTCTCTTGTTCCTCAATCAAATTGAATCACTGCTCAATTTCATTTTATAAATAGAAAGGCTGCAAGGCATAATTGCTTTTTATATCAGTAGAAGCTGCAACTCCTGCAACTCTTTTAAAATGTGTGCTTAAATAGTTATTGACTTGTAGAACATACATTTTCTACTCCAAAGCTGCAAAAGTTTTCAGTTTTTGATGCTTTATAAGTTACATAGTACAAAACTGTACATTATTGATAGTCAGTACTAATTAATTACTAAAGAGGTAAGGAGCTGAGAAAGCATATGCCCATACAAATGCCCATAGTCTGGGCAAAAAGCTCCCTGAACTTGTGGCCTTGATGGAAGAGGAATGCCTGGATATCGTAGCAGTCACAGAAACATGGTACACAGAGAACCATGACCAGGATGTTAACATGCCAGGGTACACAACCTACAGGAGAGACAGGGAGGGTAGAAAAGAGAGAGGAGTAGCTCTTTATGTAAGGGAAGGGATAAAACCAACGGAACAAAAAAGTAAACAGGGAGGAAAGGAGGCACT
This sequence comes from Neoceratodus forsteri, assembly GCA_016271365.2. Taxonomy (NCBI): domain Eukaryota; kingdom Metazoa; phylum Chordata; order Ceratodontiformes; family Ceratodontidae; genus Neoceratodus; species Neoceratodus forsteri. The sequence goes on along the minus strand of CM028132.1, from coordinate 486,285,668 downwards.
GTGGGTCACCTTAGAGACTGGAAATGGCACCACAATCCGCACAGGGGTTTTATACAGACCCCATGTCAGGGAGAGGGAATGGACAAGGATATGATAGAAGGCATCCTTAGGATGGCAGAGAAAGGGGAGATACTGTTGATGAGACACCTGAACATGCCAGATGTTAACTGGAGCACCTCTGCTGCAGCCACATCCAAGAGCAGGGCCATTCTCGATGCCCTACAGGTGGCATGCCTCAGACAGCTAGTTTTGGAACCCACTCATGATGGAATAATCTTAGACCTCATACTCTCAAATGGGGACAGCGAAAGCATCTCAGATCTAGAAGTGGGTAGCCATCTGGGAACAAGTGATCATCAAACAGTGTGGTTCACAATAAACTCAGCTAGAGTCAAGCCATGCAAATGTGAGGGTACTGGACTTCAGGAGGGCTGACTTTGGCAAGATGGGAAGAGTGCCTTAGAAAAGCACTAGCAAACAGGCTAGAAGGAAGGGTGAAGCAACAATGGGGAAACATCAAAACTGCCATTATAGGAGCAACAAGCCTTTGTGTGAAGCAAATAAACAAATCAAAGCGAAAGAAAAAGCCACTATGGTTCCCAAAAGAGGTGCCGGGGAAGGTTAGGAAGAAAAAAATAGCATTTAGGAAGTATAAGGAAACACAGAAGGAGCAGGACCGAGAACTGTACCAGTTAAGGCAGAAGGAGCAGGGAGGGAAGTCAGAATAGCAAAGGCCCAAACTGAGTAAAAGATAGCCAACTAGGTTAAGAAGGGGGATAAAACCTTTTATAGGTACATCAGGGAGCATAGAAAGACAAAGGGAGGGATAGTGAGGCTGAATAGAAAGGACAGTGGGTGGGCAAAGAGGGACAGTGAAAAAGCAGGGATATTGAATGCATATTTCTGCTCAGTATTCACAAAACAGGAGGAGGGGAGGTGCCAAATCCAATTAACAGAAGCACTCTGGATAGGGGTGTCAATCCCAGACCTTTCACAGAAGAAAGGGTTCTGAAAGAACTCCTAAAACTGAAGGTGGACAAAGCAATGGGGCCTGATGGAATTCACCCCAGAATTCTAAAAGAATTAAGGGGAGAACTAGTGACACCACTGACTACCCTTTTTAACAAATCATGGGAGGATGGAGTGGTACCTGAGGACTGGAGGAAGGCAGATGTGATTCCCCTTCACAAAAGTGGGAGCAAGACTGAGGCAGGAAACTACAGACCTGTCAGTTTGACCTCTGTGGTAGGGAAAGTGATGAAATCACTTCTGAAGGAAAGATTTGTTGAGTACCTAGAGGCCAGTGGGGCACAGGACCCAAGGCAGCATGAGTTCACAGTGGGAAGGTCATGTCAGAAGAATCTAATTGATTTCTTTGATTGGGTGACCAAAGTAGTAGACCAGGGAGGGGCTGTGGATGTGGCCTGTAGCAAGGCATTTGACACAGTCCCACACAAAAGATGAATAATCAAATTAACCAGCCTGGAAGTGGGTCCCAGAGTGGTAGCCTGGGTAAAATATTGGCTGGACAACAGGACGCAGAAGGTAATTGTAAATGGAGTCCAGTCTGAAGAAAGAGGGGTTACTAGTGGGGTACCGCAGGGTTCAGTACTGAGTCCAGTTCTTTTTAATGTTTTTATAAGTGACATTGCTGAGGGACTGGAAGGAAAAGTATACCTATTTGCCAATGATACAAAGATCTTCAACAGGGTTGATACGCAAGGAGGCATGGAAAGGATGAGAAGGGACTTGCCAAGGTTGAAGGAATGGTCAGAAGTTTGGCACCTTGGGTTCAGTGCAAAGAAGTGCAAAATAATGCACCTGGGAAACAAACAACCAGGAGAAGATTACACAGTGGGGAGGGGGGAGTAGTAACAACAACAACAAAAATGGAAAGGGACCTGGGGGTAATCATATCAGATGACCTTAAGGTTAGCAAGCAATGTGAGAAGGCAGTAGGAGGGCTGGGAGGATACTGGGATGTATAGGGAGAGGCATCACCAGCAGAAAACAGGAAGCTGTTATCCCTCTGTACAGACAGTTGGTGAGACTCCATCTGGAGTACTGCATCCAGCTCTGGAGACCCCATCTCTGCAAGGACATAGACAGGATGGAGGCAGTCCAGAGGAGGGCAACTAAAATGGCGAGGGTCTGCAAGAGAAGCCATATGAGAAGAGACTAAAGGAGCTTAATATGTATACACTTGAGGAAAGGAGGGGGGCATGATAGAAACTTTTAAGTACCTCAAGTGGAATCAACAAAGTCCAAGAGGGTAGCATCTTTCAGAAAAAGAGATGTGCCAGAACAAGGGGACACAATTTGATGATGGGGGGATGGCTCAGGGGCAATGTGAAGAAGTATTTTTTTTACAGAGAGGGTGGGGGATGCATGGAAAAGCCTTCCTGAGGAAGTTGTGGGGTCTAAAACTGTGGGAGAATTCAAGAATGTATGGGACAGACATACAGTAAGGCAATTCTTGTGGGGGGCAGGAAGAATAGGCTGTTGGTTAACTGGGATCTGCAGCTTATCCTGTAGGTAGGGAAATGGGCAGACTAGGTGTGCCAAGCGGTCCTTATCTGCCGTCAAAGTCTATGTTTCTATTTAGCTCCTATATTTTACATGTAATAAATTATATTTACTCCATTGATTATGTACTTATCTAATTTATGTTTCAATTAAATTGTGACATGCAAATTCAATGTGCAATTTGATTTTTATCCCTATTCATCATGGTCCTTTAAAGGTTTAGAAACTTCACGAACTTTGTGTTGATGAACAGTTCTTGAACTTGGTTCATGAACTGAGTTAAAGAACATTTAAGGAACCTTGATGGATGTTCATGAACCATTCATGAATCTTCATCGAAGTTCATGACTTAATGAACTTTGTTTCACCTGGGTCGTGAGGGAGCAGGACTTTTGTAACTCACTAGTAGCTCCACCACTTATGAGTTATGGTCTTCCCTCTTTACACATGAATATAAATTGCCTATTTTGAGTCAACCTACAGTATATCCCCTATATCTTTAAAGTTCACCTGAACCACCACCAGAATAGGAAGATGGGACCGTGGTTTAACATATCATCAAACAGAAAGCATCTTAAAACAGCACAGTGTCCCCTCAACACAAAATGTTGTGGCAATAGTATGGTTACTTATAACCAAGGGGAGACTGCCCCCCCAACAGAGTGACCAACATTACTTTCTGCAGCCCCTGTCATTTATTGAAGGTCTCCCATCTGACAACAGACCAGGCCCAGCTCTGCTATACTTCATATATTTGATGAGATCAGAGTCCACTGTGACAAGGCTAAATGCAATGTTGTTTTTGTTTCTTTTCTGTGTATTGGGGCTTGACCTAGAGCTCCCAATAATTTGAAATCTGTTTCTTAGGTTATAACTCCCTGCCTTGGATTCTGAGACCTTTGTGCAATCTATTTTCCATTTCTCTTCTCTCCGCATCTGGTGCTGCAACCCCCCCATGTTTGGTCAGATCTATCCTCTCTTCCATAACTTGACATAGTACTGTCTGGAAAATATGCAGGTATCAGGACTCCGTCTCACTGAGAAACTTGCTAAATGAGACTAATTGTTTACAATCTCTCTACCTTTCCTTTTAAGTAAGCCTACAGACCAGATAATGAGGTACATAGCCCTACTTTTTACATAGATACATAGATACATAGACACTGTCAACAGATAAGGGCCTATGGCACACCTAGTCTGCCCATTTGAGCTTGTAAGTTCCCTTTACATTTTTCTAGAAGTCTGTTACCCCTTACCCCTGACCTCCAGAATTCCCTTATGTCTATCCCATGCATTCTTAAATCCCATGATCACTTCAGCCCACACCACTTCCTCTCTCAGGGTGTTCCACTTGTCCACCACCCTTTCTGTGAAGAAATTCTTCCTCACATTTCCTCTGAATCACCCTCCCTCCAACTGCATCCCATGCCCACTAGTCCTGGAACATCTTTTTCACTGGAAAATAGTGTATTCCTGCACCCTGCACCCTGTTCCTCCCTGTAAGATACTTGTATGTCTCTATCATATCTCCTCTCTCCCTCTTCTCCTCCAGGGAGTACATATTCAAGTCCTTCAGTCTGCCCTCATAGGACTTGTAATGCAATTCCTGTACCATCTTTGTTGCCCTCCTCTGAATCTTTTCTACCCTGTCTATGTCCTTACATAGGTAAGGTCTCCAGAACTGTACACTGTACTCCAGGTAGGGCCTCACTAGTGTCTTGTATATTGGAATTATGACCTCCCTTTTCCTGCTGGTGATGCCCCTGCCTATGCATCCCAGAATCCTATTTGCTTTTCCTGCTGCCTGCTGCCTTGTCACACTCTTTCCCTACCTTGAGGTCATCAGAGATGATAGCCCTAAACTCCCTTTCCTGCTTGGTGCATGCTATATCCTCACCCCCCCCCAACTGATATGTTGTTCCAGGGTTTTTGTGCCCCATATGCATTATCTTGCACTTCTTTGTATTGAATTTCAACTGCCAAATTCATTTAGTTTGACGTAGGTAGGGCACTCTTAATGAATATCTCATAGTCAGTTGTAGTGAATTGAATAAAAATACCCACATCTGGGGAAACAAATGTCCCCAAGGTCTATGCTTGTGGGGCATTTTGGGAGTGAGCCAGACAACTATAATACTAGTGCTAAATGTTTGGCATATATAGTCCCTCTTCCCCACACACACACATAGGTGGGGGCTTACCTGGGTCCTCTGGATGTCTACAGCATCATGGTCAGAAAGAGTCACATGATCAGCTATGCCAAGTCCCCAGTTGTTTACTGAGGAGGCAGTTCAGGCAGACAGTGGGAAATGGAGTCTCTTCACCAGGCTCCAAGATGGGCAGCAGTACCAGTATATGTCAGTGTGTGCCGTTTGATGCAACACTTGGTTGTGGCATTTGGCTGCACATAGAGGGACTGAGACCAGGATTGCTGCCCGTGTCACTATCTATAAAACTGTGGATATGTGAACAGTGATGGACTGTGGCAGGGAAAGCCACATACAAGGGACTGAAATCATGGCTGGTGCTAAGGGTTCAGTTAACTTTTTCTGGTTGGAAGTCAAAACTTCTGAAGGTTCAACACTGGAAGTCATTCCAACTATTCCAAAGAGAAGTCTTATGAGATCCAAACTTCTAGAATACAGTATTCTAAGAGGCCAATTTGTACAAGGTAATATAAAATATTATCTATAAAATATCCATTCTTTCAGTAAAATCAACCATTTTTGACTTCCATGCCTGCAAAATTTGAAGACGTCTACCTTTCTTTCTTTACTTTTGGAGGCAAATACTTCCTTGTCCTTTATTTTGGAAGTTTGTATCTTATTTTTGGAAATCAGATGCTTCCAAAACAGAGCTAACTGAAACATTGTCTTCTGGCACAATGTTGGATGGGTTTCCCTGGACAGTGATTGGTCAGTATCATGATCATGGGTCACCATACCCCTTTGCCCATAAAAAGAAGTCAGTCTATTTGCAGGGTACCCTAGACAGAGGGCAAGTAGGCCAATGCAGCTACAGCAGATGGAAGAGTCAGAGTCACCCAGGAGGGTGAAGGAGCAGTAGCCCTCCTCACAGCGGCATGGCAAAAGGCCTTCAAGGTTGCTGGTATTGTGAACAGCTGTCTACCTATGTTGAATCTCTGAATGGGAAAGAGAATTATAGCAGCAGAGAGAAGCAGACAGAGAGTTTTCCAGGCAATTGTATGGGTACAGATGCTTTTGTGGGTATCTAGCCAGAGCCCATTGATCGGGTCATGAAAGAATTAGCCAAGCCAGAAAGAGTGCAGAGCCACATGTGATAAGGGCCACAGGAGAGAGAGAGAGAGAGAAAGATAGAGAGACATAGAGAAATCCCCATACAGAGTGGACTCATGTGTAGCTGGAAAACTGTCAATATAACTTATTCTGGCCAGGAAGGCAAAGAGGATGAGAAAAGGGTTTTGGGGTGCCATGTGGCTTGTATCTGAATGCCTGCTGGACACAAACAACTGCGACTGGGATTAGGCCTTGGCTCTGCAGTAGTTGTTTTGCTTAGCTGGCTACTTAAGGCAGGTAAGTCATTAGAAGCCTTAGGTTATGATAATGCTCTTGGTGGAGAACTTTGGTGGAAGACCAGCAATTTGGCCATTGGGCCAAAGATTTCAAAAGGGTCACTGTTAATTGTCTTTCTCCACATTTCAAATACTTTGTATGCACAATCCTCACTGACCTAGCATCTGGCCACAGTAATTCAACTGGGTGGTACAAAATAACTTGCAAAATATAAAATCACTCATACCTCCGTAATGCAAAGCATCATGGGATGTATACACAAATCTCCATTACAATTTAGGATGGTTCTGCTTTAAGCAGGAATGCATAGTGCCAGTCGGTCTCTCACACAGTCTGCAAAGGCTGAGAACATAACTTGTCAAAGAAGCTCCTTGGGACAAAGGGCTTAAAATGTGGTCCGCCAGTTGGGCAACATTGTTGGACTGATGGGGAGGGATGTGTGGGAGTATCACTGCATAGAGACTTACTGCAATTTCTGCTTCACTGTACCTTTACTGTCTCCATTCCCTGTAACTTGTACCATTGTAACTAGACTGAGGTTTTGCCATGAAGATTACATGAAGAGTTTATTGGGGGAAAGGTAGCCCCGGGGGAGGGGGTTGGCTTACATGGGTTCCCACATGTATCTAAAGCATTGTGTTGAGTAAGCTACATGAGCAACTTCAGTCAGTCCCCAGCTGCTGATGAAGGAAAGGGACCAGGCAGATAGCAGGAAATGAAGTCTCCTCCCCAGCCCCAGGGCAGGCTGTGGGGTAATGACTTTGAGGTGTGTTCTAGCTGGTGTAGCACCTGATCAAGGTATTGAGCAGAATATTGGGATACCAAGGTCAGTCTCGCTGTCCACAATTTATTTATGTATGTATGTATGTACAGTATGTATGTATACTGTACCTGTATCTATTTATTTAAATCATATTTTACCAGGTAAGCACTCAGAGTCTAGGTTCCAGTTGCAACCTGGGGTATGGGGAATAAGGCACATGAGGGTACAATTAAAATTGAACAAACATACATTGCCAAACAATTGCCACTACATAAAACAAATCATAACATTCAAGGCTGCAAAATCAATGAACGTGACAAAGGTGCAGTTACAATGACCACTCATTTTACAAGGTTCAAATCAATTCCCATGAAACTAGTGCATCCCTGACCCCCACCAGGAGAGGAATCCTTGTCTTCAGGAGGCAGTATAGTGTAGTGGTTAAGAGTAGTGGGCTGCATACCTGGAGATATGGGTTTGAATCCCACAGCACTCACTTGCATACTTTGTGATGCTGAACAAGTCACTTAACTTTCTTGTGCTTTCAGGTCACACCTGGAAACAAATTTTAGCCTAGTGTGCCTTTCCTTTTTAAACAGTATCCTGCCCCCCTTCAGAGGAAGAGATCCCTTGATGCAGTAGGGGGGCATGTCTGACACTGACAGCAAGTAAATGGGGATTTGAAGAAGGCCTTGACCATGGGCTTACTGGGTTTGAGGGAGGGATGGGCTATGACTTTGGAGGATAGCGATCCTGTAGCTAAAGGAGAATTGGCTTAGACTTTGCTTGTACCTGTACAAAGGGACATGGAAATGGCAATTTACCTCAGATCTGCATGAGTAGGTTGGGTCTGCAGAGGGATAGAATATGTCAGATAGGTATTTGAGTAGTTTACTAACCCAGTAGTTCGCTTCCACAAGGGCAGTGAACATCATCTGTCTTGCATTGGGGGGGGGGGGCTCCAGCACAGTTCATTGTACATAGCACAGTGAAGCATATGAGGGGAGGGTAGCCACTGAAAATCTGCACAGAGCATTGAACAAAGTGGTGACTCTGTTGAGGGAGGTGGAGTTAGTGCCTGAATGTACTACATCTCCTCCGTAGTCTTGGAGGGTAAGGATTGATTGTTCCACTACCAGTTTCCTTTTTTTTTTTTTTATTCTTTTTCCCTCTGGTCACCGCTGACTGGAGCCCCATTGAATGACTCCAAGCCTGTTCACTCTCTGCCTGAGACCCTCCCTGCCTGTGGCTCCAGTGCTCTGACCCACCCACAACTCACCTGCAGGCAACTCCTGGCTTGCACCCCTTGGGGCAGGGCTGCCTTCTGCTACATGGCACTCCCACATAATTATCAAATGACCTGCAGTTGGAGGTGAAGAATGGAGGGAGTTGGGACCCTGGAGGGTAGGATCCAGCAGCGGGCATGGGTCTGAGGAGCAATGTCTTCCTTCCAGCCGGTGAAATATTTCCTTTTCCTGCACAGTTCATTCCCCCACTCATGTAATGAGAATAGATGTGCAATGACGTCAAGGGGGGCACATGTGCTCCTGTGCACACCACACCAATGTCCATCATGTCCCACCATCCCTACTTTTGAGGGTTGTTGGCTCAAAACCTCCTGGCTGCCACCAGGAGGTATACCATCACCAGAGCCATCCACTCTCCCTCCCCAGAGAAGGTGAGCATTCCATCATATACACAAACCTTCTCCCCCTGGCCGACCCTCTGACGCCCCAGGTTTGCTTCAGAACCCAGGTTGTCAGCACCACAAGCAGTAGTGCTTCCGCTCCACCAGCGAACCAGCTACCTGTTTTCTTACTTGTAATTTGAGACAGTTCTTTACTTGGTAAAGGCCACCAAGCTTAGGAAAGGACTTGGCTATCACCTGGGAAACGTGCCTAATGCAATCAAGGTGTGAGGCCAAGTGAAGGCCCAGGTAGCTGTAGGTGTTGACTGAGTCCAGACAGGTCCTGTCCAAGGTGCGTAAGGTCAGAAAGGGGAAGGTGAAGTTTATCCATTGTTGGGAGATAAACACCATGGACACCATCTTCTTTTGGTTTATGGCTAGCTTGTTGTCAGTGAACGTTTGGATTGCTGTGAAGTCCTGTTGAAGTGGCACCTCTATTACAGAGGTAAAGGGAACAGATGTGTATAAAATGGTATCATCTGGATACACCTGTATGCTGCTTGATGAGATGGATAAGGGGAGACTGATGATGAAGATGATGATGAGCAGCGGCCACAGGAGAGAGCCTTGGGGGACTCTGAGGGGAAACCAGTTAGGAGGGGGAGGTGTTTGGGTCTAACTTGACAGACTGAGTGCAGTTAGCCAGGTAGGAGTGGAACCAAGCCAAGTCTGTTGCTGAGACCCCAGAGTCAGCGAATTTAAGTAGAAGCCAAAGGTGGTCCACAGTGTCAAAGGCCTTTGCAAGGTCTATAAATATGGCCCTGTGCTCAGACCCTTGTCAGAGCTGGAGTGTATATGGTCTGTGACTCCAAGTAGGGAGGTGGAGATTGAGTGGTTTGGGCAGAAGTCAGATTGGAATGGTGTTAGGAAGTTGAGTTGGATTTCCCATGGTAGACGGATAAATGCCTGAATACAAACCTCTTTAGTTTTGAAGAGGATGGGTAAAAGCAAAACTGGGCTGTAGTTGGAGAGAGAGAGAGAGAGAGAGGAGAGAGAGAGAGAGAGAGAGAGAACTGAGACTGAGACTGAGACTTTATAGACGAGTACCACCAGTGCATGTTTCCAACTTTGTGGGAATTTTCCAAGGTAGGGGGACTGATTGAAATTGTGGGCAAGAGAGATGGCTATTGCCGGGCACCATATTTGAGGAATCTGGGCTGGATGCCATCAGATCTACAACTGGATGCTGTACTTAGAGCCAATAGTTCTTTACAGACTGGGTCAGCTGAGATTACCTGTAGGCTGAAGTTACTAATGGTGGATGCATAAGGCAGCGTGGAGTGAAGGGGATTGGTAATGAGAGCCTGGGGCCCTTCAGTAAAATATTTGTTGAGATTATTGGCAGTTAGGGAGGAGCTGAGGATGGAGTGCTCACTGCTGGGGGAGTTGATTAAGGTATTGCTGTTCCAGAATTTAGATGGGTCAAGAGCACGTAAGACTAGCTTTTTCTGAAAGTAGTTTGCTTTTGCTAATCTTATTCTTCTGGTGTAATGATTCCAGAGGGACGTAAAGGCTTGTCTGTCTTGGGATAGTCAACTAGATTTGTACTTGACCAAGGCCAAGTCTCTTCACTGGATGAGTTAAATTAGGTCAGCGGTTATCCAGGGGAGGTGGTAACTCCAGACTCTAGATCACTTGAGTGGTGCATGTTTATCACATATTGTTAAAAAGGCTGTGTGGAAGTGAAGCAGGTCCACTTCTGGGTCAGAGGCCAAAAGAACTGGGGCCTAAGTGGCTGTAGGAAGCTCTCTCTCTCTTATTCCTGCCTCAAACAGCACTTATGCCTCCTTCTTCCCCCTCTTGCTCCTGCCTTACTACTTACCCCTCCTTATTCTAATTCTCCCCTTCCCTTACCTACTCCTTGCTTCTATGATCATCAGCTGTTCGCTTATTACCTCAGCACTTAACTTGCCTGCTGGCATCATACACTGCTCAACAAAGCTATCTTGCTGCCTGCTGCAATGCTGCCTGTGTATTGTATCCCTCTAGTCAAATCAACCACTATTTTGTCATGTTCTTTCCATATGATGCCTTGTATTTTGTACCTTACTCATGTTTGTTACTAGCTTACTGATGTACTGTAACCTCTCCCCCAGGTCACACCTAGAAATGAGCTTCAGTTCAGTGTGCCTATTCCGGTTACCAAAATTTAAAATAAAAAAATTAAAAAATAAATGTTAACACTCAAGTGCAGTACTAAGGGGATGCTATACTATCATGGTGTGCTGTTCTTCAGATGAAATGTTAAATTGAGGTCCCTTCTTCCTTTTTGGGTGGTTGTTCAAGTCTACATTAAAGATCCCATAGCAGTTCTTGAGAAGAGTAGAGGAATTTTGATGCTGTCTTGGGTAATTCTCCCCATTCGCTAAAACACCACCAACAGCTTGATCTGCTTTACTTTAGTTTGTTTGCATCTGTATCCCCCCCCCCACCATCACTACCACCAGGATGAAGCTGAAAATGAGCAGTGTTGTCTAGCCCTCCTTTCCTGCACAACAACAACAACTAACTAAATATGGAGGCAGTATAGCACAGTGGTTTAAGTCTCTGAGCTGCAGATCTGGTGACATCCAGCAGACCAGACCTGGGTTTGAATCCCACAGCTTCCACTTGTATACTGTGTGACCCTGGGCAAGTCACTTATCTTCCCTGTGCTCCCAGGTCGCTCCTGTAAAAAAGCTTTCAGCTTAGTGTGCTACTCCTGGTTAAACAAAAAATAAATAAATAAATAACTACATGAAAGGGAATGGGAAATTATTTAACCAGGAAAGGCACATTAAGCTGGAGCTTGTTTCCAGGTGCAACCTGGGAGCACAAGGAAGTTAAGTGACCTGCTCAGAGTCACATAGTATGCAAGTGGGGGCTGATGGGATACAAACCCAGGTCTCCAGGTTTGTAGCTCAGTGCCCTTAACCACTACACTATACTGCCTCCTATGGTATAGGGGAAACTCAAATAAGTGAGTAGTCTGTACCAGTCTAGGTTGAGCAGTACAATGCAGGAAAGACACTGTAAATATTACTTCATCACCAGATTTTCATATCAAACAAATTTTCTTTTTCAGGAGGTACATCCCTTAGAAAAGCCTATAAACATGCCAGTGTTTTTTTTTTGGGGGGGGGTAATTACACCCCTTCCTCAGGGTGGGCAGTATTTCTGATCGGTTCCCGTCACAATGTTAGCTGTTCCCAGTGATTGCTCAGAACTCCTGGACTTGTGTTTTTGTCCCAGCAGGGTATTTCCTTTAGAAGCTGCTTACTAGCTTGACTCTCCAGACTTCCTTCCTTCCTTGGACTCCTCCACCAAAGGATTAAAAGGCCTAAGCCTCATACAGTCATCAGCTTTGCCCTGTGGGCCTAAATGAAGATGGTTTATTTGGAGAGATATACAGAAAGCAAACAACTTGGAAATTCATTCTCTCTTTGTGTCCTTTAAAGATCCCACATCCTGTTCTTAATCCAATCTGCCTCTCTGGTTTACTGCCTCCGAGTGCACTAAATCTCATTTCCATACATTTTGTTGCAGATCTCTACAACAATGTATCTATGTCTGAATGTGGCTGCTCTGTAACGGAGAGGAGTATTGTATCATATTCAGGAGTGGTTCAACTAGAAGAATGCAGGATGAAATGTGTTATTAAATCATTAGCAGGGTAAAGTACTTTTATTTGCCTCCAGAGCATCAGTTTGCATGACCAATTACGATGGTAGCAAAATCTAAATAAGCAATTTAACAGAATTCAGGTGTGACACTATGGATTAACAACTCTCAGTCAGCTATTTAACCAGACCAAATGACCTTCAGTGACAGTCTTGTAATGAGAAGGATCTTATCCCAGAAAGCATAACCCTATAACATCATGCTTTCACCTCTAGGAAAACTAACAAAAGAAGAAATCTGTCTATATATTTCATATATACCTTTTATGTACATACACATTATGATAGGTAAAGTGTTACTGTCTGATGCCTAGCAAATATATGTGTAATAAAAATAACCTACAATGGTGCCCACTAGAATCAAATGCCTGATCCCACAGAATTCTGCAGGAAAAGTGCAGTTGTCATGCAGGAAATTGTGACACAATGATTCAAGTGGACACCACTATAGGTGCATTTGCCAATCCTAGTGCCCTGAGAAGTATGGTATCATAGGACACTGGCAGCTGATATGGAAATAGCAGGCATGTGGAGGAATATAATGAGTGCATATAGGACACAATCAGACGTGCAGAAGATATATATAGAAAAACTAGAGAGACGCTCAAGGGAATTAAGTACTGTTACCCAGTTTCCCAGTCTCAATATCCTAGACAGCTCATTCTTAGGAACTGCATTTTTAATTTCCATCTATCTATCTATCTACCTATCTATCTATCTATCGATCTATCGATCTATCGCTCTATCGCTCTATCGATCTATCTATCTCTCTATCTATCTATCTATCTATCTATCTATCTATCTATCTATCTATCTGTCTGTCTGTCTGTCTATCCATCTACACCCACACACATATATATATTTTAGGGGTGCCCCTAAAGTTAGGGATGAGTAGGGTATTTAATGTTACACATACACACACACACACACACATACAAAGACACACACGTATATATTTTAGGGTCAATCCTATAGTCAGGGTTGAGTAGGGTATTTAATGTTAAACTACTAACTTTGCACCTTAATAACATTGCCCCTTTTCAATAGAACTGACTTTTTGCATACATGGTCTTGGAAGGCAAGGTCTGTTGATTCGACAAGTTTTGTGATGGTTAGATGTCCACATTCCGAAATCCAGATAGTGCAACAAGTGGAAAATTGGGGTTTTGGCCATTTTTGTTTTGCTCTCACCTACAGCCCAAATGGTTTGACATTTTGTTATGTATTTTCAGAGTAGAAGAGGCTTGCCCTAGAAAGATGCCTTTTTTGTTTTGGTGGAAAATATATTAATCAGTTCCTGAATTATAAGGATTTTAAATGTCAGTTCTGAACATGCTTAGTAGGGTCTTTCATTTACAAGCCTAAAGTGAAAGAAGAATTTTCAACTTACGACAGAAGATTCTATTTTCATGAGCCAAAATCTTCTTTCATATGGCAGACATCTTATTTCCTATTTAAAAAATTGAAAACCCACAAAAATGATGCCCCAGAGAAAAGCAAACACATGAATCTGGCTAACGGGACCCATTTTGGCCATTTAGCTCAATTCCAGAATTTGTTTTTGAAAAAATTACCCTGAAATGTGGTTGGGGCATCACTAAAATTCCAGGCTGAAGGCTTAGCAAGGGCTCCACATTCTTCTTTCTGAAAGAAGTATCTTGACTCCTGAAAAAATATTTGAATCTCATAAAATAAGAAATTTGTTTCATCATCTTTTGTGAGCTTGCTTGTTTCTTGGTCTTCTTTTATATGGAAAGAAGCTCATGAAGGAAGAATTTCTTCCTTCATGAGGTAATATTGTTCTTTCATGATCTTCTTTCATGAGATTTCCTCTTTCATGAGGTGGATTCTTTTTTCATGAGCATCTTTCATGACATTTCTTTCATGATCTTCTTTCAAGAGACTATCTGAAAGAAGAAAATATGCTAACAAAAGAACTTTGTATTTGTATTGAAAAATCTATTCTGTGTATAACAAGGCCATTTTAAAAGATTTTTACCTCAAATTTTTAAAATGGTCTTTTTTTCACCACACCTCATGAACTAGGAAGGTGACGTTTTTCAGATCCAGCTTAGAAGGTGATTTCGCAGTCATTCTGCAAAATCACATTTTGGGTAGGATTTGAAAAATGTCACCTGACTGTTTCATGAAGTGAGGTTATAAAAATAGTATATTGAAAATGTGGGGTCAAAACATTAAAAAACAACAAAGTTATGAAGGAAGGGCACTGCATGTCTGTATCTGTAGTCACATGGAAGTGCAGGGTCTTCTGGGCCCTGCACTTCCATAGCTAAATGGATGCCTCGCTTGGCATAGGGTTTGAAGGGACTTGTGCATCTGCATCAGTAGCTGCACAGAAGTGCAGAGCCCAGAGGTCCCTACACTTCCACAGCTTGATGGAGTCCACATTTGGTGCAGGGCCCGAAGGGCCCTATGAATCTGCATCTGTAGCCACACAGATGTACAGGACCCTCCTAGTCCTACATTTCTGCAGCCAGATGGACTCCTCATTTGGTGCAGAGCCCAGAAAGCCCTGCACATCTGCATCTGTAGGCATAAGGAAGTGCAAGGCAAAAAAGGTCCTGTACTTCTGCAGCTAGATGGACTCCTCACTCAGCATGGAAGTGCAGGCTCACAGGGCCTTCAGACAGACTCAATACCTGGCACAGGGCCCAGGGGACCCTATGCATCTATATCTGCATCCACACTGTGGTGTAGATCCCAGAGTGCCCTGCACGTTCACATCCTGATGGACTTCACACTTGGCCAAGGGCCTTTTGGGCCCTGTGTATCTGCATCTGTAGCCATACAGAAGCATAGGGTGCCACAGGAAGCAGTATAGCGCAGTGGTTTAAGGCTCTGAGCTGCAATTCTGGTGACATCCAGCAGACCAGACCTGGGTTTAAATCCTAGAGCGTCCACTTGCATACTGTGTGACCCCAAGCAAGTCACTTAACTCCCCTGTGCTCCCAGCTTGCACCTGGAAAAAAGCTTTCAGCTTATTGTGCTACTCCTGGTTAAACAACTAAATAAAAAAATTAAAAAAAAGACCCTGCACTTCTGCAGCCAGATGGACTCCTCACACTTAGTATATGGCCTGGAGAGCCCTGCATATTGGCATCTGTAGCCACATGGAAGTGGAGGGCCCAGAGGGTCCTTCACTTCCATAGCCAGATATGTTTGTGAACGAGGATATGGTTCCACTATCTCAATAAGAAAGAAAATTCATGACAAAAAATGCATTAATGCACCAGTTAAGGTTCAGCTTAAAGCTACAAAGGTAGGAAAATGTAGTGTTAGGGTTTCCAACACTACCCCCTCCCCCACAAAGCAGCAAAAGGAAAACCAAACACAAGCAACCACAGATAGCCATAGAAACACAGAAACATAGAAAACGACAGGAGAAGGAGACCGAGGGTCCATCAAGTCTGCCTGTGAGATATCCAGGACCTATTGTTGATCCTGAGAGCTACCATCTGCTCAGATTACCATCATCATCAGGTGGGACAAGCAACATACAACTGTTTCCAGAGGACACAGCTGCAGTAGCACTAATGTGCTACCATTGTAGATTTGTATATGTGGCTGTATAAGCACAGACCCCACAGGGGCCTGTGCTTAAGCAGCCATGCCTGTGCGTGTATGTCATAATGTGTGTATGAGTATGTGTGGCTACAGAAGCACATGCCTTATGGGGGCCTCCCCTTCTGTTGAAAGAGGGCCCCATGGGGTCTGCACCTCTGCAGCCAGAGGTGTAATGGAACCAGCCAGGATGCAACACAGTAATGCTGCATTACATCACTGAAATGCTGCAGGGAACAGTGTAATTCAATGGCAATCAAGCCCTTTTTTATTGCAGTATTTTGTGACATGTCATTTATTGCAAGTTAATGCAGTGCATCATGGCTGACTCCACTGTACTCATGAATGCTGTATGAGATACCTTGCTAGACAGCGTGATCCATTCATGCATGCTTTTCTGTATGCACCTACATAATTGAAAAACTGCTACCCCTTGAACAGTTTCTAGATCAGCTGCTGAAACCATTGTACCCACATTGTAACAGTACTTCCATCTGCATAACTGTGGGTCCCACAATGGCCTGCCCATCTGAAGTAGGAAGATGGTGTGAATGTCTTACATCTGTGGCTGAAGAGACATAGGCCCATCAAGGGCCTGAGCTTCTGCAGACAGAAGTAGTGTTGCAATTTTGGTGTTATAGATTTTGTGGTATCTGTGCTTCTGCAGCCAAAGGTCAGTGTGTTTGTCTTATAACTGTGGTTGCTGTAGTGCAAGCCTGTCAAGTGTGGGCTTGTGCATCTGTACACAGAAGCAGTTGTTGTGATTTGAGTATTGTGGATTTGCATCTGCAGTGACAAGTGAGTATTCATGTCTTGCAGTGTGCATGCCACAGAAACTAATCCATGAAGGTAGCACACCAATGCTGCTGCATTTGTGTCATCTGGAAGTAGTTGTGTGCTGTTCATCTTACCTGATGATGGCTGTCTGTGGTTGCTTGTGTTGGGGTGGGGGGGGACTAGGATTGGAAACCCTAACACCACATTTTCCTACTTTTGTTGCTTTAAGTTGAACCCTAAATAGTGCATTAACACAGTCTGTTGCCATGAAGATCTACATAAAGACAGAACTAGAGATAAAGATATAGATATATAGATACAGAGACAGAGACATAGACATAGATATACAGTAGATATAGCTATAGATATAGATATAGTTATCAGTGTGTGTTCTGGACACTTTGTGCCTTACTTTGTAATTGGCCCCTATTCTCCCTGGAGATCTAGTGGGGAAATAACATAAGAATGTGTCAGCGGAAGGGGACTGTATGATCCATCTGGTCTGCCCAGATTGCCTACCTCCTATTCTATGCCTAATGGCTGACAGACAGTGGTACAACAGATAGCCTGTCAACTAAATATTTTATGTGTGCCAGTTTTAAGAAAAAATCATCACCAAAAACAACATAAGATAAACAATGTTAGCATTATTTATTTTCACACAGAGTAACTTTTTAGTCACATGATCACCATAACAGGGTATAATGTTACGCTGTGTTTAGTACCAGACCATGTAAAGGAGAGTGGCAGAAGTCACTTAATGTGAACCATGAGCATGTTCTTTAAATCAGAGTGGCAGGAGGATAGTGGCTTGCAGGACAGCAGACAGCACGGCTTCACGAAGAGGAAGTCTTGCCAGAGAACCTAATTCAGTTCTTTGATTGAGTGACTCAAGTGATTGACTGGGGGACAGTGGACATGGCCTATCTGGACTTCAGTAAGGCCTTTGACACCATCCCCATAGGAAGCTGCTGAGCAAAATGGAAAGCCTGGGGTTGGGTGGGAAAATAACATGCTGGGCGGAGGCCTGGCTGTCAGAAAGAACTCAGAGGGTGGTGCTAAATGGGGTGCACTCTGGAACAGCAATGGTGAAGAGTGAAGTGCCACAAGGGTCAGTTTTGAGTCCGCTTTTCTTCAATATCTACATCAGCGATATTGCTGAGGGTTTGAAGGGGAGGGTGTGCCTATTTGTTGATGATAGAAAAATATACAATAGGGTGGGCACCCGGGGGTGTGGAGGACATGAGGGAGGACTTAAAGATGCTTGAAAAATGGCTTGGGATGTGGCAGCTGAAATTTAATGCCAAGAAGTGTGCTGTGATGCACTTGGGGAGTAGGAACAGAAGAGCAGAGTACACCCTAGGTGGGGAGGAAATTAAAGTAACAGAACAGGAGAGGGATCTGGGGATCACAGTCTCCTTGAACCTTAAGGTAGGAATCCAGTGTAGCAGGGCAGTGGGAAAGGCCAATGGAATGTTGTCATGCATAGGGAGGGGCATTACTGGCAGAAAGAGGGAGGTAATAATGCCCCTTTACAAAGCCATGGTGAGGCCGCACCTGGATCATGGAGTTCAGTTCTGGAGGCCACATCTCTGCAAGGACATAGATGAATTGGAAAGGGTTCAGGCAAGGGCAGCCAAGATGGTGCAGGGTATGCAGGGAAAGTCATACGAGCAGAGGTACAAGGAGCTGGATCTGTACACGCTGGAGACAAGGAGGGAAAGGGGAGACACGATTGACACTTTTAAATATGTAAAGGGGCTCAATAAAGTGGGAGAAGAGGGTTTACTTAAGAGGAAGGATGGGGTCAAAACTAGAGGGCACAGCCTTCTGCAAGGAAAAAGATACAGGGACAATGTGAGAGGGTGTTTCTTCATGGAGAGGGTGGCAGAGCCCTGGAACAGACTACCAGACAGACTGGTGGGGGCTAAATTGGTGGAAGAATTCAAGAGGACATGGGACAAGCATATGAGGCTGAGTATTGGGGGGAGGGCGGGGGCTGGCAGGGAGTTGGATGTGTAGGGTGAAAAAAAGGGCAGACTAGATGGGCCGGTTTGGTCCTTTTTTGCCATCAAGCTTCTATGATTATATGATATGAAATCAATCTAGGGCCTACAATGGAATGGAAGAGGTATGTCAGACAGCATCTCTGCTCCTGCACAAACACACAAACACACACATACACAAAAAAATATGCTGGTCAGGTTCTGCATCTTTCATTAACAAATGGAATAAATGAATAAATAAATGGTCTCACACTACAAGGAAAAGGTGGGGGAAGGCAATATCTTTCTCTGGATCGAGTATGGAGACAAAAGAGGGAAGCAGAGGTATGCTTGGCAGGTTAGGCAGCATCCCACCTATCTTCATAGTTAATATGTTCATAGTTAATATAAAAATATGCTGGTCAGGTTCTGCGTCTTTCATTAACAAATGGAATAAATGAAAAAATAAATGGTCTCACACTACAAGGAAAAGGTGGGGGAAGGCAATATCTTTCACCAGATCGAGTATGGAGACAAAGGAGGGAAGCAGAGGTATGCTTGGCAGGTTAGGCAGCGTCTCACCTATCTTCATAGTTAATGAGGATTCTGGCAGTAAAAAGGCACCCCAAACATGCAGTAAATGTCGCAAAATATCATACATCAGGTAACTACCGACCTATATCTGTACTCCCACCTCTCTCAAAGGCTCTCGAACGGATAGTGGCAGACCAACTCACTGACTACCTTCAAAAGTATAACATCCTCTGTACTCAGCAACATGGCTTCAGGAAAGGGCACAGCACATCGACTGCCCTCTTGGAGTTCTCAGGTGCTATCCATAATGCCTTGTACAATGGTTACCAAACCGGTGCGGTTTTCATTGACTTAACAAAGGCGTCCAATACTGTTCACCATGGCCTACTTGTCAAACAACTACAAATCCTTGGCCTCTCTCAAAGTGCTGGAGACTAGGTTAAAAGTTATCTCTCTCAACGTACCCAAGCTGTCAAAATCGCAGGAGCTGTCTCAGACCCTAAACCTGTTCTATCAGGTGTTCCCCAGGGATCCATTTTGGGCCCTCTTCTTTTCAGCATTTTTCTAAACTCGCTTCCCAACTCATGCCCTGAACAAATAATCTTATATGCTGATGATGCCGTAATTCTAACCTCTCACAAAGACCCGGAACCACTACACCACCACCTTCAGTATGCTTTTTCCAAAGTTGAAAAGTGGTTCCTTCATCACAAACTGGTCCTTACCCACAAAAAAACAAAATCAATGCTTTTCTCTAGCCCGCAAAACAAGAAAAGGCAATTACCTCTCTCTATCAATACATATTTGGGAAGTTATCTAGAACAAGTGACCACCTTTAAATATCTTGGAATCACCTTTGACCAAGGCCTAACCTTTGCTACCCACATTAATAAGACAGCTAAAGTGGCAAACCAGCAGATTGGTATCTTGTTCCGGAACCGGCAGTTCCTTACCCAACCTGCACTTAGGATTGCTATTCAAAGCTCTGTCATCTCAATAATTGACTATGGCTTAATTATATATGGG
This sequence comes from Neoceratodus forsteri, assembly GCA_016271365.2. NCBI lineage: Eukaryota > Metazoa > Chordata > Ceratodontiformes > Ceratodontidae > Neoceratodus > Neoceratodus forsteri. The sequence goes on along the minus strand of CM028132.1, from coordinate 486,265,575 downwards.
GCTGCCTCAACCACCTCTCTTAAGCGCATAACAACCTCCCTCAACAAGGCCTGTCGACTGCTTACTGGTGCACATAGACGCACTCACTCCTGTGAGCTCTACACTGAAACTGGTTGGCTGCAACTCTCAAACCGCCTAAAGTATCTTACCTGCCTGATGGCTAAAAAACAACCATGGGCCTTACCCCTCCCTGAATCCAAGACCTGCTACACTCAAATCCTTGCATCCGTCTCACTAGAGGATCAAATCATCAACCTCTCCTGGTTCTGCGTTGCTGGACTACTCAGGGACAGCGATCATTTGCTTACTGTGCACCTAGCTGGCTAAATGTCATAAATACCCACATCGCACCCTCTACATCCTTGGGAGTTTTCAAATCTCAGCTCCACTCACACCTCGCAGCCTCCAGCTCCTGTGACTGCCTTGATTAAATTACTTGATTAAATTACACCCTTCTCTTTTATTTTTCTCTCCTCCTCTTTTCTCACTACACTATTCTTGACAAAGGCATATGTGAGGCTCTTTCTCACTATTGTACTGCTCCCCTTTCTGCCCTTACTCTCTCAAATAGTATATTTCCCTTTTGAGTCTTCTTTCCCTTATCTATTTTTGTTTTGTTTAAGAAAAATGTATATATTTTTTTCCGTGTTCTTACTTGTTTGTATATTTTATGGTAATGTGTTATTTCTCCTTGCCTGTGACAAAAACCAATTCATTTTCCATACTTAGTAACTATGCTTGTATTGTACTCATTTGACGTGGAACCTTTGTAAAAGAGCCTTTGGCTCAAAGGTACTAATTCCTAGAATCAAAATAAATAAATAAATACACTCTTCCCTTTTAATAAATGAAACTGACCTTAAGGTCTACTTGTTTTCAGGATGGCTTGGAGGGGGTTGTGTCAGTAGATCAGAAGGTACATTAGGGTGCTCATGGGCAGCCTTTCGACCTACTGAGGGTGAGTTCTGAGGATTTGTGGAACCACAAATGTAAACTGTTTAGGGGATTTAAAGGCAAGTATGAGTCACAGAAGTGGTGCCTTTCCTAGAAGCAATTCTGAGGAGCAAAACCAAGTGGTGTAAGATAACTTGACCACACAGGAAAAGGCAGAGGAAGAGCTGCAGCAAGGGAGGCTGCAAGAGAATACAGTCTTAACCCAACCCAGGGGAGGTACTTCATATTAGGGGAGGATGCTACTCATGTGCCCTAATGCAGCATTGCATCCCAACCCAGCCCAAATATTTAGTTGTAATCAAACACATATTTAGAATTTCAGCTATTTGTGAATATTTTCTCTGACAGAACAGAGTATTTTCAGTCAGGGTAGTGACAGGCTAAGCACAAGAGTGACCCTGGGCCCCTTTTGTCCATTTTTAATGAGAGAAGTGTGGCAGATAGCAAATACTTAGGGATATCTAGTCAGGGAATTGTGAAAACTATCACATTTTTATGGAGAACAAAATATATTTTAAATGTTTAGCTACCAAAGAGAATGTTTTGCATTTCAGAAGGCAAGAAAACGAGGGAATAACCATCATTCCAAATATTCCATTGTGGGTTCTGGTGATGTGAGAGTTTGAAGGGAGGAGTTGAGGACAGACTGTAAAATGATTGCAAGCTTGAGTTCCTAGATTCCATGCTGACCATTGAGAAAGTTTCCTCTTACTTCCGCATGAATTAAGTTACCTCACGCTAACTGGATTAACTTCCCATTAAAAACATAAGGAATAATGTATGGGAGATCATACACAAGGAGCCTATGTTTCCATTGAGGGGTTGAGATATCAGTGTATGGACCATGACAGCAAAGTTCAAGAGATCTGTGCTGGTATCTCAACCCTGAGGTGGAAACACAAGGCAACATGTGTATGAGCGCCCATATTTTAGTTGCTATAGTGTATGGTTTAAAGAAGAAGACAATACTATAATACAGTTTGTAAATTAGTTTACTGTAATAGTAATAATAGCAAGAACAACAAATTGATTGTAATCGTTCTTTTAAGTGAAAACAGATGCATTCAGTAAATAGAAACTGTTCAACTGTTAAATAGTGAAGTAAGAAGCACAGTGGTTAACTTTGATTTGGTAGGCTTTGAGTCCAACATTTACTACTTTAATAATTACTGGTGAGCTTTTTGCCCCATTGGAAAGCCTAGTTATAATTCCCCATTATAACCAGAAGGTTATAACGGCAAACACGAGCAGGGTTTCCCTCAGTCCCTGCATGCACCAGCCACCTCTCTTCCTTTTCTCAGCACCGGACATTTCACCACCACTCACATTTGGCAGTAAGTTAAAAAACATTAACTCGGCTCTTTATGCTTGTACAATTGTGTTTAAAAAAAATGAAAAAAGGGGAAACGTTTTATTTTACCAGCCACTTCAACCTGACCAGGGGCCGTGTTGAAACCTGACCAGACCATGGCTGCATAGGGATGTGTTCTTATTTTATGTAATTGCTGTGGTGAAAAATGCTCCCCAGCAATTGTATAAAATAAAACATGGGGTGGTGTGTTTAACTCAAATTTTACACACACCCTCAGTGTTGGATGATTAAACAAACCTCTTCAGCTTCGCTCTTAGGGTTTATGTAGCATCCAACATCTCAAGTGTGTATGAAATCTCATTAAACACACCACCCCATGTATTATTCTATCATTAGCAGTCCATTGGAAACAGTGAAAAGGAAAGGTTCTACTTGTTGCAGAGGACATTTGTGACCTGATGTGCTGTTCGCTTGTTGTTTTTGCTCTAAGATAAACTTTTCTTGCTCTGACATCTCTTTTGAATAAATGATGGCTGACATTTAAAAAAAAATTACTACACTTATGATAATGCTGAGGTGGAGTGAGCCGAGAAGCTGAAAGCAAGCAGGGGAGTCAGCACAAGGGAATCACAGCTGCAGTTAATGACAGAACTTGCACAATAAGGTTTTAGAACATGCACAACTTTAAAATGTGCACAATAAGGTTTTTGAGCAGTTTGAATTCTGTGCACAATAGGCACTAACCATATACTGGACTGGAATTGCTGCAGCATGAAGTTATTTTCTTGTTGTAGTATTTTATAGTGATGGGTAACTTTATTTGTGGCCACCATTGTAAGTTGTTGAATATTTGGGGGCGTGGAATACAACTTGAGGGGGGAGTTGCTCAAGCATTGCTCGGGAGTTCAAGGCAGGGATATGAGCAAACTAGAGGGGACTAGCCAGACCGGTAGTGGCCGATAAAGTAGGTAAGGGTCTAGGGCTAGTTTCCCTGGGGAACATAGAAAAACATAAGAAAAATAACAGAAAAAGACCATGGGCTCAATTCGCAAAGAATGATGCAGGGCTTGCACCAAGTCCTGCATCAGCCCCTGTGGCTGGTACTGCTGCGCTAAACTCGTAACCACAACCTGTGCCTAATTCAGGAAGAGCAGGCACATTTGAAACACTTTTCCCACTTTATGGCAGCTTGTGCCACATATTTGGTGCAAGCTCCATAAAACGGGTACTCAAGATTACTGCAAGTATGACCAGAAAAAGCTGGAGTAATTTGTGGCAATCAAAGCATGGGATCAAGAATCATGATTGCCAACTGGGGATTGCCACAAGCCCCGTGTGTCAGATGTTTGATGCATAGAAACATAGAAACACAGAATGTGATGGCACATAAAGACTGCTGGGTCCACCTAGTCTGCCCATTTTTTTTATACCTTTGTTTATTTTAAAAAGCATTCCCAGATGACGGTAATTAATTTATAGTTTTATATTTGTATTTATCAATGTGTTTTTATTGTTGTTTGTGAAGTGCCTTGGTTCAAGAAAGGCACTATAAAAATAAAGATTACCTTATCTTACCATATTGCTGCGGACCCAGTTTGATCTATGGCGCCATCTCTTTCCTCCCTTCCGTAACCTTATGATTCTCTTGTGGCTGTCCCAGGCATTTTTGAACCCCGCCACTGTTTTCACTTCCACTGTCTCTGCTGGAAGGCTGTTCCAGTTATCCATCACCCTTTCTGTGGAGAAATACTTCCTCACATCCCTCCTGAATTTACCCCCTTCCAATTTCATAGCCTGCCTCCTTGTTCTAGTGCACATTTTCTCTGAAAAATACCTTCCTTCTGTACCTTATTTACCCCCTTGAGGTATTTAAAGGTCTCTATCATATCCCCCCTCCCTCCTTTCCTCCAGTTTGTACATATTTAGCTCCTTAAACCACTCATCATAGGGCTTTTGATACAGATCCTACACCATTTTGGTAGCCCTCCTCTGGGATGTTTCTACTCTGTCTGTGTCCATCCTGAGATGTGATCTCCAGAACTGGACACAGTACTCAAGGGAGGTCTTACCAGCAATCTATATAGGGGCAGCACCACCTTCTCATTCTAATTGGTGATACCCATTCCTATTCACCTTAGCATTCCACTAGCACTTCCAACTGCCTTGTCACACTTCCTGGCCACTTTTAGGTCATCTGAAATAATTACCCCAGGTCTCTTTCCTGCTAGGTCTTTGTCAGTACTGTTCCACCCATTTTGTACTCTACTCCTGGGTTTCTGTGGCCCAGGCGCATTATTTTGCAATTTGTTGCATTAAAACTTAGCTGATATTCCCAGAACATTCATGAATCAACCCCCATAAGTCCATCGGGTCTGCCATGACAACATGTGAATATGTGAGTACAGGAAAAGGGGACTATCTGTACCCAAGTAACAGTGACAGTAGAGCAATAAACAAGCAAAGGGACAAATAGCCTTGCTTGTCTGTACCTGTCAGTATCTTGTACAGCAAAAAGAAGTACAAGTCAACCTCCATGGAACCAGCACCAGTCTCTGGAAGGGACTACTGTCTCATTCCAAGGTCAGCAGTATCATTATCATCATCATCATCTTCTTCTACTTCTACTTCGGGGACACTGTTAGTGAAATCTAACTTTATACTGAAGGGACAATAGACAGCACACAAACTTAAGAGGAAAGAATTACTTGTATGCTGTATGTGGATTCCACTTGAGTGTAAGCCAAATGGCAATAGACCTGGCATGCATATAATGCTTTGTGTATAAAATTTAGTATAAGGATGCATAAAGGGTATTTGGGTGGACTGGAGCAGGTGGGAATAGGCCTGGCAGTCAGGCAGATATAATTATTTAGTAGCTGCCTTTCTACATAAAGGGTCATTTGGTTTACTGGAGGAGGTAGGAATAGACCTATAGCAGTCACCAAGAGTAAAAATGCAATTGTCTGTTTCTACATACAGGTAATTAAGTTGTCTTGAGCAGGAAGGAACAGACCTGGCAGCCATCTGGAGGGGTAGTTATATAACATTAATAGGTTGGGAACCTGTATAGAAACAAATATAGTGTATACCATATGAACATACTTAAGGTGCGTTAATTGCACTTTATTCAAAGGTAATGATCTCGTGACACATTGCAAAGTCAGTAAACATGAACATGTACTTTAAATTTTTTGTCCATTTTGTCACTGTGAAGTCATCCTTTCCTGACTGGCTCATCACAGTTTCCATTATTCTTGGATCTGCCCCCTCTCCCTCACATGGGGCTGGGTAGCTAACTGGACATAGTACCACTTGTAAGTCCCTGGCAAAGTGTACAGTATGAAGTCCATGTTAAAAGTGAGAAATCCCATAATTCTCTTTGTCAGCTTGTTTGCTGATGGCAATGGTGTAACACAGGTGGCTCAGGGTGTTATAAGGTATTTGGCTAGGGTCATTGGGGGTTGGTTGGTATGTTGTGGCACTGGCAGAACATGGGTCTTTGCTGATGTGGAATAAGGTATTTTGTCAAAGAGCTAGCCACACATAACTACATTTACCACAGAAACACAAACAAATCTAGCTTTCATTTTGAAATCTTCACAAGTACAGTAATCTTTGGGTTTTTTTAGCTCAATTTGATCAGGTACATTGCAGGAAATTAATGAAGCATACCCAAAGCCCCTAATAGTATCCATTTAAGTATTTGAGTTTTTATTGTATTTGTGAGTATTTCTACATAATTTCATTATAAACATGTTATTTTTCTTGTTGCCTGTTTCTAAGACCAATTTAAAATGATTATACATTTTCAGCAATGTTACATTAGTACTCAAAATTATGGCACTAGCACTGATTAGCACTTAATGCAATTTCTTATTTATGTATTTGTGAGTATTCGTACATAATTTCATTGTAGACGTGTTATTCTTCTTGTTGCCTGTTTCAAAGATCAGTTTAAAATGATTTTATGAGTTTTAAGCAATGTTGCATTAGCACTCAGAATTGCAGAACTAGCACTGATTAGCACTTAATGCAATTTTTGGTTATGATGGCCTGGTTCGATCTGTTGTGATATCACAACAGAGTGATGGGGGTACGTGCTCTTTGTTTTTGTTTGTTTTTTAATAAATGTATTCTTTATAAGCTTCAGTTCATATAGTTGTACATAATGAGGAAGATATTCAAAGGGGTTGTGCCTGGCACAACTGAGTTACCCCAGCACAACCCCAGAACTGTGCCCTGGGGCAATACTCAAAGGTAGGAATTGTGCAGCACAAGTCCCAATACACCGGGGTGCAAAGATAATGTATGTGGCACATTTCCAGGGGGCGTGCCCATGCATATGCAGCACATCCCAATATTCAGCCCAGGATGTGTGGTGCATCTGCTGGCACAACCCAGAGATGTGCCATATACCTGGGCTCAAGTGCAGTCCACCCACCGGCAGGCTACTGTATTGCAGTACGCAACACAGCAGCTGCTAGCCGTGGGTTGCAATCCCCCTCAACACCGTGCACAAGCACACATAAGAGCCACTTGTAGTCCAGTGGTCCTCCCCTCCCCACCTGTACCTCTGATCACTGAGAATATATTTAATAAAACCTCCCTGGTGGTCCAGTGGTGTCCCCTCCTCCCATAGCTCTGATCACCATGATTTCATTGACTAACACTTCCCTGGTGGCCCAGTGGTTCCCCCCACCCCATGCTGACCCTCTGATCACCAAATTATATATGATTAATATCCCTGGTAGTCTAGTGGAACCCCCCTCCCCATCCTGATACTCTGATTGCCAAAATGTATTAAAATACTATCCCTGGTAGTCCAGTGATACCCCCATCCGAATCCCGATCGCTGTGAAAATGGCCATTTCTACCCTGGGAGTCTAGTGGTATCCCACCCCCACCACTCAGGACCCCCAGCCCCAGAGCTTCCTCCCCGTCATCAGCGGGCAGCATGCCTACCAGCATACTTCTAAGGCTGGCCAAATGACAGCATACAGTATGAACTGCAAGCTCATTGGTCCACACTCTTGACCAATGGGTTGGCAGTTCACACTGTAATAGTCATTCACAACTCTATTACAGTATGCACTGCCAGCCCATTGGTTGACAGTGTGGACCAATGAGCTTGCAGCTCATACTCTACACTGTCATTTGATGGGCAGCCGTGGAGGTATGTGAGTCGGCATGTTGCCTGCCGATGATGGGGGGGGGCTAGGTGGGCTGGGGGTTCTGTGTGTGGGGGGGTACCACTAGACTGCCAGGGAGTAATAATGGCCATTTTCACGGTGATCGGGATTCGAAGGGGGCACTACTTGACTACCAGGGATAGTATTTTAATACATTTTGGTGATCGGAGGTTGGGTTGGGGAGGGGGGTTCCACTAGACTACCAGAGATATTAATCATATATAGTTCGGCAATCAGAGGATTGGCATGGGTTGGGGGGAGCCACTGAGCCACCAGGGAAGTGTTACTACATGAAATCATGGTGATCGGAGGTACGTAAGGGGGAGGTACCACTGAGTCACCAGGGAAGTGTTATTCAATGAACTCACAGCTATCAGAGGTCCAGGAGGGGTGGGGGGTACCACTGGGCCACCAGGGAAGTGTTATTAAATGAAATCACGGTGATCAGAGGTACAGAAGGGGAGGGGGTACTACTGTGGTCCCTGGTCCAGGGACCGCATGCTGAGAAGGGTGCCAGGTGCATTTCACTGGCCAGCCCTGGAAAACACCTGCAAATTGGGCCATAATGACATGCAAATGGCCCCATGTGCACCTTGCATGCATTATGGCCCCATTTGCATATCGCTGTCTGAATATCAGGAATTTGCGCACAGTGTATCTCTGATGCACTGGTGCATTTCCCATTCCTGGTATTCAGACCTGTCTGAGGGGATGCGACGGTGCATTGTATTTGCACAGCGTGCATTAGTTGAAATATTTAGAAGAGATGCACCATTGCTCATCTTTTTTAAATATATCCCTTAGTAGCTGCAGTGCAATTCAGTTGTGCTGCGTACCCTCTTGTACCATTGTCAGGCACAATTTTGAATATCGAGCCCCATGTATACATTTCAGGGTTCATGTGTCATTTTTGTAACCCGCATGTGTCTACTTACTATGGGACTAGAGATGCAATAAATAAAACTTCACTGAGGAAGTGGCTGAAAAGTGGCCCACTATGAACTAAGCGTCCATTTGTGAAAATGTTGGCTTCATGACAAACTTCACCAAAAGCAACTTTGCAAGTGTTTTTCTTTAAAAACACACTGAAAAAACGTATTTATCACCCTATCCCACCCTTGTTTTGCAGGCCCAGTCATTTATAACACAACCTCCCTTCAGCTTACCATAACACCCAATCCCTTACTGCCTGCTGGTCTGATATTTTAAATCAACCCTACGTTCCAACCTCATATCATTCCTAACCCTCCACTCTCCTCTCTCCAGTCCCAATCAGTTCAGTTTTACACCTGTCTCCCACCCTTATAGGCACCTAATCCTACCCTCCTATCCTCCCACCTGCACAATAATTAAGGATATGTGAAGTGCGGTCAACAGCTACTGGCACAGATCCTCCTCTCACCACATTGGTCAGCCACCTTGTGCATGACTGAGAGTGTGATCCTCATTCAGACAGTGGCCAGCCAAGGTGGTAAGAGGAGGGGCTGTGTCAGTTGCTGTTACCTGTTCCTCACATATAATTTCAGTGTCCTTTCTTGGTAGGCAGAATGGGGGGAAGATGATTGCCTAACAGGATAGGGGGCAAGGGTAAAACTGAGTTGGGCAGTGCTGGGAAGGTGGAAGGTGGAAGTCAAGACTGCTATGAGGGTGGGGGTTGGGTTGATTTATAATTCAAGTCTGGCATACAGTAACTTTCCCTGGGTGTGTGTGGGGGGGGGGAGGGGGAGATTTGATGCTATGAATATGAAGAGAAGGTGTGTTTTAAATGGCTGAGACTTGGGGAGAAGTGTGGGGGAGGGTGCTATAAGGATAGGGGAAGGCTGTTCTTTTTATGTATACAAAAAAGAATATACAAAGTGGAAATTTGTAGCCAAGTGCCTCTTCGCTGGATGAAGTGCCCACATCTGGGGTGAAGTGCTCCGAAAAGTAGATACTCCACCAGTAGTGTACATACTTCATGTAGTCTTCCCCCAAGTGAGGTGCTGCTTTGCTGAGATCTTTGTAAAGAACCAACATAGTGACAGGCCATTCATGAAGTTCTCTTAAAATGATGTTTCGGCACTTCTCCCACCTCTACCTGGGCCGAACATTTCAAAAACCACTTCTGGGATGATTTTTCTCAGGCTTGCTCCCCTCCACAGGGTCCCAATGACCAGCATCATGTAGGATGGAGAGTGCTGGCTTCCTCTATTTGCTGCAGACCAAAATGTTGTCCCCACTGATTTTGACCATCTCACCTCCTCCACTGTCACCTCTGAATATCTACAGCACTGTCCTGTAAGTAGTGGGTGGCCAATGTTGTGCATTTACCCATTGCATCAGTACCACTCAGTTCCCCATCACAGGGGGCATTTATTGAGTGGAACACTCCTCTCCCTCCCCCCCAGGTTTGGCATGCAATACCTCTGCTTTACACCCAAGATCACACCAGCCCAGGGAGATGGAGTAAGGCTGGGAACATAAATCCAGGTTTAACACATGGGGATGCAATTTGCCAGCAGCCAGGGCCACTGGGCCAGGTAGTACAAGCCTTTTTAATTGCCTCTTAGTGTTTTAATATCCCTAATCATCCATCCTTATTATTTTCTCACCTGAGACCCACCCTTCTCCCTCATTGCTGCCTCCTTTTGCATGGCCCCTTTACCTTTGGTGGAGGTATGCCTGATTAAGGCAACCTCTCTCACTGCCTATAACCCCCCCCCCACAGCTGGCCTCCTATATCAAGTCTCCCCATGAGGTGGGCACAGATCCAGAGAGGGGAGAAACAGCCACCTGGTGGTTAGAAAAGCAATTGTACATTGAGTCTGTAGGTGACATTGTCTGTAAGAGGTAGGATTATGGTCTATGTGACCCATGGAAATGCCCTCATGAACACTGTGGAGTGTCAAGGAAAGTGAAATTTCTGTACATGACTTCCCTCCCCAAGGGCCACCAGGGAGAAATCATATAGTGTCATGTACCGTATACTCTGCCTGGAGAATTTGCCCATCTGCTAGAGGCTTTGCTTAAGTCTCTGCCTACCCCAACTGTGCTACTTGGCACATGATGTGAAGAACCTGGATCCTCCAAGTGAAATCAAATGTACTCACTGCAAAGACATTGGACTGGCCCTACCATTCCTGATTTAATATGAAGGTTTCAGGTTTGAATCCATAATTCCAATATAAGCTTGCGCTGCCGCTGTAGTGCTAGGTAGTGCTTGATGAATGGCTTTTCATTATTTATTAAAATTTGTTCATTGGGGTAATCTTCAGAGATACCCAGGCAAATCAGTAAATCATCATTCATGTTTTCTATAGATAAATCATTTTAAAGGGTAAGCCAGGACAAAGAACCCAACACCCTAATGTGGACTGGTCCCAATTTGCAATTTGTGTGCAAATAAAATATTTTGATGTTTGTTTGTTTTGTTGTTTATTTACTTACTGTTTACTGCAATGTAGTAGATTATATCTGGCTGATTCTGCTGACTCTTACCCTGACACTTGCTACAACCAGGAATCCCAGAATCTTCCACAGCTGACATCAGAGATGGGCTGCAGGTGTGGATGATTCAACAGTCTGAAATACATGTTAGCGTGTTTATAAGCTCTGATCTTTTCTTTGCTGGTCCCGCTTTCTTTCTGTGGCTAAGCACAGTCATACAGGACTGTGCTTAGCCCACGGAGAAAAACAGAACCAGCAATAAGCTGATTGGAGATCATAGAAGCTTTATCATTCACTACAGGCTACTAAATCTCTTCTGGCTGTAGCCCAATTCTGACATCAGTTGTGGGGAATTCTTGGATTTCTAGTACAGGAAGTGGCAGGATGCAAGTCTGCAGGATCAGACAGATAAGCACCGACAACAATAGCACTGTCAATAACAGCACAGTAAGAACCGCTCCCTCAATAACAGCGCCAATTACAAATGTCACAAGACACAACAGTGCCAATGGAAGCGGTCCAAAAACACATGAAGGACTGCTTCCAGGGTGAAAAAACAAAGCGGCAACTTGTGTCTTTGCGGGCGGTTATGCCCCCTGCACCCCCTGGACTTTAGATAACCAACTCTGGGGGGGGGGTGCATGGATCTAGGGGTAAAGGAGCTAGTTGGGGGCCATGGCATTCCAGTGTTCAGTTGTTTGAAAGAAAACAGCATACCTTCAGATGGGAGAAAATGTGAAGCCATTGAGTTGGGAGACCAGGAACAGAACCGTAGTCTCCTGCTCTGTGCTAGCTGAGCTGCTGCTATCCTAACTCTCTCCACCATGGGAGCAGCTTGGCCAGCTTCCAGATCTTTATCTTTCTTATCATCCGTCACAACAGTGCCTGAATAGTGACAGAGGTAGAGGTATTCACACACACTATTGTAACCCTGTCACTATTCAGATGTATGCAGATCCTACAGCACGATTTAGATTGCACTGTTCAGGAAGCGCTATTATAACTGGGTACCATACAATCTACTAAACTGCAGTAAATAGTAAGTAAAACAAAACCTTGAATACAAATTGCAAAATAGGATCAGCACCACACTTGGGTGTGGGGCTCTTAGTGCTGACTGTTCCAGTTTAAATCCATGCAACGCAGTAACTGCTCCCCCCCCCATAGTTTTCAAGCTAGGCAGTTCTCCAGTCTCTGAATCCCTAGAAGTTGCCTCTGCTTTCAATGACTACTTGTCATCTTGTGTCCTCTCCCTCCAGCCCTTTCCTTCCTTCCCCTGCTTTCCCTATCCCCTTACCTCTCCCCTCCCCATTCCACTTTGCTAGACTCAGCTCAATTTGCCCTTGACCCAGCTAAGGGTAACAGCCCTGATGGCCTGGACCTTACTTGCACGTACTGCACTTGATATCCTGGCCATGGTCTCCTTCCTTTTTAACCTATCTTTCTTGACTGGTCAGGTTCCTGGTGCCTGAAAATGAGCTAGGGTCCTTTCTCTCCACAAAGAAGGGGACACCATCATTCCTGGTAACTACTGGCCTATGTTCCTCACCATTGCACTCACTAAACTTCAAGAGAATGTGGCAGTATCACAACTTTCCCTACCTTCACGGAGTCCTCATTCTTCCTTAGTCCCTTCTAGTTGGGTTTGAAGACCTCCTACTCCACTGTCTCCTCCATTCTCAAATTCACTGATCATGTAATGAATGGGATGGACCAGGGATTACTAACATCGGCCATCTTTGTTAATCTGGTCAGTGAATTGGACATTGTCACTCACCCCCTCCTACTTGATAGACTTGTAGGTAGATTTTCTGTCCAGTCAGCTGGTTGATTCTGTTCCTTCCTGTCTGACTTGGTTCAGTCAGTCCTTGTAAGAGTAACCCTCTACCCCCTTCAAATTATAGTAACTGTCCCACAGGGCTTGATCATGTATCCTATCATATTCTTTATCTCTTTGAATGACCCCCCCCAAGCCTGTTCCCCTGTTCATGTACACATGTACACATATGAGACAGTGCTCTTCCGCACTGATCCAATAAGCTTGAAGTGAATCCTCAGTGTGATTTCAGTAGCAACCAGCACTGATTCTGCACAAACCAACTCAACCAGGATGCTAACAAAATGGTAGCCATAACCTTTGGCAGCAGGAAGTGGCTGGCCAGGATCCCCACATGCCCGGTATTTATGAATCTGGATGGCTTTTAATTGGAGGAAGTGCCTCCCTTCGGTTATCTTGGTGTCTGTGTAGCTCAGCATTTGTACTTTTCCAGAAATGTGGATGATATCTATTCTAAATACCTCCCCAAAACTGGGTTTGCTGTATAAGAACAAGTTATGTATCCCATTCTTGCTTGTTGAGAGACTGTACTCAAAATAATCTCCCATCATCTAACTATGGGGATATGTTTTACAGGAAATCCCCTAAGTCCACTCTTGCCATAGTGGACCCCCTCAACCACTCCATCTCATTTCTCTCAACTGTATGCTCCACACTCACCACTGCTCCCATTATTTTGAAGGTAGAAATCTGTTTTACTCTTCTACCCTCAAATATGATTTCTGTCTCTCTGCCCTGCCCTGAATTGCTACTGCTCCCCTCTTCTCTAATCCTCCTTTTTCTTATTCTGCTCTCTCAGAAACTCTGACTACTACTTTGAAACTACTATTGGGAAGACTCCTGTCTCCTACAGATTCCCTCTTATCTGGCAAAATCTTCCTTTCTAGTCACACTTCTTACTCTACCTTCATCCTTGGCCTTAAGGCCCTAGTCCCATACAGTTTTTTCTGATTTACTGGAAGTTGCTGCAGTTGTTGTTAACATTGGCTCGTTCTGGCTACATAGTAGTAAATTCCTGTTTATTGTATAATCTTTTTACCTTTGTATTTATTCTGATACTGCCTATACATTGGAAAGCTTGCTGTACCTTGTGTCTATCCCATGACTCCTTCTCACTGGGTTACACCTCGAAAGAAGTCTTGGCTCACTGCACTTTTCATGGCAAACATTTTGAAATAAATCATCACATTTTACCATATTATCATTAAGAGAGATCATGATCCAGAATTATAATCTGTCATGATTTCATGATAGAAACCTAGCTTTCAAATCACCAGCTAATGATTCTTGAGTGCCTAGCATGCTTAAATCAGTTTGATGATTTTGATGGCTTGTAAGAAGCTGACTGGTTATTATTGATAATTATATCAGTTCCATGATGTGATTTTGTAAGTCACATGAAGAACATTTAAAACATTTAACTGTGATAAATACTGTATGAATGTGAAGAATATCTGCAAAGAAAAGATAAAGTAAATTGTGTGAGGTCTATTTTCAAACCTTCTTAAAACAGTGGTGCAATGAAAAAAAGTTTTTTCCCCCCCCAAAAAACACGTAGTTTCAACTACAATTAAGAAAAATATTAGCATACCTGTCAAATGTATTTGTCTAGGTACCTCCTGTGCTATACACCATGGCCCAGATATTCAAACTGCGCCAGGCTGTGGTGCAAGCCTGGGCGAAGCTCAACTTGGCTGCGCAGGGATGTGGCCTGGGCAATATTCAACAGAGCTGTGCTATGGCTCAGCAGCTTTGAATATCGCACCCTGGCCAGTGCAAGTGGCCAGAGTGGAGCATGGAGATGCGCTAGCGCAAGTGCCATTGCGCCATTCACAGCACCTGCGATATTCAAAAGGGGACATGCAAATGGGGCCATAATTTATGCAAGATGCGCATGGGGCCATTTGCATGTCATTATGGCCCCATTTGCATCCCATTTGCATGCAGGGTGCACCGATCCCCGATGACTTGCGCCTGGCATCGTGCCAGGCAGCAGCCGTCGGGGACTGACCCCCCCTGCAGCCCGATCGCGGGCATGTGATGCATTAAAAATGACTTCCTCATCCAATATCCCTTGTGGTCCAGTGGACCGCTATGTGCCCGATCATGGGCATCGTTATAATAACCCCACCTCCAATATCCCTGGTGGTCCAGTGGACCGAATGCTGCCTGATCGCATGCATCCGTTTAACAGAAATCGTCCTATGACCCTGGTGGTCTAGGGTACTCCCCTCCCTACCCACCTACTGAGTCCCCCCACCCCCTCCCCCTCCTTCAGCGGCAGGCGGCAGCACCCACCACCCACCCGCAGCAGCCTCTGACTGACGCCGGTGGGGCTATGCGCCCAGTGGTTCTGGCGTGAGCCAATGGGCATCCCCAGCCTACCGTCTACATTCAAGATATGTGGGCCAATTTTAATTCACATATCTGGAATGCTCTGTCTGAAGAGAACTGCACCCATGGCTCACGCTGGCGAACCAATGGGCATGCAGCCACCGAAATGTCAGTCGGCGCATGCGGGCGGCAGGTGGTGGTGCTGCCGCCCACCGCTGAAGAGGGGGGGCGGTGGGACCCAGTGGGCAGGTGGGAGGGGGACTAGACCCTCAAAGTCTAGGATGATTTCTGTTACACGGATGCCCGCGATCAGGCAGCATTCGGTCCCACTGGACCACCAGGATATGGACGGGGAAAGTTTATTATAACAATGCCTGCGATTGGGCACATAGCGGTCCACTGGACCACCAGGGATATTGGAAGAGGAAGTCATTTTTAATACAACACATGCCAGCAATCGGGCATATAGAGGTCCACTGGACCACCAAGGAGATTGGACTGGGACATTATTTTTCAACATATGCCCATGATCGGGCATGGGGGGGTGCCGCCAGGTGCAGCTGGAACTCGGGTGGCCACCCACAGGTGGCAGCTGCCGTGTTGCGCCCTGCAACCTGCAATGTGGCAGCTCACCTGTGGGTGGCCATCAGTTGTTCCTTTTTTTTTTGGCTTAACTTTGTGTAGGCGCAGGTAGGGGTTGCACATGCATGGCTCTGCACATCCCGAGCTGAATATCGGGCTGTGCAGGTTATGCATGGGAACACCCTCCCTACCTGTGCCTGCATACATTACTGATGCACTCCGGCGCATCGGGATTTGTGCGGCACACTTTTCCCTTTTGAATATCATGCCAGGGTGTATCAGTGGGTTGCGCCATGTGCAACCCTTTTGAATATCTGGGCCCATGAGTTTTGTTTCTACTCTTTCTATCCTAACCATTGAAAGGTTTACAATGCTATTTCTGTGCAAAATGTGGCAACCATCTTTTTTCTTGAGAAAAAAAAATGAAATCAAAATATTTATAAACTACAGAAATTCTTGTGGAATTAGGAAAATTATACCAGCAAATAAAACTGGAAGTTACCTGAAATATTCTGTAGTGAATAAAATCTAGGGTCAAATGTTTTGTCCAGTGTTGTTGCACTGTTGCTTTAAGAGAAGTTTAAGAGAAGCAAATCCTTACTTTGGTATTGTGAAGAGATTTGCAAAACTCATTTGCATATTTTAAGAACACCATGGGCCCGATTCCACAATGACTTACACATGGCGCAAGGTGATTTACGCCGAACCCCATGGTGTAAATCGCACCTTGCTCCATGAGATACGCAAGTTGCAATTCCAAGTTGTGACCTGCGCATGTCATATGCGGGTTGTGCCAAGGGTGGGTTACACCACCCATTATGCCCGCCACCCACAATGGCATGGAACAAGGGTGGGTAATCCACATACGCTATTCCAGAAGCCACAATAGTGCAGTGGAGAAAGACCATCAGGGAGATGGTCTAAGGGGCATCTGTCCATGCCAATCAATGGATGCCCATGCCACAGCACCACAGAATGTACACAGCTGTGCTCCCCCATGCCCCCAACACAGACATGCCCTCCACCCTGCTGAATGTCGGGGACCTCTGGGGTCCATTTCAAACACCAGTGCCACCTGTCCAGCCCCTCCATACCCCCTGGTGCATGTGGCAGTGTTCTGGGGTGGGGGTCTCCAGAGGGGCAGTTCTCAGTGGGTTGTGACCTGCAGCATCCAGGTCCATTGCACCATGCCTGTGGCACTAGCCTGCATGTGCTGCAAGTCACAGGATGTAGGTGCCGGGCCCTGCCTGTCTTGGAATATGGCGCAGGGTCCCTGGCATAGCGCCACATGGCACAACTTGCATACACCCACAAGTTGCACCATACATCTTGGAATCAGGCCCCATTTCATTTCTTAGCTAGCTAAATTAATAGTAATTTCTGTTTTTTTAGATAATCTGAATTGATAACACTACTTTATAGTCTGGAAGGAACTGTATTTAACAGACACATAGCACAATATACTAAAAGTAAACCTCCTTTAGAATATACATCACATTTAGGTTTGTACAAGTACAATTGAAAAGTAGTCCTAAGAGTAAGTGTAATGATAAAGTACTGTATATGAACACTGTGGCCCTGATATTTCAAACCTTGCATCCACCATGCGTCCAGGTAGATCTTCTCGACCATCCCCTTAGATTGCATTCTGAAAGGTGCTAAAGCAGTAGTACTGTATTTCTTTGTCAGCAAAGAAATCATCATATAGTTTCTTAACAAAATTGTATTTCTGACATCATCCTCGGTGTAGTTTCAATTTTCTCAGGCGTTTTAAAACAGCTTTTATGGCTAGTTTTGTAATGTATGACTCACATAATTAAAAATGGCCGCCACTCAGAATTAAAAAAAAAGACTTCTATCGAGGTTATCCATTGAATGTCCATACTAGATTCATACTGTGGATATATACAGATGGTGTTAATACATATTTCTGATTTTAATCAGCACAGCACTGTACCAAGACATTTAATTTTTTTCAAGGCAGGCACGGCATGGGAAGAAGAACTTTTAAAAACATAAAAACCTCATCTTTTAGTTGAGGTATAAAAGAAAATGAAAATAAAAATTAGTATATTGATGTTTTTGCCACCAAAAAAAAACAACATTATTGCTGAAAAAGATACACTGTGACTAAAAAATACTGATTCTTTAAATAGGCTTTACACAAAACTGCTCCACTACATCCAGGCTTCTGATTAAATGGAGATCCCAAGTTATGAAGGTAAGGATGCAAATGTGAATTAGAGACTGACAGAACTGGAGTGCCATTGTTAAATAACTGTAATCTGACTACATTAGTTATCTGCACCTTCATTAACATCCATAGTTTAGACTGATCAGAAGTTCCAGGATAAAAATATTGGGAACCCTGCACATGGCATCTGGCTAAGTACATCTGCTTCCACTTGATATGTTAGAAAACGTATCACAGTTTGTGAGCACCTGCAGTTAAAACAACACGTAAATATGCCTATTAGAGGTGAACAAAATCCTCAGTTTAGTGCTTTGTACTGACAACTTAGGTTTTAAGAGGTGTATTTTTGTTTCTCCACTTGGAAACAATGATCATAATATAATAGAATTTAATATCACAAGGGATGTTATTGAATATAATTGAAGGACTAATATATTCTTATATGGTAGGGCAAATGCTGAAGAGATTAAAGAATCACTTAGCAGTATAACCTGGGAAAATGAATTAAAGAATAAATTAGTAGAAGATGCATGGTGCTTTATAAAAAAGCACTATTCTGTCATTATGTAATAAATATATACAAGTGAAACATAAATATCTGAATAATAAGCAAAACCCAAAATGGATGAATAAAAAAATAAAAAAGATTGTAAAAAAAATAATAAATTATACAGAGCTCACCTCCAGTCAAAAACTAATACCTCTAGGGAGGCATATATATCCATTCAGAAACTGTGTAAAAGGGAAATTTGTAAGGCAAAAAGAGATTATGAGCAACAGTTGGCACTACATGCTAGAAAGACAATAGTAAAGCTTTTTATGCCTTTGTAAATTCCCTATAAAAGTCTATAAGCCGTGTGATACATCATGCATAATGGTAATCTGATCCACGATTAGGCACTAGGTCAGAATAGCACCACTGAAAACAGCACAATCAAGAACCACGCTGGTCAAAATGCTGCCACTTTGTTTTGCGGGGGACTCTGCCCCTGCAACCCATGAATCAGAGGGGCTCTGCCCCCTGCACCCCCTGGACTAATAGATTCTAACTCTAGGGGGAGCAGATCATGGGGCAAGAAGAACATTGTGGGGCCATGGAATATTGTTTCCATGGCCCCTTGTACAAAAAAAAAATTGAGGTCCTGATAAAAGCAAAATCTAGGGAGACCAGGATTAGAACCCTGGTCTTCACTACCACCCAGCCAAGCTGCTCCGTGCCTCAGCCCTCCACACCATAGGTATTCTGTTGCCCTTGTCCTGTGGCAGCACCACAGACAGCGACCTGTGGAGTGCTTACTGCAGGCGCTGTCAATCCCCTCTCGCTGTATGTGGCAGTGCTATTCAGACAAGTGCTCTCTTTACAATACATGCACTATTCTGACTGGGTAGGCACGATTACATAGGAATGGCAGACTTATTCAGTAATAACTTTTGTGAAGTACTGTACTTGATCCAGAACAAAAAAGTCATGTCATGCTTAGATTTCACTAACTACACTAAAATTACCTATACTTTGGAACAAATAAGAAGAATGTTACTTCAACAAAGAGGTAAAACAACACCTGGCCCTGATGGGATCTCAGGACAAATGCTTTACCTCATGTCTGACTACCTGGCATATCCCCTGAAGCTATTATTTGAGGACTGTATTGAAAAAGGTGTTGTGCCTGTGGACTGGAAACTGGCTTATGTAGTATCAATTCACAAGAAAGGATCTAGACAAGACTGGGGAAATTATAAGCCTATCAGCCTTACCTCTACAATGCGTAAAATTTTGGAAAGCCTTATAAAGGATGTTGTTTCCACTGATAATAATTTAGATACTGAACAACACGGTTTTAAGCAAGGACGTGGTAATGCTACAAATTTGATAAGCTTTGTAGCTTGCTGGACAAAAAAGGGCCATGCAATGTGGTGTAACTTGATTTCAGCAAACCTTTCGATTTAATGCCACATTAGGCCTTAATAAAAAAAACTCAAGAAATACAATATTAATAATTACTTTGGGCAATGGATATGTGAATGGTTAACAGGAAGAAAACAGTGATAATAAATGGTTAATTATCTAGTACGAGAAGGGTTACTAGTGGAGTGCCACAGGTCTCTGTTTTGGACCCCTCACTATTTCAAATCTTTATTTCAGATATGACCAATGATATATTATGTTGGTCAGCAAAATATGCTGATGATGTTAAAATGAGGGGCCCCTGTGTTAATTTACAACAAGCCCAAGATATTCAAAGAGACCTTGACAAAATCTCTATTTGAGTCCAAAAGTGGGGTATGAAGTTAAATACTGACAAATGCAAGGTTATGCACCTTGGTAAATGTAACCAACATATATCTTATAGGCTATATGGTCAGATTTGGGACATTACCACTAATAAAAAAGACTTGGGAGTCCATATAATGAATGATTTAGGTTGTTCACAGCAGGTTAATGCTGTAAATACTAAAACCAATAAAGTTATATGGTCCATAAAAAGAAACAGTACATCAAAAGATGCCAAAGTCCTGATGCCTTTGTTTAGGGCTTGTGCCAGACCTCACCTTGAATATTCATCACAGTCATGATGTCCTTTTAAAGCATCTGACTGTAAACAGCTTGATAAAACACAAAGAAGCCACAAAAAGCATATTCATAGTCTAAAAGATAGACCCTATACAGGTAATCTGGGCTATTTAAATCTAGTGCCCCTGTAGACTAAAAGATTAAGGGGTTACTTGCATTTTATCTTTGATATCATGAATGCCCCCTATCTTATGGCTGAAATAGGAATAGAATATAAACCTAATGTTAGAGACACCAGAGGTCACCCATTGCAAATTATGGGGAAGTTCTTTAATACATTGAAACTAAAGTATTTTTTTTTACCCTTACAATAGTTAACCCTTGGCATCAACTACAAGTTGATGTGGTTGTAAGACAAAAAATCAAATTCAGAGAGGCTGGATAAATACATTTTATGAGATGGAAGACTAAATTATTATCTTACTTGAGTATATATAGGAACAATTATGGACAATTTGCCTTCTGGCTGCTTACCTACTTTAGTATGACCCTTTGTACATTAAATGTATTAGTTTGGGGCTCACAGAAATCTGGGACAAATATAAAATTCCAAAAACTTATCCAAACAGCTGATTAAAACCAGGACTGTGGTGAGGAGAACTAGGTAATGAAGCACTGTGGGCTAGGAAGGACTAATTCCAGTAAGCAGCAGTACCGAAGTGCAATGGAATTGGCTTACATACTGATTAAGTATGAAATGAGGTGTGTTTAGTTCTTATTTCTGATGTACTTAGACCCAATTATTTTTAGACCCAATTATTTTTGTCTATGTGCTATGTTCCTGTATTCCTGTGGCCAATCTGCTATTGGCAGTATGTGTTAGTTTGTTTCCTATAAAATGCAAACCTCAATAAATATATTTTTAAAAAACACAGGACTGTCCTCCCAAACAGGGACAATTTTTCACCCTAACATAGTGACTAGCATGCCTACATTTTGCAGTTAGGGAACTGGTTTGAATTCAAATGTTTTTCAGAAGAAGTTAATGGCTGTAGTCCAGTTCTGTGATGAGTTCTGCCAATATGTGGGTAACAAATTGCTTTCTTCGTGGAGACCTTTTATTAACGGATCATGCATCAAATGCTGCCTGTTAATTGCATCATCATTATCATTATATCAGTAAGGCTTTATGAAGAATTTGTCAAAGATGGAATCTCTGGTTCAGCATTATTAGAGTGCTGTGAGATTTTTAATTGCAATTAGCTTCAAGGGCATAGTAGTGGATAATAATATGCTGGTGATTAATGCCCATCTTAATTGTTCCTAGCTGTAGGATTTGCAGCTCTAAGAAAGTAAGTAGCTTCTGAAAGATCACACTAGTCAAGTGAGCCTGATAGCTTAGTTGGTAGAGCAATGGGATGGTATTCTAGGCATCTGGATTTAATTTCTTAAGTCACATGACAACTTTCTTATTATAATTTGTGCTTCAAATGATTAGTAGTGCCTAATACTAAATTAATGGCCACTTTGTTTTTCATTATTAGAGTGTGAGCAATATGTTGGGATGCCAACGGAGTGCCCAGTCTGTAGTTTGGCTTGATAGGTTATTGAATGACAGTTCTTTCTAGAATGAATGTCTGGCTGTTGTGATGATAGTGCATCATAGTTAAGAGTTTGTAGACAGACCCTGAGTATGAACATTGTTTCAAATGTGATATTGCCACTGGAATTGTAAAGGGCAGCCTTTAGGTCATCTGAGATGATGAATCCCAGGTGTTTTTCCTGCTTTGTGACTATCATTTTTTCCCTTCCCACATCGTATGTTGCCCCTGGGTTCCTAATGGAATAGAATAATAGGCCCCATATTCAAAGGTGAGCACAAGACAAAAGGTTAGCAGGGGACTAACTGAGTTAGCACCTGCGCCAACCAGGACTACTACTGGTGCTCCAGGTGGGGCCATATTCAGTGGCCTCTGGAGCACTGCCCAAACCTGTCAGTCAGATTGCACTAACCATACTGCTGTGCTGATGCGATTTAGGGAGTCTCTCATGCATAATGGCACAGCAGTATGTTCATAGAGGGTTGGCAGTGCTAAACAGCCCCCAGTGGTGCTCTTACCACTGCCAAGAAACCCATCTTCATACAACACTAAGGCTAGGCCTCCACACCCTGAAGGCAGGATGCTGTACTGCAGCCACCTGCCACTGTGTTCAGTGAACCTCCTCCCCCTAATTGCCCCATCCTGTGTTTACCTATCACTTTACTGGCAGTCTAGTGGACCCTCACCTCCCATCACCCCGGAGTTAAATGCAGAATCCATTTGCTTGTGTTTAGTGGTCTGCCATCCCCCCAGTCATCCCATAAAAGTAGTATCCATTCCTTGGTGGGCTAGTGACCCCCACACACCAGGTGCCACCAACCCTACCTCTCTGTTGACACCCCCACCTACCCTCATCTGACCATAGAATTAGTGGTGAGTGGTGACCGGGGTGCAGGGTCGGGGTTCCTCAGTGGGTGAGCAGTGTCAATCAGAAGCAAGGTTGTGGCACCTGGTATGTGTGTGTGTGTGTTGGGGGGGAACTAGTCCACCAGGGAATGGATTCTACATTTACCGTTGGGTCAATCGGGGGCAGTAGACACCAAGGATTGCAATAGCAACATTCCAGATATCCTCTTAGGAGCTGCTGCACAGTATGCAAATGAGCCCATAATGGGCATGCAAATGGACTCCTAGTGCTATGCATGTCTAATGAGCTCATTTGAATGCTCAGACTGTATATGGTCCAAAAGAGCACTGGCACTATACCATTTTGAGCAGCACTATCTCCTATGGGCCATATGTAGCCTTGGCCATGATGTTGCAGCCCATATCCAGTTAGCGATGCACTGACATGACCCAATATTCCATCAGTTAGTGTGTCCCATAGTGCAGACTAACTGTTTGAATATAGCTCACAGCTGGCTGTGTGCTAATTTAAGTGCAGCACTACAGTCTGTGCTGTGCAGCAGCCAGCTCTGAATATGGGGGCTATTAGCTTTTGACTAGGGTTGTGTCTTTTTTTGAACAGTCTGCACAGTTACACATTTTGGGATTTATGATGTTTTGATAGTCTTTCTATACACCTCTGAGCTCAATCCAGGTAGATACATTAGAGATGAACCATGAATAATTTTTATCTCTAAATGTGTCTAGGAATTTCTGGAAAACGTTTGCTGCAAATTTTAATTAGCTCAAGTCTGAAAGTAGTTCCATGGTAACAAAATATCTGTAATTAAATGCAATCTGTGCAGATTGCTTGCTTGGCCATCATATAAGAGAGAAACATAGAAACATAGAATTTGATGGCAGATAAGGACCGCTTGACCCACCTAGTCTGCCCATTTCCCTACCTAACGGATAAGCTGCAGATCCTAATTAACCAACAGCCTACTTCCTCCTACCCCCACTAGAATTGCCTTATGTCTGGCTATCTGTCTATTAGCAGGTCTTGTATAATTTGTGGTGGAACTGGTCTTTGGCTATTCTTGTTTCAAGCTATGATGCTGTTTTCACTTACAGAGTGCATCTGCAATTATTTGCTCGGATGTGTAAGACTCAAGCCAAAAAATATATGACTATTGGTTTGTAAGTTTATTTTTATTGGGGAGGTCATGACACAGTACAGCTTCTTATGTGCTGTGGTTGGCTGCCCGTGTATCACCTGTGTCAGTGGTACTGATGTTGGCATGGTACAGTTCAGTTTGCTTTAAACTCTCATACAAATTAGATGTTTTTGCATTTCCTAGTGAGTTGCCTACTTGCTGCGGAATCTAGTGCAAAGCCTTGCACAAACTGTTGCCCGAGAGTTGCAAAAGAGTTTTCCATTCTATTGTGTCAGAGGTGCAGATATTCCAACTGACTTACAAAAACATTTTAAAAAGTTGCTTTTCAGCTAGTGAAGTATTGCAAAACAAGACAATACAATATGAGTTACTGATACATTGCCAGCTTTGAAAAAGAATGCAAAATCATCCTAGTGGAGTAAGAGTTTAGTGCAGACTGTACTGTATGCTTTAACAATGTTTTCTTGGTTAATTAAATTTTTAGCTTAGTTACAGTGTTCAAGTAAAATTACTTGTAGTGTTCTGGGGTAGCTAAAATGTTTTGTAAACAACTGAGCTCCACTGTCTGTGTGTTGTGAAAGGCTTAAGGTACAGTTGGGGGTACTGGGTAGTGGTCAGACCAACCAAAAGCTGATTCTGGCCCCATCTACCAGCAAAACCCAGCTGACCTCAATCTCTGGCTTGAATTGCTGCACAACGCCATCTACAAGTATAGTTTTGTGTATTCCCAAGTTACTGTATGTATCACACACTGTGGCATTTGTGGTCCTATTATAATAGCACTCATCCCACATGCATTGTGAAGCACAAGTTACAACCAGAGGGTGTTACTGAAGAGAGGAGAAAAAAAAACCCTTTTGGCTCACAACTGAACAATTTACTATTTTGCTGCACAAAACATTTAGTGTGACTCATACTTCATTTCAGACACTATGAGGGGATACAGCTATCATTGGCTTGGTCAGTTATTTGTCAATGAGTGACCAATCATTCATTGGGTTTAAGGTAAAGAAAGCATAGGCATAACCTGCTGTGATTGAAAGATCCAACACATGCATTTATAGGGCAATATTTTCAACATGAGTTAGAATTCTTATTACCTCATCAGGTCACACACTTCAAGAAGGTGAAGAAATAATACCATTTATATAGCGCTTTTCATACACATTGTATTCCAAAGCACTTTACAAGCAATGAGAGACTGGTAGTGAAATGACTGTAAATGTGCACTGTATATGTTAAGCCATGTTATAACAATGTGAGATATTCAAAGTGAATATTATCTACATGTAAATCAGTATGCAATGCAGTATATGTTTAATGTATTTAGAAGTCCATTACATGTCAATTTCCCTTATGTTTGCTATACAGTCCACTGCAGCACTGGATATAGTATACATAAATGTGTGTTGAAATCCCTGGTTCCATTATGCTGTTTTGATGTGGTATTGGATAGTGCTTGAATGACAAGGACATCAGTGCAATGATTGTGAAGCAAGGGTTACACAAAATGCCTATAGACAAACGTTCATTTGACTCTTTAATTTCCTATATGTTTTTGATGATTCTGTAGCACTAGCTAGTGCTCAGTAATGAGATTGAATTACTGGGCAAGCACTTTGCAGCTGTGTTTGACACTGCACTCCATTTATTTATTTATTTATGACTTTGTTAACCGGGTAGGGTGCACTGGTCCAACAGACCATTTTCAGGTACAACCCATGGCAAAAGGCTCAGGCAGAGTAAATACTTACAGTAGTACATAACATAAAGTAGTAGATAAATACACATATGATAGTTACAAATAGTAGCAGATAATACAAATTGGTACAGCTATGTACATTCCATGAGCTAACATTTGGCAGCTACAATACAGTCAACAGTTCCTGGCCAGGAAGGCTGTAGCAGAGGAAACAAATGGCAAGTGGAATAACATGTAGCAGGTAGGTATGTAAGTGTGGCAGACATAGTTATGGAAATAGCAGGTGAGATGTCAATAGTTGCAGCAGTGCAGTAGGGATCTAGGCTGAGGTAACGGAGAACACAGCTGTGGAAGTAAGTGAGAGAACATGTGCAGATTAAGCAGTAGAAAAAGTAGTAAGAGGTTACAAATCTAATCATACCCGCTTGTGTCAGGTCCCAGCTGTCTAGGGCAAGAGCAAGAAATGGAGAGGAGGAGGAACCATTGGGTTATGCATGCACTGGGCGTCATGTGACCATGTAGGGAAAGTGGCAAGACCAGCATACAGATTGTAAATTGCAAAATGCACAGAAACATGCTGGCCACCACACAGCACACAATCATACACAACAGCTCCACTGAGGATGTAGAACTGGCTAAAGCAGTTCTATTGATGAATGGTTATCTGAGCAGTTATCTAGGTGTAAATCTCGGGTGACTGAAAGGGCTTGATAGCTGTGCAGTTTAAATTACTAGTAGAAAGATCTAGTAAGTAGGGGGAGTGGCTTAGCTAGAAGGAAGCTAAATTTAAAGACTGCCTTAGAAAGATTCTGTTAGTAGGTTGGCAGAAGACACCAAGAGGAAGGAGTGCTGTGTGACTGGACTTCTTTACTGGGACTATATTGCCTTCCTTCCCACCCAAAGCTAGTTCTACTTTTATAGGCACAGGATTTGACTGACAACAGGAACTTTCTATTTGGGAGCAGGAAGTGAGTGATCACAGAGCCACCAAAGACCCACCATCCTAGAAGGGCAAGAGTAGCTCTTCAGCCCCCTCTAGCTGCTGGAGGTCTGCCTCTGAGCAAGTAAGGGGTCTACTGAGAAATATAGGATATTCTTGTCTCAGAACAGGACAGGACAATCAGGAGCTTAAAGGGAACAGAGGCAGAAAGTAAGTAGAGAGAGAAGAGAAAGAAAAAAAAAACAGAGGAAAGAGTAAGGATTCCACACAACAGTTAAGGGGCCAGAAATAAGACATGATGTGAGTGGTGCAGTGCAGTGGCTGTGGAGCAGCAGTCTTCCGGGAGACATTCTGGAGGATGCGGTATTGTCCCATCTGCAGGCACCTCTCTGGGCTGAGGGAGGAGGTTGCTCATCTCTAGGCTGAGTTGGCCAGGATTTGTGGGACCTCCTCTTCCATCCAGGGACCACCAGTGCCACTGCCGTTGCCTCAGAGGTTGCCAAGAAAGAGGAGCGGTTGGACCACAGTGGGCTCAGGGAGGTGAGGGTGGTGGAACAGAGGCACATCCCTCCAGTTGTACCTCTCCACAATTCATATACCATTCTGGCAAAGTGTGGTTCCTCTATGGAGGCACCTGCAGTGGAGACCAAGGAAGATGCTGGGAACCTCCACAAAGAGACCCACAGGAGGGTGGCTTGGACCCAGGGAAGGAAACAACTCCTGTGGGGGACTCCATTGTTAGGAAGGTAGAACTCGGGGAGGAAGGGGACAGGGAGGTCAGGTGCCTGCCTGGCACCATGGCTTGGAGGGACAAGAAGCGAATCCTCAGGATTGCTGGAGCAGCTGCATAGGGGAGGGAGCTGGATGTCATTGTCCACCTAGGGACAAATGACCTGGCTAAGAAATGGATTAGAGCAGTGCAGGAAGAGTTTGTGGAATTGGGTAGGGGCCTTAGACAAGTAACACGCACAGTAACCTTCTCAGAGTTGCTGCCCATCTATGGCGTAAGAGAGGCTAGGGTGTTCTGCACCATGGGATTCAATCAGTGGTTGAAAAAATGGTGCAGAGCTCAGGGAGTTGGCTTCATTGGAGACTGGGAGTCCACCTGGAGTGATGCAAGCCTATACTGGCATGATGGGTTGCATCTGTCCAGGAGGGGAACCAGGATCCTAGGTGCTATGTTTAAATGCTTCATTGACAAGCATTTAAACTAGCCAAGGGGGGAAGCACTGGAAAGGAGCAGGGAAATCCTAGCCCCCCAAAAAATCATGGTAGTAAGTGCGGTAAACACCAACATAGAGGTGGCGATAGGGAGAAGAGCAGGGGTAAATGGGGAAAGTGACAAAGGCAAGAAGGACAGGGATGGGTCAAAAAGGAGCAAGGCCATCAGGAAATGGAGGGTAATGAGTACCAATGCTCATAGTCTGGGCAACAAGCTCCCTGAGCTGGTGGCCTTGATGGGAGAGGGATGCCTGGATATCGTAGCAGTCACAGAAACAGAAAACCATGACTGGGATGTTAACATACCAGGGTACATAACCTATAGAAGAGACAGGCAGGGGAGAAGAGGGGGAGGAGTAGCTCTCTATGTAAAAGAAGGGATAAAAGCAACTGAACAAAAGAGTAAACAGGGAGGAGAGGAGGCACTGTGGGTCACCTTGGAGACTGGAAAGGGCATCACAATCTGCACAGGTGCTGTGTACAGACCTCCATGTCAGGGGGAGGGAATGGACAAGGATATGATAGAAGGCATTCTTAGGATGGCAGAGAAATGGGAGATACTGTTGATGGGAGACCTGAATATGCCAGATGTTAACTGGAGCACATTTGCTGCAGCGACATCCAAGAGCAGGGCCAATCTCGATGCCCTACAGGAGGCAGGCCTCAGACAGCTAGTTTCAGAACCCACTCATGAGGGAGCAATCTTAGACCGCGTACTCTCAAATGGGGGCAGTGAGAGGATCTAGAAGTGGGTTGCCATCTGGGAACAAGTGACCCTCAAACAGTGTGGTTCACGTTAAACTCAGCTACAAAGTCAAGCCATACAAAATTGAGGGTACTGGACTTCAGGAGGGCTGACTTTGGCAAGATGGGAGAGTGCCTCAGAAAAGCACTAGCAAACAGGCTAGAAGGAGGGGTGGAGCAACAATGGGGAATCATCAAAACTGCCATCACAGAGGCCACAAGCCTTTGTGTGAAGCACATAAACAAATCAAAATGAAAGAAAAAGCCACTATGGTTCTCAAAAGAGGTGGCTGGGAAAGTCAGGGAGAAAAAGATAGCTTTCAGGAAGTATATGGAAACACAGAAGAAGCAGGACAGAGAGCTGTACCAGTTAAAGCAGAAGGAAGCAGGGAGGGAAGTCAGAATAGCAAAGGCCCAAACTGAGGAAAAGATAGCCAACTCGGTTAAGAAGGGGGATAAAACCTTTTATAGGTACATCAGAGAGCATAGAAAGACAAAGGGAGAGATAGTGAGGCTGAATAGAATGAATGGTGGGTGGGCAGAGGGGGACAGTGAAAAAGCAGGGAATATTTCTGCTCAGTATTCACAAAAGAGGATGGGAAAATGCCTAATCCAATTAACAGAAGCACTCTTGATAGGGGGGTCGATCCCAGCCCTTTCACAGAAGAAAGGGTTCTGCAAGAACTCCTAAAACTGAAGGTGGACAAAGCAATGGGGCCTGACGGAATTCACCCCAGAATTCTAAAAGAATTAAGGGGGGAACTAGTGAAACCACTGACTACTCTTTTTAATAAATCATGGGAGGATGGTGTGGTACCAAAGGACTGGAGGAAGATGAATGTGATTCCCCTTCACAAAAGTGGGACCAAGACAGAGGCAGGAAACTATAGACCTGTCAGTTCGACCTCTGTGGTAGGGAATGTGATGGAGTCACTTCTGAAGGAAAGAATTGTTGAGTACCTAGAGGCCAGTGGTGCACAGGACCCAAGGCAGCATGGGTTCACAGCGGGAAGGTCATGTCAGACGAATCTAATAGATTTCTTTGACTGGATGACCAGTAGTAGACCAGGGAGGGGCTGTGGACATGGCCTACCTAGACTTTAACAAGGCATTTGACACAGTCCCACACAAAAGATTAATAGTCAAATTAATCAGCCTGGGAGTGGGTCCCAGGGTGGTAGCCTGCGTAAAACATTGGCTGGACAACAGGACATAGAAGTTAATTGTAAATGGAGTCCACTCTGAAGAAAGAGGGGTTACTAGTGGGGTACTGCAGGGTTCAGTACTGGGTCCAGTCCTTTTCAATGTCTTTATAAGGGATATTGCAGAGGGACTAGAAGGAAAAGTATACCTCTTTGCAGATGACACAAAGATCTGCAACAGGGTTGATACACAAGGAGGCATGGAAAGGATGAAAAGGGACTTGGCAAGGTTGGAGGAATGGTCAGAAGTATGGCAGCTGGGATTCAATGCAAAGAAGTGCAAAATAATGCACCAGGGAAACAAGAACCCAGGGGAAGATTACACTATGGGGGGGAGGTAGTAACAACAACAAAAAAGGAAAGGGACCTGGGGGTAATCATTTTAGATGACCTTAAGGTTAGGAAGCAATGTGAGAAGGCAGTAGGGAGGGCTGGGGGTATACTGGGATGCATAAGGAGAGGCCTCACCAGCAGAAAACAGGAAGTTGTTATCCCTCTGTACAGACAGTTGGTGAGACCCCATCTGGAGTACTGTGTCCAGTTCTGGAGACCCCATCTCCATAAGGACATAAACAGGATAGAGGCAGTCCAGAGGAGGGCAACTAAAATGGTGCAGGGTCTGCAAGAGAAGCCGTATGAGGAGAGACTAAAGGAGCTTGATATGTATACCCTTGAGGAAAGAAGGGAGAGGGGGGACATGATAGAAACTTAAGTATCTCAGTGGAATCAACAAAGTCCAAGAGGGTAGCATCTTTCAGAAAAAGAGACATGCAAGAACAAGGGAACACAATTTAAAGCTAGAGGGGGGGCGGTTCCGGGGTAATGTGAGGAAGTATTTTTTCACAGAGAGTATAGTGGATGCATGGAACAGCCTTCCTGAGGAAGTTGTGGGGTCTAAAACTGTGAGAGAATTCAAGAATGCATGGGACAGACATAAGGCAATTCTTGTTGGGGTGGTAGGAAGAAATAGGCTGTTGGTTAACTAGGATCTGCGGCCTATCCTGTAGGTAGGGACATGGGCAGACTAGGTGGGCCAAGTGGTCCTTATCTGCCGTCAAAGTCTATGTTTCTATGTTTCTATATTGGGTGGCATAGGCATGTGACAAGTGTCATTTGGTTCAGTGAGGGGCATAGACTGGGGAGTAATCAAATTTTTAAATGGACACCAGGAGAGACCTGGGCTAGAGAGGAGGGATCCACTGTATGCCAAGGGATACTTGTGGACTGGGGAGCAGGAAGCAGGGCATTGGACCCCCAGGGAGCCACAGAGGACTACATAATGGATGATGACATCATCAGCCCAGAAGCAAGCCAAAGGGTATTGATTAGGTGTGTTAAGGGAAGGTTACGGTGGTAGCACCATTTCCACAGAGAACTGTGCATGGTATAGTGGTATGCAACTGTTGCTATGCACAGTACTCCATGATGGTCGTGGTTCAGGTGATAGCAGTTGGAAACCATCATTTGCATTGCAGTTTTTTTCCCCAAGGGTGACACCTTTTCTGGTGACTGTGTTTTCCCTTTGTGTATAATATGTTTTGGTTGTGGTACAACAGAGAGCCTCTTGTACTCCAAAACTGTGACACCACCAACTGTGACTATGCATAGATCCCCCAGTTTCTCTATGTATTTCTGTAGTGCAGGACAGTGTTCAGTAGTCGAGTTTGAATTTCTGTCCCCTTGTAGATCATCATGGCTAATGCTGAAGTGCTGGACAGCACTGTAGTTGGAGTTACATGTAGGTTAAATTCTGTGATTCTTAAACAACTGCATGTTTGTAGAGAGGTGGTGCTGCCGCTATATAGATCACTGGTAAGACCTCACCTAGAATACTGTGTACAGTTCTGAATGCCACATCTCTGGAAGGACATAGACAGAGTGGAGGTGGTCCAGAGAAGAACAACTAAAATGGTGTAGGGTCTGCATCAAAAGCCCTATGAGGAGAGGTGGAAGGAACTCGATATGTACACCCTGGAAGAGAAGAGGGGGAGGGTGTTATCATAGAGACCAGTACATACCTCACAGGGGTAAATGAGATACAGGAGGAAAAGTATTTTTCAGAAGAAATGGTGCTCAAGAACAAGGTGACATGCTATGAGGTCAGAGGGGGGTAGATTCAAGAAAGATGTAAGGAAGTACTTCTTCACAGAAAGAGTGGTGGACTCCTGGAACAGTCTACCAGCTGAGGTGATAGGGGCAAAAACAATGATGAGGTTCAAGAATGCTTGAGATATGCAATGGGATATGCATAAGAGAATCTAAGTGGAAAACAGCGGTCGATCTAGAGGGTAGTGAAGGGTGTGGCCGCATGCCCATTGTAACTTACTTGCTTGCTGCTGTTGTATTTCACTTTATTGAAGAAGTCTGATTTATTGGTTGTACAACAGTGTATATTCAAAACTAAGGATTACATTTTTATTTTCTGTCAAAAATGTAATGACAAAGATAACTGTAGACAATATAAAGGATTAAAAAAACATTAAAAGAAAGTGCTTATCAAGTATGCACACCAGCCCAGCACCCTCACTGTAAACTTCTGGATCTGCCACTGGTGGAAAGGAATGGGGGAAGTAAGACAGACAGATGGAGATCAAGTAGAGTCTGAAGTGATACTGTAGGTAGGGAAAAATTGGCAAACACGGTGGAACAAGTGGTCTTTATCTGCCAACAAATTCTTGTTTCCATGTTTCCATGTCTTAGCTTGAACTTGGACAGTACAAGGAGAATGCAGATGAAGCTGAGGAGCATCAGGAGGTTGCGGTGTCCACCACTGATGTTCAGATGCACTGCTTACACTAAGGAGGGCAAAGGAGCAGCATGAAACTATAACCCCAGACTGGTTGCTGGTATTATGAATCTGGAAGCTGGCTGGAGCAAGTACACAAGATGTACACAAAAACAAACTTACCACTTTCCTGGGACCACGCTAACAGCTCTGAAGTGACAGCACCAAAATCTGGTAAAAAAACCCACAAAAGGAGCTGAAATTACGACTTGTGTGAGTGTGGGTGTGTGACAGTGTGAGAATTTGTACAAGTGTAACCATGGCCTCGTGCCTCACAATGCACCCAGGGTGTTCATTAATCCCCCAATAATTGCACACCTTGTCATTGGTTATTGCTTACATATAATAACTGGTTAGTGATGATTATTATCAAATGTGGGCAGAAGCCATCAAACTCCATTATACATGGCCGTGTATGATCACCTGTGTATAACGGAGTTTGATTATACACATATGTGTGTAATCACCCATGTATAATGGAGTTTGATTAAGCATCTTTTGAAAAAATTCTAAAATCACTCTCATGCTGCTGCTACTACTGGCTCCTTGCATTGTCAGCTTGCACTGTTGACTTGATTGCGCTAACCTCACTGAAACTGCTGAGCAGGAATCGAACTTACATGCGGCTGAAGAAAGACACATTTCTCACAGAAGTGAAAAATAAGAAGTGATCTACTAATGTCTGTCTATCCACCTAAAAATGGCACATTCATCACCTTTTCAGCAACCTAGTGACCTAGAAAGACAAAAATTCATAGAGCAGCAAGAAAAAAGAAACACGCTAAGAAAAACCAAGACTGACGTAATTTTTTTTTGAAATTCATACTTTATTTGTTTTAACAAGCAAGTAAACAAGCATAAATCGAAATACCTACGTAGCAAGTAACATGGTAGAACAGTGAAACAAAAAAAAGTAACAGAACATCTAAAAAGAACAAAACAAAAACAAACCCCCAAACCCACCACCCCCCTCCCAGGAGGATGCCGCCACCAACAGCCAATGAGCCCCAATAAAGCAATTCATGTCTAGGTATAAAAAAGGGGGGAAGGGGGGGGGTAAGAAGACTAACCAAGTCGGGTTTTATAGTACTGGTAATGAGGAGGGGGGGAAATATAAGGAACCCCAAGTAGGGTCTTAGTGGAGATACAGGGTGTATAGTTTACCCCATTTCTTGTGGAATGCTGACAAGGCATGCCTGGAACTGGCGATCAACCTTTCAATTTTAAAGCCTTGGGACATTTCCGCCACCCATTCCTGATATGAGATTTCGGATTGATCTAACCAGTGGCGAAGAACTAATCTTTTGACAGCCATTGAAATTAAGGCCATGTGGTATTTCCTTTCATTAACTTTGATACTGGAATAAATTCCTAGTATACAAATTTCGGGTGTGAATAGATCCTTTAAACCTAATAGTGGATCCAAGCTACCCCGAATGTGTCTCCACAAAGGAGCAACCTTCTCACAGGCCCAGAATATATGTAGTATATTACCCGATCCTCCACATCTAGTACATTTAGGGAACTTGCTTTCCCAAGTTTAAATAATTTCACCAGAGTATAATACATGTTGTTGACTATGTAGAATTGTGTAAGCTTGTTCCTATCCAGAGAGAAAAATCTATGTAGATCTGTCCACACCTGACTCCAGGGTAAATGAGAGTTGGCAATCAATGGTTCCCACACCTTGGAGCCAGATAGAACTTCAGGGGCTTTACTAAGAAGAAGCTGCGCGTAGAGTTTAGCTATGGTATGGGGCTTATTTGCCTGAGATTTAAGCGATTCCAGAAAGGGTCGAACATTGGACGTCATTTTCACCGAACCAAAAACCTTAACTATGAGGTGTCTCAATTGGTATACCTTAAAGATGTACTGTGAAGGGATATCAAATTTGGTCATCAGGTCTCCGGAGGAACCAAGTAAGTCTTGAAAATAGAAATCTTCCACAGCACAGTCTCGGATTTGCGGAAACCAAGAGGGGAGCAACCAGTGTGAACCAAGCCTGATGTTAGGTTAAGACCCAAAGGTTGGGATGGATCCTAGAATTATTAGTTCTGACTGAGGTGCAGTGCTGATTGAAACCTAATGGAGGTCCCAATCACGGAGCTGCCTATTCGGGTTGGTAGAACGGAGAGATTGCAGTAAAACAAGGATTGAGGGTCTATGTTATGATTCCTCAGAAGTTCGATCTCAAGCTGCAACCATTTAGGCTTATAAAGATCATGGGAGGGACAAAGCCATTTACCCATTTTTGCCAGGTGACTGGCCCGATAATAAAGCTCAAAATTGGGTAGGCGAAGGCCCCCATTAGCTTTAGGCACACACAGTTTGAAAAAGGATCTTCTTGGTTGTTTACCTTTCCAGATGAATTTAATTAAAGATGAGTGGACTTTTTGGAAAAAGGATTTAGGTAGCCATATGTTTAATAGGCTTAAAGGATAAAAGATACGCGGGAGTATATTCATCTTAATTATGTTGATTCTCCCACCTATAGATAAGGGAAGGTTTGTCCATCTACTAAGATCACTCTGAACCCTATCTATCAGATCGTCCAGATTAAGTTTCTTAATTGTGTTAGTATCTCGGGCTAAATAGATACCTAGATATTTAAGGTGATCAGGCATCCATTTCATACCGAAATGGGCTACATCGGCCTGGAAAACAAATGGGTTAAGCGGAAAGATTTCGGATTTGGTCAAGTTCAACCTGTAATTTGAGACCTCACCAAATTGTGTGACAATCTTTAACACCCCTTGGACAGATCTAGCTGGATTCGTGAGGTGTAACAGGATATCATCTGCCAATACCGATATGGCTAGTGATTGCTGGCCAATAAGACATCCCGTAATATCAGGTGAAGATTTGATATGCACCAATAGAGGTTCCAGGTAAAGGTTAAATAGATACGGTGATAATGGGCATCCTTGGCGAGTACCCGAGTATAGGGGAAATCTGGAAGAGAACACCCCATTACAATAGACTTTCGCGGAGGGGGAACTATAGATCGCCTTGACTCACTGAATAAATTGTGCCGGAAAGTCCATCCTATCCAGAGTAGCCCACAAAATTCCCAGCTCACACGATCAAAGGCTTTTTTGGCATCTAAGGCTACCAAAGCCATAGGGAGTTGGGAGTCTTGGGCGGCGTGGAGAATGTGTGCGAGAGTCCTCATGTGATCAGCTGCCGATCTCCCCTGAACAAAGCCCACTTGTTCCACACTTAGGAGTGCTTGCCAGACTTGTTTAATTCTCAATGAAAGGATTTTAGTCAAAATCTTGATATCATAATTAAGCAAAGAAATTGGTCTATAGTTAGCAGGGTCTAAAGCCGACTTATTTGATTTAGGTATTAAGATGATAGTTGCTTCTAAAAAGGGCTCTAAGGGTCCAGAAGTAAAAATATAGTTAAACAATTTTAGTAATGTGGGGCTAGCTCGCTACAGAAAGGATTTGTAGAAGTTTGGAGAAAATCCGTCTGGGCCAGGGCCTTGTCCAGGGTGAGACCATGGATAGCTTCTGTGACTTCCTCTAGAGTGATAGGGCCTAATAAGACTTCACAATGGCCAGCATTGAGCTTGGGAAGGGGTATTCTCAAGGAACTCTATTATACTTGGAAGAACCGCTGGAGGTGTTTTGTCTTGTAAAGGTTCCTGTAAAAGTCTTCAAAGACCCCAGCGATATCTCTCGGGTTGGTTTTGATGGATCCATCACCAGCTTTGATACCGGGAATCAATCTCGAACTCTCCACTTCTTTAAGCCTAAGAGCTAGTAGTCTACCTGGCTTCTCGCCCTGATCGAGATATTTCGTTTTGGATTTCAGAATGATATATTCTGTTTTCTCTTGGATTAGATCCTCGTATTCATCTTTAAGCCTATACAAATTTTCTAGAACCCCTTGAGAGTGTGAGGCCGAGAGTTTCTCCTCGGCTGCTTTGATCTGATTAGCTAAGGAACTGATTTTTTCTACCCTCGATCTTTTCCGTCTAGATGATTCTTTAATAAATTCACCCTGAGGAAGCATTTCAGTGAGCACCAAACTAGATCGTACCTGGAGACCGAGCCTGGTTAATCTCCGAAAAGGATGAAATCAAAGCTTTGAAAAGTGAAGTAATCTGCTCTGCCTTTTAAAATCTGATTGTTGAGCTTCCAGGTGGTGTCCGCTGACCAGGAGGTCCCGGAGCAAGCTTGACCTATGTCATAGCGTGATCCGAGATAACAATAGGCTCAATGTTGGTGGAGGAAATATTAGCTAATCAGTTGGTGCTCACTAAAATGAAGTCTATCCGTGACCAAGAGTTATGAGCTGGGGAATAGAAGGAATAAGTCCTGGTAGAAGGGTTCAGGAGTCTCAGGGATCTTCAAACCAACAACGAACATAAATCCGCTACAGCTAGCTGAGCAGGCAGCGTGGTTCTAGTACAACCAACAGACCTATCTAGTATCTGTGAAGGTGCAATGTTCCAGTCCCCCCCTAAAACAAAGTTAGATGGCAGGAAAACACTCAGTAGGTCAGCCAGACCCATCAAGAATTCGGAGTCACCCCCAACAGGACCATATATAGAACCTAACACAACCTCAGTGTTATAGAGTGTACCTTGAACAAATACATATCTGCCATTTGTATCTTGGACAAGCTTCTTCATCGCAAAGGGTACATTACGTCTGATCAAAATAGCAACCCCTTTACTGTTGGTAGTCTGACCTGACGCAAAAACTTGTGAGAAACCTTTAAACCGTAGTAAATTGGTTTCCGTTACCATGATATGAGTCTCTTGAAGGAAAAGTATATCTACCCTACCAATGAGCAATTTAGAAAAATCTGACCCTCTTGGACACATCCCTTAATCCTCACATTCCAGGTGGCAAACTTAACATGGTTTACATGCATCGTTACCAGTAAAATGAACTATTCAAAATCGAGATTAATACTTGGTACCTCTTAAGAGGTTGAATGGCGGCGACATCCTCCCCCCCCCCAGAATACACAGCTTTGACCAACCCAAAATACATATATTGCAAGATAAAACCAGCTTCAGAGCATAATAAAGCGTAACATAGACTGGTTAAACAGAATATCCTCAAAGTTATGGACCAAAGTACAATTAGTTAAGTAAAACACTGAGTTTACTCATCTGGTCCTAACCCACCTCCCTATCTACTTGTACAAACAGCTATATACAAACCACCCCCAACAGATAACATTGTAAGGCCAAAACATCACACTTGGTTTCAGAATCCCACCCTCTCGATACCATGGCATGGCGCTTGATTCTCTGAGTACCTGAATGAAAATTAAACTAAGATACCAATTGCCAAGGCCATTAGGCTCAGGATTAAAACAGCTAGGTTTAATAACATAGGAAGGCCATGGTATCCAAACCCCATCCACAGTCGTGAGGCAAGTTCCAAAGCTTGATTCGCCTCCCGCCCCCACCCACAACAATCTAAGTAAGCAACATCTTTAAAAGAAAAAAAATATTCCAGAGTAACAACTATATGGATCAAGGAAGTGGTACGCATACTACATCCGCCCATTGATCCAATAGAAAGGCAAATTTTACAACAAACAGCATCTGAATCGAGACAGCAAAACTAATAGGATGGAGTCTTTACCTGTGAGGAGACCCTCAAGCATGCTGGCCAGAAGATGACCTCTGTAAGGCCTAGACCCTAGATCAGAGCGGTGCCAAGGAGGAAGCGCAAGTCAGAATTAACCGGGGCGGACCAAAACGGTCCGAGTGCTAAAGATTCCCCCCGGAAACTCGAACCCACACTCATGTTCCGGCCCCCCAGACTGAGCCAGCAAGCGTGGAACCTCCGAGCTTCAGGCCTAGCTAACTACATAGGCCTCGCGGCCTATCCCTGCCTCCACTAATCAGCTGCCCCAGATTGGTCATGACCCTCCCGGGCCCAGGTAAGCCAGACCGGTAGCTAACCTCGCATAGCTGGGGAAAGAAAATGGAAGGGTAGCATTTGGGACAAAAGTACCTATTTATGTAAAAACCACAAATATCCTATAGCATAAGTGATTCTCAGCTTAACATGGCTCCATTGTACAGAGTCCAGTTCTTTGATTTTCATTAGGACGTGTTGGCGTTCAATATAGCTTAAGAATTTAATGATGAGTGGTCTGGGAGGAGAGCTCGGTGGAGGTTTAGGTTTCAGTGATCTGTGGGCTCTCTCGATATGATAGCACTGGTTTATCGGAGAGGGACCGACGACTTTGTTTAGAAAGTGCTGGACAAATTTGATGGTGTCATTCCCTTCTTCAGCTTCCGGTAGCCCCAAAATAAGAACATTATTCCTTCTGCTCCTTCCCTCAAGATCTTCTGTTTTAGCCTGTAGTTTCTGTATTTGTTGTTTTAATTTGACAATCTCTGGCTCTGCTTTATTTCTCCAATGGTCCAGCGAAGTGACATTGGTTTCCAGATCCCCAACTTGCCTAGATAGGTCTGAGAAGTCCTTTCTAATAGATTTGATTTTGCTTGATATCTCTTGCAATGCTTCCTTGAAAGGTACCATTTCTTGAAGAAAACGATCTTCAGTTAATGGGGTATTTGAAGTTGTAGGAGTAGTTTGTTTGGCAGAATGAGCAGGATTGGCATTCTAGCTTTTAGAAGCCTTTTCAGGCGTTGTTGGTGGAGTGTGTTTCACACTGGTTGTCTTCATGTCAGCCTCCATCGTTGCTTAATCACTGGAAACGACTTTAAGCACCTAAAATCAGCCCAAAGACACTGAAAGTAGTCAGGAAGCCTTTAGGGTCGCTATAGTTTAGAAAAATATCGATATTGCAGTTGAAAATAGTGATTTTAGCAGGTAGAGGAAGGGAGCTCAGGAGAGAGCTGCTTTCAGTCACATTGCATCACGTGACTCCTCAAGACTGACGTTATTGACTGTTCAACAAGTACCTGTCTGATAAAAAAAATCAGAGGAACCAGTTATAAAAAATAAAACATGGGGAAATGTGTGCCAACTCAGATTTTATGCACACCCTTGGTGTGCTATACCTTGATAAACCCTTCGAGCTTTGCTCTCGAGGTTTATGAGGCATCGCACACCTCAGGTGTGCTTAAAATCATCATAATAACTGGCTTAGCTTTTTTCCCATAGGGAAACTGTGGCATAATTTGCTGTTATAAAGGAGCATTTATAATGGCAAACACACACACAGTTTCCCTCACTCTGTGCATGCCCCACTGCATCTTTACCCTTCAGAACTCTTGCTGCACGCTTTCCCCTGGAAAAGTAAACCGCCACTCGGAATCCGACTGGGTGGTAAGTTCAATTTTTAAACAGAATCTTTGACTGGAAACAGAAACTGTTTCTACTGCTCCCCCCAAAGAAAAAAAGAAAATCGATTCTTAACAGCACCGGGAGACACAGACCGGATACTCCAATCGACCTGGGCCGGCTGCGCAGAAACCTGCATGCATTTTATATAATTGCTGAGACGAAAAAGGCAAACCCAGCAATTAAATAAAATGAAAAATGGGTCAGTGTGTGTAGATGCTGGGGGTTAGATGCTTTTAATAAACCCCTCGATCTTTGCTCTCGGGGT
Organism: Neoceratodus forsteri; assembly: GCA_016271365.2. NCBI lineage: Eukaryota > Metazoa > Chordata > Ceratodontiformes > Ceratodontidae > Neoceratodus > Neoceratodus forsteri. Next base: position 486,225,480 of record CM028132.1, on the reverse strand, counting down.
TTATGTAGCATCTAACCCCTCGGGTGTGCGTAAACTTCTCGTTACACACCCCGACCCATACTTTATTCTATATATAACACACACTTCTCCATGTATTATTCTATATGTAGCATGTTCTGAAAATATAGTAATTTGAAGTGTTTGTCACTGCAAAGGACATCAACAATTAAACTGTTGCTAATTACACACAGAGCAACTATACTGTACATCTTAGTTATCCTGAATACAGTAGTCTCTCGTGATGGAATGTTAGAAGTGGAGTGTCCACCTTCAAAGCCAGGGAAGGCCAACTTTATTTAACTTCTGAAATTAAAACAGAAATATTAAAAACATATTATAAATCACAATAGCTAACTCAAGTGATTTGTAAATTATCAAAACAAAAAGGTAATAATATATGCATTCTGAAAATAGAAAATAGAGTTAGAATCATCTTTTTGACCCTAGGTCTTCTTTACGAATTATCTAAAAGATAATTTACACATACTCGTGGTGACCACTCCCTGGTACAATGTCCATGGGCAGTTAAACAGGCAAGGCCACCCCCTCCAGATCACAGTCAGCTGAGTCTTTAGCAAAATGAAGATGCCTGAATTTAAATCTTACTTGGTCCAAATTGATTGGAGCTTCTTAGATGCCATTTCTGATATTGACTTAGCCCTAGGCTTCTATGTCTGTAAGTTCACACATGCCTGTAATAAATTTGCACCCTTTAAAAAATACAATACAAGAGGAGCACTGTCCAGATGGATCAGCCGCAAACTCCTTGCCTGTATGGGGGAGAGGGGCAATCTGTGTGCACAGGCCAGGGAAACGGTCCTCTGTCCACCTGTAGAGGTACAAGAAAACACAGAAACACAGAAATTGTTGGCAAAAAAGGACTGCTGGGCCCATCTAGTCTGCCCGTATACCCTACCTTTGTTAGCGGTAGCTGACCCTACTTGGTCATCAGCTTTAGCCTCTCCGTCCCACGTCTAGGGTTCCCTTATGCCTGTCTCATGCATGTTTAAATCCTCCCACTGTGTTTGCCCCCACCACCTCCTGGGGCAGGCTAGTGCATGCATCCACCACCCTTTCCATGAAAAAAACTCCTCACATTTCCCCTTATCCTGCCCCCCTTCAATCTCATATCATGCCCTCTCATTCTTGTACCTCTCCTATACTGAAAGATGTCACTGACTTGTACCTTGTTTATGCCCTTAAGATACTTGAAGGTTTCTATCATATCCCCATTCCCTCCTCTCTTCCAGGTTACATACATTGAGGTCTTTCAATCTCTCCCCATATATCTTCTGGTATGAGCCCTGTACCATCTTAGTCACCCTTCTCTGAACCACCTCCACCCTGTCTATGTCCTTATGAAGATGCAGCCTCCAGAGCTGTATACAGTATTCCAGATGAGGCCTCACCAGTGTTTTGTATAGTGGTATCACCATCTTCCTCCTTCAGCTAGTGACACCCTTCCCTATGCACCCCAATATGCCACTTGGCCCTCCCTACTGCTTTTGTACTCTGCTTGGCCACCTTTAGGTCATCTGAGATGATAACCCCCAGATTCCTTTCTTCCCTGGTGACAGTCAGCAACTCCCCCCCCCCATCCTGTAGCACTCTCCAGGGTTTCTGTGTCCCAGCTGTGTGATTTTGCACTTCTTCACATTGAACCTCAGTTGTCACACTTCAGATAATTTTTTCAGTTTTCCTAGGTCCCTACTCATTTTCTCCACCACATCAGGAGTGTCTATCCTGTTGTAGATCTTGGTGTCATCTGCAAAAAAGGCAAACCTTCCCTTTCATCTCTTCTGCAATGTCACTAATGAAGACATTAAAAAGGACTGGCCCCAGAACTGATCCATGAGGTACCCCACTGGTCACCCCCCTCTCCTTGGATTGGATCCCATTTACCATCACCCTCTGCTTTCTGTTCCCCAACCAGTTTCTAACCCAGTTCACCACCTTGTGGCCCATGCCCAAGCTACCCAACTTGTTAACCAGTCATTTATGTGGAACGGTGTTGAAGGCCTTGCTGAAATCAAGGTAGGCAACATCTACTGCTCCCCCCCGATTCACCTCCTTTGTCACCCAGTCAAAACAATCTATCAGATTTGTTTGACATGACCTTCCTGATGTGAATCCATGCTGCCTTGGATCTGTTGGATTCCAAGTGTTCCACAATCCTCTCCTTAAGCAATGCCTCTGTAATCTTCCCCACTATTGAGGTGAGGCTGACCAGCTAATAGTTTCCTGCCTCCTCCCTGCTATCACTTTTGTGAAGAGGGACTACATGTACCCTCTTCCTGTCTTCTGGAACCACACCTGTGTTGAGCGACTCACAGAACAAGGCTGTCAGTGGCACCACTAGCTCCATCCATAGTTCCTTTTATATCCTGGGATGTATGCCATCTGGTCCCATTGCCTTGTCCACCTTCAGTTTTTTGAGCTCCTTTAGGATTCTGTCTTCTGTAAATGGACTGGTGTACACTCCCCCTTTTGTGTTTGATGCCTAGCTGTGGTCCCTGTCCTTCCCCTTCTTCCGTGAATACTAAACAGAAGTATTTATTCAGTATTGCTGCCTTTTCCAGGTCTCCCTCCACACACTCTCTTTCATCCCCTCTGAGCCTTATAATCCCACCCATGGATTTCCTTCTTTCACTGATGTACCTGTAGAATGTCTTGCACCCTTTCTTCACTGTCTGTGCTAATCTTTTCTCTCTTTGCACCTTTTCACTCCTAACACCTTTCCTTGCTTCTTTCAGATAATTTAGGTACACCACCCTGTCCTCTTCCTTCTGTATCTCCATATATTTTCGGAATCCCAACCTTTTGGCCCTTACTTTCTCTGCTATATCTTTTGAGAACATAGTGGTTTCTTCCTTCTCTTGCATTTGTTTCTCAGCCTAATGCACTGGACTGGCACCTCCACTATGGCTCCTTTTTAGGTGTGCCCATTGCTCCTCAACCACCCTTCTTGCCTCCCTCTTTGCCAGGACTTCCTTGATATGTATCCCCATCAAAGCAAAGTCTGTCCTCCTGAAATCCAAGACCCTCATCTTTGTGTGGTTTGTCTGTGACTATGTACTCATGTTAAACCACACTGTGTGGTCATCGCTGGACCTCCAACTGACCTTCCACTGGGACTTTTGTGATTCTGTCTCCATTGGTCAGAATTAGGTCCAGAATTGCCCTGTCACTGGTGGGTTCTAGCACTAGCTGCCTTAGGCCTGCCTTCACAACAAGTGTACTAGTGTGATTAGAAAGGCCTAATCTGATTTCAATAAGGCCCAGCAGACTCCAAACTTGAGCAATGGCAAAATGTTCTTGGACAATGTCTCGGAGCTCCTTGGCAAGGGAGTTAAACCACTCCTCAAATGCTTATGGCAGAGAGTCAAAAGGTCCTTGATCCCACTGAAATTGCCAATTACTTCAACACAGCCTTTACTGACCTTAGTTGTGTCATCACCACTGAGTCTGCCCTGACCCCCTGCAGGGAACCCAGTCCTTAAGCCTCTCAGAGGGTGGGCTGTGAACCACGGTATCCAAAATTCTACTTAAAGGCTGTTACAGTCAAAGACACCTTGAAATGAATCAATAGGGTGCTTGGCAAAAACCACATGTGGGAGTGATTCCGTTCATATGAAACTTCTTGTCCTGGTGGTAGAGGAACTTTCCCACCCCATTTCTAGAATTTTTAACTTTTCCTTGTGCAACTTACAGTCCCCTGAAAAGTGGAAATCCACATCAGTTACACCAATTTTCAAAAATGGAGATCACACTAGCCTTGCCAATGACAGACCCACTTCTATTCTCTCTCCCCCTGTCCAAGGCCCTCAAGAGAATAGTCTCTGACCAACTTGTCACATACAGTACCTCAAACAAACTCTGGTCATAGCCAATACTGCTGCAAAATGATTTTAGTGATGGTGGTGAGAGGTGTGTAGAGAAGATGTAGTAGAGGAATGATAGATGAATCAGTTAAGGTTGTTGTGGTTTACTGAAGTTATATTGCATCTTGTGGAGACCCTTATAATAGGATCCTAAGTACAGTTCATGGAAACGTCCTGCAATTATAAATATCCAGATTTCAAAGGAAGAATCCTAAATTCTTGCAATTGTCCATAATAATGCACTCCACAACAGCAGAGACTGAGAGATCACTGTAGCGAAAGCATGTAAGAAGTAATGTTTCCATTTCAATCAATCAATCAATCAATGTTTATTGGAAGGCAAATTGAGAGCAGGAGCTCTCTTTTACAATTGTGTCCGGTATACAAAGACATTAACATCAAGGAACAATAAGAAATTGCATACAGTAGCATCACATAATTACAGATGACAAGAATTTGTTATGATAAGCGCACAAAGAAGGTGAGGGATCAATCGTAACAGTCACAACGGCTGTGCAGTAATCTATTTAAACATGCCTTGAATTACTGTAGGTGATTGGTATAATGTTAGTCATCTGTATAGTTTTCCTAATGGTCTCTCAAGCATGTGGGACCATTGTTGCAAGAGAGCATTCCCCAGCCTTTGTACAAAATCTCAGCAGTGCGAAATTTGTCAGTGATGTGGATCTGAGATTGTAGGTGTTTAGTGATGTGGGATTTAGTTTGCACAGTAAGTAGGATGGGACTGAATTTGTAATGAAAAAGGTATTCAAGTGTAGTTGTCCCATTTCTATTCTCATTTGATGGACAACATCAGTAATGGCACCCCATGGTTTAGGACATAAGCACTACCATTATTAATACATAATTACGTTAAACTGTAACTTCAGTTAAGTGCAGTTCAGTGATAGAGGGGGAAAAAACAAAGACCGTGGGTGCAGGGGAGGGGAGAGGCAGATAATCATATTGAGAATAATACATATTCACTTTTACCTGTTATCATGGTCATTTGCATGTATTTTGCATCCTGCTGCACATTTTGGGCATTCATTATAGTTGCTGGATACATGCATGTACAGTATTTAGGACATTTAAGCTATTATTATGGACATTTGCATGAATTTAGTATCCTGCTTTGAGATCTGGACATTTATAAATCTGGTACATTTGCATATCTTTACAATTCTATTTTGAACATGGGGATATTTATGCATTTTCTGATCAACTATGACTTTTTGGGACATTAATTTATCAACATTTTACTATGGGTTCTTTTTTGCACTCCTTGGTACTACCTATGTCATTCTACAGCTCTGCTCATTACCCTGTCCTGATATGTATCTGGATAGAGAGAGAGAGAGAGAGAGAGAGAGAGATAGTTGGATGGATGGATGGATGGACAGACGGATGGACAGACAGATTAGTAGTACATTGAGTAATATATAAATGATAAGATTACATTGCAAGAGGTACTCCATATACTTGAGGAAATGTGGGTTATTTCATCCCACACAAGTTTTCTGATTAATGGTTTGAAGTAAATAAATATATTGTGCCATTTACAGTTGTTTGTAGAAAAGAAAGTTTTACTGCTATAAAAATCTGATTCACTATTTTATCTTAAATCCTGCAAAACTATTACATGTAATGCTTCATAGATTAACAATAATCATAATGGGACCAATATGTAACTAACACCAACACTTTTCTTTTTAACAAGACATTATTAAGACACAATTAGTTTAAACTATAATTTCAGTTAAGTGCATTTCAGTGACAGAGTGGGGAAAGTAAAGATGGTGGGTGTGGGGGGACGAATATAATCATAGTGAGAGTAATACATGTTAAGTCTCACCTATTATCATGGACATTTGTATATATTTTGCATCTTGTTATACATTTTGGACATATCTTACAGTTGCTGGATATTTGCATGTATTTAGGACATTTAAATTGTTTATTATGGATATATGCATGAATTTAGGATCTTGCTTTGAAATCTGGACATTTATAGCTGTGGTACATTTGCATAACTTTAGAATTCTGTTTGGAACATTGGGATATTTATAGGGTTTCTGATTAGATGAAACTTTTTGGGACACGTATTTAACAACATTTTAGTATGGATTCCTTATCTACTGCTTGGTATTTGTGACACACATTTTATTTTATTTTTTATTAGTGAGATCAGAATTACAACCCTTTGAGTCAGCGACTCCTTTACAAAGGTTCTAAGTCTTGAAAAGGGGGGGTACGTAAGGCAGACAACAAACAGAGATAGAATTAACAATATATGTTAAAACAGGTTACAGGGATGGCAACGGGTAGGCTACCCAGAGTCAGTGTATCACAATTGTAAGAGTCCATAACGTAGGAGTATTTGCAACAGTACAAGTAAGATAACATTTAGATCAGATTAACCGAAAAGCAACGGGCATGTAACCCAGAGTCAGTAGTTACAATACAGTAGGGACAATTTATTCAATATGGCAATAATACAGTGTGTTGACAAGTCAAGACTGAACATGTGCCAGTCAGTGACTGGATTAAGGGGATACGGGAGGAGAGGGGGAAGGTGAGCATAGTAGGGGAGGCAAGGGGGGGAGCACCCTGGGGGCATGTTGATTAAGGGTAATCACAGCTACTGCTGGTTATTATTACCTCCTTGAGCCCAGACTTGAAAGGGCTGATACTCATTAGAGATGCTGTGCCTGGTGGGAGTTCATTTATCCAGAGGGGTGCCCTGTAGGAAAAAGCACATTGGCCTAGTTATGTCCTGCATAGGGGAACTGACAGCAGGGCACTAGAGGAGTGATGAGTGGCCCCAGTGGGGGGGGCAGTTTGGAGTAGGTTTTGGAGGCCAGGTGGGGAAAGCCTGAGGAGGATCTTTTTGGCTAGTAGGCAGGTGTGGTACCGGAGTCTCCCATCAAAGTTCAGCCAGTTGGAGATCCGGTAGAGGTCACATGTATGTGTCATTCTGCCACACCCAGTCACAAGCCATCAGATTTTATTTAGAGCAACCTTGACCCTATGTAGTGTGGTGCTGCTGGCAGAGCCATAGAGTACAATACGGTAGTCCACCAGGGAGAGCACAGAGGAGGTAACCGCAGGCACCACTTGTGCTTATAGAGAAGGCCAGTTCTGGTGTTAATCGCTGAATATACAGTACAATTGTGGTTACTATAAGTGAGTGCAGAGTCAAGGGTGATGCCCAGGTATTTAAAGACGGTGACTTGATCAAGGCTAGAGTTATGGGTGTTTAGGATAGTCGGAGGGGTTGTAGCATGCTTGTTCTGGCAGTTGGAAAAGACCATGACCTTCATTTTTCTATAGTTTATCACCAGTCTATGGTCTGAGAACCAGGGTTCTGACTCAGTGAAGCATTTTTGAAGTTCGAGCTGGAGGAGGGCGGGGTCTGGGCGACTGCAAAAAAGAACGGCATTGTCTGCATACAGCAGCATTTTGCCAGAGCAGGCATTTGGAAGTGAGTTTAGAAAGAGACTAAACAATATTGGTCCTAATATTGAACCTTGCGGGACCTCTACGAGTACAGGGAGGCAGGATGAGAGGGAGGTCCCTATTCAAACTCTCTGGGAATGCCTACTTAGATAATTGGAGAACCAGGAGGTACTGTCGGGGGAAAGGCCCGTGGAGTGAAGTGTATTAATTAGGAGAGAATGGCTGACAGTATTGACAGCATTGGTCAGGTCTGTGTAAATCGTTCCAGCTAAGTGGCCACAGTCAAGGGCTTTGTGAAGAAAGCTAGAGTATTTGAGCAAGGCGGTTGTGGTACTGTGACCTTTCTTGAATCCGTGTTGCTCAGGACAGAGGCGATTACATTTTGCCAGATGGTCGGTGAGGTGGTCCAAGACAATTTTTTCGAGGACCTTGGACAGGAGAGGAAGAATTGAGATGGGGTGATAAATGGACAGAGAGGTACTATCACCACCGTTAAGGATGGGGGTAATGACTGCTAGTTTCCAGAGGGTGGAGAATTGGCCAAGGCAGAGGGAGAGGTTTAAGATTTTTGTGAGGGGGACTAGCACGATGTCAAGGGCAAGGAGGAGGAGATTTAGGTCCAAGTAGTCACCACTATGTCTAGATTTTCCCAGAAATTTGGTGAGATATGATCTAGCTTCGTTTGTAGAAATTATCTTGAGGTGAAAAGGTGGGAGGCAGCTGAGGTAGGAGGGTAGACTGGGAGTGTGTAGGTTTGGGGTTCGAAGAAATTGGGGGGGGTACACTACTGAGGTCAGAAAAGGGTTTTTTGAGGGAGCTGGCAATGATAGTGGAGTCCTGGGTGACATTTCCATTAATGTTTAGTTGAGGGGGGAACTTTGTCTTGCCATTCAGCTCTTTGATGTTGTCCCAGAACGTACATCCAGATCCCCAGGAGGAAGACAGTGTTTCCTGGTAGCAGGTAGCCTTCGCCCTCTGAATTTCCCAGGTGCATTTATTTTGAGCTGGTCTGTACAACTGCCTATCAGAGGGTTTACCAGAGTGCCTCATCACTGTTACCAGTTGAGACAAAAACTGTGCCTTAAGCCCCTTGCTTACAGGGCAGTTCTCTTTCGGGGACTTCTAATTCATTGCCGCCACCTGATTTTTACCTGAAACCAGGAAACTACCCTTTACCTCCTGCTCAAGGTCAGGAAGGTAAACACAATAACTGTTGGTAGAGTGTTCTTCGGAGATGGCCTGCCAAGAGAGTCCAGCAGATATAATAAAATCACCTTTTTAAATATATAAACAAGCAGTCATTAGCTCTATCAAAAATAGATTATTTACTAGAAGAACTACAAGCGTTTACAAACAGGATATATTTATAGTAAAACAAAAGGATTACCCGTTTACTAAGAAATAGAAAATAAAGCAATTTACACAGACAGTTGATGTACAGAAGAAAATCTGAGCTTTCACCTAGACCGCTTTACCTGCCACAAACTGCAAAAGTCACTTTCCTAACTGTGCTGTCTTAACCTTCAGTTAGTCCTTGACAGGGCCCTCTTGCCTTCAGATGTTGAGTGTTCCAGAGAGAGAAAGAGAGAGAGAAAGAGATGACCCATCAGCTCCCTAATTTATTTCTTTTGACTGTGAGGAGTGGTCTCACCCCTTTGAGTGTCGTAGATAACATCATCCAGGCCAACAGGCCTCCTTCACACCTAGACATCCTCTGTCCAGCTTCACAATCTTGTTTTTCAGGATGTCTGAGGTGTTTGAAATTGCACCCTCACATATGAACTTGCCAGCGGATAAAGGCCTTTTAGTCTATTGAGTCTGCTCGATTATGCAGCTAGCAGCCCTTATACTGCAGCTGCTCCTCACATCCCCTCCTCCCCTCCAGTGATCCTCCCCCTTACCCTGTCCCATCCCCTTTTGAAGCAGCCCACTGTCTTCAGGATACCACTTCCATATATGCCAGGATGTGCAGCTTAGGGAAAGGGAAAGGGGAAATTGTTTAACCAGGAAAGGCACACTAAGCTGAAGCTTGTTTCCAGGTGTGACCTTGGAGCACAAGGAAGTTAAGTAACTTGCTCAGGGTCATGCAGCATGCAAGTGGGGACTGTGGGATTCAAACCCAGGTCTACAGGTTTGTAGCGCAATGTCTTTAACCACTGCACTGTACTGCCTCCTCACTTAGATGAGCTCATGGGAAAGTTACACTGAGTAGTTAACCAGTATTTCCCAAAAGACCTGCCTGGACATGTGACTTGGAAGCCATGTTTTCATCCACTTTCAAATAACATAACTTATAAAATGAAAATATGTACACTAACAAAATACATGAACAGATCAATCTGGTCTTATGCCCGTCACAGTACTACTAATGTCATTTTACATTTCTGCTCATTAGCCTGTCCTGATATGCATCTGTGGGTCCTGGATCTTCTGGAGATCCTTATAATAGAATCCTAAATATGTACAAATGTCCTACAATTATAGATGTCCAAATTTCAAGGTAGGATCCTAACTTTGTGCAAATGTCCATAATAATACATTTCAATCTGCAGTTTACCAGCTGCACCACTGGAGAAGAAAACGTGAACATCCCTGCTTTCATCATATTTTTTTAAAATGGGGTTATTTCTTTTATTTTTATTTTATTTTTTTTTATTTTATTTAAACAGCAGTTTGGAAAACCTTTGAGCCATAGGCTCATTTACAAAGGTACCTTGTCACAGTAAGTCAAACCAAAATACACAGTATAGCAGTACAACACATAGGTATAACAGTAAATTAAGACATAGATACAAACAAGCTGGTACAGGTAGGATGGATGCAAACAATACCAGAGTTATGTTGTCCTTAGCAGCTTAGTAATAGCTTTGTCATAAGTATTAGTACGGCTTTGACTAGCGGCAGTTACAGCATCGGGTGTTAATAAGGTGGTTATGTAAGGAAGTTTTGAAGCCGCGATATAGTTGGAGCTCGGAGATGGAGGGGGCAGTGTGTTGAACCAGGAGGGGCCTAAAGCTGAAGGCTCTTTGGCCGTGAGAGGTCCTAGCTCTAGGGATAACAAGAGAGTTTTCCCAGAGGTCCAGTATGAACTAGTGGGACAGAGCGGCGTATGGTGGTGGTCAATCCTGGTGGGAAAGCCCAAGGAGGGTCTTTTTGTAAGGGTACAGGTAAGATATTTGAGGCGCTCGTCGAGATCAAGTACCAGCGCTTTAGCATACAGTAGACAGGTGTGTGTCATCCTAGGTGCTCCAGTAATTAACCTGCAGGCCTTATTCAGAGTAGTGCGAATTTTATGGAGTGCGGTCTGATCAGCAGCACCATATACCGCAGTCCATAGTCCACTAGGGACAGGATAGAGGAGGTGACTGCGAGTCGAAGAGCCTCCGGGGGGAGGCAGTGTTTATACTGATGTAAGATGCCCAATCGGATATTAGTGGCAGTGGCTAGGGCAGCGATGTGTCCATGGAAGGAGAGAGGAGGGTCAAATGGATCCCTAGGTATTTATAGGAGCAAACTTGTTCGAGTGGAATGAGAACCCAGAGTGAATGAGGAGTTTGAAGTTGCAGGACTTGTTTTGGGGATGAGAGAAGAACATAGTTTTTGGTTTTTTAAGATTTATCACCAATCTATGTTCCTTGAACCAGCCCTCGGCTTCAGTGAAGGACTTCTGCAGCGAGTCCTGGAGGGCAATAGGGTTACGACTTGAGGCAAAGATGACTGCATCATCAGCGTACAATAGAATGTTCCCCGAGCAAGAGTGTGGAAGGGTGTTAAGGTAAAGGGAGAATAGTAAGGGGCCCAGAATGGAGCCCTGGGGAACCCCAGAAAAGATGGGACAGATGTCTGAGCAGGTCCCATTAATTTTTACATGCTGTGAGCGGTCAGACAGATAACTGGTGCACCAGGAGATAGGCCCAGCAGCAAAACCAGAGAGACTAAGGGCATCAAGAAGGAGGGGGTGGGAGACAGTGTCGAAAGCTTTCGAGAGGTCAATGAAGACAGCACCAGCCAGAGAACCAGTGTCTAAGGAGGAGTGGAGAAAGTTGGAGAACTCTAGGAGGGCTGTGTTGGTACTGTGGCCCGCTCAGAAGCCATGCTTCTCAGGACAAAGGACATTGCAGGTGGAGAGGTAGTCAGAGATTTGAGAGGCCACCACTTTTTCCAAGGCCTTGGAGAGAGGAGAGAGAATGGAGATCGGTCGATAGTTTCCAGCCACAGTCCTATCACCACCTTTAAAGATAGGGGTGACAGTGGTGACTTTCAGGCAGTTGGAACCTTCTCCAGGCAAAGAGAGTGGTTGATGAGGGCATGTGATCGGGGTAAGGACTGTGTCTAAGACCAGCCGTAGGATACACGGATCCAGGGTGTCACTGCCCGTACTATTACTCTTGAGGGCAGTGACAAGGTGCGGCCTAAGTTCTTGGGCAGAAACACGGCAGAGGAGAAAATAAGGGTGAGAAAGATTTACGGCAGGTGCTGGGGGAGGAGGGTCAAAAAAATTTGTAGGGAGGATAGGGCTAAGGTCAGTGAATGAGGTGTTGAGGTGGTTGGCTATGAGGGCTGGGTCTGAGGAGATCACACCATTAATGTTGATCTGGTGGTGGGGGAGGTGCACTCCCATTTAACTGTTTAATGTTATCCCAGAAGGTTCTGGGATTCACCCATGAGGCAGTGAGTGACGACCGATAGTGCTCAGACTTGGCCTTTCTGATGGCCCGAGTGCACTTGTTCCAAAAGTACAAGCAAGAACAAAAAAATCATCATCTCCTTTACTTTAAAAGTGAATTAAGAAGGCAACACTGAGAAATGCCTCTAGTCCAGCCACTCAGAAGTTCTTTCTTGTCAGGGTAAAATGTGACAATAGTGGACTCAGGGTCCCATGTTCAAGTCCACCAAAGGGATAAATGCGATGGTGTGTCACAAAATGGTGGCATCCTCAAGAAACAGGCTGTACTGAATGGGAAAACCCTTCCTCTGTGCAGAATGATGACCGGGACCCTTGCAGACCCTGCACTCACCAAGCAAATGGCAGCCCTCTCCAACTTCCTCTCATGTCACTTTTGGATCTAGGGGCAGTCTCTGGGGCTCCGCCCTGGGGGAAGCTTCAGACTTTAGAATAGAGTAAAATGCATTTCACAGGGGATGGGGGGGTGACTGGGCTTGAGCGGTCACTGTGAGGGAGCTCCTGCAGTATATTCCCGTAGCCTGAGATGAGAGTACAGAAAGTAATAATAATAAAAAAAAACACATAGGAAGTAAATGACATTGCAATGCCCTGAAACTATACTCTTTTGTCCCTACATAAAGTGCTTCTCCCACGTTCACTTCCAGCAAGGGATGCATGCAATGCTGTCTCACAAAATGGTGGCATCCTCAGGGGTCAGACTGCAATGACAAGGAAAACCCTTCCTCCACATAGAATAATGACCAGGGGCCACCTACACCCCCCCCCCAAGCCAAGCGCAGTTCTCTTCAACTTCCTTTCCTGTCTCTTTTGGAATCTGAAGCCAGCCTCTGAGGGCCCTGCCATGGAGTAAAGTTGCCGAGTTTAATCGACAACAGAGGGCATGTCCCAGGGGCCAGGGGGTGATGGTCCTGGGGTAACTCCTGTGAGGAAACTAATAGAGTATATCCCCCTAGTCAAAGAGGAAAGAAAGACAGTTACAAAAAAAGAGGAAGTACATTAATCAATCAATCAAATCTTTATTTATCCAGGCGAACACCGTTGAGCATAGCTAGATACATAGATACATAGACAGTGTCGGCAGATAAGGGCCTATGGCCCACCCAGTCTGCCCATTTGAGCTTGTAAGTTCAGTTTGTTTTTCTAGAAGTCTATTTCCCCTTACCCCTGACCTCTAGAATTCCTTTATGTCTATCCCATGCATTCTTAAATCCCGTAATTGTTTCAGCCCCCACCACTTCCTCTGGCAGGGTGTTCCACTTGTCCACCACCCGTTCCGTGAAGAAATTCTTTCTCATGTTTCCTCTGAATCGTCCTCCCTCCAACTTCATCCCATGCCTTCTAGTCCTGAAACATCTTTTTCGCTTAAAAATAGTGTTTTCCTGCACCCTGTTCCTCCCTGTAAGATGCATGTATGTCTCTATCATATCCCCTCTCTCCCTCCTCTCCTCCAGGGAGTACATGTTCAGTTCCTTCAACCTGTCTTCATAGGACTTGGATGCAATCCATGCACCATCTTTGTTGCCCTCCTCTGAACCTTCTCTACCCTGTCTATGTCCTTACATAGGTATGGTCTCCAGAACTGTACACTGTACTCCAGGTGGGGCCTCACTAGTGTCTTGTATAGCTGGAATTATGACCTCCCTTTTCCTGCTGGTGATGCCCCTGCCTATACATCCCAGCATCCTATTTGCTTTACCTGATGCCTTGTCACACTGTTTCCCTACCTTGAGGTCATCAGAGATGACAACCCCAAGATCCCTTTCCTGCTTGGTGCATGCCATATCCTCACCCCCAAATGATATATTGTGCCAGGGTTTTGTGCCCCATATGCATTATCTTGCACTCTTTGCATTGAATTTCAACTGCCAAACCCTTGACCATTCTTCAAGTTTCTGCAGGTCCCTTCTCATTCTGTCTACACCCTCTGGTGTGTCTACTCTGTTACAGAGCTTTGTGTCATCAGCGAACAGTGAAATTCTGCCTTCTAGATCCTGCGCAATGTCACTGATGAAGATGTTGAATAGGACCGGTCCCAGCACTGATCCCTGTGGTACCCACTGGTCACTCTTCCTCTGTGGAGTGACAGCCATTCTACCACCTTTGTGTCCTGCCACCCAGCCAGTTACCTACCCACCACACTACTGTCCTGCCCACACCCATATTCCCCAGTTTGTGTAATAGTCTTCTATGTGGCACAGTGTCAAAGGCCTTGCTGAAGTCCAGATAGGCCATGTCCACTGCCCTCCCCTGATCCGCCTCCCTAGTCACCCAGTCAAAAAATTCAATGAGGTTGGTCTGACATGACCTCCCCCTCATTTACAGGATGGACCTGGTTAGCACAGGAACACAGGATATACAATATATGAACAGTCACAACATAATACCTCAGTAATATTATACAATATGGAGATACAATAGTTAAATGTAGTCATGAGTGGAGAACAGTTTGGAAATAGTGGTTCAATTCCTTCGTGGTGTATAATGAGTTTAGTAACAGTAGCTGGAAGTACTAACGAGGACAGTTGTTAGGGTAATGGTATATTACATACAATGCCATAAGAAACAAAACAGACAGTGAGTTAAAAAAAGGAAAAAAAACAGTGTAACAGGGTAGAAGGGGGTATGTGGTAGGCGATGCGAAATAGGGTACAGGCAAGGTGGAAGGGGATAGACGAGGGACAGATGAAGCCTCAGAGAGGACACAGGACAGGAGGGTAGGGAGCACAAATAGGTATTAGAGAAATGTGAAGGAGAGGCCTCAAGGTCAGACATAGCGGAGAGGACACCGCCATCATGGTACGCTATAAGTGCAGGGAAGTTTAGGATCGGGGGACACAGTTGCAAATTTCCTTGACCGAATGGTCATATAATATCTTGAAGGAGGATAGACTGACCGGGGGTACTAAGCTTTAGCGATTTTTATATTTTATTCTATAGAGAAGGCAGCGCAAAGCTTATAGCCATTCTCCCAAAGTGTGTTTTTAGCTTAGGTACCTTTAAGGAAATAAAGGAGTAGCTTATCAGTGCATAGTTCCCAAGCTGGCATAGTGGAAGACAATCAGAGATATATGGGGTAGTTTTTTGATAATAGCTCTGAACGTCCAGAGTACAGCATTTCTGTTTCTCCTGTACTGAAGGGAGGGCCACCCCATGGCAACATAAATGGCACAATGATGAGTGGAAAAAAGTAGGCTAGTAATGAATCTCAAAGCCCTGTGATGCAACGTATCCAATTTAGCAAGATGGGAGCCACACTCCCAAGTACTTGAATTTACTGACAAATTCTAGGTTTTCTCCCAGGATTGTTGTGCTCTATGGAATGGAGCCAGCACTGGCCGGGTTTGCAGCATGGAGAAGTGTAGAAAATAGCACTGCCTTAGGTTTTTTGACGTTTAATAGTTTGTTTTTTTTTAGGAGTTGGATCTGAAGTACATCGAATTCAGATTGTAGGTCTCCACAGGCAGCTTCTGGCGAAGGACGACTTAGATAAAGAACCGTATCATCTGCAAACAGATTGATATTGATCTTAGTTATGTTGGTGTCAATGTTGTTTATGTAAATTGCAAACAGTAGGGGACCAAGAATTAATCCCTGGGGGGCCCCTCTTTGCAGATGTTTAAGAGGGGAAAGTTTGCATTCTGCCTTGACTTGCTGCCACCGGTCAGAGAAATAGTCAGCAAACCAATGCAAGGATAGTGAGTCCAGTCCTATCGCCCTCAGGGAGGAAAGGAGCAGGCCATGATTGATGGTGTTGGAAGTCTTACTTACAGTAAGTCTAAGAACACTGCACAGATGAAGTTTCAATTCTCCAGGTCTCACTGCCAATCATTGGTCACTTTGGCTAGGGCCGTAATGGTGCTATGCTGTGCTCTAAAGCCAGATTGCATTGGGTTTAGAAGATTCATAGTTTCTACATATGTTCTCAACTGCTTGCTTACAATTTTTTCCAACAGTTTGGACAATATAGGGTAGAGAAATCGGTCTGTAGTTGTTAAGATCACAGGGGTCCCCAGATTTAAACAGAGGGATAACATGAGCTGTTTTCCATAAGGGTGGGAGGATTCCAAGGGACAGTGAGAGATTGAATAGGTGGGTAATTGGTACAGCTAAAGCATGGTAGGCAACCTTTAGAAAGTACAGGTCTAGAGAGTCAGCACCCGCACTTTTTTTGGTATCCAACTGTAATAGAAGTTCTTCAACCTCTTTCAAAAAAGTAGGCTGGAGAGATAAGACTGAGTTGGTAAGAAGAGGTTCAGAGTTTTGCGTACCCACCTGGGAGAGTAAAGAATATGCAGGGGAGTTATCAAATGCCAGCCCTGAGGTGGCAAAGTGGTTGTTAAATGCATCCAGGATCTCCATTTTGTTGCAGATGGTGGCACTGTCAGAGGTAATCTTTGCAGGCAGGGAGTTCTCTGGGATATGTCCGGACATATCCTTAATGGACTTCCAAAATTTAGAGGAGCTCCTGGCAGCAGAAGCCAGTTCCGAGTGATAAAAGTAGGCCTTAGCATCTCTTATCATCTTGGTGCATGTATTCATGGCTTTCCTGAAGTGACGCCGGTCCATCAGGACCTTAGTTGTTCATGCTTTTCTCCAAAGCTTGTCCCTGTCCAGCAGTGCTGTTTTGAGTTCTAAAGAGAACCAGCAACAGGTTCTACTCCTTACCCTAACTTTTACAAGAGGGGCATACTTATTTAATGCCCTAGTCACAATTTCAGAAAAGATGTCATATGCCAAGTGGACAAAGTTAGCTAGGTAAAAGTCCTGCCAATGCAGCGAGTATTTTAGCTCATCAAGGTAGGCAGACTGATCGAAGTTACGTCTGGACCTCTTAGGAGAGAACCTTGATGAGGATAGTGGATCCTGGACCAATCTTACGCTGGCAATGATGCTATGGTCACTAACATCAGAGAAGAAGTTTCCTGCATGGGAGAGCAGGTGTGGTTTACTTACTAAGATGACATCAAGCAGTGTACTACTAGCAGGATTCTTCTTATTAGGGCACGTAGGCTCACCAATAAGTTGCGTCAGCCCGTGGGCATCACAGAACTCTTTAAGTGGTGCAATGGCCTTGGACATCCAATCAAGGTTAAGATCACCAAGGATAACTGTTTCAAGGGAGCCATACCCCCATAATAATAGTTAGATGGGTTAGGATTTGAGAGCCAGCAGACGGAGGTCTATAACAACCTATGACACAAACGCAGTAGAGGAGGATATCTCAACCTTTAGTGACAGGCATTCAAATTGGTTTGCAATGGATAACAAGTCTAGGCATGAAACTGAGTATTTATCCTTGACATAGATGGCCACTCCTCCACCTCTAGTGAGCCTGTCAGCTCTAAATATGAATAGTCTGGGATGTTAATTTCCCTGTCAGGCATAGAGGGTCTGAGCCATGATTCAGAGATCACAAAAACATCCGGTGTGGTATGATTAACCCAGGCCTGGATCACGTAAGATTTTTTAACAGGTTGCATGCATTCATATACATAAAGCACATTCCTTTTAGTTTTTCTGGATCCAATGGGGAAGTAAGAACTTTAGCTGGGCCAGGGTTAAGCTCAATGTCTCCTGAGCACAACAGAAGGAAAAGTAACAGTTTCCTTAGTGTAGTAATAGTCATTTTGTAATCCCTTGCCCGTGTTCATCTACAAGGCGTGTCGGGCCAAGTAAATAGAACCCTGTATTTAGATCTGGTCTGTCCTAAGACAGCAATTAACAAGACCCTGGCTGTGAGATGTAAAGAGAGGTAAGTGCATGGTAGGGCAATGATATGCCCTGTGGGGGCAGTTTTGCACAAGTCCTGCCACTAATAGTAGTTCAAACAAAGGGCTGCAGGTGGGGGAGTCTAAGAGCACAAAGATAATTATAGGATGAGTTACAGTGCACACGACAGCCCACCAGAAGGTTATGTCCCCCCCCGGCTAGAAGATTGGGAGAGCTTGTGTACTGTGCATGGCACAAGGAAAAGAAGGAACAGAAAACGGAGCCAGTGGGGCACCCACATGGTGATGCCTTGCATAAAGCAGACACAGTTAATATGTCTGGTACTTGCAGCCTATAGATTGAATTAGCAGCCTACGCAAAGGCAAAGGTGCCAGCTACTGGGATGGTTTGGCTGTGACTGGGTATGTCACCATAGGCAGTGGAAGTGTAAGAATTGAAAGGGTATATAGTCGAATTAGGGTGAGGTCCCTAACAATAGGGCAGGTTAGAGCAGTAATTGAGAGGAGTTAACCAGAGAATTGAAAGGGAATATAGTCGAATAATGGTGACGTCCATAACAATAGGGCAGGTTAGAGCAGTAATTGAGGGGAGTTAACTGGAGTGGCTGGAGAAAAAGTTGAGAGCAAATGTGCAACCCTATGTGTGAGACTGCTTTAAAAAGGGGCGATAAGAAAGTGGGTCAAGTCAGGTATTGAAGACAGAGATGCCAATAGCACAAGAATGTGCAGCAGTGGAGTGACCAATCAGCTTCTAGACTGAGGAAAGGGGTGGAGCAAGGGTCTATTTAATACTGTGAGGGTGGATGGGTGAGAAAATTCATTCCAGAACACAGCACCGAAAGCGATTTCCCTGAGATCAGGAAGCGCCAGGAGTTCGAAAATCAGCCAAGGAGCAGAAACTGCCATGACGTGACATACATAACACAGCAATGGGGGGCAGTGAGCGGTGACGGGTCCAAGGATAAGGGGGACCCACAGCAAAAATAAGAACAATTTTTAAAAATTAAAAAAATAAAATGATGCCCCTCCATCTTGCTTATGTGTCTAGGTGGGGGACGGGGGGTTGGTGAAAAAATTCAGTCCAGAACACAGCACAGAAAGAGATTTCCCTGAGATCAGGAAGCGCCAGGCATTGGAAAATCAATCAAGGAGCAGAAACTGCCATGACATGACATATATGACATAGCAATGCTCCTGAAGCTGTACTCTTTTGTAGCTACATACAGTGCTAAAACGCTGAAGGTGATCTGAGACAAATATGACACTGGTTGCAGGCTTCATGTACAAAGTATGCACAATGGACTCAGTGGGTCCAATTTTACAACATTGACGTAGGGTTTGCATCAAGCCCTGCATCAATCGCAAAGTTCGGGACAGCCGGTCCAAAGCAGCCCGATTTTACAAGAGCTGGTGCAGCTGCAACCGTTTTTCCACTTTACAGCAGCATGCACCAAAGGTTTAATGCAAGTCCTGTAAAACTGGTACCTCCACAGATGCAAAGTTAGACCGGGGGGAGATGGTTTAACTGTCTGTGTTCACCACAAGGGACTTGCGGCAGGGGGTTTGCAGCAAGCTTCTTTGTAAAATTGCGCTTCTGGCACAGTTTGACACAAGTAGCCACTTGCATCAACTCTCTGCTGCAAGTCTGTTGAGGTGAATGCAGTGCTTTTTAAAATTTCAACTAGTGTGTTTGTACATTAAATGCTGCCCATCAGCCATCCCACCTGCGCAGCAGTTGGATTTCTGCTTGCGACGCCAATGATCCAGGTTTGGGAATGGACCCAGGAGTCAGACAGCCAGCCAGGAGAGAAGGTTTGAGTGTCCTAGGGACTGATCTCCTTCTCTGGGGGTGAGGGAGGAGAAGTGTGTCCAGTGCCCTACGGACCCCTGGTGGAGGCTGGTGGTACCGCCACGACCGGAGCTGTTACCATTGGGGGGGGCCGGGCAGACACTGGCCATCATTGCATGTCCCCACCCCTAGGGAGCAAGGTACTCACAAAAAAGCCGGTCCCCCGGTATGATGGCCTGCCCCACTCCGCTGCCCACTGCCTCTGACTTGCGTTGAGGGGGTCCCACTCCCATGGCCCCAACCTGGGGGGGTTGGCTGGGACTTGCCAATGATATCCATTGGAAGGGGGAGCCCCCCCTAGTGGCCCCACCCGGGGGGCAAGTCTGGGCATGAGAGCAGTGAGCGGTGATGGGTCCAAGGATGAGGGGGACCCAGAGCAGAAATAAGAGCAATTTAAAAAAAATGGTGCCCCTCTGTCATGCTTATGTGCCATTGTTTCCCCCAGACATTTGACTGTGTTAAGCCCTGACCACTTCTCTCCTTCCATGGAGCAACCTCATAATAGCTGCACCACTCAGGGGAGTCAGTTACAATCCTACAGTGGTTCCATAAGGTGCTTATTGAAGGCATTTTCCAGTTGCGTATGCTTCAAGGCATGCAGCTGCTCACTAATTCTGACCTTAAACTTCCAGTGACTGTTTCCTACCTACTTAGCAAGCTCAACAAACACAAATTTGCAAGATTCAGTACCTAAACTGCCTTGAAATGAAAGTCTCTAATTGCAGTTTCTTTAGCAGCTATCTCATTACAGACACAATTTGACCTCAATAATACTAACATACAATTTACAGTTGTCATAGTAAAAACAGACAGAAAGTGTGAGTGTGTAGGAGACAGCTAACTTTTTTAAATTAGTCGCAGACAGTGGACTAGAACATAATTCTGTGAACATTGCATGTTGTAAAAACATTCCTTGCATGTTGTGAAAATATTGTTGCAGTGTGACTAATGGAGCCAATGGACTAGCCAACTCAAATCACTCCTTCTGCAATGAAATATTCCTTTGATGTTGGCTGGTTTCTGCATTCGAACACTCCACAGTCACCCTACTATAAGGCTGATGATGATTTCTTTCATTACAGTTGGCATGTGTCTCACAATTTTTGCCCTTTGCTCTGGATCTGGTACATAATAAACTATTATGTTACATTGCAGTTACTGAAATGTCAAAGAGTGACCCCCTCTGTCTTACTAAAATTCAGTAACCAGATAGAAGTTACCTTCTCACCATTAAGCATTCCTTCCACTCCTCACTCACGCACTCACTCACTCACTCACTCATGAGGCTTACAATAATATTAACCCTTGCTGTGCTGCAGACTAATCTGTCAGTCCAGAATTCTAGTATGTTTTATTTCTGCTGGCAGCCCAAGGGTTAACACAAGGGGGAACTATCATACTCAGTATACAAATGCAGCACATGAGAAATTTTTCTCTTTGCTGTAGAACTGGTACCTAAAACAACTTTATATGTTCCACTAAACCTACTGAACTGTGGAAGAGTGATCCGTCTCCCTTACAAAGACTTCAGTGGCATCAGGGACAGATCTTTTCTTAGGAATGTCCCCCACCTCCACCGAGAACATAGACACACACACACACATTGATCACAATGTTAGAAATCCTTTGCAGCCTTATACTATGTTGCAGAGTGTTGAGTGCTAGAATTCAGGGAGCAATTAACCCCATTCCTTTAAGACTGAACTAAAAAGACGACAGGGAGAAATTTCTCCAGTGACTGGTGCTTTGTTTAACTCATTCACACCACAAGAGCTCCTTGAGACTTCCACCACTTGTGCCCTGTATACTCTTAGCACTGCATCCTAGGCCTTTCTAAGCAAAATCAAGCCATAATCAGCATGCCACAAACAAATGTGACTACCTCTTGAACTGTAAGTGCTACACACAAAGTATGAGTGGCAAAGTTGTTCAGCACAATGTTACCTTTCCAATGGTGCTATGCAATCAGTTGTAATCTATTTAGTTTTTATTTTATACTAGCTGAAATACCAAACAACTGATTTTTTTCCGATTTTTTTCAAGCTGCTTAGGTGACGCATGAGAGACAAATGTCAGCCATGCACACCATACCTTAAACAAATGCAAATAATTCATAAGGTATATGTGATAGACACAAAGTATCAGTGGCGAAATTGTTCAGCACAAAATAACCTTTCTAATGGTGCTATGCAATCAATTGTAATCCATTTTGTTTTTATTTTATAGTAGCTGAAATACCAAACAACTGTTTTTTTTTTCAGATTTATTCAAGATGCTTAGGTGAGGCTTGGGAGACAAATGTTAGCCATGCACATCATACCTTAAACAAATATGAATAACTCCTAAAGTGTACATGATAGACACAAAGTATCTGCAGCAAAATTGTTCAGAGCAAAATTACCTTTCTAACGGTGCTATGCATTCAATTCTAAGCAATTCGGTTTGTTTAGTAGTTAGGTAAAAACTGCTGACTTCCTCAGATGTTTCTAGGCCTGAGTGAAAGTCAGTTGAGTATGTCTACAGGCATTATTGTCCTGAGTGGCTATGCTTTCAGACGCCGCCTACAGACATCTCTAGGCCTGAATGAGTTAACAAGCTGTCGCATGTGCTGTTTACGCTGAGCACATCCACTGACTGTAATTTGAGCTGGCATGAGTATGCTGCATGTAGAAATGTATGAATCAAACACTGTCTCTCTCTCTTTCTCTCTCCCTCTCAGCAGAGTGCTTCAAGTAGCGGAGGGATTGTGCTTCAACTCCAAAATTTTGTGTGCTTTATTGGGAGTGTGACATGCCTTCTCCCTTTCTGTGATAGTAAGATGGCATGCAGAGCTCCACCCAGCAGCTATAAAAATAGAGTCCAGTGTGTACAGCAGCATGGCTTCTGGAAGTGCCACAGCACCAATGTGGTGTTGTTGGAATATGCCAACTATGTTCATAAGGCCCTTGACAATGGTGACCTCATTTGAGCTATATAGCTCGGCCTTCGACTTGGTCAACCATGAGCTCCTACTTAATTAACTCTTAGGCCTGGGTTTGTCACAGAATACAAATGACTAGTTCCACAGCCATCTCACCAGTCGATCTTACCATTTGAAGATCGATACATCCAGCACTAGGAGAGTAACTACTGGTGTCCCCCAGGGCTCCCTCTTGGGCCCACTCCTATTTGGCCTCTTCATAGATCAACTGCCTGATGCCTGTCAGACAGCCAACATACTCCTCTATGCTGATGATGCAGTCACTTTTTCCAAAAGCCCTGACCTTGACAGCCTTACTGCAGCTCTCCAAAGTAACTTTAGGTCACTAGAAAGCTGGTTCTCCAACAACAAACTTGTCCCGAGTTACAAAAAAAACAAAACCCAAAGACCACGTTCTTTTCTACCTTTCCACGCAAGAGGAAAATTCCACCATTTGTCATCCAAAATGACAAAGTGGAAAACCCAATACCTTGAAGTAACTCTGGATGCCACCTTATCTTTTCCACCCCCCCATGTTGACAATTTGTTGACCATAGTCAACAGATGACTGGGTGCCCTGTACCATAACCAGACCAATCTCACTGGAGATGCTAGGTGCCCTATTGTGACGTGCTCCATTCTATCACTTATAGACTATGGCCTCCCTGTCTACACAGCTGCCTGTGATATGGTGCTAAACAGAGTAAAACTGATCTGTAAAAAGTGTGCTGCTTTGTACTTCGTGCAGATAACAGCACTCACAGTTGTACCCTTTATGCACTCACTAACTGGCTACCTTTATCCAGCAGACTAAAGCTCCAGACATTTTTTGCTAGTCAAAAAGGTACTTCTGGGCCCCCCTGCTTTAACAAATTGCTTTAGCACTGCCTTCAATCAATACAATACCAGAAACATGGCCATAAATGCCCTTAAGCCTCCTTTCTGGTGTATTCAGCTGGGCAAGTGGTCATTTGCTGTCAGGACTGCTAACTGGTAAACAAACAACCTGATACACTGCTAAATCTCTCCAAGTTTTTAATCAGTTTACAAAGATCTTTGTGGTCTGCTTTTGCAGTCCAGTGGTGCAACGGTAACTGTCAGATGGTTATATATAGGATAGTGTATGGTTACCCATTCACTACAAGGCTATTCTTCCACCGAGTGGATGCAATGCTGACTGATGACCTTGAGAGTGAAGCTTGAGAGGTCTCCAAGTCGGCATTGTATCTAAGAGGTGAAAGAATAGCCTCGGAGTGTATGGGTAACCACATACTGTTCTTTATAGTGTATGGTGCCCAAAAAAAAGACAAAAAGAGACTCACTTTTCCATATTTTAGCTCATTTCTGCCAAGGCCGTCAAGTCACAACTGCCTGCTGCCCAGCACACTCGCGTGCCCCCCTCACACAGCAAGGGACAAATCAGGATGTCTGCTGTAGCCCCTTGTATTATGACACCCTCACTAACTCAGAAGGAAAAGTCATTCTGCGTTAGTGAGGACGTCACTACTGCAGCAGGACAACTTTTTGCGGTGTATGGATTTCCATACACAACCGCATTCCACCATACACTATATTTGATTTCTATCTGAATTTATTTATTTATTTCATAAATACATCTTTGAGCACAGGTGCTTATTTACAAAGGTTCTTCATCAGTCTAAGGTTATAGCACATCAACAAAATTATTCCTAATGAAGATTACATACAATAGTTGATATCATTAGCACAGGTTGCAACAAAGGTTAACTAAAGAAAAAAGGGTCAACAACATGGCAGCACGCAGTTATGCTTTGTCAATGTACTGGCAAACATAGTAGTACCAGGCAATTAGCAGCTACCAAGTGCATAGTAGGGGTCAGATAGAGTAGAGTAGAGTGAACTGAGCAAGAGTCAGGAAGAGTAAAGTGAGCCGAGTATGAGATCCATATATAACCTACAACTTTTTACATAACAATCTGTATTGAGTTTTTAAAACTCTATGTAATTATTCTGTCTGAAGTGCTTTGAGCCTGACTTGAAAGCATTTCCTCTGGAACTGATTATTGTACTTGCAATACTTTTTGTGACTATGTATTTGATGTGGAACCATTGTAAATAAGCACTTGAGAAAACAAACTCTAGCCAGAGCTGACATGGCTGCAGCCACGATCAGTGAGCTCACGATGGAACAGTCCGCTGTGCCCAAGATGACCGTCGATGCTCAGTGCACATGCATGGTGAAGGCATGCATGTGCAACTACTTGAGTGTACGCACTGAGCATCAGTGGCCATCTTAAGCACAGCAGGCCACAGTGGGTGACGACAACAAAAGTAGTGCACCCGCAGAGGTGGGGGGAGAGAGAAAGTGGAGTGTTTTGGAATTCTGGAATGATCATATTGCAACTCCAAAACTGTTCTCTGGTGCCAATCCGGTAGCTCATTTTTAGAGCTCACAAGATGGCTGCAGGCACCTCCACTGCAGCCGCGAAAAGGTAATCTCTGAAGTTTTCAATCAGTCAATCAATAAATAAAAGGGAAAAAAGGCAAAGTAAGTCAATTCTAATTCTATTTTCCATTTTTAGCATACATGAAAGGGGAACACTCATCATAAAGGGTCCCACACCCAAGTATGGGGCTGGTTCCAACGTACACTTTGTGTGCAAAAACATTTTGGTTTACATTCAGTTTATTGCAGTAGAGTAGATTATTTCAGACTAATTTTTCTTACCCAAAGGCAGATAGAGTATCTATTACTACAAATCCCTGAATCCCATGCAGCTGACATCAGAGCATTAGGCAGCAGTGGGAGATTAAATGGCCTGCAGTGAATGTTAGAAATGTTATAATTTCTGATCAGATGTTTTCCCATTCTGCTTTTCTCCAGTGGCTAAGAACAGTCATCTGTGACTGTACTTAGCCCAGGGATGACAACAGGACCAGCAAACAAAAAACATAAACCTATATAAACTATAACATGCACTGCAAGCTATTAAAATCTCCCACTGCTGGACTCGTACTCTGATGTCAGCTGTAGGGATTCTGGGATTTATAGTTACAGACGATACAATATAGGCTGATACAATCTGCTATACTACAGGAAACAGAAAGTAAACCAAAACGTTTTTGCAAGCAAAGTGCACATTGAGACCAGCCCACACTTGAGTGTGGGGTCTTTGGTGTTGAGTGTTCCCCTTTAAAGCAACCACTGCGAGAGGAAAAAATGTTACATCTGGGGCTTAAGGCTGTGAGAGCAAAAAAAAAAACATAGGAGTTTAAAGTTTAAGAGGGCAGCAGAAAGGGCAGGGGAACCATGGGCTGGGCAGGGTGGCTAAGCTATGTAAGCCCAAAGGGGCTTAAGATGACCACAAACTGACCAAAAAGAAAACAAACAAGGGCATGGTAGCAGCGGTATGCGCTAGTAAAACAATACCAACAACCTGGTAGTGGATCCTGTGGCTGTTAATGGACCATCAGTGCCTCACAATAAAACAGATTAGCACTGATTAGCACCTCATTAGGTGCCCTGGTGTCCACTATATCCAGCAACTATAGTACACTGTAGTGGGGAATATGATGGGCTGTCCATGGAAGTGATATGATTTTGCTATTTTTGATGGTATATGCAGCTGTACATACTATCAATGTATGCTGTATAAGTGGAGACCTCTGTATAACCAGTATAACACCCAAGATCCATCACTGTATTCTCTATTCTACCATAGAATGGCCCTCCCTGTCCATGAGATGGCCAAAAAATCTATACATCTGGATCCAGGAGGCCCGACAAAATTATCTACCTCCTTTTATCACAGTACTTCTACACATAGTCGCTAGTCCTTATGAGTTGAGGAGGAGCAATGTTCTTCTCTTGGGGATATCAAAGTACCTCCCCCATTTTGGAATAGCTGCACTTCACTGGCATGTCCCTCTGCTCTGGAAGAAGCTGCAACACACTAAAGGATTGGCAGCTTAACAAGTCACAATGCTTTTAATGCTACCCTCAGCACCCATTGTGTTGCTGTGTGTAACTGATGATAACCCCCTTGAATCCCCACAAGATCGAGAAATCATATCATGAATTTACCCGCCATGCCATTTTACACTTGACCCCCATGGTGCTGTGACCAGGTTCACACCCCTGCCTGGTGACTGAACAGGCACACCTGGTTGAGGGGTTTGGGTTTGTTCTTTCCCCTGTAGTAGGGAGGTTCATCCTAGCAAAAATAATAAATAGGGCAGTATCTCCACCCAGAGAAAATAAGTGTCCAGATGCTGTGTCCAGTACCACCCTCTGGGATACAGTACTTAGGTATCATGTTAAGATATCACCACAATAATATAACTCCAATAATATTGCGGCACAAATCTAGAAACCATTTACAGAGACAGGTATGATAGCATTACAGAATTACCACTACCCCTGTCACTGTACGCACAGATGGGGAAGGGACTAAGTACAGATGTGACAGCCAGGATGCAATGCAGAAATGCTGCAGAATATCACAGAATGCTGCAGTTTACTGCAGTGGCCAGCATTGTGTGGGCATGTGTGACTTTGTATTTTCTTGAAACTTGGCTTCCCAGCCAAATGCCCTTTGGGGTAACCCTTGCCTCAGTGTTTGTGCACAGAGGTTCTTTGTATTGTAAGTCAATGGCAATTAAGCCCTTTTGTCATGCAGGATTTTGTGATGGGTCATTACTGTAAGTTACTGCGCTTCATTGCGGCTGACTGCACTGTAGCTGTAGATGTGGTGCCTAGTTGAGCCACTCCCACGGTGGAGTTGCTAAGTTACTGGCACCTAGAGCAAAGGAGACCTGGGGACCAAGGTTTGGTTCCCTGTTCCCGGTATTGGACTTTAGTTTTTTAGTTTTTTTATAAAGAAATTTCCCCCGTCCCAAGTTTCTCCCCATCCCCGAGATCCACACCCCCTTGGAGTTTGTCATATTATTCCTGGAGGCGTCGAGGTGTGTGGGTTGTTGAGCCTCCCACAAAACAAAAATCTACTTATGTTGTCCTATTGTTTTGTGTGTTGTGTCAGCATTTTTTGCCGGTGGGTGTTTTCACCGACTGCTTTATTTGATTTTGATCTTTTGGTTGCGGGATTGTGTGCTGCAATGTTTTTGTATGCGGTATTATGACCCTGTTCCCAGTACCTACCCACCTCACTACACTGGACTGGACCACCCCCTGAGGATCACAACAGTTATTACCTTCACCGTTAAACACATCAGTCAAAGCATAGAAACTGAGGAAACCACACAGGAATGTAATTCAGACAATTAACAGAGCTTTTATTTGGTAACACAGCCCGGCAGCTGGAAAAAAGACAAAGGTTAAGCAACTGCAAGTCACCTTCAGCACTCCCCCTATATACCAATACACCTCAAGAGCCTCAGAGATGTGGGCCACTATTACCTTCTCAGACCCCACACAGGCTGAGGACACACCTGCCCAAGCAAGGGGCACAACAAGAGGAATTATTTTACATGATGTGCTGGAAACTTTTGGACTTGGTACTAATAGATAAACTGCAGCCTCATGTATAACACAATTGGCAATTGCTCTGGGTACCCAGGAATTATACCACAGTCCCGGTGCGGGTCTGGCAGCTACATTGCCTGAGTTCTTTCGGTGGTGCACTTAATCCCCCAACAGGCCATAGTGTGCTAGTAGAATTCTGAGAACTTTAAATTCCAAAGTAAGAAGACTTGAAACCCAAAATTGTAATCCTGAGTTGAAGAAATACAAAGGCCCAGCCAGCAGTGCCAACACTCACATGACCCACAGATACAACAGTTCATATGAGGCAGGGAACAGCACACAGCAACAGGTTGAACCACAACCAGGAGCTTCGGACTTTCCCCAATGTGCTATCGCAACACAGCCCTTCTGGCTCACACTTCTCCAGCTACATCCCTTCTGACTCAACTTTTAGGATGCAGGAGTACTATACAGTGGCTTCCTGGTTCCCAAGGAGCTCAGACCCCTGTAGTGACCCCATGGTCTGGCTCCCCAGTGGATCGAGAATACACCCGTACTCAGCAACATGCACCATGACTGTCTGTTCCCTGATCAATGCCACTAGGTAAGGGCTAGCAGACCCCTTATCTGGCTATGAAACAGTCTGGACATGACCCTGTCTCCACTTGGTACATCTCAGCAGCTTTGGTATGTAGATGTGGCCTACCAGCTCACAATCACAGTAATTTCTTCCACACAAAAGGCTAGTTTTAAACTGTCTCTGGATAGGGTGAACCCATGGAAAAGTTCACAAGGGATTTTTTTCTGACTGAACCCTGGAGAAGACTCACAGGAAATTTGGCCTAGTTAGGCCTCTCACTTTCTCTCACCAGTAGCAGGTCTGAACACCTCTGGGACCTCCTCAGACTGCTCCCAACTCCTTGATAGCTCGGCAACCTCTTTCTCTCCATTCAGTGTCTCATTCGACAGACAGGGCTGTCCACCAGTCCTTCTGAACTCTGATTGGCTCAATAAACCCTCCAGTGCATTTAGGAGCATCTTTATGGCATCATTCCCCCACAGTCCTCCAGGGGTTCTCAGCTGCTAAAATCCCTAACCTCTGATTGGCCGGGAGCAAGTTCAGGGGTCAACAAAATGGTGGCTGCAGTTCAGTAAACATGGTTGCTACAGTTTAATAATATTTGTATAGGGCAACTGCCCTGCTTTTT
The DNA here is from genome assembly GCA_016271365.2 of Neoceratodus forsteri. Classification (NCBI taxonomy): domain Eukaryota; kingdom Metazoa; phylum Chordata; order Ceratodontiformes; family Ceratodontidae; genus Neoceratodus; species Neoceratodus forsteri. The sequence goes on along the minus strand of CM028132.1, from coordinate 486,196,247 downwards.
GTTTAACTGGTGCCATGGATATGTAGCCATGCCTGTGCCCATTATTTCAGTAGTGGTGTGGTGTTGATCTGAGCTGTGTACCCCCAGTTGTGAGCTCCAATATCTGTTCCACCCACCTGGTGTTTATGCAGTCAGTCTCCATGGGGCTGCACTTTGTTTCTTAAAGGAACAGTGCACCAAAGTCACAAAGTCCACTTCTTTCTTCTCTCCTACCTGGTGTCTCTGAGCCCCATGATGCCAACTGGTGTCTGTGGGGCCAGAGCACACTAGAAGAGGTGCTGTGGCTTGCCACCAATTTGGCTTTAAAGACTTGTGGTTGCTAGGAGCTCTCAGTGCTGAAACAACACTTGAGCAGGATTCCTTTCACATGTTAGAGCAGGCAGCTGCTCAAACATGCACACATTTCCTGTGCATCTGTGTGGCGATCTTCTTGCAGCTCCTCCAGTCCCCTTTCACTGTTGCAGTCCTGGGGCTGGAGCAAGCAAGGAAAATGGCAGGCAGAGTTTGGGTGCAGCACAAAGGTCCAGGTAAGTCCCCTCTCAAGGAGGGGTTACGTATATATATATATATATATATATATATATATATATATATATATATTAGAGACAAAAACTCCATTTAATGCATCAGTTAGGGTTGTTCCACAGCGACAAAAGTGAGAAATTCAATGTTGGGTTGAAACCCCTTTGCACCTCAGCCCACCCCCCAACTGGAATCGGGCGCATTGGGGTCATCGGCCCTAAGTGTCACCCCATCACATGTGGAAAGAAGCTGAGGAATAGGAGAATGGAGTGACAGTTAGGACTGATGACCCCAATGCACACCCTGATTCCAGTTGGGGGGGTGGGCTGGAGGGGTGCAAAGGGGGTTTCAACCCTAACATCGAATTTCCCAGCATTTGTCGCTGTGGAACAACCCTAACTGATGCATTAAACGGAGTTTTTTGCCTCTAATTTCCCTTGCTTTTGTGAATGATAGTGAGAAATAGTGAATGTAATGCAGTGGCGGGAGCGCAGGGGTGATGTCTTGTCACATTGTAACATTGTGCCTGCAAACGCAAATCGTAATGCGCATGGTGACACAAAGCGAAACAGAAAGAGGAACAGTACTGTAGACAGAAATGTTAAAAACAACGGAAACGCAACCACAAATGAAAACGCAAAGGGTAACGCACATGGTGGAGTAAACGTGAACAGTAAGTGAAACCGGTACGGAACCGCAAGCAGAAACAGAAATGGTAAGAGTAATGTAAGTGCATAGGCTTTTTTTCCCCAAAAGCTGTATAGAGAAAGACAGTGAGTAGAAAGAATGTATGCAAAACAATGACTCTCGAAACACAAAAATCAGTAGTTGTAATAGTAAATTGCTTCTATCTCAGTAACCGTACGACATAGAAAAAAAAAGTAAGAGTCATATGTATTATCACTTTCCCGGCTAGTTTTATACATAGCCCTGGGGGCTATAATTGTTTGACAAAAACGCCGTATCTCGCACCATTTTTGAGATATAGGCCCTCAAAGGCATGGCGAATGCCGTAATGTTATCCTATGGGAAAAAAACAGAAGTTCGGACTGCCATAACTTTTGAACAGTTTAACATTTTTTCACGAAATCTTCAAAAGGCACATTGGGGACCCTGGCCACATGTTCCCTGAAGATTTCAGGTCAGTTGCACAAACCGTGCGACCTGTAGGAGCGACCATAGAATTCCAGAAAACGCGTAAACGCACACGCAGATCATGCTGAATAACTCCACAGCTGTGTATACGACCGGTACAACTCATGGCAGATCCCAAGGTGTATGGGTCTTGATCGTGTATTCCAAATTTCAGGCAAATCCGTCGAACAGTTGCAAAGTTATTAAGGTGCAAAATTTGGGGTTTAACATGTAAATGGCTCCTCAACCCTAACTATGGTAGCACTACCATGCTACCATAATACATATATATATACACACACACACACACATATACCCGATTAACTGTCTTGATCTACTGTATTGTCCAGCTGTGCTTTTCATAAACTCTGTATGCAGTCTGCTATCAGATCATGTATTAAGATTTTATTTATTTTTATTACTTTGTTTGCTTGTCACTGTATATGATTCTTATCACTGCCTATGATGGATTCTGTATATGTACCTCTATAAATTTCTGAGTTTTGCTTTCCTAGCCAGTACCTCCTCATAAATAAGCATCTCTTAAAGAAACCTTTTCTGAGGAAAACAAATAAATGAAAATACAAATAGGGCCTCGGGTTGGGGATCTCTTATGGTACAAGAGACTCATCACATTAGGTCTGGGCAGCAAGAGCCAGTCAGTTTGACTTCATTATCTTCAGACACAAAACTTATGCTATATCTCTTACACCAAAACAGACACCCAACAGAGGTTCTATTAACTGATAACATTAGAAGGCACTTCCATGCAGCGTTTTCACTCAACTGATGTTACCTGGTTCTAGAACTGATAAGTAATTAAAAAATGAATATTGATCCTGGCCCATTGGTACAGTGGTAGTGCTAATGCTCATGACGTCAGCAAACCAGGTTCAGAAGTGAGCCAGAGTCATTGAAGGCTTGGTTGGAGAAGGAGTATCAGTCCTCTGATAGGATGCTCTCTTCCTAAGGAAGGGAGGTGAACAAACTTCACCGCAACATCACCATGTGGGTGATCCCAAGTGGCAGTGCATGTGGAGCTGATAGGCAGGGAGTGTGGGCACCGACAGAGTTCTAATGCACTGATGCCTACTCATGTGTGCACATGCACATATAGCCCTAGGTAGTCAGTGTCCTAGGAAAGGGGATAGTAAGGTGAAAAAACCCAGCCAAGGCAGAGTGAAGAGTTCCCTGCTCAGCAGGCCCCATACCACTGATCAAGGTTCCCTCTACCTCACTGAACAGGACCTTTGATGGAGTCTTGCCCATCCTGTTGATCCCATCCTGGGGAAAGCCAGGGAGGACAGGCGGTGGGGTAAGTCCAGAAGAAGCTGGGTTGGGAGAAGGTGGTATGGCTGGTAAAAGCAGAGTAGGTGATGGGTAAAAAATAAATAAATATTGGATAGAAAAAATTCTGTATTAACAAGGGGCCTAAATAAGAAAAAAAAGAACAATTTCAAAAGAAGCAAATAAAACTGTACACTGAGGCAATTAAACAGAGTACATATCTGTCTAAATTTCTGATTGCTTCAAAAATATATATAAAAAAACAAGGTATATGTTCCTGTAAGGCTGTTTTCCCCAGTATGGCCTAGTCATAACTTACTCACTTTAGGATATGGTGCAGTCAAGTATATATAGTATACATTATGTCTTAAAGTCTTAGGAGAATAACTGTCCAGACTCTTGGATGCAGGTAATTAGCAACCGTTTTATTCTTGATGAAATTGCAGTGAAAAACAAATGAAGTTCAAATTAGTATTTTATCAGATCATGCTACATTAATATTTTATATAACACACTTTAGCAAACCTGTTGTAACCTAGAGCACAGCTTTCACTATATTTCCAGTACTGTGGTGGCTGTTACACATGCTGAGTCCCATAACTTTCCTTAGAAACTTAAGCATTCTAAATTAACACCAAACTCAAGTAAAGCACTTTACAAATTATATATATATTTCTGTAACATAACAGCAGGAGTCTGTTCTTGGTGCATTTAGTATTTTACATAAACATTATATAGAGAATAATGCCTGTGCAGGTGTGTGTTATGAGGATTTTTTCACACACCCAAGGTGTGTGATAATCCATAAACCCTGAGAGTGAAGCTTTAGGGATTTATGAGATTATCACACACTGAGAGTGTGTGAAAAATCCTCTTAATACACCTGGATGAGCATTATTATTATTTTTATTTTTTTTTTAGTTGTTTAACCAGGAGTAGCACACTCAGCTGAAAGCTATTTTACAGGAGCATCCTGGGAGCACAGGGAATTTAAGTGACTTGCTCAAGGTCACACAGTATGTAAGTAGAAGCTGTGGGATTCTAACCCAGGTCTGGTTTGTTGGATGTCACCAGATTTGCAGCTCAGAGCCTTAAACCACTGCGCTATACTGCCTCCCCTTACAGGTGTATGGTTTCAACAGAAAAACTGCAGAGTATTTGAGTGAGTGAGCACATCTCTGAGCAGCCACTGTGCTCACACAAATACAGTGAAGTGAGAGCACAAGGAAGAAGACCATGTAACTACCCACTGTCGAGTTATTATGGAATTCAGTGGGTTATTATGGCATTTTATCAGGACTGGAAATCCAGCCATTATAGGGGGTCACCAGTTATTATAAGCAGATTTAATAAGCTGCTTTCCAACCCATAACAAGACTCTTACCTTTAACACTTTATTTCTATAACATCTTAGAATAAAACCACCCACTACACATTACATCAAATGCTTAGAACCCTGTAACAGTCAAAATTATTTGTGGATGGCTATTATTAATCATGGACTGAATACATAAAGCACAGTTTAGCTGAATGGCTTTTGTTTGCAGTGAAAAACACAGGAAGCTACCCTTTTCCCATGATAGAGATTGAGGTCACTCTGAGGTACACTTCTCCTCCATGTGGATCTTTGGAATCATTACTTTGTTGCTATATTCACTCCTTATTTGGGTGCAGGGGACCATGCCATCCATATGTTTTAACAAGGAAACATTGCTTTCAGTGACCAAAGAGTATCCAATATAGTACAAAGTGCAAATCCATTCACCGTTTGTTGTCTTTTATTTGAACAGTTAATCCATTCCTGCTTCATCTTTTGACACACCTTATTCTACAGTATGTGTCCCCTTGCTAACTTTTGCATGTATGTTTGCGCCATAATCATTTTGAATGGCACTTGTAACTCTTACAAACGTCTGTTAGGCAGTCACAGCACTCTTCATGGATCCCTCTATAGTGGTTCAGGTGACTGAGTCTCATGCAGAGCATTAGCCAATTGGAATGGCGCCTCATGCTGATGCAATACTTGTTCAATATTTGTATGCAGTGAATATGATGAGTTTGGCTGACTTCTGCTTGCTCATTTGGGCACAGGTCGAGGTAACGCAGTTATTCTGCAATGGTATAATGGTACCTCCATCACCTGTTGCATCAGCTACCATATACTGGGTGCTTTGCGTGCTCTTTACTAGCATTTCTGTACTTGAGAAAGAAGATCATATTCCATAGTGTTTAGAATTATCAGATATGGTTGGTTGACCAGTATCATCTTCACAATGGCTCAGCTGACTCACTGTCGTTAGTTAATTGTTTATTGATCAACCAAGATGTAACAAAACATCTGGGTTATTACAATCAGAAAAATAAGAAAAACTGTCTCTAAAAAAGAACACGTATATAGTGGCAATCAGACGTCATCATACATATAAGTTACAATAGATAATATTTTTATATTTGCACCATATAAAATGGAATAATAGGAGAATACAATCATAAACTAGTTTAAGGTATTTTTTCCTTATGTAACGATTTTTCCCTTTTTATGAGTGATAAAAAATGCAATTATTAATTCTGCATTCTTTATTGTAAAAGGATGCCGAAGAATAAATAGATCATAATTTGTGTTATTATAACATTACAAAGTTTCCCCTAGAAATTTTATAAGAAGATCGGAGTATAAAGGACATATAGTAACTAAATGTAATAAAGATTCTGACACGTTTTGATCACATCAACACATCAAAACTTTAGGAATGGCCTTATTGTCCCCCAAATTTTTATTAAAATATGAGTATTTGGAATTAATCAAGCCAGACCTTGCCCAAGTTAAGGCTTTCCTCTTAGATGGTTCTAAGGGGAATAGAGAATAATTTTCCAAACCATGATCTATTTTGTTTGTCCTAAACCAGGGAGTGCATTTTGGGGCCCTAATTAATTCCAGATCCCTATCTTGTGACTTAGAGAGTAGTCTTTTCTTAATGAGTTTCTTATATTGTAAAGAGATTGTAATTTTTTCTGAGAATCTGTTCATAAATGCATAAGATTAATCGCTTCAAGGATCTGATGTATGTTTGACAACCATTTCGATCTTAGGCCCATTTGGAACTATTTTATTTTCTCCTTCAACATAAACTAGGCAGAAGATTATGATTATTATTTATAATCTTCAACCAATGAGAAAAACATATATATTGGTTAATTGAATATATTCATATTCTCCCAAGTTCTGCTCTAACCATCACAGAGACTGTAGAAAGGGGAACCCTAAGTAACGATCTGTAAAAATAAAGAAGTGGGGATTCCAAGTTGATTTTACAATCATAGGGTATAACTTCTGCCCCATAGGTCCATAGTGGGTTAATTTTCACCTCAGCTGCTATTAAGGCCGATCTTATATCGAGCCCTCCAAGTTTGAAATTAAACTTTAAAAGTGCTTTAGCAGTTGCTTTTGATTTACTAATTTGAGACATATGATGAATTTTCCAAGAGGTATTAGCCACTACACTAACTCCAAGTTATACGTAGGACATAACATTATTTATCCTGTGATGATCTAGAAAAATATTTGTGTTGTTATTCCTAGAACCAAAGGTAGATCCAGAAGCAAATGATTTGATACCTTTTAATGGACCAACATAGATGTAACAAGAACAAAGTGCTCTAGCTTTCGGACCAACCAGTCCTTCTTCAGAAGCTCATGGCAGTTGTTTGGAAAATACAATACTTATAACAGCTAGATAATGCAGAGAAAAACAGAAAAAAATCCCCACTGGTTTAAAATACTCATTAAAAAAACAGATGATGTCAGACAAGTTTAACAGTACAATACTGCCCTCAGTCCGAATGAACCTTGGTTCAGATGTTCCTGGTGCAAGACACATATAAGGAATCCTACTGCACATAAATTTAATTGACATAAGATAACACTGCAGAAGCAGATAACTCCCAAATCATGCATTAGAGTGCCACAGTCAGTATAAGGATGTGATTACTGAAAGGCAACCCCACCCAGCTTAAAGACAGACTGAGATAGTTATAGGGCTCATGAAATTACAATGTATGCATTAAAGACAAGAATTACCAGTAAAGTTGTCTAAAACATCAGTGCTCACTGTGTGATGTGTAAAACCTAGCTGGACTTGCCACCCAGCTGTATTCTCAAGCTAAATAGAAGGCCCAAGAGATTACAAAACCTCAGGACTATATACATGATAATTAAAATATAAATAGATAATATTAGTGTTAGCAAAAACCTAGTCAAGGAACCTCAAGGAGTTCAGACCATGCAGCCTGATATGTACTGATGTCAATATATACTGAGAATGTAGCAACTTCATGTACCACAAGTGTCTAGGAATCTGAAAAGAGATAAAATGTAATTTATCTCCTCCTGTTCATACAAACAATACAACCTAACCCACCCCACATCACAATAATGTGGGTGAGGGAGATATATAGCTTAAACGAGATGTAGTCTCTCTCTATCCCCACCTCCTTTCTCTCTCTCTCCCACAGACAGACCCACACATACATACACACACACACACACACACACACACACACTCAATCCTCTCCTAGTGAACCTATATTAACTTCAGTCGCTGTAATTGTTCCCCAAAGGAATGCAACTTGTCATGAAATCCTGAGTAAAGTACTATAAATATAAGCCTAATGTAAAAAGATATGTGCAGGACCCCCAACAAATGAGATCACACATCCCAATATGTACAGAGTTACAAAATTATATATAACAGTATAAGATAACACTCCTGTATGTACACTAGCAGGCTGGTAATCTGAATATGGTGCAATGGAATCAATCCCCCCACAGGCAAAGATAAAAAGTAAGAAGAAATTCTTTATGTGTGTGAAATAAAATAGTAACACATTATAACTCCATATAGCTAAATAGAGACTTACCTCAATGTGACAGCAAGCCCCACATCTGTTATATCACATACTTCACAGCGCATACCCACACACATGCATACATACATGCATCCACATCTCACATATGCTGAAGTCCTATAATATGTCAGTTTGAAGAAGAAAAGGTCTGTGAATGTTAGTTTCTGTAGTGTCCCATAAAGCCAATATCCAAGAATATTAGTGTTCAACATAGAACCAAAGGTAAAAGCTTTAGTTTTTGAGATGTTTATTTTAAGTTGGAGTTTCTTGCATTTTTCTTTAATGACCTCTATTTTCTTTTGATGACATTTTTTTGTTAATCACAACAGTAAGAGGTCATCTGCATAAGTCAGTGCATGACATTGCAAATCATTAATTTTTGGAGGGTTAAATTGCATAGATTCCTCAAAATTCAACAGGTCATTAATATACAAATTAAATAATGGAGGTACTAATAGACACCCTTGCTTTACCCCTCTCAATGAGGGGAAAGATTTTGTTGAGTTCCCTTGAATATCATATCTAACTTTATTACAGGTATTTGTGTATAATAACTGGATTGGCTGTAGTAATGATTCACAGATGGCATAATTCCTCAAAATTCTCCTGATTGATGGAATCGAAAGCAGAGGTAAAATCAATTAATAATGTATATAGTTTCATTTTTTTTATATGTACATATTTTTCAGATAAATGAGTCAAACAGAATAAGTTGTCTAAAGTTGAAAAATTACACCTAAAACCTGCCTGAAAAGGAGATATAATTGAAACTGTATCAGACCAGTCCATTAATCTATTTAGTAATAATCTTGAAAATATTTTTGAGATTGAATCCAAGAGACTGATTGGCCAATAGTTTGAAGGATCAAGTTGAGATCCTTTTTTATGGAGTGGAACTATAATGTTCAATTTTCAGGAAGTTGGCATCTGATTTTTCTCAAGATGTAAGTTAAAGTATTTGGTTAATAACAGTGCCCAAAAGTCAAGGTTATATTTATAGATTTCAGACAGTATAGAATCTGGACCTGATGCTTTACTGTTCATTAGTTTAGTTACAATATCCATAACTTCTAAGATTTCTACTTGTAATGGCTGAAACTCTCTTATATAAATGGGGGGAGAATATGTAAGGAGGGAATTGTGCAGATCCAGTTGACTCATTGTCAGGTGCATCACTGTCTGCTGCCTTAGCCACAGGTAGAGGGTCATTAGCCCCAACACTAATCCCTGAGGAATACCACTAATGAGTATCCCTTTCCATTTAGTTTAGTGCCATCCACCACAACACTCTACCTCCTGCCCTGATGCTAGTTAGCAATCCACCTTGTGAATGCCTCATGTATATCACACAAGTATACGTTATCCAGAAGCTTGTCATGAACTCTAGGTCAAAGACTTTCTTGAAGCCAAGACAGACAACATCCATGACCCTGCCCCTCTCCATCTCCCTGGTCACACCCTAAAAGAAGGTGATCCAGTTGGTTTGATGTCATATGCCCCTCATAACACCATGTTGAGATTGGGGTAAGAACCTTGGTGTTATCCAAGTACTCCTTATTCTAGCCTTAATAATGGTTTTCAGGTGGGGCTGTGTGGAATATGAATTTCTGCCAGTGAAATTCTTACAGAATGGCAGTTCCACTTCTGAAATGCAGTTCTGAATTTCTTTTTAAATTCCATGGAATTCTGAAGAGCATTTCTATGTAAACTGCAAAATAATATTCTGCAGATCTCATAAAATGCGGAATTTTCCACAGATTACCAAGAAAGAATCTTTAGTTTATATAAACTCTGGATTATTAATCCACTGTAAACAATTTGCATGCCAAATGTTGGAATTCTGCTACCAATGAGAATTTCTTTCCATCAGAATTTGAAAATTATGCAGATCACTGTTTTGTGGACATTGCCAGCAGTGATGTCAAGCTGTCTGGCCTATAGTTACCCAAATGATAGGTCCAGGCTTGCCCTCTTCTTGAAATGGGGACCACAGTGGTCACTTAATAGTCCTTCAGTACCACACCTGTCTGGACAGGCTCCAAATAATAATATGTTTGTGTATTAAAATAGTATTAAACAGGAGTTGTTACAACCAGTGAGACCAAGGCTCCTTTGCAATGGTGTCTTTATAGTACAGAAATTGACAGTGATAAAATGCATTACAGAAATATAATACAACACATAAAATCATGTAACATGCATGGCATACATTATAAAATCTTTAACAGCAAGATGAAGATTTAAAAAAATTTTCCATAAACCCTCCCTTTATGATTGCAAATGGAACAATTGTGCCTACATTCAACCTAAAACTGACTAAGAGTAAATACTAACTTCTAGGGCCTCTACAAGAGAACAGTGTTTGACCTTTTCCAGTTCTAGAGTGTGATACTTCAAATCCTTTACCTATTGGCACAAATGCCTGGTTGTATTGATCTAAGTAAGAATATACACAAAATGTAATCCAGTGTTGGATTTTTTTCACCATTTAAACACTAATTTCACCCCATTCAATTTTGGCCTTTCTCTAACAGAAATCCAATTTAGTTGGCAATAAAGAGTGCAGTGGTGTGATAGCCATAGTGTATTGAAACTCAATCTGGTCATCTTATCAGTCAGCACATTCAATTTCTTTAAAAGCTGGTCTTCTGCACCACTGCACACTACATTCGCATAATCAATAAGCAGGATCATCATGGTGTTCACAGTTTTTAAGTGGGTGTCTTTACAGAGAGACATCCTATATCTATAGAAAAACACCTAGTCGCTGGCACTGTTTTTTTTTTTTTTTTTTTTTGCAATTGTAAAAAACCAAGTCACCGGCCCTGTTTTTTTCTTCACAATTGCTTGAATATGATCTGTCTATTCTAAATGAGCACCTAGCCAGATACTCAAGTATTTATAACACTGCATCTCACATGAGGAACTCTCAGGTATATTTTAAAGCTTTTTATGGCTGCGTGGGCCAAGCTCCACAGACGTTTTGCCATCACTGTAGTAGAACAGAGGGTCGCAACTGGAACACGACCCTGTGTGCTCTTACAGTGATGCTGCAATGTCTGGACAGTGCTGACTCCACTGGCACTGTGCTCCATGATGGACCTCCCCTCCACAGCATGGTCACCCTCCTCCCCATGGCCGCACTACTTAGAGAACAAACTTCCAGGAAAACTGCACATGTGCAGTTTTGTTCCCACCACCATCTTGAAAATGGCACACTATCACAGCTCGACAGCTGTGCCATCCGCTAAGATACCGCCACTCCTGCTGCTGTGATATCACTGACGCCACTCCAAGAGCCGTACTGCCACTGTACAGCCAGGTAGGAGCTCGGTGCAGCCATGTCAGCTCTGCCCAGAACCTGTTTCTAAATGGCATGGTCCAGGTTTTCTTTTAACTGAGAACAAGACCAGTTCCAGACAAAAATCTTTTAACCAAATTAGGATCCTGCTGCCAATTATACTGAACTTCCTCAAAATGTTTCCCAGAACAATGGTGCCTATGCACTAATGGGCAGAAAGTATACACCAGAAGCGCATAACCCACACATGAACAGGTGTGAACATACCGGTATGCACTAACACTGGTCACCTGTCTATGGCCCTGCCTCCCCAATGTGCAGGACTGTACAGGGTTGCCACAGGTGGAGTAGCAGATCCATGCAGGCATCCAATCGGATGCCCATCCTGGGTCTTAGAGTGGATCACCTACACATGAAGGCGTGGGTCCAGCTGTGTGAATAGCTAATGCAGGCACCCTGACCCACATGGCCAGTCCTCACTATCCAGTGGACCCCCCTGCATGAGCCCCTGTGTGACCACACCCACCCAGTGCACAGCCAAACCACCACCAGCAGGACACCCACCCCAAGCCCATATGCCAGCCCCCCCACACATCTTCTCCATTCCCATTGTTGTACTTGCAACCCCCCCGAACACACTGGTGCCCCATCCTCTTTGCCAGTATCAACCTCCCAAACACACTGGTGGCCCATCCCCTTTGCCATTGTTGACCCTCCCAAACACACTGGTGGCCCATCCCCCTGCCAGTATCAACCCCACTAAATACACTGGTGGCCCATCACTTTTGCCAGTATCAGCCTCCCTGAACACACTGGTGGCCCATCCCTGATGCATGCAAAGACACCCCCCCAATACATGGGGTGGTCCCGGTCCATGTCTGAATGTAAAGGACACATACCCCAACCCTCATTCCTGCAACACTCACTCATCATCAGTGGCCAGTGACCAGTGGCCTCCCCATGGCACTGACAACATCATCCATGTCCCCATTCCCGACAGTCAGAGCTGTGGCTCTGGATGTCAAGTGGCACAGCCCTTCACACACCTCCTCAGCCACTGGCTGTCCAACTGATACTGGTAGCATGCCACCTATTTATAGCAGAGTACTCCCAGCATCAGATGGATAGCCAGCAGCCATGGAGGTGTGCAGAGGGCTGTGCTGATGTTCATCGTGAGCCATGGCATTGACTGTCAGGTACAGGGGAATGGGAGTGGTGTTGTCGGTGCCATGAGAGGGGGACCACTGAACACCAATGAATGGCCAGAGGGGCCAGAAATGGGGGTTAGGGGGTGGTCAGGCACTGCTGTCCTGGGCAGCATACTTCACGACAGGGCTGTGGTTGGAGGAGCCTATAACATGAATACAAGGATGAGGCTGTGTTGCATGGCGGAGGGTTGCAGCGAAACATTGGGGGCTGGGCTGTGAAGTATGGTGGGGGTTACAGCAAAACATTGGGGACAAGGCTGTGATGTGTAGCGGGGGCTTACAGCACACAGATGGGGAAGGGGCAACCGTGTGTATGGGGTGGGCTGCCGTATGAGTCAGAAGCAGCGGTACCATCGGGTTGGGGGCTTTCAACCATCTGCCTGGACCGAGCAGGGGTTCTGTGTGCACCCAGTGCATACAGCATTAGAGCAGAGTCCCCGCTGCCATAATCTGTGCCCTCCGACACCACCCTGTGTGCTGCACTACATACCTTTGTGCATGGTGCATAGTGTGGGCACACCCCCATCCCTCCCTCTGGACCACCCTGGTGCGGAGCTGCCAGCACGGCCAGGGAATCCAGTGAGCACCTAGCCTGTGTGTCTTTGGTGAATTCCACTGAGGATCTGCGGGACCCCCACTGCGTGGCTTTCTATGCCCGGTTTCCACAGTGCATAGGCATAGTGCATAGGGCCCAGTATAAGAGTGTATATAAGTGATATTGCAAGCCACCAAGATTCTGAGGAAAATCATTCAAGTATAGCAAAAATAAAAGGTCGACCCTGGACAGAGCCCTAGGGCATCCTTTAACAACTGGCAAAGAAGTAGCAGTACAATCTTTATTTTAGACAGGAGAACAAGATCAACACCACTTGGGCAACTCAAGCCTTATTCACAAGGTGGTCCTATTTACAATGTTCATACAAAATGCATAATTTAAATATAAGTTACAAGAGGACGTGGCTAAATATGCAGAACAGCTAAAATCAATGTGCAGGGTGGTAAGACATGCCAAGGCAGAGACAGAACTTAGAATAATGGAGGGGTCAAAGAGGGTGATAAAACCTTCTTTACAGGGAGAAGGTGAAAGTACTAATTAATACTTCTGCTCAGTATTCACAAAGGAGGATCAGTCACTTCTACAAAGGAAAATAGGGTTGTGAGATGGTGGAGATGAAAGAGGAAGCAACAACAGAGCTCAGAGTCCTCAAAGGACTCTAGGTGGACATTTCCCCAAGCCTAGATGGTATGAACCTGTGGATGCTGAGAGAGCTGGTTGCAGTCCTTGCAGCTCCCCTAGCTGGCCTGTTCAACTGCTCCTTGAACACAGGGGTGGTTCTGCAGGGGTGGAGGACAGCTGATGAAGTGACCCTACATAAAAGTGCTCCAAGAGATGAACCTGGGAATTTTAGACCAGTCAGCTTGACATCAGTTGTTGGCAAGATGATAAAAGCCATCCTAAAGGAAAAGTTGGTTGAGTTCCTTGAGGCAAATGGGCTCCAGGATGGCATGCAGCATGGGTTTATGGCAGGGGAGGTCTTGCCAAACAAATCTGATCAGCTTCTTTAGTTGGATCACTGTGGAAGTGGATGGGGACAGGCAGTAGACATACTATACCTGGACTTCAACAAGGCCTTTGACTCATCCCGCCCAAGAGGCTGATCAAAATGTTGGCAGATATGAGGACAGGGGAGAAACTAACCAGGGGGCTGCAAACTGGCTAGGGGTAGAACACAGTGGGTGGGGGTGAGGGGAGCACTCTGGGACAAGAGAAGTTACTAGCAGGGCCCCATAATGGTCAGTGCTTGGTCTAGTCCTGTTCAATGTGTTCGTTAATGACACTGAGGACAGCTTCAAAGGCAAGATGTGTCTTTTCATGGATGACATCAAGTTCTGTGGAAGGGTGGACACTGGGTAGGGCATAAAGCACTTGAAGAAGGACCTCATGAGGTTGGAGAGGTGGTCTGGAATCTGGCAAATTGGCTTCAGTGCTACAAAGGGCAGAGTAATACATGTAGGGAGCAAGAACCCCAAGGCTGAGTTCAGACTTGAGGTGGTAATGGTCACAGTCTAGAAGGAGGAGAAGGACCTAAGGATAGCAGTCACAAGCAACCAGAAGTCATCAATGCAATACAAAAAGGAGGTGGAGAAGGTGAACAAGAAGCTGGGCTGTATATCGAGGGGGTTCTCCAGCAGGAGGAAGGAGGTAATTCTGCCCCTGTACAGGTCCATGGTGTATCTGCATCTGAAGTACTGTCTGACATAAATCAAATGGAGGTGGTGCAGAGAAATGCTATCAAGATGATACAAGGGCCGCAGGATGTCCCATATGAACAGAGGCCAGTGAATCTGAACATGAAGTCACTGGAGGACAGAAGAGAGGGGGTATGATTAAGACATTCAGATACCTTAAAGGCCTTAACAAGGTTGATATAGGGAATCTTTTTTGTAGAAGTGAAAACAAAGACACTCAAGGACACAGCTAAAAATTAGTGTGTGTGGGAATGTACAGGGAGGAGGTCAGAAGGCAATTCTTCACTGAAAGGTGGTGGCAGGATGGAACACTGTCAAAAGGGGTTGCATATCCCAGTTTACTTGGGGGATTTAAGACAGGGTGAAATAGAGTCAAGAGGATGGTAAGGGTGACAGGGGTGGTGGCGGAGCAACATGTACAGTTGCAAATGTGAATGAACTTTGCAATGAGCAGACTCGATGGACTTTCAGGCCCTCTTCTGCTGGTTTTTCAAATTTTTGTATGTTCATGCACATTGACTACATCATTTCCTCACATAATAAAATGTGAGCAAGGACATTGCATTGAACACATGTGTTGCTGAGTTAACTACTGTATATCATTTAAAACATTCATACCAATGGCAAGTTCATGTTTCATGGCTGTGTTAAAAGCATTCAGAGATACAGAGAGAGACATTAAGACTGGTGTACTGGCATTCTATGTACTCATAACTGCAAATTCAAAAATCATCTCACCATAAGATATTTTTATTTTTAGCTCATAGGATTCCTTAAACCCCATTCCCCCCAGGTGCTTTCCCACCCTGACCCCCCATTGTTCCAAGTTTGAGCTGCTAATTCCTGTTCTCTTGTTTCTACAGGCTACACACTCCAGTCAGATGGATGCTGCTGAGAAGCACTAACACCCCTCCCTGCAGCCGGTAACTTCACAGCAACCAACAAGGTACAGAGGCCTCACCTGAGCTCTGTAGTACTGTGAACCCACTGCTGCTCCACGGTGGCTGCCCCTCCCACTCAGGGCGGACACTTAACTTATAGGCTGGCAGGCTCACATGACCCTGTCACATGGTCAGTACATCATTTTCCTATCTCCCCACTCCTTCAATGGTTAGTTATCCTGCTTCACCTCTAGAGGACGCTGTGCTCTCCCTCCACTCTTTCTAAATAGAGGTCGGTAGTGCTGTATTGATCAGCAGCCCCCTGTTTAGACCCCATGCCCTTGATTCTGCCCTCCTGTTTATTTTCACCCTGCCATTCTGCTGTCCCCCCCTCCGGAACTTGAACCGAGAACTTCTACTAGATGTCCAGCCTATCCTAAGGCAGGCACACTATCCATTGAACTATCAAGAGTGTCATATGCTCCATCACCTCACTTTGGTTATGACCTATCTGATGCACTGTGTTACGTATGCTTATGGGGTGCCAGAAACTATTACTCCAGTTTTCCATTAGCTTTTTATAGGATTCTACCACTAGGGGCATCAGTGTAGTCCTATACTCGTAATTCTTAGGGTGTAGTTCTCCTTCCTATGGATGCAGGCTACCTTAAGTGACCAGTAGATGTCATCTTAGCTTCCCTTCAACCTCATTATTTCAAGAAATGGCATCTATTGTCCACCCACCATGGGTAAGGCAGGCTGCTTGGCTACCCTCTCCTGCCGTTTGGTCCTTTACACCACTGACTACTTCATTGCCCTCTTCCTGATGCTCCCACCTCAGCACAGTGAGTACCCTCTGCCACAGCAAATGTCCACTGAGCATACACGCAGGTTTCTCCTTCTACCCTGTCTCCCCAAATGGGATGTTGCTCATCTTGGGCGGTGGTTCTAAAGAAGTCTATTTGCAACCATGCCACTTGATTGCTTTAACCTGAAGCAGCTAATTTCCCCAGTCTGGATTTTCCTATCCCTCCACATCCTCCTTACCCGGGCTGGAGATGCTGAGCTCAGTCCAGGCCCTACTTGCCACTTGTCCACACCCTCCCCACCAACAGTTCAATGTCAATCACCCAAACAGTTGAAAAATTCTCACATAAATGCCCAGAGTCTATGCCCCAAGTTCACTGAACTTGTGGTGTAGGTTATGCAACGTGTCCCGGATATACTAGGCATCTTGGAGTCCTGGTTTAAGCATAGCATCAAACAACATGAGGTAGCACTGCATGGCTACAACTGCTTCAGGAAGGATCAGTTAGGGAAGTGGGGCAGAGGTGTCCTCAGGTATGTTTGGGCTGGCTTAGATGCCACTAATCTCCCCACTCCAGCCACTGGACTTCCATTGGTGGAATCACTGTTCCTCTCCCTTTTATTTATTTATTTAGTTTTTGTTTACCGGGTAAGTGCACTAGCCATAACAATGACTATTTTCAGGCACGACCTGGGAGAATACAGTACAAATAGAGCAAATCGCACAAAGCAAGACAAATTTGACATAATTAAACAATGTTGAAAACATAGTAGACAATAGAATACCAAGCAAGTAGTTTTATACAAGGTAATAACAAGTAACAGTGTAAAAGGTATGCTAGAACGCTCCTGACAACCGGCGGGTAAAGGAGTTGGAGCGCGCCTCGGGACTGACTCAGCTGCTACCCCCCCCCAGAACGCTCCCGACAACCGGCGGGTAAAGGAGTTGGAGCGCGTCTCAGGACTGACTCAGCTGCTACCCCCCCCCAGAACGCCCCGGACAAACGAGCGGGTAAAGGAGTTGGAGCGCGCCTCGACTGACTCAGCTGCTACCCCCAGAACGCCTCCGACAACCGGCGGGTAAAGGAGTTGGAGCGCGCCTGGACTGACTCAGCTGATACCCTCCCAGAATGCTCCCGACAACCGCGGTAAAGGAGTTGAGCGCGCTCGGACTGACTCAGCTGCTACCTCCCCAGAACGCCTCCCGACAACCGGGCGGGTAAAGGAGTTGGAGCGCCTCGGACTGACTCAGGTAATCAGGCTACCCACCGTGGCTCTAGACGCTTCTTTTGGACCCTTTTGGATTGGACTCCTGTGCTTTCTAGCCCCACAGCCCACTGATTGTTTGTGTGGACTCGGCTGTGGGCTGCTATCTAAAGGGTTGCTGGCTTTCCTTGTTCACCAGTTCGTCTTAGATTCTTTTGAATGTATTTTACTGCTGTACTGAATTTTGCGTCCTGTTCTGTTTGCTCTGATGCCATATCTAGTTCGTATCAGGGCTAGTATTTCTAATTGCTTCTTGCGTTAGTGGCAAACTGATGATTTAAGAGGGGTTGTTATCTGCATTTTCCTGGAGCATTTTGTATGTCTTTGTTTTTTTGTCTGTTGCACCTTTCCGGTTGCTAGCTCGTTTAGTGTTTCTTATCTTTTCTAGTACTGAGGGGAATAAGGAAAGAAATATATCAAAATATAGCAAACATAAAAAAAAAAAAAAATATTTTTTGTAAACTGCAGTGTTTTTGGGTTATACAGCTGGGTGGGGGTTTTGTTAAGGGCTTTGTTCTTGTCCTGTGCTGACTGCGCATGTCTATGATCCCTGTCCCAACCTGCCTCCCTATATTTTTTCCCGCTCCATACTAATTTGTTTTCCTTTACCTCCTTCTAGCTGCTACCCCCCAGAACGCTCCCGACAACCGGCGGGTAAAGGAGTTGGAGCGCGTCTCAGGACTGACTCAGGTAATCAGGCTTCCCACCTCGTGGCTCTCAGACGCTTCTTTTGGATCCTTTTGATTGGACTCCTGTGCTTTCTAGCCCCACAGCCCACTGATTGTTTCTGTGTGGACTCGGCTGTGGGCAGCTAGCCCCCGCCCACCCCAACCACCCCCCACCCAGGGGCGGCCTTTGCTTTATTGCCTCCAGACGCTGACGTCACGTCCTGTGCGATTACGCATCGTAATCTAAGTCCCCATTTTCCATTTGCAGCTTATACTGGGTGACCTCTGGTGGTGCCTGTCTCCTCTACTCCCTCCCCAGCTCTCCTTCATCCCTTCCTTGTACCATCACTGGTGCTTCCACTAGGCACTAAGTCCTCCTCAGCAGGGTACTGCTATTCTCCCTCCTCACCTAATATGACTACCCTCCTTGGTCAGGCTTGTTCCCTCTCCTGCTCCTCCTTATTATATTCTTGCCTCTCCTATGACTCGCTCTGCCCACAACATAGCTCTACCTGCATCCCCTGTTGCTCTCCTGCCCCCGCCCCTCCAGCCTCATACACTCACCTTTATCTCCCATACACCCCTTCATCACCTTGGCCTCCCTCCCCACCCCTGCTCACCCTCCATCACTCTTGCTAGCATTCCCCATCTACAGTTCCCTGCCTATCCCTTGTACCGCACACCCCCTTACCCCTCCCCAGTCCGGGCGAAATTTCTCCACCACTACCTCCTTCCTAGGGCGGCTCTCCTCCTTCTGCTCCTCTCTGGCAATATCCATCCTAATCCTGGGTCCCTCAATGTCTCCCTTGTAAATCTTCTGGTCTGCGACGCATCTATTAACATCTGTAGCCTCCTAAAAAAACTGGACTCCCTACATTGCTGGGTGGCTGATCATAATCCTGATGTGATTGCCTTAGTGGAAACCTGGCTGTCCAGCTCCACCTCTGATGCCCAGGTCTCTCTCCCAGGCTACTCCCTCCATCGGCTTGACAGAATCAGCAAGAGGGGTGGTGGCTGTGCCATCTATGTTTAAGACCCACTTCATAGTCTTGCCCTCCCCCACCCTTGATTTCAATGCCCAGACCCTAACCCTAAAGTTGTCTCCTGACCCTGCTAGGCCCCAATCTTCCTGACTATTGCCTACATACCGCAAAAATCAAGCCCATGCACTGGACCCCTTGTTGACTACATCTCCTCTTCCTAACCCTCTGACCAAATCCTGGTAGGTGATCTAAATATCAACTGGCTATCTCCTAAGGAGTCTACCTCCCGTGAGGCATTCTGCCATTGACCTGACTCAGCTAGTCTCACAACCCACCAGGTTAAATCCTAGCACGGGAACAAGCACTCTTCTGCATGTGGTTCTCACTAACAGGCCCAACCGCATCCACAACGTTCAAATCCTCCCAGACTGCCTTAGTGACCACTCCCCAGTTCTTTTCTTCTGGTCAACCTCCCTGCCTAAGCCCCCTGTTTTCACCACCCACCGTCGTCGGTTTAGACCCTGTGGGCTTAAAGACTTAAAACGCCACCTAGCTGGCACTGATTGGTCCCCGCTACTAAATACCCCTGATATTGACAAGGCGCTAGCCTTCTTTGTCCATACCTTTAACCTTGCCTGTGACACGTACGCCCCATTCACCCCACTTAGATCTAAATTAAGGCACACCCCCTGGATTACCCCTACCTTACGCTCACTTCTCAAGCAGCGTGACAACCTGTGGTACCTGGCCATTGAAACTGGCCGCCCTGCTGACAGACTGGCCTACGTAGCTGCCCGGAATAAATGTACGTGGGCTGTCCGCAAAGCTAAGTCAGATTATTACAACTCTACTCTTACCTCCTCCTGGGGCAACCCTAGATCCTTCTGGGATAATATCAAGCAGCTTAATGGTGGCACACGCTCACTCCCCCCTGCACATCTTAACATTGATGGGTCTTCCTGCACTGACCCTGCACTCATTGCTACTCACCTCAACAACGCCTTCACTGACCTTAGTGCAGTGCTCCCGTGCAACTTCTTCAATCCCCTTCCCCCCTTGTCTGCTCCTCTCATCCCCACCCCCCTTTCTACCTTCGCACTGTGTCCACCCATGAGGTTAGGCCCTATTTACAAAAAGCCCTAAAATGCAACTCAATCGGCAATGACTCCCTTGATACCTGTCTCCTACGCCAGGTCCTGGATCAGGTCATCTCTCCCATCACTTGCCTCTTTAATAAATCCCTCTGCCTTGGGCAATTCCCTGCCATCTAGAGGGTCGCTACTGTTACCCCTCTTCACAAAGGTGGTGACAGATCACTGCAGGTAACTCAACGACCAATCTCTATCCCCTCTCTAAAGCTTTGGAGAAAATAGTTGCCAGTCAAATCTCCCTTTACCTTACAAAATATGAGGTCCTTTGTCCTGAACAGCATGGTTTCAGAACTGGCCATAGCACCAATACTGCTCTCCTGGAGTTTGCTAACTTCCTCCATAAGTCACTTGATGCCGGCGCCCTCGCTGGTGCGGTATTTATAGACCTATCGAAAGCCTTTGATACCGTCTCTCACCCTTTACTATTAGCCACCCTTGCCAGTGTGGGCTTTGCCTCTGGTCCTGTCTCCTGGTGCGCAAGCTACTTGTACAACCGCTCCCAATGTGTGCGGGTTGGTGGTACCCTATCCTCTACCTGCCAAATTCGCTCTGGTGTTCCCCAGGGCTCTATTCTTGGGCCTTTACTCTTCTCTCTCTTTCTCAACAACCTGCCCAAAGCTTGCGCTGGTAAAATTCTTCTCTCGCAGATGGCTGTGCTCTTTGCCTCTGCATGTAACCCCTGCCTTACTCCAAAACTCCCTACAGTGCGCCTTTCACCTCAGCTGAAAGCTGGTTCTCTGACCACCGTCTTGTCATCAACCTGAAGAAAACTAAATCTATGCTTTTGCCCACCCCAAAATAAGTCTAGTAACTCCTCTCTGTTCTCTCCGCAAGATCACCCTTGGAACTTGTGCATTCTTATAAATACCTTGGCTTAATCTTGACTCTTCCTCTCCTTTCATAACCATATCTCTGCACTGACCTCAGCCTCAATGCTCGGCTTGGTATCCTCTACCGGCACAAAATGCCTCCCCACTAACTCTCTTAGCTTGGCAGTCACCTCTCTGTGCTTTTGCTAGTTGACTATGGCCTCCCTGTTTATGGCGCAGCGACCCGACAGCCCTTCAAAGGTTTGTCTTACGCTAACAAAGCTTAGACTTATCATCAGTGCCTAGACTCACCCATACTTGTCAATTGTATCCTTGGCTTCCCTACTCAACCTCAATGAGCTGGCCCTGTTCTTAACCTGCCAGTTACTCAAAGCTCCTCCATGGTCTATCCCCACCTGGCCTTGCCAACTCTATTCATCGCTCCAACCCCACTGTCCACACCGTGCTTCCAGCAAAACTGCACTAGTCATCCCTAGGGTACGGACCTCCCAGGGCCAAAGGCGTTCTTCTATAGAACCCCTCCTGTACAACTCCCTACCTGCTGGTATCTCAAATGCCCCTCACTCACCAGCTTCAAAACTATCTAAAACCACTTGCTCGTCTCACACCTGCCACTGCCCCTGACCCCCGCTGTCTGCTCACAGATAAAAAAAAAAAAAAAATGTCTAAACTGACAATGGTGTTTTGTTACTCATTCGCCTGCAATTGTGACATTTGCCTATTGTTAATTTCTGTTGCTGACTGTCTCACCTCTGCCTGCTACTTGCCTTGTCTTTTTTACTGTACATTATTTTGGATTACCTCATGTATGTATGTTGTGTCTGCCTTCGACGAGGTACCTTTGTAAATGAGCCTCTGGCTCAAAGGTTTTTAAACTGATGTTATAATAAATAAATAAATAAATAAGAACAGAGTATACAAAGGCATTTAAAGTAACCAGGGCTAATAACATATTGTCTGACTTGTGAAAACAAGGTAAGATGGTAATAATAAGGTAATTATGAGGAATTATATAGGGTGGTGAGAGGTGGAAAGGGAGGTAGAAGTGTGAGGCCAGAGTAGAAAATTTAGGAATAGGTAGGCGAGAGGGATGAAAAAATGGGAAGTGCTATACTACTTGATGTGCTCAAATAGGAATGCCAAGAGGGGAGAGGCTAGGAAGGAGGAAGAGGTTGGGGGGGTTTGAAGCAAACACATCTGTGGGTAGTGGCTAGATGATTCCGTAACCCTTTCTTAAAGGAGGAGGAGTGGGTTGAGGATTGGCGTAGGGCTAGCAGGAGGGAGTTCCAGAAATGGGGGGCATGACAAGCAAAAGCCGTAGCACCTTTGGAGGAATTATGTCTGGGGATGAAGACAGGCGCATTATCAGCAGACCGCAAACCATAGCTAGGAGCCAGATTCTGAAAGAGACCTGCCAGGGGTTTGGGTATTTGTAATCAGACAATATTGTCAATGATGGAGCCATAAGCATAAAGCCTTAGCTCCAAAGAAGGAAGCCATCCCAGATCTGAATAAAGGAGACAGTGGTGTTTCAGTCGATGAGAGGAGGATGCATATCGACAGATGTTGTTGTTGTATGTGACATCTCATTTTCGGAGGCTAGATTTGGACACAGAGGTATAGGTGGCAACACCATAAGTGAGTGAGGGAAGGAGTAGGCCATAAGCAATGGCAAGCTGAGCAGAAGGGCGGTTCAGTAGGCTATACCAATTTTGGCATTAACAAGCTTGCAGGTCTGTTGGATGTGCAGATCTAAGTTTAGTGATGGATCTGGTGCGATGCCCAGATATTTAAATAAGTTCACCACCCCAAGAGTTGAATCATTGGAGGAGGAGGAGACTTTAAATTTAGGTTGGGAGAGTCTGAGTTTGGCATTATAAAAAAATATCATAGATTGGGTTTTGGATTCATTTAAGACAAGTTTATGGCTAGACAGCCATAGATGGATTTGCTGAAAGTCAAGACAGAGATTATGATTGCTGACATCAATGCTGTTATCACTAGTGTAGAGAACAATGTCGTCTGCATATAGAAGGGAAGTGGTCCTATGGAGGTTAGAGGTGATGTTATTTTTTTTTATCATAGAATATTTTTTATTGTTTTTGTCAATTCTGTTATCATACAATACTTTACACATTATATTCCAAACAGGAAAACTACTGCTACATTAAGACACTACAATACTATTTGCACATATGGGTATACTTCACAAAAGAAAAGATATCTTGGGTTCAGAGCTATACAATATGACTGGTACCTTAACCATTTCCTAACCGTGTATCTGTCTAAAATGAACTGCTCAACTTAATAGTTCACCTTCTCTCACATAAAGCTTATACTCACACATAGGTCATATAGACGCATTATCCTCAGTGACCAGTTTTCCATCTACACTTAAAGGCCGGTCACGTAACTAAAGTCAGGAATAATGAAGGGAAGAAAAGGAAGATAGAATGAGTTGAGCCTCAGCATAGCAGCAGCCAATAACTCATAAGAGTGTGTACAAAGAAGTCAGGTCTTGGTGCTTGTACTTCAGGTTACATGAATGGGGGCTGTCATTCTGACAGTAGTCAAAATGGGTGGATTCCCGGGACAAGGGGGGGGGGACTCGGCACAATGCAGAGTTAAGATAGGCCTCCCATTTGGAAAAGTACGTGGACAGCCGCCCGCTAGTGGCATAAGTGAGCCTTTCAAAAGTGGCCAGTCTAGCTATGGCTGAGTGCCATAGAGAAATAGGCGGGGGTAGAGGTTGTTGCCAGTGTCTCAGGAGAAGCCGCTTGGCCTCCAGCAAAACTACCAGGATCCAATTCTGATGCTGTGGTCTTAGGTGCTCTAGTGGCACCTGATCTCCCAGCAGCAGCATAGGATGCAAAAGGTCTATGGGCTGTCCCAGTACCCCAGAGCAGTCCATTGCTACTGCAGCCCAGAAGAGAACTAAGGCTTGCATTGCCATAGAAGATGCAGAGTGTCAGCAGGACTGTACTCACATCTCCAGCATCGTGCATGCGGAAGGGTCCCCCATTTGAATAAGACAGCTGGTGTTCTATACCATCTAAGGAGTATCTTGAGCTGAATCAACTGGCTCTTAAAGTCTTTATAGGTAGAGTGCACCACGTGCAGACATCGGGACCAGACCTCAGGACCAATATGACTCCCTATATCCAAGCTCCACGCCATTCTGCATGTCACCGTATGATCCGGTTGTGCCTCACACCATGTGTTGTAGAAACTGCCCGCTAAACCTCAAAAGGAAGGCTTTTGATGTAGTGAGGATAACCAGAGCCATCTTGATTCCCCTTTAGTAGTGCAGTCAATAGCCTGCACTGCATTACGAAGTTGCAGAAACTTCCAGAAGTCCTGCGACTTTAACGAGTAATGTGTTTGGAGTTGTTCAAATGACATGAGTGTTGGTATTTGGTAGATAGAGATCTTGCACAGTGCGGATCCCCTTCTCTTCCCATGAAGACCAAGTCAGAGGTTTATTGTCCACCATAATAAGCCAGTTATGCCAGAGGTCTAGATACCTAAAGGGTATCATGGTCCCTTGATTCATTGTCTTGGCTGCCTTCATAAGGCGAAACCAGGCTCTCCTAGTAGCGTCCATAACTGGGGTTAGCTTGTCTGAGGATGTAACGATATTAGTTAAAAGTAGGCTGAGGGGAGTGGGTTGAAAGATTTGCCTTTCAAATTGTATCCATGGCGGTGGAGTAAGGGAGGTTGGAACAAACCATTTGACCACTTGGGCAGCTAAAAAAGACCAGTAGTAGCCCCGAAGCCAGGGAAGCCCTAAGCCCCCCTCGTGACCAGTGTGCTCGTAATGTATGTACACCCCACCTTGGCTTTCTCCTTTCCCACAGGAAGCATGAAATTCGTTTATCTAATGTTTGAAATACTTTGTCTGACAAAATTATGGGAAGGTTATTCAGCAAGTACGCTACACTGGGCAGCAGGAGCATGCAAAGTGCTACAACTTTCCCTGGGAGGGAAAGATTCAGTCGTTGCCAACGTGCTGTTTCAATTGTCAGCTGTGTGAGTAACGGGGTAAAATTCCTAGATTCTATCTGCCCCCAGACAAAGGGAATGTGAATACCCAAGTACAGTAAATTGTTAGGAGCCCAAGAGGTGATGTTATTGATGAAAATTGAGAAGAGCAGTGGCCCAAGGATGGACCCTTGAGGCACCCCAATATTAATGGTGGCCTTGTCCGAGAGGGTGGAGTTGTATTTCATGGTTTGAGCTCTGTCAAATAGGTAGCTGCCAAACCACCTTACAACATACTGAGAGAATCCTAGTGATGTAAGGGAGGCAAGGAGGATGGAGTGATCAACAAGGTCAAATGCCTTGGTCATATCAATGAAAATGGACCCAGTGAGAAGGCCAGAGTCCATAGCCACTACAGTATCAGACATCAATTTAAGAAGGGCGGTAGTAGTGCTGTGGCCCTTGCGAAAGTCATGCTGGGCAAAGGTAAGAAGGTCATATTTCAGGAGGAAATCAATTGTTTGGGTGGATACAAGTTTCTCCAGTATTTTATTAAGAACTGATAAGATAGCTAGGGCCTGTAATTTGAGAGATCATTATGATCAACTTTTTTAAAAACGGGAAATCATTGCAGCCTTTCATATCTCAGGGACATAGCATTGTGACAGGGATAGCATGAACATTTTTGCCAGGAAAGCAGCAATGTAGGGGGCAGATAGCTTTAGGAGCTTGGGGTCAAGGTTGTCTGAGTCAGCTGCAGGTGGTCAGAGATTTTGTTCAATAAACCGAGCACCTCACACCTGGAGACCGCCTTGAAAAAGAAATGGGGACCACTGACAGTAGATGAGGAAGATGTATTCGACTGGTCAGGGAAGAAGGAGGTGTAATTAGATAGGTCAGAGAATTGATCATTGAAGAAACTGGTGATGGTACGGGGATTATTGCAGTGAACACCATTCAGGAACATGTCATTGGGGGTGGATGCAGGATTCAATCCAAGAAAGAATTTAATATGGGACCAGAATTTTTTTGAGTCACCATAGGAGTTGGTTAACAGATCTTTGCAGTAAGAACTTTTAGCCTTTTTGATGTCCTTTTTGCATGAGTTGCGTAGGACACTGTAGGTATTAAGGTCAGAGGATAGCCCCGAGCTTTTGAAATGATGCCAGCTTTTATCTCTATGTTTTAGTTTAGCAAGTAGGTCAGATTTTAGCTAGCGGGTGTGCCTATTTTTCACCCTTCGAGTTACTAGTTTGCAATGCTTATCCTGAAGCACTAGGAAGTGTGTCATGAAAAGATTGAGGGAAATCGGAGCATCATTAGATATTAGAAGTGAGGACCAATCGGTTGCAGCAATGTCATGAAGGAAAAGGTCTGAGTCAAAGTTAGCCTAGTTGCGGAAAGTAATGAGACAAGGTTTTGAAGGAATGGGCTTGCTTTTTCCCCAGATACAGAAAGTAGGGGAGTGGTCAGTGATGGCATCGGGTAGTACGCCAGAGGCACTAATGTTTTCAGGGTGGTTGGTCATAATCCAGTCCAGTAGTGTACTTGAGTTAGAGTGTGGTGTTGTCCTCGTGGGATCACATATAAGTTAGTGCAGGTTGAAACTCTGCAACCTGGTCAGTAATGTTGACTGGGTGTTCCCCAACCAATTAATGTTAAGGTCCTCTAATATCAGAACTTCATATTTCCCAGCAAGGCAAGAGATTTGATCCAGCAACTCATCCAGACCTTTCTGACTGTTGGATGGTGGGTTATAGGCACATGCAATATGCAGTTTTTTGGTACCTAGGGTAAGTAGAGTATGAAGTACCTCGCAGTGGGTTAGGGGAGGTGATTTGATGGCTGAGAGATGTAGATAGTCTTTAAAGTAGACAGCAGTACCACCCCCTCTCTTGGATGCAGATCTATCGAGTCTAAGGAGGTTATAGGAAGGAAGGGAGCAGAGAGTCAGGAGTGGAAGGATTTAGCCAGGTTTCAGTCAGGCATATAATGTCGGGCTTAATAGAGGGAGGTCCAGGATTCTAGATCAGTAAGATTGTGAGTGAGACTCCTGATATTATGGTGCATAACAACCAGACCTTTAGCACTGCTAATCAAATCAGGTATAGCATATGCAGTACCTGGATTTATTTGAACATCCCCCCGAGAGCAGGATGGCAAGTAGGAGAAGATACCAGAGCTTGTGGCACAGGAAGGGACATGGGTTTCATGTACTCAGGTGACACATTTTGTGGGCATAGATAGTTAGGTGGAGCCAGGTTCTGCTTAGTAGTAATGGGGAGGGGTCACAGAGGGGGTATGAAGTAGTAACAGATTGGAAAATAAATAATCATTTGGCAGGAACTTGAGGATCATAAAAACAGGTTGAGATAAAGATAGCATGTAAAGGTGGAGTAGTGGCAGAGAGGAAGCAAGGATGAATAGCAACATATGTTGGTCCATTTTAAGTAGGGACTGAGGAATTGCCAAAGGAAGTAGTAGAAATTTGGAGGCAGAAAGTGGGCCAAGGAGGAGGAGCATGGGGTGCTGAGGAGGAATGGCTAAAAGTGTAATTAATGGAGGCCTGGGAGGGAGTGGGGGGGAGAAAATACAGTACCTCAGTGAAGATCTGAGGAAGGCACCAGGAAGGCAACCTTGGAGGCTTTGTTTCGGTCGGTCTGGAGGTGGCTGGTGCGGCGGCCATGAAGCTCCGCCTCGTGGAGTGGGGCGCTGCTCGGGCACTGCAATCCTTGGGGGCAAGAGGAGACAGCAGATTAAATAGGGATTTTAAACAAAAGACCTCGGGCAGGGGCTGGTGGCAGACCATCACCAGGGGGTGGGGGTGATCAGAAAAGACAAAAGGCCTGAGCTAAAAGTAGACAAGGGAGAGGTTAGAAAGGATAAATTTTGAGAGGGTGTAAATTGCCTTGAGGAGACCAGGAGCAGGGAGGGGATAGGGAAGGGGCCAGCAGTGACTCTTGCTAAATTAATCAGGCAAAGGATGTTACGAGAAGGGGATGGGGGGGTCTGGTGGTGGTGCTAAGAGTGAGTTAGAGTCAGGGAGTGAGCAAGAGTAAAGGTAGGCAGTAAGATTATAAAGAGAAAAAAAAAGATCTGAAATGAAATCAGTGGAAAGGCAGGCGAAAGAGACAAGTTGCGCAGAAACAGGCTAGCAGTTCAAATGATGCACTACAATTGAGTCAGTTATTACTATAGAGTTAACTTTACACCGTAAGGCAATATCAACACAGTGCATAAAAATAAACATATCAGCAAGGATTACAGTTCAAAAATTAAAGGCAGCCGTAACAGCGAGTGCCTAAAACTGCAGTTTGGAAGCATGAAAAGGCGCTCCAATCAGCAGATAGTTACAGGGCTGGCGGACCAATCGGATGGGAGAAGTCAAGGTGCCGCATCAATCAGCAGTTAGCAGACAAGGAGTAGGACAGTGGTTTGTACCTCAGTGAAGATCCAAGAAAGGGCACCAGGAGGGCTGCCTTGGAGGCTTTGTTTCAGTCGTTCTGGTGGCGGCTGGTGCGGCAGCTGTGAAGCTCTGCCTCGAGGAGTGAGGCGCGGCTCAGGTGCTGCAATCCTCAGTGAAGATCCGAGTAAGGGCACCAGGAGGGTGGCCTTGGAGGCATTGTTTCGGTCGGTCTGGCGGTGGCCGGTGCTGCGGCCGTGAAGCTCCACTTCGTGGAGTGGGGCACCACTCGGGCACTGCAATCCTCAGTGAAGATCTGAGGAAGGGCACCAGGAGGGTGGCCTTGGAGGCTTTGTTTCAGTCGGTCTGGTGGTGGCTGGTACTGTGGCCGTGAAGCTCCACCTCGTGGAGTGGGGTGCCACTCAGGTGCTGCAATCCTCAGTGAAGATCTGAGGAAGGGCACCAGGAGGGCGGCCTTGGAAGCTTTATTTCAGTCGGTCTGGCAGTGGCCAGTGCGGTGGCCATGAAGCTCTGCTTCGTGGAGTGGGGCGCTGCTCGGGCGCTGTGGGTTCTGTCAAAAAACTAATAGTGGGCTGCAGCTACCTGCTCCCCAAAGAGGCTTCTGCTAGCCTCCCCCTTTCATGACCTCTCTTGCCAATATCCCTCATCCAAGAGCTCATATTCTGTGGTGACTTTAACTTGGACTGGCTGAACCCCAGTATTGACAAGCCACATGCCACTCTTGCGAATTATAACCTCACTCAACTTGTCATTGCCCCCACAAGAATGAACACAAAATCGTGTAAACACACCTTACTTGATTGAATGGTCACTAACTGTGCCCCCAAGGTGAAATCCCTGGGTGTTCTTTTTGACTACATCAGTGATCACTCCCATACCTTCTGTATATGGTGAAATAACTTCCCCAATCCTCCACCCAAGGTCATGCTAGTCCGGGATATATCCCGACTTGATCTCAGGGCCTTTGTCACCTCAATCTCGGATGCCAGCTGAAAGCCTATAAACACTCTTCCAGATATCAACCAGGCCCTTAACTTCTTTGTGACCACCCTTACCAATATAACTGACCATCATGCCCTTCTGCAAAAGTGCAGATCTAAAGGGCTGAAAGCCCCCTGGCTCTCAATGAAGTTAAGGAAGCTCATGACTGCATGTGATAGGGTGTGGACAACCTTCAAATGCAATGGACAACCTCCTGACTGGCAAGCATATAGGCAACTCAGAAACAAGTATAAAAATTCACTGCCCTGAAGCCCTGAAGTGGCTCTCCAAACTGGGCACCTCTACATCCCCAAAGAATTTTGGCGGCAAGTGAACTCCCTCATTAAAGTCAAGTCCTCTGAGGCTCCCAACTCCCTCAATGCCCAAGACACCATCCTCTCTGACCCCCCCCCCAAATATATCAGCTAGATTTAATGAGTTCTTTACTGACCTGCATAGTTACACAGAGCACTTTACCAACCCCCCCATCCCCTCTCCTCTCCATCCCCTCCGGTTAGCATTGGTGCTTGCCCAGCCTTCCACCTTAAACTTGTCACCCTCAAAGAAGTATGACGACTTCTCACTAACCTGAAACCAGATAGCTCCCTGGGTCATGATACCTTTGAACCCAAGTTCCTAAAATCAGGGGCTGCAGCTCTTGCCCGTCCAGTTCGCGACCTGTTTTACCGGTCCTTCCTCTCAGAGTCCATCCCTGATAAATGGAAGTTAGCCATGGTTGTCCCCATTCATAATGGAGGACCCAACACAGCTGTCAAAAATTATAGACCCATTTCTATCCTCTGTTCTCTGGCTAAAATCCAGGAGCGAATACTCTACAACCACTTACAGGACTACCTGAATCTCGACCACCTCCTCCTCCCACTTTTTCAGCATGGGTTCATAAAAAACCATAGTACCCTCACAGCCTTAATAAAAGTTTCTTCCAACCTGTTCCATGCAATGGACCAAGTCCATGCCACCAGTGCTATCTTCGTCAATTTGACAAAGGTGTTTAATTTGGTTAATCACAATCTCCTGCTATAGAAGTTACACTCTCTTGGCCTTGACTCTAGTGCTTTAACCTGGCTCCAAAATTGCCTTACAAGCCACATTCAAAGGGTCAAGTGATCCGGGTGTCTCTCAGACCTCAGACCAATAACCCACAGTGTGCCCGAGGGCTCCATTTTGGGCCCATTATTATTCTCTCTATTTACTAATGAACTACCAAATAACTATGGCAGGGCCACTGTGCACCTCTGTATGGATGATGTCATTGTCTGCCGGTCCTCTTCAGACTTTAGCTGGCTCAAAAGCATGCATGCGTCAGACTTCCGATCTCTTGAGGGCTGGTTCCTTTATAACCAACTTGTCCTCAACACTAAAAAAAAACAACTGCATGCTGTTCTCCAACCCCATCTCCACAATTCATCCCTACCACCCTCGTGTGATACTCTCCTATAATGGTGACACCCTTAAATCCGTCCAATCCTTTAAATATCTTGGCGTCACCTTAGACACCTCTCTTTCCCTGGGCACCTATGTCACCCTCCTAACTAAAGTGCTAAACCAGAAGCTGGGCCTTCTATACTGCCTCCATCCCCTCCTCTTTTCAGCTTCTTGCCATAAGATCGCTGCCACCACCCTTCTCCCCTCCTTATATATGGCGCCCCCTACTACTTTCTACAAACACAACCATTCTCTCTCACCTTCAACAGGCTTATCACTGGGTGGGACAGTTTGCTTTAGGGGTCAACGCCCATCACCACCACTGTGACATCCTCTTTTCCCTTGGCTGGCTCTCATATGAATCAAAACTCCAATATGCCACCTTGAGTCTAATGTTTAAACTGGTCTACTGTTACACCCCCCAACCCCCTTGGGGAACTTATCCAGCTCTGGCACCCCCGCATGCTCTATGGTCTGCCTCCCTCCCTTCCCCTTCTTGTTATGCACAAACCCCGATTAACTGTGGGCAGGAGATCATTTGCCTTTGTGCGGTGTCTTGCTGGAACTACCTACCACATTCTACTTTGTCCTGCTCCTCGCTCCCTCAATTCCAATCTTCCCTATTACTCCATCTCTATGCCTCTTCACTATGTTCCTGCTTCAGACAACTGCATGCTAAACATGTGTTGATATTCACACTGTCTGAACTTCCTATGTACATGTACATGTATATGTATATGTATATTTAATGTGTAAATGTAACTGTAAATGATTTAATTACAATTGTAAATGATGTAAGTGTAACCACTGTACCTGCCTTATCATTGTCATAGTACTGCTTTACCTGGATTGGCCCTGAAAAAGGGCCTGTACTGTCTCAGTGGGCTTACCTGGTTGCCAAAATTCAAATAAATAAATAATAAATAAATAATTTCTGAGCATATATTTTTTCTCTAGTTTATCAATTTGTTTGCCAGTTGTGGAGGTTTATTTTGCCTTATTATTTTATAAACCTAGTTTGTCTGGATTAATTTTTGCCTTTCTTCAAGTGGGAGTTATCCCAAGTTTGTGTACATTGTGCAATGATGTGTGTCTAAGTCACATAATGCAGATCTGGCTAGTTTTTTTATAAACAGTAATAACTTTGCTTAAAACAGTTTTGTTAGCATGGCCATATGTACTGTATGGCTGTCATAATCAACTGCAGGTCATAGTAAATGACCTGCAATTGTTATACACATGCCTTTTGGGATACAAAATAACTGCACACCTCAGAGCCCCAAGGTGACAATTTAGTTTTTTTATTTAGATAGTTTACATGAAAATCAAATTTCAAGTGCTGGTGTATCCACAGAACCAAATACTTAATTTCCGATACAAGTGTTAACATTTCACCTTTGTCAGTCACTATTTCCAATTTAGGCCCTACAGTTCTTTTATTTTGTTAAGGTGAAATAAAAGCAACGACTTGAATTTTTAGTGTTTGAAACCACTACTTCATTTTAATGAAATCTGTCTGTATTTTTCTTCTACCTCATGAGAATCTATACCTGATGGCACCAAAACAGTGTCATCAATGTACAGGCAGATATCCAAATTCATAATTTGATCTGGCAAATTGTTTAAGTATATCAGAAAGGGAAATGGACCTAATACTGAGCCTTGTGGCACCCCTCAGGTCACTTCTGTTCGTTTTGATTGAACTCCTCCTACTATATCCCTCTGGACACTCCCTGTTAAATATGACCTAAACCAATGACACACTTCCTCTAATGTCTAAATAGCTGACTGCTTTAAACTGATGTTACCCCTGAACAGTGATGAAATGTTCACAGTTATGATGTTTGTTTATTTTTGTAAACCAGGTAAGTCCACTGAGTACAAATACCTGTTTTCAGGGATGACCCAGGTGCATAGCAGAATATGTATACATACAAAGTTTACATAGCATTAACTAAGTTAAAATAATAAGTATCAATCATTCCTTAAAACGTGCATTTACAAGTATCCAGCAAATACATTTTCATAGCATTTTTAAAACAAGCTATTGTCTTGGCTTTTCTAATTTGTAGGGGGAAGACATTCCATACTTTAGCATCAGTATACAAAAATGAAATCTGGTTCCAGTTGGTTTTGTGCCTAGGTACTACAAGGTTCTGATTAGTGTTGGTCTGGTGATACCATCTCCTGTTTCAATTTGAACTAACAGTTTAAGACTCTTTGAAACAGTAGCATTTAATACATTCCAAAGCAGCATTGTCTGAGAGTACTGAAATCTTTTACCAAAGGGAAGCCATTGAAGCCAATTATATAAAATACATTGATGCGTATTTCTATCAGTTTTTAAGCAAATTGACAGATATGATTTATGAGTCTATGTACTCTCAACAATGTAGAGGAATTAGCTGTAGTTAACATTTTACACCAGGTATGATTTGGCTACGGGTAACAGTGAGGACTCAAAGATGTTATCTCTACAGTGATGGTACCCAGTTAGATTAGCACTACAGTAATAGTGCCAGACAAGAGAGCACTAGTCCGTATAGTGCTACCATGGACAGTGAGTGGGGATACACAGCACTTGCTATATGTGCTCCCCTGGTTGCTCTCCATGGTGCAGCCACAGGACAAAGGCAGCAGAATACTGGGGGCTGGCTGAGCTGCTCCTGTGGTGTGGAGGGCTGGGTCATGGAGACCAGGGTTCTAATCCTGGTCTCCCTGGATTTTACTCTCTTGGGACTTTTTTTTTTTTTTACAAGGGTCCATGGAAACAGTATTCCATGGCCCCATAAATTTTCTCTTGCCCTATGATCCGCTCCCCCTGGAGTTAAGATCTTGTAGTATGGGGGGTAGGGGGCTGAGACCCCTGTGTTGGGAGGTGCAAGGGGTAAAGCCCCCCTCAAAAATACAAGTGACAGCATTTTTGCTGCATGCTTTTTGCTGATGGCATTGTGGTCAGCTATGGTCTGACCCAGTGCCAGTGATCCAGGTATAAACAGCAAGTCTCGTATTAACTGTCTTAAGTACCCAATCAATATGTAACACTTAAGTAAGTGTGCCATCTAATGTAAACCCCACATATTTAGAAGAACTAATATTTTCAAAACAGCTATTATCCAGAGTGTGAATTGCTATTTGTGAGACTTTTTGCTTATAAGTGCAAGGGCTTGCATAAAGCACTGTTTTTGTTTATTTAGTGTTCAGGATGAGACAATTATCTTTAATCTAGATTTGGAAAGAAATAAAATATTTCTTGAAACGTTCTATCGCCTTAGCAACATTTTTAAGCTGCAGCATTTATTACAGCATCATCGTGTATAATAACACAAAGGACTTTATGCATGTATCTGGCAGATCATTAGTAAAGAGAGTGAATAGCATGGGGCCCAGGACTGAGCCCTTTGGTACTCTGATACAGTCATTCTATATGTGGAGAACATAGCTCATACCTTTGTTCTGTACTCTCATCTTTCCAGGTTGCTTGAAACCAATTCAGGACAGGTTCAGACAGCTACATGACTCTCAATTTAGTGAGCAATAACTTATGATTAACTTAATCCAATGTTTTAGAAAATCAACAAATACTGAAGCGACAGAAAAATTAGAATCAATGGAAGTACACAAATAATCAGTAAAAGTCAATATAGCCATATTGGTGCTATAGTGCTGTCTGATCCTATGATGTTGGGGAGTCAGAAGATTGCATTCGCTGAAATAATCCCACAGTAGATCATACTGCATATTACTCTTTTGAACAGCTTAGACAAATGAGAGACCAATGCAATAGGCCTAAAATTTTCTACAGACATCCTAGATCGTTGTTTATGGACTGAGATGATGTTATCCCTTTTCCTTAAGGCTGGCATTGTGTCAGTGCAAAGGGACAAATCAATATTTTTTGACAGAGAGAGGGCATATTATCCTTTGGTAAGTTAACAATACCCATGCCAATTTTTATATGGCCCAGTCCTGATACTATAGTTCAGTTTTTGTAAATATTTCAATGTGGAATTTATTGAATTTAAAAAAAATTAAAACTAGGGACAATTTTAATTGGATTTTCCAAATTTGACAAATGATGAGGCTTATAGTCTGGTAAATCATTTAATAGATGTTCATACTCACAAACTTAGCTATTAAAACTGTTCCTGCCAAATCCAAGAGACCAGCTGATTTTTCATAATTGTGGAAAAAGGTGTTGAAGGTCCTAAAGAGGTCGATGAACTCAGCACCAGTCAGAAAGCCATTTTACATAACCAATAATATATCATTATAAAAGGGGTCTTGAAAATCTTGTAACCTCATTGTCAAAATATGTTACATGACTATGTGTAAATCCTGCAACAGACAATTGGTACAGATCTCAGTAATCAACTGAGCCTAATTCATTTTCATTTTTAATACAGATTAATTTTATAATTGCAATAATGCACATCAGCACATGTGCAGTAGATTGATTTATTCACTTCTTGTGTGGTTAAAGTCACTCAGCTGCACCTCGTGACACACCATACAAGGCAAGTGTAAATCCCACAACAACACATGCCATGTCATGCATTACTGCCTAATTAGTAACTCTAGTAATAGTGCTGAGCTAGCTCTAAATAGTGACTGGTACTTACAGATGACTTCATTTGTGTGTAAATATGAATTATAATTGATGTGTGGCCAACATCTCAAGGATTTTCTACAGTGCTGGCAACAGACATATTGGCTGATAATTACTAAATTACTCTCTCTGGCCAGACGTAAATACTGGAACCATTAATGTTTTTTTCTCCAGCCGCATGGGAATTCATCTGAAGCCATTGACAAATTAAACAGAACAGTAAATAGTCCTCAGATTATTGGGTCAGCATATGTTAATAGTTTCTTGCTTAATCCATCTATACCCCAGGCCTTGTCAGTCACACCATAATACCAATTATTTGTGAAGTACGTCTTTTTCTAACATTTTACAACATTTTAACATGTTAGGCATTTGCTTATCATCAGCAGAGCCAACTATTTTAAAATCCCCAACATGCATGGCTTGCCCAATTTTACTCATTTAGGTAAAATATTTGTTAAACTGATTTGCCAAAATGTTTGGGTTAGTTACCCTACTGCCATCCAGTATAAATGATTTAAGTAGCCCAGTATAGGAACAGTCTTCTAATATGCTCAGTGTTTTCCAAAAAGATAAAGGGTTTTGTACCAAAGTATAATCCAGTGTATTTTAAAACAAATTCTAGCAAGAGCCAAGACAGCTGCAAAATAATGGTATTGTGGGGAATGAGAAATGTGTAAACTAGCAATTTTTGCACTAACCTCTAAGCCACCTAACTGCACTTTCTAATTGATGTCACACACACACACACACACACACACACACACACTGATTAATACATAAACACATATATGCATACATATTAAAATGTAACATAGCAGTGCACTGTCTACACACATGTTTACAGATTTTAAATAATGACACTGAGGGACTGCTTTCTTCTTTTCAGGCTCTGAGGGACATCAGAGGGTGGAGGGTTGCCATAAGACACCTCATTTAAATCAGCAATGACATGCATAAGTCTGAAACTGTTCTAAATACTGGGGAAATGCAGACTAGCAATTTCGAACTAACCACTGAGCCACCTAACTGCACTTTCTAATTGTTGTGATATACGCAGACTAATATATGTACACATATATGCATATATATTCCAGTATAACATAGTAGTGTATTTTCTACACATATTTTTACAGACTAAAAAAAGACATCGAGGGACCGTCTTCTTCTTTTCAGGCTCTGAGGGACATCGGAGGCTGGGGTTGCCACTAGACACCTCATTTAAATCAGCAATTACATGCATACACCTGAAACGTACCTAGATAGTGGGAGAATGTAGACTAAGAATTTTTGGACTAAGTACTGAACCACCTAACTGCACTTTCTAATTATTGTGATACACACACACACACACACACACACACTGACTAATACATGTACACATATATGCATATATGTTCCAGTATAGCATAGCATAGCAATGCAGTGTCTACATACACAGAGCATTGCCACACATACACTATTACACATACATTGCCTTATATTGCATTTACTTACTTATACTTCTAACCATAACTTTTACTGTATTTATGATAAGCACTGTGTTTTGCATTAACTCATTGTACTAATCTACAGCATGACTGGGTAACTAAGGTAGAGGACCAGGGAGGTGCGGTGGATGTGGCCTATCTGGACTTTATTGGGGACAATGCAGAGGGACTGGAGGGAGCTACACCTCCTTGCAGATGATACTAAGCTATGCAATAGGGTGGACATGCCAGGGGGTTGAAAGAATGAAGACCTTAAAAACTGGAGACATGGTCTGAAGAAAGCAGCTGGGATTCAATGCAAACTGCAAGATCAGTGCAGATGTGATAATAAAATAAGTTTTGTGTAGACTGTGTCTTGATGGTAATAGGAAAGAAATACATAGCAGAGTTGCAATTAGATGGTATTAATGGGAGAGAGAAAACCATATAGATCAGATATTTCATTTTCAGTGAAACACAAATTTATAAACAGAACATGTTTAAATACTGCAAGCTTAAATATTTACAAATAATATTGACACAAGAACACATAGTTACACACAGAAACATGTTTACACAGTACCAGTATTGAAAATGCAATTGCAGCGTGTCTTTCAGTTTCTGTAGTCTTCAGTAAGGCATTGGACGTTTTATGATCTTGTACTATATATCTGCATAGCATTCCTTTTGTGGCTTTTGACCTTAACACTGCTACATCTTATCTGTAGTGCTGTGCTTCCCAGCTAATTATTTTCCTAAAACAGTGGCATTCATGTATAGAATGAAACTGTTTTCTTGTTGTTGTTTGTTGTTTTTTTTTTTCAGAAAACCCATTATGAAACCACGTGAAATCACCTATTTTGTGCATCTCAGTACAACATGGGTAAGAGGAAAAGTTAGAAAGAGAGGGCAATATCACTCTCAATTACAGTTGAAAGGCTGATTAAGATGACATGTTTATGAGCTATGAATCTTTCTTGAAAGGTAGTTCTACCCACAATGAACAAAATAGTGCTTTCAAGACTGCTCAGCTCAAATGAACACAACAAACTGCTTACTTCAATTAGCACAGTGATTCTACAAAACCTCCAATTTTATCTAGTCCATTGGGTATCTATTTCTATTGTTATAGCAAGATGTCTGTAGGGCTATGCCCACTGCAGCCTTAAAAATAAGACTTTGCAGATCTGATTTCACCAAGATATTTATTATTGTCTACTCTATACTTATTCTATGTCTCCCTGATATTTAATGATTTGGCATCGCTTCAGACCCTGTCCCCTTTCTTCTGTAATTTGTACAGTGTTCTAAGAATATACAGTATCAGGGTGCATTGTCATGTCTGACTCTCCTACTATTTAATGGAGTATGTTTATTACAAACAGAAATAAATTCATCCTGAAAATAAGACCAGGTTTCTTGTGCAGTTGGAATCAGGTTAATCATTTTGCAAAAAAAAAAAATTCTCCTTAAAAGAGTACCACAAGGGGCTCTGTAAATTGTTTCTTTTGCTCCACTATGATCCTGGTGTAAATCCCATCTACCTCTTGAGATTTACTTCACTTGGTCTTTGCCAAGTTTGCAGCAACCAGTGTGACAGTGATATCTGTAGGCTGCATCATGGCTACCCTTAATGCTATGGGCCCTTCCAATGAGTACCCTACCTCCCTCAGATGCTTTCTGATTTACTCAAAAGCAAATGATTAATTCAGAGTCTCAGCAATTACACCTGGTTCTCTCACAGGCCCCCCTTCCCTTATTTTTAGGTGTCCAATTCCTTCCTTCACCTTTCTCCTTCTATTTATTTAACAGAAGAAGGCATTGGTGTTCTTCCTGATCCTCCTTAACTTTTCTAATTCTAGTCTTGTAGTCCATCGGTGCTGCTCAGTACTCCTCTCTGTCCTGTAGGCAACCTGTCTCTTTTCAACATTCATATACTATTTTGTCCAGGAGCAGCTACCTTAGGTACCTGTTGTGGCATGGGGGGGCACACTGTTGCCATTTTCCACTTATTTCATAGAAGAATGTAAACCTCTGAGGCTGCTTCAAGCACTTTTCTCAATGTGCCCCACATATGCTGTACATTACCAGCCTCATAAAGCAGCTTCAGATCCTTGCACACCAGATTCAATTGTATTTTTTATTGTATGTTTATTTAATATTTTGCACTAACATTTGTATCTGTCTTTATGATGTTTTGTACTGAATTGTATAGTATGTTAATGTGTACATCATGTTTGTATGTGTATAATTCTGTATTATGTATGTAGGATATGACAGAAAATTATCTCCACTCAATAGTATTTCCTATTGCTTGAATCATCATAATTATGATGATGTCATAGTGATGCACCTCTGGAGCATAAACTGCTGCAAAGTTATGCTGAAATTGAATCTACTATGCTGTGATCCTGAGGAGAAGGAATCAAGAGTTTCTACTGGAAATTTGATGGCCTAGAATGCCACCTGCAGTACCTCCTATTCACTACCACATGACAGTCTGTAACAACACAGAAATGAAAGGCTGAACTTAGCATGACAAGCCTGGATGAAAAATTCTATTAAGTAGTATGGTACTGGGTACTCAGGTGGATGTCATTTTTTACAACTGCAGTGGGTAAAGCCCTGCAGATGTTTTGCTATGACAGTAGAAAAAAGGAAGCTCTCAAGATTCTGAATGGACTAGATAAAATTAGAGGTTTGGGACAATCACTCCGCTGCTGTGTTTATTCAGCTGAGCAGTGTTGATGGCACTGTTTTAGTTTAAACCAATGCCCTTGCCTAACTGCACTGTCTTTTTCACACACACATACACACACACCTCTTTTGCTCTGCTGCAGCTTGCCAGTCTAGCCTACCAAAGTGTAAACATTAACAGCATTAAAAACAACACATTAGGGCTTTAATTCCTACACAGAGCTCAGCTAATTATTCACAGCAAGCTGCTATAGTGAGGACCTTGTGTTTAAGAAACTCCAGTGTTGCACATTCTGTTTCTGCTGTGCGATGCTGCTAGTCAGTGAAAGCACCTCCACCTCTCCACTGACATTTCCAAATTGATCACAGACGTAAATGAAGCACAAGGCAGAAGGGTCTACAGTCAGAAACCTAATAAAAAATTAGTTCAGTGAGATATTTTTTCCAGTTCCCTAACTTTGCCTTGTGATTGTAAGCTTAATGGTTTCTTGTGTGTATGGCCATTTCCTGGAGTGGGTGGTAAGGGGGTGATCCCTGTGTTATGGAGCAGGACTGAGTGGAGGGAGAGAGAAAGAGAGAGAGAGAGAGAGAGAGAGAGACAGACTGAGAAGGGGGGGGAGACAGCCAGCATATTGCATTTGATATGGTTAACCCATTGTTAACCTGATAAAACAGAGCACATGCCAGGTTGCAAGTGATTTCCCAAAAATGAATATAGTGATACAAAAAAGAAAGGTCACACATTGTAAGGAGCATCCTTGGCTGTGTCATTAGTGTGTAGACAATGTCTGGATTATTAACCCCCAAAACTGAAAACTAAACACAAAAATAAAAAAATAAAATCCCATAATGTAGATGACTCAACATTGGTATACAGCTGCACACCATCATAATGCAGTAACTTCATACAGTATGTAACTAT
Organism: Neoceratodus forsteri; assembly: GCA_016271365.2. NCBI lineage: Eukaryota > Metazoa > Chordata > Ceratodontiformes > Ceratodontidae > Neoceratodus > Neoceratodus forsteri. Next base: position 486,155,525 of record CM028132.1, on the reverse strand, counting down.
CATAGATTACTTCTCACTGCACTGGGGAGCTTTTAATATTAGTGAGAGGAAGAACATTAAATTTATTCAGAGGAAGGCAACAATAATAATCAAGGGTTTGGAACATAAGACATACTGGGCCAGATATTCAAAACTTTGTGCTGGGCACAGACCATTTGTGCAGGGTTAGTGCCAGGTTTGTGTGGGTGTGCTATATTCAGAAGGTCAAATAGCACAGGCAAACTGCTTAAGCCCCAGGCAAAATTATAATGCATGCAAAGGGGCAAACTGAGGGGGCATGTACATGAATATAGGAACAATGCTATATTCAGCAAATAGTGCCACACAAAGTGTCTTTGCGTGACTTAGCACAACACTTTGCGCAGTGCAAATTACCGCCCAGGAAAAGGTAGTCTTAACTCTGAGCAAACCAGCTTTGTGCTACTTTGTGACTTTGTGTGACATTTGCATGGCTTTGCCTGACCCTAACCAGTAAGTATGAAACATACAAATAAGCCAGGCAGGGAGGAAACATGCTGCTCATGGGTGGCATCCCTATGATGCCATCATCTGCCACCAGTCCCAGCCTTGCCAGGCAGTAAGTGGTGACCCAGCTCTCAGGGGACACCATGGCAGTGCGGCCATGCAGCACACACCTGCAAACCACCCTTTGGTGGACACTAACAGAAGCCAGCACACACATACAGCACTGTGGGCATGAAGAGTGTTGAGGGGAGGGTATATAAGTGGCTAGGCTGCACCAAAGACTGGGTGCAGCCACAAAGCTTGGACAAGCCACATAGTGTAAATGGGCCATTGTTGGGAATAACCCAACACCGGCATGCCTGTCTGATGGTATGTGCCCCCCAGCCGCTTACCACACATCTGTACAGACACCACGCACACACTGCCAGCTGTTTATATGTCACCGTGAGTATCCCATGCCAGTGGTGCAGCATCTGTGAGTCACACAACAGCATAACAGTACTGTCCACTGCCAGTAAACACCTGCAAGTTGGGCCTGTCACTGTGTACAGTGCAGTGGTCATCACTGCCCTACACACCATAGGCATTGCTGTGTCCCTCACACTACTAGCCACCTTGCTACTGCAGTGTCTGCTGTGCACTGTAGCATGAACTACAGTTTGACAATTAGATGCAGCACCACCACCTGTGCCTGTGCTGTGCTGTGTAGTCCCCTGGGGCACAATATTCTATGCTGTACTGTACAAATGTAGCCTGCAGCTACCACCATGCACTGCCAGACTGACCTATGGGTGGAGCTGTGGGCAGACCCAGCCAGCCCTTGTACTTCCAGACTGACTTACAGGTGGAGATGTAGGACCCTGCAATAGAGCTGGGCAAACTGCATGCAAATCAGGTCCTAATGAGATGCTAATCTGGATGCTTGCCCTCAGACTACCTAAGTAGGCTCATTTGCATGTCACTTTTGAATATAGCAAAGTTTTGCCCTGGGAAAATGTGATAGTGCCAGGCAAATGGCTTAGTTCCATGCTAAACTTGCGCAAATGTGTTTGCGCTGTGCAAATGTTTTAGAAACATTGTACATTTCTGCAGCATGTAATTTCACATATGCTGATGCTTGCAGTTTTACTGACCCCACTCCTTTGCTAGCACACACATTGGCCACATAGTTTATCTGTACCTTCCTTCACGTCACTGTGAACTGGGATGCTGTTGTGGTTTGCACTTCCTGGTTGCTATATTCAGAGCTGTCTTATTTCTTGGGCTATTTTTGCATTGCACTCCCAGCCCAGTTTGCCCAGCTTCCTTACCATGCTATATTCAGCAGGTTTAGCACCAGGGCTATCCCTTTTGAATATAGTGGGTTAGTGGTTCTGGGCTAATTTAGCACACCGAGCAGTGCTAATTTAGCCCTGGGGCAAAGTTTTGAATATCTGCCTCACTGTATGAGGAACTTTTGACTAAATACTCTGCACAACAGACATATTGGGGGAATTTGCCGATGATGTACAAAATCATTAACAATGAGGACCTTAAGAAGGATTACATTTCAATTTTAGAATGGAACAAAAAGTAAGGGGACATGAAAAACAAATTAGGTCAATCAATTTTAAAACATGCAGTTGTAAGATTTATTACACACAAAGGATTGTAGACATTTGGAATAATCTGCCTTCTGAAGTGGAAAATAGCAGGGTTTTCTCTACGCATAAGCATAAACTGGACAAATTCTTGGCAGAGAAGGGTTTAGAGAATTATTATAACTAAATAAGGGACAGCTCATATGGGCATCATGCCTTCTACTGTCTCTAAAATTCAAAGAGAATCAAAGTGAATCATGATGTCACCACTCTATGAGTGGTATATTGCTTCACACATGTTCCCCTTATTCTTTTCGCCCATGCTTAATACATATATTATTTCCCATCTGATTATCATGAATGTGCAGCATAGTACAACATGAATTATGTGTGACACACAGTTTACAATATGGACATTGCATATATTAATAATTTTACACTGTATCTTTTTAAATCATATAACCTGTCATACATGCAAACATAGTAACTGACAGCAGATAATGACCACTGGGCCCATCTACTCTGCTCATTTTTAATTATGGTCACTTTTACTGCAAACCCTACTTGATCTGCAGCACTGTCTGTTCTATCCCCTTCCTTCCTCTTAGGATTCCCTTGTGCCTATTCCAGGCATTTTTGAAACTTACGACTGCCTCCGATGGAAGGCTGTTCCAGGAATCCACCACTCTTTCTGTGAAGAAGTACTGCCTCACATCTCTCCTGAATCTACCCTCTTCCAGCTTCATATCATGACCCTTTGTTCTAGTGCACCTTTTTTCTGAAATATATCTCCCTCCTGTACCTTATTAACCTCCATGAGGTATTTCAATGTCTCTATTATATCCCCACTCTCCCTACTCTCCTCAAGGGTGTACATATTGAACTCCTTCAGTCTCTCCTCATACGGCTTCTAATGCAGACCTTGCACCATTTTAACAGGTGTCCTCCAGACTTCCTCCACTCTGCCTATCTCTTTCCAGAAATGTGGTCTTCAGAGCTGGACACAGTTCTCCAGGTAGGGTGCTATACATTGACCTATACAGGGGCAACACTTCCCTCTTTCTGCTGGTGATATCCCTACCCATGCACCCCAGCATTCCACTAGCCCTCTTGACTGTCTTGTCACATTTCCTGGCCACACTTAGATCATCCGATATCATTGCCCCTCAGATCTTCTTCTTCTTGCTTGGTCACTATCAGTATCATTCCCTCCATTTTGTACTCTGCCCATGGGTTTCTGTGGACCAAATAAATGCATTTCTTCACACTTTTTGGGCATTAAAAACTAGCTGCTTGACTACCCAGTCAAAAGAATGTACTAGATTTGTTTGGCATGACCTTCCCCATGTCTGTTGAATAAGTCTGTCAGAGGTGCAGCTAGTACCTCCCTAAGCTCTCTCAGCACCCTTGGATGCATCCCCTCTGGCCCATAGCCTTATTCGCCTTCAGATTACTGAGTTCTTTATGGATTGTCTCCGTAGAAAAGAGAATACTGTCCATTCCACCCCCCCCCCCACAAAGCCGTTTGTGCATTTCTGTGTTCCCTTTCCTTCACCTTCTACTCTGAACACTGGGCAGAAATATTTATTTAAGATGTCTGCTGTTTCTTGATCCTCCTTCTTATAGTCCCTCCCCCCTTTAACCATACAATCCCTTCCTCTGTCTCCCTTTTCTCAGTAATATACTCCCAAAATATCTTGTCCCATGTTGATGCTGCCTGAGCTATTCTTCCCTCACTTTATGCCTTTGTGCTCCTTACTTCTTTCCCTGCTATGTTTTCCCTGATACTCTTCCCTATCCTCCTCCCTCTGGGTCTCTTTATACCTTCTGAATTTTACTCTTTCAGCCTTTACATTTTCTGCCACCTCTTTCAAGAACCATAGTGGTCGCATCTTCTTTTTGCTTTTGCTTAGTTGCTTGACACTGAGGTTTGTTGCCTTCACTATTCCCTCTTTTCTTTTCTTTTTTTTAAATTAGACTTTATTAAGATTTTTCAACAGTTTTACACAAGACAGACAGAAAAATGAAAACAAAAATTATATTTCATACATCATATATAAGACCTCCATAAAATACCTAATCACTTCAAGGCTGTCACATCATATACACATTACACAGGTCCATTAAAGTAGATAAATAAGATTAAAACTGAGACAAGTCATAAACTCATAATACTTCAAACTAACAGAAGAGAAGGAAGGAACAAGGGGGAGAAAGGGATGAGTTATAGCACGTTAAAAGAAGAGAAAGACGGGGGGGGGCAGTAGACCTATCATTTTCCATGTCATATACAATAAAGGAAATAATCTTTGACAAGCATTGCCATCCATAAAACTCACATGGGTAGATTTCTGCATTCATGAGTTTTTGCCACTCTAATTCATCCGGGATAGTGTGCTGTCTCATCTAAGGTTATAATCCAGAGGGGTGAGGAGGAGGGCCTACCCATAATCAGTCAAATTTCCAAAATGTCCTTCCCTTCCATCTGAGCCATATAATGAAAGAAGGGCAGCCATCTGCCTTTAAACTTTTCCTGACTCAACCTCAGTTTGGCCGTAAATCTTTCCATTACCATAATTCACAAGCAAATGGAGTACCAGTCCTCTACATTAGGTATTATAGTGGTTAACCATTTACAAGTGACTGCCTTTAAGGCTGCCACCACTAGGATATAGAACAGATACTTCTGGGTGGGAGAGCTCAAAATAGGAGGCAGCAAACTAAAGATCCAGAGGACGGGGGTAAGAGGAAAGGTGATATCAAAAATACCTTCCATCACCTCACCCATCTCCCTCCAATATGGGGACAGAAGGGGGCAATCCCAGATAATATGAGCTACAGTACCCTTGCAAGCACAGCCCTTCCAACATAGATCAGAGGAATGTCTTCCAAGATGTTTGGTGACCACCAGAAGGCTGAAAGAACCTGATAACCACACACCATTGAAACTCTCTCCAAAATAAAGACGCTGATGTGTGATGAATCCCCCATCATGTCTCCTTCCATTGGTACTCAGAGAGGAAGACCTCTGACTCTTCAGCCCATCTCTCCTTAACATGACCAATGTCATCTACCTCAGTGTGGTCCCATGCCTTCACAATGTAAATGATGACTTTTTTACAACTATTTGCTTGTGCCAGATCAAATGAGCAGGGCTGGAGGGGACTAAAGGGTTTACCAATCTGGGCTGATATCTTTTCCTGGATTAGGTAGTTTATTAGCTGTAAAAATCTAAAAAAATCATGTTGAGGCACCCCAAAATCTGATTGCAATTGTTGAAAGGATTTAAGGTGTCTCTCCCTATAAAACTGACCCAAAGTGGTCAGGCCCAGCCTGTCCCACTGTCCAAAGGCTGTATCCCATTTGTATGGAAGAAAGTCCAAACAACTTCTTAGTGGGGTCCTATCATGCACAGCCAAGGGGAACTTTTTGGCTCGATACACCTCAGCTCAGATCTGTTTCAAAGTGGACATTGAGGGGTTGTCAAAACATACCCTAGATAACCTTTTATTGTCCAAGTACAAGAGATCACCTACATTGGCTATTGCTAGGTTTGAGGATTCTACTTCTGCCCAAATTGAGGACTCACCTCTCCTCAACAGTGGGATCATTGCCTGCAGTTGGGCCACCCAATAATTGTGAATATTTGGGAGGCCCAGTTCCCCCCATCTTTGGAAGCTGTAAGCGCCCTCCACCTAACCCTAGGTGCTTTCCTTCTCCAAATGAATTTAAAGATAGTGTTTCTTATCTCCACCCAGAATTTCTTTGGGGGCCTAACTGGCAATGTAATAAAAAGAGACAGAAACCTTGGGAGGATATTCATCTTTACCAGTTCAATTCTACATGAGAGAGACAATGGAAGTTCGGACCAGCAATTATAATTCATCTGCACCTCCTGCAGAAGTCGATAATGATTCATTTGAGACAGCTTATTTAGTTCTATTGGTATCCAGACCCCCTGGTATCTGAATCCATCCTTGGCCCATTTCACCCTACCTACGTCTGGCAAGGAGGAGCCTGGTGATATTCCCACCAGTATTATCTCCGTTTTGCAGAGATTTGCTTTATAACCTGAAAACACCCCCAAATCCCCCTCAAAAATCAAAAATCATAGGTAGTTATTTGACTGGGTCAGTGACATAGAGCAAAGTGTCATCTGGATCTAATGAAACGTTTAGCTCAGTATTCCCAATACTGATTCCACTATAAACAATGGCTTGCTGAAGGGCAGCAGCCAGTGGCTCAATGCTAAGGGCAAACAAAAGGGGAGAGAGTAGGCAGCCCTGTCTAGTCCCACTACCACTGTAAAAGCTGATGACAAGACCCCATTAACTTTAACTTGGGCTTTGGAATCAAGGTACAGGTTTTTGACCCAACCCCAAAACTTTTCTCCCAGGTCAAATTTATTTAGGGTAAAATCTAAATAAAGCCAGTCCAGACAGTCAAAAGTCTTTTCAGCATATAATGAGACCACCGCCTGTAAAACTTTAATTAATGGGGAAGAGGGCGCAGAAAGGGAGTTAAGGAGTAAGCGAATGTTATCTTGAATATGCCTTGGCGGCATGAACCCTGTCTGATTAGGGTGTACCAACTCACATATAAAATCTCAAAGGTGAGATCCATTTGCTTTAGAAAAGATTTTGGTATCTTGGTTTAATAACAAAATGGGTCTAAAATTCGCACAGAAGGAGGGATATTTTCCTGGCTTCAGAATAACCAACACCAATCCCCCCCCCCAGAAATCAGGGATCAAACCCGAGTCATGGGCTTCATTAAACAATTTAGCAAGAAAGGGTGCCAAATACTTCTCAAATCATTTGTAAAATTCGGCATCAAACCTGTCGGGGCCTGGGGCTTTACCTGATTTCAAAGATTTTATTACTCGACACATCTCCCCCTCTGAGAAAGTTCATTCCAGTCCCTCCTTTTCAGTGGCAGACAATTTGGGTAGCTTAACCGAATCTAAGAAATCCACTATTTTTTTTTGATGGTCAGGTCCCCGCTCTTCCCTATAGAGATCCCTATAGAATTTGCAAAATTCCTCTGCAATCTCATTAGGTTGTGAAATCAAAGGTAAGGCCAGGTCTGATGATTTCAGGGATGGGGCATATCCATCAGCTTGTTGCTTCCTAAGATGGAGAGCCAGGAGTTTATCCACTCTCTCATAATATTTTTGCCCCGTATACCTCATCAAATGCACACCTATTTCATAAAAAGCTTGAATTCATGAATTCACAACCCTGTGTCATGAGTAGTGTTTCCTAAAGCTATCATGCTGTTTGGTTTTGTGGTTTTCTTTAAATCAGCATCTGTTAATGTGCTCTGCAGTAACTGAAAACTGAAGAAACAATAAAGATGTTTCAAACAACATGAAGTCTTGCTGTATTCTGACATAGCAGTGAGTCCCAACCTTTGAACTGCCCCGGAGATGAAAGAGTTAACTTTCCATGCCAGGCATGGAACGCTGAGCTCGAACTCGGTTGAGACTCTGTCTGTTGCTGTTTGAACTCGAACCATCAGATTCTTTACTCCGCCTCACTGAACAGTTGCTCCGGAGATTTTCTCCTTCTGCTCTGTTCAATTTATCGGTTAAAGTATGCTTTTCTCGGTTTTCGGCTGAATTTAAACCGTAACCTGTCGGTTCAGTCTCTGTCTGTGGTATTTGTGAGTACTAGATAGGTTTATTTTATTTTCTATTCTGTGTGGAACTTGTAAACCGTTCATCAGTTCGGTTTGAACCGATCAAGTTGTTGAAAAATCTTTATTTGTACTTTTAGTGTGTGGTTACCGGTTCTTATCGGTTCTAAAAAAAGCGGATTTTATTACGTTTTTTTCCACGACCCGTAACACAGTCAGGAACCGATAAGAGGGTCTTGCCTGGTGGATTGCCATTAAAAGGGTAAGTTTGGTTAGGACTGGCACAATGTCTGAGAAACCCAAAAGAAAAACCGGGCCCACTGGGTTTCAACACTGCAGTGTGTGTGGGGAAGTCTTTGCTAAGGCTGACCCCCACACCACCTATGTTTATTGTCTGGGGTTTGACCACCTCAATGCAGACTGCCAGATTTGTAAAATTTTCCTGCAGCTACCCTAGAAAAGAGAGTTGGTAGGCTCAGGGAAAGGGAGGCCAAAAAGTCAGCTGAACCGGATGGCCAGCCCAGTTCGGTTCAAACCGAACCAGGAGTGCCCTCTGACCAGGGCGAGACTTCTTCGGGCAAAAGGAGAGCCGATTCTGAGGAGTTGGTTCCAGCTAAGAGAACAAAAAAAGGAAAATCAGCTGGTGTGGATCCAAAACTTTCTTCTCCAACCGCTGAAGAAATAGCTAAAACGATTAAAATTGTGCAGTCGCTTTCCCCAGTTCCGACCGAACCGGCACCATCAGGGAGGCGCTCGGTTCGGCTGGTTCAACCGGTTCAAGATTATGATTTAGAGGAATATTATGAACCGGAGGAGGAGGAAGAGGAGTATGAGGAAAGTGAATGTGGTTTTGAAAGTCTGGATGTGCCCCTTGACCCGGACATCTCCCCAGACAGACCTTCAGGAGTGTCTCCTCCTAGGATTTCTGAGTCCCCCTTCCATTTCATGTTTTATAAAAAAGTGGCTGAAACCCTCCAGCTTCCTATGGAAGAAGCTATGGATGACCATGGCTATGTGGAAATGATGGATATCCCAGAGTCTAGGAGGCTGTCTATTCCCTTACACAAATCTTTTGGGAAACAGACATTTAAGATTTTAAAGACTCCTAATACTATACCTCCTGTGGATAAAAGAATGGACAAGAGGTATACATTGTCAGGCTCAGATATGGAGTTCCTTACACAACAATGCAGCCATGTTGGGGTAGTGCAGGCTGCAGCCTGTGATAAGGCAAATATTCCCTTGGCTTCACACCCCCCAGACAAGGACTCCAGGAGGATTGATGCCATGGCAAAGAAACAGTACATGGCAGCATCCTTGGGACTCAGACAGGCCAACTACATGGCCTATACTGCTAGGTATCAGAAATCCAGATGGGACACTGTCATGGCTTTAGCAAAACAGGTCCCTGGCCAGCTTGCCAAGGAGCTGGAGCAGGTGGCTGCTGATGGTATTGAGGCATCCAAAGTGCAATTCCATGCTGCAGTGGACTCCAATGATGTGTCATCTAGAGTCATGGCTACATCTGTGGCACTTCGTAGAATGGCTTGGCTCAGATGTACTAGCTTGTCACAGGATACCCAGACTAAGGCCATGGATTTTCCTGTTGAGGGTAATTCTCTGTTTGGGGAGCAAACAGAGAATTACATGAAGAAAATGGACGAATATAGGACCACCTATAGGAGTGCACAGGCCAAGGAAAGGCAGGCCACTCCTCAGAGGCAGCATCCCAGGGGCAGGGGCAGGCCTTTTCATAGGCCTTTCTACCAAGCCCAGGCCTCCTCTTCTGCCTATGCTCAGAGGGGGTTATTTAGAGGGAGAGGCAGAAGGGGTACAAGCAGACCTGCTTCCACCCCTCAGCCAAAACCCCCTGCCAAACAGGCACCCTGATGGGTTTGCCAGGGCCGATTCTCCACTACCTGTAAGGGGCAGGCTGGCTTACTTTGTCCAGGACTTGGAGTCTCTAACATCAGACAAGTGGGTCCTGGAAGTAGTAAGCCAGGGACTGGTTCTCAGCTTCACAAAATTTTCCAGAGCTGAGAACCAGATCCTTTCCACCTGCAAATCCCTCAGAGGCATTTGCCCTAGAGGCAGAGGTCTCTTCCCTCCTGGCTCTCAGAGCTGTGGAAATGGTTCCACCCCTACACCAGGGCAAAGGATTGTACTCCAGGTACTTCCTTACCCCAAAAAAGACAGGAGAATGGCGGCCCATCCTGGATCTCAGATACTTAAACAAGCACCTTTTAAAACCAAAATTCAAAATGGTGACTCTGGGAATAATTCTACCCTCTCTAAGGTCAGGGAACTGGATAGTTTCCCTGGACCTCAAGGATGCCTACTTCCATATTCTCATCAGAAGCTCTCATCGAAAGTACCTCAGGTTCGAGCTGCCCTCAGGCCATTACCAGTTCAGAGCAATGCCCTTCGGTCTAACCTCTGCTCCAAGGGTGTTCACAAAATGCCTGGCAGTAGTAGTTGCTTCTCTAAGAAGGCAAAGGATTGCCATCTTCCCATACCTGGATGACTGGCTCATAGTAGGCCAGTCTCCAGACCAAGTCACGTTACACCTACAGATAACTCAGCAACTGCTCACCTCTTTGGGTTTCCTTCTGAATCTTTCAAAGTCAGTTCTAGAGCCTGTTCAGCTCCTCACCTTCATAGGCACAGAGCTAGATACAGAAAAGGCCAGAGCCTTCCTTCCCCTGGACAGGGCAAGGACCCTTATCACACTGGCCTCCTCATTCACCCTGCAGGTGTCTTGACCAGCACGGCATTTTCTGCAGCTCCTGGGGCACATGGCTGCTTCTACAGCAGTGGTGCAGGGAGCAAGATTTCAGATGAGGGACATTCAGTTCCATTTGAGAGCCTTTTGGTCTCAAAAGAAGGACACTCTGACCAAATTGATCCCAGTGACTCGTACCCTGATCCAGGCCTTACAGTGGTGGCAGAATCAGAACAATCTAAAACAAGGAGTTCCCTTTGTCACTCAGTCCCACTCTTTAATCCTTACTATAGATGCCTCCCTCTTGGGGTGAGGGGCTCACTTGGGTGACCTGACCACCCAGGGGTTGTGGTCCCCTCAGGAATCCCTGCTTCACATCAATCTGTTGGAACTCAGAGCAGTATTTCTAGCATTTCAAGCTTTTTCCAAGTCTGTTCAGAACAAAGTTATTCAGGTCAGAACAGACAATACCACCACAATGTGGTACATCAACAAGCAAGGAGGCACTCGGTCTACGGCCTTGTGCACAGAAGCAATGAGGTTGTGGTCTCTGGCTTATTCCCTGAACACCTCCCTCACAGCAGTACACCTTCCAGGCAAGGACAATGTCCTGGCAGATGCTATCAGCAGGATATCTCAGGGCCATCACGAATGGTCACTGGATCCCCTGGTCTTGGAGGTGATATTCTCCAGATGGGGCACCCCACAGATAGATCTTTTTGCAGCCCCAGACAATCACCAACTTCCCCTTTTTTGCTGCAGGCCCCCAGTGTTGGGCTCAGTTCCCCTGGATGCCTTAGTTCTCAGTTGGGAAGGGAAGTTCCTGTATGCTTTTCCCCCGTTCCCTCTCCTGTTCAAAGTGTTAGTCAAAATCAGGTCTCAACCCTGCAAGGTGATCCTGACTGCTCCAGACTGGGCAAGACAGCCCTGGTATCCTCTCTTGTTGTCCTTAGCAGTCCATCTTCCCCTGTCTCTTCCCAGGAATTACAACCTGTTAACCTGTGCTCAGGGGAGGGTTTGGTACCCGAATTTCAAATCTCTCAATCTCAAGGCCTGGTTCTTGAAGAGTTAGAGTTTGCTGACTTACACCTCTCCCAAGGTGTAATGGATATTCTGAAGGCTTCTAGGAAACCTTCCACCAGGACTACTGATAATTCCAACTGGAAAAGATTTTCCATATGGTGCTCTGGGAGGCATATTTCCCCAGAGTCTGCTGATCTGCCCACAGTCCTTGATTATATGGTCCATTTGAATAGCTTGGGGCTTAGACCAGCTACACTAAAGGTGCATCTGGCAGCTGTTTCTGCTTTCATTTCAGCAGGTAAGCCCTCTTCTCTCTCAGCTCACCCTGTATTCTCCAAGTTTTTCAAGGGATTGCTTCATACCAATCCTCCATTCAGGGACCCTTCCTGCTTGGGACCTTAACATTTGCATTGCTCAGCTTATGCAACCCCCTTTTGAGCCTTTGTCTTCAGCAGAGCTTAAGTACTTGACTTGGAAAACTGTGTTCCTAGTAGCCATCACCTCTGCCAGGTGCATAAGTGAGTTACAAGCCATGTCAGTGGAGCCTGATTTTATCTCCTTCCATAGGGATAAGGTGGTCCTCAGGACTAACAGGAAGTTTTTACCTAAGGTGGTTTCAGATTTCCACCTTAACCAATCTATGTCTCTTCCTGTGTACTTCACTGACCATTCCTTCTCTGGTGAGAGGAGGCTGCACAGTTTAGATGTGAAAAGAGCCCTTAGCTGCTACATAGAAGGTACCAAGGGTCACAGGTTTGACTCCCTCCAACTAGTCCTCACTTATGGTGAGGTTGGTAAAGGGAAACCTGCCACTAAAAGATCCATTGCCAGGTGGATTGTCTCTTGCATTCAATTTTGTTATGAAAAACTGGGTAAGGTTCCACCCTCAGGCCTGAGAGCTCACTCTACCAGAGGTACAGCTGCTTCCCTGGCTGCTGCCAGGGATATTCCTATTCTAGAGATATGTCAAGCAGCTACCTGGAAAACAGTCCACACTTTTACCAAGCATTACTCCCTGGATATCCAGGCTAGGAGTGATGCTTGGTTTTGCTATTACTGTCTTCAGAACCTATTTCAAGTAGGTTCTGTCTCTCCTCCATGGAGGTACTGCTTGGTAGTCTGCTATTGTCAGAATACAGCAAGACTTCATGTTGTTTGAAGAAAAATTACTCACCTTAGTAATGTTGTTTCTTCTAATGGAGTCTTGCTGTATTCTGAGCCCCCCGCCTTCCCCTCTCAGAACCTTTGTTTTTGGGATGTGGGTGGGCAGTGGCAGTGTTGGCACTCAGGAGGTGCCCCACCTTTTTTTTTTGTTATCACCCCCTTTTTCTTTGGGTCAGTGGGTGTGTGTTTATTCATTTTTGGGGTCTCCTGACTTGAGTCTTTGTTTTGGGACCAAAAAATCTTTTTTTTATGTTAGTAGCCAGTTGGCTAATGTAGGTTTACAGCTTTCACACAGGACCTCAGTGAGTTTAGCTCGTAAAGATCTGATGGTTTGAGTTCAAACAGCAACAGACAGAGTCTCAACCGAGCTCGAGCTCAGCATTCCATGCCTGGCATGGAAAGTTAACTCTTTCATCTCCAGGGCAGTTCAAAGGTTGGGACTCACTGCTACTGTCAGAATACAGCAAGACTCCATTAGAAGAAACAACATTACTAAGGTGAGTAATTTTTTCTTCTGTCCCTGTCAGTGAGCAATGACATCATACCTGTCCTGCCTACTGCTTCTGCAAATAAGTCCCTGGTTGCTAAATAAGATGCTGCAGTGCATAGTTAGAGCAGTCTGTAGAGCTAATTGTTTTCACTCAGAGTTTGTTACTGACCCATCTGATTTGTGTTCAGAGAGACATGCTTAAAATCTATCTTTCTGTTCTCGTAAAAAATTGATCATTTGGGGTTCAGTGCTGAATTTGAGTGGTATGAATGAATCAGTGAGAAATAACATTTTCTGTATCACAGCTCTCAGTTCTCTGTCATCACAACTCTGCATTCTATTCTGGCCATACAACACAGGGTTGTTTAATGGATATAAAATAAACTACATTCCATTAATTCATAGAAACAGTGTGTAGTTAATGTAGTCTCAATAAATATGTTCATGTTCATGTGATAACAATTTTGTTTCCATGTCTGATTGACAAATGTGTGTCTGCCACACTCTGCTATTTCAGGAACATGTACTGTATGAACTCCTAACATTCAGTTCTTTGAGGTTTTCAATGTGGAAATACATCATGTATATGTAGAACAGGCAATACCATATGGCATCCACATGCTCCTATCTTCTGACTCTCAGCTGAGGCTGCTGCACCCTGCTTCCCTCTGCCCCCCCCCAGTCAGGGCCAAGGCACTCTGTTGTCCACTTTTCCTGCCCCTACAAACAGGGCTGATATGCTCTGCTAAGCCCTGGAGTCCCAGGTGCTCTGCCTCCACAGTTTGGGCTGCTGCACCATGCTGCCCCAGGGCACCAATGGTAGGGCCTTTGCTGCACCCTGCTGCCCCAGGGCACCAATGGTGGGGCTTTTGCTGCACCCTACTACTAACTTCCATTGCCCCAAATGGGCAGGACTGCTGCACCACATTCACCCTGGCACACAGTCAAGGCTGCTGTACCTTGATGTCCCACTGTGTCCAGCACCACAGTCAAAGCTTCTGCATTAGGCTGTCCTCTGTCGCCTGACACCACTGTGCCTTGCTGCACCATAGAGTCTCTTGCCTCCACAGTTAAAAGTTGTTGCACCATGCTGCTCCCTGCCACTAGAGTCAGATCCTTTGGTACACTGATGTAACTAATCGAAAGAAAAAACCAAAAATACTTTCATCTTGTGTTATAGGGTGTGGGACAGAGGGTAGCAGGGTGTGCAGCCTCAACTGTTTGTACAGGAGGCAGCAGGGTGCAGCAGCCCTGATTGTGTGGAGAAGACAGTGGGTAGTGGGCTGCAGCAGCCTCAAATGAGTTTAGGAGACAGGGGGCTTTTGGGCCAGGGGAAAGAGGGAAGCAGAGAGCTGCTGCCTAAACTGTTGGGCAGGAGACAGGGGCATCAGGATGCCATATAGTATTTCTAGTTATACACATACATGATATATATTTTCATACAGAAACCCACTAAGAACAGAATTTTATGAGTTCATACAGTACATGTTCCTGAAATAACAGAGTGGCAGATACACATTTGTCAATCTGACATTAAAACTAAATTATCAAATAAACATATTTATTGAGGCTACAGTAAATACACACTGCTTCTATGAATTAATGGCTGTAGTTTATTTTATATCCAATATACATCCAGAATAGAATGCAGAGTTTTGATGACAGAGTACTGAGAGCTGTGATACAGAGACTGTTATTTCTCACAGATTCATTCATACCACTTCAGTTCAGCACTGAACCCCAAGTAATCAACTGTTTATGGAAACAGAATGATAGACTTTAAGCATATCTCTCTAAACACAAACCAAATGGGTTGGTAATGAACTCTGAGTGAAAAACAATTAGCTCTACAGAATGTTGTAACTAGGGACTGAAACAGCTTATTTAGTTAGTTAGGGACTTAATTGCAGCAGCAACAGACTGGACAAGTATGATGTCATTGCTCACTGACAGGGACAAAAGCATCTTTACTGTTTCTTCACTGTTTTCAGTTACTGCAGAGCACATTAACAGATGCTGATTTAAAGAAAACTGCAAATCCAAACTGCAGTATATTTTCAGGAAACACTAATCATGACACAGGGATGTGGATTCAAGGGGACTCAAGCTTTTTATGGTACATGTGCATTGGATCTTTAAATTCTCGTACTGCACTCTAGCTTCATTGAGTAGGGGCAACAAATTTGATTTCCTAGTTCTTTTATGTTCTGTCTCTAATTCAACCACTTTAACCTTAGCTGCTTTCACTGCAGCCTGATGTAATTTCTTTATGTAAGCCACATGTGAAATTGTGTGCCCCCGACCACTGCCTTTAACCCATCCCAGACAAATTTTAATGCTGTGCCTTGTCCCATGTTATCCTGTAAGTAATTCTTAATAAGTGTTCTAGTGGCCTCAACATACACTTTGTCATTCACCAGCCCTGGGTCAAATAGCCACTGGCCCGGCCTCCTCCCCCCAGTCTAGAGTTGCAGAGATCATGGCATGGTCAGAAAAGGTCACTGGTGTATCAGCATATCTGTAAAGGTATGAGATAAACTTTTTTGTGTGTAAAAATGGTCTAATCTTGATTAGGATCCCGCTGGGGCTGAGAAAAAAAGTAAAGTCAGTTTTATTAGGGTTTTGAAACCTGCAGGGATCAGCTAACCCTCCCTCACTACACAGATTTCTTAATAATCTGGAACATGCTCATGTGCTTTTAGGGGCAGTGGGGCTTCTATCTATGAGAGTCAGCATAAACTGACCCAACCCATGACCTCCACAACTTCATTTGTTCTGTAACGGAGAGTCTAGTCTCCTGGAGACAGGCTATATCGCAGTTGACATTTCTTAATTCAGTTAAAATCTTCATCATCTTGATGGGCTATTATTGCCCTTAACATTCACTGAACATATCTTTAAGGTAGCCATTTGACATAGTTAGAAAGCAAACCTCCCAACAGAGTTATCATTACCCCCCTGCTCACAGGTTCAACCACCCCACCCTGTAAAAATACCTCTTGCCGTAACCCTCCACATAGAATAAGGTCTTGGAAAATAAAAAAAGAAAAGAAACATGTACAAAGGAACCCAACTTCCAAATCTGGAGCTGGGATGTTAAAAAGTAACCAGGTACCCAACATGGCACCCATTAGAACAACAGTCAACTAGGCCTGACAAGCCTTAAGAGAACTGATGGGTCCACCAAACAGGGTCCAAACAGCCCCCTATAAACACAAACAGGGAGCCTGATAATGGGTGTCAGCTAGAGCTATACACCAACAAACACAGTACCTAACCAAGGCAATGCTGGATGAGGCTAACCGATAAGTCCCACCCAAAATAAAAGGACTATTAGAGTCCCTTAAGAGGAGGAGAATGGCTTTGAGCTCACCAAGGGTTGCACTCCCAGATCTCTAGGAATTCAGACCCTCTCTTCGGAGTAATTTCCAAATACGCCGGCAGTTTATCCAACCAGCCCTGGGAAAAAATCAGTGCCTCAAGAGCCGGAGAAACCAAACCTATAGATCACAAACTGTACCCATGTAGGGGCAAAAAAATAATTTACTTTGGCTCTCCAGGACTACTCTTCACCCTTGCAATCAGTCTCCAAATGTAGCATTTCAAATAAAAGAAGAAAAGACAAAAAATAACCATCCTTTTCATACCTTGCATTTCCCCCTACCCCAACCTGCAAAGATTAATGCCCAAAAGTTTGGGAATAAGGTAGGAGCCAAATCAAACCACCACCCCCATCCTCCCCAGATAATGGGGGGGGGGCGGGAGTGGGTGGCCCAGCCTCCCAGCCCAAACAGCAAGTACACTTCCATTAAGGGGATCTAGGAGATAACTTCTGAGCCCTGTCCCCAGTTTCTATAATCAAATTGAAAGTATGTTACTGTAAGTCCGCCAATTAAATTGAGGTACATCCCCTTCGGGATATTCGTGCAGGCTTCCTTAGGACCACTTGTACAGCTCAGCTCAAGTTAAGGGAAGTAGTTAAAATCAGAGGAAGAAATAAAGACAGGACCCCATGCCCAGTGTTCAAGAAAATAAGTTCCTGTGGAAACAAACATTTTGATTGACCAGTTCCATCCAAACGAATGCAAGATACAGTCCCAAATTTAGCCAAACATTATTTCTTTTCACAGACCAAGTAAGCAATCATCAGGGGTATCACAAGGAACCAGTTATGCAAGCCTCCAACAAACGAGGTAAGAACCAGGATCCAAGTAATTCCTAATCTTGATGCCACCAGGACCTACACGACGGCTTTTGGTTAGAAAGAAGGAACAGCCATTCCCAAATGCAGTCTTTAACCCTTCAGGTTTCCTTATGCTTCATAAGCCATCTGGTGACATCCACGTGCAGTGGTAACAGTGCTTCGCCCCTACTCCCTGGTCACCTCCATTGTCCTGGGGTAATCGACCATAAGAGCTCTTCAATTTCTTTCTTTGCAAGATATTCCTATAGATCCGGTAGGGGAATCCCAAGTTCTGTGAGAAATGCTGAGGCCTCCAACAAGGATTCGAAAATGTTAGTGCCTTCCTTGTCCTGGACCCACAATCTGGCAGGATATCGCAAATAAGCCTTGTACCCCTACTCCCTTAGGCACCTTATGACCCGAAGTACCTTATTCCTTTTCGTCAGCATTTGGGGAGGGAAGTCTTGGTCCACATAGAGCTTTTGGCCATCGAGATTGAGATCCTGTTTGGCCCAGGCAAGTTTCAGGAATTTTTCTTTGGTTGTATACTTCAAATATTTCATTATGATAGACCTTGGGAGGCCCCTTGTCTGGGCTTAGGGGTTATGGCTCGATGGGCATGCTCAATATCAAGACCCCAGTACTATGGCAGATCCAGTTCCTTGCGGAGCCACGAATCAATGAAGTCTTCCATGCTCTGGGGTTCAACTCCCTCCGGCACCCTGAAAATTTTAATATTATTGCAGCAGGCTCTAGCTTCCACATCCTCTGCCCATTGCGTTAGTTCCCTCTCTCATTTGTGTAGGTAGGTAAGCGATCTGCCAAAGGCCATATGCTCGGCCTGCAAGCCTTCCATGTGGGTTTCCACGTCCGTGGTCCTATTCTCTAAGTTTTTAAAATCTTTTTGGATTCCAGATATTTTTGCATTTATGCGGTGTAGTATTTTAATCATTCTCTGCCCGTCTGCCTTTGTAAAATTGGAGGCAGGATCCAATCCTGACCCATCCAATTCATTGCCCTAGCCAGTATTAATTGAGGAGTGGGAGGGTGTGAGACTATCAGGCCGATGATCATCCGAGTCTACCAGTTTACTGTTGGCACCAAAAGGAGAATTTTTTTTGTGCAACTCATTGTGCAGAGCATTAGAGTTATGGTGCTGTATATTTACTATGTGAGTTGCACATGCGATGAAGACCGATTCTCAGTTAAACTGTTACCGGGGCTGGGAGCAGCTCTCTAGACTGCCATCAGCTAGCGTGATGCAACTGGAAGTCGCCCTCTCTTATTTTGACTCATTTTTTCTCCCACCCCAAAGTCATCTCCTCCGCCAGGTCATTCCTCAGGCATTCAACAATATTTGGACCCTCAGCCCTTCTGAAGACCAGGACCCTCCCCCTTGTGTGGTTGGAGTCTGCCCCATTCTTATGTTGAACTATACTGTACAATGATCACTGGTCCCCCGATGACTTCCAACCTTAATATCCGCAATGCTGTCCTGTTAGTAAGAACCAGGTGCAGTATAGTCCCATCACGAGCAGGTTCACTGACTACTTGCCTGAAAAATGCCCCTTTCAGGAATTCCTGGATATCTCTGCTCCTAGCTGATGCTGCAGCTGAAATGCTTCAAACTACATCTGGCAGATTGAAGTCCTCCACCAGCAACACTACTCCTTTTCAGCCATTTTGCCAAGTGCTTCTTATATTTCTGTATCTAAGTCCTCCTTTGTGTCAAAGTCCTAAAGATCACTCCTGTCCAAACAGTTACTCTGTTTCTTTACTACAGAGTAATCCACATCACCTTGACCCCACCGAATTCCCTGTACCTCCATCGCTTTTATGTTTTCCTTTACGTAAAGCACCACACCCACCTCCTTTCTTCCCTACCCTGTCTGTTCTGAACATTGTATAGCCTGGCATGACCATGTCCCAGACATAGTTGTCAATACACCCTTATTCAGCAAAGCCATAATATACAGGTCTGCCTCCACCATGATGGCCTCTAGGTCTGTGATCTCATTTCTAAGACTCTAGCATTGGCACACATGCCTTCCATATTTTGTTAGCTCTTTCCTTGTTGCTTTCTCCTTTTTCCAATTGTCTTCCCCGTCTTCACATTTCTTCTTTGACTGCTCCTCCCACTTTCTCTTTTGCTAACTGACTGCTCCCTTGAATAACTTGCATTCTGGTGGGACTCCATCCCCTTGGGATCTCCCTACTCTCTATCTCAGCCTAAGGTGGGCCACTTTCTACCTCCCATATTTCTTCTATCACCCCCCTCGACTACTTTAAATGTTCATCGAAGTAACATTTAAACCATTCACTGAGGACCATAGTTCACTCCTGGATGGCATCAGGCCATCACCTCAGTATAGGCTCATATCCTTCCAGGTTGGCCCTCAGTCCCCACTGTAACCATACCGCTCCTCTCTGCACCATTTCTTCTACCATAACTTGGCACAGAGCTCCATCTCCTTCCCCATATAGTACAAGAGGCACTCGATGCTCGCATTTTAAACACACGGGAAACATAGGATCAACCACAAAATGTTCTAAATTTACCAGAAATGACATTTACACATGGACCTAACTATGGCACTTCAATTTTACATTTAAACCCATGACACACCCTTATCAAGTTAATGCATTAGCAGTCATAGTGGCTCTGACCAGAGTTTGTTTTCTGAGGAGCTGGCCAGATTTCCTTTTTTCTAACCTTACCAGTCCATGTGAGGGAAATGCAAGGGGGCTATTTGTACAAACGTCTCTTCATTCAGAGGGTGCTTACATTTTACACCAGTTAATTTCTTCCCCTCTGGTAGGGTCTCTCTTCCAGTCTTGAATTCCATCTTTTGTCTGCATGAATAATATTTGCCCATGCAAACATAGGTAAAGTTATCTTTTTTTTAAATAACAAATCTGGGAATGCTTCTTGGAGCATGTCCTGCTCACATAGCCTGTATAATTTATAATTATTTGTTAGTACCTTTCAAAAGTTACCCCCAGCAAAAGTCAATAGGGAGCTCATTCGTTACTATAGTCCATAAGTTAGGTCCCAAATTAAGTCTTGGTTGCACCATCTACATGCTTAAACTCAAGCAATGGTTTCCATTCTGCTGGCATACTTTAAATTGAATACTTATTTTGCAAACCATTCATTATTTGGCCCTATTCACAAAAGTGCAGGATGTATTTTTTATTTTATTTTATTTTATTGAAATCTAGGATTACAAATACCTTTAAGCAGGAACTGCTCATTTACAAAGGTTCCACGTCGAAGGAATGGGGGGTATACATACATACAAAGGTCAACATAATAATACATAGTTACACAATAAAAAGACGCAAGAGACTGAGGCTTAGGAAATTCCAGTAATTCAAAATGTGCCAAATGTTAGGTAGCATGACACAGCAGCCAAGGGCAATCCTGGAAATAAGCACTGTAGGTGAGAAGGAAGGGGGTATGCAGGCAGGAAGGCCATTGTTGGAGGGTAGAGGGTGAGGGTAAGAGCTCTAAAGGGGAGGATTCCCTGCACGACGCACAATTCGCACATACAGAACCTGCAGAGCTCTGCACTCTGGAACAGACATGCACCGGATGGTATTGACCATTGCTGGACACCATTTTGTGTTAACATTTTTTACAAAAACTTTATTTTTGAAACAAATACAGTTTTTTTCTGAAAGTAAACGTATATCGAAATGACTATGCACTATTAAAATGTGATCTATTTTAGCCAAAAACATTAATTTTTTTAGGAGTTCTTTCAAAAATCTTTTTAAATTTAATAGCAAAATGCATCAGCTATTGGCTAATGATCAGTTTTACTGAAAAAAGATAGAATGGAGAAATTCTGTAGTAATCTCCTTCTCAATGAATGTGATCAGCAGGGTGATTCCCCCATAGATAGGAGACAGAGAGACAGTGGCCTGTAAAGACAAAGCATGCAGAAAAGCCACCAAATTTAATAATTATATTTAAATGAATCATTTTACTGAAAATCAAGGGTAGAAATTGAAAACCACAAATTATCTAAGGTGTACTAAATTAAAACCACAGTTTTTAAATTCATAACACCACAGTTTTTGAAACCAGTATTTTTGGGGAAGCCATCTGAATATCTTTAATGTACCCAAAGGGTGATAGTTTCAAATATATCCCTTAGAAAAATAAAAAAGCTTCATTTCAAATATGGTTTAACATCACAAGTGTTGTTCAATCCATGTGGTTTAACATAATTCAAAGTAAATATCCAAAACCTCTCTCTTTTTCAAGAGCTGATTTTGTCTGTCACCTCCCTTTTTCATGGGTTTTATGTGTCCAGTTCCACTGAAATAGAACAGATCAGGGTTCAAGTAATGCTCCTCTGGACCCCGCTGCATGGCATTCAGTCATAGACATGCCTACATGCCATACATATGTGGCACATAGGCTTTTGTGAATGGACCCCATTATGAACATTCTGCTTGCTCCCTAGTGAGCTTAGGACAGGACTTGATCACAGCTCTACTCCTCAACATCTCTTTGTTGGCTTGGATTGAATACTTGTACCACAAACTAGGTATGTACAGTCTTTCCCCTCCCTCCCTCAAAAGTTTTGTTTGAGCCTCAGACCATGTTTTGCATCTACAACATTATCTCCCTCTTCTCAGGCTGGGAAGAGTAACGTACAGTCACCTCTGGGACTCCTCTGTGGAGTCACCCCTGCCATTTAACATGGATCTCTTGGGCATCCATAAGTGCTGTGCAAATTTTTCAGATTCTAACAAAACAGAATCCCCCATAATTTCAGAAATGTCCAGTTCCATAGAATTCCATCAGAAGTGGAATGTTGCAATTCTTTTGTGGCTTCTACTACATGCTATTCCTCTGTTCTGCATTTTTTCCACAGAACACATTCTGTGACCATTATGTACTGTACAGTATAAACTTCTGGAAGCAAGTAGGTGAATTTAATCAGAAATGCACCAACTTGTCTCCCAACTGCCCTTTTACACCTGCCTGAGGGTCCATTAAGATGTCTTGATTGCCTGTTGTCTGTTCCAAAGCTATGCTCAGAGGATACTGTTTACATTTACTATGCAAGTTAAATCTCAGAAGTTTATTTTGCTATTTGTCTGTGCAGTGACATTATTTTCTGAAAATGCATCTAATATTCTACAGAATGTTTTTTTTTTGTGGAAAATAATTATGCAAATACATAGTAACACCATGTGGTTGACTTTCAAGTAGAATCTCCACACAATGGCTGTGATTCATGAATGCCTACGTGCCACACAAGGATAGTGTGCAGGCATTCCCATGACCAAATGCCACATAGTGGTGCTCTGTGCATACCCACAGCATTCACTAATGGACATGGTAGTGCCCCACACAATGGATCCCTGGCCAGTCTCAGGGTGCAGCACCAGAGCTGGGACAGAAGCATGCCAGGGGAGTGCCCTGCATGGTGCCCATTCACTATGGCACTGTGTGCCATTCTGGGCTGCAGACTTGGGGGGACACAGGCATAGCCATTGCACTCCCCTCCCGGTGCTGCCACCAGCCACGGCAAAGCAATCCTGACCCCTGCTCCATGCTGTCCCAGCCTCATGGACCAGAAGGGGGCTTTCAGGTGGCTGCCCAGCACATGGCTTCTGTCCTGTGAGGACACAGTATGCAGGGCCAAAAAACACCTGCAAAGTGCAGGGCCAGGGATCCACTAGTGAGCTGGGTCTGGGCATCCCATTGGCTGCCCACCCGTATCCACCAATCCACCACCATGAACTAGCATGCCTGGGGGAGAGTTCATGGATGGGAGGTGCACGGTGGCTGGCGATTGTGAATGCCAGCTACTGCGCACCCACCTGAGGGTGAGGAGCCACGTGGGCAAGTTACACACATTTTACATGGTAACCCGCCCATTTGTGAATCCCAGTCATTGTCACTACCCTAAGCACCTTGTAGTCTTGCAGAACAAATGAGACATTTGAGAGAGAAGGATCTCTGGAGCTGCTACAGTTTTGTTGCAGAAAAGTGAACCCAAATCCCACCACAAATTTAATCGTTCCAGCATACCATTACTACAAGCTTGTAGCTGAAGTGCAATATAATTATTAGTGTCTTTTTTATTGGTAGATGTTGTGCTTTTTAGTCTAATATAGCAGGCTGTAGAAGTGAGGAGGGTTGAGAGTGTGCAGAGCCCTTCACCCTCCAGTTTTAACTACCACCAAAAGAAAGTTATGGAAATGAATGCTCCAAAAGGACTTTAGTGCAGCATTTCTCATTATTTGTACAGTGTTTGTGGTTGGAGACAATGAAGAAGAACAGTTCAGGCCATGTACATTATCGCAGGTGTAGTAATATGCACCCAAAAACTGCTGAGAAAGGGAAATGAAAGGCTGCCCTTAGGTCATTTGGTGTACCTGCTCCACAGCCCCCAGTGCTTTAGATGCTGTCTCCACCACTGGTAGTACTAATGGTGCTATGGGATGCTGGGAGAAGGGTCATTGATGGGACAAGCAGTGGTGCTGAGTTCACCATGTTAAACAATCAAGCTGCTGCTCTAGCAGCAATATCAATGGTGGAATCCCAGGGTGAGTCAATTGAGCCAGAGTTGCAGGAACAGTGGAGGAGCAGTCTCAGTAGGAGATGTTACTTGAGGAGGATGCACAGGAGGAGGTAGTATAGATGGAGGAATCTCACCAGGAGATTGGGGAGGAGTAGCCTCAGGAGGAGGCAGTGGAGGTGGAACAGTCACATCAGAAGATTTTAGGCATGTTGTACATACTGGTAGTCATCATGCAGCGCCAGATGACAAAGAAAATGAGGTGGAGGTGGATACTGATAAGGGTAGCAGTGATGTTGATGATCCAGTGCTTGATATAGATTGAAAGGAACAGTACCATCCAAGAAATCTGATATAGAAAAGGACACATTTGCCACCCAGAAAAAGGGCAATTGAGTGGAAGGATGATGATGATGATGATGATGATTATGAGAGGGATGGCGCTGCTCTGGCACATGAAACTGAATCTAAAACTAAGGAAAAAGGGCCAGTGCAGGGCAAGGCAAGAGTAAAAAAAGAGATGGTGATAAGGAAGATAAAGGAGGAGTAGATACTTGTGGCATCCCACCTCATAAATCCCTCACAAGGTAAATAAAGTACAGGAGGGATGTATTTTTCAGAAAAAAAGGTGCTCAAGAACAAAGGGACTGCGAGGAAGCTAGAAGGAGGTAGATTCAGAAGAGATGCGAGGAAGTACTTCTTCACAGAAAGAGTGGTAGATTCCTAGAATAGCCTTCCAGTGGAGGTGGTGGGAGCAAAAATAGTGGTGAGTGGAAGCAAAAATAGTGGTGGGGTTGAAGAATGCATGTGATAGGCATAAGGGAGTCTTAGTGAAAAGGAAGGGGAGAGGGAGAAAGAGTCAGAAATCAAATAGGGTCTGCAGTGATATTGTAGGTAGGGAAAAATGGGCAGACTGGGTGGGCCAAGCAGTCCTTATATCACATTAAAATCTGTGTTTCTATGGGTATGCATGGCAGTGCAAAGGGTAGAGGTAGATGCATAGTGCCCCATCTCAATGGACAGACAACAACTTAGCAGTGCACCTTATTCCTAATGTCTTTAATCTGAGATTTCTGTATCACAGAAAAAATTATGAAAGTGTGACAATATGTCAAATTGCAATGCTTGAGAGAGCTGGGGGAAACATGGGTCATGTCTTGGTTCCACTGGGTAGTATAGCCACTTGAAGACAACTTGTCAGGTAGTAGCAGCATCAAAGGGATGAACAACATGGTCTTGATAGACCTGTTGTTAGTGAGAGACAGGGACAGTATGAGGAGGAAGGAACCAACAGTCAGTGTCTGATACAGGATGTCAGCACTGGCACTATCAGAACAAGCAGCATGCAAGTGGCAACTAGCACACCAGTCAACAAATTGCCACAGTCCATAACTGAGTATTATTTTTCCTAGCAAGAATGTTTCAGTTAACCACCATGACTTGCCGCGAATGTGACCAACAATGTGCCCCCCTACCCAGTGAAAAGCATCATCATCTTGAGTGTGTCCTCTCCAAGTGCAATCAAACATCATACAAGCACTGTCAAAATTCATCACATATCCCTCAACCACCCAGGGGTTAGGCAATAAATACACTGGTTTCAGTAAGCTAATGAGCCACGCAGTGCCCAAATGGAATGTTCCTTTGTGCATTTATTTCAACCAAGGTAGCTCTTGAATCGTACCATGACTTGAAACCATACATTTCACATGGCCTGAGTCATTTGGTGGTGGATACCATCCACCTGTCAACAGATGCTGTATGTCTAAGAGTGGCCCTAGAGCAGGAACATCATACATGTGCATAACAGTACACTGGGCTTAATCCCCCAATGTATGCTGTGAGGTCATGTCACCTTTATGCCGACACACACCTTCCGCCGCTGGTGTGCAACAGCAGGCCATACTTAACTGAGTTGTATAGACTCTATCCAGCACAATTCTCTAGACATCTAGGCAGAGCTGAACATTTAAACTGACAAGAGGTTGACATTTCAAGGCCCTCTATAAGCTGGATTCATTGCCAGTAACAATGGTAGTAATGTCATAAAGGTTATTCATAATAAGTGCGTCTGCCATGTGTTTCACACTGACTCAGTTTGATTATGCAGGATTTACTGAATGCAGACTCAGAAGGTGACACTATATTGGTCATTATCCACCAGATAGGTGGACATTTTGGACATTTCAGCCATTCCAAAAAGGTCAAGAAGCAGCTGTAGGAACTCCAATTCAAAAATGGGATTCCCTAACATGGCCTGAAACAGGGGGTGTCCACAAGGGGGAATTCCATCCTGTACATGCTCGGTAGAGATGGGCAAAATCTGCAGATTTCATTACATAAATATTTCTCAAAATTCACGCATTTCATGAAATATTTTGTGGGTGCAAAATGTGAAATTCTACAGGTGAAATGTGGAGTTTCACCAACAAACAAAAGAATTTCACCACTCATGGATGAAATTCCTCTGTTCGCAGTCAAAATTCCATATTTTGCTGGCAAAATTCTACATTTCCTGCGCAAAATTCCACATTTCACATCCACTAACTATTTCACTGAATGCATGAATTTTGCAAAATATTTCACATGGTGAAATTTGTGACTTCGGCAGAATTTCTCCAGAGACATTAAATTTTGCTGCATCTCTAATGCTTGGGCATCTGCTTGGGTACTACAAAGCCCTCACAGACTACACCAAGATGCACCATTGCCATGACACTGCATTCCTTCAATCTAGCTTAGTGTAGGAAGATGGACAGCCTCATTCAGTTCCCGAAGCCCTTCAAACATGCCTCCCAAGCTGTAAATGCTGCAAATACAAGCATTAGCCAGGCAGTACCACTGCTTTGGGTATTGAAACAAACTCTGGTGAACATCTTTGAGCAGTTTCAATTGGATGCTGATGTAACTGGCTGTGCTCTGATAAAGCAGATGCTGGAACATATAACAACAGACAGGCAATTATGCAGCATATTGGAGTCCAAGCCTTATGTGATTGCAGCCACGCTTGATTCGTGATTGAGGCATGAAATGGCATTCCTTCTTAAATGAGGCAAGGCAGAGCTGGATAAGTACATCTTGGTGTTGGCAGGGCTATTTCACAGAAATATAATGGCATGTTAGCAGCAATTAAAGCAAAGTGAACATGGCCCAGGGCAACCAGCCCTCAAAAAGGTGGTTTCTCCAAAAATTGGAAAGTTTCTCCATGAAACCCCTCATTCTGCTAAGTAACCCAATCTAGCTCCTCCAAACTGGATCCACAATTCCAAGCCACCAGTTCCAGTCATCTACTGTCTGTTCTCTTCCAGGTGGGACTTGCCATCAAAACAGTAGTACGGTCCCAGTCAGAAATCCTTATGCTGCAGCCACTGTGCTGCAGGCACAAATGGATGCCCCAGAATAGCTAGAGGTTGATGTGAAGCTCTGTTATACTGACCTTCAAAGACAAAAAGTGTCGCCTGCACAGCTTCTGTCACAGTGCACAATCTATTATACCCAATAGCTAGAGTGAGCTCTGAGAAAGTGTTACGTGAAGCAGGGGTGATTGCAACTAACCAGAGAACCAGCGTAACTGTAATATTTATATGACCACTTTCATAAAAATGAATGCACAGCACATGCCACCATATTACAAAATTAGTTGGCTTAGTGCAGAACACGCCTCTACGAGATTTGCCCTGCACTCAACTTTAACATCACATCTCTGGCAATGGTAGATGAGATTTCATCACAAGGTTACAAAACTATTTCTTTTTTTTGGGGGGTTGGGCATATTTGTGCTGACTGGAAATGTTGGCGGTGTAGGCTGAAGCCCCCCAATTCATAAGCAGTTGGTGGAGAGTGTGGGGGTGTAACCCCCCATGATACCTTTATAAATAACTGAACAAGATTTCAGGATTAAATCTTGTCCATCATTTCTGGAGAGGCATATTCTGTACTACTCTCAAATTAGTGAAAAAAATATATTTCTGAGATGAAGGCGAATAGTCACAGGTGCAGGAGGAGGAAGAGGACAGTGTGCTGAATGATGAACTGTCCGATGGAGGTATTGCTGAAACGTTGAAATGTTTTTTGAATTGAATAGAATTACCATGAAAATTCAGAAATCCATTTAGGATTCTGCATAACTCTAGCATCCATCCATTGCCAGAAAGGATGATGTGGGAGTTACCCGGACCCAACAACCTTTCTGTAAACCCCAGGCCTGGCAGACAAGAGCCCCCCTCAAACTCCAAGGGAAAACCAGTAGTGGAACAGCCTCCCACAGGTGCAGAAAACAATAAAACAATGGGCTATACTATAACTCAAAAACTATGGGGGGATTACATTAGTTATTGAGAGTTATACCCTGACCTATGGCTCTACATAGTAGCCCTGGTCTAAGAATGTAGCCATTGTTTCTAGGTGTGCTGAATAGTATAAAGGGCCACCACTGAAATATGGCAACAAAGAATGCCTCTGTTCTTCTGTATAGAAGACTACATCTGTAGGATCTGCTTCCTTGCAGCAGACAAATCAAACGGGCAGTAATGTAGGCCTTACAAGGGCTTTCACAAGCACTTCATCACAGCACATGAGGTGGGTGGCCAGTTGCCCACTGGTTGGCATAAAGTGCTACTTCTGTTGCTGGACTGGCATCTAATGCCTACATTTTGCTAACTAGGATGTGATGTTAAACCAAGGTCCCATCTGCCTCCTCTGGTGGTTGTTCAAGTGGATGTTAAAGATTCCATGACACTTCTCAAAAAAGAACAGAGGAATCCGCACTATGTGCAGGCCAGTTCATTAAAAATCCTGCAAACAGCTGAGCCTGATTCAGTGTCAATTTGCATCTGTGTCTCCCCCATCTTGGACCCCCCCACACCAGCTAGGCACAATTACCTAGCACTCCTTTCCCAATCAACAAAAAACTACAGTAAAAAATAAATCTAATACATTTTTATGCATCACTAACACAACATATCTGGAATACTTTATCTGGATTACTGCAACTTCTCCCTGAGTGGTACAAAATGAACGGATGAACTAGATACAGTAATTTCAAGAGAAAGTGAAGCAATTCTAATGACTAATTTGTGCAGATTTTTAAAGGATGATTTAGTAGTAACAACATAAATTATAATATTACTTGTAAGATTTGAAGTAAAAAGAATTACATGAATAACGTACTAAAACATCTTCTTGGTGTTCCAAGCTTCAAAATCTCCATGCTTTAGTTTTTAATTAAGCAGCCACTAGCGCATTGCAGTTCTTTAAAACAATTTTCTAGTTTTGTACAAAAATAAAAATTGTAGTTGGTATCAGTAAGACTCAGATCTTATAACGTTCAAATTTTGTTGAATGTTGGGGCAATTTATTTTAAATTACTAAAGTTCTTTGCATAGGAATGCACTCTTTGCCTTTTAGACTTCATCAGTTCCTGCTGTTGTTCCTGTCCTTAGTCATAATCCATTGCTATCAACAGGTCATGATGTCATAAACAGAGGATTATAACTGTACAGCAAGAATAAGCAATTGGAAGGGGGTGGAAATTTCGGGGAAAAGGATCCTATAGTATGTCTATGAAATACCATCAGTAATAAGAACATATTCTGGCAGAGCCACTATGGCTGCAAATGCATTAACTAGATAAGGGTGTTTCGTGGGCTTAAACATAAACATGAATTGCATTTAGTAAGGCTGACGATACTGTTCCACATATGACTTGTGAACAAGCTGGGCAGCCTGACAGTGGATCAACAAGGTGGTAAACTGGGTTAGGAACTAGTTCAATGATAGAAGATAAAGAGTCATGGTAAATGATGCTCAATGTAAGGAAAGGAGTGTGACCAGCAGGGTGCCCCAGGGATCAGTCCTGGGCCCAGTCCTGTTTAATGTTTTCATAAGTGAAATTGCAGAGGGGCTGGAGGGGAAAGTGTGCCTCTTTGTGAATGACACTAAGATCTGCAACAGGGTGGACACTCCAGGGAGGGTGGAAAAAATGAGCTGGGACCTAGGTAAACTGGAGGAATGGTTCAAAGTGTGGCAGCTGATATTTAATGAAAAAAAGTGCAAAATTATGCATTTGGGTTGCAGAAATCCTGGGGAGGATTACGGGGAGAAACTGATGATCACCAAACAGGAAAGGGATTTGGAGGTAATCATACTGTATGACCTAAAGGTAGCTGAACAATGTCTCAAGGCTATGAGGAGAGCCAGTGGGATGCTGGGGTGCATGGGAATAGGAGAGGTATCACCAGCAGAAGGAAAGAGGTGGTGATGCCACTGTGCAGATCACTGGTGAGGCCTTATTTGGAGTATGGTGTCCAGTTTTGCAGGTCGCATCTCCGTAAGGATGTAGACAGAGTGGAGGCAGTAAAGAAAGGCAACAAAGATGATGCAGGGTCTGCACTAAAAGTCATATGAGGAGAGACTGGGAGACCTCAATATATATACCCTGGAGAAGAGAAGAGACGGGGGTGATATGATAGAAACCTTCAAATATCTAAACGGCATAAATTGGGTAGTGGAGGGTAGCATCTTTCAGAAAAGGAGATGCCCAGGAATGAGGGGGCATGACATGAGGTTGGAAAGGGGTAGACTAAGGGGTACCGCGAGGAAGTATTTCTTCACAGAAAGGGTGGTGGAACCTCTAGAGACTTCACAAGTCAGTTGCATTATGAAAGAAAGAAAAAAAACACAATTAACACATTTCACATAATACTATTATACACTATAAAAAATATAGGATGAGTAACTTTATGCATAACCAATGTGTTCTGTCACCTCGGTGTTCTGATTCTCATGGACCTCTCGAGCTTTGTGCTCCTGGTCAGAGGGAATCAGAACCCCTCTGTGGCAGAAGACGCTGGTTGTGCATAGTTGCCCATCTAGTATTCTCTATATTTAGTGCTGCATTGAGAATTTCTAAGTAATAAACCTGTGGCATACAATTGCTTTAAATTAGACCAAGATTCTGGTATATTCAATTCAAATTTGTTAAGATGAGGAGCAAAGTTTTTGGAAGAAACCAAAGGAATAACAACCCTATAAGTCAGGAGGTAATGTCTTGTAGAAGGGCACAAAGTACCCCCTTCCATCCCCACCAAAATAATCATCAACGGTATCAAATATGTTGAGCATGACCTCATTCTACCAAAGCTGAACTCTCATTTTGCCACCGCTGGTGTTGTATTAAACTCCTTCCCCTACGCAGGTATCACAACCCCCCCAACTCACCCCATCCCCTAGGAGCCCTCGCCTCCGCATCCCCTCCAGCTCCACCCCATGACCTACAAACAGGTAGAGGACCGACCTAAGAAAATCAATATCAAAAAAGGGGGCGGAGCTGATGGCATCAATCCCATCTTCCTCAGGATAAGCTACTATAACCTAACTGCTCCTACCCTCCACATCTTCAATCTCTCCATCTCCACAGCCACAGTCCCAACCTGCTGGAAATCTGCTCACATCTTGCCCCTATTTAAATCTGGTGACCCCCGAGACCTAAACAATTATAGAACCATCTCCATCCTCCCTGTCATGTCTAAAATTCTGGAAAAACCCATCCATCTCCAACTTAAAGCCCACTTAGATAATTACTTACTTCTCAACTCTGCCCAGTCTGGATTCAGGCAAAATCACAGTACTACTTCTGCCCCAGCAAAAGTCGCTAATGACTGGCTCATCGCACATGACTTCAGGCAAGTCTTGGGTGCCGTATTCCTTGACCTCAGCAAGACATTCGACACCATTGACCACAATCTCATGCTCAGTGGCCTCAACAAAATAGGCGCAGTTGACACCTCGCTACACTGGTTCTCCAGCTACCTCACAGGTAAAGTTCAGAAAATCAAAGTGGGTGGTCAAACATCCAACTTTCTCCTTATCACATGAGGTGTCCTGCAAGGCTCTATTTTAGGCCCCATCTTATTCTCCATCTACATCAATTCCCTGGATTCCAACATCATCAGTTCCAAAATAGACTTATTCATGGATGATACCATCATATATGCTTCCAACCACCTCTAACCGAGGTACGGGATGTGATACAAGATGATTTCATCCAACTACAGCACAATCTCATCAGCCTCAAGCTGCTACTTCATGACAAAAAAAACACCAAAGGTGCTGTGCTTCATCCCCACTAGCAAAAGTCCCTCCTCTTGCTGCAACGCAACACCAGCTCCAATTGTAACTGTTCTAGGTGAACCACTAGATATGATTGATAAATTTAAGTACTTGGGTATATGGCTAGACAAGAAGCTTTCCTTTAGCGTACACATTGACTGCCTCGCTAGTAAGCTGAAATCATGGTTAGGCCTTTTCTATAGTCACAAAACCCTCTTTCCCCTAAATATCAGATGCAGGCTCGTGCAGGCCACATTCCTCCCTCTCTTTGACTATGGCGACATAATCTATAATTGTTCCACTGTTTCCAGTCTTCACAAGCTTGATACACTGTTCCACCAGGCTCTAAGATTCATTACTAAATCACCTTTCAGGACTCACCTCTGTGACCTTTATAGAGAAGTTGGCTGGTGACCTCTAGCAACCAGGCATCTGCTACACTTGGGTACCTGGACCCTAAAAAGTCTGCTAAAAAAACTTCCTGCATACATCTCCTCCTTTGTCAACACCTCATATAGTCCCTATTCCCTTAGAAAAACTGACTTCATCCTTCTTGAAGTACCCCAGATGCGTACCACCATCGGCATGGGTGCCCTTAGCTATGCAATCCCATCAGCATGGAATTACATACAGAAGACACTGAGACTCACCAGCATTGTCTCTATAAATACTTTTAAATTCCTGTCACAGAAACTCTTCCCAGTAACCTGCCACCGTCCCAGGAAATAAGACCCTCTGTCCTGCTGCCTCTCCCCCCCCCACCCTGGAACCACCTGGTTTCTATTTGGAGCCACCTGTCCCCAGTCCTCCCTCCTGCTCATTCATGTCAGGCCCCAGTCCTCCCTTCTGCTCATCCACAACAGGCCCCAGTCCTCCCTCCTGTTCATCCACGTCAGGCTTTCCTTCTTTCCCCCTCCAAGTCATACCACCAAAGTACCCTTTTTCCTCCAAACTCCCCTTCCTTGCCCAGATTTCCTCCCTTGTAAAAGAACCTGTAGCTCAGCTATTGCACTTTATTTTACGCAAGCTTTCCACCCTTGTAAAAGAACCTGCAGCACAGTTATTGCACTTTATTGTACGCAAGTACTCAGGCTCTGCATTGCTTATACATATGTAAATAGTGCTGTATGCTGGCAAATGTGTTTGTACTCTTTCCTGTAACTTGTCAAAACATTGTAACTTTGTAACTCGTCCATTTTATGTACTGGGACCTCTTTGCAAATGAGCCTGCTCAATGGTGTATTTCCCACCAATAAACTTTAAATGATTGATTGATTGATTGATTGATTAATTGACTGAATATAAATTATTTTCTATGTAGGTGTGAAGGGTTACCCAGCTGTCAACTGTCCTACAATATCAATTTTGACATCTCTGCAACAAAGCAATAAAGAAAGGCAGAAGACATTTCACAGAACCTTGAGACAGAAATTGATGCTAGAGTTTAGCTAGCCATATGCTGTCCAGCACAGCTTTATCAATTGCAGAATCAGTTTCAGTCTCGTGGTTCTATGAAATGGCTACTGCCTTGATTTAAGATAAGACTGATTTAGACGGGGATATGCCTGGACAGTTGATATCTAAAGGTAAGCTCAAAACTTCATCCCCTTTACAGCTATGCTCCACTCTAGAAATTGAGGATTTTAATAACTTTTTTTAATGCTTTAGTTCCTACCAGTTGTACAATCACAGTAATCCACTGCATAGTGTGGAGTGCACTTGGACGTATGCATGCCTAGCGTTGTTGGTCTCTTGCCATTTGTGTTCTTCATCCCAGGTTGTTTTTTTTCTGCTCAGGCTGTAAGAGGAGATTTTTCTAAATTTCCCTGGCTGTTTTATGGCCCCTGGGGGCTGCCATTCAAGTTTCTTTTATTGCATCTTGTCCCAGACAGTCTTCCCAGAGTCCCCTTTGCTCGTATGTCTAATAACTCCTGCAGGAGGCCAGTGTCTTCTTACAGGGTCTTTGTTTCAGCTTAGCACAGTAGCCAGGAGTCACACTGCTAGTCGTTGGGTAAGTGTAATAGGTTTCCTAAATATTGATACCTTATCCATCTGTGTTCTGCTTAGGGTATTGCTTGTATACAGTGTGTGTGTGTGTGTGCTTGTGTGTGTGTGTGTGTGTGTGTGTGTGTGTGTGTGTGTAAGCATGTCACTGCTTAAAGTAGTTCTGTCTGAACTCATGTTGCTATCCCTCTTGGCCCCTTTCAGTTTTTGCACCAGTACTAAGTAGCAGAAATGGAACAGCACTTTATAGTTTGTTCGAGGAGCCCCTAAATTAAATAATATATGCAGCATTGCAATGGTTTATATAAACTAGTCTGGAAACATCATGGAGCACAGGCAGCTATTTATAAAACAAGTCTGTGATTGCTTCAACAATGCCCCCCCCATTGCATATGTAACCCCCCTGCAAATGGGGGTTCCCAAAAGACTTCCAGGAGCTTGCTTGAATGCTCCAAGCCTGAATGGTGTTTGGCATTTAAGCCATTTATCAGTGAGTGTTTTTAGAGCCTCTGGTACTGTCTCTTTAAGAGCTGTCTGCTTGCAGACATAATTAGTTTGTATGGGGGGACTGTGTGCTTCTCTGAGTACCACTCGAGCTGCTGCCAATTCACTTCATTTTTGCAGTCACTAGAGTGCAAAGGAACCTATCTGAAAGATGTAACTGTTTGCCAGAAATTATTTAGAGTAATAATGAAATTACAGTTTGTCTAACCTGCTTTCTTTGCAGTCAGAACTGTGTCTGCTAGTTCCCCATTCTAGTTTTGAACTGCTGAACTGAACCAATCAGTGTGGGGTAAGCTAGCTCTAAAATGGTGCCTTGGACGAATCAGAACTTGGACTCATAATCTGAGCCAGCCACAAGAGGATTGTATGGGCAGTGACTCTGGGAGATGTAGTTTAGACTTCAGTGCCTTTTTGGACCAACAGCAGTCTATTGTGAGTGACAGCCAATCCAGTCAAGAACTGGGAGGAACTCAAAGGAAGTGCCCGGTTTTGTCGGTTGGAGTTTCAGTTGAGCTTGGCAGTGAAGAAGGAAGGAGCCCTGTGCTTTTTCAGTGTGCAGTTTTAGTCAAACGTGTGTAAGGCCCAGAGTTCCGGTCTGCAGCTTGTGTAACAGCTTGTTAGGACTGAATCCGTCCTGTGAAAAGAATCAAAGGATCTCTGAAGAGTAGAAACCAGGCTCACCCTGTAGAAGACTGGAGGAATTGCTGAAAATTGCACTCGTCTGTCAGGGAACTGAATCTGCTGTGTGTTCTCCCGGGTATTGTGCAGTAATTGCGATCGGGATACAGATGCAGCCTGCCTGGTATAGTGCTTTCTTTTATATGGATGTGTGAAGAGGTTTGTGTACCTCAAGTGAGCCCTGCTGACATTGAAGGACCCTATCTTATTTGGAGGTCGTGAGTACTAATTCAGGGTCGCTCCTGTTGAATTGCCACATTAAATCCAAATGGAATTACTGTACTGCTGACTGTTTAATTTCTCCTTTTCTCTGTGTGAAAGGGCCCCTACCAGCTGCCACGGTTTGGACTAGCCACTAGGCTTGGGTACCCAGGGACAGTAACTGATAGGGATAGGCCTGTGCACAGAGCCATAGGTAGATTATTAAAGTGATAAGCTAATTAACCTGATTTCCCCCTGTCCTTGTTATACCCCCCTAAATAAATCAGAGCTACTTGTTTCAGCAAAGTTATACTGCCTGAAGTATTTGTCTATGTTAAAGTACTGTACTGTGATTGTTGCACTGTATCTCATTTCACAGGAGGTCCCAGTGCCAGAACCAGACCTGGGGGTAAGTGTATACTGTGAAGGTAATTCTGATATATTGTGTGGGCCACTAGTGGGAAGAAAGGGGGGTTGCAGTGTCCCAGAGGGCTGTGACCAAGTTAGTTTAACTATTGCAAACCCTGACCTCTGGGTGGAGGCACCACCATTGGATCCAGGCCCCTCAACCTGTTAGTGGCAAATCAGGCGGGGTAGTAGCCCCTGGGATAGCGCCATCTAGGGGTTACATCTTGGAAGCTCACAGCTGGGATTGTGTGTCCTCTAGTGGCCATATTTACGAACCACTGTTAAGAAAAAAATGGGTACCCCGACAGAAGTGGCTGTGCACCGGCTGGTGGAGTGGTGTACTGGGGAGGAGATCGACCCCCAAAATGCTATGCTTATCCTGGACATCCCCCTGGGTATCAATACGGACACTGTGCAGGGAGTACTTTCCAAGGTGGAAGGTTTACAAAACCCTGTGGGTGGTGGGTCGGCATGCTAATCTGCTCACCCACACTTTCCTGGCCCTAGTAGAGTTTAAGGATCCCATAGATAGCTCCAAAGTGCCACAGACCATTACCCCAGAGGGAGCCCTCACTGCTTGGAGAGTGATAACTAAGGACAGTAAAGACCAGGGGAATCAGCCCCACCACTATCTGAAACTTTTGAGGAGAAATTTGCTGAATGGTTGCTGGGAGAGGGAAAACTGTGGAGGACTTGAAGAAACTATTCTTGCCACCTGGGGTGTTCCTCCCCAACACCCTCTCCTGCTCCAGTGCCCGTAATGGTGGCTGAACCAATGCAGACTCCTATTTCTGCACCTGCCATTAGTCACGACTCTTACCGAAGGTTGAGGATCTTCTCTGGCACCCTCCCCAACCCCCAAGGGGAGGATGACTGGGAGACCTGGATATACTATGTTGCCCCCCAAGTGCTAGAATGGCAATGCTCGGAAGGCGGCGTTAAAGAGGGTTAGTGAGAGCCCGAGGTCCTGCCCTGGCTACCATCTGTGCTAAACGGGCCAGTAACCCTGAAGCGACTGCACAGGCCTATCTTGAGGCCTTGGAGAATGTGTATGGAGCCAGATTCTGATGAGGACCTATGGTGGAGAGTAAGAAATGCACAACAGTACCAGGGGAGTTGTTGTCTGTGTATGTCTCGGCTGGAAAAATTGTTGCAAGAATGCCTCCAGAAGGGTAGTTTGCCAGCGATTGAACTGGACCGAACCAGACTGGACAGAATCCTTAAGTCTGCCCCCTTCTCAGAACTGCTGTTGCTTCAGTTACGCCTGGCAAATCGACTGGAATCCCCACCCTCCTATGATGAGTTAATGAGAGAAATTCGAGGAGTTGAGAAAAGGCGACCTCGGGAGGTACCTGCACCAACAGCTGTGGCTACGACCGAGTGACTGAGGTGACCCATCAAGTGAAGTTCAGGGCAGAGGTTGACAGTCAATGAGTGCTCTGACAAGGAAAAGATATGCCACAATGGGGCGAACTGTTGAAGAGATCCGAGAATTCAAAAACAGTCCCTTTATGAAGGCCACGCCTGCAAGTATGGCCCTGACCTATATCCGACTGCATCTGCTATGGGGTGGGGTACCCACCCATGTATCTCCTGCTGATAACAGCTCCAAACTCAATTCCTTGACCATGGAAGTGGAGAAACTGACGAATGTCTCCAAATGCTTATCACGCCGCAGACAGAATGGCAACCAGGTTTCCAGTTAGTAATACCCCGCCTGGCTCCCAGTGTGGCGCCTCGGCCCGCTCAAACTCCAGAAAGTATGTTTTGCTATAATTGTGGGAAGAGGGCACATGAAAGGAATGCCAGTCCCCAAAAGACACTGACAAAGTTGCATATAGGCTACAAGGAGAGCTTCGGAGAAGAAAATCAGTGGTTAAGAGGTACGACATGATCCCAGTGAGGGCACCAAAATGCTAATTCACGTCCTTTTGTGGCAAGGTCAGTTGCCCAGGCCCCCACTACCACCTCTCCAGACTGGTCCAGAATAGTGGGTCCCTCCATGGAGACCACTGTAAGGTGAATGGAGTGTCTACAAGAGCTGTATTAGACAGTGGCTCCCAAGTGACAATTATGTTCCAGGATTGGTATCAGAAGCATTTGTCAGACGTACCTTACAACCATTAGAAGGACTGCATGTATGGGGTTAAGTGAGAGGCTCACCCTATTCCGGGTATATCCGAATTTGGCTGTTCTTCCCCACCTCCGTGGCTGGAGTGGCGAACAAGTAGAGACCCTAGCCTTAGTGTGTCCCCCACTGGACTGTATGATGGTGTCCCTTTGTTGATTGGAACAAATGCTCATATGTTGGAAGGCTGGCACAGTTGTGTTATGAAAAACAGGGGTCAAAGACTAGTAGAGCTTTAAGAGTTCCGCTTTAATTAAGAAGGCCTATGAGGCACAGAGATGCTGAAAAAACAGAACCAAAGGAACCGGTCGGAATTGTATGGAAGAAGGATCCTGAGTCTCTGATCCTGGCGCCAAATGCCCAGTGTACCTTACAGGAGAGGTCCGTATCAGAAAGGATGTTAAGAATAAAATATTAATGTTGGATGCACCAGGCGATGGAAAATTGCCAGAGGGACTGCTGGTCAAGCCTAGTATTTGCCCGCTAGAGCCCATGCTTATGCCAGAAGGGTAATGGTCCAAGTTCATAATGTGTCTGAAAGAGACATTGAGTAAACAGAGGTTGCATCCTGGCTAATGTGCATTGTGCAGACACTGCAGTGCTACCCAGCAGCAAGAGTTCAAGGAAGAATGACAGAGTAACCTGACTTGTTTGATTTCGCGACTCTCGCTGCCAGCTGAATGGAAAGTGAGGATCAGTGAGAAGCTTGCCCAGAGAGACCAGGTGTTTTCTTTAAAGGAATGGGATGTAGGATGGTGCAAGGAGCTGGAGCACAATATCCGCTGCATGACGAAAGACCATTTCGTGAGAGGTCTCCGACGCCTGGCACCTGCTGACATAGATGATGTGAGACGGCATCTGCAAGAGATGTTAGCTGCTGGTGTAATACAAGAATCCAGAAGCCCTTATGCTTCCCCATTGTGGTAGTGAGGAAAAGAATGGAACAGTAAGGATGTGTGTGGATTATCGCACTCTAAACCGCGGACTATCCTGATCAGTACACAATGCCCGCATTCAGGATGCTTTGGACTGCCTAAGCGGGAGCAAGTGGTTCTCTGTGCTGGATCTCCGCAGTGGGTACTACCAGATCCCGATGGCCCCAGAGGACCATGAGAAGACGGCCTTTATCTGTCCGCTTGGCTTCTATGAATTCATGAGGATGCCTCAAGATTTCAGGTGCCCCAGCCACTTTTCAACGATTGATGGAGCGTGCAGTGGGGACATGAACTTACTAGAGTGCCTGGTATACCTAGATGATGTTATTGTGTTTGGCAGCTCACTGGAGGAACATGAGAGCAGATTATTTAAGGTATTGGACCGACTGGAGGACTTTGGCCTTAAACTGTCCATTGATAAGTGTCAATTCTTTCAAACATCAGTAAAGTATGTGGGACACATAGTATCCACCGAGGGAATAGAGACCGACCCAAGTAAAGTTGAGGCCTTGACCACCTGGCCACAGCCCAAAAATCTAAAAGAACTGCAAAGATTCCTGGGATTCTGTGGTTATTATCGGCGCTTCATCAAGGACTATTCAAGAGTGATCCGCCCTTTACTTAACCTTACTCAAGGGTATCCCCCAACCCACAAAAAATACCAAAAGTCAGCGTCCCTCAAGACTGAAAGAGTGTATTTTCATCCGAGTGAAGTATTTGGGGCCCGCTGGACTCCTGATTGTGAGACTGCTTTTCATGAGATCATATATCAACTTACCCATGCTCCAGTGCTGGCCTATGCCGATCCAAGAAAACCTTATGTCCTGCACACTGATGCTAGCTTGCAAGGGTTGGGGCTGTGTTGTACCAGAGCACGAGAATGGCTCTGAGACCAGTGGCCTTTGCCAGTGAAGCCTGACCCCATCCGAAAAGAACTATCCTGTACATAAGTTAGGAGTTCCTAGCTTTGAAGTGGGCTATTGTTGACCAATTCATGAGTACTTGTATGGGGCTAAAATACTAGTAAAACTGACAATAATCCTTTGACCTATGTGCAGACCTCAGCTAAGTTGGATGCCACTGGCCATAGGTGGCTTTCTGCATTATCTACATATGACTATGCTCGAATACCGAGCAGGTCTGAACCACATAGATGCTGATGCTCTCTCCGGAGGCCTGTTCCCCAGAATGATTGGGTCCGATTGGCAGAACCTGACATTGGGCACTCTGCCGGAAGTTTGACAGGAGGAACAAATGTCCACGGACACAGTGGACTGCATGGTGGATTGCTTGGGAGCCTCTGAGGAGTGCATACCTGCTGCTTTTGCCACTTTTCTGCAATAGACATTGGTGCACTGCCTCAGCTGGACAATGACAGTATTGGCGGGCTCAATCCACGATCCCATGATCAAAGCAGCTTTAGAAGCCCTCTATGCAGGAAAAGATGTGTCCAAATTACGCTCCACTGATTTGAGAACTGCACTGTTATACAAAGAAGGTCCTAAGTTGAAACTGATCAATAAACTGTTATACAGAGAAACAGTAGACAGAGGGGACAAGTAGACAAACAACAACTAGTGCTGCCCACTGCCTTCGAGACTCAGTACTGAGGTCCTTGCACAACCACATGGGGCACCTTGGTATAGACAGAACACTTGACTTGGTGAGATCCAGATTCTATTGGCCTAAGATGGGGGCTGATGTGGAGCAACACATTCAGACTTATAGTCGCTGCTTACAGAGGAAGCTTTGCCCCAGAGGGCTGCCCCTTGTTAACATCACCACCAGTGCACCCATGGAGCTGGTCTGTTTGATTTTCTGAGTTTGGAGTCAGATCAAAGAAATATCAGTAATGTGCTGGTGGTCACTGACCATTTCACGAGATATGCCCAAGCTTTCCCCACCAAAGATCAGAAAGCATCCACTGTGGCCAAAGTACTTGTAGAAAACTTTTGTTCACTATGGGGCTCCACAAAGAATCCATTCTGATCAAGGGAGAGACTTTGAGAGTCGTCTGATCAAAGAGATGCTTACTCTGTGGGAGTGCGAAG
Organism: Neoceratodus forsteri; assembly: GCA_016271365.2. Lineage (NCBI taxonomy): Eukaryota > Metazoa > Chordata > Ceratodontiformes > Ceratodontidae > Neoceratodus > Neoceratodus forsteri. Next base: position 486,114,698 of record CM028132.1, on the reverse strand, counting down.
TCCAGAACCACTCCTTACCACCCCAGGGGACCCCAGCCTGAACGTTTCAACCGCACTTTGCTAGATATGCTAGGCACCTGCACCCAAAGGACAAGCCTAGATGGAGCCAACAAATTAGCACCCTGGTACATGCTTATAACTGCACCAAAAGTGATGCCACTGGATTCTCCCCTACCGCCTGATGTTTGGAAGAGAAGCTCGACTACCAGTAGATGTGTGTTTTGGGGTCTCTCCTGATGGGGTTCAAGCTGACAACTATTTACAGTATGTGCAAAAGTTAAAGGCCCAGCTAACTCATGCGCACTCAACTGGCTCAAACCATGGCTGCCAAAAGAAATCTCCAACAAAGAAAGGTATGATAAAAGGTGAAAGCACAGGAACTCCAGGAGGGAGATCGGGTATTGCTAAGACATCTGGGACTGCATGGCAAGCACAAGATTGCTGACAGATGGCACCATCTCCCTCACATTGTAGTGGGCAAACTAGATGATCTGCCAGTGTACAAAGTAAGGCCTGAGAATAATTCAAAAGATGTAAAAACAATGCATAGAAATCATTTACTGCCCATTGGACAAATCTTAATTGAGTCTGAGCCCCTAGAAGATGCCCCCTCTGGACCAGTGACTAAAGCTGCTGCTAAGAAAAGATCAAGAAAGTCTGCACCTACAGAAGCAAAGTTTAGTGTTCCCTCCACAAGTCCCAGTTGAGCATGACTGTCAGTCCATATCGAAAGAAAGTGAGAGTGACTTTGAATACTATCCTTCTTACTGAACTGAGTCAATTGTTTCGGGCAATCCCTAGTCAATACTGGAGATGAAGCTGGGCCTCTGGACTGTCTAAGCCCCAGCTTCATCCCTGGAGCCAATGCTCCCAGAAAGTGAAGTGCAAAGCATCAGATCAGATGAAATGGAATCATTGTGCATTGTTGAACTGTTTGAGCTTTCAGGGAGGAAAATGATAGATTGGGGCAGACTGGTGATACACCGAACAAGAAGAGTATTTGAGTGCCCTGACAGTCCACTGCCAGTGTCCGAAAGCTCTCCATGCGAGCCAAATGTTGTGGACTCAGAAACTGTAACTCCTGGAGCTGAAAGTGCCCCAAGTTCTAGTCTCTCTACCCCCATGGAGACTCCGTTGACAAGTGAGGACAATGCTGAAAATGAGGCTCAGAGTGCAGAGACTATAACAGTTCCCCCTAGAAAGACTGGTCGAGCTGTAAAGCCTGTGGTGCACCTCAGTTATGATTCACTTGGGAGGCCTGTAGACTTGCCTCTCAATGTTGTCCATAAAGGAGTGTATGTGTCCCGAGCTCATTGCCCAAACTGAGCATCAGTGCTAACTCCAAGTTACTTGTGTTGTTCTTCTATGATGGTGCCCTGCCCCATCCAGCCCCAAGGTAACTGATAGGAAGGGCCCCTCTTCAGGTTTCATGTACAAGAGGTAATAACTGTTATGGTACAATGTGTATGTAATACTGTGTAAAGAGTGACGTACTGCAATGTTTCAGAAATGTGTTCCTGGTAAAATGATATATTGACTGATGATTACATGTGCGAGCCTAATGCAAATGTATATGGTTGCAGTTGAAACTTATGGGTACTTGCTTGATGGATCGCAAGCTTTCCCAGGCCAGGAAGGGTGTAACCCCCCTGCAAATGGGGGTTCCCAAAAGACTTCCAGGAGCTTGCTTGAATGCTCCAAGCCTGAAAGGTGTTTGGCATTTAAGCCATTTATCAGTGAGTGTTTTTAGAGCCTCTGGTACTGTCTCTTTAAGAGCTGTCTGCTTGCAGACATAATTAGTTTGTATGGGGGGACTGTGTGCTTCTCTGAGTACCACTCGAGCTGCTGCCAATTCACTTCATTTTTGCAGTCACTAGGAGTGCAAAGGGAACCTATCTGAAAGATGTAACTGTTTGCCAGAAATTATTTAGAGTAATAATGAAATTACAGTTTGTCTAACCTGCTTTCTTTGCAGTCAGAACTGTGTCTGCTAGTTCCCTTTCTAGTTTTGAACTGCTGAACTGAACCAATCAGTGTGGGGTAAGCTAGCTCTAAAATGGTGCCTTGGACGAATCAGAACTTGGACTCATAATCTGAGCCAGCCACAAGAGGATTGTATGGGCAGTGACTCTGGGAGATGTAGTTTAGACTTCAGTGCCTTTTTGGACCAACAGCAGCAGTCTATTGTGAGTGACAGCCAATCCAGTAAAGAACTGGGAGGAACTCAAAGGAAGTGCCCGGTTTTGTCGGTTGGAGTTTCAGTTGAGCTTTGGCAGTGAAGAAGGAAGGAGCCCTGTGCTTTTCAGTGTGCAGTTTTAGTCAAAAACGTGTGTAAGGCCCAGAGTTCTGGTCTGCAGCTTGTGTAACAGCTTGTTAGGACTGAATCCGTCCTGTGAAAAGAATCAAAGGATCTCTGAAGAGTAGAAACCAGGCTCACCCTGTAGAAGACTGGAGGAATTGCTGAAAATTGCACTCGGTCTGTCAGGAACTGAATCTGCTGTGTGTTCTCCCGGTATTGTGCAGTAATTACGACTGGATACAGATGCAGCCTGCCTGGTATAGTGCTTTCTTTTATATGGATGTGTGAAGAGGTTTGTGTACCTCAAGTGAGCCCTGCTGACATTGAAGGACCCTATCTTATTTGGAGGTCGTGAGTACTAATTCAGGGTCGCCCCTGTTGAATTGCCACATTAAATCCAAATGGAATTACTGTACTACTGACTGTTTAATTCTCCTTTTCTCTGTGTGAAAGGCCCCTACCAGCTGCCACGGTTTGGACTAGCCACTAGGGCTTGGGTACCCAGGGACAGTAACTGATAGGGATAGGCCTGTGCACAGAGCCATAGGTAGATTATTAGAGTGATAAGCTAATTAACCTGATTTCCCCTGTCCTTGTTATATCCCCCAAATAAATCAGAGCTACTTGTTTCAGCAAAGTTATACTGCCTGAGGTATTTGTCTATGTTAAAGTACTGTACTGTGATTGTTGTACTGTATCTCATTTCACAGGAGGTCCCAGTGCGGAACCAGACCTGGGGGTAAGTGTATACTGTGAAGGTAATTCTGATATATTGTGTGGCCACTAGTGGGAAGAAAGGGGTTGCAGTGTCCCAGAGGCTGTGACCAAGTTAGTTTAACTATTGCAAACCCTGACCTCTGGGTGGAGGCACCCGCCATTGGATCCAGGCCCCTCAACCTGTTAGTGGCAAATCAGGCAGGGGTAGTAGCCCCTGGGATAGCGCCATCTAGGGGTTACACATAGCAGAAGACACATCAGTGTATCTCAGCAGCAGTTACTGCTGCATGCAGTCTGTATATAAACTGTGTCACTTTGCCCAGAATCCTGCCCCCCCATTTTGATTAACACATTATGTACTTTTGATTCAGTTGCTTGTGTCTTGCATAGAAGACAGTGCTTGTAGACAAATGTGAGTCATGTTGCAGCTGTGGTCATCCAATGGCTAATAAAGGAATTCATGCCTCTGTATGAGTGGTGGAGGGGATGCCAGTAAAGCAGATGTTTCTCAGTTTGCAATAGGTAGTAAATTAAGCACTGAAACTTAACAAACAAAGAAAATGGCCATAAAACATTTTGGAGGAGGTTTCAACTTGCAAAAAAAGGCAGTACTGGGGAGAGATCAATTGCTGGAGGAAGTTTCAACTAGCAAAAAAAGGCAGTACAGGGGAGGGCTCAATTAACTTCTTAAGACAGAGGAAAAATAGTGCTCTCAAGCTCCCATACACACACAGGCTGTGTAGTAATGAGGCTTCAGCGGAGGACACTATTTTTAACACTCGATCATGTTATTTGAAAGGTAATGTATGCAGGGAGTCCTTTTCTCAAGGCAAAACATGTACAGGGCTATGCCGACTGCAGCCATTAAAATGAAAGGTCCTCAAATTCAAACTGTGAGAGAATTTTTGTGTGTTTTAGGTTTGCTGATGCCAACTGTAAATTAATTGCTGGAAACTGGAACATTTATTTAAAAAGGGAATTTTTAAAGGCAGGGGAAGGGGGATATCAAGTCATGTTGGAGCTTTTTCCAGTCGTGGTGGCATGAGTGAGCTTAGATAATGGGCTACAACATCCTCAGACCTGATTGGCTGATAGCACCTTGCACCCAGGCCAGTATCAGTTGATAGAGACCATCAAATAACAAGTGCTAGTGCAGCTTTCCCTTTTACAAAGGATATCCCTGTGAAAAATATAATTCTTTTTGTTCAAAATTTTTATTAGATTTTCAATACAGAAAGAACAATAATCAAAGATTACATATGGCAAAGAAGAACAGAGTTAACAAAATTATTATTGATGCTAAAAAATACTTAACATCTATACTTGACATCTATAAACCTATCTTAGATATAAAAAAGCAAACGTACTGATTCTAAAAGAAAACTGCAAGCTCAAAAACCTATTACTCAGGGGGTGGGATATTCAGAAATGCGCCAGAGGCAGGCGCAAGACCTGCGAAGTGCAAATCCACTGCGCCATGGTGCACTGAGTGTGATATTCAAAGATTGCGCATTATGGCATGTGCCAGTGCAACATGGCTGAATATCGTACAGATGCACCATAGCGCAACCAGGGCTGTACCTGGGAGCAAACCAACATGTGCAATAGCTCAACCAGGGCTGCACCTGGGAGAAAACCAACATGTGCAACAGCACAACCAGGGATGTGCAAGGACACAAATGGACCAGCAACAGGCACATCAAGGAGAAAGTCACTGGGGCAGGAGGTTCTGCCACCAGTGTGCCAGGAGCAAGGCATGGCAAACACATGCCGTAACACTGCCCATTGCGCATGGGGAAGCAGCAGGCCCCCACTGACATGCACCACCATGGGTCACGGAGGTAGAGTGGCACCAATGGCCACTGGCGAACAGCCACCGGCAACCCCCCACAAGGAAGGTATGTGGCATGTCACCTGTACCACAGCCGACAACACAGACAAACAGCACACATCACAGATGCCACCCAACCTGAACAGAAAGCCCATGGATGCCCCAGGGCACAGCCACCTACCAATGGGTGAACACCACCAGGCACAACCCCCAGGCCACCCCAGGCATACCACATAGCCACCATGCACACCACTGCAGCATGGCTCCCAATGCTAGCCATAAAGCAGACCCAGACACAGATGTGTAACCATAGAAAAATGTATTGCAACGTATAGAAAACACAACTATTTACAATAATACAATAAACAGTGGACAGGGACCAAGGAATGGGGAAGCTGTGTACAAAACGGGAAGCCAGGAAAGGGAAGTAAGGGGATGGGGTCAGAGCTATACAAGGGAACAAGGGAGGACTATGAAAGGGGGACAAGGAAGGAGAATGGTCATGGGCCAGTGGGCCCTATGGGTGTCCTTGCCCCACAGGTGCCTGGCGCTGTTGCCTGCGCATCATTCTCCGCAGCAGCCTCACCACCTGTAGCATGGCAGTGGTGACCTCAAGGATCTGTCTCAGGAGCCGGGTGTTCACTGCAGGCTGATGGACACCTAGAACAAAGGAGGGTATATGGTATGAGTGTGTGTCTAGAACACCCAAGCCCACCCACCATGCGCAGTGGACAGTGGTGACATGCACCCCTGAGTTGGCATCCAGCCACCAGCAGTGTGCGTGCCCACATGTGCCGCCAACCCAGCACACCACATCCATGCAGAACACTGCACATCAACACCATGCATGGACCACACACCACCACAATGCTAGGCGGACGCATGGTACAGCGGCAGGATGGCAACGGCACAGCTGGTGACCAGATGCACCCACAGCCCACCTGCGGCAGCCACACACAAGTGTGATAGCCACAGCATGGTGCAACAGTCACTGCAGGCAGTGCACAGCTGCAATTGCATTGTGCACAGGGAACTGCGGGCCACCCCCACCTGTGCTGCCCACCCTGTACATCAATGTAGCATGTAACAGTGCCTATCTGCATGCCACAGCGCACCTTGAGCCAGACCTGCAGCAATGCCCCTGTGGCCTGCACCCTGCACCAGTATCCTAGCAGTGGCCTGCCTCGGCCCACCTGCAGCACCAACCAGTCGGGCTCTCCTCCTGTCCTCAGGGCCTAGGAAGGAAACATAGGGAAGAACACATCGGGGGGCATTTGCATCTTATTACAGTTGCGCATCCCCTCATTTGCATGTGGTGTGCTATAAAGGCACCACGGGATAACACAGGACATGGACCAGTATTGCATCCATCAGAGGTAAGCTGCGACGCTGAGGGGGTGAAGGGACAGAGATTTGGGTGGGTGGTGTGGATAGTAGCAGTCACTGACCACGTCATCACCCACAGGCTGCAGCATGACTGATCGCGAGGAAGGTGAGGAGCCTGGGCCTGTATAGAAGCATAGGTCCAACTTTTCAGAGATGGATGCCCTGCTCGAGGTGTACCTCGACCAGGAGTCACTGCTGAGTGGCTCGACAGGCATCCCACAGGCCAGGTATGCAGCATGGGAGGGGGTGACGAGGGCTGTGAACTAGCAGGGCAGCCATCAGAGGTCTGCGCGGGAGTGCAAGAAAAAGGTCAGGACAGACAGGCGCAGGATTAAGAAGAAGGTGGCAGCCATCTGGGCTGCACATGCAGCCATGGGCAGTGGACAGCCTGATGTGCCACAGCTGATGCTGCAGGAGGCATTGGTGGTGGCCACCATGCAGCACAGCACCATCAAGGGGGTGCCTAGTGGCGGATTCCAGATGGGTGGCAGCCCATCACTGCATGGTAGGTACAGCAGCATATGGGGCAGGGGAGCTGGCTGGTGTGACTGCGGCATTAATGTGACTGTATTCCCTTTCAGAACGCCAGCATGGTGTGGCAGGGGTGGGGGTGTCTGCCATGGGGGTGAACCTGGACCTGGAGGACTGTCCATTCACCTCCACTGGTGTCTGGGGGCATGATCAGATGCAGCTGAACACCACTGTCCAGCCAGATGCCCATGGCGTAGTTGCAGACGAGGCCCTGGCTGTGTTCCAGCATGATGCCGGCCATGGCATACAGTATGCCGAGACACAGATTGGGGCGGGGTCCGACACCGATGATGATGAGACCATTGCCCTGGGTAGCTGTGTTGCTGTCGAGGGGGAGGTACCCATACCACTCACCCACCCCAGCAATGCAGATGGTGTCCTGGTGGTGGTTGTCTGCCCACTGTCCACTGCCCCCTGTGTTGCCATGCCCGCCAGCAGTGTGTCACCGGCTGATGGTGGTGGTGGTGGTGCAGCCACATAGGTGCTGCAAGTCGCACAGCGGCTGGAGGGGCCACAGTGGCAGTTGGACAGGGATGTTGGGGGGCCAGGTGCAGTGCCCGTGAATGTGCAGCCCCAAGAGGGCCCCGTTGTGCAGTGCCCACCTGTGTGGGGGGCTGGACAGTGGGGTCAGACACCACCTGGGGTTCGGCACGTCACCCAGGCACCCTGGGCACCAACCCCTTGCCCGAGCACACCCGTCTGCTGTTGGCCTCTGTGGAGCAACAGGTGCTGGTTGTGGCAGGGGTGCGTGCACTCCATGCTGAGATGCACCAGGCTGCAGAGTAGTGTGCCAGGGACTTTGCACTGCTCCTGGTTGACAACAATCGACTGCAGGAGGACACGACTGCAGCCCTGGATCGACTTACCACTGCAGTCATGGCCAACATAGCACCACTGTCCACCATGGTGCGTGGCCATCCGCCACAGACCCCGCAGAGTGCATTCTCCACCCCTCGGTCACGGCGTCAAGCGCCCCCCCCCGGTGTTGATGCCGGGATCTGCTGTGGGCTCGGTCGCATTCCCGCAGTAACACCCCTGGGAGACCGTCATAGTACTTGCAGTGGCACTCACAGTAAAACATACCGACACCCTCTGCTTGCAATTCCAGCAGTAGAGGAACTATTTTAACTATAATATTCTTTTATTCTTTTATATTTATTTGTTTACATATTCTGTAAAGATTTTGAAATCTTTTATTTGTAACACAGACCTCATTTTCTAAGCTCAATAATATCTGAAAGGGTGGGTAGTATTGGGCTATACCCACCCCTCCAGGGGCTATAAGGTCCTCCACCTGCAGTGCCGGGCATCCTTGCACCCCTAGGTGGGCAGGTATAGTGCATTACCACTCACCATGTCAAGTATTGTTGCCTGCATGCTGTCACCCTAGGTACAGCAGAGTAAAAACTTACCTGTGCTGCAGTCTTTTCATCACCAGAGATGTATTTTATTTCATGGAGAATCATGAAAAATTGGAAGAGGTGCCATTGTATGCTCTCACAAAAATGTATTATCATCTTATTATTGGTATTATGTCTTTATTAAAAATTTGTTGTTAGACATACATTTTGATTTGAAGAAATCCCTATTTTGGGAGATGTAGGGATACCATTTTTGCTACATTTGCAAAATAACCCTTCCATTGTCATTTTTGTCGTCAATATCAGTGCTCATAAAGTACCTTTTACACTACATATTGATTGAGTTATCTCATTTGCAAATACTAACAACTCAGTACTTCATTCAGTGAAACTGTGCAATATACAGTATTTACCTCCTTCCCCATAGAAAATAAATGGAGCACAGGTTATATATTGTCCCCATGCACAAAAGATTGTTGTGCCTATGCGGCAAAGATCTGCAGCACATAGGTATGCCTAAGTGTGACAATCATGCATCAAGTGTCCCCTGGACCCCTGGCAACTAGAGATGCAGCAAATTTAAAATCCACCAGCGAAGTGAACACAAAGTGGCCACTTTGCCTTGTCACTTCGCTACGCGGAGTGCCCCATAGGAAAGGCTCACTTCACCTTGTTATTATTGCTTTGCGTTGTCATTCCACCTTAAATGCAAAGTAAGATGGAGTTGACAATAATATTGGCAGCATCCCACCCACACAGTCACCAGAATGAATGTGCATCCCCAAAGTGCTACTCTTGTGTCCAGAAAACTCCCCAGTGCTGACAAATAGAAATGAGAGTGTAATAAGAAATGCAAAGTCTCCCAAAATTAATGGCACACTCAGTCATGCGCGCAGTGGTCAGGTCACACACAGAGTCACCAGAATTGATGTGCATCCCCAAAAAGCTACTGTCTTGTGTCCAGAAAATTCCCCAGTACTCACGAAGTGAAATGAGAGCGTAACAAGAAATGCACTCTCCCAGAATTAATGGTGCCATGCAAACGCACAGACAGATTAAGATTGCGATACACACTCAAGGGATGCATATGAAAAGGCACAATAACAGCTAACCAGTGCTTACAAGTCACAAATCCAAACCTGGAAAGGAATACATTTTGCCAGTTGGGGGATTAGTGCACAGCAGTAACAATCATCTACCAGTAAAGATACAACACAGCAGTATAAAAAATGTATGCAGGTGCGGTGGATAGCAGGTTCACACCGCTGCAATTACTCTGTAACACAATAAAAGGTGTCTGATTTAATGGCACACATTGCATACACACGCACACTCACATGCACACTCAAGTAATGTATAGCAAATTCAAAACCTTTAGTAGTATAACCAAATGTTTTAAACAGACAAATTGTACACTGCTGCACGACAACAATCAGCAAAAAATGTCAAGAATTACTGAAAATATTACTGTGTGTACATTAACACAGCTATACAAGAAAAATATCACCAAAACAGAAAGCACTGTCTTTTTCTCCAAGTTAATCTACCTAAACCACAGATACGCCCCTCCCCCAAAGCACACTTCCACTGTTTCTCAGTACACAGACTGAATGTTGTACATCAACATTCAAAATCCACACACAAACAATAAAAGCTCGATGATATGAGCACAGGAGGGTTTCCTAGAATCGATGAACTAAAGTTTCAGCAAAAATAAATTACTGAAAAAGGCTTTTTAAACAGCTTTTAGAAGGTTTGAATCACAGAGAGTTCTCTGAGCAGATTGTCTCCTACAGCTTCCTACACACACTACCCCAAACTGAGGCTGTGCAGAACAATCCAGAGCACATGTGACCAGAAATCCCACAAATCACTGCAAAATTTGCCTTTGGAGCTTGAAAACAAGGTGAAGTGATTCAAGTGAGGCGAAGTACATTGCTTTCAATGTACTTCGCCTTACGAATTGGTGGAGTAGTGGTCTGAGAAGGCGGAGTAGCACAAAGTCATTGTTTACAACAGACTTCGCATTACCCATTATAATGCAAAGTACTCCACTTCGTGTTGCAGAGCACTCTGCGAATTCACCTTCACTCGGCGAATCACTTCGCGGAGCGGATTGGGGCCACTTTTCCCACCACTACTGGCAACATGCATGTAAGGGATATGTGTCCCTTCCACACTGCATCACCCCACTGTTGACACAGCTATGCACATGGTTGGTCTTGGAGCATGGCCACACTCTGCACCACTCACAAAGGTGTGGAGTTCTGGAAAGGAGGGGATGCAAGATATGACAGTAGGGACCATCCCACATTTCATTCACCAGCTGAGGTGGATCCAACCCCCCCTCCACACTCACATACACACACACACACACTATGCTGCCACAGACCTCTAAGCAGACAAGGAGGACTGGGGCAACCATTTGGGCACTCGCATGTATTTTGAAATTTTAAGCATTCAATTGCATGCCTGCCTGTGTCCTCCGATTTGCCCGCCCCCCACACACACACACACTACCATGCGGGGTGGAAGCCATGGACAGGCACCCTGCAGAGGCATGCATTAGAGCATGCCATGCCTCATGTACTTGTCCACAGGTATGGAGCTACATGGACTGGGTATGTGCCTCTCATGCATACCTGGCTCGTATTCATGCATAGACCCCATTATGAATATGGGGGTTGGTTGGTTGGCTAAATGCTTGATTGGTTGGTTAGTTAATTGGGTTGTAGGTTGGTTGGTCAGTAGGAGCAAATCCTTCATATTTCTGTTGCTAAGATCAACAGACGTGATCTATACTTTATAGTAAAAGGGTGCATTGCACAAACCAGAAGCAATGGAGTCACAGAGAAAAGTACTGAATACAGTTTCTTGTGCTGTTTGTCTAAAGACTTGCCACTGCTCAAGAAGACAAAAAAGTGCCCCCAGGAAACCGACCTGTGGTCCTGTCCAGAATGAAAACAGACCATGCGATTTTTCACCTGCCATACTGTGGTCTTGATCCTCTGAACTCCGATTCATTGAAAGGTCTGAACCTTCACTGGAGAAGCTGAAATTCCAACCTCTAAGCCTGGCCAGAAGTGGATTAAGCTGTGGTAGCTCACAGGGAGCTGCTGGTGGAAAAAGCCGGACACCTCTTCTCTTCCCGCCAGCTCTTTGCACCGGCTCCCCACCCTCCTCCACCTCACCTACCCTGGGTGGACCCTTACTTTTATACAGTCTCATAGTCAGATGACTAAGTGTCTAATTTTCCATTGGCTTTTTATACTGATCAACCACTAGGGGCTCAGCAAATCATTGTCTATTTCACTCGTGCTGCTGTTCCTGCCCAGCAATCAACTTTCTTCCTGCTAAGAAATGGCTGTCAAGTGCTATTTTCCAATAAAGCATCAGTCGGGTAGTGTGAATAGGAGTTTTTCCTGATTCACCCTTTTGCCCTCTCTCTGACTATCTTGCTCTACTGCCTTATTCTTAGTGGTACAATTTTGAGTGAACATGATCAAGCATGGCTCTCCACTGTCTGGGAGTACTGCTCTCCACATTTCCAGCTTTGCTATGTCTTAATGTTTTCACACTGTCATTTCCTTTCATCGAATATAATGGCACGGCTACACTGATACCTAGTGACTTGCTTCTGTAATCTGATTGCTGAACAACATACTAAACCAGCCCATGAGCACCTTATATTCCAGAAGGGTTGCACCTATTATGACATCTCGATGCTTACAAAGCACCGTCTTTAGATAATTGTTCCTCTGCCCTTCCACTGTGGAAAGCTCTGGTTTATCCTCTTCCTAGCCATCCTTCTATCAGGGGATGTTGAACTGAAATTCTCTTTATTGCACATATGAATATTAGAAGCTTCACCCGTGATCATGCTGATCTGGAAGCTTGGGTGGAATATTACAAACCAGATATTCTCTGCCTATCAGAAACATGGCTCAAACCAGTGCTTCCTGACTCTACTTGCTCATTTGCTAACTACTCTATGATCCACAGAGGCAGGCTCTCATCAAACCGTGGTGGAGGGGTTGCTGTGTTGTACAAAAGTTATCTCAACGTTCAAGTTGTCCCAGCTGCCGTCACCTCTTCCGCTTGTGAATCCTGACGTAATCCTTGCCCTAGGTAAAAAGAAACTGCACATTATTTGTGCTTACAACCAGCCTACTGGAGGCACTGCGGGTTTTCAGGAACTTCTGACTCAAATCTCCATGAGTTCAAAGCAGAATGAGATCATCATACAGGGAGACATTAACCTAAACTGGTTGGGGGTCGGCTCAAAGCTCACTGCTCTCCCTGACACAAAGCTATAACCTGCACCAGCTCCTAATGGAACCCACAAAAACTACTCCTTCCATGACCTCCTCCACCCTCATTGATTGGGTGCTGGTAAACCGATTAGACCATGTACCTATAGCAGGTATCCTACCTGATGCGCTAATGGATCATTCCCCCATTTTCTGCCTATGGAGCCCAATGACTACTCCCTCTACTCCACTGCTCTATATCAGTTTCATCAGCTTTGCTAACCTGGATGCAGAGGCCTTATTACTTGATGTCTCCAGAAAAAACTGGTCTGGCATCCATCATGCTAGTGATGTTGAGGCAGCACTAGGTATTTTCATTGACAAATTCCTGGCTGTCCAGTGTATACATGCTTCCACAGTAACACGGAGGGTAAAGGGTAAACCCACTAGATGGCTTCACAAAGAACTGCTGGCAAATCTGCATGAGTGTGACAAGTGCTGGAAAAAGTACAAGCTGTCAGGGATCCGAGCTGACTATAACATCTACTGAGCTCTGCTGAACTCCTGCAAAAAGCAGATTCGTACTGCAGAGATCTGCTACTAAGCTCTGCAGGAGACCCTAGAAAATTCTGGGCCCATATAAAGACTTTCTTTGGTGTCTCTCAAATGAAAACCCCTGGTGACATGATACTAAATGGGGTATACTGTAACGACTCGAATACCATAGCTAACTCCTTCAATCATGTGTTCACGGATCTATCTCAGTACACCTCTTCCTTCACATCACCTCAAGTAGGTGCACAGTCTTCCTCTATACCTATATCATCTGCCCCTGACTCTCCTTCCTGCAAAGGAGGTGGCAGGAAAGGTTAAGGAGAAAAAGGCTGCATTCAAAAAGTATAAGGAATCACAGAAGGAGCACGACAGGGAACTGTATCAATTAAAGCAGAAAGAAGTGGGGAAGGCAGTCAGAATAGCAAAGGCCCATATCACTCCCCCCCCCATTTCTCTTCAAGGAAATCTGAAGGTCTGACATCCTAAAGCTACTTCCGACCATCTCTGACAATACAAACTCTGGCTTGGATACCCTAGAACCGAGGCTCCTGAAACTAGCAACGCCTTTTATTGCCTCACCGCCCCTCCTGCAAAAATGTTCATGATGTCTCTCTCTCTTTTAGCGTGGTTCCTGACCTATGGAAAATTGCCCATGTCATGCCAGTCTATAAAAAAGATGTCCCTACAGAGATTACCACCTTACAGGCCCATAGCCATCCTCTCAGTTTTAAGCAAAATTCTTGAGAAACTAGTCACTAACCAAACCATAGATTACTTAGCTAAGTACGACATTCTCTCTGGCTCTCAGCACAGTTTTAGAAAAGGTCATAGTACCTTGATGGCTCTCCTTAAATTTACAGCTGATGTGCTTTCCAGTATGGATGTTGGCTTACTTACAGGGGCAGTGTTTACTGACCTCACTAACGCCTTTGATCTTGTCGATCATCCCTTGCTTCTCTCTACTCAGTAATCTAAATTTCTCCACCTCGGTAGTGGATTGGTTCAGCAGCTACCTGTCAAACAGGTCCCAAGTTGTAAAGTTTAACTCTTCTCTATCCAATAGAGCTGTCATAAATATTGGGGTCCCCCAGGGCTCTATCCTGGGTCCCCTCCTTTTCTCGCTCTTTATTAATGATATAGCTGACGTTCTTCGCTCATGCTCAATCATCCTATATGTGGATGATCTTGTCCTTTATTCCAGCTCTGACAATGTCTCCAACATAAATACTTCTCTCTCTTCTGATTTCAATAATGTGCAAACCTGGCTAACTGCCCATAAACTTGTACTAAATGCGAAGAAAATGCAAGCCATATTATTTGGCTCAGTCCCCAAGCTTAGGGCCTGTCAAACATTCCTGATGGTACGTGACTCGGGTGGGACACAAACTGAGAGTGTAACATCTTTTAAGTATCTGGGAGTTCTCTTGGATCAATGACTGAATTTCAATCTGCATATTCAGTCCAACAGTAAAGCAATAAATGCTAAACTATGTGTTGCATACGAAACAAGCTATATGCTAACCCCCTCTACCAAGCTAACTATTGTCAAAGGTATCATTCTCCCTGCCCTTATGTATGGTGTTCCATCTTTTGCTACAGCAAATAAAACTACCCTTTACAAATGGAATGTAGCTTATAATAACATATGTAGATATGCCTCCTTGCCACCCCAGCTCAGCACCACTGTAAACTTTACAGTGACTTGGGCTGGCTCTCCCCTTCCTGCTGCCTCTGCCTGCCATCAATACTCCCTAGACTCTCTTATTGACTCAGTAATTAGAAATAAAATGCCCTCCTCACTTACTGTGCTGCTTGCACCTCAAACCTCCTCTTATGGGCTACACTTGGCTGATAAGTCTCTACTCAATATGCCAAGATGTCAGATATCCAAAGGCTCCGGAGCATTCCACCACACTGCCCCTAAGCTCTGGAATGCCTTTCCACTAGCTCTACGACAGGCTACATCCTATCTCAGCTTTAAAAGAGAGTTACGGTGGCATCTATCTTTAGCAGACCCATGTGCTTGTTTTGACCCCACTTGGCTCTGTTCTGTCTCCATGGACTTTCTTTGGAAGATCACAGCACTTATCATACCCCACCCATTTCCCCTCTGCCCACATGTACCTTTTGATCATATTTCTTCCACTTCCCTCTCTTCTCTTTCCTACTGTATCCTCCCTTTCTCCACTGGTAAATCTGAGCCTATATACCTTCCAAACTGCTTCCTTTGATGTACCTTACTCCATTCCAATCTAGCTATGGCACCTTGCTGGCCAGTTTCTCTCTCACAGTATCTTCTACACTGTTATCATGCTATTCTTACTATGTCAGTCGCTATGGTATGCATTTTAACCATTTGCTTGATTTTTGCTTGACTGTAGCTAACCCCATATGGAATGTCCAGTGTTTTACCCTGTAATACACTACATTCATTATGTAAGTTACTATGTTATGTATTCCAACTGTTTGTTTCTTTGCTGACTCTTGCCTATCCAATATGGACTGTACTTTGTATTATGTTGTTTTCTGAATGTATTATTTTCACTATCAGTTATACCTGTAATTATGTAATGTTGCTGCACTGATGAAATGCATTTGTCTCACCTATCTGTTGTACTCTCCAGGGTCATGCCTGAAAATAGTAATCGTATGGCTAGAGCACTTACCCAGTAAACCAAAACTAAACAAATAAAGCCAACTGCATTTTAAAAGGAGACTGCATTTTACCCAAAAAATTGTGCTGCTGTGGAACATGGTTTATAAATATGGATTCCCATTTTGTTATTCTTCAGCTGTTGCTGACATTTTAATAAAATCATCTTTATTTGTCTTGGTAGTAAAGACCTTTTGAGAACTATATGACGTTAGCAGAGATGTAAGTCCCATTCAATCCAGTAATGTGTTCTGTCTGTGATATAAAAGGTCAGCAATGACATTGATATATAATTACTGATGTTATATGATCAGAGGCAAACACTGAGTTTACTGAAATAAATCTTAAATTTAATTTTAATTTTAAAGTAATCAGATGGGGACCTGGATTTGCTAACCATCTGCTACAGAAAATACAGGTAGAATCCAGTTCCTCTTTAAGTTCTTCTTTATGTAATATTCATGTCTAAAACAAACTGATGATGATTAAAAAGATCCCTGTAACCACTCTAGATGAAAAGAAAATATGTATACCACATGAATTAACTTTAGTATGTCCTCTGCACTAAGTATTATAAAAAAGAAACTGTGGTGAACAAGTGAAATAGTCCTCATCTTAGAGGGGTTTTGTCTTTGATGTCTTTGTTAATTAGATTTTACGCTGGAAATGAATGAATGTTCTTTTTTTCTCTTTTGTTTTATTTAGATGAACAGAAAATGAACACTGCAGATTTGACCTTTGAGGAAACGTGGCATATTATAAATAAATATCCAATCCTGCTGATGCTGAGGTACTGAAGACACCACTAGAGAAACCTCTGTTGCCCAGGATACTGTATGCTGTTTCCAGTATATTAGATTCATGTTGCCATGTGTCATTCAGTTCCATTGTATGCCTTTTGTTAATGCGTCATAGTATATCTGTTGTGACAAACTGCCTTAGTGGTAGGATTTTCTAAGAATTGTTTATTTTCCTCACTACTATGGAGAAAAATCAAAACTGCCATCATAGAGGCAACAAGCCTTTGTGTAAAACAAAGAAAACAAAGCGGAGTAAAAAAACACTATGGTTCTCAAAGGAGGTGGCAGGGAAGGTTAAGGAGAAAAAGGCTGCATTCAAAAAGTATAAGGAATCACAGAAGGAGCACGACTGGGAACTGTATCAATTAAAGCAGAAAGAAGTGGGGAAGGCAGTCAGAATAGCAAAGGCCCAAACCGAGGAAATAATAGCCAACTCAGTTAAGAAGGGGGATAAAATCTTTTATAGGTACATTAGGGAGCATAGAAAGGTTAAGGGAGGGATAGTGAAGATGAAAAAAGGAGAGGGGAGGTGGGCAGAGGGAGATAGTGAAAAGGCAGAGATACTGAATGAATACTTTTGCTCAGTATTCACAAAAGAAGATGAGGAGGAGTTACCTAAACCAGACAATAGAAGCACTCTGGGTAGGGGGATTGACACCAGTCCATTCACAGAAGAAAGAGTCCTGAAATAATTCCTAAAACTCAAGGTGTACAAAGCAATGGGGCCTCATGGGATTCACCCCAGAATCCTAAAAGAACTAAGGGAGGACCTAGTGACACCACTGACCATGCTTTTTAACAAATCATGGCAGGATGGGGTGGTACCTGAGGACTGGAGGAGGGCAGATGTGATTTCCCTTCACAAAAGTGGGAGCAAGGAAGAAGCAGAAAACTACAGACCTATAAGTTTGACCTCAGTAGTAGGGAAAATGATGGAATCACTTCTGAAAGAAAGAATTGTTGAGTACCTAGAGGCCAGAGGGGCACAGGACCCAAAGCAGCATGGATTTACAACAGGAAGGTCATGTCAGATGAATCTAATTGATTTCTTTGACTGGGTGATCAAAGTAATAGACCAGGGAAGGGCTGTGGATGTGGCCTACCTAGACTTTAGCAAGGTATTTGACACAGTCCCGCACAAAAGATTAATAATCAAGTTAGCCAGCCTGGGAGTGGGTCCCAGGGTGGTTGCCTGGGAAGCAAACTGGCTGCACAACAGGACACAAAAGGTAATAGTAAATGGAACACATTTTGAAGAAAGGGGGGTTACTAGTGGAGTACCTCAGGGCTCAGTACTGGGTCCAGTCCTCTTTAACATCTTTATAGGTGACATTGCAAAGGGTCTGGAGGGAAAGGTATGCTTCTTTGTAGATGACACCAAGATCTGTAACAGAGTTGATACACAAGAGGGGGTAGAAAAGATGAGAAGGGTCTTGGCAAGGTTGGAGGAATGGTCAGACATATGGCAACTTAGATTCAATGCAAAGAAGTGAAAAGTAATGGACCTGGGAAACAAAAACCCAGGAGAAGAGTACACAATAGCAGGGGAGGTACTAACAACAACAAAAATGGAAAGGGACCTGGGGGTAGTCATATCAGATGACTTAAAGGTGGGTAAGCAATGTGAAAAGTCAGTAAGGAGAGCCAGGGGGATACTGGGATGCATAGGAAGGGGCATCACAAGTAGAAAAAGGGAAGTGGTTATTCCTCTATACAGATAGTTGGTGAGACTCCATCTGGAGTACTGTGTGCAGTTTTGGAGACCTCATCTACGCAAGGACAGGATGGGAGCAGTCCAGAGGAGGGCAACTAAAATGGTGCAGGGTCTGCAACAGAAACCATATGAAGAGAGACTCAGAGAGCTTAATATGTATACTCTTGATGAAAGGAGGGATGGGGGGTCATGACAGAAACTTTCAAGTACTTCAAGGGAATCAACAAAGTCTAGGAGGGTAGCATCTTTCAGAAAAAGAGATGTGTAAGAACAAGGGGGCACAATTTAAAGATGGGGGTGGCTCAGGGGTAATGTGAGAAATTTTTTCACAGAGAGAGTGGTGGATACATGGAACTGCCTTCCTGAGGAGGTCATTGGGTCTAAAACAGTGGGGGAATTCAAACATGCATGGGACAGACATAAGGCAATTATAGTGGGGAGTTGCAGGAAGTAGGCTGTTGGTTAACTAGAATCTGCAGCTTATCCAGTAGGTAGGGAAATGGGCAGACAGGTTGGGCCAAGTGGTCCTTATCTGCCGTCAAAGTCTATGTTTCTATGTTTCAGTGGTTAATATTGCAGTAGTACTAGTAGTTGCTGTACAAGTAATGCTTATTAAGGCAAACCATAGACTAACACCAAGATAAAAACTACACATCAATATATCACAATACAAAATAAGGTACCATACATTTTTAAAATCAAAGTTGATTAAATAAAAGGTTATACTAACAGACATATACATATATAATAGTTAAAGTTGAACCAGCATAACATTCTGTGGTGATTTGCATATGCAGCCCATGATGCTTTGCATTGTATGTGCATGTGTGATTTTGTATTTTCTTGAAACTTGGCTTCCCAGCCAAATGCCCTTTGGGGTAACCCTTGCCTCAGTGTTTGCACACAGAGGTTCTTTGTATTTTAAATAGTTTTTTTATTTTAATGGGTTCACCACAACATAACCCAGACAGACCGTCTTAGGGTAGCTGGTTCATTCCACTGGGGTGTCAAACAGACGAGGCATACTGATGAGTCCTGGTAGGACCAAACATGTGTCTATGTCATCTGTTAGCACCATTTGCAAACTGTGTGAGAGGCCTTTCGGCACCATGCAGTTCTGCTTAAAGTTGAACCAGCATAACATTCTCTGGTGATTTGCATATGCAGCCCATGATGCTTTGCATTGTGTGTGCGTGTGTGATTTTGTATTTTCTTGAAACTTGGCTTCCCAGCCAAATGCCCTTTGGGGTAACCCTTGCCTCAGTGTTTGCACACAGAGGTTCTTTGTCTATAATAGTTAGGACTAACAGAATAGTGGGTTATGTAAAGTTTTAAGTTAGCACCATGAAGAAAGACATATACATCATGATTTACTGTTAACCTATGTGCATTATTTCACTGCCCAAAAGGCAAACAATGTCAGTGCAAACAAAACTGACTCCTTTCTGGGCTTTAGAAACCAATACAATAAATATTCTATATTTGTATTATGTGAATATTGTATGTCTGGTTCAAATCAGCATTTTCTTGCATAACATAGTGAACTAAGATATATATGAATGTTATTTAAGCAATAAACCATGACAGGGTGTAGGTTATGGTGGGATTTGCCCATGCCTGATGTGGTTTGGTCATGAGGCCACACGCCGAGTAAGTAAACCACACCAGAAGTGGGTAAATCCCACCATAACCCCACACTGTGGAGTGGTTTATTGCGATTATACAATGTCCCCTTTTTTTTGGATGACAAAAAATAAAGAAAAATACTTTTTTCTAGTTTAATTTATTTTAATTTTTGAATTTATTACTGCACCACATAAAATAGTGCTGTGTTGTTAGGGAGACACTGTTCATTGTGTGTTACTATAGAGATGCTCATTGAGCTCGTTTTTTTTTGTTTGTTTTTTTAAACATCAAGGGCAGTGAGAGAAAGAAAGGGAAATACAGTGTGACAACAGCTTTTTTTAATGACTGTCTTACAGTACGTGGGAGGTGTCATTTGGATTACAGTGCTTGTCCCTTAAAAATTGCAGCCACCCTGAAGTGAGAGAGGGCAAGAGAGACTTGCCGGTGCAATCAGCTGCCATCCTGCATCATGGTGGGTGTCCTGAGTAGAAAGTGTCATTTGGATCAGAGTGATTGTCCCTCAAGAACTGTAGCCACTCTGGAGTGAGAGAGATTGAGAGCAAGAGAGACTTGCTGGTGTGATTGGCTGCTGTCCTGTATTGTGATGGGAGTCCTGAGTAACTTCCATGTCCCAAGGACAAGTGCAAGCTCCCCCACAAAGTTTCTGCATCCCCCCAAGTGATGGGACACATAACCGAACTGTACCTCATGCACAGAGAGGGACAGGAGCACAGGGAGAGTGGGGTGGTGTGGAGAGTGAGGGAGGCATGATGTGCAGGGGTCGATCTTAACACTGTTTTACTAGCCCAAACACTAGTGCAAATTGACCAGGGCTAGTGCAGCTAACTCTGTACTAGCCCACCTTGACTAGTGCAGATTTTCATGGCTGTTAGTGAAGTTAAAAATGTCTCTACTTTAGAATTCTGTAGTCTTCATGCTAATCTCTCTCAGTGTTCCAGATGGCCATGTGTGATTAACAGCTCATTAAGAGCTGCAATTATCTGGCAGTTCAAGACAGGGATCCCACAAAATACTCAATGTGAGTCATTATCACTCCACTGTTAAGACTTTCAGCTAGTATTCAGGGTGTGATCAAGGGTAGAGTACTGTTAAGTTACTAGGTTCCAGTTTTCTGAATGTGTCTATGTCTAACAATTTGTCCAATATTATTAAGACCAGTGCCCTCCTTTCTCTACATTTGAGTGTTCGTATCCAACATTTCAGTGACAAAATGCAAAGAGGTATACAGGATCGGCCCTGCAGGTGGTGAGTTTTATCCCAGCATCACCATAACTTCCCTCTCCCCTCCAAATCTCTTAACTCTGTTCTTTCCCTGGACACCACTGCAGACCAGACTCTGAAGTGACCATCCATAGCTGCCATTACTGACAACTTTAGGGGGTCCATAGCTCTTCTAAATGGACCATGCCAGCCATCACCATCCATACAGTTCCACCCTTATCCCACTCAGCATGTCCTTTCAGCCTAAAAACAAAGCTTTGGATCATGTATGGTACAAAAATAAACCCTGATAAAATACATAATTTGAAACCTTGAAATAGGCATTCCTGGGGTGCATAGATCATCATTATACAGAAATAGAAATAGCATAGTGTTATACCTGTGTACTGTTTCCCCCTGGGCTGATGAAAGGACAATGTTTAAGAAAAATCTGTTATTGTTGGGGCAGGACATATTAAAATCAATGCTTTTACAAATAAAAATCTCATAGTTTTCTATTTCCCAAGCTCCTTAGGTTTGTCTAGTCCCCATCCCAAAGAAATCTTAGATTTGCTCCTAGCTCACTTGAGACTGTACAAAAACTTTCAAAAGTGCAGGTCTTCAGTTTACTATAGGGTGGGGACAGAGAGTGTCTTTCTCTGCCTGGCTCTGTTCATTGCCCTGTGGGTGGTGGTGACAGTGTGGTGAGGTGCACGATGATGTCAGCTATTGTGTGCACAGAGCTAGTACTGCTTGATGGAACATTTGCTGTTGTGATATCCTCTCTCTGTTTGGTGTGGGGGAGCAGAAAGAGGAAGAGAGGAGGCTATGGTACAAAACAATGGGGGGCTCACTGTGATGGCACTGCAGTCTTTTTTTTCCTCTGGGGAGCTGGAAGAAATGTGTGACCAGGATAAATGTGCAATAATCAGAGTATTTCTTGGCTTTGCTTGCATTGTTTCCTGCATAAGTGATCAAAATTTACCATAATAATTAAGGGCTAGTGCAATCATCTGCGGGCTAGTGCAATTTTGAATCAACTTGCCCTGCAGGCTAGTGCAAAAAAAAGTTAAGGTTGACCCCTGATGATGTGGGGGGCAGTCTGTACCCGAGAGGCAGAATGCGGATGGACCACAGTGAGAGCTGGACTGGAACACACAGTGAGCGAGTGAGAGGTGAGGTGGCTGGAATCTGGGAGTGCTTAGCATAAAAGATGATGTGACAGTGACAAAAGAAAAAAAAAGTTTTGTTTATCTTATAGTAGGTTGAACTTCAGACTTTTTAACCTATAGTTCATTCGAAACTCCTGCTTTACCATCGCGGGTTACTTAGCGAGAATCAACATGGAGGTTTTTCACCACTGATCTTTGGGGGCTTGCATGCATTCACAAAGTGTGGGGATCCAAACTGGTGCTGACTGACATTTTTTGTGTGGGTGATTGTGGGATTTAGCACAGCTCAAAAGGGCCAGTTAGCCAATCAGAATGCTCCATTTTCGGACCCCATTGTATAATTCATGATTAGCTACACCAGTAACTCATTATCAATTTGATTGTTCCTAGCTGCATGATTTGTTACTCTGGCCATGAAAATGACCACAGGAAGCACAGACTGGTCAAGTGGGCCCAACAGCTCAGTCAGCAGATCACTGGGGCAAAATTCCAGTGGCCTGTGATGAACTCCAAACTCCTGTAGGTCACATTGTTCTTTTTCTTTACAATCTGTGTCTCATATACTTAGCACTGGATAATACTGCACCAGTAACAAATAGCCATGTAACAATTGTTCAAACTGTAATGCTGTTAGGTTCGGACAGGCCACTTTACACACCTGGCACTGAACCTACTATATTTAAATGCATAGCGGAAACAATTAAAGATTTACTGTGCCTATTATTAATCACATAATTTTTCATGGATACTTTTTACTGGTATATCTCATCAGATGTAACATCCACAAATTAGATACATAGCTACCTACGTAGATACATAGATATTTATAGATAGAAAAATACTCATGGTCCACCTACTGTATTCTGCATTGCTCCTACCTAAGCCCTCATCAGTATAACACTGACTAGGCCACCAGGGAATCAATCATCTCATAGTTCTGCTTGAACTAACCCACCTCATCCATTTGCTCCAACCCCACCCTCGTCAACTTCACTATTCCCTTGTGTCACTCCTAACCTCTCTTAAGGTTTGCCATTGTGTTAAAATTAACCAACTCCACTGGCAGATGTTTCCACTTTTCTACCACCCTCTCCCTAAAAAAAATGTTTCTTTACATCCCTCCTAAATCCCCCCCCACCCCACCATCTTATAGTTATGGCCCCTTGTGATGGACCCCTTGCTAAACAAAGCAGTTGCTGACTGTTCTCTCTCTCCCTTTGTCTCTCATTCTCAGCCTCCTGATAAGTCCTCCCCTGCTGGCCATTAATCAGTTTAGTGACTCTGCTTTGGACCAGTTGATTGATTCTAGATTGTCCTTGGCCTTTTTTTAGATGAGGGTGGAACCTTGACCACTACAAAAACTTTGAGGTTGGCAAACAGTAATGGGGAACAATACATTCATGAGCACAAGAACCTTGTTTCTAGAACTGGCAAAACAACTATCTACAAGAAATCAGCAATATTTTACAATGCACTACCAGAAAAATGATGGCAAATATCTGAAGTGACCACCTAAAGGAAGGCAAGCCACTAAACTGAGCCTTTACACTGTAACCAGCAAATACACTGATGGCTGACATGGCTAAGGATCATGGAGTAAAACCAAGGCCACGATTTTTCCACAATTCCGTGGCTGCAGAGATTGCCAAAGAATTTAATGTAAACCACAGAAAAAAAAACATTGAATATTATTCCGCAGTTTACATGAAATGCGGAATATTATTCTGCAGTTTACATGAACTGTCACAAAGCAAACAGATAGAGCACCAGGAACAACATGCAGCAGTGCTAAATAGGTAGCAACAATCAGAACAAAAGTAAAAAGCACCCACTGAAACAGACCAGGTTAAGAACAAAATGAGTCAGGAGTCCAAGTTCACTCTTGTTCCTTGTTTTATTTATTTTTTATTTTATTTAGTTTTTGTTTGCTGGGTAAGTGCCATAGCCAAGACATGACTATTTTCAGGCATGACCCGGGAGATTACAATAGGTAGAAAAGGAAAAACGTTTGATATCAGGGAGAACAAAATACAGAGCAAACAAGATAGACAAATCGTAAGTAGGAACAAATCATAAGTAGGAACAAGATTGAACAAATTACAATGAGTGGGTAACAAGAATGGGTCAATAGTTCACTAACAGTAACAAAAATACAAAGATTACAAACACATATGGCTGAGCAACAAATGAAGGCAAAACCAAATAAAGACATAAGTGCCTAATAACAATAACCAGGTGGGTCGACTGAGTCGAGAACAGTTTGAAGCAGTGACGAAGTGAGACGAGGCCTGGGAGCAAAATATAAGCAAAGTGCAAATACACACAACAGCAAAAGAACAGCATACAGCAACTCAGCTGAGCCACAAATATCAGACTAATGTTTTACCTGGCCCAACTGCCAAGCTTCATCAGAGTGATCTATTGGTGCAATGATAGTGCCCATTTATTTATAGTGCTCATTAGTGCATTCAAAAATCAGTGACCAATCACAAAGCCCCATATCTTTGAGGCGCATACCAAGACCTGTTAAAAACAGCATATGTAAATTACACTGATAACTTGTGAATACACCACTAGGTGAACATTATTTCCTGTTTAATATTTTATATTCTTATTAGATATATGCATACTACAAAATGTTTGTTAAATATATGCAGACTCCATTTCCAAGCCCCCTTGGGCTGTGACTGCAGCCGCAGTCAGGATTGAACCTGAGGTGCCGCAGCGCTGGAAGCCTGCACCGCCACCCAAGAACCACAAGTAACCTAACCGCCAGCGATTCCAGATATATTCCATTTCCAAGCCCCCTTGGGCTGTGACCACAGCCATGGTTGGGATTGAACCTGAGGCACCCAACAGTGCTGGGAGCCTGCAACACCACCCTCCTGGATACAGTTCTGTCCTGGATCCGAAGTTGAGGGTCCTAGTCGAGGTTGCGAGGGTCTCGAACGAACCCTCCTCCACCCCCCCGAAACTGCATACAGTTCTGTCCTGGACCCGAATTTGAGGGTCCTAGTCGAAGTCGCGAGGGTCTCGGACGAACCCTCCCCCACCCCCCAAAACTGCATACAGTTCTGTCCTGGATCCAAGTTGAGGGTCCTAGTCGAGGTCATGAGGGTCTCAGACAATCCTCCCCAACCCCGAAACTGCATACAGTTCTGTCCTGGATCCAGTTGAGGGTCCTAGTCGAGGTCACGAGGTCTCGGATGAACCCCCCACCCCGAAACTGCATACAGTTCTGTCCTGATCCAAAGTTGAGGGTTCTAATCAAGTCGCAAGGCTCTCGGACGCAACCCTCCCCACCCCCAAACTGCTTACAGTTCTGTCCTGGATCCAAGTTGAGGGTCCTAGTCAAGGTCGCAAGGGTCTTGGAAGAACCCTCCCCCAACCCATATACAGGTACGGACGTCCAAACGGCGTGCTAAGGAGCACCAGCCCTCTGCGTTGTAGGAGAAGAATGTGTGTGTGTGTGTGTGTGTGTGTGTGTGTGTGTGTGTGTGTGTGTGTGTGTGTGTGAGGGCACCATTTTCAAATTGCAAATTGCAGATTTCAGTCAGCATAGATGTGGAGATAGTTTATTTTCACCATGTAAATGCCTAAACAGTGATCTTTAATAGTGTTTTTCTGCTACACTTTAATTCCGGACTAAAACTGTAAGCTTATATGCCTAAACTGTGACCTTTAAAAGTGATTTTCTGCTGCATCTTAATTCTGGACCAAACTGTAACCTTGTATGTCTAAACTGTGACCTTAAAAGTGATTTTCTGCTGCGCCTTAATTCCGGACCAAACTGTAACCTTGTATGCCTAAACTGTGAACTTAAAAGTGTTTCTCGCTGCACCCTAAATCTAAACCATAGGATCCTGACAAAATTCTAACCCTCAGTTTATTCTCAATTATCACCTGCCTGCAGAGCACCTTACTACCATGTAATTGTGATGGTTCCTCTTAGCCTGTGGTTCTACCTTCTCCGTGGTGCTTAGCTACATCTCTCTAGGCTCCCCCATAGCACAAATAATTAGTAGAGTGCAAACCACAGGGAAATGAGTGTTTTGCTTAACTCCTTATCCCAGGCAAAAAAAATCTAGGCCAAACATGAGCCTCTCGGCTCTCATGCCCCCTACCCCCAACAAGCCACGACTGTATTTGATTCCTACCTCTCTCCTTTTCTCCTCAGTTCTGTCCTGGATCCGAAGTTGAGGGTCCTAGTCGAGGTCTTGAGGGTCTCGGATGAACCCCCCCCCCGAAATGGCATACATGTACAGATGGCCAAACAGCGTGCTGAGGAGCACCAGCCCTCTGCGTAGTAGGAGAAGAGTGTGTGTGTGTGTGTGTGTGTGTGTGTGTGTGTGTCCCCCGATGCAAGCATCGGCCCTCCACCACCCCTGTCACAACCCTTGGTGAGCACGCCCTTTTATAGGGCTTCAGGAGGCTTCAGGAACCAATCAGCCCATTTCTCCATCTGCAGCCTATATTACACAGCCACTAGGGGCAATGCTGCATCACTACACCTATTGCTGGTTCCCCTTGGCCCTGGTTCACGTACTAGCTGCTATGCTAAGGTTAATCCTCCTGCTATATATACAACTACCCCACCTAGTAACTCCCCCTGCCACTCTCCTGGACTACTCACCACTTCTATGTCCCCCATGACTGCCTGACTGGCAGTCGCCACAAACTGCAACCCCTGAGACTTTCTCTAGACATGAATCCATAGCTACCTACACCTTTTGTGCAGGCTGGACTCTTCTTGCAGCCCTCCCTCCATCTCTTTTCTCCCATACACACCACTCCACACATAGCACCCCCCTGCAACTCCTGCCAGCCATGCACCTGGAGGCCCCAGCCCCTGCCTCCTGTCCCCTCACCTCGGCTCCTATTACTGGCCACACCCCACATAACTAGCCTCCCCATCCCCTCATTCCATACCCTGAATGGGCACCCGGGCCACAGCGTGCAATCTCACAAAGCATCGAAATGGCACCCAATCCGCAGGTTCTTCCTCCTCCTCCTCCTCCTACTCACGTCAGGAAACGTACACCCTAACCCTGGCCCTGCCATAACTACCGCGCCTGCTCACCCCCAACTAGCGGACTGTGTATTGCCACCCTTAATGTCTGTAGCCTTCTAAAAAAGTGGGACTCCTTCCAGGGCTGGGTCCACCAGCTCCAGCCTGACATCATTGCAGCTGGAGAAACCTGACTCTCCCCATCGATCCCAGACTCATCGCTAACCCTCGCTGGGTACAACTTATACCGTGCAGATAGACAGGGTAAGTGGGGGGGGGCTGTGCCGTATATACCAAAGATATCCTACATGGGCAGCCACTTCCCACCCCCCAGCTACATCCCGGACCACAGGCCCTCACTATCAAAATCACCCTGAGAAACTCCAAATCCCCTCCTCCTCCCCCCTCCTCATCACTGCAGTCTACATTCCCCCAGGGACCAGAAGGTGGCCTTCCACTCTGTACTGTTCTACCTGCCCACCCTTCTGCCACAAGCCGAGAAAATCATACTTGGAGACTTTAATATTAACTGGCTTGACAAAGCAGCCACACTGTTCATAGACGCGGCCACTGCCCAAGACCTTACGCAAGTCGTCTCATCCCCTACCCGACTGAACCTGTTCTCTGGGTTCTCCTTCCTGCTGGATCTGGTATTTACCAACCACCCCCTTAAAATCACTAGTACTACTGTCCTCCCAAATGCCCTTAGTGACCACTCCCCTGTCCTCTGCTACTGGATGTAAAAATCACCCAAATCCCCCCCCCCAAATAATCTATCAGCGCAAACTTGGCCCAGGCAAACTTGCGCAACTCAAAGCATATCTCAGGACAATGGACTGGTCCTTCATTACAAAGGCCTCTGACCCTGACAGAGCCCTTGACCTCTTCATTCTCGCCTTTAACACCATATGTGACAAATTTGCTCCCATCACCAAAAGGGTGGCCAAAGGCAATCCGGCATCATGGATCACTGAACATCTCCTAGACCTCATACGGACCAGAGATTCCTTATGTCACCTATCCAATGAGACTGGCCTGCCAGCTGACAGACAGAGCTATAGAGAGGCTCGGAACAAATGTACTTGGTTATTGCGCAAAGCAAAAGCAGAGTACTACAAGACCTCCATAACCAACTCCTGGGGCTCAGGGCCAAAATTCTGGGCCAATATTAAGGACCTCTGTGGCAACATTCCCAACACTACCCCTAATCACATTATGGTTGGTGGGTGCCTTACCTCTGACCCAGCCCGAATGGCCTCTACCTTCAATGATGCCTTCTCTAACCTCAGCAAGGTTCTCCCCCCAAACTTTTTGACACACCCCCAACCACCTCTCCCTCCCCCCAATAGCCCCTCCCTTTCTCCTGCACAGCATTGCATGTAAGTGCACCAAGCCTTATCTCAGAAGGGCACTAAGTCACTCCCGGTATAGTAGTGACACTTTAGACCTGAAACTCCTTCGCCTCTCTCTCCCTGAGGTGCTCAACCCCCTCACCCATATACTAAACCACTCCTTATGCCTGGGGAAATTCCCCTCCCACTGGAAATCTGCCCAAATTACGCTGATATTTAAAAATGGGGACCGTGACCTTACTAACAACTACTGTCCTAGATCCATTCTCCCTTCCCTATCTAAGGTCCTTGAGAGGATTGTCTCGGGTCAGCTCACAGACCACCTCAACAAATACAACCTGCTTAGCAAGCAGCAACACGGCTTCCGGAAGGGACATAGTACCACCACTGCCTTCCTGGAACTCACCATTCACATTCACTCCATATTAGATAGAGGTCAAATCACAGGGGCTATCTTCATTGATCTCACAAAGGCGTTCAACACCGTTAACCACCCGCTCCTGCTATCCGCACTGACCAACATTGGATTCTCTCAGGATGCCCTTGGCTGGTTCTCTGATTACCTGTCTAACTGTTCCCAGCAGGTCAATATTGGGAACACCCTATCTAGTAGGCTACCTGTCCTTTCTGGTGTTCCTCAGGTGTCCATCCTTGGACCACTACTTTTCAGCCTCTTTCTTAACTCCCTCCCCAGTTCATGCCCAGGGAACCTACTCCTCTATGCAGATGATGCCGTCCTTTATACCTCCAACTCTGACCCTTTGCAACTCCACCTCTCCCTTCAATCCTCCTTTAGTGGCACTGAAAAATGGTTCGCCTCACAACATCTTATCCTGAACTATAGCAAGACCAAGATTATGTTCTTTTTCCACCCACTCAATGATAGAAAGGAACTTTGCCCTCAAGTACGAACTGCCAACCTGACACCCCCCCCCCGGAGCAAGTGTACTCCTTCAGATACCTGGGTATTACCCTTGACCTTGCACTTACTTTCCACCAACATATCCACCTCCTATCTAATGCCCTCAATGTGCGGCTTGGGCTCCTGTATTGTCTCAAACACTGCTTTACCCCAAATGCAATGAGGCTTGCTGTCTCCTCCTCTGTCCTCTCCCTGATAGACTATGGCTTACTCATCTATGGGGCAGCGAACACCTTGGCCCTCCATAGACTTCATGTCTCCCTAAATAAAGCCTGTCGCCTCATCCTGGGCTGTGACTGCCTAACTCACACATGCTCTCTATACAATAACAACTGGCTGAACTTTGACAACAGGATTAGGTTCCACACCTGCCTCATGGCAAAAATAATTGCCCTAGGCCTCTGCCCCATAGGACTCACACCACTAATACGACCGGCTCTGACACTTAAGCAAACTCGTAGCTCAGGAAAGCAACTCCTCTCTGTCCCTCACTGCCGTACCTCCCAATTCCAAAGGTTCTTCAGCTACAGAGCCCCTTCCTGGATGAAAAGCCTGCCAACCCCACTTGCTAAAGAGACCAGACTTGGACCCTTCAAAACCTCTCTTAGAGACCTCCTACAGTGCTCAAACCACTGTGACTGCCACTGAAACACCTCACACTATTCTGTCCGACTAAGGCCGCTGGCCAGCTTTCTCTACCCTACCTGCCACAACCTGTGTCCCCCTAGCCTAGCTGTTCACCTGGGTGCCATATGTATTGTGTGTTTGCACTAATTTTCCCTAGTTTTTCACTGTTAGCCTCACAATTGCTCCTATAACAACCTGACTATGTACTGATGTACTGCTATGTAACCGGTATGTCTCTGTATGTAAATTATGTGACGTGGAACCTTTGTAAAGGAGTCTCTAACTCAAAGGTATTTCTGAACCTCCAATAAATAAATAAATAACAAATAACCACAAGCAACCCAACTGCCAGTGATTCCAGGCATGGAGTTCAGCTCTTCTGCTCAGGCTCTACCGACCTGAAGTTTTTCAGACTCTTAGTGCCGTCTTGGGACCTGTGCCTATTGGCTGTCTCTACCAAGCAGTGCTTCCTGACTGGATGGCTCTACTGCCTGGGATTTTCAAGGTTTAAACTATGTTTGCCTGGGATTTCTAAGGCTTAAACTGTGTATGCTAGAACTGTTACCTCTAAATGCCTTATTTGTGGCTGAACTGAATGTGATCTTTCAGACTTTACATTGATATAACTGCATTCTCCTGTAAGTTAGCCTGTATTTAGACCCAGTAGTGTGCCATTCTGGACTGGCACTGAAATCCCATTGCGCCATATGGGTTATGGTCTAACTTACCGTGTCACTTTGGCTCCCTGGGAAGTGATGGCATCTGCCCTGCACTGCTGTTAGATCTAATTGATTAAAAAAAAAAAAAAAAAAAAAGAAGGTCAGAGTGTTATGTGAAGCCTTTTACTACTTTGATTCATTTTTCTTTATATCTGGTTTGTTCCCGACTCTGCCCACCCCTTCGTTAGTCCCTTTGTGTTCACTCTGATCTTTCAGACCTTGTCAGCACCTGCCATATTCTGATCAACCCCCCAATTTAGGACACAATCAAGTGTCACAGCTCCTTTGTATGCCTTTGTTTGTCATGAACACTCCCTCCTTCCATGGTTCCTATGTAACCCGGTCTGTTTTCTCTGCAGGTGTACTCCATTTCCAAGCCCCCTTGGGCTGTGACCACAGCTGCGGTCTGAATTGAACCTGAGGCACCCAATGGTGCTGGAAGCCTGTACCACCACCCAAGAACCACAAGTGACCCAACCACCAGCAATTCAAGGTATGGAGTTTGGCTCTTCTACACAGGCTCTACTGGGCCTGAAGTTTTTCGGCCCACCCACCCCGCTCCCTTCCCAGGCCACCTTAAATGCTCACTAGCCATACCTACTCTTCTTGAGTCTCTCTTTACTGGCTCAACCTTTTAACTTATGTTATCCCATCCTCTCCCTATGAAGGGTATTCCTTCTCTACAACTCTCCCTAATCTTTAGGTCTTGCTCAAAAGCTTTATTTTATACTATCCTCAAGTCATTACAATCCCAGTCAAAATAAAGAGAGTGCTCTAATCTGGCAAACTCCCATCCCAATACCCCACCAGAGACCACATCCTTAAACAGGTGTAACAGTCTCTTGTATTACAGTTCTTAACTTGACTACTGCACTATTTCACCATGGGCATTGTCCCAAAAATGCTGATGTCGTATCTACTCTTCTGCTTGTCACTACTTGCACTATGTTCCATACATTCAAATTCTTCTCCATGGAAATCCCCTAGTGTGTCAGGGGGCCCCCATTATCTTGTTGGACCGTGATGATATTCTGCATCTTATTGAATACTTCATATGCTTCACCAATTCCCCTATACTGCATTTGGATACATTATTGATATGGCATACCGGCACCCTAGCTGAGCCGACATCAAAAGACTCAAATTGGTCTCCTGATCTCAGCCATTCCCACCTGTCAATCACTGGCAAGGTTTTACTTTATGTAGTGTAACATCAGCTAGGCATTTGCCTTAGGGTTCATCCATGCCAAAATTATGTTCCCTTCAAGCGTGAACGGATCCAATTTTTAAGTTTCCTTATAGGTGTAATGGGGAAACTTTTGCTTCTCTTATTGTTGTGCTCTGGCAATGTAGAGCTAAACCCTGGCCCACCGGTAGCCATTGGTTCTCCTGCAGAACTACCTAGCCTTAAAGGGCTAAGCTTTATGCACTTTAATGTGTGATGCCTGTTAAAAAAATCACATCCATCCAGGCTTCGATATGTCATACTTCCCCTGACATCCTGGTTCTCTCAGAGTCGTGGCTCCACCCAGCAACAAGCAACCATGAAGTAAACCTCCCTTCCTATTCTCTGTTCTGAACTGACAGGCAGTCCAGAGGTGGTGGGGTGGCTATTTATGTCAAGGACAAATTTTCGGTATCTATCATCAACTTAGCCTCTGTCACAAATTAGTTTGAAAGCCTTTTCCTACATGTGGAGTTTGCTACCAGAGTCTCAATTTGCGCATCATGCTGCTACAGGCCCCCACCTGTGGTGTTACAGCTTCTAAATCATTTAAGCAATACCCTGGGTCATAGGTCTTCAGAGTCTATACTTCTGGGTGACTTTAATCTAGACTGGCTTTCCAGTGCTTCTACTCCCCTCAAAACACTCTGTGACTCACTTGGATTGACCCAGCTCATCGATGAAACTACAAGCCCAAACAAGAGCAACCCTTCTAACAGCACGCTGCTGGACATTGTCCTAGTTAGCAAACCTCATTTATTTATGCACGCTGGTGTCTTCTTCTCAGATATCAGTGATCACTGCTTCATTGCCTCTGTACGGTCAAACTGTATTTCCCCATCAACATCCAAATTCACTATAAAAAGATGTAGATACAACTTTGATTCCTATGCATATATTACAGAGCTAAGACACTCCTTACACTGACAGGACTTTTATTTAGCAAAATCCATGGCTTCTGCTTATGACATCTTCCAAGACATTGTGTTAGGTGCCCTAAACAAGCACACACCTTTAGTGAAAGTCCATCTTAGAAACAAATATTGCCGGTGGTTCACTAATGAGCTGAAGGATGCCTTGCAGAACACGGATATGCTATTGAAAACTGCTCATAAGACTAATATTATGAACGAATGGAACCTTTTTAGGAGGGCAAGAAACCTTTGCACCAAGATGGTTAGAGAAGCTAAGGCTAACTTTTACCGTTCACAACTTGAGTTCTCAACCAAATGCTCCTTCAAATTCTAGAGAACAATTATGGATATTGAAGGCCACTCCACTGGTAATTCCCTGCCGACTAAAATTTCAGTTGGTACAATCTCATTCACTGACAAACCAACCATCCTTGACTCCTTCAACAATCACTTTGCCTCTGCAGGATTAGCCTTTGATACCTCCCCCAAAAGTAAACTCCGCTCACAACTTGGAATCATCAACCAAGGAATCACCATCCCAAATCCTTCTTTCTCTCTCTAACCTACATCTCTGAAAGGCATTGAAGATCTTTTGCTCCAGCTGAATGTTAGGAAAAGCACTGGAGCGGACCTCATTGACCCGTACTTCCTAAAGGTGGGCTATTGTGTCCATGCAGTGTCATTACACATTTGTTTAACTTATCTCTCTCACAAGGTGACTTTCCTCCCATCTGGAAAACAGCTCATGTTATTCCCTTGTTTAAGTCTGGAGATCCCAGTGAACTGAACAATTACAGGCCCATCTTTCTCCTCCCAATCCTGTCCAAGTTGTTGGAAAAAATTGTGAATTCCCAGCTTAGGAACTACCTTGAATCAGTGAAGCTCCTCAGCCCATTACAATCGGGTTTTAGAGCACATCACAGTACAATCTCGGCTGTAGACAAGGTCACAAATGATTAGTAGTGTGAGCTGGATAGCAAGAACTTTGTCGGTGCAGTATTTTTGGACCTAAGTAAGGCCTTTGACACCGTCAATCACAGTCAGCTCCTCTCATCCTTCCAGAATATTGGATTGTATGCTCTGTCTCTTAGATGGCTCGATAACTATCTCACAGGCCACTCACAACAAGTAAAAGCTGATGGTGAGGTCTCACCATTAAAACCCCTTCTGAGGGGCATACCACAAGGCTCTATACTAGGTCCCTTGCTATTCACAATCTATATCAAAAGAGTCAATGCTTCCATCAAAAAGGCCCAAATACATCTTTTTGCTGATGACACCGTGCTCTAGGTCAGCGGACCTTCCTCTGATGCAGAGTGCACAGTTCTTTAGGATGAATTCAATCTGCTGCAGCTTCAGCTCCCTAAACCAGAAGTTGCTCCTAAATGCCAAGAAAACAAAGACAATGTTCTTCTTGCCATTCCCCAATTCACCAAATCTGGCCTCGGCTGGGACACTCCCCCTGATTACTACCATCCTTGGTGAACAGCTGGAGTACCTGTCCAAATTCAATTATCTGGGGGTTCAGCCTGACAATACTCTCTACTTCCAGGGACATATAGAAGAACTGATAAATAAACTCTGTCAGAGACTTGGCCTCTTCTGTAGGATAAAAAAACTCCTCCCCAAGGATGCCAAGATGAGACTAGTTCAAACTACCTTGCTCTCCTTGTTAGACTATGCTGACTTCCTTTATAGTCAGTGTTCTGCTGGTGCACTCACCAAGCTCGATACGCTCTACCACAGAGCTCTAAGGTTTATTATGGGTCTACCTACTCCACCCACCATTATTCCTTGTATACTGCAGTAGGTTGGACATCTCTTAGCTTCAGACATCAGAGAAATGCTGCATTCTGGACATACAAAACCATCATAAATCAACTGCCCGTCCATATTTCAGACTGGTTACTGCTACGTACACCAAGTAATTATGCTCTGAGAAGTGCCTCTTACATATCGCTGAAGGTATTCAAGGCTAGATCTCTCTTTGGCTGGGCATCTATGAGTCATGTGTTGCCTCTAATGTGGAATAAGTTGCAAAAAACCCTGAAAGTAAGTCACCCCATTAGCTTAGCAGCATTCAAAACTTTACATTTGCGACATAACAAGGAATCCTGTGGTTGCTATACATGACTCTAGGGCCCCATCCCCTAGTGTAATCTAAGCATCTCTTGCCTCTACCACATCATGGTACTAGTTCCCATCCATGTCCTGGCCCCCATCTTCTCCCCTCTCCACCCAACTCACTTTCCTGCTCTTCATCCATCTTTGTACCTTGTTACCCTGGGGGTCTTGGGTGGATCACCCTGTGTTATTATCCATTATTTTCTACACAGTTAATCTGTACATGTCTGAACACTGCCTGTTTTGCTTTGTACATTTTGCCTTATTCTAAATATTGTTACATTTTAACCTGTATTTCTGCATCTGTATTGTCTATGCCTTTGATGCTTATGCCAGTATTCGTATTGTTATGTTAACTTTTGTATTCTTGTACTTGCACACCCCAGGTACACCTCGAATATGAGTTTGCTCAATGGTGTCTACCTTGTTAAATAAAGATTTTGATTGATTTATTGATACAGTTACAGGCAAGATAATAATTTGATCCTAATGTGAAATAGCACAGGCACAAAACTTCAAATATCTCATATTTTTCATGCATGGCTTGAAAGCCCCCTTCCCCAATCAATATCCAAGTCATTTTGGTATATTTAGCATCTAACGTCAGTATACTCAGCATCTGAATTTTGTAAGAAAAGCAGTTAAATCAATACTGTCATTTAATCCAGACAATTTTCTAGCACCCAGCTCGTATATCCAGAAACTCTTCCTCTGTCAGATCATCTTTTTCTAATCACCTCTCCTAGGGCCAACAGACACAATTTCAATGTTTATAAATGACACATTGTGTTCCATTCTTGGATTTTCATGTATGTGCTTAGCTATAGCATAAGAGCAATCACCCCTATGTGATGCTCTAATATGTTCTTCCATCCTAGTTTTAAAAGGTCTTACAGTTCTTCCTACATAATAGGAACCACTACTGTATTGTAATAGGTATACCACCCCCTTGCTATCACAGGTTATGAAATATCTAATCACAAACTGTTTATGGGTATGGGGGGGTGCATAAAAGTTTTGCAGACCTTCACATACCTGCAGTATACACACCTCCACATTTGTGTGTACTGGGGGTGGGAGGTAGGAAGGTCTGAGCCTGCTAGCACACTACTGATTACCGTATCCTTAATGGATCTACATTTCCTAAACACTACTTTAGGGCCACATTCAACAATATTTTGGAGTTTGAGCTCGAGCTGTAGGATGGATCAGTTACTGCTAATGACTTCCCTGATTTCAGTTGCATGCCTTGAATATGTAGTGACAAAAGGGCACTGCAATGTTGGTCCTCTGTTTGGGCCTGAATAATTCAGGGTAGTTGTCCTATCCATTGTTTCCGCTTTCTGTATGGCTGAAGCTTTACTGTGAACACTATAAACTCTTTCAGTACACCTTCTGGCTTGTGCTGAAACCTAAATACTTTTGATTCCCATAGCCATGCGTCATTGCCCTACCTACCACTAATTAGGCAGGAACAGTAATCTATGGTTGCTGAAACATATAACCCCTTTCAGCACCTTGGCCCCTCCCCCTTAATACTCCCCACCCTTACTGCCCTTATACCTTTTCTCACCCTCCCCCTTCCCACCTTCCTTATTGCCCTCAAGGTACTTTGCCCCCTCTTCACCTGCTGTGCTCTCCTAGTCCTACTAATTATTTTTATTTTGATTGCTGGAGATATGTTATGGACATCTGCTGTAATATACCTGTAATTATGCTTATGTTTCTTGTGCTGGCTCTTGTGTATATACTGTCATAATTTACCAGATGAGTTGTACTTGCTAATAGTACCACTCTCTAGTTGACTTTCTTTCTGAATTCTGTAACCATTGTGAAGTTTGAAGTCTTATTTGTATTGTACACTGATCTTGAAGCTATCCAGGTCCATCTTGAAAATGAGTTTTGCTCAATGATCATCGCCTATTAAATAAACATTTGATTGATTGATTGGGTCCCACATTTTTTCTTAAACTCTGTTCTTTTCAGTGTAATTTCTTAGTGTACACACTAGTTGGCTTTTTGGTATATTGAATTTCACATTTGGTGGTTGGCAACTATCATATCTTAACAGACTATTTCTGTCTATAGGTTTCTAAAATAGTGTTGTGCAGGCCTCCCACTTAGAGTTCTTATACATTTTCAGATCCAAGTAGGTAATTTCATTAGGATCTATGGTGTATTTATAGTGTAAACAACTACTGGTGCTCTCTATCCAGTTAACAAAAGATTCAAATTATTTTACAGTGCCCTGATATACAACCAAGATATCATCAATAAAGTGCAGCCATAAATCCACCTGATGAAAAAATAGATTTGTGGTGGCACTACACAGATAATCCATCTCCCACTTTCCAACATACAAGTTGGCAAAGCTGGGTGCCATGGTTTCTCCCATGGCCATGCCCCTTATTTGAAAATATGTTTTCTTAGCAAACATGAACACATTTTTGGTCAAAACCTCCTCATCTAGTTGGAGCAAAAACTCAGTGGGTACAGACACTAGCTCATCTTCTGGTTTCTGGTCAAGGAAAAATCCCATGGCTTCCAAACCCTCCTCATGGGGAATTACTGTATACAGAGAATTAACATCTAGGGTGGCAAAATGCCATCCTGGCTGGATATCAAGATTTTCCACAATGTTAACAATTTCAGTAGAGTCTCTTACAAATTATCTTAAACCCCTGACCAGTGGTTGTAAAAACTTGATCGACAAAAAGGGAGAGGGGTTCAGTGACCCCCCCTTCCCAGAAATTATGGGGGGACCTGTGGGTGATCTAGCTGTTTATGGATTTTTGACAAATTATATATTACTGGTAGGACTGGACACCCAACAGTCATAGTTTTATACATAATATCGGTAATGTACCCCTTTACAAACCCTCTGTTCAAAAGGCTGTCAACCTGTTCCTTAAACATGGATACTTGGGAGTTGGGAATTCTAACATAGAACCTACTATCCACAAGTAGTCTTTCTACTTCAGATATATAATCGGTTCTATTCATAACCACTATGGCTCCACCCTTGTCAGCTGGTTTTATAACAATCTTGTTATTATTACCCTGCCCTCTCAGTGTCTCCATCTCTTCTCTGCTACAGTTAGAAAACAACCTATTGGTGTTATTATTTTTTAGAACGTCCAGGTCCAACTCATATTTTCTTACGAAAGTGGAAACCACAGGGTTATAAAGAGGACAAAGCTCTGAACTTGGCTTGAAATTCCCAATTGATTCATACACAGAGGCATTGTTTGCTTCCTGGTAGTTCCCATCACCAGAGTATATGCACTTGAATGTGAGATTACATGCAAATTTGTGCAAATCTACACACACTGCAAAAAAATTATGTCAGTGGTAGAACAGAACAATAAACCTTTATTCAAAACATTTAACTTTACAGCAGTAAGATTGTAACTAGACAAGTTTACAATAGGCACCAAGTCATTAGTATTATTTTTTTTGGGGGTTGGGGTCAGAGGCATTCACATAGTTCTTAAACAATATACATTCCTTCCTCTGCCTCCACACTGCCCCCACCTTGTCTTCCTCTCTGTTGGTGCTATGTTGTCTGAAAGCATGTTTGGCACTGACTGCAATGGGTCCCCCCCCAAGTATAAACGGGGAACTGTCTCTGGGAAGATTCCCCTGAATCAATTTCCATTTGTGGTTCTGATTCTGATCCATCTGTGTCTGACGGTCCCGTGGTGTAATCAAGGACTGTCCGTGTGTCATCAACATCATTCTTCACTGGAGCTGGTGTCTTTAAAATTTATTTTAAACCCCCTTGATTATTCCCACCTGACTTCTTGCTCCAGTCAAACACAGTATTGTTCTTATAATCATTCTCATCTCTTACAAATTGTTTCTGTTTTTGTTTCTTCAAGTTAATGTCATATCTGGTAACTTTATCAAATGACAGCTTCTCATACTTTTGTAGTTCTTCCTCACTGGTTTTTGCTTTCAGTAAGATCTCAGTATTACCAATGTCCAGAATTAATTGATCATGGACTGGTTGCACATATTCCAATATTAACTTGATATTATTAATAGATGCTTCATGCATGTTTGTTTGCCATTTTGTCATAAATTCAGAGTTATCAGTTCCATGGGAAGATATTTGCAATATGTACAATCCCCGAGGTATTCTATTAACCTGGAGGTAAGCCTCCAATGTAATTTTGTGCCAATATATTCTCTTACCTTTGAGTATGAGCTTCTCCAAAGTTTTAAATATAGTTGTAGCCCCCCTCATGAACTGCAGAATATTATTCTGTGGTTTACATGAACTGTGTAATATTCATACTAAGGATAATACTAAGGCAGTAGTAGGAACCAAAGGCAATATGCTCATATAAGCCCCCTAATTACATACAATAGGCAACATTTTTATTTATTAGTAAAAAATTATCATGTTTATTCTTGAACATACATTTGTTTTCACTGATAATTACTGATGTGGGTAGGCTATTCCATGAGTTGACAATTGTCTGAGAGAAAAAGAATACTCTCTTTCTAGAGGTACATTTTAGTTTTTTAAGCTGAAGGGAGTGGCCTCTGGTAGAAACTGATGTTTGTTTAAAATCTAGGCCACAATTCAATGAAAGCAATTCATCATTAATAACATTCCAAGTAAATAAAAGGTCACCCCTCAGCCTTCTATGTTCTAATTTCATTAACCTAAATTCAGAAAGTCTGGCTTCATATGTCAAGGTCTTATATGGGCAGACTGATTTAGTCACCTTTCTTTGACATTTTTCTTTACTATTTCTTTTTGCAAATAAGGATTCCATAATTGAAAAGCAAAATCAAAATATGGTCTTATGTAGGCCCGATAGAGTGGTAATAAAATATTAGGGTCCCTTGATTTTATATTATGTTTTATTGCCCACCAAATTTTGTTAACCTTACTTACAGTAAAGTGTTTGATATGTGTAAATTAAAGTTTAAATCAGAGTCTATAATAACTCCTAAGTCATTTTCTTCATTCTTACTAATCAGAGCTTCATTATAGATGAAGTACTGATATCTCTGATTATGCTTGCCAAAGTGAAGAACACTACATTTTGAGATGTTGAATGCAAGACCCCATTTTATGGATCATGCCTCTAATTTATCAAGATCTCTTTGCAGCTTTTTTGCATCATTGCAGTTGGTGCAGGTGTTACTAATTTTACAATCATCAGCGTATTTAATTATTTCACATTCTAAGGAATACAACAGATCAGCAATGAACACTTGGAAAATCACTGGTGCTAAGACAGAGCCTTGAGGAGCCCCGCTACTCACAGGTTGCCAAGATGATGTATGGCCATCAATAATAGGTTCATAGGTACTTACGAGCTTGGGAGGCAGATATGCCTTTAATCAGCTCGTCACCAATCATTGGTGGAACAATAATTCTTTGTTGCTCTTGTGAGCGTCCAAACTATTTTTGAAAGTGTCCATTGTTTTGCTCTCGATGACACTTTTAGGAAGTTCATTCCAAGCTGTAACCGCTCTCTGGGTGAACCAATGAATAATTTTATTTGTACTGTTTTTGGTACCCATTAGCTTTTTATCATGTGATCTTGTATTTACTTTTGAGAAATTTCTTATCAAACCAATAGTTGCAAAAGTTGCCTCATCATTTATTGCTCTGTATACCATACATAGGTCACCCCTTGGTCTTCTGTAGTGCAAAGAATAAAGATTCAGTTTTCTCTACCTAGTACCATAGTCAAGGTTCCATACAGTATTGATTTTTCTGGTAGCTTTACGCTGTATATTTTTAATTTGTTTGTTACTTCTTATAAGTAAAGGATTACATACTGCAGAGCAGTATTCTAGGTGAGGTTGGACCAGGCTAGAGTAAAGGGGGGCTATCACTTTCTCGTGCCTGTTCTTGATGTTTCTTAGGTTGCACCCCAATATTTGATTCTCCATTTTAACGGTATTTCTAATGTGAGCATCAATTGTGAAGGTGTTAGAAATTGTTACCCCCAAGTCCTTTACATCTTCAGTTGTTTGTAGATTCATGTTGTTCAGTTTGTAAGGATAACAGGGGTTGTTTTTGCCCAGATGCATAACTTTGCATTTCTGTGCTTTAAAATACAGCTCGTTTTTAATGGACCAGGTCTCAAGGTGAGAAAGACTATTTTGAATCTGGACTGCAGAAGCCCTGTTTGTCACTATACCTCCAGGTTTGCAGTTGTCAGCATACTTGGCCATCCAGCAATGTTTGTTTAAGGGAAGCATGGATGTAATCAGAATGTTGAAAAGGACAAGTCCCAAAAGAGAGCCTTGAGGGATGCTGCTGGTAACAGGGCCCCATGGGGACAGGTAGCCTTTTACTGAAACTCGTTGTGTGCAGTCAGAGAGCCATGAAGTAATCCATCTTATTATTTGAGGTTGTAAATCTAGCATTTCTAATAATCTGATTAAGACATTGTGGGAGACGGAGCCGGAAGCTTTTGAAAAATCTAGGGAAATGATGTCGACTGACAGGCCTTTATCAAGTGCCTCGCTTACAGGTTCAAAAAAGTTTAATAGATTCATCTGGCATGACCTACCACTGAAAAACTCATGCTGAGTGATGTCAGTGTACCCAATATTTTTTAGGTGCTCAATAATTCTGCCTTTCAATAGTTTCTCCATAAGCTTACAAAAAAACAGCTGTTAAGCTTATTGGCCGATAGTTTAACACAGAGGCTCTGCTACCTTTTTTGTGCCTGCCTCCACATTGTAAGTGTAGTTCTTGTCTTAAGAGAGACATTAAAAAGGTAAGTTGGGGCCTCACAATATAGGAAGCACTGTTTTTAATAAAAATAGGTGGTATTTCATCTGGACCAGCAGATCCATCTGATTTGAGTGACATTACAGCATCCATTACCTCTCCCTCACTAAAGAGTTGACAAGCATTATTTGGTTCCAAGACAGATGGTTGAGACTGAGCCTTTGGACTGAGCAAGCTAATAAAATGTCTGTTAAATTCACTGGCCATTTCTTTTTCATTAGCTATGACTCTTTCTGGGGCGGTCAGAGGTCCTATTTTAATACTCAAATTTTTGATGGACCCAATATAATTGAAAAAGCTTTTTTTGTTGTCTTTGGTGGAAAGTGCTATTTTTTTCTTCAAGATGTTTCTTAGCTTTTTTAATCAAATTCCTGCTTT
Organism: Neoceratodus forsteri; assembly: GCA_016271365.2. Classification (NCBI taxonomy): domain Eukaryota; kingdom Metazoa; phylum Chordata; order Ceratodontiformes; family Ceratodontidae; genus Neoceratodus; species Neoceratodus forsteri. Next base: position 486,072,544 of record CM028132.1, on the reverse strand, counting down.
TATTTACTGACGCTTTATATTTGGTCCAGTTTAAGGATGTGGGCTGTTTTTTTGTATTTTTTGTATAATCTGCATTTTCTGTTTAAGTTTAACTTTATACTTTTATTCCACCAAGGGGGAATTCTCTTTTTGTTACTATATTTTTTCCTAATTGGGATCCACAGATTAGTACAAAGTTGTATTTTACTGTGGAAAACTGACCAAACATTATTTAGGTTTTGTCTTATTAGATCCTTTTCACACTTCCACTCCATCCATGATTTATTTATTAGTTTGTAATCTGCAGAGTAGAAGTTTTTTATTGATGTGCAACCGCAAATTTTAGCAAGTTGTTGGACTTTAACAACAGTTTGTACCATATTGTGATTGCTGTTTGACAGCAGATGAAGTACTTCAACTTGATCAACATTGTCCTGCATATTTGTTAAAAATAAATCCAAGATGTTGTTACCCTGGTAGGGCTTGTAACAAGCTGATCCATATTGTTTTGGATCATAATGACTTTCTGAGACCTGTCCAGAAGCCAGTTAGCAATCCATCATACAATGTGATTATTAATACTGGATAGATGCAATTTTTGTAATAAGGCCCAGTGTGGAACAGAATCAAAAGCTTTTTTGAAATCAAGATAAACTACATTGCAAGGAATCTGGTTGTCTAAATAATGACTTATGGTGTCATAAAAACTAATTAAATTAGACACACATGAACGTCCTTTGACAAAACCATGCTGGGAAGGATCAAGGTGTACAAGATTTGGAGTGAATATGTCTTTAAATCGTCTTTCTAGAACTTTACAAAAAATTGGGGTAAGACTAATCGGACGGTAGCTGTCTGGGTTCAATTTATCTCCTTTCTTAAAAAGGGGTGTAATATTAGCTTTTTTCCAAACAAAAGGAACTGTACCAGAATTAAGGCTGGTTTCATAAATAATTTTCAATGGAATTGTTACGTGATCTTTCATTAATAGAATAATATCTCCGGGTATGCCATCCGGACCAGGTGATGAAACTCTTGTAATGAGATTTAAGTTTCCCTTTATGTCATTTGTTGATAGTGATATTTTTCTACAACCAGATTCAACAATAGGGAAATTAATGTCAGAAATGTTACTGAATACTTTACAAAAATGTGAATTTAATAATTCTGCCATTTCTTTAAGGGTGGAATACACATACTGTAGTCATTACTCTGAAGTGGTCCAACCTTACATTCTTGTTTTTTTTTAAAGAATTTATGTAACTGAACAGAATTTGTTGGTTACCTTTTTGAGCCTGAGAAGCAATGTTTATTTCAGTGTTGTATTTAGCTTTTCTGATATCATTCTTACATTTCTTTCTGAATCTTTTTAAATTTAGACCATGTTCAAGTACTTTTGTTAGCAATATATATTTTTAAAGCATTTATTTTTCCTTTTGATAAGTTTAATTATTCACTAGATAGCCATCTAGGGTTTGACTGAAGGTGTTTTTTCTTAATTTTGGGAATAAACCTATGAGCTGCATCCAGAATAATATTTTTAAATGTGTTCCAAATGATATCAATGTCTTTGCTTTTAAAGCTGAAGCCCAATTAATGTTCAGAAGATATTCATTTAAAGCTGGTGTGTTTTATTATAGGCAAAATCTTCAGTTAGTTTAACTAAATAGGTCCAAAATGTCAATAATTTGAATATTATTCCAAAATGGTCACTATTTCCTATTGGTGCTGTTACTCTACAGTCATGGATGTCTAAAGATTTATTACCTAGTACAATATCTAAGATGTTATTACCTCTTGTTGGGGAATTTAAGTACTGGGTTAAGCTTAATTTTTTACAAAGCATTAGAAAATCTTTAGATACTGAACTAACCACTGATTGATTAGACCAATCAATGTCTCTGAAGTTCAAATCACCTATAAATAAAATATTGCCTATTTCTGCAGCTGATTTTAATTCTGTAAATAATTCATTAGATACAGACAGAGGGCAATCCGGGGGTCTGTAACACAAACCTACAATTAAGCTATTATTAGAAAGCTTTTTAAGCTAACCCACAGAGTTTCAGTTGAACTACTTGACTTTTTTTATTTTGTCTGTGATATCAATCGGATTTAATGTTGAATTTACATCTAAAGTGATTCCACCACATAGAAACACATAGAAACATAGAATTTGACAGCAGATAAGGACCGCTTGGCCCACCTAGTCTGCCCATTTTCCTACCTAACAGATAAGCTGCAGATCCTAGTTAACCAACAGCTTACTTCCTCCTACCCGCCACTAGGACTGCCTTATGCCTGTCCTATGCATTCTTGAAGTCCCCCACTGTTCTTGACTCCACGACCTCCTCAGGGAGGCTGTTCCATGCATCCACAACCCTCTCAGTGAAAAAATACTTCCTCACGTTACCTCTGAGCTGTCCACCCTCTATCTTCAGATTGAGTCCCCTTGTTCTTGCACATCTCTTTTTCTGGAAGATGCTACCCTCTCAGACTTTGTTAATTCCCTTGAGGTACTTGAAAGTTTCTATCATGTCCCCTCTCTCCCTTCTTTCCTCAAGGGTATACATATTAAGCTCCTTTAGTCTTTCTTCATATGTCTTCCAGTGCAGACCCTGCACCATTTCAGTTGCCCTCCTCTGGACAGCCTCCACTCTGTCTATGTCTTTGAGGAGATGGGGTCTCCAGAACTGCACACAGTACTCCAGATGGGGTCTCACCAACTGTCTGTACAGAGGTATAACAACTTCCTGTTTTCTACTATTGATGCCTCTTCCTAGGCATCCTAGTATCCCCCCAGCCTTCCTTACTGCCTTCTCACATTGCTTGCCCACCTTTAGGTTATCTGATATAATTACCCCAGGTCCCTTTCTATTTTTACTGTTGTCAGTATCTCACCCCCCATTGTGTACGCTTCCCCTGGGTTTTTGTTTCCCATGTGCATTACCTTGCACTTCTTTGCATTGAATCTGAGCTGCCATACATTTGACCATTCCTCCAACTTGCCAAGTCCTTCTCATCCTTTTTCACTCCATCTTGTGTATCAACCCTGTTGCAGATCTTTGTCATCTGCAAAGAGACATACTTTCCTTCCAGTTCATCTGCAATGTCTTATAAAGACATTAAAAGGACTGGTCCCAGTACTGAACCCTGTGGTACCCGCTAGTAACCCTCCTTTCTTCACTGTGTGCTCCATTTACTACTACCCTTTGCATCCTGTTGTCTAGCCAATTTTTTATCCAGGCTACCACTGGGACCCACCCAAGGCTGGCTATCTTGTGTATTAACCTTTTGTGGGACTGTATCAAATGCCTTGCTAAAATCTAGGTAGGCCACATCCCCAGCCCCTCCCTGGTCTACTACTTTGGTCACCCAGTCAAAGAAATCTATTAGATTTGTCTGACAAGACCTTCCCATCATGAATCCATGCTGCCTTGGATCCTGTGCCCCACTGGCCTCTAGGTACTTAACAATTCTTTCCTTCAGAAGTGATTCCATCATTTTCCCTACCACTGAGGTCAGACTAACTGGTCTGTAGTTTCCTGCCTCTGTCCTGCTCACATCTGCCCTCTTCCAGTCCTCGGGTACCACCCCATTCTTCCATGATTTGTTAGAGAGTAGTCAGTGGTGTCACTAGTTCTACCCTTAGTTCTTTTATAATTCTTGGGTGAATCCCATCAGGCCCCATTGCTTTGTCCACCTTCAATTTTATTAGTTCTTTCAGAAACCTTTCTTCTGTAAATGGACTGGTATCGACCCCCGTCTTCAGAGTGTTTCTCTTGTTGGTTTAGATAACTCCCCCTCCTCTTCCTTTGTGAATACTGAGCAGAAATATTCATTCAGTATCCCTGCTTTTTCACTGTCACCCTCTACCCACATTCCCTCCCTTTATTAAGCTTCAGTATCCTCCTTTGGTCTTTATTCACTCCCTAATGTACCCATAAAGGTCTTATCCCCTTCTAACAGAATCATATCCTTTCCGGTTTGGGCTTTTGTTATTCTGACTGCCTTCCAGCCTCTTCCTGCTTTTAACTGATAAAGTTCTCTGTCCTGCTCCTTCTGTGTTTCCTTATATTCCTGAATCTGTCCTTTTCTCATAACCTTCCCTGCCACCTCTTTTTGAGAACATAGCGTTTTCCTTAGTTGTGTTTTATTGATTTAGTTACACAAAGGCTTGTTGCTCTGTGATGTCTGTTTGATCACTCCCATTGTTCCTCACCCTCCTTCTTGCCTGTTTACTAGTGCTTTTCTGAGGCATCTCTCATTTCCCAAAGTCAGCCCTCTAAAGTTCACTACTCTTGCTTTGTATGGCTTGATTATATGGCTGTGTTTATCGTGAACCACACTGTTTGGCGGTCACTTGTTCCCAGATAGCTACCCACTTCTAAATCTGAGATTCTTTCTCCATCCCCATTTAAAGTACCAGGTCTGAAATTGCCTCCCTCAAGTGGGTTCCAACACTAACTGTCTGAGGCATGCCCACTGTAGGGCATCAAGAATGACCCTGCTCTTGGATATGCCTGCAGCAAAGGTGCTCTAGTTAACATCTGGCATATTCAGGTCCCCATCAACAAGATCTCCCTTTTCTGCCATTCTAAGAAAGCCTTCTATCATTTCCTTGTCCATTCCCTCCCCTGAGATGGGGTCTTGTATACAACCCCATGCAGATTGTGTGCCATTTCCTGTCTCCAGGGTGACCCAAAGTGCTTCATCTGCTCCCTGTTTACTCTTTAGTTCTGTTGCTTTGATCCTTCCTTTACATAGAGAGCTACCTCCCCTCCTCTTTACCCCCCGTCCCCTCCTGTAGATTGTGTATCCTGGTATGTTGACATCCCAGTCATGGTTCTCTGTGTACCATGTTTCTGTGACTGCCACAATATCCAGGCAACCCTCTTCCATCAAGGCCACTAGTTCAGGGAGCTTGTTACACAGACTACGGGCATTGGTACTCATTACACTCCACTTTTTGATAGCCTTACCCCTTTTAGCCCCATTTCTGTCCTTACTGCCTTTGCCTTTTTACATTTAAAACCTGTTCTGCTCCCTAATAACTTCTGTACCTTGGTATTTTACCTCACTAATCACCATGTTTTGTGGGAGGCTCAGGTTTCCTGTTCCTTTTCAGTGCCTCCCTTGGCTAGTTTAAATGCTTGCCAATGAAGCATTTAAACCTTCACCTAGGATCCTGGTTCTCCTCTGACAGATGCAGACCATTGCACCAGTATAGGTCTGCATCCCTCCAGGTGGCTCCCAGTCCCCAATGAAGCCAAACCCTGAGCTCCACACAGTTTTTCAACCACTCATTGAATTCCCTGGTGAGAAGTGCCCTAGCATCTCCCTTGCCATAGACAGGCAGCACCTCTGAGAAGGTTACCATATGCGCTACTTGTCTAAGGCCCCTTCCCAACTCTACAAACTCCTCTTGCACTGCTCTGATCCCATTCCTAGCCAGGTCATTTGTCCCTAGGTGGACAATGACATCCAGCTCCCTTCCTTGTGCAGCTTCTCCCATGATCCTGAGGATTCGCTTCCTGTCCCTCCAAGCCATGGCGCCAGGAAGGCACCTTACCTCCCTCTCCCCTTCCTCCTCCCCTAATGATTGAGTCCCCCACCAGGAGTTGTTTCCTTCCCCTGTGGGGTCCCATGCCACCCTCCTGTGGGTCTCCTTTGTGAAGGTTCCCAGCATCCTCCTTGGTCTCCACTGCAGGTGCCTCCATAGAGGAACCACTATCCACCAGAAGAGCGAATGAATTGTGGAGGTACAGCTGGAGGATGCAACTCTGTTCCACCACCCTCTCCTCCTTGAGCCCACCCTGGTCCAGCCTCTCCTCTTTCTTGGCAACCTCTGAGGTAGTGGCATTGGCCCTGGTGGTCCCTAGGATGGGAGGGAGGTTTCTGAGATCCTAGCCAGGTCAGCCTGGAGACGGGCAACCTCCTCCTCTCAGACCAGAGAGGTGTCTGCAAATAGGGCAGCATTGCAGCCTCCAGAATGTCTCCCGGAACATTGCCGCCCCACAGCCATTGCACTGCACCACTCCTATCATGTCTTATTTTGTATCCTCTCTACTGTTTCCCTGGATGCTTATTCTCTCCTCTCCTTACAGTTCTCACCCTTCCTGTTCTGGGACAGCAACTTCCTATCTTCTTCAGTAGCCTTCTTCTTCCTTGCTCAATATCAGACCACCAGCAGCTGGGGGGGAGAGTGAGCTACTTTCCTCTTTTGCCTGCTGAAAGAGAAGAGAGTGTAACTAGGAATCAATTTATTCCAGTCATTATCCATGGGCCACCAGGTTTCAGTCACACCTACAATGTCTGGTTGATCTGTTTCAATTCTAATCAATAGTTCTTCAAATTTATTGCCCAGACTATGCACATTTAATAGCAAGAATTTCAGCTGTCTTTTTTGTATATTACACTTGCTATCTTGAACTGCTTGATGATGGAGCAGTAGGAACACTATTTATTACCCCAACCCTTAACGTTTAAAGTAATACATGGAGCAACATTTTGAAATTGTTTACCGAGTTCTTTTATTCCAAGTCTGTTTAAGTGAAGACCATCTCTTGCAAATAGTTTGTGATTTTGTGAGAAAAGAGACCAATGGTCAAGAAATGTAAGATTGTCAGTACAGCACCAGTTTTGTAGTTGAGCTTTAATATGTGCAATAGTGAGATTTTTTTCATGTCTTGCACGTGTAATATAGAGAATGCCTGATATAACAACATTACAGTTTTTTTCTTGCTGAAGATATTTTCTTAATTCAGTAAGATCATAACAAATGTCTTTTTCATGTATGAAGCCAACATTGTTTGATCCCACATGCAAAATAACATTTGATGGTTGATTAATTAAATTGTCAGCTCTACTTTAGATGTCCTTCGATTTTCGCCCCATGAAGCAAAAAAGCAAGATTCCATTGTTAGTATTTAAGGATAATAAAGTGTCCATATATTTTATGATGGAGTCACCAACAATAATAGTGGGTAGACAGGGGTTAAGTAAGTTATTATTCTGTGTTTCAGAAATATTATCAGACCTGGTTAAAGGAAAGTACCTATTTTTATGAAGAAGGTTAATGATGTGATCCATTTGATTATTGCTTTCTAAAAAATGAGGCTGACACATATGAGCCCTTCTGCCTTTCTTTACTTTCCCTTTTGATACATGTTCCCAGCCTTCCTTTGAGTATTGATCATTTTCTAATTCCGTATGTCTTTTATCAGAATGATTCGAATAATTATTTTGGTTAACTTCATTTTTATTTGACAGGCCTATGCCTGCCAGAGGTAAATTATTAGTGCATGAATTATTAATTCCTGAACTAGGATAGAAACTAGTACTTAATGTGCTATTAGAAATGGTAATCACCAGTTGTTCTCCTGTGACAACTGAAGTAGTAGTAGTACAGTTACTGGTTTGTTTCTATTCTTTGGTATGTGAGTGTGTAGTATGTTGATTAGATGTGGAGGGAAGTGATCTCACCTTATTATTCAAAGGTTTACATGAAATACAAAATATTATTCCACAGTTTATACTGAACAGTCAGTATTTAGCTAACCTGCCAGTGCCGAGGCAGTGCTACTGCTTGAAATGCCCCGGGTTCTGGAATGAGCCTGGGAAGCTGGAGGGCCAGCCGTGGGAGGAGGATCGAGCATCCTATGGACTGCGCTCCTCCTCCAGAGGGAGGGCGGGGAAGTCACCAGTGTTCAGGTAACCCCTTGTGGTAGCCTGGGGTACAACAGCCAGGACTCACTACATTTGGGAGGCATATCAGATATTCAGTGTACCACCCCAAAGTCATTGCATGACATGCCTCCCAGGGAGAACATCAGAAAATGGAGGTTCTGCTGCCACACAATAATGTCTGCCCCCACATTGCAGACCCCAACTCACAGACCGGGCTCTCGCTTTTGTTCCACTGTTTAGTCTCCATCAGGGAGAGGGGACCACCTGGTGGCCCCACCCTGGGGATAAGCTGGGGGTGTTTGGGAGTGACATAAGTCATGGGGTGTGTGGCAGGGCTGAGTGTGTGTAGACTGGACTAATGGGGGCCAGCAGATGAGGCGATAAAGCATAATAAATAATAAACAAAAGAACAGTCCGTATAAACTGTGAGTAAAACAAATCTGCAGCTTACATTAACTCTGACCAAGGAAAATGACTCCATGGATCAAATAAACTGTGGTTATTCCATGGATCATATAAACCCCAGAAAACTATTCCATGGTTTATATTAAATTTTTTCAGAATGCTTTTTGGAATTCTGTGGAATTTAAAAATAAAAAGCTGAAAATCATTTTGGAACAGCCCCTGCCCGTTATTCTCTCTGCTAAGGCTTTATCATGAAAATCAAAACAGGTAAATCCACCCCACCCAGCTCAGCCCCTCCACCCTCACTACCCCACCCTGAGAACCTCCTTGAGTCCACTAATTTGAAGAAGAAATATTTTTATCATGTTCCATACTGTGCAGCAATCCTCATCCTTCTAATTTCACTGCCAGGCTTGAATTCCAATTTCTTGTCCCCGAAGAGCTTTGTGCACAGCTGCACTAAGTACTACTGGAATGAAAAACTGGCATTCTGGACTATGATAAAAGCAGAAGGATGAGGATTGCTGTACAGTGTGGGATCCGATAAGAACATTATTCATTCAAATTTGGTGGCCCTGGGGACTCTCTGGCTGGGACGTGGAGGTTGATGGGGCTGAGATGGATGGAGTGGATTTTTTACTTTCTAATACTAAGAATTAAGGAGTTAATTGACAACCTTTTCTAGTTTGTAGGTCCCAGCCCAAGAACTAACATTTTCCCCAACCTTGGTACTTGTGGGGGGTTGCTGACTGCTACCAAAGCCCCCATCTGCCACCGCAGTATTTCCACAGAAAAAGGAAACTAATGCCTCAGATGTTCTGTGGCAACAGGAGGACTTGCCACAGAATTCAGACCCAAATTGCTGCAGACAAATTGGAACTTTCTGTAAAACCAATGACTATCATAAGCAGTTGAAGAGTTAATGTACTGCCTGGAATTAATAGTAACTTTCAGAAGTAGTCAGCCATCACTTTTACATCTGAGGTTTTTTTTTTCTTCCTGTTTTGCTAATTACATAAGAGTACTGGGAGTGATGTATGGAACAGCATTCTACCTGGAGGCAGGCAATCAGTTCTAGTCCTCCTTATACATCAGCATTGTGACCTCAATAACTGTCACATTGCTAGTAATCAAGAAAAGACAATCTCCTGCTCCTTGACTGGTAATTTGTCACACATGTTACCAATCAGGTAACAGGGCTTGTGATGTAACAATAAGTGCGGTCACATGCTGATGATGTAGTGGGAGGAACAGAACTAGACATGTCAACTTCTAGGTAAAGCACTGCTTTTCACATCACACCAATACTATTAGGTAGAAAATCATCTAATGGGCACAAAGAAATAGAAAAGTACATAATAAATAAAAAAAGTAACAAGGGACTACTTTTAAAAATTACTAGCAATTTCTGCTTGCAGTGTCTAGTGCTACTAGCTCTTTAATGTATTGCATTATTTTAATAAGTGCCCTTACATTGCTCATAGTGCTGCATAAGAAATCTGTCAGACAATCAGTTTAAAATTAGAAAAAGGGAGCTCGATTTTCAAAGCCCCGAGAATGCTGCAAGGCCTTGGCGCACCAATCTTTTGGTGCACGGGGCCTGTGACATTCTCCCAGCTGGCAACTGGGATTTTTAATCACATGCGCCAAATGCCACAAATTAAACCAGCTTTTCTCTTGTCTAACTTGCATCATTTAAGGGACCAATTTTATAAGCTTGCACCAAATATTTATATTTGCCACAAGTTGCTGTAAAATGAGGAAACTGTTGCAACTGTGTCAGATGTACTAAAACTGGGTGCAGTTGCATCAAAGTTTATTTATTTTATTAATTTAAAATTGGTGACCATGAAAGGCACACTGAACCAAGACTCATTTCCAGGTGTAACCCAGGTTACAAAGAATTTCACAGGAGTAAAACTTTGGTTACAATGCAACTGAAAATATAAGAGTTTACAATAGATAAAAATTTGGTTGAGGCACAATATTAACAAAGGTAAGGCAAAAATATATAAGGCTAAGCTGTGCCAAACAAATGCCCCCCAAAATGGGTGTTATACAGGGCTTGATGCAAGCCCTGCATCACCCTTTGAAAATCAAGCCCAGGGTGTTATTCACCTTGATGGAATACCACTAGTACTATCTATATGCTTGCCTCCAGCTATTTAGGGAAATTTCATTTTCCCATTTTCAGCAAAGGATCAAAAAAAGTTTTAAGTCAATCAATCAATCAAAATCTTTATTTAACCAGGCAGACACCATTGAGCAGAACTCATTTTCGAGGTGAACCTGGGATAAAAGTACAAGGTACAAAATGAAACAACAGGATTGAAATGGCTGCCGACATGGCAGTATACATTATAACAGATATGAACAGGCAATCACAGAGCCATCTTACACAGGGAATACTAAAAATATAAAAAGCAGTACTAAAAAAGAAATGTACAAGTTAAAAGCATGGTATAATGAGTTACACTGAACTGGTGTAAACTAGATTATGTTTTGTTATCTTTTTTTTAACAGAGGGCAGAAAGGTAAGAGGATGCATAGGATAGAAGGGGAAAGGAGAGGGCAGGGAGTTGGATCAAGGGCTGGCAGAGAGAGAGAGCAGGAATAAGCACAGCGGCTGCAGTCTGAGGGATTAAGGGAAGCAGTCGCAAGATTCCTTGAGATGGTGGGTGATTAAAGCTTTAAATGCAGCAAGCCTGTAAGGGAGGTTTATTTTCAGGGTTTTTTGCAGCTTGTTCCACAGCAAGGGAAGTACATGGCTTATAGACACCCTGAGAAGTGGGATCTAACCTTTGGGATTTTAAGGGTTACGTAAGAAGCACTTCTCAGAGCATAGTTACGTTGGGGGCTTAATGGTAGGCAAGCTGTGATATAGCTGGGCAGGTTATTCATAATGCCTCTGAAGGTCCAGAGTACCACATTTCTCTGACACCTAAGAGTAAGCGAAGGCCAGCCCACAGTAGTATATAGGAGACAGTGATGGGTGGAGTAGGGGAGCTCCATTATGAACCTTAAGGCTCTGTGGTAGAGTGTATCGAGTTTTGCAAGAGTATCAGCAGGACCTTGGCTATATAGGAAGTTGGCATAGTCTAACAAGAGGAGAAATGCAGTTTGGACTAGCCACTTTTTTGCCTCCCTCTGTAGAAGGGTTTTTATCCTGAAAAATAGCCCTAGTCTCTGAGGTTCTTTATTAGCTCTTCAATATGACCCTGGAAGGAGAGAGAACTGTCGATCCAAGCCCTGTGGTATTTGAAAGAGGACACATATTCCAACTGATCCCCCAGTATGGTGGAGATGGGGGATAGTGAACAGTGAGAGGGAGGGATAGGAGAGTTGGACACCGGAGAGAAGAGCATGGCTTTAGTTTTTTTTCATATTCAGGAGCAACTTCTGTTTTAGGAGCTGGAGTTGTAGCAGATCAAATTAGCTCTGGAGAGATGAGAGTACAGTGTAGAGAGATTTTCCACTAGTGTAGAGCACTGTGTCATCTGCAAAGAGATGAATTTTGGCCTTATTAATGGTGACATTAGTTCTATTAATGTAGACTGTGAAAAGCAGGGGTCCCAAGATGGAGCCTTGCAGAACACCCCAAGTAAAAGGTTTGAGGGGCAAGACCTCACCATCAGCCTTAACTTGCTGGGAGTGGTCAGTTAGGTAATTATGGAACTACCTAAGAGAGGGAGCATCCAGGCCAATATTCTGGAGGGATGATAGGAGCAAGGGGTGGTCAACAGTGTCAAAAGCCTTACTGAGGTCCAGAAAGACTGCACTGACAAAATTTTTGTTGTCCAGCTCACCCAACCAGTCATTACTAACTTTGGCAAGGGCAGAAATAGTACTATGTTGAGCCCTGAACCCAGACTGGAATGGGTTGAGGAGGTTCGCTGATTCCAGGTGGGTCCAGAGTTGGGAATTAATGATTTTCTCCAGCATTTTTGACAGTACAGGGAGGAGAGAGATGGGCCTATAATTATTCAGCTCGCTAAGATCCCCATTCTTGAGTATAGGAACAATATGGGCAGTTTTCCAAATAGTAGGAAGGACGCCTTGGGAGATGGATACATTGAACAAGTGAGTAAAAGGCATGGTGAGAGCATGGGAGCCTGCCTTTAGAAAGAATGGATTGATTAGATCAGCCCCAGGGCTTTTCTTTTCATCCAACTGGAGCAAGCGGTCCTCTACTTCCTTCAAGGATGTGGCTTGGAGAGAGAAGGATGGGCTAATTACAGGGGAGTCAGGGGTATTGAGACCAAGCTGTGCCTGAAGAGTACTAGCTGGGGAGGAATCAAAAGCTAGTCCAGCAGTGACAAAATGATCATTGAACAAGTCCAGAATAGTAGGTTTATCAGTAACAGAGAAAGTACCAACCCGGATTTTAGCAGGTAAGGAGTTACCAGAAAAATGGCCTTCAATATCTCTAATAGTCCTCCAGAATATTGACGAACATGTGGAAGAGACTTCGAGTTGAGAGTGGTAATAATTAGCCTTAGTTTCTCTAACCAATTTGGTACAGAGGTTTCTTGCTCTCCTAAAAGATTCCAGTCATTAGGTAACTTTGTTCTGTGAGCAGTTTTCCCATAGCCAGTCCCTATTCCGAAGTGCACTCTTTAGATCAGGAGAGAATCAATGGCAATATTTGCTTTTAACACGGGATGTGACTAGTGGGGCATGCTTATTCAGAGCATTTACCACAATGTCTTGAAAAATGTCATAGGCAGATGCCACGGATTCTGCTAGGTAGAAGTCCTGCCACCAGGGAGAGCGACTTGACTCAGCAATGAATGACCAAGGATCAAAATTGCATCTGCTTCTTTTTATAGTGAATTTGGGTGGGAGGGTAGGGGTATGACAAGACCTAACACAAGCAACAAAGCAGTGGTCACTGATGTCAGAGAAGAAGACTCCAAAGAGGGAATACAGGTAAAGCTTACTAACTATGATGAGGTCCAACAGGGTACTTTTGACAGGGTTACTCTTGTTTGGACATGTAGCTTCATTGATGAGCTGGTACAGCCCCAAGGAGTCACAAAGGGATTTGAGGGGAGAGCAGGCACTGGAATACCAGTCTAAATTTAAGTCCCCAAGTATTATTGTTTCTAATGAGTTATGCCCCGGGAGTTTGCTTAAATGGATTAGGAGCTGCAATCCTGCTGAAGGAAGCCTATAACAGCCAGTAACACTGACTGAGACTCCAGCAGCAATCTCCACTTGGAGGGATAGAGATTCAGATTCACTGGGGACCGAGGCTGAGTCCAAGATGGAGACAGAGTACTTGTCCTTGACATAAATAGCCACCCCCCCACCCCTTGTCAGTCTGCCAGTTCGGAATAGTGAGTAGGAAGGGAGGTAAACAGAATGGTTACTGGTTGAGGGGCGGAGCCAGGATTCAGAAATCACCAGAATATCTGGGGAGGTATGGCTTATCCAGGCCTGGATAGGAGATTTTTTTTTTAGTAGGCTACATGCATTAATATGTGTAAAGCTAAGTCCTTTCAAATTAGGGAGGTCCGCAGGTGAGCCAATGCCAGGACCAGGGTTAAGCTCAATATTGCCTGAACAAAGCAAGAGGAGAAGCAAAAGTTTCCTAGAGATAACCAACAGACGATTGAGTATCTTTTTTCTTTCACTCTTACATGGGGGACGATTATAACAAGGGGGCATCATAGTGCTAAGGCCAAGGATGTTTAGAGCTACATATAGGAGAATCTTAGCAGGAACAAGTTTGGGTTATATGCCAGGACTGGCAGACAGATACTGGGTTTTTGCCCAGGTCCCAGCTTGAGTGCCAGCATGCCAGCTAGGTGCAGGATCCAAGACCAGTGGGTCATTCAAGGTGGCACATATCAGGAGATTATCAAAATGCATGGTGCCTGCATGTGTAACAATAGTGATAAAGTCACCAGACAAGCAAGGGGAGTTTTGAGGAGATGAGTGGAGAGGAATAGTGCAAAGCAGAGTGAGGGATAATAGGAGAAACATGGTCAAAAAGTCTTGAAGTTAGATTGTAATCAACTGCCTACTTAATTGTTTGTGTTTACTTATTTTTTCCTCAGCTTAAAGGAGGAATGATTGAGGGCACAAAGGGGCAGAAGAAGACAATAGGATAGCAGTTAACAACAGCCAGAGAGGGTTAGGGGTATGGTCCAATGAGTGTGCAGTGGGCAAGGCAAGGGAGCATTTAAGATGGCCTAGGGAGGGGGTGGGCCGAAAATCTGAAGTCCTGAGCCATTCCTTTGAGCTGACCATACCTGATTGCTTGGGAAGGGGGCTTCTGTAGGAAGTATGGAGCTGAGATCTTCAATGCCGCATGGCACTACGGGGGTCCGATCCTGGCCACGGCAGTGGTCACCGCCTGAAGGGGCAGTTTAGGAATGCCTAGGGAGAGAGCAGAGAGCCAGATTTACATATGATCCACAGTGAGGTGGGTGTTCAGGCAGACAAAAGAAACAGACTGTGTTCAAGAATCGGGAGGGGCCAGCCAGGGGCTGGCGCCAGAGGTGTAAAAAAAGGGACAAATGAATTAAGAGACAAGAACAAAGGCAAAGGGGGTGGGACAGGGTCCAGACAGGTCTGAGAGCACAGCAATTACTTCAGCAGCAGAGTGCTTCCCATAAGCCCAGGACCTGCACTCCTGTGGCATAGATACAGGATCAGCTTCGTAAGGATAAGTGCAACTGACATTATGTTATGGTTAAAAGTGTATTGATGTATTTAATATGCAGCAAAATGTTTTGACACATAAAACCTGCTTCAACATGATGAAATCATATTGGCATGATGGCATGTCTACAAGCTTTTATTTGGATAGATATAGGATCAGCTTCATAAGGATAAGTGCTATTGACATTATGTTATGGTTAAAAGTGTATTGATGTATTTAATATGCAGCAAAATGTTTTGATGCATAAAACCTGCTTCAATGTGAAGAAATCAGGATGGCATGTCTACAAGCTTTTATTTTACAAACAAAATAAGTTGTTCGCCTTAATGGTTCAAAAAGTTAGCCTTATTCAAATAAATTATTCTTTAGATGGGTAAATGTAGGGCTTGAACTTTTATTTAAAAATTGACAAGAAGGGCACCACAGATAAGTTATATCAATAAAGGTTAAATTTATTGATATTTTAAAATATTATCAGTAATTTTTAATATGTTGCAGAATGTGTTGCTAAAACATCTGTAATTGTAAAGTTTGTCGATATCATGCCTGATGCTACCTTTAGGAGAAATCCCTCTGACCAAACTAAATTCAAATATAGGTTTGAATGGTGAGAAATGAACAAACTACGGTAGAATTTAAGATTGCTCCTACTAAGGATAACCAAAAATCCTCCTTTTCCTACATTAACAATAATAGGAGTAGTGACAGATCCATTGGGCCATTACTTCACAACATGACACTATAAGAGACCCCCTTGGAATAGCCGAAGCTTTAAATGAGTATCTCCGTACTGTTTTTAATGATAAGAACACAACCAGAGTAACAGAGGAACCATACGGGAATTACATATGCTACTTCACTAAAAAGGAAATACTATCAGCCTTAAATAGTATAAAATCTAATTCATCCCTGGGCCCAGATGGTATTCATCCGATATTTATTAAGACACTTGCATCATCCTTGTGCTTCCCTTTCACAACACTGTTCAACAAATCATATGATTTGGGTACAGTCCCCCACAAATGGAAACAAGCTTATGTCACTCCAATTCATAAAAAACATAGTAGGTCAGCTGTGGGTAATTACAGGCCAATAAGCTTGACATTGGTGCCATGCAAGGTAATGGAAAAATTACTGAAATCGTGTTTAGATAATGAGATATTGGAAATGGGTCTAGGTGATATTACCCAGCATGGCTTCAACTCAGGGAGATTATGCATTAAAAAAACGTATAACCTTTTATAATAGGGTTAGTAACTTTGTGGATGATGGTTTACTTGTGGTTATCTACTTAGGTTTTGGGAAAGTGTTTGACACTGTTCCTCATTTTGAGTTGATCACAAAACTAAAGAGCATGGGACATAGTCTGTACTTTGTTAAATGGGTAAAAGAATGGCTGTCTAATAGAACACAGCCGGTAAAAGGGTTGGTGGGAGCCTCTCAGATGAGGGCTTGGTTACCAGTGGTGTGCCCTGGGGGTCAATCCTAGGTCCTTCATTGTTTGTTCTGTTTATTGGTGACATGCATCAGGGTGTTAGAAACAGTATATCAAAATTTAAGGATGATACAAAAATCTGTGGTGAAGTAGACACTGACAAGAAATATTTTCTTGTAACAGACTTGAGCTATATTGAATTACTGTATGGGCAAAAACAAACACAATGGAGTTCAATACTAATACATGTACTGTTCTGCACTTAGGAAAAAGCAATCCCTCAAGGTCCTACTGTCTAAACAATTTCTGTCTAAAACCTGTGGAAAAAGAATGTGATCTGAGTATCATTTTAAATAATACATTTAATTCCTTCAACCACTGCAAAATACTGTAGCTGCACAGACAGCTAATAGGCTAGTAGGTTGTATCAAAAAGGCATTTGTATCAAGGAATGAACAGTGTCTGATTTTGCTTTATAGGACATATGTAAGGCCACATTTAGATTATGGGTCCCCTTTCTGGTTGTCGTATCTCAGGAAGGATATAAATCCGATTGAAAGTGCTCAGAGGAGGATTACCAAGTTGATTCCTAGGATAAGGAATATGTGATATGATGAGAGATTACATAACTTAGACTTGTGTAACCGAGAGGAGAGAAAGAAAATGGGCTATATGTTATTACTGTTCAAAACATTAAGTGACCCAGACCTCTCTGCACAATGTGGCATTAACCCAAAAGATAGGGTGGTTAACCAAAGATCCCACAATTGACAATTAAAAATCCCGAGAGTAAACACTATTAAGTGAGAGAACTTTTACACAGTAAGAACACCAAAACTGTGGAATGCATTACCACATTATCTAGTCAAGATTACTGAATCTGAAAAATTCAGGATTGCACTAGACAGGTACCTTCATGAACAATAAACCTACTAGGAGTGGGAGACAGTCCTGATGGGCTTTGAGCCTACTTCTGTCTAAAATACTGAGTAATACCAAGTAATATGATGTTCTATGTTGATATGATTCTGAGCTTTAATTTAAGAAAATTAAGTTTCTTGCCTTAATAATTCCAAAGATAATTTTTTTCAAACAAATTATCTTTGAAAAGTTCTAACTTAGGAAATGTTATGGCTAGAATGCTTTTTTTTTTAAAGCTTGGCATCAGGACAACCTCAAACAAGAGTTCTTTCATCATAGTTTCATTCATTAAGCATTTCAATTATTGATAATTTGAAAATGTATTTATATGTCTGTCCCTAATATTTCTAAAGTTACATTTATCAAAGCAAAGTTCTTTAGAAAATGATAATTTGAAACCATTAGGACTAGAAATATGTGTTTTTTAATCAAAGCTTGCTGTTTAGGCAACATTATAAAAAAAACATAGTGATACAGTTTTCAATAACCAGTCATTTAAATTATCAGCAAATAATTTAGACATGATTTTTTAAAACACTTTTTTCAACTCTTGTGGATTTTGGTTTCTGGTTTCATGTGTAGACAAATAGAAGAGTTCTCATTTATTTTTAAAATCATAGTCCATTTGAAAAGTTCTACAATTGTGTCACAAAATAATTTTTCTTTCTATTTATTGATGTATGTGTTTCCTGTGGAAACAAGAAACAAGATATAAAGAAAGAAAAAATACTATAATGAAAATAAAGTTCTGATATACAGTAATAAAAAAATATGGCTAGATAGGTTTAGCTAAATAGTCACCTCCAAACTTTGATTTTAAAGTGACTTAGTGAGGCAGTCCTCCAAATCTCCACAGGGTTCTTGTTCTAAAGAACTGGGACAGCTACAGAGAATATCCCATCCCTGGTGGACTTCTGTCAGGGTGTAGGGATATTCAGCAACCCCTAGTCCATGAAGCATAAGACTTTTCCATATTTTCAGCAGCTGCAACAAATATAGCACATTTTGTCACATGCACTGGGTCAAAGTTGTGACTGTAATCTGTGAAATTATTAGAAATCTTACAACCTTTGAGGACTAATGCTGATGGTTTTGTGTCTGTTGCACTCCAGTTTAGAACATTAATTTGTTTTTATTATGATTAGAAGGTATGGTCAGAAAGTAGATGCTAAACTGCTACAGCTGCCTCACATCCAAACTTTCAGTTCACTATTTGTAATTAAAATAAATGAAGGTTGTGACTGTTCTGATGTTTAGGTACTGTAAAAGGAACTGAGCCTTAAGCAACAGCTGTTGCATTTTTGAGGCCACATAGTTGTATTCATTTCAAGAAATGGATCATTTATATGGGAATGGGAAAGCAATTCAGTATTTGACTTCCTTGTAAAGAAAGAAAGGATTTGCTTCCTTAGAAATTGAACTGTGAAACAGGAGATGGACAATCATGGTTGTCTACAGACATGCATTGTCATCCCTGGCCTGTCATTGATCTTTGTCCATGATAATTGCATCCATGCTTTGTTCATGTTATTAATGAACATGCACAGATACCTGGAAAATCGCACTCTACAGAAAATAGGCAGGGAACTAAATCTGTCTTAATGTAAATGAAAGAAAAAAGATGCTGATACACAAAACATATTGCATTTTTACAGTTATTTAATCAAGAATATCCATGATCAAGTATTTTCACTGTCAATGCTTGATCATGGTTTTTACAGACTGGTTTTTAATTTAAGTATTAATCAGATTTATTCTACTGTGTATCATGTGTAGGATTGTATCATGGATGGTATTCAGGTTAAAATAAATACATTGCACTTATCACTTGGTAGTCAAATCATTCAAACTACTTGTGGCAAAGACTGCAAAAATGTGTGAAATATATTCAGTTGCCAATTTAACCTTATTTTAAGATGGGTCCTTATGCCCTTTAGAAATGTCTAAATAATTTAAAGAAGTGCTGAAAGTATCAACCCAACATGTGAAGATTTCTATTTAGCCTTTTTTAGTTCATGCCATCTCTTATTTGAGAACCTTACTGTAAATCATTGCTACCTATCACATCTTTTTCAAAGTAAAATCAGTTCCAAAAATGCAGACAAAATTTGTAGCTGCATTTTTTAAACAGCCTATTTCTTGCTCTTTTAAAATTCTGCCCCACAAAACATATGAGGAAGCTTGTGTGGGCCCAAGTCCAGTGCAATATAAATTTCAAGTTATTGATGCTGGTATTTAGGGAGGGAAGGGGTCATATTTTGGCTCTATGGAGCCAAGAGCTCAATCCCTTCCATGTCCCTATTCAGAGGCACATCCCTGCACTATCACATTTTATATCAGTATAGGGAAAGCATTGGGACGCACTCCATAGAATACAATAAGGACTTTTTTAAAAGTGCTTTTTAGTGCACTTTACAGTTCCGATTATGACAAATCAAGGCCACCTCTCAACTAACAAGGTCCTTGTTAGTTGAGCAGTGGTCTTGTTGTCATAATTAGAACTGTAATGTACACTACAAAGCACTTAACAAAGTCCTTATGTACTCTATGGAACACACCTCTGTGCTCTCCCTGTACTGACATAATCAAATGTACTAGCACAGGGGCATGTCTCTGAATAAAGAAGTGGAAGACATTTGGCTCTTGGCCCCAAACAGCCAAATTACAATCCCTTCCCTCCCTAACTACTTGGAGCAATAACTTGAAATTTCTACTGCTTTAGACTTGGGACCACATAACCTTCCTTATATGTGTTGGCACCAGAAAAGGCATTCTTTAAAGCTATGGTTTATCAACAGATCATGTTTATTAATTAATTGTTTTGGCTTCATTTGTCTGCTGTTCTTGGTCAATGTTGCTAGAGAATTCCACAATCATCCCCATAAATTGTAGCCTTTCCCTGTATGTTTTCTGAATCTTCTAGATACATCATGGTGAACCATGGTTCATCCATGTTTGACCATAGTTTTTCCATGGCTGTAAGTGCATGTGAGAGCAAACAACTCTGAATGATTTATTTTCATATCAGAATTCAGAATTTGATACTCTTACTAATATAAATAACCATAAATAATAACAGGTATTACAGTTTCTGAAGAGAAAAGAAGTTTTGCAAGAAAATGACTTCCTTTAGCTTACAAAAATACTGTGTGGACTCACCACAACTTAAAAGATGAAGGCCTAGAAAACAAGGAAATCCACAGGAAATGGAGAAAAAAAATCTCATTTTAAAATGCTAACAACCCCCAGATGTAAGTAGAGCTTTGGAAAAAGGATGGGGAAGGGCACCAAACAAAACTTAAACAATGCAAAAAGTATTCTGGTTAATTCCTTTTTTTTTCATAAATGTGGATTCCACTCAATTTCATCCTGTGTTTATTGGCTTTTTATGGAGATCACATTTATTTGCCTTGAAACTGGTACATTTCAATAAATAAATCCAATATAAATTGTTCCTTCATAACTTTCTTTCTCTGGCTGCTTGAAACCTCATGTTTTTTGAGATGGCTATATAAGCCTACAAAGGGACATTTTTGTAAGGTCAGAATGGGGATCTAGAGACAGCTATCTTGTATCAGGAGTGAGGTATATTGGTTAAGGAGTAAGCTGTGGGAGCTGGGGGGGGTGTCCAAGGATAAGGGGTGTGGATATGGGCAGCAGAAGGGTGGGGCTGAGGGGAGGCTGGGGCAATGCTCTGAAATTACAGGACGTTATGTTACAGCAAGCAGGAGGGGGGATATTAGGGACAGAGGACCCTTAGATGAGAAGTTGATGCTAGGGGAAAGCGTACAGGGTGAACATTCTGAATACAAAGAGACTGGAGGGAAGAGTCAGGAGGGACTGTTGTGTGGAAGCCTAAAACAGCAGACTGTGGGAAGGAAGCTCCTAAGGTGAACAGTGCAAGAGAGGAAGAAGAGGGCCAGTTTAGAGATGCAGTCAGGGGAAACTCGGGTTACTTGATGGAGGCTGACATAGAGTGTCACAATAAATTTGAGTTACTAAGCAACCTAGAGGGGGAGGAAGGGGTTGGTGGAAATGAGGAAACTTGTACAGTGTGCATTGTGTTGTCACTCAAAATTCAATTTACTCAAAGATTTTGGGATTGGTCTTGATTGTCTTTCATTGTTGGGTATTAGGGACTTCGGTGGGGCTCAGCAGCTGTGTGAGTAGGCTGGGAAGAGTAAGGAAGTCCAAAGAAAGGCATGTGATTTAATCTGATGGTACCCCTTACAAATCAGAGCCTCTGACTAGTAGGATATTTACAACTGGTCCACAGTCCCTCTTGGTGAGACAGGAGGCATCAGGCAGATGAGTTCTGTGGATACAAGTAAGGCAGCAACCCCCCCAAACTGTTTTTCTTTAATATATATTGTATTGGTTTAAAAGAAAAATACATACACACAGTTCCTTATTTGAATTATACAATCAATAAGTGCAATTCAATGAAGAACTTCTCGACCATTTAATACAGTATCTGTAGTACAACTCTAAACTATGTCTTCGTGTGAGAGACAGAGATACAAAAAGAATAATATGCAGAGACTATGAAATTAAGTCTACAGTATAATCTCTAGCTCTTAACATATATCTAACAAAAGACAATGATTTATCATACGTTCTTTGAAAACTGAAAACTTAGCTATGCCTGCTCAACTGACATTTATTTAAAACCATGTGACGTAAGATATTTATCTACTGTAGAAGCTGCAACTTTTTAGCTCATTTCATATTAAGACTAGAGTGCAGTTCAACATTATTGTGTTCTTAATTCGGCATTTTTCTTGAGATAAATCTTTTTTTCTCCCTCCAAGCAAGAAAGTAAAATTGTGACAGCATGTTTATCATAATTAAAGTCAAGTAAAATAAAAAAAAAAATTAAAAATTTGTAACATATGAGCTGGTGTGGCAGGGACATAGTCTTACTGGAAAGTCTAGAATCATCACCTTCTGCATTCCCGTTCCCTTCCACATCATCATTTTCAGATTCCATGGAGAAGACACGACCTTTAATAAAGTCTCAAAGAGCCATCTCATCATTGAAATAGTATGTCTTATTGCCAAATGCAGCACTAAGTTTGGCAGGCTGCAGCAAAAAGACCTGAGGTCCCATCTCTCTGGACAAAAGTTCAACAGATGTTGGAAACACCTTTGAGTGTCCCTTTAAACATCTGGATAACAGGGTACTTTGTAGTCCTGATATTGAAATGAGTGCTTCTCTCTAGCAGCTTTTAATATCCATTCTTTTTCAATAGTTGAAGCCAAGGTAACAATTATTGTAGGTCCTACCACAGTGGCAGAATTCTGAACATCACCAGCAGCTTGTCTATCAACAGCCAGCTGAATCGGTATGTAAAAAGTACATACTACAGAAACATCTCTTTCAAATATAGAACAAAGAAACCCCTTAATATCCAGTGAAAGGTTACCAGTACCACAGGCAGCAGGTAGCCCCACAATATGCATATTCTTTTCTCTCAGCATGTTCTCAATCCTTTCCATTTTGTATTTCAGACTACCCTGCTCCTCTGCAAACAATTCACGGTCTGCATTTAATGAGGTAACGACATTGCAAGTATTCAGCAAGACTTTTTCAAGCAAAACACATTTTTTTAGCATTAGTATCCACCTTTCTCACCATGGCTGACATATTTTTTTGCCATTGAGTCAAACTTGCTTCTTAACTTAGCAAAGCATTGTTTTGTTTCTTTTTGTAAATTTAATAAAGCATTTTCCATGGCATCCCTGAATTCAGCCATCAAATAAAACAGATAATGATGGCTTATCTATTTGTGAGGCAGAAGCAGCAGTTTTCAGATGGGAGTGGGTTACACAATGTAATTCTGCTTCATGATATGAGTGCTCAGCCTTGGAGCTGGAGTCTGACCCAGACCCACCATGAGCACTGTGCCTAGTCAAACCCACTGTTGGTGGCAACACAAACTTGTCGAATCTCCTCAGATTTTCATCTTTCTTCAGTTTTTTTTTTTTGGCTTACTGAGCTTCTCTTGAGAAGTCATATTGTCAAAAAGATACAATCCAAGCACAGCGGGCTAAATAAAGTTGTTTAAAGTAGTGAAAATCTCAGTCAGAGTAAAGCATGGCATGTCTGCAGCTATTCATCAAGAACCCCCCTTATTTTATTGTTTTGCCACTTGGTGCTCCCTGTTCCTCAACTTTGAGTTTCCATTGCATTCAGAGCAGAAACAGGAGTATCAAAAGGCAGCTTCAGTGGTAGAAAGCATGGCTAGCCTCCAAAAGTTCATTTTGCCCAATGATTTGGGGGTTGGTCTTGATTATCTTTTATTACTGAGTACTGAGGGACCTTGGTGGGGTTCAGCAGTTGGGTGGTGAGGCTGTGAGGGTAAGAGAGTCCCAAGAAATGCATGTGATTAAGATAGATGGAGTCCCTTACAAATCAGAGCCTCTGGCTAGTAGGGAATTTACAACTGGTCTGCAGGCCTTCTTGGGGAGACAAGGGGCATCGGGCATGTGAGTCCTGGGGATTCAGTTAGGGCAGCAAACCCCATCAAGCTGATATTGTCTTGATAGGCCTCTACATCTCTTACCCTGGATAAACAACACACTACATGAGTTTTTGAAGAAATGACCACAGCCATATATTTAATAAATAACCAACAAAATACACATCTGAGTGACATGCACAGCTTGGAAGGCTCTTCAAGCCAATTTCAAACCTCTGCACTCCTTACCACAAAGGGATATACCCTTGTGTGGACTTAAGGACTGATTTACCTCTCTGAGCTGGAACCCAAACTTCAGTGAGTTGGGGTTCAAGTGGCCAGGTGGCAGGCAACCACCCCTTCTGGTGATTCTGTACCTGCAGGCAAGCTCAGCGAGGTTGCCTATGACCCCCGAACCAGGATCCAAGTCATGAGGCCCCACACCTCATGCCAACTAGGGAGGGGAGCCATTCAGATGAAAACTACTCCCTCTGTCGTTTGCTTTGTGCCATTTTCATGTGAGACTTCCAAGGATGCCACAGAACTTACAAAGTCTGACCCCCCCCCCCCAAAACAGTGTAATCCAGGTGTTCCTCCAAGACCTGGTGCATAGAGGCTAAAAACAAGTCCCAACCTTTGTCCAACAAATACATTCCATCCTTAATGTATAGTCCTTGGAAAGCCATGCTGATATTGTTGTGCCATACCATGGACCCCACTATTGTTTCAATAAAGGCATGCATTTCCATATCGATTCATTTATGTGCTTTGTCCTTTGCCTGATGATCTTCTGCATGATGCCAATGGTGCCTCTTGATGATGTTAAACCAAAATATTTTGGTCTCAGACCACACTCCATGAATGGATCACAGATCCTCCTTCATCCTGAGCAGAAGATTGATGGCCTTTCTGAGTCCTGGGTCATTCTCACTTAGATGAACCACTGACATCTCTGATGAACTTCTTTAGTGGGCTGCCACTTCTAGCCTAGTGATAAGTTCCCCCAGTGCATGCCCATCTGACCCATCCACCATATATGCAGCCTACTTGGTGGAAAAGACACGTTCTTCCCCCTCAGGCTGGCATCCTATTCTCTCTGTTACCCAGTGCATGGAGTGTCTGCAAATCCAAGCATGCTTAGACCATGAGGAGGACCTGGAAAAACAGAAAAGGCAAGGATAAAGCATATCTGGCCTAACATACCATAAGAATGTCTGGGACCTCCATCTGCCCAGGGCCTGAATATTACCATCAGTAAGCCCTTGGGCCCTGGCAGTTGTGTCAGTCCCGACCATTGCACTGCTGCACCTAGGATGTGCTTAAATTAATAGGCTGCTACCAGGGTTCCATCAGTGTGCTGCAAGAATGTCATCCTGGTGTGCAGGTGGAGAGCCAAATATTGCAGCATCATGGTTCTCCCCTTCCCCACTGCTTCTTCAGCCCCTGCCCCTCTAACTGTTTTCCACCCAGCCCCCAATTACCTCAATTTCTGCCATGAATTTTCCCTCCTCCTTGATCAATGTAGCTGGTGGAGCACTAATAGGATCCCATACCCCCTTCATCCTGCCATAGGAACCCTCAACCTTAGTCTCCTCCTCCTCCCTAGTTTAAAATTAAGCAATAATGAATCACAGGATGTGTGTAATGCTGGAATAACATCACCCCTCAGGTTGCTGAAGCATGAGGCCACAGGCTGAGTGCGTTCAACACCTGAGAAGTGACATTATCCAACATGACACACACCCTGGAGTGCATTGTTGCTATTATACAATGGCTTGTTTAAATACAGAATAAAAAATAGAATGAATACTGTTTATTTATTCATTTCTTTTTTTGGAGGGGGTTAATTTTTTAGTGTGGAAGCATATTTTGTAACAAAAGAGTTCCTTTTACTATTTGTCCACTAGGTGGAGCTATCCTCACTGAGTTGTTTTGTTTAATGGCTTGTCTTTGCCTGTCTCTCATTGCCCCCCCCACCACCACCATGAAAAACTGCTGCTGTTTTTGCTCCATTTATGGTAATGTTTAAGGGATGACTGTTTAACTTCTTGTGTTAAGAATAATTAAGGGGTCATTCACTGAAGGTGTTTCTTACCAAAAAAACAAACAAACCCTAGAGCCAGCAATCATATGGCATGTGTACACTCACAGACATGAAAATGAAAGTTAGTGTGAGCACTGTGGAGCAGGTTTGCTTTCCTGTTTCTCTGCTGCATTTCACAAGGGCATCTGGTGCTTGTTTGTGCTGGCAATAGGCCACTGGTATTTAAATCTGCATTGGTTACAGTATTTCAAATAGAACGGAGCAGTGAAGTGTGACACTACTGAGCCGTGTCTGTTATTTGTGGTTTGCTTTGGCATCTGTGGTAGTGGCAGTTTGAAAAGAAGATTTGTGTTTGCTTTGGCTTGGCAGGGAACTTGTGGGCTGCTAAGACCAGGGAATTGTGGGCTGTTAAGACACTTTATTTTGGGAGGAAGGAAGGGGCTGTATGATTCAATGAGAGCTTGGTAAGGAAGTGTGTGGAGTGACATGTTTAATATGATGACATGTGACATTGGGTCATGTGTGTGCCTGGACTTGATACAATAATGTTGTTCTTGGATAACATCACTGTCCCAGGCACACATTGACCAATCAGAGTTAAGGAAATTTTCTTGCCATTGTATAATTAAGCAATAAGGCATGACAGGGGGTGTGTTATGGTGGGATGATGGCCCACCTTGGGGTGGGTTGAAGCACGAGGTGTAGCCGAGGGCTTCCACCACCCGAGAAGGGCCATTAGCCCACCATAACACACCCCCTTGAGTGCCTTATTGCAATTATGAAATGGGTCATTTTTAGTAAATTTTATGCATTTTTAAACATAATACTTTCAGCTGGGCTGTTGTGCTGGGATAATGGCCCAGCTGAAAGCAGCTCTCGGCCAATCAGGCTTTTGAATTTTTACTACCCATTTCATAATGCCTGTCAATGAAGGCATCAGATTTCTGCCTCAGTGTGCTAGCCCCCATCCACTGTTTGATGGAGGTTGTCTTTCTTTAACCAGGAACATAGGTTAACTGAGATAACCATATACAATTTATCTGATAGGGTCTTTACCCCAACCAGAATTAAAATACTAAATTAAAGGCTCAACTTTAGCACAGAGGAGGAATTAGAGCATTTTAGAGAGAAAATCAGCTGTACCAGGGTCCAAGTACAGTATATAAATTAACCAGTCCAGAAAATAAATTAAGAAATCCTGCATTCACCACTCCCTTCAGGCTCGAGGGGTTCTTGTAGTGGACACATTTCTTGTTATGCTGTAACAGTTATTCATTCAAGTGAAGGCTCAAACTCCTCTTGTAAAGTATGCAAAAAGAGGAATTAGGCATTGAACTTAAACATGACCTAGAAAGATTTTATAGAAAAGTAAGACTTTATCAACATTAAAGAAACATCTCATGAAGCATCTTTGCATGTGTGTCTAGCCTGTCCAACAGGAACAGCGAGACCAGCACGATAAGGACCAACTCTTTAATCTATACAGGTACTGAGTAGAATCAGTTCTTGGTGAAATTTTAGTATTGTGCAAGTATCTAGTCATTCTGATATTAACATGAGCAGTTCAGGTGTTAATGTTCTTTCCCTGTCCCTTGCGAATGGACATGTACTTAGCATTTGCTATTCGTGTAATCATATTTTATTCAATTTACCAGTTATAAATCAATTTCCCTCAAACTATATTTGTAAGTACTGTATGGAAATATTAACTCTCAAAAAAGAAATTAGTTGTCTGTCTGGAGAATTACAAAAAGCTAAAGAACTAAGAGAGTTATAAAACTGTGTGGATAGCATGGTAAGAAATCTTCCCACCGCTTCCAATTAACAAAGGCAGCCTACAATTACTAACTTGAATCAGAACAGTATTACTCAATCTAGGTCCACAAATACGTCAATGATAGAAAATATGAATTCACTGTCCCATGAATGTCAGTATATGACAGAGAAAAGAAATCACGTTAGTACTACTAAGTAGGGATGTAAGTTTGTCATGGCAGTCATACACGTCATTGATTCCATGACATTTGATCTTTATTCAGGACTTCCAAGACTTTCACTAGTGTCATCAGAATGTAGCAATGATGACAGTGCCACAACATTTATTACTGTTTACTAATGATTTCATGAACAATGAGTCATTAAAACCTCATCCATGACAAACTTACATCCCTACTAATAAGGTTCCTTTAGCAACTGAAGTAAATTCCTCTATTCAGCACTTAAGCAATAGATCAAATAAAAGAATTAGGGAATCTGATAATGATCCCTGTACTGAGGAGGGCTGAGAGTCTGTCCCAAAAAGGAAACTAAAGAAGGGAAGAAAGGCCGATATCTTATGACCTCCAAATCTTGCTGATCCTGGATTAAGCAACTTACATGACCAATCCATACTTATGAATAATACATATGAGCCCTTAGTTACAATACAGCATGTCATTGACTCAATGAAAAAGACCTAGGGATCAATATAGATAGTAAGATTAACTTTGATAATAACACAACATTGAAAGTTAAGAAATGCCAAAGAATAATGGGATGTATTTGGAAAAATATTAAAAGCAGACAACCATGAGCCATTTTACCACTTTATACTAGTTTAGTAAGATCCCACCTGGAATACTGTGCACCTAATACAATTAGGGGTAAGAAACAAATCAAAGGTGTTTAAAGAAAAATGACCAAATGAATCCAAGGTATGGCAGATAAAACCTATGGAGAAAGACTGAAACTATTGGATTTATATTCTATTCATTATAGACAACTTCATGGAGATCTTTGTTTGACCTATAAAGCCATAAGAGAACCTGGTCTTACTGAAACTTTAGGAATATAAATAAATATTAACAAAATGCAAACAAGATCACTTAATCTTAAATTAAAAGGTGTTAATTGCAGAACTGAAAAGAGAAGCCAGTGGTTTACACAAAGAATAGTCAATACATGGAACACATTACCGACCTCGATTGTAGAAAGCAAGACCATGGACATATTTAAACATCAGCTAGATCAATATATGGGTCATTTAAAATTTGAATATATACAAAATTATCCCACCCTTGGGTGGCGTGCTCAAATAAAGGCTATGCCTCCTGAGCTTGTACTCAACTATGATCCTATGAGCAGTGAACCAATTGATGACTTGCCCACCGTCATTATTGGTGCTTCTATTATTAAGTAAAGTTTATGGACTCTTTGCTTTGCAACTAAAGCCAAAGTTGTACTTCAGTTAATTGTTTTCCTGTGGCTAAGACTGAGGACATTAAATCCAGAATTGATACTTTAGTTTCTCAGCCATCTAATGTCATTATTCACATTTGTACGAATAATGTGGGATATTCCCATGAAAAAGACATCTGTTGTGACCTTATTGAATTAGAGAAAGCCCTTAAATCAAAGAACTGTAAAGTTTCCATTCCTGGCATTCTTCCTATCCCCAGTGTGAAACATGAAAAAACACCATACAATTGATCGGATTAATGCAAGATTACAGAACTAGTGTGCCAGTGAAAATATTATCTTTATTAATCATTGGTCCACATTTAATAAACATTATAATCTGTTTGCAAGAGATGGCCTCCATCTTAACAAATATGGAGTAAAGGAACCCAACCTTCAATTTCATAGACATGTACCTTCTCTTAATTTAAACTGGTAGAAATGGGGGAAAATTATGATTCTTCTATATCCTTCTCAAGTATCCACTGTGATCAAAATAATAATAAAAAGAGTCAATTAAAATTTTTACTTCTAAATGCTGGTAGCCGTTGTAATAAATTTGATGAATTTGTCATCCTGGTCAAAACTGACCAACCAGATATTATTGGTATAATAGAAACTTGGTGGCCAAAAGACACTGCATAGGATAAATCTATTCCTGGCTACTCCCTGTTCCATTTGAGTAGAGAAATTAGAAAAAGGTGGGGGTATAGCCCTATATATTAATTCCTCCCTGAATGCAATTGATGTTTCCTATAAAATAAAAAAGGCATCAAGTTCAGTTTTTTTTTTTTAGTTGTTTAACTAGGTATAGCACACTAAGCTGGAAGCTTTTTACAGGAGCAACCTGGGAGCACAAGGAGGTTAAGTGACTTGCTCAGGGTCAAACAGTATCCAAGTGGAAGCTGTGAGATTCAAACCCAGATCTGGTCTGCTGGATGTCATCAGATTTGCAGTTCAGAGCCTTAGACCACTGCGCTATACTGCCTCTTGTTGAGTTGAGTCACTATAGATCAGTTTTAATAACCTTAAAAATAAAAACTTTGTATTAGGACTTTGTTATAGACCCTCAGATTCGCAGAGTTTAATATTAAATGAAATTCAGTCAGAGGTGGAATCTGCTGCAGATATGAGAAATATTATTCTCATGGGTGATCTAAACTTTAGAGATATTGATTGGGCTAACAAATGTGCTAACAACCAGGCTTCTAAAGAGTTTTTGCATTTCTGTGAAGAACTAAATTTAACTTCCCCAACCTGAGGAAATAATATACTTGATATTGTCCTAGGAAGTGACCCTTTAAAAAGTTATAATTGCAAAGTCACTGCACCAATAGGAAATAGTGACCATTGCACAATTAAATTTGATTTAGATACTTCATGGGTACAATCAATAAATCTGATGGATGTTTTTGCTTATAATAAAACTGATAAAATTGCCCTAAATGACTATCTGGCAAACATCAACTGGGCTGAAATTTTAAACAGCCCTGATATTGATGCTATCTGGGTCTCCTTTAAGAATATTATCTTAGTTCAAATTCCAGATGGTTATCTGGTAATTTGATCAGAATCATGAAAAAGAAGAAAACAATGTTTAAAAAATATAACACTAACAAGTGTGCAAGAACCTTGTCAGACTTTAAAAAAATTCAAAAGGAATGTATAAAAGAAATCAGAAAAGCTAAATACAACACAGACAAATATATAGCATCACAAGCCCAAAAGGAAATCATAAGATTCTGTTTAGTTATTTAAATTCCATCAAGAAATAAGAATGTAAAGTTGGCCCGTTTATGACTAGCAATTCTGTTGTATCTGACCCGAGTGACATGGCACATTTACTCAACTCTCATTTCTGTAAGGCTTACAATAATTCAATAGGCACTGGAGATGTCAAGGATGAACTTTCACCTGGCAGGGTGTCAGTTTCTTTAGATGTTATAAATTATTAAACAAGGTTCTTCACCAGGCCCCAATGATATATCAAGAGATATTATATTATTAATGAAAGATAACTTATGTTCCCCCTTAAAGATTATTTATGAGATGAGTCTTAATTCCAGTCACATACCATCTGACTGGAGAAGGGTGAATGTAATGCCTCTATTTAAAAAAAGGGACAAAGGTATCCCTGATAATTACTGCCCCACTAGTCTTACACAGATTGTTTTCAAAATATTAGAAAGAATAATTAAGAATTTGTTAACTCTGTCTCTTGTAAACATTGATTCCAAACAACGTGGGTTTGTCAAGGGGTGCTCATGTTTCTACAGTTTAATAAGCTTTTATAATTATATTAGTCATAATCTTGATAGCAAATTACCCAGGTATGTGATATTTTTTGATTTCAAAAAGGCCTTTGATTCTGTGCCACATTGGGCTTTAATACATGTTATGGAAACATGATATTAATCCTTTGATTATATGCTGGATCGCCAATTGGTTAAATTATAGATTGCAGAGGAGTTTTATTAATGGCCACAAATCCTGGCTACCAGTAAACAGTGGTGTCCCTCTAAGATCTATATTAGCCAATTATGTTTCAAGTTTTCATCTTGGATCTATCCCACAACCTAAACTGTAAAATTGTTAAATATGTGGATTATTGTAAAAATTACTAATGTTTGCAGTAAACCTGAGAAAATTGAGGCACTACAGAAGGATATTGATTCCTTAGGGGCATGGTCCATTAAGTGGGGCCTTCAATTTATTACTTCCAAATGTAGTGTCCTTCATTTTGGGAAACAAAATCCTAGAAATTCATATTACTTATATAATGAAAGATTAATTAGCAAGGCCAGTGAAAGAGATCTTGGTCTTACCATTAATTCCTAACATAATTTTGTTCTTCATATTACTAATACTATGAGTAAAGCTAACAAACTTTGGGCAATTAAGCACAACATAACATCTAAAGATTCAAATAGTCTGCTTTCCCTATATGTGAGACCTCATTTTGATTATGTATCTCAGTTATGGTGCCCTTATATGTGGAAAGATATATATATAGGCTTGAGAGACTTCAAAGAAGAATTACAAAGTCAGTCTGTTTTGTAAAGAATTTGTCCTATGATGACAGATTTGCTAAACTGAATGTAATATCCTTGGAACAACACTGGCTAAGGGGTGACCTCCTATTTACATGGGACACTATGAATGACCCCTTTGTAACATCAGAATGTGGGATTGATTTTAAACAAGTAGCAATTACCACTAGAGGGCATCCACTTCAGCTGATGAGAAACAGATTTAGATAGGAAAAAAGGGCATCCTATTTTTCTCAAAGAATAACAAACCAATGGAATAGACTGCCAGCATCAGTTATTTATCAGTCAAAATAAAAACTTGTTTAAAAATAGATTGGATAGATTCTTGTTATCACATAAAAATATGTTCTACTATATGAAGTTTGAGAAGCTACCATGGGCTGTTTGCCTTTTTGCTCCCTACACATCCTTAGCATGATCTTTAGTAAGCAACAGAGAGAAATCCAGAAACAAACTACAGAGTAAGGAGGGCTTTACAAGTAAAATCAAGTTATTACCATCTGGGACAAATCCTGCATAACAGAAATACGGGATATGAGGGAGGTGGCTGTGTAATAACTCATTTATCTGGTACAGTTGCCTGTGGCCTCAAGTAACCTCACAAGTGGTGAATTCAAGAATGCATGGGACAGACAGAAGGCAGTTCTAGTGGGGGTAGGAGGAAGTAGGCTGTTGGTTAACTAGGACCTGTAGCTTATCCATTAGGTAGGGGAATGGGCAGACTATGTGGGCCATGTGGTCCTTATCTGCCGTCAAATTCTATGTTTCTATGTTAAGAGGTCACAGGCAATTGTGCCAGATAAATGAGTTATCATATCACACAGTCACCCCATGCATATTCCATTTATGTAACAGGGCAGGAGATTGTGTGATGGGTTATTTTGAACCCAAGGTTTATTTTTAGTTTTTAAATTAGTAAAGAATTGGGGTCTTTTTCATGTCTTTGTGGTTAATTGTGTTCCGTATGCCTGCTGCCATAGGCTTTGTCATGGACACTGGGGCATGACACCTGGTAGACCTGATGGGAGGAGACAAATTATTTTCAAAAAAAGCAGAGTTAATATGATGTCGGAGTTTAGCGATGAACTGGAAGCCTCGGTAAATTAGAGATTGCTTCACCTGAATGGAAGAATGAGTTGCTGATGATGTCTTTTTTTAATTCCTGAGTGTTACACCATTAGTGTCAGTGACTCCTGAGAACCATCAAAGAAAAGATGCTAGTGTTCATGACTCCAGAGAGCTGCTAAATATGAAAGCGGGCAGCCCAGAGAGCACACCTAAGCTCAAACTAAAAGGTAAACTTTTATAATATGTTTGGCAATGTGGATGTAGAAGACAGTGGTGGAGATCAGTTTCTGTTGGTAGACTACTATTTAAAGCACTGCTGAGTCTGTACATAGTACAAAATGGAGCTCTGGGAAAGTGAAAGTGGGTGGAAGAAGTGCTGACCACCCAGCGTGGGGTGGGGGGGTAGCAATGTAGAAACTGTGTAGATACATGAAGCATGATGTAGTAACTGTGTAGATAAATAAATTTATCTACATAGTGACTCAGATAAATAGATTTATCACACAGTTTTTATATGAATGCCTGCTGCATACATACATTTACAAAACTAGTGGACAAAGACACAGAATAAATTGTCAAAAAACAGAAAAAACAGCCTCATAATCTCTAACCTCTGTAAATCAGAACAGGAGGCCAGATAGTTATTAGAAAAAGATGCAACATTAATAGTCACACCAGCCAATAAAGGGGTAGAGACGGTTATCCAAAACACAAAAGACTATCAGAAAGAATGCCTGAATCAACTGCCTGATCAAAAGGCTTATTAGAAAGTATCAGAAATTTCATGGGCATCAATAAAAGAAAGAAAAAAAACTTTGTTAAGCAAATAGTAATATTTAAGTGGATTGAGAAATGGGTAGGTACTGTACTTGTCAATATATCTCCAGGAATTTCATGGTTTTAGGTCCTACTCAAAATACACAAAAACATTTTGCAGCCTCCAGACAGGACCATTATATCTGCAATTGCTTCTGTAACAAAACCATTGTCAGTTCTGATAAACTACTTTGCTCAGAACCATAAATAAGGAGGCTGACATAAAACCCAGGAAGAGGATCTTGATGCCAGCCACAGCTTGGTCGCTATGACACACCAAGGCTGCTTGAGCTACCATGGCTAAGGCCCCACCCTTAGGAAGATAGTCCTTCATATGTGCAGTATCCAGGACTGCTCCTATGTACTTGAGCCTTTGGCATAGAACTAGAACATATTTTTTCATATTCACCAGTACCCCGAGACTGTCCAGCAAGAGCAGTGTAAAGTGCACTCCACCCCACCTGCCGAAGTTCCTTTCAGGAGCCAGTCATCCAGGTACAGGAAAACAAAGTTTCTCCTAGTGCAGTGCAGTGGCCACCACAGCAAAGCATTTGGTATGAAATATGATCCAAAGGACAAGACCCAGATTTAATAGTGGCGTCCTTCCAGGCAGAAGTGGAGGACCTGCTGGTGGCACTGCCTGATTTTTATGTGCAGGTTGGCATACTTCATATCTAGAGTGTACATCCAATCCCCCTCTGACAGAAGACGGAGCAGAAAGCATAGGGATAGCAGAGCATGCAGAACCTTTTGTATACTGCATACTCATTTATGCCTCTGAGGTCCAGAATAGGTCAGAATCCTCCGGTACTCTTTGGCACCAGAAAGTACCTGGATTAGAACCCCTGATATATTTCTGCCTAGGACAACTGGCTGAATATGCCTTTTGTGCAGCAGTGTTTGTACCTCTTCTCTCAGGATGGTTAATTGCTCAACGGAGTAGTGTCATGGCCTTAGTGGTGTCACGGGGGTTGTGACACCAACTCAAGAGACTATCCATGCTGGATAATTTCCAGGATCCATCTATATTTGGTCACTGTCTGCCACTGGGGCAGAAATAGAGAGATTCTGCCCCCATTGAAGTCCTTGATGGGGGGTTCAGGAGGGGGACACCTTTTATTGCATTCTTTAAGGGCTTTGAGGAGAGCCCCAAAGAATTGCTGCTGCTGTTGCTGTGGTGCATAACCATCTCCCCAACAATAGGGAGTGTAGGTGTGAGAGTTCCTGGGAAAGGAACCTATGCCAAGACCATGCTTCATTTTTATTCAGAGTTAAAAACCAAATAGTTCTCATAGAGCTATTGGGGGTTTCAGACTCACTGATAATGGTTTCCACCTCTGAACCAAAGAGCTTGTTGCCCTAAAAAGGGACATTCAGGACCAGCTGTTGCATGTCCTGGATACATCTTGAAACAGGAAGTCAGGAGTAGAGTCTTGAGCAAATGCCAGAGGCGGCTGCCCCAACTGCAACATCCAATGCATCATAGATGGATCCCAGGACATGCTTAATGGCTTCAGAATCCTGTATCACACATTTAGAGGCTGCTTCTTTGTTAGGCCCATCAGGCATACTGCTGACAATATGTCTCTTCTTTCTCCACTTGATGGACTGGCATGTTATCTGACATGTTTAATAATTAGCAATGCACAAACAAAAGGGAGGCCAAGGTGAAGGTGTGCTTGCCCATACTGTCCTGTTTTCTTGACTTCTTTAGGTCTAGTACTCATCCTTTGAGCTGTCCAAGACCTGTCATGTGCAGCCATGATTGCAATGGATTCAGTGTCAGCCTGAGTGAAATAACATATTTATCCCTAAAGGCTGGATACTGGATACTGCTTATCTGGCTTTCTAGGTGCCAGCTGCAAGGCACTGGCTCTGTGGCAGGCAGTCAGGATAGCATCCTCCACAGCACCATCAATAGAAGGGATGACCACTGAGGCGCACTTTCTACATCCCAAAATATCACATTGATTCTTTTTTGACAAATCCTCTTCCTCCAAGGAGACATTTAAAGAACACCTTTCTCGATGCAGTGCAAAATCATCTGGAAGCTCCCTTACCTGACTGGAAGTTCCTCCATAGTAGTTGACAAATTTTCTCTTTATCCCCCTAAGGAAGAGAAGGGATCATATTTTGCCCGAGAGGGCTAGCTGTTCGCTCTCTTCCACTTCCTGATTGCCAACACCATCACCGCACTTCCTGGTTTTGTGAGGCCATTATATGCCTAGCACGGAAAGTGCTCCATGCATTTTTATGGGGTAGCCTTTTAAAGCTTATTTTTACAATTTTAATCCTATTTGTAGCACAAATCAGAGTCAGTATTCAAGTAACAAGAGCCTTGTTACTTGAATACTGACTCCGATTTGTACTACAAGTCACCTTAAAATCATAAAAATAAGTTTAAAATGTTGCCCCATACACTTGCATGGAGCTCGTCTCTGTGCCAGGCACATAATGACCTCACAAAACAAGGAAGCATGGGGACTGCATCGGCAATCAGGAAGGGATTGAGTGGCTAGCCCCCTTGGGGCAAAATATGACCCCTTCCCTTTCTTAGGGGAATAAAGAGAACATTTTTCAACTACTACAAAGGAACTCCCAGTCAGGTAAAGGAGCCTTCAGATGATTTTACAGGCAAGGAGAAAAATCCAGGAAAAGTGCTCTTTGAAGGCTCTTGAATCTGGTGCATTAATTCCTGGAAGGAAGGGTCCTCAGGAGGAGAACGGGGTCCGTACAGGACAGCAACTTCACTCCCTGAAGGAAGACACAGTTGAACCAGCCAAATCTTCCTGTCTCAGAGATTGGAAAAAGTCAGGGTCCCTCCTCTTCTCCCTGATCCTCCTCTAGAGGATGGGGATGAAGAGTCACAGTCCTTAGAGGAGGAGTCTGAGGCAGTACAGCAGGACCAGCCATCAACAGCGGAGGTGGTGGTGGCTGAGGGGTGACCTGTGTTGCAGTAATCTTTTTATCAAATTGGAGAATTCTGCCAAACTGCACCCAAAACAGCAATGATGGCCAAAGCTGTTGACAACAGGACCATTTCTGTTGATGGCACTGATAAAACAGTATTTGACGATGCAGTTCCAGAGGTGCTAGAGGGAGGCTGTGATACCTTGGATAATGGATCCTAATCTTTTGTGGGTCCAAGTTCCTTACAGAGGATGAGCCCACCTGCTTTGATTCTGCACCAAATGAATCTTTTATCTCACCATTCCCATTAGTGAGCAGGGATCTGGATCACTGACAAATGAGGGATGATATCAACTCCCTGATAACAAGCGGACCAACTACTATAAACCCCCATGGCTCTCTGTCAATGATGTTGACAATAATGACTGGATGAAGGGCCTCATCAGCAATTGCAGTGTAGATTTACAGTATGTGGTGACATTGATGATTTATGTATTGTACCAGCAGTGGATTCTGTGACTTGGCATGCACTGCAGCAGTCTTGCCATTTAAAAAAAAAAACTTCAAAATTTTCGTCTGCATTTCCATGTAGCTTAGCTGAAACCCTGGAAAATGTCAGTTTTTCATGTCATGGGACAGGGCCAAACAACACAACCACAGCTCATGGGCATCCTCTCGATAAACTGGGTTTCTGTTGTGACAGTGTTGAAAAAGCTCCTTACTCAGCGAAGACATACACCAGCGATGATTCCAGCTCAGGTAGGTACCAGAAAAAAATGAATTCCAACAGCGAAAAAAGAACTTCCTCTGGTTTGATGTTGACTGGACAGCGGGAGTAAAAAATAAAGTGGTTTGGAGCCCACCCACATTATAATTTTTTTTTCACCAATTATTTTACCAGGTGAGACACACTAAGCTGAAAGCTTGTTTGCAGGTGCAACCTGGGAGCACAAGGAAGTTAAGTGACTTGCTCAGGGTCACACAGTATGCACCTAGGGGGCTGTGAGATTTGCAGCTCAGAGCCTCAACCCACTGCGCCATACTGCCTCCTATATATAGCTGATGCTATGCATCACCAATATGCACAAAGGCATATCAATGTGGGTGGCCCCATCATTGAAAAAGCTTCCTGTGAAGTCCTGACACTGACAGCTTACAGTCCAATGTATTATGGTTCTAAGAGATACTCTTGAAGATTTTTTTTTATATATTCTGTGTTACATTTGTCACAGGGCCATAAACACAAAATGGATTTATGTTGTATTTGAGAAAATACAGTCATTGCAAAGCAGTGCCAACTTGTAGTGAAAGCTGTGAATAATGGTTGAAGGTGATACAACCATCTAGAGGTGGTCTATAGGACAGCAATCATGGAAGCAAAGGAGCACTCTAACCTCTCGGCTTTTCATTTGGCTGAATAGTTTGCACTGCTGCCTTTGGGACTCAGGGTCCTCGGTTTGATTCCCAGCAGGGGCTAGAGATGTATCTGCCTGACCAGAAGGGGCAGGCATAACAGTTTACAACCTAAATAGTAAGGGACTGGATATGGCAGAGCTGGATAGGGACCTGGAGGTTATTACAATTTCCATCTTAAAGCTGTTCAAATAGTGCTTGGCATCAACCTGTAGGGCCAATTAGGTTGTACTAAAAATTAGATAAGTAGTTGAGAAAAGGGGGTTATAATTCGACCTTAAATTAAATACTGTCTAGAATTCTGGCACCATACTGTATTACAGGAAGGACATAAATGAACTGGAAAAAGTACAGTGTACAACAAAAAAGATGAAAAGGGGTTACAAATAATAACATACTGTATGAGGAGACACTAGGGCATCTGGTGGTGTTCTCCCTGGGAAAAAGATTGATTGGCGATATGATATGATATGATATGATATGATATGATATGATATGATATGATATGATACGATACGAGGTAGTAAAGGCTATTTATTTATTGTTGACTGGGAATGGAGGGCTGGACTACATTGTCTATTTTAAGCCTTGTTCAGGGCAGGGGGTTACAGGTGCAAACCACCTTAAATAGAACTAAGTTAAAGGAACATTGCTAACCCCTTTAGACCTCAAAGTGTCTTTAGTTTAAAAAATACATTTCATAATTAGTCACATTCTGTAGAGACTGCTGGTGTAGCTGGTACTTTGAACCAGATTCTTTTTTCTTTTTAAAAGTGAAAAACAGACTGCCCACCATACTGGTGTTACCACACAAAAACAAGCTTGTTTACAGTCCTTGATCAACTCCCACTGCATCTTCCCTTGACGTAAGAGCACCCACACACAGTC
Organism: Neoceratodus forsteri; assembly: GCA_016271365.2. Classification (NCBI taxonomy): domain Eukaryota; kingdom Metazoa; phylum Chordata; order Ceratodontiformes; family Ceratodontidae; genus Neoceratodus; species Neoceratodus forsteri. The sequence continues at coordinate 486,033,579 of CM028132.1, read as the reverse complement.
TAGTCACTTATGATGTAGAGGGAGGAGAGAAGACTCTTGCTTCATGAGTGGTTGCACTGTTTGTGGGTTTTCTTCTTGTTCATGAAGTATACAATAAAAGTAGAGTAAGGACAAACAAAAACAAGGTTGGGTATAATTACACCATTAACATGAATTTCACTTCTGCTAAGAAAGGCAGCAGATAAAACAACCAGCAATGATAATGAATTTTACAGAAGGAAAGCAATCATAAACTGTAGGTTTTCTACTAGAAGTACTATGATGTAAAAAGGCTTGAAAGTGTCCCTTTAAGCTGTCTGTGATATTTTGGTTGATGGGGGAAATTTTAACAGAACATTGGGGAAATTCCCCTGCTCTCCTGTAGGGGGATCCCTTGACCGCAGATCCAAGATGGAGGACAACATGGAGGTTGGCAATGCAGGTGCTCCGCTCCTGTCCACACCCCAGCCACTGTTTCCTCAGAGGCTTCAGTGTTGTTGTACTCCAGAAAGGAGTTTGGTTCTGCCCTGCATGGTTGAGGAGCTGTGGTGACTATGGGGAGTGAGGTTGCATTATGTCTTCAGGAGGCTGTGCGGAAGCTGTATGTGCAGTACTATCACAGGAAGGAGGCTTTGTTAGCCCAGCTTCATGCAGAGGAGCTCCGCTTTACCCAGGAGGTAATGTCTCTAAATTTTGCTTCTAAGTTGGTTGCTGTGCCTGCATCGCAGTCAGCAGTGTTGCCGACTTCCTTTCCTGTGGCAGCAGTTGCTGCAGAATCCAGTACATCCCATAGTGCTGTTTGTGCCCCAGGTATTTGTACGTCTCAGAGGATTGTGTCCACTGTTTGTACTAATCATGGGAAGCCCTGGACTCCAGAGCAGGCCCTTGCGGAAGCTGGTTGGAAGCCGATTGGATCCACGACATGGGACTCTAATGCCTTGGACCTGGTGGTACAGAGGTACCTTGAAACTGTTGCTGGCCTGTCTGCAGCTCCAGCTCCTCCTCTTGATCAGCTGCCTGCCAGCCTGACTGCTACTCCTGTCATTCCATCTGGGCAGCTGCTGGATTCTAACTTGGATGATTCTGACTCAGGTTTTGGGCATGTGAGCCATCCCTTGCCTCTCTCGCAACCTCCCTTGAACTCCTTGTTTATGGAGTCTCTCAACCTGCTGTCTGCTGCTCTCCATTTCTTCAAAGGTCAAAACAGCTGTGGCCCCTGTACTTCTGGATGCAGCAGATCCAGTTGTCTCTGCTTCTATGGTTTCAGCCACTTACAATGCCGCTCCTTGCTTGGAGTCTGTTTCATCTTCCTCACTGCAGACAATACAGTTTCCTGTCCAGCATCAACATTTCACTGGCTTGTTTCAGGATTGTGGGGAACCAGCCCCACATTGCAGTGCTGTTCATCTCATCTATAAAGGGGGCTTGGACCTTCCCCCAGACAGGGTTTATGCGGCCAATAAATTTTTGAAGGAATCTTGCTTGTTTAGGGCATCTGACATTTATGCTTTAATCAATGTGGGGGATTCTAGCTATAATGTCAGATTTAAACTTATTACTGTATTGGATAAATTTGGGGCCCACTATAACATGCATAAAGATTCATCCTTGTGGACCCCTTTCTTGGTGGTCCCTCTAACTCGACCTACACTTCGGACTATTACTGTGTTTTTTTGAAATGAGGGGGTGAACACTTCAGATATTTTTAGCTGATTGTGTAAAAGGTGTGAAGTCCTGAATCACCCAGAACCTTTGATTAAGAACAGCTATGGACTCGAGGATGGTGGATTTGAGTTATGTTGATGCAGTCTGATCCTAGGGTTTTGCATTTGCCTTGTACTTTTTACTTGGGTAGGGACAGGGTACTTTATTTTATCAGGGCCAGCCCAAAACATGCATTAAGTGTGGTTCCCACACCCACTTCAGTAATGCCTGTGGCAGTGATTGGTGTAACCATTGCCTTGTCTTTGGCCATTTGGCTAAGGATTGCCTGAATGGCTTTTATTGTAATTTACGTGAAAGATGGAAACATTCTTATGCAAAATGTCCTTGAGCATCCCACAACAAGGGGTCCACCCTCTCTTAGGATGAAATAATCTCTCAGGCTCAGCAGCAGCACATGACTCCTGACCATGCTGGTGGCTGGGAGTCTGCATCTCCTATTTCCGTGGTGGGTCCCCTTGTGGACTTCCCCCTTGGTTCCTCTTCCCTCAGTACAGGAAGTTGTTTCCTCTGCTCCCCCTGTAGACACTGGCCCTGGTACATCCTCCAGGAACCCTGGTACTGATCTGCCTGTACCTAGTCTGGCAGAGGATTTATCTGTTTCAGTTCCATTACCCTCTCCTGTACATAAATCATCCATCCCCCCATATGATTTTGTACCAGTCCCACTGAGGGAGAAAAAAAGGAGATCAAAACAGATTTGCTACGGCATACTGAAATGCTGGATCCTGACACCCAGGAGCCCAAAAATTATAGCCCGACAATTGGTATCCCGACAATCTGGAATTTCCCATGGAGGAGGTTTTTCTTTGTGTTTCAATGGGGCTTTGTCCCCTGCACCCCTCCTTATTTATGATTGGCAACCCCACTGCGGGCAATTCCCAACTGTCCATATACAGACTGTGGGGCTATAATGTTCAGACTCCTGGGTGTCAGGATTCTGAATTTCAGTATGTCATAATAATCCTGATCAATGAAGGAGCAACTTCCCGCTGCAGGGAAAAGGTGTGGCTGCTTTGATTCAGAAGAACAGGTTTGGGGCCCTGGCCAAACAGGTTGAATAGGGTGAAATGGATCTTGAGGATGGGGACTCTGAGACTTCCTCCATTCCCTCCTCCCAAATGGATTTTTCCTCAAATATAGACCCCTCTCAGATTGAACAGACCCCTCCTTCAGAGGATAGGAGGAAAACTAGATCACAGAATGTACTGAAATGATTTGTGTTGTGTATCTGTATTTTTTCTTACCGCTCTTGATGGGAACCTTACAGGTGGCAACCATTAATGTTAATAGTCTGAAAAGTTATAGAAAGAGGCTGTTGACACTCATGACCTTGCAGGCTCTTACAGCTCATGTTCTTTTCTGACAAGATACCTACTTGAAAACAAGGGTTGAATTGACTCAGGCGTCCTAATTGTGGATGAAGGGCCCCTCTTTTTAGTCCATCGGTGAAGATCGATGTGACGGAGTGGGAACCATGTTTAATTCCTTGGAGCTTTGTGTTTCTAGATTAGTTGACATATTCCTGGGTCAAGCCCTAGCTCTGGATGACTCATTTGGACATGATAGACTATGCCTTATTACTGTGTATGCACCTCAGACAAAGGCTAACTGGGTGGCCCTGTTTCAGACAGTCCAGCCTTTTTTGCAGACATCGCACTTGGTTGTGTGGGGTGGGGATTTTAATTGTGGTTTGTCATAGGCTAAGAAGCTTTATTCTGATTCCAACTGTTTGAACTCAATTCTCCTGAATGTATCCCTTACAGATACCTAGAGGGCTCAACACTCTGCTGGGGGGCAGATGTATTTTCATGGTTCACTGTCTATTCAAATAGATTTCCTTTTTGTATCACGTTTGACAGTGATAGCAGCACACATGAGTGGGATGGAATTCTATGACCATAAGATCTTGACTTGTACCCATAACTGGACCCACAACACATGGTAAGAGTCCTTGGAGACTGAATTCTGCTGTTTTTGCAAGTTCCACTTTTGATAGATAAGTGGACTTCCATGTGATCAGCAAATTTATCAGTGCAATATATGTATGATGAACTGGCTGATTTGGGGGTTGATATTAAGGCTGATTTTAGGGCTCTGTTTAGGACCCATACTGGATAAGGGATGACTAGTGGTACTCTAGGGTATTACCTAATTGAAGATGAATATGGCACCTGGAAAGGATGGTCTGAGTCATGAGTTTTATAAATGTTTTAAGGAGACATTGGCAGCCATGCTAGCTGACGTGTATAACAGTTGCTTGATCCGGGGTGTTTTTCTGGTTTCCGTGTCTCAGGCTGTTCTTGTTTACATTTTTTAAAAGGGAGATAAAACTGACCTACATAATTCAAGATCACTGAGTCTTCTAAATGCAGACCATGAGATTCTAACCAAGATTCTTGCAGCTTGCCTGTGTAGGATAGTTACATTTTTGATCAGCCTATTTCAATCATGCTCTATACAAAGCAGACGCATACAGGATAACGTGCTTACTCTGCAAGAACTTTTCATGTGTGGGGCAGAGCACAGGCTGGATGGATCTGTGCTCAGCTTGGATCAAGAGAAGGCCTTTGACAGGGTCACTCACGGATATCTTTTCCAGGTATTGAGGTTTTTTGGCTTGCCACCTTTGTTTGTGAGTTGAATTCAGTTTATATACTCGGGCCTCGGTTTGCCCATTAATTAATAGGTGGTTTGGCTCTCCCTGTGCTTTGTGGAGAGGTGTCGAACAAGGTTGCCCCCTGAGCACTCTCCTTTACGTTTTTTGTTTGGACGCTCTCTTATGGAATATTCATGGCTGCAATTCCATCCAGGGACTGCACCTGACTCCTCAGGAGACTCCCCCGAAGGTTTTGGCTTACACAGATGTCATTGTGGTGTTCTGTAGATCTGGGAATGCAGGACTGCATCAAATCTTGGAGGCTTACTCAGATTTGTCCTCTTCTAGTATCAATTATGGCAAACGCAGAGAATTCCTGCTGGGCGGAGTTCTTTCTCCTACTCTGGATATTGCCTCTGTCCCTGTTCCAACTTTCAACATCAACATTCTTGGTATACTATATGGTGCTTCTGATATGGCTGTTCTTAACTGGGAAGTTTGTATACAAAAAGCCATGATTAAAGTGAATAGATGGAATGAAGCATGCATTTCTAGAGGATTTTATTGATTAAGACTGTTTTGTACCAGTATTTTTATTTGTCAACTATGCCCCCCCATCTTGAGACCAGACTTTATAGTGTCTTCTTTCAGGTGGTCTGGGGTAGCAGGCTCAATCCTGTTAGGAAGGATACTACATATACACCAAAGCAAAAGAGTGGGCTTGGCATGATAACTCTGCTAATATTTTTCTTCAGTATTTTTTTCACTACTAATGTGATGGCTGTTCTGCAACAATCCTTATCCTTTTGATCCTCAGCTGCCCAGTCATGGATAGCAGTGTACCTCCTTGAATGGCAAACCACTGGTCTCAGAGTCATTCATAAACCTCTTTTTGTCCCTGACGATGTGATTGTAGCCTTCCAGAAAATAAAAAAATGGAAGCTTTCATAGGGTGTTTTATTTACAGCTCCTAGCAAATCGCTGTCAGTTTATTATGATGGAACACTTCTGCCCTGCCTTTCAATTTTCACAATGTCAGTTTCAGCATGAAACTCAGTTCTTAGACATCTTAATAACCTCAGTTGCCCTCCCCGGTCTGGGACCTGGTTTGACTGAGCTGTCATAAAAGTTGAGAGTTAGGAATTCTCATAAACATAAGCCTTTAGCGGTTGGTTTCTGCCTCAGGACTGGTTGTGGTTCTATGTGAGAAAACCAAGCACATCTTCTTTTTTTGATTGCCCTTATGCTCAGCAGTTTTGGTCCATATCACAGCTCAGTGGAGCGACCCTCATTTTCTTTCCCTTACTTATCAGGAATTGCTATTGGGCATTTTTCCCCCTTTGTGGAATTCGTATAATTCTTTCACATTGCAAATTCTGATGGCCTCATGTGAATACTATATTTGGCAAGCACGGTGTTCTTGGGTCCTTCAGCAGAAGCTGGCTTCCCATCAAGAACTCTTTGTGAATATTCAGCTGGAATTCTACAAGGTTTATGATAGAGATGGGTGAGCTTGTCTGCCTAGGGAGTTCCATAGTTTCTGCCACTCTTGTATCCCTTTCCTTTCATTTTACTTCCAAAATGTGTAACATCCATAACTGTTTTTTTTTTATTATTTTACATATTTTATCACTTGTGTTTCTTTTTAAATTTTTGGTACTATGTTGTAATAGTTCCTTTTGCTTTGTTTCTTGATTTTATTTTGAGGCTATGCTTTTGTATGATTTGTATGTGATTTGCATGGTTGCTTTTTCAATAAAAATTCCCATACTCTTGCAGTAGGGGTTGCTGCTGGTCAGTTTGCCAAGATGGTGAACCATGTGGATGGTGGAGCAGGAGCTCCTGGTATGGGGCAGCTTGCCTCCTTCCCCAGTACTGGTTCTCTGGAGGCTACCTTTGGGACTGTAACCCATTCTGCAATTGCATCACTGAGTGCAGACACTGAGAATGTTTTGGCTGCTGAGAGTGCTCTTGGAACAGAGACCCTACACTGTGATGTTAGCGTTTTTTTGGAGGATGATTTGCACTTGAAATCTGCCCTGTATATGAAGGAAAAAAACATTTGCAGTCCTTGCTGTTGGAGAAGGAAGCCACATACCTCCGATAGAAAGAGAAGCTTATTGTGATACAGCGACCTGCTGCTGCTTTGCCGGTTGGGCCCTCTGCATTTGACAGTAGTGTGCATCCTGTCAGCAGTTGTTACGCAGCATCATCAATCAAGTTGCCACCGCTGCACTCTGTTCCCTTGCTGAATACATCTGCTGTCTCCATACCTGTTTCTACTGCTTATGACAAGTTTACTTTTTGTTGGGAATTCTGACATCTCTGCTCCCAATGGCCCCAGATCTCCCCATGGGGCTTCTTTGGCCTTGACTGACACTTTCTCAATCTCACAGCCTGGTTTTTCTCAGTCCACACCTGTCTCCTCTGTGGTCCCAAATTTGTGAACTGTTGCATCTACTCACCCTTCTGACCCGGTTGGTGTACAGAAATCCATGCCCCCTCCAACTCCTACTAAGTCAGGGAGATTGCTTGAACTCTAGAGGGGTAGGGGGTCAGCAGCAGTGTCTGACTGTCCTCCTCAGGACTGGTCATCAGTGACAGTATTCAGTGAAGTTGGCTGGATGAAAGATGCCATTGGGCAATGGCACTCTCAGGTTATGAAGGAACCTGGCCCGTCAACATCATTCGCAGGTATACCTTTCTCTTCTACAGTTCCTGATGATTTTACAGATGATGACCTTTTTACTGCTGTGAATGATTTGGGCATGCATTCGCCTTTGTTAATTGAGACCTCTGCCCCACCCATGTCAGGACAGCTTGACAATCCTGGAGCCCTAAATGCTTCCGTTTCCACCCTGCTCCCTGACCCCCTCACACCAGTCTGCACTTCTCTTGCTGCTGACATGGCAGCTTTGCCCCAGCTTGATGTGCTTTTTTCCAAGCCACTGGACCTGCCTACTACTGATGGTTCTTTACACTTGGAACCAAATCTAAATATGCCCCCTGTGACTCCTGCTTTGGCTTCCTTGGATATCCCACTAACTGGGACTGCAGCTCCTCTCTCCTGGACAGAAAGAGTTGACCATGCAGAACAGGAAGCCATTCTCCTGCCTAAGAATGATTCTTCCTGACAAGCACAGCAGAACTTAGCTCAAATATGGTCTACTTTTTGGAAGACGGACATTTTTCAAATGTCCCCTGCACCTGCTCAGCTTAGAAAAGGGGTTTGCCTTTCCTATACGGGAAGTCTGGACTTCCCCTCCTGATAGAGCATATGTTGGAAAGGCTCTGCTGAAAGACTCTCTGATGTACCTTCCTGATGAAGTTTATACTCTTATCCATTCTCCTAGGGATGTTTTTTTCTTAAAACTCTGGCAAACCTCAACAGATTTTGGTCTTGTTGCAATGCCTTAAAGCTTACACTGCTGTGGTTGCCTTTTAGGGCTATCCCATTGACCAAGTCAGCCTTATGAACAGTCACAATTCTCCTTCAGAATGAAGGGTTCAGTGTTCATAACATGCAGTACTGACTGTCCCAGTGGTGTGATATTATGGGGGACCCTGATCCCATAATTGATTCTGAATAGTTCTGGACAGACATATGGCACTTTATAGTGAAACTCCACCACAATGTATAGGGCTTACAATACCTTCCCAGTGTGTTCTGTCTTGGTCATGACAGAGGACAATGTTTTTATCTGGGTCAGTCCAAGACGTGTTTCAAATACGGCTCGGAAAACCATCATAGCAATGTCTGTGACAAGATATGTGTACTCTCTGCTTGGAATTTGGCCACACCGGCTCCCACTGCAAATATGACTTGCGATGCAACCTGTGTGAGGAAGCTGGACAATCCTACCATACCTGTCAGTAGGCTACACATAACAGGAAAGACAGGCCACCACAGGAATCCATACTGAATGCTGCTCAATGGATGCTAACTCAGAACTTACATCAATAAGCAAAACAACTGGCTCTTTAGGATTATACCCCCATCGGTGTCCCAGCTCTGCTTGTTTATATTTCTATGGTGCATGAACCTCTCTTGCCTGAGAAGCCACATGTGCCTACCATTTGCCTTGTGCCTTCAGAACCGGTGGCTTTACCACAGCTGACCTCTGCTAAACCTGTGCAGGCTATGGATATTTCTCCACTGGATCATCGGAAGGACATCAGCATGCCCCCCCCCCGATATGACTTTGGTGAGTCACATTCACTGAGACAATTGAGGGCTGACACTAGACATTTGATACCTGCTTCCAAATCCCCTGCAGTTCCATTGGGGAACAGATACGATGTACTTGACAATGATCGAATAGATTCTGATGGTAGTTTGGAGTCTGAGACCTCTTCTATAGTGTCTCCCTAGCACCTGGCCTCAGCTGACACTGAGAACAACTCCTCTTCTCAACAGAAGATGAAGACACAATGAAAAAAGTCCAAAATGGCTACCAGGAGTAGCAGTAGGACTAAGGTTGGAGCTTGAGAGTGGACCTGGGTTGTACCTCCCTTATTTCTTTAAATGGATCCCTCCATCACATTGGCCACAATGAATGTTAACAGCATTAAGAATATTGGTAGATGCAGCCTCCTCCTCCTTTCTGTACTATGGCATCTGCCTTTTGAAATTTATTTGTTGAAGGAAACGAGTATGGCAAGTTATAATGATATCTTGCAGGCACATGGAATGTGGTGTTGGAGCCCTTTCTTTCAGTCCTTTGGGACTGACACATGTGAAGGGGTGTGTATTCTTTTGTGGGGTTCGAATTTCACTCAACAGAAGTTGGTAGATGTTGATTTTGGGAGGGACATATTGATTGATGTACTTTTTCAAGGGGATCAGTATAGAATTATCAACATTTATGCACGTCAAACAAAAAAGGGCAGAATTTATCTGCTGAAAACTATCCAGCCTTACTTATACACTAGTTGTTACTTACTGTTTGGTGGAGATTTCAACTGTGGACTTTCCCTTGCAGTTCGGGGTGCCAAAACTACCTAATTGTTTTGTGACACCAATTTTCTTAATAAATTGCTACTGGATGCAGACCTTCAGGATACGTACCAATCTTGACACTGGACTTGAAGCTTTACGTACTATAAAAGTACATAAGCAATGAGAATTGACTTTATTTTCACTTTTTCATCCCTTGAAATGTATGCCATCTCTGTGTTTCCAATAGAGACCTCCGACCACCTCATGGTGGGAGCTACATTTGGTGGGACAGATATGAGTACACATGGACCAGGGTTATGGAAACTGAATAACTCCTTCTTGGACAGTCTGCCCATTACTACTAAAATTCAGGACTTGCTCTTTGCTCGTCAGTCCATTGCTTGCTTAGAGGATGACTTGGGAATTTGGTGGGATACCACCAAGAAGGACTTAGCCAGACTTTTTCAGAACATATCTTGTAAACCCCAGAAGACAACATTTTTTGGAGTACTAGGCACTGTGGTCCCAGCTGACTAAAGTACTAACTATGATGTCATCTGAAGAAGGAATTATGGTTCCCACATCACTTGTCTTAAGGACAAAATAAAAGCTATTCAGTATGACAGACAGAGATCCCTTAAAATGGAGCACCAATTTAGCATTCAGGGTAAGCTGGGGAAGGGAAATATCTTTGACAGCTGTAAAGAATACAGCCATTACTGGCATCATGGATAGTACTGGATGAGTGGTCACAAGGAAGGACAACATCCTTTCTGAGATACACTGGTACTTGTGCAATATGTTTGGTGACAGGGTTACCCAATCTATTTCCTGCATTTTTTAGCAGGGATAGCCATCCTGCCTATACCTTCTTTGGATTCGGCCTCCCTCACTTGTCCAATAACTTTAGCAGAAATGGCCACAGCCATCCATCAGTTGAGAAATGGTACAGCCCCAGGCCCAGATGGGTTGACCACTGAATTTTATAAAACCCTTGCATCACCACTGAAGGAAATTTTGATAGTACTTTTTAACTGGATTCTACTGGACAGTTGCCCAACAGATTTTTTGGGACTGCTATATAAATACTGCTCTATAAAAAAGGCGAACCCATGGATGTGAAAAATTGAAGGCCCTTAAGTCTCCTGAATACTGACTTAAAAATATTAATGAAAGTTTTGAACAGTAGATTGGCCATGGTGGTGCAAACTGTGATTTCTGCTTTTCAAACCTGCTTTGCGAAGGGCAGAAGCATACACAATTTAATTCTTATTCAAGAGATAGTGGCATTAGGCAGCCAGGGCACAGATGTAGGGTACCTATTGTCCCTAGGTCAAGAGAAGACCTTTGATAAAGTCTCTCATAGTTACCTTTTTGAGGTTCTGGAACAGTACGGTATGCCAAATTCTTTTGTTCTTGGATTCAGAAACTGTACATAGGTCCCACAGTCAGGGTTTGTACAGGGGTGCATCAAGGCTTCCCCTTTAGCCCTTTATTGTGTGTTTTGTTCATTGACCCTATTCTCCGAAAGATCTTGCTTCATCCACAAAGTTATGGCATCAGTTTGCTGGATTGCTCAGCTACCGTTAGGTGGCAGCCTATGTGGATAATGTGGTCCTTTTTGTTAAGGACTTACAGTCAGGCCTTCTAGCTCAGAATGTGGTTCAGTGTTTTATCCCTCTATTGGGGGCCACTTTGAACATTTCTAAGTGTTTAGGACTGGCCATTTGTCCAGAATCTGTCCCTCTTGCTCACATTGGAGGTATTGCTATCACTTCTACACATGTGAGTATACTGGGCATTAATTTTGGTAATGGTGATAGGACAACCTTAAATTGAGAGGAAAAACTTCAAGTCTGTAACTGTAAAATCCAGGTGTGAAAAACCTGGAAACAAACAAAGAAGACGAGGGTGGCTATACTGAAAACTTTTATCTTACATTTTTCATTTACATATTTGAGCGTCAGCTACCCTTTACCTCAGAACCTGGATGTTCGCTTGTATATTCCATTTTTTCAGTTAATTTGGGGTAGTCAATTGAACCCAATAAAAAGGAATGTTTTATATCTGCCTGTTAAACTGGGTGGCTTATCATTAGATAATCCTCATGTCTTTTATTTCAGTTCATTCCTTTTCTGGAACCTTTATAGCCAACTGACTGGGGTTTCCAAATTTTGACACCCTTGAATGGCAGTTTGGGTTGTTCTTTTATATGTGGCCTGGTCCTGTAATGTGGTGTCATTGCAGAAACTGAATACAACCCATCAGTTTTTTACCCGATGGTAGACATAGTGAGATGCTGGCATGTTGGGTTGGCTCCTCTAGCAGTGGAAACCAAAGCAGGTTTGTGCAAGTTAATCATGGCTTCTGATTTTACTGACCCCGTGACCTACGAGGGCATACCAGCTCTAGCCTACCCCCTCAGTTGGTGCTTCCTTGACTGTCAAATGGACTCCTCCTAAAATGTGGGACGTACTTTGGCTTAGTTGCCATGGGCACCTTAGTGTAAAGGCCTATGCGAAACAAAAAAGTCTTTCTGAAAGAAATTGTCCTAGACACTGTTGCATTGAACTCCTGGAGACAATGAAACACTTTTGCTGGACTGTTCTTATAACAAATCATTTTGGACTGAATTGGTTAAACTCTGGGGAGATCCATCTTGGTCCAGATTGACCTATCAGAACATAATTCTTGGTCACCTACTGTCACGGATGATATATGATCTCCGCACAATTTGCCTGCTCTTCACTACAATTAAATATTACCTCTGGCAGCTGCACTGAGCTCTTCTGTTTCAACAGAGGGACTTTTTGCCTGCTTCCCTGCTCCAGTTAATTGCAAGGGAACTTGCCTCTGTATATGCACTGGAATGTCAGAGGCTCCCTCCTGCATGTGTAAATGCTAAATGGAGGCATTTGAAGAATGTTCCTTTTTTTTCAGTTGAATGACATGTGTTTTTCTTCCTTTACTAACCTTATTTACTTCATTACTTTTGATCGGTGAATGAACTGTTGATATTTTTTCTTCTTTATTTTTGTCTCTCTTTTTTTTCTCTCCCCTCTCCTCACATTTTTGATTTCATCCTTATACCTATTTGTGTTGTTTTACTCAACTGATAACACTACTTTTCATTCTTGTTATTTATGTCTCATTATGGTTGTATTATGTTTTTGTTACCCTGTTTGTTCATTTTTTATTAATAAACTTCCCCTACCCCTCTTGAGAAGTGCCACAGAATGAGTCCATTAACATCCACCTGAACAGCCATCAGAAAAGACAGACAGAGCCTCTGTTTAAAATCTCATCCTAAGGGTGGAAAAGTGGAAAATAATGAAAGGTTACACAAATCAAACCTAAGCAACCTGTTTAGCAGAATCAGGGAGCAGCAGTACAAGCTAAGAAGGGATACAGTGACAGTAAAATTAAGAAAGCATTTCTCTTGACCCAGTGCAGTACGGTTGCAGAATAGTTTACCAGAGTAAGTTACAGGTGTAGTCATTGTACTGGTTTTCTGCATAGTCAGCATAAATACCTGAAGGAGAGGACATTTCAGGTTACTGCTGTTTGGATAACAGAGTGGTAAACTTGAGGTTTGGCAAGTCTTATTTCATCTCTCTACACCAATGTAACTATTTGTAGGTCCTCTAAAGATATGTTATAAAGTGCTCTGAATCAACAGATTAAGAACTAATGCAATACTACCTGAACCAGAGCCAATTCACTCTTCCCAACTGTACATACATATATTTTTTTCAATAAAACGTTGATGGAAAGTAGTATGGGAGGATGTTCTTTTTTCCTTTTGCTAGCAAATAAGAAATTAATGTAGAATTAACCCATTCATTTAGCTGGGTGTTTTTTGGCAGATTCTTGAGTTGCAGCTTGAAAGAAGAAAGTTTGGCAGTGCCCTGAGCGAACCCCAGGTCTTTCATTCTCTGAGATGGTGCAGAGTGGATGCATCAGGGAGGCAAAGAGAGAGTTTACCCTCTAATAGGAGGGCATGGTTCAATTGATTAAATACTACTTCCTACAGTCAGCTCACAAGAGGGACAAGATGTGGTACTCGGATGGGACCTGCTGACCATGCCTCTCCAGCTGAGGATTATGTGCAGCAACACAACTAATATGGTATAGGAAGGGGACATGACAGATCAAGAGGGGAAAAACAGGGATACATAGTAATATGGCAATTTAAGGTCAGAAAAGACTCTATATCCATCATGTCTGACCCCTTCTTCATAAGCAGGGATAAAAGGATTCTCTGCCAACCATACTAACTTAAAGGGCTTCCCAACCCACTCTACTACTCCGGGTAGTCATCATTTCCCTTGGTAAGCAGAAATTTGTCCAGGTTTTACTTAAAGGCCTGTACTGTCCTCACATCCACTCTGTCCACTGGTAGGCTATTCCATAGGTTCACCTACCTCTGGGAGAAGACATGTTTCCTAATATTACCCCTGAGTTTACCACCTCTAATCAAAAACAGGTCCAGGCCTACCTTAAGGTTCTGTACTGTCCTCATGTCCACTGCTAGGTGGTTTCAGGTTCACCTATCTCTGATACTAAAGGAACTTACAGAGAGGTACCATGAGCTGGATGATAAAATAGGTGCACCAGACAGGGGACAAGAACTGTCCACACAAGTGGGGCCACTCACAGAGGCTAACACCCCTGATTCCTTGCAACTTCATGAACTGTCCCACCCACTTCAGCTCGAATCTCACAGGCACCAGCTTCCATCTGGGGTGAACGTAGGGTAGGTGCTCACCTCTGGCCTGCCACGGCACAGGCTCTCACCTCTGGGCCACATACCATCTCTGCACTACAGAATGACTACATCTCTAATGGGCAGCACCCCAACCCCGAACCTCGGCCCACTACCAAACTTGCAGCTCCCTTACCTGGGCTCTCCTTTCTTTCCCTCATCCCCCTCTTTTGGCACCAAAACTTCCCCTATTTATACCCTGGAGCACCTGGACCAAGAGAACTACCAGGGCTAACCTCTGAGCAATACAAGTAAGCTCCCATAGGGGGCTTACATTAACAATAGCAATTAGGTTTCATCTTGTCTTGTATGGGGTGCTTATAAAGCATTTTTCAGGAGACTGGAAATCTCATATTAAATTTAAAAGAAGGACACAACGGGAGTGGTTAAAAATAGAGGAAAACATTAATGAAACAAGGCAAAACATTCAAATTCAGGTTACAACTTTCATTTATATGGATTAGAAAAATTAAAATGCAGTGATGACCAGTTATTAATAGAAAGAAAAGCAGGATTAGTATCATGTACAAAAGTCAAAATATTGAGGCCTACACATGATGGGCAAACAGCACCTACTGCACAGTCACTGCACGTGATATGTCACTGAAATGCACTGCCTGCAATCATGCGGCATACACATACATGGTGTATAGGCATGCACAATGACATATATGCATGGCCACCATGGCAGAACTACACACATGGCTTAAGAGATATAGCTGGGTACCGGCATGTGCCCACCACACACGCATGCATGACATGGTGAACATCCATGTGGTGTGTAGGTGGTCAGATGCAGTACTATACCATGACAGAAGGCCTGCCATAAACAACATGGGTTCAAGGAAAGCAGGACGACCTCCATCATGGCCATGGTGATTGGCACAAAGCATACCCAACAGGGAGGTGCCCACCCTGCATGGCTGCTGGCCACACAACAGTCCCCCTGACTTGGCAGAACACACCACCCTCATGATTGCCCCACTACTTGCTGACTTGCCACACAACAGTCTCCCTGGCTTAGTGGCATACACTGTCCCTGTACACCCCCCCCATGCAGGCTGGCCATATAACAGTCTCTCTGGCTCAGACAACCTCAGCTAGAAGCATGTTACTGGTGACCGGAATAACCACCCAGACACGGGACAGGTTGTACAAAATGTCTTTAATCAGACAGTACTAGCCATGCATGGCACATACATACTTGACAGATGCTGTGGACTATGCAAACAGGATAGTCCCTGAATGTACAAATTAAACATAAACAAAATAAACTGCACAAACATAACATGTTCAAAGTCACTTGACAGTGCCTCATGCCACTGGCTTCTGTCTCCCTGCAAAGGGTGGCATAGGGACAGGAATCTCCTTCCCCAGCAGCATACAGCAGGCAAAATCCACTACTTCTGAGGACACTGACTTAGCTCTCGCCCCCTTCTGGGAATCCCCACTCAACCCCAATGGTGTGATGTCCATGTAGTCCCGATCTACCAGCTCCAGCCTCATCAGAAGTCCATGATAGGCCTGAAATGAGAGTAACACAAGGAACAGGTATGAGCAGAATGCGTATGCATGGCCATGGCAGCACACTAATGAAAAACAGTGTACACAGTACTGCCCCCCCCACCACCAGCACAGTCCCACTCACTGTATCTTGCAGGGCTCTGATACAGCCCAGTAGATGCCCATGTCATCATTATAATAGGCATAGCTGGACCCCATCCTCCATGACAGGCAGTCCAATATATGCAGCCCTCACTGAGCCCCGCGGGCAATGATGATGGGCAACACCTCATCTGGCTGCTCCCTCCATAGCAGTACCATCCAGCCTGGCCTGCCATAGTAGTCCTGGGGAGACAGAAGCATTGGGATACCAGGAATGTTGCAGCACACACATCACATGGCATGCACAGCACACGCATTGCCCCTCCTATGTCTGCACCATACCTACCAGTTCAGGCTTTGCCATGTCTAACACAACACCACTGTCACCCTGGTAGGTACACAGAGACATGTTTTTTCTTATTCTTCTCTCCCCAGGTTCCTCTTCTGTAAATTTTCCAATTTTTAAACAACTTATAGGGAGGCCTCGCTTATTCTGTAACTCTGAAGACAACCATATGTTAGTACAGCAGTCAACCCACTTAACTCTTTTGTTTTTCTTTTTTATTCATCCAAAATTCATTCCAAAATGTAGTCGTTGTTGATGTGTATAAAATGTGCCCTTGATTTATTTAGATTTTTATACTGCTGACGTTTCAGGACAAAATATCCCTTCTTCAAAGCATAGGACTGTATTAAAATAAAATAAAATAATATCTATTTAGTGCTAATTATTGTTGTAAATGATACTGGTATATAAAGGTCCCACTCACCCTAAATAAATCACTCAATATATCTTGTATCAAAACATCACTTTTTTATAACTCCCAGTCAATTAATTGTATCGACATTTTGGGTAAAACCCTTCATCAGGAATACACTGGGATTTCTAAATTTATAAGAAGATACAAATATAAATAAAAAATATATAACACTATAAAGAAAATTCAATATGGGTTAACAAGAATACTTCAAAAAACGAAGAATTTATCAGTCCTTACATTTCGTAATGGTTACTTATGTATACTTCTTTCAATCACTCATTATATAATCGACTCCCACCACTGTACACTAATAAAAGACGGAAATAAAATGAAATATTACTAATTCAATAATAGCCATTCAAACTAATCAGTTCCTCTATTTTAAATAGTGTTAAATTTAGCCACTGTTGTATCCAACAACTCTTATGGTTAACAAAGAGATTAATCTATTTCCACATTAACGCTAAAAAGCAAAAGATGAGTAAATGGTTTCTAGTCTGTTATTGCTATGTTGTAGCATTTCCAAACACTATCAAGTCACATTTAAATCCACTTTCTATATTACTTGAACATCTATTTAGTGTCTCTAAAATGACTTTAGAACTTGTTCTTGCGCTAACCTGTAATAACGCTGCACTTGCCAACTCGGTTTCCAAATATTTCTGTAATTTCTGCATGTGTAAGTTATACTTTATAGGCTGTGGAGATACAAAATGGTATTACATGGGGGAAAAGCATACCTGTATTTAACCTGTGAACTGACTCCACCTCTAAATCTGGCAACCAACGCGGATGCGTGATGCAAGCAATGCTAGCCTGTGTGCCAGACCCGCCCTCTGGCGGCACCAAGTACCAAACTTCTTGGTGTCAGAGGTGCCTAGGAAAAGTTTCTTGTTATATTAAAAAGCTACGTTTAAGTTTTTACTTGTCCCATCAATCAACTGCACTAATATGGGTAAACAAATACTGCGTGCCATATGAGTACAACTATATTAAAGAGTAGGTTGCCATTCTATGATTTCATTTAGACCAAATCATGGATTGTTTGTTTGAAACCAATCTATAAACCAGGCTTCCCTTAAATACAGGTATGCTTTTCCTCCATGTCACTTCCACCAAAATAGGATAGAGGACACATAAAATAAGTAAGTGCGTATCTGTTTGAGTAGAATGACTTAACCTGTGGTTAAAAGACTGAGAGGGAGATAAAGAGTAATACCATTTTGTATCTCCACAGCCTATAAAGTATAACTTTCACATGCAGAAATTACAGAAACGTTTGGAAACCGAGTTGGCAAGTGCAGCGTTATTACAGGTTAGAGCAAGGACAAGTTCTAAAGTCATTTTAGAGACACTAAATGAATGTTCAAGTAATATAAAAAGTGGATTTAAATGTGACTCAGTAGTGTTTGGAAATGCTAGAACCTAGCAGTAACAGACTAGAAAGCATTTACTCGTCTTTTGCATTTTAGCATTAATGTTTGTTTATTTATTGAAAATAATCAGAATTACAATCCTTTGAGTCATAGTTTCTTTTGCAAAGGCTCCATGTCAGGTAATGTAAAAGAACAGCATAAGACATAATACAGATACATTATCAGTAGTAGTTAAAAATACAGGTTAGATAATCTTGGCTTATGTTAACTTAGTAAGATATATCATCTTGGAGCACGTTGGAGTCCCCGGGTCAAGGTTAAGACAGGAAGCATTTTTCTAGGGTCCTCAGGGACCCAGAGTCATTGTACTTGCATAAAGGGATAAGGAAAGATTGGGTGCATTGGGTGGGAGGCTAGCAGCAATCAACCAGGGGATTATAGGATGTTTACTGAGACAGGGGTGGTTCCTGAGTAAATGGAAAGGGGTGAAGGGGTGGGGTAGGAGAGAGGGATAGGGTGGGGTGGGGGTTTAGTTACAGTCACAGGTTGTGGCGTCGAGGAGTAGGGTTTTGAGCACTGACTTAAATTGGTTGAGACTGTGGGTCATTGAGATAGTGGACAGGAGGCTGTTCAGCCAGAGAGGGGCCCGGTAGCGGAAGGATCTTTGTCTGAGAGATGTTCTACAGTGGGGGATTAGCAGGTTGGAGTTAGCTGCGTGCTGTTGTGACCGCCTCTGGGGGGCTGTGCGTAAAATTGGGTGGAGACCGATAGGGGCTAGCTTTAGTTGTATCTTTCTGGCCATGAGACAGGTGAAGTATTTAAGTCTGCCTTGGAAGTTAAGCTAACCAGTATGTTCATAGAGCTCACAGGTGTGGGTTAACTTGTCGCAACCCGAGACTAATCGGCAGGCTTTGTTGAGTGCGAGGTTAATGATGTGCAGGGCAGTTTGATCTGCTGACCCGTAGATGACTATCCCATAGTCCACCAAGGATAGGATAGAGGAGGATACAGTGAGGTGCATGGCTTGGGGGGGTAGACAGTGCTTGTGTCTGTAAAGGATCCCCAGACTCATGTTGATAGAGGAGGCGAGCTGTTGTATATAGGTGTGGAAGGAGGCATAGGTGTCTAAGGTGACACCGAGATATTTAAAACAAGAGATCTGCTCCAGGGCAGAGCCTTGGGTGTTTGTTATGACTAGCGGCGCGTGACAGTGGAGGCTTTGGCGGTGGGTGAAGATCATAGACTTCATTTTTTTGTAGTTTATAATAAGGCGGTGTTCAGAGAACCAGGTTTCTAGCTCACTAAAATATCCTTGCAAGGCAAGTTGAAGAGAGTTGGGGTGTGGGTGTTTCTAGTAAACTACTGCATCATCATCATAGAGCAGTAAGTGGCCACTGCAGGATGAGGGGAGGGAGTTAAGGAAGAGGGTGAAGAGTAGATGGCCTAGTATCGACCCCTGCGGGACTCCAGCACAAACTGGTTTGTTTGTGGAGATAGTTGTGTTAATTTTGACTTGTTGTCACCAACCTGAGAGGTAGTCTTTGAACCAGGCGGTGATCTCAGGTGTAATGCTAAGGGGAGGGAAGGTATGGAGTAATAGCTCATGACTGACAGTATCAAATGCTTTGGTTAAATCAACATAAACAGCCCCAGTCACAGATCCCTGTTTGAGGGCCTCATGAATAAAGGTAGTGAATTCAATGAGGGCAGTGGAGGTGCTATGGCCCCTCCGGAAACTGTGCTGTTCATGGCAGAGTAGGTCATGTTTGGATAGGTGGTCAGTAAGCTGATCCGAAACTATTTTTTCAAGAGCCTTGGAGAGGAGTGGTAGAATTGAGATTGGTCTATAGTTGGAAGTCACTATGGGTCCCCGCCCTTCAGAATAGGGGTTATTACTGCTTCCTTCCAGGCCGAAGGGAATTGGCTGAGGCATAAGGACAGGTTGAGGATTTTGGTGAGATGTGGCAGTGTCACATCCAGGGACAACCTAATGAGTTTAAGGTTCAGCGTGTCTGAACTGCAACGAGAATTTTCCAGAGTTTTGGTGAGGTAGCGTTTTGCCTCGTTACATGAGATGACTCTTAGCCTAAAGGGGGCAGTGGTACTGTTGGCTGAGGTGACGGAAGGGGGGAGGGAGGTAGGGTCAAAGAAGTTAGGAGGAAGAATATGAGAGAGGTCTGAGAAGGAGGTGTTGAGGGCTTCAGAGATTACCGTAGGGTCCTGGGTAGTAACCCCATTTACTGTAAGTAGGGTAGGGACAGAGGAGACAGGTTTTCCACAGAGCTCCTTGATGTTACTCTAGAAATTTTTCCCAGAGCCCCAGGTGGAGGTGAGGATGTGTTTATAGTAAGCAGCTTTGGCTTGCCTGATGGCCCATGTGCATTTGTTACGAGCCTCTCTGTACAGTTGCCTGTCAAGCAGGAGCTGTGAAGCAAGGGCCTTATGCCACAGGTTATCCCTCTGCTGCATAAGATCTAGCAGTGATTGGGAGATCCATGGGGTGTTTCTTTTTTTTTCAATACTTGTTTGGTGAGGGGTGCGAATATATCACAGGCTGTATTGAAGGTAGTAATGAAGTGGGAGAGAGCTGCGTCCACAGATTGTGCAGTGTGAATAGGGGACCAATCACAGGAGGCTAAGTGAGATTTGAGGCATGCTAGGGCTCCTTTTTTTAGTCGTCTATGTTTGGTGATACTGAGAGGGGCAGGAGAAATTCTGGTGGACCATAGGCAAGTAACAGGTGAGTGGTCACTAATTGAATCAGGGAGCACAGTGATTTGGGAGATGTTCTTAGGTTTGTTAGTGAAGATGAGGTCTATTAGGGTTGAGGTCCCCGTTCTAGGGTCCCGACGGGTCGGGGAGTTGACGACCTTTGTGAGGTCACAAACAAGGGCTGCATCCTTGCTGGGGGAATGATGTTGATGCCAGTCAGTTTACATTGAAGTCACCTAGTAAGATGACTTCACTCCTAGGGGGGAGGTGGAAGATTCTGTCCAGGACTGATTCAAAAATGAGTTTTTGGTTGCTAGGGGGAATGCACACTACCATAATGTAAAGGGTTTTTCCCAGGATGCCCAGACTGAGCTTGACTGTTAGGGTCTGAGCTCCATGCATAGGTGGTGGGGTGAGGACCTCAAGGGACCTGAGGGAGGATTTAACGTTGATGGCACAGCCACCTCCCCTCTTGCTAACCCTGTCTGTTCAGTAGAAGGTGTAGTCACAGAGGGTGACAGCCTCATTAGGTATCCTGTCTAAAAGCCAGGTCTCAGAAAGAGCTAGGACATCAGGTGAGTGTTGGGCTATCCAGCCTTGGAGAGGGATGAGCTTTTTTGGGAAGCTGCAGATATTAAGTGTTGCCAGCAAGAGGCTTCCATGTTTGTTGTTAGGGGGGACAGTAGAGTGAGGCAGTCCAGGGTTGGGGTGTATATTACCAGAGAGCAACAGAAGGAGGAGAGCATGACATAAAAGGGCTAGCCTGAGCATTCTTGGAGTGGCCCGATCAGTCTGGGAAATAGTGGTTTTTTAAAGAGTGTGGTGGGGACTGGGAGGGTGCATATAAGGTGGGTTATCAAGGTGATGGGAGGGAGGGTACCTGGTAGAATGCTAACTGGAAGGTTAGGGGGCTGTGGCTTGAGGGGTTTCAGAGTAGTAGTGCAGTGGGAGTTGTGCTCATAGTGACTGGTTATTAGGTCTGGGATGGAGTAAGTGTACGAAGGTGCGTGTGCCTTGGGGTGGGGTGGGCTTGTGTGCAGGCAAATAGAGCAAAATAAGGGCATACGGTGTTGTTAGTAGAGTAACAGTCATGTGGCAGACTCTCCACAGGAGGGGGTAGGAGTGCTAGTTGGGGGATCATAGAGGCAAAGAGGACAGTGATCACCAACAATGGGAACATTTTGATGATGTGGTGGTTTCGATACAGGAGAGGCCACTAGTGGTGCGCTGGTATAATCTGCTGCTGGACAAGTGGGCTGATAGGTTAAATTTCCACACGTAATGCAAAGATCCCCTATTTATGTGCAAGCTGACCAAGGAATGTGGGGAGCCAAATGCGTAGCGTTCGGCGGGGCAATCCTCAGTGCGTCAGCGCTCACAGCAACAGTTGCATGCAGGAGCAGTGAAGATCGGGGGTTCAGCGTACCTGTTATCAGTGGGCTGTGGGGGACAGCTGCAGAGCCCTCGTGACCTCCATCATCCTGGGGGGTCAGCTGTGGAATGTGGAAATAGATTAATCTTTTTGTTAACCATTAGAGTTGTTGGATACAACAGCGGCTACATTTAACACTATTTAAAATAGAGGAAATGATCAGTTTGAATGGCTATTATTGAATAAGTAATATTCATAATTATATTTTTAGCACCAGCTTTTACTGGTATTAAGAGTCCTTTCCCAACAATTATTACTAACACAGAATATTTAAACCTTTTTTTGAGGTTAATGCTGAACTGGAAAAGTCTTTGTTGTGATGCTAATTATTGTTCTAATTATGTCTTTTTCACTTTTATTTTCTTAGTTTTTCTCAGTCACTTGGGTGGCTCACCCTACAAGGTCGCTTTGACTATGCGATGGGCTATCTGGTGGACAACTCCCTCAGGAACCAACATATGTCCCGTTACTCACCCCTCTCGACAGATAGAGTGGTCCGTAGGAATCTCAGGGCATCCTCAATCCCCCTGCTAGAAGTACCCCATGCCTCCACCACCACGGGATCCAGAGCTTTCTCAGTCATAGCATCCTCCCTATGGAACAAGCTCCCCATGTCTGTTCACGCATCCCCCTCTCACTTAGCTTTTAAACATAACCTGAAGACCTGGCTCCTCACTGCTGCAAAATGTCACTGTTCCATACAGCAACGCTAGGGTCTACAACTTGATTATGCTCTAATAGAACTCAGACTTTCACCTGCTGCCCTACAGCACTTACACCCCCACCTGCTCCCACTAGCCTGCCCTTTTTCCCACCTCTCTCCTTCCTGCCCCCACCCCTAAGTCTACCCCTGCTACCCCTTTCCTCCTGTCTTGCCCCATTGATGTTATGAGCTGTGATTGTTTTTCTATTTGAATTTTTACTACTGCAACTGTTTTTTGGCTATGTTTATGTACACACTGATATAGTATTACCTGTCTACCCTGTCTGCACATTGCCATTGCATTACCACTGTTCTCTCTCTCTCTCTCTCTCTCTCTCTCCACCCGTGCCACCAGCCATTCGGCATGCACTTATTCTATCTTGTAATTGACTGTACCTGTACTTGTACCTATTTTTTGCCACCTTGTGGCCCGGGTCATGACCAAAAATGGTTCTCTGGATCAGTGCACCTACCCAGTCACCAAAGACATAAATAAATAAATAAGTTATTTTCATTCATTATTTCCATCCAGCGTGCCTTGACCAGGCCACGGACCCCTCAATTTCTGGAACCTAAACAGTTTTTCAGAAATCCTCTGTACTGCAAGGGATCCAGCGTGCCTTGACCAGGCCATGGACCCCTCAATTTCTGGAACCTAAACAGTTTTTCAGAAATCCTCTGTACTGCAAGGTACTAGCCCTGACTTTTGGATTTGGTACCAGTGGAAGCTGATTTTCAAGTGGCCCACACTATCTCCTGCTGAACACATCTCTAACTACTGTATCTCCCTCTGTGTCTCTAGTTGAATTTATGTGCTAGGGTTTAATAATTTGTTTAATCCTTACAGTCATTTTAAGTTCTGAGTTGATATTAGAAGTGAATTTGTAGCTTTTTTTTTTTTTGACTTTTCCATTAGCAGATTATATCCTCTCACCACTAGAGGGCTATATCTCTATCTCTTTCTCTATCTAGTACGTAAGCCATGTGGGTTCTCTCTGCCTTTCTCTCGCCTCCTCCTCCTCCTCCTTGCCCTGCCCCCTTCTCTCTCCTGGTCCCAGCCACCCCACCCCCACCCCACCCCACCACTCTCTACTCGCTTTTCCTGCTACTCCAAGAAAACTCTCCACTTCCACTCGAGACTTGTGCTTGGTGCACCATTTGAATATTCCTGGTTACTTAACCCAACCACTACTCTCAACAAGTGTGGCCACTTCTCTACTCTGTACCACCGTGCAGTCCATATGGGATACCGCCTGGAACCTTGCAACTTCTACTCCCGGAAACAACAATCAAAACTATCTCTCAAAGAGCTGCAACTGTGCTCCTTAAAACTCCTACTCCTCCTCCTTCTCATCTCAGGCAGCATCCATCCCAATCCTGGCCCTAGAAGCTCAGGCCACACACAAATTCCAGGTACCCTTATCCTTGCAACCATTAATATCTGCAGCCTACTACCAAAGCTGGATGCACTCCAAGCCTTCATATGCCAACACAACCCTGACATCCTTGCAGTGGTGGAAATTTGCTGACACCTAAAGTTCTTGACTCAGCAGTAACAATACAGGGCTACAATGTCCACAGGCTGGACCGATATCCAAAAATGCGGTGGTTAGCAATCTATCAAAGACCCTGTCTTGGCACCCCTGTAGCAACTCCATCACTTTCTGCCTCGGCCCAGATTCTGCCAATAAAAATCATCTTAGGTCCCAACCATAAAGCCCTGACTATTGTCTCCATATACATCCCGCCCAGGGACCCTATACATGGATTCAATGACGTCCTAAACTTTATCAACTCTCATCCTCCTGAAGCTGAACTTATTCTACTAGGGGATTTCAACATAAACTGGTTAGCATCGAGCGCCAGTGCCTATAAAGACTCCATCTCAGCTGCTAACCTCACGCAAATGGTAAACTCCCCTACTAGGATTAACTACAAGACTGGCACCAGTACCCTCTTGGATTGGGTCCTCACCACTCACCCCACAAGGATTTCTCATACGACCATTCTCCCAGACTCTCTCAGTGACCACTCCCCAGTCATGTGTGCATGGTCTAACAAATTCCTTAAGCCCCCCTCCCAAAATTATCTCTGGCAGAGTCCTTCCTCATGGAAAACTTCCACATCTCAAACAACACCTGCTTCTACAAGACTGGCTACCCATTTATGAAGCAACAGATGTTAACTTGGCTCTTGATCACTTCATCTCAATTTTCAACAAAGCCTGCAACCTCTTTGCCCCTGCTAAAAGGCACAAAATAAAATCTTTCTCTAACCCGTGGGTCACCGCGGCTCTCCTCTCACAGCTGAAACTAAGGGATCACCTCTGGGCAGTTGCCAGACCCACTGGCAAACAACTGGACATCCAAAATTACAAACAAGCACGAAATGCCTGCACAAAAGCCATACAGCTAATGAAATCCACCTATTACAAAGACACTGTCACCAATACATGAGGAAATGGTCGTGCTTTCTGGGACAATATCAAGGATGTCACAGGGGGAAGCAGCCAAAAACCTCTCCGGCCATGTTAATGGTTGATGGATCCTCAACCCTCGACCCCAAGGTGATCGCAAACATCTTTAACATGGCTTTTTCAGACCTTAGTGCTGTTCTACCCCATGACTTTTTCAAAAACAGGGCCTACTCACCAAATACCTCAGCCCCTCAGTCTAACCATCCCCTCTTCTACTTCAGGGAGGTAAGGCTGAATGAAGCTCACTGCTATATTACTGCAGCTATCTCTAAATCTAGATCTAGTAGCGACACCCTGGACCTTAAGCTTCTGTTGCTCACACTTGATGGGGTAATTCATCCATTAACAAAAATCCTAAACCTCTCTCTCAGCTGTGAAAAAATTCCCGGACCTATGGAAAACAGCCACCGTGACACCCGTTCATAAAAGTGGGGACAAGACGAATCACTCAAATTATCGTCCTATCTCCATACTGCCCCCACTCTCTAAGGCACTCGAGCGCATCATGACTGATCAACTTACCGACCACTTGGATAAATACAACATACCTTGTCCACAACAACACGGCTTCCAGAAAGGTCACAGCACCACCACAGCCCTTCTTGAGTTCACTGGAGCTTTGCACAAATCCCTTGACAACGGCCTTCTCACAGGGGCCGTTTTCGTTGACCTCTCCAAGGCCTGATACAGTACACCATGGACTACTAATACACCAACTACTGAATGCCGGGCTATCACCCGACTCTTCTCTCTGGTTTAAAAGCTACTTAGAAAACCAGTCACAGAGAGTAAAAATTGCGGACGCTCTTTCTAACACCCTGACTGTTCACTCGGGTGTCCCACAGGGATCCATACTGG
This sequence comes from Neoceratodus forsteri, assembly GCA_016271365.2. Classification (NCBI taxonomy): domain Eukaryota; kingdom Metazoa; phylum Chordata; order Ceratodontiformes; family Ceratodontidae; genus Neoceratodus; species Neoceratodus forsteri. The sequence continues at coordinate 486,007,652 of CM028132.1, read as the reverse complement.
GCCCCCTCCTTCTTAGCCTTTTCTTAAACTCCCTCCTTTACTACTGCTCTGAGCAGATCATACTATATGCTGATGATGCTGTTGTATTCTCCACTCACAAAGATCCTGCAACTCTTCAACACAACCTTCAACTTGGTTTCAGTTCTGTAGAGACATGGTTTCTTAATCATAAACTGGTCCTCAATGACAAGAAAACCAAATCTATGCTCTTCTGCAGCTCTCATAACCCACACAAGCTACACCATTGGCTATCTCCACCACCCAGGGAACAATCTAGATCAGGTGGGATCCTTCAAATACTTAGGGATACAGCTTGACCCTAATCTCTCCTATGGACTTCATGTAGATAATGTAGCTAGAGCTGCTAATACACGGCTTGGTCTCTCTACAAACACAGACCACACCTCATGCCAGAAGCTTTGAAGGTTGCAGTCCTGAGCTCTGTGATCTCTGTAATAGACCATGGTCTCATCATTTATGGCTCGACACAACCACAACCCTTAGACGCCCTCAACTGCCTTAAATAAAGCATGTCGGCTCATCACTGGTGCTCACCGTCTCACCCACACATGTGACCTGTACACTCAGACCGCTGGCTCCAACTATCAAACCGCATAAAGTTTCTCACCTGCTCCATGGTGAAAAAATCTACCTTGGCCTTGCACCTTCTGGGGTCTTAACTCTGTTACAACACCAATTAACAAATGGTGCCTTAGGAGATCCACGCTACAGCTACTGAAAGTCCCCCCTGTCACACTTCACAGGGACAACGCTCTTTTGCTTATCGAGCCACTCTGGTTCAATGGCCTCAGCCCAACCATCTCCTCTGCCCCAACAATTGGTATGTTTAAAACTAGGCTCCAGGACTGTCTCACTACCAACAGCTCCTGTGACTGCCCAACTTAACCTTGTTTCTCCACTTCCCTTTCTGCTCTGGTTGTCCCCCCCTGGATTCTACCCTCACATCTTGGTATACCTAGTGCTGCACTTTTCACCCTCTCCCACCCTTCCTACATTCCTTTTCCCCCCCTCCCCTCTTCCCTCTCCCTATGACTCTGGCACTTCTTATCTGTTGTCTATTTTCTCTGACAAATGCCACTGGCTGCCTTGTTACAATGCTACCCTTGAATTGTAATGCTCTGTACTCTGTTTGCAATGTCCACATTGTTGTAATGTCTGTCTTGATGTTCCCCATTATTTGTATTTCTCTGACGTGGAACCTTTGTAAAAGAGCCAAGGCTCAAAGGTATTTGTAATCCTAGACTTGATAAATAAGTAAAATAAATTAGTCTCAAAGTGAGGGGGGAAGGGCTGACCTACAATGTGCATCCTGAATTATCAAAGTGGTAATATCCTCTTTTCTGTCTCTGCGCTATTACAAACTTACATTTTTTAGTCACATTTTTGCTTTAATTTGTGGTAAATTATTACTAACTATTGAAATATGTCATGGAACATGTATGTCTTTTATCACTAGAAATCCTTTTGCAGTTTAAACTCTTTTTTTCTGGTGCCTGTTTATAAAAATCAAAAAAAGGGGGGGTGATATTTTCTTAAAAATAAAGAAGTATCCACATCTTTCACTTTTGTAATTTATCTTACATTTAGTTAATAGATTTCAAATGCTAATGCTTACCCCCAACACTCCCAATATGAGAAAATATAATCAGAACTCTCAGCACTCCTGAGTAGTTATTTCTATGGAAATATAAAATGAGACACCGTTTGCAAGGTCTGCCTGAGACCTGCAGAGCCAGACATAGTAACCCAGGGGCTGTGTCCAGGGTTACAACTTAACATCCCCTTATTGGACAGGGAGAGGAACCATGAATTGGTATGGAAGGCCTGGCCAAGGCCACCTGTGTTCTGCCCATTCTGGATGCTTATGCTCTGAGGGACACATGCTGTCTTGAATGTTTCTGTGAAGACCATGGAATGATCACATGGCTGTGTGATATGCTTCATGGTCTTGTTGCTCTACGTACGTATCAGTTGGAGGCAATGTGGAGATCAAGGTGCTATATGCATTGGCATACTATGCCACAGGGTCCTTTCAGAGAGTGGTGGAGGATGTCACTAGCATCAGTGAGTTGTCCTTGTCCAGGGCACTGCATCAGGTCTCCAACATCGTCCTACTGTGTGTACATAAGCACATCACATTACCCTCCACACATAATAACGTACGGTCCACTAAGAAGGTATTCTGTGCTATGCATGGCATGCCCAAGGTATTGGAAGCCATTATCAGTATGCAATGATCCTGGTACCATCTGTGGATAAAGAGGCTTACCACAACTGCTAGGGGTTCCACATCACCAACTGCCAGGTGGTCTGTGATTCAGCAGATATCATTACAGTTGTTTAAGCCAAATACCCAGGTTATGCCATGATGCCTTTATATTTGATGGCTCAGGGCTCAATGCTCTCCTCAGGTCACTCGAGGTCAGGGACAGATGGTTGATCAGTGGGTTCACTGTCCACTGCACTGTGGGCATAATGATGGATGCCACACAGTCACATAGTGCTAACACTGTCATTTACCACCACACAGGTGACAGCTGATATCCACTACAGCCATACCTGATGATCCCATACCTAGAGGCACATGACAAGGTAAATGAGGCCCACAATGAGGCTCACAAGAAGAAGCAGTCCATTGTGCAGAGGATGATAGACCACCTGAAGATGAGGTTCCAGTGCCTCAGTATGACCAGTGGCACTATGTTGCTCACCCTTGAGAAGACATGCAGAGTGCTCACCACATGTGCCATGCTACATAGCATAGCTGTATAACAGATTATACCAATGCCATGGGAAGAGTGTGGGGATTGTCCATGGGGTGAATGGGAAGGGGAGGCCCTCCATAACTGTGGTACAGAGACACTGTCAGGATGGGTGGTGAGGCATGGCATTCTGTAGGAGACATTCAGTGGCTAGGGCCTGTCTGGGGGGATGGGTGGTATGGGTAGGAATGGCACAGTGATTATGATTTTCATGAATGCCACACAGCCATGGTACCTGTGCTGACATTGGGAGGGGGTGCTTTTGCTGTACCAGAGGTGTGTACCTGTGCATTACTGTCCCTTGTCCAGTGAATGCCCTCCTCATTTATTTATTTATTTGAATTTTGGTAACTGGCTAAGTCCACTGAGACAATAGCAGTCCCTTTTTCAGGGATGACCCGGGACAGTAACAAGAGAAGGACAGTACAGAACAATTTCACAGAAAGAAAATTCAATACTGTACATTTTCACAGAAAGATAATTACAGCAGAAACACAAATCATAGTAAAAGAATAATTGTCATTAAGCACAGCAAAATGCTGCAAGGGTTATGACATTAAAATAAATAACAGGCTAGGCATATAAAATATTACAGATTATACATAATCTTATTATAGTCAAACCATTAGTACAGGTGCAGGATGGTACAAAGGTGAATCAGGGTAGAGGGCAGGGAGTGAAGTATAGGTAGGGAGTCTGGCAGAAGAGAGCTGAGGGAAAACAGAAGGGTAAGGAGTAGGATAGGCATCATCGGAAGCAGGAGCATGTAGCAGCAGCAAAGAGAGTGGTGAGCAAATTGGATTGGAACGTGGGAAGAGAGAAGCAAGATAGGATGGAAGGAGGAAGGGAGTTCCAATTAGACACTACTGCAAAAGCAAAGGACTTACGAGTTGTAGCTAGTCGCAAGTTAGGCTGTATGAGAAGGGGGAAGGAAACAGATCTGAGAGCTTGATGGACTTGTCTACAGCGACCAATCTCACTGAGGCAGGGCGGGGTAAATTTATGGACCAACTTATGCATGAGACTCAGGGTAGTATACCTTAGTTTTGATTCATAAGGTAGCCAACCTAAGGAAGAAAGAACGTCACAGTGATGGTGACGGGTGTTGACCCCCAGGGCGAACCTACCTACTCTATGATATGCCTGAGCCACGAGAAATAAGGTAGTGACATTGGGAGATAGTAATAAAGGAGCACCATAGGTTATGAGAGGGAGAAGTGATGAGAAAGCAATTTTAAAGTAAGAGGCAGAGGTGAGGAAGGGACGGATATGGTAGAGGAGACCTAATTTTTGGTTTGGTAATGCACATGTACAGCATCCATATGGGCTGTACTGCTGGAGTGCCAATGTGCACTGTGGAGGGAGGAGTTAACACTCATCATGTACATCATGTGTTAGAGCTGGACTCCCACTACCAGTATCCTTCTCCTGAGAATTGCCATTAAGATCTGTATTTTGTGGGCCACTATTATGGGTACCCTGCAAGTTTTCAGTATGGTGAGTGTCCTGAAGGGCTTGGGCTATATTCACTATAGGCATAATGTTATTCTTCACAGGTGACCGGTCAGGAATTACATGGATTTGTTGTGAGGAAAGCACAGGTAGAGAGCCAGTGACCTTTTAGCACATTCTGCCTTTCCTGTGAAACACCCGTAGTTGAAGATACAGGGGGAGGGATGAAATCTCCTGACAGCAGAGGGAGAGGCATTCTGCAGGTTTTTAAATAATACAGGGTTCTGTGTAAAAGAAAACATATCAGGAATTTCCAAAGGCAAGGGGAAGGAGCAGACCTTTTAGTAATACCATCTAGTGCCTGTGCCTTCACCTGATTATCACCACACTGTTCTGAAACTGAGGTATCAGAATTGTTTAACAGTGTTCCAGAATTCTTGGTTTCTAAGATTTGAGTAGCCATAACAGAGGTGTTAGAAAGTCCAAACTTGGATGGAAGGTCAAAGAAAAAAAGGGGAGGTAGCTGGGTCTGACACCCACATTTGTCCATCTGGACTTTTGATCTATCCTGCCTTTGTAAGTACCTCAGCTGCACTTAATGGGGATATCTGTGGTTCCACCCCTCTGCTGTGACCCTTATCAAGATAGCGCTTACATTCCTGCCAATTTCCCCTCAGCCGAACATCAAAGCAGCTGCTCTGCCACAGCAACTTAAACTGACAGCTGTCTCCTGGCCGCTGCCCACAACTGACAGCGGGGGTTGCAGTAGCTGATGTACTCAGTATTGAAAATGGATTCTAAGTTCTGGATATAATCTCAGATGCCTGTTTTCCAAGCGGATTCTCTTCAGGGATATTGGTATTAACATTATTCTGCTCTCCCAAACCAATCAATTCAGATTTAGGTGCAGTTTCATATGCAGTTGCATACATGCCTGGCAGACCAGTCCTGAGCTGCAGTTTCAGCTTTTCTCTGTGGTAGTTTTCCTCTTCTTCTGCAATAAAGTTGGAGCAGAGCTGCCCTCATCCTCACCAGCTCTGGTGCCAACCAGCTTTCCTCCCATGAAACCTCAGGGGTTCTTGAAGACTTTACAATGGCCCTCACTCCCTGGCAAAGGACAGAAAGAGACACCACTTTGCCTGTTTGGCCCACAGGAATGCCTCCAGGTATTGGTTGCTGCATGTCAAAAGGAGTGGTAGACTGCAGTACTCCTTTCAATGTATGTCCAGCATCAGTAACAGTATTATTAGTTTTATCAGCATCAGTGTTGTCAGAATAAGTATCCATTGGTGCTTCAGCATAAAAAATATTGCTCTCTAGCACTACCTGTATCAGGTAAGCTGTTTGGGTTCACAACTGTGATAGCCAGTTGCCTGTAAAGTTGCCTGCCAGACAGCAGACTACTTTTTTTGCAGGTCCGCCAAGCATGGTCACGGGAGGACATAAGCATCCCGGGGTCTTTATTGAGCCATGGGGCCTTGACACCCTTAGACCTGCATTTTTTCAGTGGAGCATGCTTATTTACAAATTGAGTAAAGGTGGAAATAAAGAAATCCAGAGCTTGGTTGATATCAGGGAGGGTTTTGATAGGTCTCCAGTCAGTATTAGAAATAGTATTAATAAAGATGTCAGTATCAAGTCTGGACATGTCACAGACAAGTGAGATCTTGGGGGGGGGGGGCAATTATTCCTCCAGACACAGAGAGTGAGAGAATGATCACTTATACAATCAGAAAGAACACACACAGCCTTTATCTTCAGAGGGCAGTTAGTGATCACCAAGTCAAGCAAAGAAAATTTGCCAGTTTTGGTATTGATGCGAGTTGGGTCAAGGATGTGTTGAGCTAGGTTAGAGTCAGCTAGTGATAAATGCAGTTTGTCAGCAGCGGGGCTCAGCCAGTCAGTATTGAAGTCACCACAAAGCACAAGGTGATGATGAGGGAGATTGGTAAGGGAAGCAGTGAAGGATGGGAGGCCTAGGGAAGTCTTGTTGGGCAGAAGATAGGCACATCCAATGATAAGCTTCTTGACATTACCAAAAGTCAGGGAGAGGAATAAGGACTCCACGGCCAGAGATCTAGAGTCAGGTTCAGGAAGCTCAGTGACATCCATATCAAACTGAGTGTAGATAAGGATACCACCACCCCTTTTGCCCAGCCTCTCTCTTATAAGTTATAGCCTAGCAGTGCCACCTCATGTTGTTTGATAGTGGGCTTCAGCCAGGATTCAGAGATGCATAGGATGTCTGGGGTCTTATGAACAATCCATGCTTCCAACTCAGCCATCTTTGGGCGAAGACTACAAATAGTCATATGTGCAATCCTCAGGCCTTTGGGGTACAAGTGGGTCATAGACATTGGAATTTGATTAGGGGTAGAGCAGGGAGGTCTGGGATTGAGCTCAATGTCCCTGCATGGACTAGCAGGAGGAGGATGGACATGTGTACCAAGAATGAGACATTAGGCGGTACACTAGCAAGGACAGCTGACGTGGAGGGAAAGCACAAGCGCCTAGGAGTGCAGTGTCAGGCTTCAGAAGACATGGGATGTATAAAAGCACCCGGGGGAGTCAGGCCAAGTATAACATGGCGGGGGAAGGTTACAGTACCAGGGAGGGTCACTTAAGGATAAGGCAATAAAATGGTCAGCACAGCAAAAAAGGATAAGTCAGGATAGGTTAAGTAGGCAGCCAGAGCTACCCATTTTGAAGCAATCTAAAGTACTTGGCCACCAAGAGGCAAATGAGTATAATGACCCTAGAGAACAGGAAAGAAGACCCAAAGAAAAAAAAAAAGAATAGAAATCAAGTAGCCAAAATTGGCAAGACTAAAGATGTGGCAAGAAAAAAAGAACAGGTCAAATAAGCAGGGAATTAAAAGGCAGTAAGAGATTAGTCGAGGGAATAAGGTATCTGCAGCATTAAGACTCAGGGTGCAGATTACCGGCATGCAATAGAGAGATTTTTATGGGGAAGGTGGAGGTGCCAATGCATATTTAATTAAGGCCAGGGTGGGGAGGGTGGGCAAGTCAAAATATCCCAAAAGTATGCAGCATGAGTGGAGAGAGTAATACAATTTAGGCTAGGAAAGCCAAGAAAGTCTAAAAATAAGCCACAGCCAATCAGGACAAAAGCCATATGAACATCAGCCAATAGAATGGCAGCCTGGCTGAGCCACAGCCAATTGGAACCCCAAACTGTATTCCCGGTGAAAGCTTGCAGTCTTACTCTGTGAGGAGATCTTGCCGGTAGGCTGGGAGGGTGGAGCGGATGGCTGATGGTTCCAGTCGTGGCCGCTTGCAGTGTAGCACCTGATCAAGGGCTAGCCTGAAGATTAAATAGAGGTAGAAAAACATTCAGAGGGCTAAATCGAGGGGTGTGGCGAGGAACAGAGAGCACAATAGAAAGAAGCAGTTAAGCAATGAGGGAGGGGGGGCAGGCACCTAACTAGTAATAAGGGGGCTGATTTCTAATGGTGCCACACTACACGAGAGCAAAGCTACAGAGTACAAAAAAATAAGAAGGTGGGGGGGGGCAGCAGATGGGATGCAGAGAAGAAGAAATAAAATAATTCTGAGTATGGAGCCAGGTATAGGGTGAAGTGAGGGCAAGGAGAGGATTTTAGTGCAAGGAGTCTGGTACAGGGGAGAGGAGGGCAGAGAGACAGAAAAAGGATGAGTTTAGAGTAGGGAGCCAGGAGCAGGAGAGAGGAAGCAAGGAGACACAGGCAAATACTTGTAAAAATTCAAGCAATTCCCTAGGCTAAGCAATGCAGTTAAGTACATTAATAACAGTACTGCTATTACAACAATTCTACCCCCCAGACACAAAGTATCCCCAAAGTTAGCAGCAGGAGAGCAAAGAGTAATACAATTTCAGCTAGGAAAGCTGAGAAGGTCCAAAAATAAGCCGCAACCAGTCAGGACAAAAGCCGTAAGGACTTCAGCCAATAGAATGGCAGCCTGACCAAACTGCAGCCAATCAGAGCCCCAAAGTTTATTCCCGGTGAAAGCTTGCAGTCTTAGCCAGTGAGGAGAGCTTGCCAGTGGGCTGGGAGGATGGAGTGGCCAGGTAACAGTTCCAGCTACAACTGCTTGCATCATAGCACCCAGTTAAGGACTAGGCAGCAAGGAGAGCTTGCTGACAGGCTGGGAGGGTGGAGCAATTGGCTGACGATTCCAGCCATGGTTACTTGCAGCATAGCACCCAATCAAGGGATAGCCCAGTGAGAAGAGCTTGCCGGCGGGCTGGGAGAGTGGAGCAGCTGTCTGAGTGTTCCAGCCATGGCTGCTTGCAACATAGTGCCCGAACAGGGGCTAGCCCAGCAAGGAGAGCTTACCAGCTGGTTAAGAGGGTGGAGCGGTCCGCTGACAGCTCCAGCCATGGCCACTTGCAGTGTAATGCCTGATCAAGGGCTAGCCTGAAGGGGGAAGGTGTTTGTGGGAGCCTTATCCCTAGTCTGGCTCCATGTGCCTGTCCACATCCCTGCCAGTGGTAACGTGGCTGCCCTCCAGCTCCTGGGTGTTGCCCAGCTGTGCCAGTATGGGTAGTCTGGCCAGCTCCTGAGTGTTGTCTGGCTGTGCAGATGTGGGTGATCTGGCTGGCACCTTGGTAGCTTCAGGCCAGGAGATGTGTGGACGTTGGCTCTGGCTAGAATGGTGTCAGCTATTTGGTCAAGGATGTCACTGATGCAGTCTACTCTGCCACTCATGCCTCTCTCCTTGGAAGTGAGCTCCCACAGCTGTTCTGTGTGCTCCTGCTGGGTTTGTAGCCTGTCACATTCAAGCTGCTTTACCATGGGGTAGTAGGTGTGGAAGATCCCCCTCTGTGCTCCTCATTGTACACCTTTGGTGGGTCGGCCTGAGGGGACCTTGTCCCCACTGCCCCCATGCAGTTGTGTGTACCCCTGCTGCCTCCTGGTGTGCCAATGACCATCCCATCCACTGGGCAGAAAGTACCCAGAGGCTGACCGACAGTGATGGATGGCCATGCCCACAACCCCACCATGTGCTCCTGGCTGATGAGTGTCAAGGTCACCTGTATGTTGTACTTGGATGGGTGCTCTTCGGGCACCTGTGGGAGGAGTTCATGCCTGTGTGTTGGGGCTGCTGTATGCCATGTGTGGTGATTTTTGCATCCTCATTGGCCTTCTGTTTGTGCAGTGCCTGGCTCCTGTCCACCCTTTGGTCTTCCACCACCCTTCTCAGCCAGGACTATGCTATGTCTTCTACCCGCCGTGGGGTAGAAGACAGCATGTGTTACTGCTGGTGGATGTTCCACCAGAGGTTTGCACTCCTGCAGCCAGTGCCACCTACCTGCATTGTCCTTCCCCCCCTTCTGACAGTGCAGGTCTGGGGGCCCTGGCTCTCATGTGCAAGTGGCACAGCCTCTGTATCTGGCAGAGGTTCCAGTCCAGCATCTGTGGGATTCTATACAGGGCAGTTAGCCTGGCTGTGCAGCTCCTCCCAGGTAGCCCTTGTGGTTACTGACGTACCTAGCAATGTGTCCATGCCATCCTCCCCATGCAAGGACGCCTGTGGGAGTGTGTCCACCACCATGTACTCTATCAGCAATAGGCCATGCACCTAGGTGGGTGACTCACTGCCTGTTGCTGTCTGTGACCACTTAGCAGCCACCAGCTTCCACCTGATGGCTGACCACAGGTCACACCACTTGTGCTTGATGGCAACCAGTGAACATGCCTCTTTGTAGGTGTTATTTACGGCTATCTGGATACAGAGCTACAGACTGGCTTTGGTCTCTGCAGGTGCTTTCAGGGACTGTGCCCCATATAGTGTGGCATAGTAGTGCTCCCTGATGTCTGTTACCATGGTTGCCACCTGACCCATGGAGATATTTGTGGACCATGACCACCCGGTTCCCCATACCCATGTAAAACATCCTCAGGCAGGTGTCCAGCCCTGGTCTTTCTCATCTGGGTTGAGATGTGGCTCTGGAACCACCAGTGATGTACCTCTCCTGCCATCCTTAAAACCCTGCTCACCCCACCACCTCCATGGTAATGATATTCACTTCCACAGGTGCTCACTGTGCACAGTGCAATGGCAGGGCAATGTGGGTGTCCATATATGGAAAGGTCACAGGGTGTGGCCATGCAAAGGAAGTCTGCCCTCTGTGTGCTCCTCAAGGGCCTGAAAGTGTTAGCATGCCCCATCCAATGCACTGTCTCACCTGTGTACATGATGGTGCATGATAAGTGTGGACACCTCCCTCCGCAGTGCACATTGGCATTCCAGTAATGCAGCCCATATGGATGCTGTACATGTGCATTACTGCATAACCCCCATTATGCTCAGGGAGGTAGTGTGGTAAACAGTATGTATTCTTCTTACTGACCTATATCACTCTTAAATTTTAAATTTGGGAGGCAGTATAGCGCAGTGGTCTAAGGCTCTGAGCTGCAAATCTGGTGACATCCAGCAGACCAGACATGGGTTTGAATCCCACAGCTTCCACTTGCATACTGTGTGACCCTGAGCAAGTCACTTAACCTCCTTGTGCTCCCAGGTCACTCCTGTAAAAAAGCTTTCAGCTTAGTGTGCTATACCTGGTTAAACAACAACTAAATGCTGACTATAAAATCTTTGCCAGAATCCTTGCAGCAAGGCTAGAAATGGTCTTAACCAACAATTATCAATACAAGCTTCATCAAAGGAAGGAAGGGCCATAACAACAGAAAAGCTTTGAATGTTATTAATACAGTTAGGGAAAAGGACTCAGTGATGTTTTCCCTGGAAGCAGAAAAGCTGTTTGACAGGGCTGAATGGTCATATCTCTTTGAAATACCAGAAAAGGAAGGAATTGGGGATGACTTTAGAAACTGGGTTTAAATTAATTTGTAGGTCAGAGAAAGCAAGGATATTGACTAATAATTATATATCCATGGACTTCTGTTTGCAATGTGGAACAAGGCAGGGATGCCCATCATCCCCATCGTACAGTAATTTACAATTGCCATAAAACCCCTAGCTAAATGTATAAGAGTAAATCAATAAATATTAGGATTTGAACATGAAAATAAACACACTGGGACCTGTCTTTATCTGCAGATGATATTCTGCTATATGTTAAAAACCTGTTTAAAGAAATAAAGACAGAATTAGAACTTATGGAAGATTTCAGACAACAATCAGTATACAATGTCAGCTGGAATAAGTCTGAGGCTTTTCCATAGTTCCAGCAGAACAGTTCAATAACACAGCAGATTACTACGGAACTGAAACAGTACTATTTAACTTACCTGGGAATTAAAATGGCCAACAGTTTGGACAATTTGATCTCAGTTAATCAAAACCCATGTAAAACATCACCCAAGAGCTACAAGTATGGCAGATTCTCCCCCTATCACTAACAGGTCAAAAACAAATCATCAAGATTAATCTATTACCTAGATTGTTGTGCTTTCGTCCAAGCACTCCCTGAATGAGGAAATTAAAAATCAGTCTATAAACAGAGGCCAACAGATATACTCTAACACAAAGACTAGAGACAATAGAAGTGTATATACATAGGATCTGCAGCAGAGCTGACACCTTTAGACAGCTACTAGCAGATGCAGTATTTCTCATATAGTAAAACATAATTTACATAATATTGTCATAGCATACACATTTGTCAATGCAAACTTGATCAGGTAGAACCTTACAAATGAAAGGGCTGACAAATGGATATATACTGGAACACTGGACCTCTGTGAGTAATGCAGTTAATCCTGGTTTCATTCGATACATTCTTTACATTGTCTAGCTAATTTAAATTGATCTGTAAAAGAGGATGTATTAGTAATATTACCTGCAAAGAGTACAAATATAGTCTGTGTTTACTTTATAATCTAATATACTTAGTGCATGTATATGTATATCATGTTATATTTTTAATGCGAACATACGAACATACGAAATTTGTCAGCAGATAAAGGCCTAGAGGTCTATCAAGTCTGCTCGAATGTGCAGCTAGCACCCCTTATTCTGCAGCTGCCCCTCCCTTCCACCCTTCCCCTTCATTAACCCTCCCCCTTGTTCTGTCCCATCCTCATTTGAAGCAGTCCACTGTTCTACTGCATACCACTTCAGCAGGTAACGCATTCCACCCAGCCACCACCCTCTCTGTAAAAAAGTGTCTCCTCATCTCCCTCCTGAACCTTCCTCGCTCCAGTCTCATATCATGGCCCCTGGTGGCCCTCCCCTTCCTTACTTTGAACAGCCCCTCTGTACCTGTCTTGTTTATTCCTTTCATGTATTTAAAGGTTTCAATCATGTCACCCCTGTCTCTCCTCTCCTCCAGTGAGTACATGTTCAACTCCTTCAACCTCCTCTCGTATGATAAGTCCCCCAGTCCCTTGATCATCTTTGTCACCTGCGCTGCACCCCCTCCAGTAACTTAATGTCCCTCTTCAGATACGGACACCAGTACTGCACGCAGTACTCCAGGTGTGGTCTAACTAATGACCTATACAGTGGCAGAATCACCCCTCCCTCCTCAAGGATATACCCCTTTAATACAACCCAGCATTTGTTGGCCTTTGCAGCTGCCTTCCTACATTGTGCAGAGTTGTTCATTGACCCTGTAATGAGCACACCCAGATCCTTCTCCTCCTCCTCTGTCTGGGCTAGCTGCACTCCCCAGCTGGTAACTCCTCCTTGGGTTCTTCATCCCAAAATGCAGCACCTTGCACTTTTTGGCATTAAAGCCAGTTGCCAGGTGTCTGACCAAGGTTTCAAGCTTTGCCAGATCATCCTGCAACCCCTGCCATCCCCTAGGTCATCCACCACGCGCTCTACCTTGGTATCGTCAGCAAACAGACTGATCTTGCTCTTGATGTCCCATGATATGTCTGCAATGAATATCCCAAACAACACTGGTCCCAACACGAGCCCTGTGGAACACCGCTCGTCACTGCCCTTGGGTGTGAGAGCTCCCCACCCACCACCACCCTCTGTTGCCTTCCCTGCAGCCAGTTTCCTACCCATCTCACCAGCTTTGCACCGCCCCTGTGCCTCTAGCTTCCTTCCCAGCCTTCCATATGGCACTGGGTCAGATGCCTTACTGAGAGTTCAGATACAGGACATCCACTGCATGGCCCCTGTCCAGTTGCCTAGTTACCCAGTCATAGAACTCGACCAGGTTGGTTTGGCAGGATCTGCCACATATGAAGCCATGCTGTCTGCTGTCCTGTAGTCCTTTGGCCTCTAGGAGGGCCACCAGCCTCTCCTTCAGGATAGTCTCCATTAGCTTACCCACGATGGATGTGAGGCTCACTGGTCTGTAGTTTCCCGGTTCATCCTTGGGGCCACTCTTGTCACTCTGTATAACATTATGATAGAAGTCCTATGTATATTATGTAGCATTACTTTTATACCTCCAATAGAAAAGAGCATCTACTTTGTTAAACAAAGGCTGCAGATTCACACTTGACAGAAATCTTAATACACACCATTTATTCTGTACAATATAGCTAATTGGCTACTGTATATATTGAATTATGGTTGCATAACTTTTGATGCATTTGGGCATGGAGAATAATACATTAAAATGCTCCAAAAACATGTTTTCAATAGTGACTAGATTTAATTCTCTTAATGAACCTAGTATTACTACATTGTAGGTCAATTCTCAACTTGTCCTTCCATTAAAAATGACTAAAACTGGCTGAAAATCTCTAGATATAAGATGGCAAATGCTTGGAATGCCAGCACAAGTAGCATTACATTTATCAAACGATTGTCCTCTTTTTGCTCATGTTTGGGTACTCATTTGAGTAGAAAGAGGATACATGACTGTCAATGCATTTTAAATGCCATGGCTGTTTATTGTATAAATGTATCACAACTGGTTTGTGTGCATTAATCTGTCTGACTTAGGACCCCTCTAAAAAGGGGCATTTATACTCATTAACAATTCCTACTTTTAAATAAAATTGAAACTTGAAGAACCTGTTAATTTGTTAGGAAACCACAATCACAGTATAACTCCAGTACCTACTACCTATACCGTATATGCAGCCCATAATGCTTTGCATTGTGGGGGCATGTATGATTTTGTATTTCTTTGAAACTTGGCTTCCCGGCCAAATGCCCTTTGGGGTAACCATTGCCTCAGTGCTTGCACACCGAGGTTCTTTGTCTAGTCTACTGGTATGCCTGCCTTATAATGTGCGGCACGACATCCTGTCACTAAGGCACAAACAATTATAAAATGGCTTATTTATGAAAGGCTAAAGTCTATACGTCTAAATTGTAAAAAAATGCTCAAATAAAAATGTATTTGTTAAATTAGTATCATATATTTTTTATTTTACAACATGAAAGTTGATGGTTGCCAGTACCCAGTGCCTACAGTCCTAGTGAAGTGCTACTTAGCCTGCTGCCGTGCTTTGTGTTGCTCTCAGTGAAGAGATCGCAAGTGCCAGTCAGAAAAAATAAAGCAGCAAAAAGTTCACTTGAGCTGCTGTCATGGTCCAGGCAGGAAACTCATACCAAGCAGCTGCCTGGTGGAGGAGCTAGTTTAGCCTGCGATTTCATTTTTTGTGCAGTATTAAAATATATATTTTACTTACAGTGCTCGACTTGTAGCTTCTGCATCCCTGATGAGCCACCAAAATAACAGAACAGCCCCATCGCTAAAAAAGATTTTGGATGACATAAAGTAGGGAATGGGGCTGCAGGTGCTCTATATACATATTATAGGATTAAGGGCTATCTAAAGGTAGTTATAGCATCTTTGCTGGCACTGCTACATTTATGGGGCTATTATATATATATTATACAATGGCAAGAAAGAATTGTGGACTCTTAATGGTCCGTCTGGGACTGGACCCAGGATGTTATCCCCGCATAACATCCCAGCTCTAGTCCCACCACAATCATGACAGCATTCAAAGTAAAAAAAAATCAGTCTGCTACTGTCCCTTGCTTCCCACTCCCAGCCAAAGAGAAACCCACATTTCCAATTAGCTTCACACAGTACTTTAAACCAGAGCTCTCACAAGTTTCCCTAAACAAAGTTCCCTTCTATTAGTTAAAAAAAATGAAAATAACAAAAACAAACGCAAATGAAAGCTGTCTTTGTGACTGGCTTCACAGCAGTCCCCGCTCCCTGCCTCGCAAACACCACCATCAGCTTCACTTCCTGCTTCCTTCGTTAGTGTTTTCTATAACCAGGGATTGTAACTGTGTTCCTAGTTTCACTTAAAAAAACAAATAAATAAACAGTAAAACAACACTTGATCAGAGTGAAAAGCAAGCTGAGCAATGGAGTGAGCTATGGTATTTTTCAACAGTCAGCATACAACTGTTGTAGTAACGCTCACTCACCTTTCAATTTGTCTTCTTTCTCTATTTCTTTTTTTTTTAATACACTGAACAATACCAGCAGAAAAACAGTAAACTAAAAAACTGAACCTAACATGACAGCACCAAGACAGAGTGGAGGGGGATTTAGTAGACAGCCACAAAATTAGCACACAGACAGACAGACAGACAGAATAACAGCTCCACCTACTGGACAAACACCATAAGGCACTACTTTTTAAGCCAATATCCTTTCACAATAAAAAAAACAACTACAAAAATACAGTTAAAACACTATTTTTCTAACTGTTTTCTTAATGTAAATGGAAATGAGCCATTGTATAACAGGAATAATACACTCCAGGGCGGGTGTTATGCTGGGATAACATCCCTTCTCAGGTGTTGGACACACTCAATCTGTGGCCTCGTACCCAACCATCCAAGGTGGGATGTTATCCTAGCATAATACCCACTCTGTCATGCATTATTCCTTTGTTAGATTTTGTCCATCTCAGAACCTCATCTCACCACCTCAGCCAGCCACTATTTGAATAAGATAGCATGGGCTGATAGTATTTTAGAACACTCTGTCACTCACTCTACACATGAGTTATGGGGACTAGGGTTTTACCATTTGTTTCGGCACTACTATGGGGTTGTTTGGGAGGTAGGAGGGTGGAATGGGGTGCTACTTGGGTGGAGGGTATGGGGTTGACTTTTTTCTATTTTACTGGTATGGCTGGGCAGGAGAAGTGTGGAATGGGATGTTACTTGAGTTGGAGGAAAGGGGATTAGTTTATTCTATTTTACTAATATGACTAAGCAGAAGGGGCTGGAAATGGGGTTCTGCATGGGTTGGGGAAAGGGGTTTTACCTTTTTCTAACTTTTTAAAATATATTTTAGTTTTCTTTTTGTTGACCATGACAAGTGAGCGAGGCAATTCTGCCTATTGTCAGCCTCATCCTGTGGGGGTGGGCAATACAGATGCAAATTGACACAGTGAATCAGGTTAAGCTGTTGTTGTTATTTTAGTGAATGGAGGGAAATTTGGGCAGGATACTGGAGAAACTCCCCTACTCTTTGGTAGGTGACACCAGACTGTCAGCCAGACAGTATGGTGGCTCCTGGAGTGGAGGTAGTAGCAGCAGCAGCTTCCATGGAGATCCAGCAGGTATCCAGTGTAGCAGATCCCAGGAAGGACACAGCACCAGCACCTGAAGATCCAAATATGGACTTAGCAATTACAGAATGGACCATTGAGGAACAAATCCTTACAAAAGAGATGGATGAGGAGCAGAAAAAATGAAACTGGTAAAATTAAAGTTATTCAATAACATCAGCCTGTAAAGACTCACCTCTATGTGTGAATCCTGCCCCAGAAGTTAATACTGCTTCTGTAGTCTACAGTCTACAGAAATCCAGGATACTGAATACAGTCTCACTGCTGGCATAGAGACTGTGTGTACTTGAGGCAAGAATTTGGCTGTCGATTGGAAATTAGGAGATTCCAAAGCAATAATGGCAACTCCAGTAATTTGCTTCCAGAAAAGAACTGGAGTGATGAAAAGGCACTCACCAGCACAGGCTGCAGAAAAATCCCAGGAAGCAACAGTAAGACATCAGACCCATGGCCTGCTCCAGAAACAGCCTCCCGCTGCAGACATGTAAGCAAGACAGCAGGCCCATTCCAAGACACTGTCAGAATATGGAGCACTGGCTCAATCTTTCTTTCACAGGAGGTAAGAAAATATGTATCACTATCAGTAGAACAATCTGTTGAAACACCTATAAGTTGTGATATAAATTTTGTGGGGGCAAGGTCAGCTTACTGCAGCCCAAGTACAGGTAGGGAAACAAACAAGCACTTCAGTAGACAGTACCAGGTGCATGGTGAACATTCCAGCTCCTGTCTGTAAGGATACTGAAAAGCTAGAAACTATACCTCCAAAGCCCCAATGGCCTGTTAACCCAGATGGACATCTTGGTGTATTTAAAATTGTTTCTCCCTCTGAAGAATTGGGGGGGGTCAGGTCTAAACTGTTGGGTCAGCACAAACTCTAATGAAGGTGGAAAGGGGTGAATCTTCCAAATCCTGCAGCCACCCAAGCTCATCCTAGGCTGAACTTATGGACATTAGTACCCCAGCTGGGGGTGGGAGTCAGCCCTCAATACAGCCCCAAACTCACAGCAATCATCATACACAGGCTTCCACATCTCATCTTCCAGGCAGTGAATAAAGCAACAGGGCACAAAATCCTTCACCTGTTCACAAGCCACAGGATCATTCAAAGGATAATAACACTGGACCTTCTAGAAGAGGAAACAGAAGCAGTGGGAGAGGAGCAGGAAGTGGCCCTTTTAGAAAGGCATATCTGTTTGCAAATATGGGAGAATGAGCCAAATGAAGAAATGAAGTCAGGATGAAGTATAGAGAGGGCATGGAGAATCCACCAGACAGGGTGTACATCACCAGCAAACTACTAAAAGAGTATTGAAGTTTTTAGCAACAGCTATTTATGCTCTGATCCATACGTTTGAGGACACTCAATTTCATATCAGTTCCAAACCCCTCCTTCTCCTAGAGCATTTGTGACACACGTTTCATCAGGTCAACCCCCATGGACTCCATTTATTGCAATCTTTGCAACCAAACCAGCATTTAAAGTAATCACTATACTCTTTAAAAAAGAGAGGGGTAAATACGGTATATCAGACCTTCTCTTCTCAGTAAAACACTGCTGTGATGTATTGGTCTGTCCTACACCAAAATTAGACACACAGAATATATGGACAAGAAGCTGGAAAATACAGGTCCACCTGTGAACCACTGAACAAGGCACACAACTGCCAAGTAGCATCTATATAGAGATAGAGGCTTTTGTTTCTGTGATAGGCAACTGAAGACCTGCCATAGATGTGGTTCCATTACACATCTAAGTAATGTGTGTGACACCATGGCATGCAGTTTAATTGTAGACCAGGGTCACTTCCAGTTTCTTTCATAAAAATCCAGTGAATGGTAGCCTCTGTGAGAACCCAGGGCACTTGTATAAATAATACCCCTGAGTGGCCTATAATAAAGGCACCTTCTATGATCAGGAAGACATGGTGCAACAAGCACAGCAGCAGAACAGATGCCTCAGTTTTACCCTTTCTATGAATTTTCCAGCACCCAAACCCAATTCTAGGGAACCTGCCCTAAAAAAATATTCAGACAAACCAAGACATAAGTCCCCCCGACCAAGATATCGCCAACCTGAAACAGGAAAATGATCAAGGTCAGCCCCCCCCCCAAACAACCACAAGTCTCTACAGAGGACTCTCCTTAGAATCAGGCTGCAAAAGGTACAGAAGATATGGAAGGCAGTCCATTATGCCTTCCTCCCCTCTTCATATGGAAGACTTCACATTTATCAGAGGAAAGAGAAGTGAGTATTTTCACCCTAAAAATAAGATGGGTAGGAAAGAAAACATTTTTTCTGAGTATCGGTTTGAAACTCTACAAACCACTGCAACTGACACAGAGGGAG
The DNA here is from genome assembly GCA_016271365.2 of Neoceratodus forsteri. Lineage (NCBI taxonomy): Eukaryota > Metazoa > Chordata > Ceratodontiformes > Ceratodontidae > Neoceratodus > Neoceratodus forsteri. Next base: position 485,988,580 of record CM028132.1, on the reverse strand, counting down.
ATGACAAGGACTCTGAAGCCTCCTCAGTTTATTCATCCCAAAATAACTTAATGGACACTGGTGGGTCCATTCCTGAGATCTCATTTACCTGGAGTTGAAATAAGAAAGAAAAGGAGACTAATGTCTTATAAATAAGAAATGGTGTTATCCACATTTCTTCTATTATTACTCTTTATGACCAACCTAGTGAGTGAAAGTCTATTGCTTACCACCCTGAATGTAAATAGCAATAAATAATCTTAAAAGGAGACTGATACTTTCACTTCCCTAGCTCTGGAGCTCAAATTATTACTATGAGGTACTAGACTAAGGTTCACAGATGATATCCATCTGGCTAAAAAAGCCTGACCTTGGGTCCCTTCTTTATGGTTTATAGGGGATGATCTCTACTCAGGAGTGGGAATGTTGTTTACATCTCCAAATTTCAACATCTTAAAAATGTATGGATGTTGATCCTGGGAGAGCCTTGCTTGTTGATCATGAGTGGTTCCTTGTTTGTTGATCTTGAGTGGTGAAATAATTCTGTTAGACTTGGTGTACTTTATTTTCCCCAAAACTAAAGCTACGAGAGGAGAATTATTTCAGTTGATAGAGCCTTTAATGTAGACTACCAAAACAGTGATTGTAGGGGGGATTGTAATTGTTCTTGGTATGCAGAGGATAAGATGGAAAACAAAAAAAATCCTTTAATGATACTAACTTTATGAAACAGATGATATCAGCAGACAAGCTTAGAAGTGCCTACAGGGTCATACATACAACTGGGGGACATATGTATTTTTGAGGCTCAATATCCACCAGGACTATCTGTTTATATCAGATTCAGTAGACATTCAGGAGGCTGAAACAAAAATTTCTGACTTTCTGGACCACAGAGAAGTTAAAATAAGGATAGGAGGACTATCCCACTGTAGATTTGTTCCTGGTTTTTGGCATTTAAATTTGACACTTTTAGACAATGGGGAAGTGGTTGAGGCTTGCGTTGAACTCTTAAAGGCTTGCATTTCAGTTGTCTTTTGTTTTGATAACACAGTGTCCTGGTGGGAAAACACTAAGAAGGAGTTTCTGAATTTTTTCCAGTCTCAGGGGAAATCAAAGGCCAAACAGTCATATTTTTTTACATTTAACCCTAAAGAGACAGCTACATAAATTAATAGACAAAGAACCTCTGTGAGCAAACACTGAGGCAAGGGTTACCCCAAAGGGCATTTGGCTGGGAAGCCAAGTTTCAAGAAAATACAAAATCACACATGCCCACACAATGCAAAGCATCATGGGCCACATATGCAAATCACCACAGAATGGTATGCTGGTTCAACTTTAAGCAGAATTGCATGGTGCGAAGGCCTCTCACACTAACATTCTGTGGTGATTTGCATATGCAACTTATGATGCTTTGCATTAATATCAGGCTATGTTTATATTACATAAATTAATTACTCTTCAAACTACAACAAGCAATTCCTGTGCCACTCAAGGTAATCAAATTAAAGTGACATTGTTGGCCTTTTGGAACTAATTTGAAAGGGTGAAAATAAAGGTGTCAGGAGCAAGATTCATCAATGTACAGTACATAAATAGCAACATATTTGCACAGAAGTGCTAGATATTTATCATTTTTGTAAAAATTACATTTTGGTCATCCCAATAGAAATGTTTGCTCTGCGCTTCCATGAGCTAGAATGGCACAGAGCCAAGGAGAAACTTGTTCATGAATGAGACACCTATTTTGGCTACTATATGCAAAAAAAAGTTCTTATCTGTTACCGATGACAATACAGAGTAGTACAAAGACAGTCCCATTCCAAATGAGTGCTGTAACCTGGTTTATTTTCTATGCAACTATTGAAGCTGGTAATGCACATGCCCAGAGACATGGCTTCAACTGTTGCATACAAAATAAAACAAGTTGTAGTGCTTGTTTTTGAATGGGACTATCTTTGTACTACTCTGTATCATCACTGGTAACAGATAAGACCTTTTTCACATATAGGACCAAAAGTAAGGAACTCGTTCAAGAATGAGTTTTCCCTCAGCTCCACACTGTTTTTGCTTGTGGATGTGTGAAGCCAACATTTTGGTCAGGATGACCAAAATACAATTTTTAAATATCTAGCACTTCAGAGCAAATATGTTGCTGTTTATGTTTTTTACTTTGATAAAGCTTGCTCCAGATACCTTCATTTTCACCCTTTCAGATTAGTCCCAAAGGCTTACAGTGTCCCTTTAAATCAGAATTAAGAGTAGCCTTATATGACAGAGCAACATCTCTACAAGCAGAATTACAATTTGACATACAAGGCAGCAAGCAAAATTTAGATATTTTTAAAGGTTGTCAGGACAGAAAAAACACAAAGTGACACTCTCTTAAGGACACTGATGGTGCTATATATGAGGATCAACATTCTATAAATGAGGTCGTAGGAACATCTTTGAAGAACTCTTTTGGTTCAAGTACCCCAGTGTCAGCAGATTTAGAGCAATGTTTTACAATGTACTAAGACTGATTTCTTGGATGATACTGACAAAGCAGAAACTGTTTCTTCAATAAAGGTGGAGGAGGTCTTGCAGGTCATAAAACTATGAAGTCTAACACTTCCCCTGATCCAGATGGAATCAGTGCAGAAGTTTATAAAACTTTTATTTCTTCACTGTGCCCCATACTAGTGATAATATTTTCAGGTATATTAGACAAATTGAGATCCTTGGAGGATATCTCCCTCTCTCTCACACACACACAGTGTTTCTATACAAAAAGGTGAACGGGCTCCCCATAAGCATTATGAATATGGATCAGTGGACCCTGAATAAAATACTTTGTGCAAGACTTACTAAAGTTGCACAAAAGGTAATCTCTCCGGAACAAGCCTGTTCAATACCTGTGAGAGCTATGTGTGAAAACTTAATAATTACTAGGGAGATTGTGGCAAGAGGCAACATGGGAACAGTACAAAGCTTTCTCCTGAGTCTTGACCAGGAAAAAGCGTTTGACCAGATCTCACACCATTTTCTGTTACAAGCTCTAAAATTTCACAGAATACCAGACTAGTTCATTTCATGGATCATAGTACTATACCAGGCTGTATCATTCCAACTGCTGGTCAATGGGGTTTCTAGGGGATAAAATAAAGACTGCATGTGGGGTTAGACAATAGTTCCTCCTTACTCCTCTGTTATATATCTTTGGACTGGATATATTTTTCATAAAATTGTAATGTCTCCACAAATAAAAGTGATACAAATCTCCAACTGTACTCCATGAGTAAAAGCAAGGGATTACATGGATGACAAGTGTTTGTTTCTGGCAGATCTGAAATCTGGAGATCTAGGAGTACAAGTATTAAAAGAATACACCAAAGTGCCTGTGGCAAAAATAAATGTGGCAAAGACCAGAGCATTGGGTCTAGAGGCAAGTAACAACTTAGGGTTCACTACTGTAGGCGCTATACTGGTGTCTCCTTCTGATATTAAGATTTTGGGTATTACATCTGGGTCAGATGATATGGTACATAAAAACTGGGAGGTTAAATTTCAGAAAGGTGAAAGGAAGGTGGCAGGTTAGAAAAATGTGCAGTCATCAAAAAGAAAGAGAAAATATCTCATAAATTCTTCCCTCTTGCCCATATTCTTATTGAGTTATGCCCCCCCAAGATGGAAGTGAGATGCTATAGTATGTTCTTTTGGTCGTGGGCAGAGCCTACTGCTGTTTTGGCATGTCTTGCCTTAAAATGGCTGATCGTGGCACCTTCCATTGGACTTTTGAAAGCATCCTTCAGAAAGTCCAACAGAGCTTGAAACACTCCACCACAATCAGCCACTACAGAGAATTAGACTCACTATTTCAGCTGTTACTTCCACATTCCAGAGCAAGAACTGCACATGCGTGACTCGCACACATGCGCAGTTCTGCTGGTGCCACCATCTTGTGAATGGCACAATGCCATTCACTGCAACTACTCATGCGAAAGTGCCACACATGCACAGTTGTGTCACCTTCACCATCTTTTGGATGTTACTTCTCCTGCACCCTCCCACTGCTCCTGCTTCCCCGCTTCCTCCCAGCAGCAGCAAATAAAACCCTCCTGCTCCCTCCCACTGCTGCTGTCCTCCCTGCTCCCTTGGTTTCCTGTGCCAACGCCAACATTGGGGTTCCCTATCCCCATGTTAGCATCATGTACCCCCCAACTCATGTGGCACACTGGGTTCCCACTCTAGTGTGTCCAAATTTATGTTTTTATGTTCCCTCGCTGACATCAGGGTGCCCAATCCCTGAGTTGCCATCATGTACCCCCCAACTCATGTGGCCCACTGGGAGCCCACCCCAGTGCACCCAAATTTATGTTGTTTTTCCTTTTTTCCCCTGCACCAACATCAGGGTGCCCAATTCCCATGTTGGCATCATGTACCTCCTCACTCATGTGGCACACAGGAAGCCCACCCCAGTGTGCCCAAATTTATGCTATTTTTTTCTTTTTGTTCCCCTTGTAAATAAAGAAAACCATCCCTGACATCTTTTGGGTTTTTTTACCTATAAAAAAGGAAATGGTCCACCCAGTCCCCCTTCCCCTATCCCCATCCTCCCACAAAGCACCCACCTCCCCTTACCCCATTATTCCATACTTACCTCTGAAGGTTGGCACTGTCATCCTCTCTGGACTGGGACAGGTCTGCACTCTTCAAAGCCGAACCGCAAATTGAAGAACCAAAGGTAAGCATGGTATAATGGCTGTCAATGGGGTTTTCAACTTACTTTGATATATCAGCCATTTTTAGGAATTTTGGCCCAAAATTTTCAAGATGGGGTTCTTGGGACCCCACCTCGGAACACTGTCACTGTCATTTTGTTACTCAGTCCTGAAAGGTGATTTTGTGGTCGCTGCATGGAGTCACCTTTTAGGACCAATTAATGAAATGACAGTGCCGCTGTTCATGAGGTGGGGTCCAAAAAAGCTCATGTTGCAAATTTGGTGAAAAAAATTCCAAAAAATGACTGTGTTACAAGTGTGCATTGCACAGTTTCTAGGCATGCTCCTAACTTCACCAATTTTTTATGTTTTCACTCCAGATTTTCAACATTGCCATGTTTGCACACCTCCTTATTAACAGTATAGCTGCCATTTTTTACATCCTGCCCAAAACATGTTTTCACACCTGTGGCACAAAATGGCATGGTCACTCTGCAAAATCCCCTTTTGGGACAAGTGAACAAAATGACAGTGGCACCCTTTATGAGGTGGGGTCCCAAAAAAGCCATGTTGAAAATTTGGTGAAACAACTCCAAAAAATGGCTGAGTTACACCTGGACGTTCAAAATGTTCTACTCACACGTAACTTTGGTCATTTGACAGCTCTCCAAAGTCGTATCGGCTCTGGCTTCAGCTTATTATTATTTGTTGTGGGGGAGCAGACTAAATCCAATTAGAAGGAATTATACTTATTTGCCACTTAAACAGGGCAGTTTAGCAATGATAACCCCATAGTTTTTATATTTGCCTTTTTTTTCAGAATATTTCTTGTTTGTTTACTAATACAAAGTTGCAAGGTCACACATTAATACAGGAATGGATTAAGACATTTTATGTTAAGTGAGACAGAGGTAAACTGACAATTCCTTCACACAGAAGAGCAAGGCATATTCCCTCTTACATTTTAGCAGTCTTTAGGAAAATAAAATTATGGAACTTGAACCCAGATCAATTTTGCTCCTGCTCTAGGAAGCAGCTGTATTTTGAGATTATTCAAATAAATTTTGACCACCCGATGACATATACACCCAATACAAGGACCTCATAGGAAATAGAGCAAAACTCTGGAATTTTATCAACAATATAAAGGTCTGCCAAAATGTTTTATGTAAGGCCATTTTAAAAATAAGTGAGACTCAGCCAAATATTGTCCCATGTGTGGACAGAGATTCTGGGTTCAGAAAGCTGGTGCAGGGTATCATTGCAAGCATGGTGGAGCCCACCCAGAAATTCTAATGGCTCTGTAAATTGTTTAAAAGCACAGTGAGGGAGATTTTAGCAGTGGTTACATTCCTCACATGGCAAAATAGATGTAGAATGGTGCTGCAGCAGCAACAACACCACCCACAGGAAGATTTAGTCAACAACATACAGAAGAATATATAGAGAGTGTATGTGAAAGACAGTAACAAATTTAGTGAAGGAAAGTTGAAGGAACTCTGGAAGCATTTTGAGAATGTAAGAGGGTAATTGCACTGCATTCTTATATTTTTTCTTTCTTTTTTTTAAGTTTTTTTTTTTAGAAATAGTATTTTATTCATTTTCAGTTTAATACATTCACAGTTACATGACACATACAGAAATAAATAAACAGGACATACATAATTTACAGTGATACCATGACAATGTTCTGATCTGTTTTCCACCACAACACTAACATAAATCAATCTATCCTCAAATCTTTTTGATCGGTTATGGTGAACTAACAGAGTACCAGCTTCCATATATTGAATTCACACTAGACATAAATACATGACAATAAATCAGCCAAATAAAATAATAAATACGTCAACATTAGGGTGCAGTGGTGTATTCATATGGAAACAATCTATTAGTTTGATATTGAATGGGAGTGATCACTAACTATTCACTTAGTTTCAATGGTAAAATATAGCTGTTTTATAGTTTTACAGCTCTATATATCTGCATGCCTACATGTATATACCTATATACATACATATACAGGTGCAGCAGTTAATCTATCACTAGCAGGTCAAACAGAAGAGGGAATGGAGGGGAGGATAATGGCCCCTTTTCCAAGAAATCTATTGAACTACCAGTATCTCTATTATACTCTTGTTTTCTTTGCTTGCTTGATAATGGAAAAAAGGTGACCATTGTCCCTTAAACCTTTCAAAACTTAGTCTGAGTTTTAGCAGCCATTTTCTCCATTTCCAATATTTGCAGGCAAATCCCATACCAAGAGTCTATTTTAGGGGACTTATCTGTAAGCCAATTTTTCAGCATTGTTTTAAGGGCTGCTGCAATCATAATATAATATAAGCATAATTTGCTTTTGGTTATTTTAAGGAGGGGGGGTGGTAGGCCAAATAGTAGATATTGTGGTTGCTGAGGGACTAGGGTTTCTAGTAATTGACTCAGTATCTCACGTATCTCTCTTCAAAAGGGTGTTACTGCAGAGCAGACCCCAAAAATATGGGCATGCATTCCCCTTTGTAATTTACACCTCCAACATGTGTCTGGGATACCAATATTAAAGTGTTTAGTTATGACCGGGATCCAAAAATATCTGCATACCACTTTCCATCTAAACTCTCACCACGTATTTGTTGCTATTGTTAAATGAATGCCCTCCCATACCTTTCTCCATTGTTCAGACTCAAGCATTATATTCAAGGCCACTGATTTACGGTGATTAAAACAATTAAATTCCATTTTCAAGACTTAAGATTCCGGAATTTCACCGGTGATTGTTACTCTAATTTCTGGATTTTACCGGGATTCTGTTATCATTCTTTTAATATGTGCATAAATAATCAGAATTAAAGAAGGCTTAATATACAGAGCATTAAATAAAGCAAACTGAAAATAGTACAGGAAGGAATTAAAAGGAAAAAATACTTTTTTATAGATTTACTGATCTGATAGAAAATGCCAGATTCCATGAAATCTTCATTTTTACCGGTTTTCAGGCAGCCCTAATTCTGGAATTTTACCGGATTTTCTGGTAAAAACCAAAAAACAGTGGCCTTGATTATATTTAATTACCTATTCCAATTCTCTTTAATTTGAGCTACTTGATCAATCCTTGAGTCCACTTTTCTCATGAAATTAGTCAGTTTAGATATGGTCCCTCTAGAAACCAGGTTTGATGCCAGTCTCAGCATTAAATCCTGCAGGGGAATTGCCTTGTCAGTAAACTGATGTTGTTTATTACTTTCTAACAGATAATGTCTAAATTGAAAATATCTGAATAAATCATGTGGTAATAGTATAAATTCACTCTTTAGTTGTTGAAAGGATTTTATTTCTCCATTTTGATACATTTGTTCTATCCTCCAGAGATCCTTCCTTTCCCAAACCCCAAACCCCATATCCATTTGAGCTACGAGAAAGTCTACACAAGCTTTTATTGGTGTTTGTAACCCTTTAATAAAGTATTTGCAGTTTTCTGCAAACAATTTTCCATGTTTTTATGAGGATTAAGGTCCATAGATTACCAGTATATATATTACTAATGCCCTTTGAGTCTAACCATATTAAATCTCCTATATGTTGGAGGCTACATGACAGTTTCTCAATGTCTGTCTGCATAGGTTATGTGTCTTCTCTCAGAAAGGGTATTACAGCCTGTATCTGTGCTGCCCAATAATATTTGGGAAAATCAGGCAAACCCAGACCACCTTGTGTTTTAGGGAGTAATAAAACTTTCCATTTTATTTGGAGGAGCGGGGTCTTCCCTTCCCAAGAAATCTTGCTAACATTTTCTTTAGGGACATCCAGAACAATTTTGGTAGTCTTGGAGGTAAAGATGAAAATAAAAATAGAAAATGAGGTAATATATTCATGTGGATACATTCAATCCTACCTGACAGAGACAGTGGCAGTTCTTTCCACCTGTTACAATCAGTTTGTACAACCTTTAATATTTTCCCACAGTTAAACTCATATAGTTTTGTGATATTCCTAGTTATCTGTATGCCCAGATATCTTTTCCCAGAACTCACCCGTTTAAAGTTCCCAATCGGAGGAAGAGAGGTGTAGCTCCTGGTCCTATCAGAAATAACTCTGTTTTCTCTTCATTTATTTTAAAGCCCGCAATCTCTCCAAACATACTTATCATCTCCCTTAATATGGGAACTTTGTTAATTGGATCTGCTACATATAATAACGTATCATCCACATATAAGGATATTTTTTATCTCCTCCCCTCCAGCTTGCACCCCCCCCCACACCTCTCTAGATTCTCATATTATCTCTGCCAATGGTTCCATACTCAGGGCAAAGAGGAGTGGGGACAAGGGATATCCCCTGTCTAGTACCTTGTTGTATTTTAAAGGGTGTTGATATAGTTTCATTAACTTTAACTTGTGCCCATGGGGTATTATAAATATTTAATAACTATTTTTGCATATTTTCCCCAAAGCCAAATTTCTGTATGACTTTCTCTAAATAGTTCCAGTCCAGATGATCAGATGCCTTTTCTGCATCTAAAGCTACATCTGCATTTAATGTTTTTTTGGGGGGGATTTCTAGGCGGCCGTCAATGTGTTCAAAAGAAGTCTGATATTATCTCTGATTTGCCGCCCAGGAATAAATCCTGTTTGATCTTTGTATACTAAAGATGCTATAATTTGTTGCATTCTTAGACTAATTATTTTTGTAAAAATCTTGGTGTCCTGATTTAATAATGATATCGGACAGAAACTGGAACATATTGTAGGATCTTTCTCTGGCTTAGCTATAACAGAGATTAGAGCCCCACTGCAAGAGTCTGGCATGGCATTAAGTTTGTGTGCTGTATTACAAACTTTTGTAATTATTGGGGTTAGTTCTTTAATAAATCCTCTGTAAAATTCAATGCCATATCCATCAGGACCTGGTGCTTTCCCTGCTTTAAAGGACCTGATTGCCCTTGTGACCTCTATCTCTGAGAAGGGGCATCTAACATTTCTTTTTGTGTTTGGCATAGTCTGGGTAACTCCAATTTCTGTAAAAAACATTGTATTTTCTGTTCATGTTCTAATCCTCTTTCCTCTTTATGTAAGTGTGTATGGAACTTCGCAAATTCATTTGCAATCTGTTGGGGTTGGTGGGTCTTAATTCCCAGGTAGTCTACCCTCTGAATCCCAGGTATATATATATATATATATATGCTGCCTGTTTCTTAAGCATCAGTGCTAATAGCCTCCCTGCACAGTCTCCATTAACATAATATGTTTGTTTAATATAGCTAAGTGAATTTTCAGTTTTCTTGAGGATAAGCTCATCATATTGTTGTTTAAGCTTGTTGAGTTCTATGAAAAGTTTCCAATCCCTGTTCTCTTTGTGTTGTGTCTCTACTGTTTGAATCTGTGTTAGAAGGTCCCTCATTTTCTTTTGGCGCACTTTATGTTTAAGAGCTGTATAATAAATTGTGTTTCCTCAGGACTGCTTTCATTCCATCCCATATGTATTTTAATTGTGAATCTTTTTCTGTATTTTCATTTAAATAGTTTTTAATTGTTTCTTTAATTTGGTTTACACATAATTCATCATTTAATAATCCTGGGTTAAAGCGCCAAGAGCATTTCCTCTGTCCCACCTCCCATTTTAGTATTACCGTAATCATTGCATAGTCTGAAAAAAGCACAGGGTGGATAGTTACATCCTGAAATTGATGAACCAAGTTTTTATGGGTATAAAATCAGTCTAGTCTGGAATATGTATTCGTAGAGGCTGAGTAGTATGTGTTATTTTTCTTGTGGGGGTATAATATTCACCAGGGATCAACCAATCTGGCTTTCAAACATAAATTCTTTAGTAACTTAGACCATGGTTTCTGTTGTTTAGAGCCATTTGAGGATCTATCCAGCATATTATTTTCAACACAATTCCAATCTCCCATACATATTAGATGACATTCTGGCAGTTTTGATATCAATTTAAAAATATACCAAATTCTCCTATAGGTGGTGTTGGTGCATAAATTGCTAAGATATGTATTAGAATCCCATTATATATCCCATAAATCAGAACTACTCTGCCAGTACCTGCAGTGATAACTTTGTTAACTTGTAATGGCATGCCTCTCTTTATTTAAAACTGCTACCCCAGTCTTCTTTTCTGTAGGGTGAGAGTCAGCATAAATTATACCCACCCAGGTCTATTTTAGTTTCAAATGTTCACTAGCCGATAATCTGGTTTCTTGCAGACAGGCAATATCACATTTTAATCTGCCAATTTCTTGCAAAATTCTTGTCCTCTTAACTACATTGTTAATTCCCTTAACATTAACAGAGCCAGTCCTTATAGATGTCATAATACAGTTTCATGGGTATATATCTCAATCTGCTTTCATCTGTTTTTTTCTCTCCTCCCAGTTCTCCTGTAGTGTATACACCAGTAGACAGACAGACAAAAATAAAAAAATTAAAACATTATAACCTTATACATGAAGAACAATCCTTCAGAAAACACAATTAACTAACAAACAAACTGCAGTCCTACCCAAACTTGGGGGCTGCAGTATTTGGAACAAGAAATTTAAAGTCTGTAGAACAGTAGTGGTGCCAGACTGCACACAATCTGATAGCTGGCGCATCAAACAGGCATCATTGAATGCCTCAGTAGGGCTGATCTAGCCCTGTTGGGATATAGCAACTGTTTGGTGATGTGGGTTGGGCAGACTGGTCTTCACCAGTCTGTCCGAATCTTTCCCAAAATTTACAGGTGTGACTTCCAAAAATTAGGCCACCCTGTGGTAGTGATGGGTATGGGTGTCCCGGGCAACTCTCATTATAATAAGCCATCTTTAATTCATTGCATATCTGATCTCACTTCATTATACCAGTAGGATCACAGGGGATTCCCAATCACCCTGTGTGTCCTTGTCAACCAATAAAAACAGGAAAAACACACATATATATAGCAATGGGATGAATCTAGAACTCAAAATAACATTTGTCATCCCTTTCTGGAATTGTAACTCCCAATTGCAACCTCTGGCTCTTATCCACATTTTAAACACATTTAGTATCCAAATATAGAGCAGAAGTAAATAATCATACTGGTTCTAATTCAGTTGTCAAGTCCTCCAAAACTCGATGCTTTAATCTGAAGTTGGGCTATGACAGCTCATTCTTATGTAAAATATAAGTGTTCATATTCGAAATTAGGAGGACTTTCAAACAAATCAATGTCCAAAGCAAAAGAAACAAGTAACAAAACTGTTCCACATGGGGCGTGTAGGAATTTGCACTACATCAGTACAGTACAGTCCAATTTATGAGCCCCTATGATAAATTCCTTCTCTTTTATATCTGATTATGGAGCAGCTGTATTTACAAGGCTGAGATTAAGTGGCAACAGCTCAGTTCAAAAGTAAAAGAAAAAAGCAGTCCTCCCGAATGAAAACTGTGGTTCAATTGCACCATAGACCCATAGTGCTACTTACACAGTTTGTCATTTGTAAATCATTCTACAAGTCTCATTATTTCTTAACTGTGTCTGGATAGGCTGTGTAACATAGTAACTTAATAATAACAAGAAAATAATTTTTGAATATTACCAACATTTGGAAATAGGCGTTACCATTTGAAGCATCCGAGGTGCTTATTCTGGTGAGCACCAGCTAAGTCCAATCTTACAGGAAGACCCTCCAGGAAACTGCTTCCCTAATTAAGGTTCCTCTCTTCAGGCTGGATTTCCTCCCATGAGGTTTTGCAGTTCTACCATGAAGACCCCTCAATCTGGTTTTCTGGATCCAATCCATCTCGCCACGTCAGAGTATAGAAGCAACAGAGCATTTTCCCTCCTTCTATGTGTTTGTTTGACACCTGGGGCTACTTCCTACAACAGATCCTTGATCTCTTTCTCTGCCTTCTCCTCCTTCATGTCAAGTAGATTAATTTTATGTTCTTCCAGATAACGGAACGCAGCAGCTAAGGAATCAAAGAGTCTCAAATCCACAATTTTGCTGGCTATCTTAACTGTGCCTTAATATTTTTGTCTCTGAGCTGTTTAAAAACAAATAATACTGTTTTCCTTTTTGCCAGCATCATTGGGGGGAAGTCCTGGTCGACATGAACTTTGTTTCCATCTAAATTTAAGTCCTTCTTTCCCCAAGCCAGTCTCAATTTTTTTCTTTTGTAGGGTATTTGAGAAACTTTATTATAATGGATCAAGGTGGGGCTCCTGATTTTGGTTTGGGTGTAGTCGATCAGTGGGCACGCTCAAATTCCACTGTCAGGCTCTTATCTAAATTTAGCTCTGTTCTGAGCCAGCATTCCATAAAACTCTCCATGCTATCCTGCTCCACCCCTTCTAGTACTCCAAAAACTCTGATATTGTTCCATCTTGCCCATGCCTCAGCGTCTTCTGCTGTTATTGTCAAATCTATCTCTCTTTTATGAAGATATAAAAGTGATCAGCTAAAAACCATGTGTTCATTTTGCAAGGTATCGATGTGGGTTTCCATCACTGCAGTACGATTTTCAAACTTTTTAAGATCGTTTTGTTTGCTCGTTACTTTAGAATCAGTTCTTTGCAGCATCTGAATTCTTTTGTGACTGTCTGCTCTCAACATAACTGGTGCTGAGTCTGAGCCGGAGTCATCGTCATCCTCCCAGAATCCAGTTAACATGGAGGATCGGGAGAGTGCATGGCTTAGGCCTCTGTCTGAAATTGAGCCACTTTCTGTTAATTTACCCTACGATTTAGCTTTTTTAGTACACCCCATACTGCTTATTGATCCCAAGATAAATTTCAGTATGGTTTTCCTTCTCTTCTTGCTCGGATGGCTACAGATTAATTATTAAATGTTGCCTGGGCACCACCTAAGTGACCATTCGTGCTGATAACGTCACCGGCTTTTTTTTTTTTTTTTTACTTTCATTTTATTTTATTTTGTCTCTGTTTTGACATGGGGTATTAGAAAATTTCTGATTTCTTGTATTATGTTCTTGTTTTTGCTTTTGTATAAATGAATGCTTTATTTTCAGATATTTGTACTATGTTTGTTTTCAATAAAAAATGCCCCTACTCTTCCTGCAGGGAATGCTGTCCATTTCCAGCTGGAGGATGGAGGACTGAGAAAAGGAGGGTGACATGGCATCCCAAGTGGAGGGTTCTGCTTCCTTCCCCACCAGGAGTAATTTGGAGATTAATTTGGAGGTTTTTTCTGACATTTCCAATACTGATATGGCTATCTCAGTTTCTCACCCAGACAGCTTATCTGATACAGGTAGTGCTGGAGAACAATATTTTTTATGCTAAAGCACCGATGGATACTTATTCTGACAACATTGATGCTGACAAAACTGATAATGCTGTTAATGATGCTGGACATACATTGAAAGGAGTACTGCAGTCTACCACTCCATTTGATATGCAGCAACCAATACACTGGATGCATTCCTGTGGGCCAAACAGGCAAAGTGGTTTCTCTTTCTGTCCTTTGCTAGGTAGTGAAGGTCATTGTAAAGTCTCCAAGAACCCCTGAGGTTTCATGGGAGGATAGCTGGCTGGCACCAGAGCTGGTGAGGATGAGGCAGCTCTGCTCCAGCTTTATTGCTGAAGAAGAGGAAAACTACCATATAAAAAAGCTAAAACTGCAGCTCAGGACTGGTTTACCAGGCATGTCAGCAACTGCATATGAAACTGTGCCTGAATCTGAATTGGTTGGTTTGGGAGAGCAGAATAATGTTAATACCAATATCCCTGAAAAAAATCCGCTTGGAAAACAGGCATCTGAGATTATATCCAGGACTTAGAATCCATTTTCAATACCGAGTACATCAGCTACTGCAACCCCCACTTTCAGTTGTGGGCAGCGGCCAGGAGACAGCTGTCAGTTTAAGTTGCTGTGGCAGAGCAGTTGCTTTGATGTTCAGCTGAGGGGAAATTGGCAGAAATGTAAGTGCCATTTTGATAAGGGTCACAGCAGAGGGATGGAACCACAGATATCCCCATTAAGTGCAGCTGAGGTACTTACAAAGGCAGGATGAATCAAAAGTCCAGATGGGCAAATGTAGGTGTCAGACCCAGCTACCTCCCCTTTTTCCTTTGACCTTCCATCCAAGTTTGGACTTTCTAACACCTCTGTTATGGCTACTCAAATCACAGAAACCAAGAATTCTGGAACACCGTTAAACAATTCTGATACCTCAGTTTCAGAACAGTGTGGTGATAATCAGGTGAAAGCACAGGCACTAAATGGTATTACTAAAAGGTCAGCTCCCTCCACTTGCCTTTGGAGATTCCTGATATGTTTTCTTTTACGCAGAACCCTGTATTATTTAAAAACCCACAGAATGCCTCTCTCTTTGCTCTCAGGAGATTTCATCCCTCCCCCTGTATCTTCGACTGCAGGTGTTTTACAGGAAAGGCAGAATGTGCTAAAAGGTCACTGCCTCTCTACCTCACAATATTTCCTCACAATAAATCCGTGTGATTCCTGACCAGTCATTTGTGAAGAATAACACTGTGCTTATAGTGAATATAGCCCAAGCTCTTCAGGATACTCACCATACTGAAAACGTGCAGGTTACCCATAATAGTGGTCCACAAAATACAAATCTTAATGGCAATTCCCAGGAGAAGGATACTGGTAGTGGGAGTCCAGCTCTAACACAAATCCAAGCCCAAATATATATGGGAATGATCACCTGAGGTCAGGTCAAGAGGAAAACCCACTCTCAGTCCATGGTAATGGAGCAGGAGATGATACGGAGGACATATCCAGGTTTTGTTCACTTCAGCAATGATAGTATGCTGATTTTGTTTCAAACCACAGCAGAAACAGCTAAAAGGAGAAATACAGTCCAGATAAGGTACCATGGAGGTTTGGAAGAAGCCTCAGATAAAGTCTAGACAGCCCATAGTCTTTTGAAGAATGGTATGTGCTTCTTCAGTACTGAACTTTATGCCTACTACAGTCACAGAGGGAATCCCATTTGATGACAAGAGAGAACACAGAACAAGTGTGATTCCAATAATAAGTTCAGTAGTATTAATTCTCCAAAGACAAGTAGGGCAATAACTTGTTTGCACCTTACCAGGGTAAAAGCAATCTAGAGCACACCTTGCAAGATGGAAAAAAACAGACAATGTGGCTAATTGGCTACCAAAAACTCCTACAGGAAGTTTCAAATGTGCATTGTACCTATTGTAGTAATACTCAGAATGTGAGTTCTTTCTCTTATCTATGAACTGGAAAAAGATACACAATGACTAGGTTTATAAATTGTAGTACTGAGGAAGTGGTGTATATTCTTACTTGTCTTTGTGGAATTTATTACTTCAGGCAGACTAAACGAGCATTGAAGCAATGGGTTGCTGAGCATAAAACAGCCATTCATACTAATAATGAAAGCTATGCCATTGCAAGACACTTTAAAGAAGTTAGACGTTCCTCTACAGCAGTTCTTCAATTTTTTGGAATTGAAAAGTGGAAATGGGTCAGAGATGTGGTAATTTAAAAGATAAACTGCTTAAAAGAGAAGCTTTTTGGATTATCACTTTACACACTGTTAAACCTTGAGGACTTAATGATTCTGTTTTGCTTCATAATTTATAAGTAAATATGTTATAGCCTTCATATGTTGAATTATTTGTTGTACTGCTGCATTCAGTTTTAGAACTCCTTCATTATCCAGTGCCTTAATGTATGAATTGCAGTTCTCAGGACCCTGCATTTGTAAATATGTATTTATATTTATGTTTATTTAAGGACTGTTTGCCTATTTAAGGACCTTTAGATAATTGTTCTATTTTCGGGTATCTAATTATGTACTTAGCATGTTCTATTATTTTTCTACACATTATTTTTGCACTTTTCTGGTATATGCTGAAACTAGTATTATGCACTGTCACTTGAATCAGTTTTTAAACAGAACTAGTGACTTAAATCACATGTTCTAACGAAGGTGTTGTTTGTGACATTGAAACGTTAACTGCATTGTGAGATGTCTGGCGTTGGTTCTGTTAAGTTCGCAAAATGGTCAATGCTTTTCTATGGTATTATTGGAACTGCTACAGATTAATCTGTAATGGAACACAAAGGTGATGAATGAACCTCAGCCTTATTTTCCATGCTACTGTATATGGATTAAAGAGGAAGTTTTTTTGTTTGCAAGATACTGTGGAGTGCTAATCCCCTTTTTTGCCTTGTCGAGTGTTTTCTGGACCTCATTTGATGTCCATTTCAAGACCACAGTAGGTCTTAAATGTTTCTGGAACAGATACCATAACTCAAGAATTCTTCCTTGGGTCTCCCCTCTACCCAATCCCACTCATGAAGCCAACTTTCAAAATGGTCATGGTCTTGTTTAAAAATAAAGTGAGAGTGATAGATACCCTTTATTGGCTTAAACATCAGTGCAGTCTTGGGCAGTCCAGAGCCCATAATTGACTCAGAAAACTTCTAGATGGGAGGGTAGCACATACAGGTGCAGCTGACTCAGGCTTCTGTTGGAGTACAGCATTTGCCAAATTGCTTTTATTTGGGTCATGAGCATGGTGTGGTATTCTAACAAGGGCCTGCTATAAGTGTGGTTCCAGTACACACCTTAGCAGTGTCTGAAATGCAGTTAAAGGTAGCTTCTGTGCTCAGTTTGTTCATCATAGCCTCCAGAGCCATAGCAAGATGAAAAGCAATCTCTGTGATGACCAAGATCACTCTTTCAGACTTGTCAAATGGGCAGTCCACAATAAAAGTGACCCTCTAGACTAAGTTGAGCAGGACTTTTATATCAATATAGCTCAACGTGCTGCCCCTAAGAATCCTTCAGTGTCTCAATACTTGAATAGGAATTCTAAACCATCACCACAGTTCTCAACCTAGAACCCACACCCAAGCCCATCTATCTTTATGGCTGCACAAGAAAACAGTGGCAAAATGCCCATACATCTCACCACAAGGATGGTACTGTGCCACTTTACCTACAACAGGCTCAGGATGATGTAACACAGCAGAAAGTAAGGGGGGTTACCAGTGGGGTACCGCAGGGTTCAGTATTAGGACCAGTCCTCTTCAATGTCTTTATAAATGACATTGCAGAGGGACTAGAAGGAAAGGTATGTCTCTTTGCAGACGACACAAAGATCTGCAACAGAGTTGATGCATAAGGTGGGGTGGAAAGGATGAGAAGGGACTTGGCAAGGTTAGAGGAATGATCAAATGTATGGCAGCTTAGATTCAATGCTAAGAAGTGCAAGGTAATGCACCTGGGAAACAAAAACCCAGGGGAAGAGTACACAATGGGGGGTGAGATACTAACAACAACAAAAATGGAAAGGGACCTGGGGGTAGTCATATCAGATGACTTAACGGTGGGCAAGCAATGTGAGAGGGCAGTAAGGAGGGCTGGGGGGATACTGTGATGCATAGAGAGAGGCATCACCAGTAGAAAACAGGAAGTTGTTATCCCTCTGTACAGAAAGCTGGTGAGACCCCATCTGGAGTACTGTGTGCAGTTCTGGAGACCTAATCTCTGCAAGGACATAGACAGGATGGAAGCTGTCCAGAGGAGGGCAACTAAAATGGTGCAAGGTCTGCACCGGAAGACATATGAGGGCGAAAGGAGCTTAATATGTATAGCCTCGAGGAAAGGAGGAGAGGGGACATGATAGAAACTTTCAAGTACCTCAAGGGAATCAACAAAGTCCAAGAGGGTAGCATCTTTCAAAAAAAGAGATGTGCAAGAACAAGAGGGCACAATTTGAAGATAGAGGGGTGTGGCTTAGAGGTAATGTAAGGAAGTATTTTTTTCACAGAGAGGGTAGTGGATGCATGGAACAGCCTTCTGGAGGAGGTTGTGGAGTCAAAAACAGTGGTGGAATTCAAGCATGCATGAGACAGTCATAAGGCAATTCCTGGGGGGTGGGGGTAGAAAGAAGTAGGCTGCTGGTTAACTAGGATCTGCAGCTTATCCATTAGGTAGGGAAATGGGCAGACTGGGTGGGCCAAGTGGTCCTTACTGCCATCAAATTCTATGTTTCTGTGTTTATGTTTTTATGTTACTAGATTAGGATGTTATGGAAACACAACACCCAAATCAAGTTCCTACTGATACAGAGCCTAGTTCTGGCCTCTGAGGAAGCAGTGCTTCCCCACACCATCTTTAGAAAATATGCATCAAACTTCTAGGAGACATAACATTAGAAGTCAACCCAGACCAAAGATCACCAGATGAGAGACTAGTCCAGCTATGAATAAATAGGAGGTCCTTAATGGAGACCAGAATGAGACAAAACAGAGGGTGACTCTGATGGCTTCTCTGCGGCATCCTCTCAACCTGACCCTTCATCAGAGATTGAAGGTGGTTTCACAGATGCACAGAAATAAAAAAAAATAGAAGGGAAAAACTAAGTTGGGCACATCAAGATAAAAAGGACATAATGTTTTGGGGATGTTTATTTTTTCTTCTGCCAGTCACAGTGAGGGAATCAGGATGCAGTTTTAGTACCATAACCATCAATGTGAATAGTACAAAAAATAATAAATGCTACTTAACTAGCCAGCTCGATGGTGCAGCGGTAGTGCTTCTTCTCACAATGCCAGCAACCTGGATTCAGGAATGGTCCTAGGTCACCAGAGGGCTGGCTGGGGGCCAGGAGGATTGAGTGACCTAAGGAACTCTCCTTCTTCGGGGAGGGAAGGTTGCCATACCTACTGTATTACTGCCACCTGGGTGGCCAGGAGTGGTAGTAAAGTTCACGATCCCATGAGGGTGGGGAGGATATTGGCTGGAGTATAGAGTGGTAGCACATCTCTAAGTGTGTGTGCCTTCTTCAGCTCCATTGCATGCCATCATCTTCTGGGAATGGGGGACTTTACGGGAAGATGAACCCTGTAAAAAGCTGTAGGATAACAGATGGACACATACACCGATTTCCAGTTGCAAAAGATCCAATGTTGTTTATTAAATATTTACAGAACAAAATAATAGCGGACTGTTTTATCAAATTAAATAAAACAAAACAAAAATCAGCTTCAATTCAGAAAAATTCAAAAGAAGGTTTACAGTACAGCAGATCTAGCAGTAACTAGTCTGGATAGGTGTTTCCCTTTCAACACCCTACTCGAATGTGAAGAATATCTTAACCTGAACAGAATATTAAGAGGGCAGGGCTCTCTGATAGGTCCACCTTCTCTGTCAATCAATTCAGGAATATAACTTTTTATCTTGGATTGCTTTAATATACTCAATTATGTCCTAACATTTACCTCATAATGACATTTATTACTATAATGACGATTTATTCAAGATTTCCCCATTATATCTAAAATAAGACAAACAACTCCTCAGGTAAGCCCCTCCTCCAGCGGTCCTGTCTATAAAAAATGGAAAAAAGTGGCCAGCTGGCTCTTAGAGAGGACCTGCAGGGAGGGGTTACCGCAGTGAATTCCTTTATTCGGCTGCCCAAGCAAGAAAACAGAAAAGGGGTAATTAAAATGTTCATCTACGAACCTAATACTTTATTTCCTTCCTTTTTCTTATACACATTTTGCCCTAACTGTCTGCAAATGCAAACTGCTTGTCTCCATGAGGCTTGCAGACTGAATTCAAACTTAAGCTCAGCCAAATGGCTATCCTACAGCCAAACAATTCTTAGAAAAGTGAGCCGTCCTGCCGAGAAGCATTCTTCTAATTCATGTCAATAGAATGCTTTCTCTGGTGGCGGCTCCTTGCATCTATTTGCACTAACAGTTTAAAAACAAGTTGGCAGCTGTGCGAATGTGCACACAGTCGCACGACATTCCTCTGTCCTTAAGCCGATCTGTTGTTAAGACAAACCTTACCACCGAAAGCATTGAAAATAAACATTAACGCAACCTCGGGGAGTGGCTTTTCATCAGCTGCAGTACCAGTTTAATGTATGCAACCGAGTACTCAGAGTGAAGTCTCAGCAAAGTTTCATTATTAATACAAAGCATAACCTGATTTTATTCCAAGCATAACAACACTATTTAAACCAGGATTTAAATGCATAAGGAGGGAAACAATCTAGCAAGGTTTTAAGTATTTCCAGCATCCTCAACCCATAGTTTAAATAACAGCAGAACTGTTACAAAAATGTTTTTATTTGCATTTGCCTTTTTCACAGCATAACGCTGTATTGCTGTTTTTCCTGCTTAAACTTGTATACTAGTACTGTCTTTCATGGGGGGGGGGGACCAGACAACAGGACTAAAACAAAAGAGATATATATAAAAAAAAAGAAAGAAACATGGGTGGCCAGCCCATGTATACATTTACAACATTACACAGAACAAAGACATACAAAGGGGATTCCATGAAAGAAAATGATTAGCATATGTGTGTCATACCCTTTTACAACCCCACCCCATGTGTTAGGACCTCCTGGATCAGTGATCAACCCTGACCCCTGGCACAACCGCCATGGTACAGAATCATCCCTCGGGACAACCCCACTGTGAGGGAGTGATCTCACGGGGTTGATGTCCTGTGATTGGGATGTGCTCTGGTGTCAGGGGTGATCCAGGGATGAAGCGATAGCTGAGGTGATAAAAAGTACATAAAAAAATGATAATAAATGCCACTTAACTACCTATGTAATTCTACAAGATATTGCAGCAGATAAACACTTGACTCAGAAGAAGGAAGACGGACACCACAAAGGCATACTAACAACAAGGCTTTCTCAAGAGTCAAAGTAGGGACTTCTGTGCGAAGGACTACAGAATGGGGCAACATAAAAGAATTAACTAAAGCAGACTATGCAGGCAGAAAGGTGGGAAATTGAGAATTTATTCTTTCTTCAGGGTTTTCTTGGCATGAAGCTGTGACGCTTGGATTGTACTGAATCTTGCTAAAATTGTACTTTACTATTTTTGGAGAAGTTACTTGAGAAGCTGTATATGTGTTCAAATCTTTTACAAGGTTACTTGTGAAGCTGTGATATACTGAATACCTTCTGTGATTAGATTGGGGGTCTCTAATGTAGGATAAAAAAAGGTGTAAGCTAACAAAGCTAAAACCATTCCACAACTCCTGCACCACTCTGGCAGGCCAAAACTGTCACAAGGAGGCACCCACAGTGGAGACCATGGAGGATGTAGGGGTAATCCATGGTGGAGACTCCAGGGGGGAGGCAGAGGACCTCAGAGGAGGAGGCAGCAAATCCTGGTAGGGGACTCTGTCATTAGGGGAGTAGACATGGGGGCAGGAGGGGAGGAAGGTCAAGTGCCGACCCAGTGCCATGGTTCAGAGGGATGGAAAGTGCATCCTAAGCATTGCTGGGGCAGCAGGATGGACAGGTGAGCTAGATGTGATTGTCCACCTGGGGGCAAATGATCTGGCTAGTGATGATGTTATAGTAGTACAAGAGAAGTTCAGGGAGTTCATACTAAGGTTCATACTAAGGTGAAAAAATGAGCAAGAAGGCTAAACAGCCCATAAAAGCTCATATGCTAGTCAAAATCAATAATAAGTCAGTTGATTGCCAGATAAAAAGTAATTATCTAATCTAGCCTTAAACTGTGCTTTATCTTTACTAACAACGATGGACAATGGCAAACTTTTCCATGGTTTAATCACTCCTAATGTAAAGAAAAATGTTATTTTGTTGTCTTTTAAAAATTGACTCATTAACTGAAGTGGGTGACCTCTAATATTATAAAATGACTCTTTAAAGGTTATACCTAAATCTAACATCAAGGAAGGGTCTTGAACTACATTAAATAGAAACAAAAGATCCCCCGTAATCTACGAGTTTCTAAGGAAAACAGATCAAGTTTACTTATTCTGTCTTCATATGATAGTTGATGAGACCTTGAAGATTTTTTGTGACTCTATGCTGAACTCTTTCTAGTTGGTATGTTAGCCTTTTTATAGGGACACCAGAGCTGTGAAACATATTTCAAGTGAGGCCTGACATATGCATTAAATAAAGGGATTAACACTTTAGGATGTTTGGAAGTAATATTATGTTCAATAGACCAAAGAACTTTATTAGCCTTATTTATGGAGTCATTTATATGATCTGAAAAATCCAAGTTGTTTGAGACAGTAATGTCAAGATCTCTTTCATCAGTAGTCTCACTAAGTAAGCGCTGCCTAACATATATGTTGTTTTTTTTTGGATTGGTATTACCCAAATGCATAACCTCACACTTAGAGAAGTTTAGCCTCATTCCCCAATGAGTAACCCAATCATTTATAAGGTTTAAGTCCTGCTGTATAATGTTGAATTCATCTAGGTTTGAGCATGGACCACCAATCTTAATGTCATTTGCGTATTTTACAGCAGATGACAAACAATTTGAGGTAGCGTCAGAAACAAAAGCATGAAATAAGCATGGTTCAAGCACTGACCCTTGTGGAACACCACTAGTAACATAGCCAATATTGGATAAACAACCATTAATGCTCACTCGTTGAGAGCGATTTGTCAACCAATTTTTAATCCATGTAATAATATATTGATTTATTTTCAAGTTATGTAGTTTTACCTCTAAGGCCCAATGTGGCATGGCATCGAATGCCCTACTAAAGTCCAAAAAGATGACATCACAAGGAATGTGACAATTAATAAGGGAACTCATGTTATCATAAAAGCACATCAAATTTGAGTGACAACCCTCTTCCCTTTCTAAAACCATATTGTTCCAAGTCTGCGTCATTCACAGTAGGACTCAATATATATTTAATTACACTTTTCAATAACTTACAGACTGGTAAAGTAAGACTAATAGGTCGATAATTAGAACAGTCAGATTTAAGACCCTTTTTATAAATGGGAACAACGTTTGCACATTTCCACTGCTTAGGAACAAAACCCCAGATTAAACAGGAGTCAAACAATAATTTTAATGGGATCAATAAGCAAGTGGAAAGTAAATATAATAAATGTCCAGAAATGTAATCAAGTAATGCAATGCAAGTTTTACCTTTAAGTAATTTGATTTTTTTTCTCAATGTCATTAATTTGAAAAGTTATAGGTTCAGAAATAGTAACGACTGAATTAACAACTAAGGTATCCAAAGGTGTATATTGTTTACAAAAATTTAAATTAAATAAATTAGCCATAGACTTAGAAGTTTGAAAGATCTGATTATTTTCTTGTATAGGACCCACCTTACATACTGTTTTTTTTAAGGAGTTAATCTAAGAATAGAATGGCTTACTATTAGATTTAGTAGCTCTATTGGCCAAATTATGTTCATGTTTCATCTTAGATTTTTTTATAGCAGCCTTACATACTTTTTGGACCTTAACATATTTAATCCAGTTTTGGAAGTCTTACTTTTTAGATATTTAGTGTATTTCCTATTCTTTTGATGCATATGTTTCTTTATGGATATTGTCATCCATTTAAGCTGTGATTTACGTTTATCATATTTAATTTTGCACAGAATGAATTCATCCTTAACAGATGTTAAGGTGTTGAACAATAACTCCCAATAATCCTCAGTAGGAAGTCTAGAGTGTTCTTTTACCCAATCAACTTGTCCAAATGCATGTTTCATACCAAGTATGTTAGCTTTATCATAAATGTAAGTAAATGAAGACTCATGCTTAATTTCAATTGGACATTGCAACTTGAAAGAAATGACCTAATGGTCGCTATTGCCTAGAGAAGCTTCCTTTAAAATATCAAACACGTTCAAACTATCCTGATGTAAAACTATGTCTAAAAGATTATTCCCATGAGTAGGGAAGACAACACTCTGCTTAAGATGAAGCTGGTCACAAATAGCTAAACATTTTTTACTATTGATGGTTTTAGCATTGTTAGCATGCCAGTTAATATCTGGTATATTCAAATCACCAAGAAGTATAATATTCCCTATATCACGAGCAGTTTCCATTTCTAATAATATAGCCTCCATGTAATCAGCAGAGGAATTTGGAGGCCTATAACAAGTTCCCAAAATAATGGGTAAAGAATTGGAATAATTGAATTTGACCCATATACTTTCTGCAACAATATCATGTTTCTTTATTTGTCTTGATATATCAAGACTTTTAAGATGTTTATTTAAATATAAAGATACACCACCTCTCCTTCTATCATCCCATTTACAGGAATAAATATATAAACCTGGAATAACACTACCACATTCAGCCTTATTATTCCACCAAGTTTCAATAATTGAGACAATGTCAACATTAGATAAGGTAACTCTAGAAATAAGTTCATTCATTTTATTATTCAGGCTCCTAGCATTTAGACTCATAAAGTGTAGATTTGTTAAGGTGATCTGGCCATATTTTCCTTGTGCATTGACAAAATTCTTAGTAACAGGAAAACCCATCCTCCCCAGACTTTAGTTTAAGTTATACTCAATAAGGCTGGAGAAAATTTTGCCCATTAGAGAATTGCCCTTTTTACTTAAATGTAAACCATCACTGCAAAACAGTTCAAACCTATTGACAAATTTTTCCCAATACATAATACATTTGATATTTTGATGCAGGCACCACATCCTCAACCATTTTTTTCCAATTATTTTACCAGGTGAGACACGCTAAGCTGAAAGCTTGTTTACAGGTGTAACCTGGGAGCACAAGAAAGTTAAGTGACTTGCTCGGGGTCACACAGTATGCAAGTGGGGACTGTGGGATTCAAACCCAGGTCTCCAGATTTGCAGCTCAGAGCCTTAAATCACTGCACCATACTGCCTCCTAACTCATTCACACATTTAATTTTGTCATTAATGAAATTTGAGGCAGCAGGACGAGGTAAAATTTCAGAAATGTAGATGTCACATCTGAGGGAGACTAATTTATTGGTAAGGGCCACATAGTCCTGCTTAATGGAGAGGAGAGAGTTCCTGTATAAATTATTTGTTCCTACATGTATAATCACCATAGGAGGTTTGTCAGTATGTGGAATAATGTAATTGATCATATTCCTAATATCAGATATGGAGGAACCCTTGAATGAAGAACACGTATAGTTTTCCTTATCAGCATTGCACACAACCCTATCCATGTGCTTGATTATTGAATCACCTAAGACATAAAGTTGCTGCTTCTCCAAGACATGATCTAAATCCTTACTAATATTCACAGAGGGTGAAGCACCAGAGGAGATGTCATGGGAGCCGGAAACTAAAGGTGCTAAATCCATATTAACATTCACTATGGGAGAAGCAGCAGAGGAGGAGTCAAGAGGGCTGGAGTTCAAAGGTGTTAAATCCATACTAACATTCACGGAGGGTGAAGCACCAGAGGGGGTGTCACGAGGGCCGCAATCTAAAGGAACTAAAGGGCAATCATTTAATTGACAAGAGATAGATTTATTTATTGGAGAGGTAAAAATACTGACAGGTGGTAAGGGGGGATAGACAAAGTATCAGGTACATGTGCAATATCACCTAATATATCACCTAATGGACCAAAACTATTACATAAAGGTAAAGAAAATACTTCCACTTTTCTGCCTTTTTTTTAGAATTAGATACTAAACACCATTTCTCAGACAATTCATTTTCCCCTGAGTCACTTCTAGCTCATTTATTTGTAGAGCTTCCATTTATATTAAGTAATCCTTATACAGGAAAAATGGGAGGATGGGGTAACTCTGAAGGTGCAGAAAATGCAATGTGTGGGACTGTATCAACAACTGATCGACTAATAGCGGGGTGGGGGAACGAACATTTATCCGTCATCTGACGGTGAAAACGTTCTAACATAGTAGCTTGACTTTCCTCCAATTGCGACATTCTACTGTTAAATAACGTGATTTCTTCTTTCAAATCATTAATTTCAAAATGTTTGTTACATGTATATGCTGAAACAGGGATCGGGGAATGCATTATGATGTACATCGCACAAGAAACACATTTCACACCAACATCCCCATCCAATGTAATAATTGAGTCAGCCATTTGTATACTAAAACTATCCATCCAAGTTAAGAAAGTTATAGCAGTTTTGTAACCTAACACAGTGAAAGCACGTCATCTGGAGCAGACAAGGATAAATTACTCCACAAACTATGTTTAAGTAAACTTACTGTGAATTTCCTCTGCTGATCTTAACGGTTAATGGTTCCACATGCCTAATCACGCCAGACACACTTGACAATGCACAAGATGTGCACGTCTTTGCGCGCATCTCCGAGCACGAAGATGCATGCTCGCCTATTGGCAGAGTGCGAGCAACTTGTACCCCGCGACCCAGAAGTAGGACTCCCTTTTTAACTACGGTCACTACCTTTAAAATCTACAAGTGCTCAAATGGGCAGCAAAATACACACACTATAGTGCAGGTGTATATAAACACAAAAACCCTTCCCACACAAATATAGCAGCAAAATAAAGAGTAGCATATGTGCGTGCTGTAGTTTCTCCCATAGGCATAGAAAACTACAGCACACTCAGCTGTTTCCTGGGCCAGGATATTATTAAGACAGGTGTCCAGTCAACATACAAAAAATAAAACAAAATTAAAATAATCATTTATGTGGTAGTCTCAGGCAGTGTAACAGCACAACTGATGCTAATGCAATCGGCTGCTAAACTAAATCGGCTCGCAGAGTGCTTGTTCCCCCACAACCCGGAAGTAGGACTCCCTCTTTAACCATGGTCACTACCTTTAAAACCTACAAGTGTTCAAATGGGCAGCAAAATACGCACACTATAGTGCAGGTGTATATAAACACAAAGACTCTTCCCACAGAAATATAGCAGAAAAATAAAGAGTAGCAGACATGCGTGCTGTAGTTTCTCCTGTAGGCATAAAAAACTACAGCACACTCAGCGGCTTTCTGGGTCAGGATATTATTATGACAAGTGTCCAGACAACATGCAAGAAATAAAACGAAATTAAAATAATCGTTTACGTGGCATTCTCAGGCAGTGTAACAGCACAACTGATGCTAATGCAATCAACTAAAGTTGGGGAGGGGTTTTAGACAGGTGGCTCACTCAGTAACCTTTTCAGAGGTGTTACCTATCTACAACAAGGGGGAGGACAGGGTACTCCACACCAAGAGTTTCAATGCATGGCTGAAGGACTGGTGCAAAGCAGAGGGAGTTGGCTTCATTGGGGACTGGGGTCTCTCCTGGAAGGATGGAGGCTCATACAGGAGAGATGGTCTGCATCTATCCAGGGCAAACCATGATCCTGGGTAAAAGGTTTAAATGCTTCATTGGCAAGCATTTAAACTAACCAAGGGGGAGGGAAGGCAGAAGAAAGCAGGGAGAATCAATATGCACCCCCCACAGGAGGAAGCAGTAAGTAGGGAGGACCCTAAGGATGAGAAATCACCAAAGGTACCTAGAACCAGAAAAGGTAGAATGGCGGAGAAATGGGCGTAAAGACAGGGGGGGGGTTAAGAGGGAAGGCATGAGGATAAGAAGGGAGATGTCAGAAGGGGAAGTAACATAACTTGGAAGGCCATGTGCAATAATGCTCACAGCCTGGGAAATAAAATCCTGGACCTAGTGGCCTTGATGGCAGAGGCTGACCTGGATGTTGTCACCATTACCGACACATGGTAGAATGGGAACCATGACTGGGATATAGCCAGACCAGGTTATACTCTATTCAGGAAAGACAAAGTAGGTAAAAAGAGAAGAGGAGTGCCTCTTTATGTCAGGGAGGGTACAAAAGCAACTGAGGTACAGGGAATGCAGGGAGGGACAGAAGCACTGTGGGTCATCCTAAAGGTGGTCAATGGCACCATTATTAGCACTGGAGTGATCTGCAGACCTCCAGCACAAGGGGAAGAGTTGAACAGGATTCTAGTGAAAGCCATCCATAATATAGCAACTAAAGGGGAGGCGCTGCTGGTCATGGGAGCAGGCCTCAGGCAGCCTGTGGTAGAGCCCACCAGGGAAGCAGCGATACTCAATCTAGTACTCACCAACAGGGACAGAGTTGCAGATGTCGTGGTGGGCAGCCACCTGGGGTACAGTGATCACCATACAGTGTGATTCAATGTGAGAACAGTGGCAGAGTAAAACCTCATGAATGTGAGGGTTCTGGGCTTCAGAATGGCAGACACTGCAAAGATGGGGAAACGTCCCAGGAAAGCCCTGGTAGGGAGTAGATGGGGGGGTAGAGGAACAGTGGGTGAATCTAACAGGAGCCGTAGAGGAGGCAATAAACCTTTGCATTAGGCAATTAAGAAAAGGCAAGAGGAAACAAAAACTACTATGGTTATCAAAGGAAGTGGCTGGGAAGGTAAGAGCAAAAAGTCTGGCATTCAGGAGGTACATGGAAACACATATGGAGAAGGAGAAAAATAGAGGGAATCAGGGAAAACAGTCTGGAGTACAAAGGCACAAATGGAGGAAAAAATTGCCCAGGCAATAACAAAAGGGGCAAGACATTCTTCAGGTATGTTAGTGAAAGAAAAGAGAGCAGGGGTGGGATTGTTAGGTTAAAAGAGGAAGGAGGGGAGTGTGCAGAGGGGGACCTGGAGAAACAGCAATCCAAAACAAATGTTTTTGTTCAGTAGTCACAGAAAGGGATGATGTGGGACCTCAGTTAAGTGACAGGAGCATTGATGGGGAAGGGAGGTGAACCCCAGTCCATTTATGGAGGACATAGTCCTAAAGTAGCTCACAAAACTGAGAGTGGACAAGGCAATGGGGCTGGAGGGGATACATCCAAGAATACCAAAGGAGCTTAGAGAGGTACTTGTAGTACCACTGACAGCTCTGTTCAACAAATCACTGAACATAGGAGTGATTCCGGAAGACTGGAGAAGGGCAAATGTAGTCCCTCTCCACAAAAATGGGAGCAAGGAGGAGACTACCAATTACAGGCTAGTCAGTCTAATCTCAGAGGTGGGAAATTTAATGGAATCACTGCTAAAGGAAAGGATTGTGGTATATCTTGAATCCAGCAGATCACAGGATCCTAGGCAGTGTGCATTCACAGTGGGAAGGTAATTTCAAACAAATCTGATAGATTTCTTTGCCCGGATGATCAAGTAATTAAATAAGGGAGAGCTGATGGATGTAGCCTACCTGGATTTCAGCAAGGCCTTCGACATCATTCCACATAAGAGGCTTGTAAACAAGCCAGACAGCCTGGGAATAGGTCCCAGGTGATGAAATAGGGTAAGGAACTGGTTGAGGGATAAAACACAGAGGATGGTAAAAGGAGTTCATTCCAAGGAGAGGAGGGTGACCAGCAGGGTGCCACAAGGATAAGTTCTGTGGCCAGACCTCTTTAATGTCTTCATAAGCAACATTGCAGAGGGTCTGGAAGGGTAGGTACTGTATGCCTCTTTGCAGATGACACTAAGATCTGCAACAGGGTTGACAGTCCGGGGGGGGGTTGAAAAAATGAGGAGGGACCTAACCTGGCTTGAAGAGTCGTCAAGAGTGCTGCAGCTAAGATTCAATGCAAAGAGGTGTAAAATCATGCATTCAGGGCACAGAAACCCAAGGGAGGAGTACATGATGGGGAGGAGGTACTGACAAACACCAAACAGGAAAGGGACCTGGGGGTTATCATAGCCAATGACCTAAAGGTGACCAAGCATTGTGTAAAGACTGTAGGGAGAGCCAGTGGGATGCTGGGGTGCATAGGGAGAGGTGTCATCAGCATAAAAAAGGAGGTGATGATACCACTGTACAAATCATTGGTGAGACCCCATATGGAATACTGTGTCCAGTTCTGCAGGCAGCATCTCCGGAAGGACATAGACAGAGTAGAGGAAGTTCAGAGAGAGGCCACAAAAATGGTGCAGGGTCTGCACCAAAAGTCATATAAGAAGAGACTAGAGGACCTCAATACGTATACCCAGGAAGAGAGGAGGGGGGGGGGATATGATAGAGACTTTCAAATATCTCAAGGGCATAAATAAGGTACACGAGGGTAACACCTTTCAGGAAAAAAGAAGTTCAAGGACAAGGGGTCATGATATCAGGCTGGAGGGAGTAGACTCAGGGGTAAAGTGAGGAAGTATTTTGTTACAGAAAGGGTGGTGGATGCATGGACTAACCTCATAGTGGAAATGGTGGGGGCCAAAATGATAGGGGAATTCAAGAATGTATGAGGCAGAAACAAGGGAACCCTAGCAGTAAGAAAGAGAGGGTAAACGCTGGAGATCAAGTAGAATCTGGAGTATTGCAGTAGGTAGGGAAAATGGGCGAACTAGGTGGGCCAAGCAATCCTTATCTGCCATCAGTTTCTATGTTTCAAAATTTCTTGTAGATATTATTTTTCTGAAAGATACTAGCTTCCATACCAGACAAGATATTAGCAAAGCACAAAATTCATTGATCAGAGGACCATTTTTCTGATGAATTGGGGAAGCTCTTTGTTCAGGGGTTGTATCTTGTTCTCTCAGCAGGGTTTTGAACTTCTTAAATTGGTCAATATTTCTACCAATTTAGTGTCTCATTACTACCAATTTAATGACTAATGGCTCCATTCTTGATAGCGTAATACTAGTCCTCAATAAGGCCTGTCGATTTGTCCTGGGGCAGACAAGCTCACCCACACATGCTTCCTGTACCACCATACTCAGTGGCTCCCCCTCCAGGACAGAATAAAATATTGGACATGCATCCTGGGGAAAAAGCTCTGCTAGGCCTCATACCACCAACTATCAAAAACCCATTGCAACCAATTCACAACCAATACATCACCAGGAACATGGCCTGGTCTGTCCTACAAGTACTTTTCAGCCAAACAAGCCTAGCCACGCATTCCTT
Organism: Neoceratodus forsteri; assembly: GCA_016271365.2. Classification (NCBI taxonomy): domain Eukaryota; kingdom Metazoa; phylum Chordata; order Ceratodontiformes; family Ceratodontidae; genus Neoceratodus; species Neoceratodus forsteri. Next base: position 485,957,241 of record CM028132.1, on the reverse strand, counting down.
TGCAGTAAGGGCCCTGCAGTGGTTGAACAAGCTGCATCCATCCCTAATTAATATAGAAACATAGAAACATAGAGTTTGATGGCAGATAAGGAATGCTTGGCCCACCCAGTCTGCCTATTTCCCTACCTAATGTATAAGCTGCAGATCCTAGCTAACCAACAGCCTGCTTCTTCCAGCCTCCACCCTCTAGAATTGCCTTATGTCTGTCCCATGCATTCTTGAATTCCACCACTGTTTTTGACTCCACAACCTCCTCAGGAAGGCTGTTCCATGCATCCACAACCCTCTCCATGAAAAAATACTTCCTCACATTACCACTGAGCCGTCACCCCTCTAACTTCAAATTGTGCCTCCTTGTTCTTGCACACCTTTTTCTGAAAGATGCTACCCTCTTGGACTTTGTTGATTCCCTTGAGGTATTTGAAAGTTTCTATCATGTTCCCCCTCTTCCTCCTCTCCTCGAGACTATACATATTAAGATTCTTAAGTCTCTCTTCATATGGCTTCTGGTGCAGAACCTGCACCATTTTAGTTGCCCTCCTCTGGACAGCCTCCATCCTGTCTATGTCTTTGTGGAGATTAGGTCTGCAGAACTGCACGCAGTACTCCAGATGGGTTCTCACCAGCTGTCTGTACAGAGGGATAACAACTTCCTGTTTTCTACTGGTGATGCCTCTCCCTATGAATCCCAGTATCCCACCAGCCCTACTTACTGCCCTCTCACTTTGCTTGCTCACCTTTAGGTCATCTGATATGACTACCCCAGGTCCCTTTCCATTTTTGTTGTTGATAGTATTTCACCCCCACTGTGTACTCTTCCCCTGGATTTCTGTTTCCTAGGTGCATTACTTTCAAGTTCAAGTTTATTGCAGGAAAAGGATCAGGGAGGGTATAGGGTGTGAAATTAGTCTCTTCGCGGATGACTCCAAGATGGGAGCAGTAGTTGAGGGAGAAGAGGGGAGGGTGGCCCTGCAAGGGGACCTGGACACCCTGGAAAGCTGGGCTCACACATGGAAATTAAATTTCAATATCACCAGGGGCAAGGTGTTGCATCTTGGTCGGGGAAACCCTTAACACAGGTACACCCTATGAGGGGAGGCGCTGGAGGCCTCAATAGGGGAAAAAGACCTAGGGGTCATGGTGGATACATGTATGAATAACTTGAGCAGTGCAGGAGAGCAGCTAGCAAGGCAAACAGGATGTTGGGATGCATCGTAAGGGGATCACCTCTAGGAGCAAGGAAGTGATTCTGCCGCTGTACAATGGACTGGTTAGACCACACCTTGAGTACTGTGTACAGTACTGGAGACCACACTTGAAGAGGGACATACAGCCCTGGAGAGGGTACAGAGGAGGGCAACAAAGATGATACGAGGCTAGGGGATTTGACTTATGAGGACAGACTTGAGGAGCTCTGCCTGTTTTCATTGGAGGAGAGGAGAGACAGGGGACATGATTGAGGTCTTGGCACCTCAAGGAATAAATAGGGTAAACATGGAGGGGATCTTTAGACTAAAGCAGGGAGGTATCACCAGAGGGCATGGTTTGAAGTTGGAAGGTGGAAGGGTGAGGGGGGAAAAGAGGAGGCGGTTTTTCACCGAGAGGGTGGTGGACCCTTGGAATGCACTGCCTGGTGAGCTGGTTCAGCGATCCACAGTGGAGGGCTTCAAGAGAGGGTGGGACAGACACAGAAAGTGGATGTATCAGATGATGGCCTGTCCCGGGGGGGGTGGGGATGGATGATAGGGGTTTCTGGAGAACAAGGGATGGGAGGGTCTCGGTATCCAACTAGGGATCTAGGTTTGAGCAGACTCGATAGACCGTAAGGCCTAATCTGCTGGCAAATAGTATGTTAGTATGTTAGTATGAAAACTCCTTTGAGCAAGCTCTTTCACAAGGAGGTCCTGTGACATAAACACTTAAAGTACAAACACAGATAGGTAATAACAGTATATACATGAAATGCACGTTACATGATACAGGCTGGGTATACATACAAGGGTACCACACAGGGTGACTGCAGGTGGTAAACACTGATATGAGACAGGGAAGCGACTTACAGGTTGCATACTGATAAATGAAACATGATGACTGGTGTGTGCAATACATATACAGTATTTTGGCAGCTAGAACAAACAACAGTCTACAACTGATATGGGGGGAGGAGTGATTTGATAGAGTAGCAGTGGAGCATAAGCAAAGATAAAGCCAGGAGTAGAAGGGGAAGGGAAAGCAGTTAATATGACAAATCAATGATACCTTACCAGTGGATAAATATGGCACACATGGGGAAGGAAGAGACTTAATGAAAGTTACAGGTGTCTTTTATTTTGGCTGAACTTAGCGATTTGTAGGTTTATATTTTGCACTTCTTAGCATTGAATCTAAGCTGCCATACATTTGACCATTCCTCCAACCTTGCCAAGTCCCTTCTCATCCTTTCCACCCCACCTTCCACCCCCCCCTTGTGTATCAACTCTGTTGCAGATCTTTGTGTCGTCTGCAAAGAGACATGCTTTTCCTTCCAGTCCCTCTGCAATGTCACTTATAAAGACATTAAAGAGGACTGGTCCTAGTACTGAACCCTGCGGTACCCCACTAATAACCCCCTTTCTTCAGACTGGACTCTGTTTACTATTACCCTCAGTGTCCTGTTCTCTAGCCTGCAAATAGGACAGCAACGCAGTTTCCAGAATGTCTCCCGGAAAACTGCTGCCCCACAGCCAGTTCATTGCACCACTCCCCACATGTCCCTCTCCCTTATAATACACAATATGTAATATATATAAATATTTTTTTTTGATGATGTGTACTTACCCTTTATGCACTGTGATGGGTTATTAAGAATATGACAGTTCTGCACCAAGACCTGTTCAGGAAGTGATGTCAGAACTTTGGCTATAAAGGAAATGCCACGCCTGGGTGTGGGGGGTGTGGGGGTGTGGGGAAGGGGGTTGGTAGTCCACAACCACAGGTGACTGTTAGAAACAATCAAATACACCACTGCTCCACCACCCTGGTGAGTACTGCCCTTTATAGTAACTTAACTAACCTCAAGTAACTCATTTAAAAATAGATTAACTATAACAAAATCCTACGCATCAGTAAATTATTTAAAAATTGTTTCTGTCCCAAAATCCTAGTAGTCAATCCAGCTACCCCCAAGGGACAACCAAAATGTAGTATTCAAACCCTTGTAAAGTTACTTCCAAAATAAGCAGAGTTTGCAAGCTCCTTATTCACTCCTCAGCCACCTGTAATTTATTTAAAAATAGTTTAACTGTCGGACAATCCTAGTAGACAGTCTAGCTACCTTCAAGGGTCTACCCAAATGCAGTATTTAAATCCTTCTGAAGATCAGTAAGGAGAGCCAGGGGGATACTGGGATGCATAGGAAGGGGCATCACAAGTAGAAAAAGGGAAGTGGTTATCCCTCTGTACAGACAGTTGGCGAGACCCCATCTGGAATACTGTGTGCAGTTTTGGAGACCCCATCTATGCAAGGATATAGACAGAATGGAAGCAGTCCAGAAGAGGGCAACTAAAATGGTGCAGGGTCTGCATCAGAAACCATATGAAGAGAGACTGAGAGAGCTTAATGTGTATACCCTTGATGAAAGGAGGGATGGGGGGACAGGATAGAAACTTTCAAGTACCTCAAGGGAATCAACAAAGTCCAGGAGGGTAGCATCTTTCAGAAAAAGAAATGTGTAAGAACAAGGGGGCACAATTTAAAGATAGAGGGGGGACGGCTCATGGGTAATATGAGGAATTTTTTTTTCACAGAGAGAGTGGTGGATGCATGGAACTGCCTTCCTGGGGAGGTTGTTGGGTCTAAAACAGTGGTGGAATTCAAACATGCATGGGACAGACATAAGGCAATTGTAGTGGGGGGTTGCAGGAAGTAGGCTGTTGGTTAACTAGAATCTGCAGCTTATCCAATAGGAAGGGAAATGGGCAGACTGGGTGGGCCAAGTGGTCCTTATCTGCCGTCAAAGTTTATGTTTCTATGTTTCCACCCCATTGTTTACCCAGGCTACTATCTTGGGACCCACTCCCAGGCTGGCCAACTTGTATGTTAATCTTTTGTGTGGGACTGTGTCAAATGCCTTGCTAAAGTCTAGGTAGGCCATGTCTACAGCCCCTTCCTTTTCTACTACTTTAGTCACCCAGACAAAGAAATCTATTAGATTCGTCTGACATGACCTTCCCACTGTGAATATCCCACAAATAGCCCATTTCAAATGTGAACTAACAATACCTCTCTTACATGGTGCTAATTGTGATTGCCACAGGTGATCTCTCTCTTGGTCTGACTCCTTTCAACACTCCCCAGAAACAGCACTGTTTTGTATGTATGCATATTATGATGAATCAGAATTGGTTGCACACACCTGTTTGATGTAGTACCTGAGGCCTAATACAAAGTAAAGGAACTGCAATCTAGTACTGAGGTGTAATGCGTTGTACTCTCAAAGTGTAAATATTTCTTAACCTTATTATATGACAACGCTCACTGTGAGCTGCCAAACCACTGCCTGTCTATAATTACATGCTACCTAAATTAATTTGTGTAATTAATCTCTGTAAGTTATGTTGTTCAGTTGATATACTGTCTGCCTGACATGGAACCTTCGTAAATGAGCACATGTGCTCAAAGGTGTACTTTCAAACAACAAATGCATAAATGAGTTAATTAATTAATTAATATTCTACCAGGTAAAATTTTGAATGTTACATGTGAAAGTCTCCAGGTTACATCTCTATCTGATAAATGTGTATACCTCACAGTCCAACCCAGAAAGGGTGGAAGCATTTCGCTTGTGTACCCCACTAAGGGAATACTGGGAGGGGATTTTAACTGCTGCCAGGGACTCTCAAACAGGTGGAGCAAAACTTCAAAACATGTTAGTGCTGTGGATTTTTGAGAAAAGTTATCTCTTCAGCTGGTCTCAGTGATGTCACTCATAGGATCAGTAAAGTGGGGGAGCATACCTTTTTTTAAAGGAAATGTATCCACCAGAATAGAGTTTTGGTTTATTTCACCCTGGGTGGAATTAAATATCTTTGGTGTCATTTCTATTTAAACCACTGGTCATAAACTATTACAACTGGAATTTTGCCTCTTAAGACATCCACATCCAACGAACAGAATTTCAGCTCAATCAGTCCATGTATTAACTTGTTTTGAGCTGCTTATACAGTACCATGTGCTTTGAAGTTGTGGCTCTAAATATGTATTCATAGTTTGATATGAAAAACATAAATAAAAGCTTAAAAAAACACACACACTTAAGTTCTGGGATATAGATGCTGAATGAAGCTGTATTAAAGGAAGTGATAACATGAAATATGTATATACAATAATGTATGGGGAAGTGTGCTTAATGAGAAATTAATGTTTGCCTGAGGGGTGGGATGCTACATAAACCCCGAGGGCGAAGCCCATTGTTATTTATAATTGCTGTGCAGCAATTTTTTCCAGCCCTGTGTCTGACTCTGACACACAGACATGCTGATTCACACACACACACACACACACACACACACACACACACACACACACAGTCTGTGTGTCTCCCCATTCGATTTTTTTTCTTGTACTTTTAATTTCTAGAGGTTTTTTTTTTTTAATTTTTATTTTTAGCAAATTCGTGTTGCAATCGGGATCGTGATGTTCTTACCTCAAGGAGGGAGGTCAGAGCCGTTCTTCGCGGCAGTAGCGATCGAGACTTTTTCGCCATTGTGCGATGCGATTGTGGAATGGTAGGATCAACCAGATATTTCTTAAATAAGCAAAATGCATTGCTCTTTTTTTAAAAAAAAACCCTAACAAAACGAGTAGGTGTCCCAGTCTGGTGGCTCCTCGCTCCATGGCAAGAGAACCCGCCATGTTTTTTGAGCTGTTTTGCCCACCTCCAAGGAATGCAGAGCCAATCAGGATGTGGCTCTTACATGAATGAGGTGGTGCGTGTTTGTCGTTATAACCCGCAGGTTATAACGGCAAATTATAACTGGATCAAGCAATGGGAAAAATTGCTGGCCAGTTATTATAAAAGAGTTAATAAAGGCTAAAAAATTGCTTTTTCGGATACATGACTGCCCCTTGGAGTGGTGGGAAAATTGCAAATTAGAACTCAAACTGCTTTTCCAAAGACAAGGAAAACAAAGATAAATATTTCTCATATCTAAAAATCCGACAGTAATTCCAGAGACTATTATCTGTCTCTAAAACCTCAGGGGATAATTACTCGGAACAGATTAAGAAATTTAAATAAGATATGATCAGTCTCAAACATAACAGGATAGCCTCACTTTATGCAGAACAGAAACATAACATGAAAGAAAGGAAAATTCAGGCTAACCCTTTCAAAGCCTGTAGTGAACAGGTGGAAAATAAACTTTTTTTTAATTCCTTCAAAATGAGGACAGTAAGATTCATCATACAATTCCAAACCAATTGGACTCTGTAAATAGAATTGTTATTACTACCTTGGGTACGCCAGAATCTAGTACCAATAGGGATGTATCCTGTTTGGACAGATTCATATTCCGTCTTTCACTACAGGATGTAAAAAATAGACTGGAGGCATCCATATCACAGGAAGGGTTATGCTATAGCCTTGTTCACTACTGGCACAGCTCCTGACTTCAATGGTCTGTCAGGAGAATTATATAAAGTTACTCTTGATGGCATTCTGGAAGAGCTGACTGAGATTTATAATTATCTATTACAAAGCTTCAAAACAGGGGGCAGCCTGCAGTAAGGTATCCTCATATATTTATAAAACAAGAGGGGATACAGAAAACATGATGAATTGGAGACTGACCTGTTTACTTAACCTTCACCTCAAAATCCTTACAAAAGTTTTTGGTAAAAGATTGGCAGAAGCAAAAGGCTAAGGGCCTTCTCCTGATTTTAGATCAGGAGAAGGTTTTCAACCAGGTATCCCATGAATTCTTATGGATAACTTTATTCACTGTGCTTTATCCTCTACAAATGTATGGTATGCTGGGTACTTATTTCTTGGTTGAAGTTTTTATGTTCAGTAACACTGCTGATGTTATGCCTATGGTCAATGGTTGGTTGGGAATATCTTGTCAGATTCAGATGGGTGTCAGGCAGGGCTGCCCCTTGAACCATATTTTATATATTTTCTTCCTAGACCCTCTCTTACATTAGGTAAATATATGCCCCCAAACTAGAACTGGGCAAGCCTCAATTTTTTTGAGGAAGGGCCATGCCAACAGCCTGCCTTGACTCTTAGAACCAAATCTTGAGCCAAGCTAAAGGGTAAGGCAAATATGAATATTTGCCCATCAAATTGATTTCTGACAGAATGACATGCACTGGATTAGTCAAGTGATGTGCTTCTAGGTGGTGGCTGCTTCTCGGTGCCTCTCTGGCCCCAACTCTCTTTAATTTTATTATTTGTGCTGCCTTATCAGTTTCTTTCTGACCAGTTTCTCTTACCTGATCATTCTCCCCTAACACTGAGGTGTCCATGGAGCACTGAGTTCCCAACAGTAGATGAAAGCCTGCATGAAACTCGTGCAACCATGCCATACTCCTCTCTCTACCCCCAAATGGGATAAACAAGCTAAGTGATCCAAATCACAAACGGGTATTGCTTCAAAGCCAAGCTCATCCCCAGCAGATCTTACTGAGGACCGTTTCTTGGCTGAAATAAGCCTGATGAAGGACGCCCTGCAACTTATCATGGAGGAGCTGTGGGCCTTATGGATGACCTCAGAGGCCTTCACCCAATGGTTCAGTGACCCTGAAGCCTAGGTAACCTCGCTAGACTCCTGGAAGGACAAAATGGAGCTGGAGGTGGTTGGCCTGTGTCAGCATATTCACCGACTAGAGTCAAAACTGGAGGACCTTGAGGGCCACTCACAGCAGAACAATCTCATGGTCTTGGGGCTACCAGAAAACTTGGAGGGCCCCCATGCAGTGCTTTTTGCTCAGAAGCCATGTGGGAAATTTGGGGGACCCTCCCCGAATGGCCCTTAATACATTATTGAATGGGCGCACCGAGCCTTACAGGCCATGCCACCTCCTACTGAGCCTCCCAAACCATTTATTTTCCAGTGCTTGAACTACCTGGACAAACTGCATCTGGTAGCCAAAATCAGGGATTTACTGTTAGGGGACAAGGATCTGAGTGGCCCATGATTTACTTGAGACAGTCCTGCAAAAATGAGCAGCATACCATCTACTCATTTCAAAGCTGATTGTGGCCAACACCAAATTCAGGATGTTGAATCCAGCCAGATTGATGATCACAGTTAATAGTGGGCAGAAAAGCTTTGACTCTACTAAAGCAGCACAAAGAGAGCTCCCTATTCTACTACCAGATCTATTCAAAGCCCTCTGGGGATTAAACAGACAGGGCTTTGACTGCAAGTGTAAAAGGCTGGCTTTTGGGGTCTCACCTGATTTGCCTGATGGTTGTGACTTTTGTTTGATGTGTAACGCCATGCGGATGGGGGTCCATCGGGGGGCTGTAATATTTCAACTCAGATTTATGACTTCAGGACTTTGTCACTCCTGGACCCGAGGCGTTCTTTTCTTGGGGGGGGAAGGAGTGGAGAAATAACAGATTACCAGTTAGCTTGAGCCATTTTGTGTGGGGACAATTGCTTTACCTAATGTTGTGCTGAACCTTCTGATTGGGTCCTTGAGGCTCAGCTTTCATGGTCATCCTCCTGAGCAGCATTGCTTTCTTCCCTCCCTCGTCTGGGTTGCAGCGCCCTCTTTCCTTAGATCCTTTGCTGGCTGGAGTGACTCTACAACTACTATGAGGTACCTTCTTCTATTTTCACTGTAACTGTTTCCCTCTGCCTGAATGCTACAGCCTGTTTGGGTAAGATTATATCTGCCCCCCCCCCCACACTGTCATCATGCAATGGGGGGAATCATGGAATCTGTTCTGCCCTGGCCATAGACTGCAAGACCATGACTGGCCAGTCGACTGACACTGGACACTACAGATTTACATAATCCTTTCATCTGGTACCTCCTTCCCAGTGCAGCTGGTTCTTCTTGAGTGAACTATGGGTCTACAACCGGGGTCAACTTGGTCCTTCCTGTACAAGCTCTACGAGATGGTTAGCATAGGACAGTACCTCTGGACACTCTTCAGAGGCTTTCTTACAGTCTCGGGAGTGCTTGTCCTCCCTTACAGTTTTTTTTTTTCTGTTTTGGTCCTAACTATGGAAAGGTTTTATGTGGATCTGGGTTAATATAGGTATATACTATGATGGCATAACAGTTTCTTTCTGCAGTTGCATGTTCTCATTAATAATAGCATGCATACATTTGGGGCTTTGTATCTTTTCTACCTTGTGGGATATTGGAGTGGGGATTATGGGTTATTTTTGCTATCCTGTGCCCTTGTCAGGTATATGGGGAATTGCTTTACTTTGCTCGATGAGGCAGGCTGCTCTGATAGTATGTTTTAACTGGAACCTGAGGCAAGGTTTCCTAAACGTGTTTTTCCTTTTTCTGTTTTCCATATCACTCTGAACTGGATTATTTTAGATATGGACTATTTGATTGGGCACAGGGTCATGTGGATGTTTGTAGGGGTTGGGGCTGGGGAGATCTCCGAGATGGACCCTGGAACTCATCAGTGAACTGATGTGTCTTGGCAATCAGTCATTTGGGTTAAGTTTCTGGTTCATGTTGGGGGGTAGAATAGGCTGTTTTCCTGGTCAGAGGTGGGGGCAGTGGGAGTTGATTTGGGATTTTGGTTATTAATTGGTCCTATATCTGCTTTTTGACTACTAGTATACTGTTGTTGGGTGGGCTGGGTTAGGGAGGGTGAAAGCAGGGGAAGGGGTGGCAGGGGTTTGTTAGGATTCATGTTCATTGTTTGATATTATATATATCGCCTGCTGTTTTTCATTCTTTATTTGATTGGGGGTTTGGGTTGGGGTGGAGGGGAGGGTTGAGCACTGTTGAACCCAAGGGGATGGTGTCCGTAAGGGCTGTATGCTTCCTGTCATATATTTTCTATTCCTTTTCTAGATATAGATGCAGTCCTCTGTGAAATTTATAATGTGGAGTATTTGGGGGGGGTCTAGAATAAATGTAAATGAGTTATGGTTTTAAAACTTATAAAGGCGCTTCAATCCAGGGTGTTTTTTCTACAGGAGACTCATCTTCCTAAGGAGGATGTCTCCTTTTTTCGCAGGGATTGGGATGGTTTAGTTTATGGTGCAGGAATCAGTAAATGAAGAGGGGATATTGCTATTCTAGTTAGTAGATGTCTCCCTTTCTCCTTGCTCCAAGAATTTGGAGATCTGGATGGCCGGTATCTTTTCTTACATGACCACCTGGGTCCCATAGAAGTTCTGATGGGAACAGTTTATGGTCCCATCCAGAACGCCCCACACTTTTTTTACCAAGGTTGCAGCTCAGCTAGGATCCTTCACCCATTTGCCTCTCTTTGTAGGAAGGGACTGGAACATGCTTCAGGAAACAGATACCTATAGAGCCATCTTAGGAAGGATGGGTCGTACTCTGGGTCAAAGGAGCCTAAGGGAACTCATGGATATCCTTTGGCTGGTGGACCCAGGTAGGATTCTTCACCCTTCCACCCTGCATCTCACATACTTTTCACCACCCCACTCGACATACTTCTGCATTGATTATTTTTTGATAAGCAAGGATACCCTCTCTAGTCTTGTAAATACCTCCATTTTACCCATGGTTATATCCAGTCATGCCCCAGTATTATTAGATTGTAGCATATGGGGACAAGGGGACTTGGAAAAAATTGGGAGGCTACACCTATCCCTTCTTGCAGACCTGACCTCTAGAGAGACCATCAGACAATACCTTGTGGTCTTCCTTAACCATAATGAAGGTACTGTCTCCAGTTTGGATGTTCTCTGGACTGCCTTAAAGTGTGCAGTATGACATGAGTGTATTAGACTGGCCACGGTGGTCAAAAAGCACTGCCTTCAACAAGTGGAAGACCTTCTTTCCCAGGTCCAGATGTTGGACCTCTCCATAGCTTCCTGCTCAGATCCTGCCTCATGGTCCCGCCTGCAGGACTTATGAAAATTATATTATGAGCACCTAGCCGAAAAGGCAGAATATACTCTACAGTGCACTACGATGCAATATCTAGAGGCTGGAGAGTGGGCAGAATGGCTGATGGCTCTTTGCTTGAAACAAATGGACTCGGCATTGGTCTTCCCAGACCTACAGTCCACCCCTCAGTATCCTGTTCTCACCCTGCCCTGGGATATAGCTCATGTCTTCCATCAGTATTATCTCTCTCTCTCTCTCTCTCTATAGTCAGGAAGCGCCTACCTCCACCATTACACAGCCTATGGAAAACTATTTGGATTCCCTCTCTCTATCCACTATCTTGTCACACCATCAGGATCTTTTGATGGTCCCAATACTTGAGCCAGAGGTGAGACAGGTCATTAACAGCCTTCTGGAGAAGCCCCCGGCCCCAGTGTTTTTTTAATACCTTCTATACTAATCATACAGATATCCTTTCCCCTTTTCTTTCATGTCTATTCAACTATTTTCTATCTTCTGGCCTTTCAAACACCTCCCTCACATAGGTCTGGATATCACTTATACGTAAACCAGGCAAAGACCCTTTCTTGCCAGACAGCTATTGCCCAATTTCACTTCTAAATACTGATTCAAAAATATTAGTGAAGCTTCTGGCAAATAGGCTGCTCCAGGTATGGGCAGGACTGATCTCTCCAGAGCAGGTAGGCTTCATGGCAGGATACCAGTCCAGTGATCACATCCGAAAACTTTTACATTTAATCTCTGCATCTGGGGAGAGCAGGGTCCCCATGGTCCTGGTCTCCCTGGATGAAGAGAAAGCTTTTGATAGGGTATCTTGGCCCTTTTTATTTCTGGTTCTGGAAAAGTTTGGTTTCCCTAAAAACTTCTGCTCTTGGCTCAAGGCTTTATACCACAATCCTACAGCTAGGATTCATTGTAATGGAGTCCTGTTGACTCCAATGATACTTCAGAGGGGCACAAGGCAGGGCTGACCCTTATCCCTCTTCCTTTTTAATTTGTATCTGGAGTTCCTCCTCCGGCGGATACAGTTGAATCCAGAAGTGCTGGGAATTCAAGTGGGGGAATCCAGATACAAATTATCAGCCTACGCTGATGACCTTCTACTACTTCTGGATTCCCCTACCTCCTCCCTCCCAGCAGTGCTAAAGGAAATAGAGGAATTCTCTGAGGTCTCAGGATACCAGCTCAACCCACATAAATCCCAAGTGATGCCTTTAAATACCTTGGTACTTAAGCAACAAATCCGAGAAATGGGTTTATGCTGGGTGCCTGAGGTGATCACTTACCTTGGAATTTGTATATCCCCTGTTCTTACTGATCTCGCTAAATTAAATATTATACCCCTTTTTTCTTGAATCAAAGAGGATGTCTTGGGAGGGCGTGGCCTAGCTACAGAGCAATATGGATGCTTAAACCTAGAGCTCTGGCTTAATCCACTGAATATCCACTCAATCCCACATTAAATCCTGTATTTTTAATGAATAAATTAAAGATTCAAGAAGTCCAGATGCCTACTGCTGCTAAACCTGCAAAAAAACAGACAAAACTACCTTTCAACAAGCCAAGGGCTCATGCATCTGAGAAGGGTCTACCAATTTCTCCTGCTCCAGTTAAGCACTGGGACCTGCCAGAGGACTCCCCAACTACCTCAGCCCTACAGTAGCGAGCAGAACCCTGCACGGAGATGGCAAATAACTACTTGGGGACCTGCATGGTCCAGGAGGCTAACATTGGGGTCTATATACGGACCACATTTTGACATCTCAGATTTTTTTACCCATCTTGGGGTGACATTGGGCTGCTATCCCGTAAATGTTATCCAAGTGGGACATTTTAATACATATTTGGACCCAAATCTTGATCTCTCAAGAGGAAAACTGGGCCCCCCCTCATAATACAGCAGCCCTTAAGGCTCTGGTGCAGAACAGGAACCTTTGGGGAAGCTTGGTGACACTGTCATAAGGGGGAGAGGGAATATTCTTTCTATTCACACATTCATAGGACATACCCCAGATTGGATTATATGTTCTTTTCCTCCAGAACTCTAGGGGAGATAATTGAGGCCTCTTATGGGCCAATCACTGTTTTGGGCCATGCCCCTCTCAGTGTGACCCTTAGTTTGCCAGAGATCTGGCTGGTGGAGGCCCAGTGGAGGATGGATCCAGCTCTCTGATTAGATCACCAATACCTAGCCCAGATTAAAGATAGGGTAGAGGAATATATAAAGCTAAACCTCCCAGAAGATACCAGTGTAAATAACATATGGGAATGCCTTAAGGACTTTATTTGGGGCAAAACTATTTTATGTAGCTTTCAAAAAAAAAAGACCCGGAATCAGGAAGAGGTAGATCTAGAGAATAACATAGTGGATATGGAAAGATGGAATATGACAGCTTACTCACCCCAGGTAACCAAAAAATGTAAAATGTTAAAGGGCCGACTTTGTCAATTATCATCTAGGAGACTAGAGCATAATTTAATAATTACAAAATCACAGGGATACTTTGTTAGGGATGGGGGAAGTGGTTGGCAAGTTTAATAAAAGATTGAAGAGCAGAAAGGTCTATCCTATCAATAGAAAATACTTCTGGAACCCTTGCATATGATCAGCATGAAATAAATAATGCTTTTAAAGCATTCTATTTCTCCTTGTATACCTCCGAATTCCCAGCAGGAGCCACATTGACTCATTTCTAAACACAGTTAAGTTACCTTCCCTTACCCCACAGGAGGTGGCGGCAGTAGACTCACTGCTTTTGCTCTCTGAGGTTAAGAGGGCAGTGAGGAAAGCCAATAGAGGAATGGAATCCTGGTAGAATTCTACAAGCTGATATGAGACTCCCAGGGCCCTCTTATATATAGGATGATTAAAGAAACTCCGGATATGGGAGTGCTTCCCCCTTCTCTTCTTTTGGCTACAATTACTGTTCTGCCTAAACCAGGGAAAGACCCCACCAAATGTGGATTCTATTGACCAATTTTCTTGCTCAACTCCGATTACAAAATAATTACTAAAATATTAGCCTCTAGACTGGAGTAATACCTTCCAAAATAAGTACATTCGGATCGGGGGGGGGTGTGAAGGGCAGACAGGCAAAGCACAATTTGAGGAGAACAATAAATATCATGCACTTATGGCGGGGAAAGGGAGAAGGGCGTTTATTAGCATTAGACACAGAAAAGGCCTTCGACTGGGTCGAATGGCCTTTTATGATGGCAGTCTTACATGAATTCAAATTCGGGAGGGGAATTTTGGGATGGATTCAGGCTTTATATAAAAACCCTAAGGCCCAGATCTTAACAAACAATATGCTATCATCTCCATTTGTCCTCACAAGAGGAACGCCACAGGGGATGACCCTGTCTCCTCTATTATATGTTCTTACAATTGAAACACTGGCTGGGGCAATTCATCAAGAGAGTTTAGTTGAGGGATTGGTATGGGAGGGAGAAAACAATGTGATATCTCTGTTTGCAGATGACATTCTCCTCTTCCTCAAAAATCCGGGTATGGCATTACTAAACATTTTTCAAACATATGGACCTATGTCTGGCTGTAAGATAAACTGGTCAAAATGTAACTGGATGCCCATGGAGAAAATTAAGACCCCTATAACTTTGGGCTCAGTGGTGGTAATTCCTTCCACCTCAATTAAATTCTTGGGAGTAGTACTAACTGCTAAATTATCTCTTTAGGCTAAAACTAATCTCCTCCCGGTGATACAAAAAATAAAAGAACAATGTATTAACTGGAGGGCCCTTCCCTTGACACTAATGGGATGAGTCAATCTAGTGAAAATGAGTGAGCTCCCGCAATTCTTGTATATCTTTCCAATAGGTATACCTAACAAATATATCAGAGCCTTAGAAGGAGCTATAACACAGTTGCTATGGCAAGGTAAACGAGCTTGGATAAAAAAGGAGATACTCTGCCTGCCAGAGGGTGGGAGGGGGGATTAGGACTACAAAGTGTCAAAGATTAATATCTTGCCACACAATTGGCACACATTCAGGACCCAATAAGGGAAGGCACTTCACGTCTGGGATGGGTAAACATGGAAAGCGTATCACAGGTGCACTATACAATGATACTATGGTAGGGTATTTGTGTGATGGATTATCTGATAAACTCTCCAATCCATGTTCTAACACTACCTTTAGGGTTTGGAGAGAGGCACACCAGATTCTCCAATATCCGCATACTTTTTCCCCAGATATGAAATTGGAAGCCATGCTGAAAGCAGGGGCTGATACTTCGTTCCAGGACCACCAGTTACTTAAAAGATGGAAAAAACAGGGGTTATACAAAGTGGGTCAGATATGGGAGGATGGGGTAGCTGTCCCTTTTAAGACATTATTAAGAAGGTATGCTCTTAGGGCATCCCTTTTCTTCCTTTGGGCTAGAATCCAGGCCGAGGTAAGGACCAGATGCATGCAGGGAAGGTAATTTTCCCACTCTCTGTTAGAGGAATTATTTGTTGGATGAAAAGATGATAAATCATTGAAACCCTTGAGAAGTTGTTATAAGCTGTTGATAGGGGCAATTCAGGACCCACTGGGGAGCTTAATATCTAAGTGGGAGCTGGATATGTTGCCAGATGGGCTCACAGGTGGACACTGGCTGCAAATTCACAGGAACCTGTTGAAATGCTTGGTCAATAATAAACTTTGAGCTATTCAACATAATGTATTTGCTCGGGCTTACTTCACCCCAGAATTGGCAAAACGAATAGACCCAAGTGCCTCTGATATATGTCCGAGATGTGAGATACATACTAGGTCATTCTTTCACATGATTTGGCAATGTCTGAAGATCCAGATTTTCTGGAAGGGTTTACTAGCTCTCTTATCACAAATGGCGGGATACCCCCTGGGACTAGATCCCATTGAGAACCTTCTGGGTCTCCCTCTGGGACATGGAAACACTAACAGACCAAACTCAGGCCTGTATAGACTGGGGATTGTGGTAGGCCTCTGCAATATTGTAATGTGCTGGATGACAAAAGATGCTCCTTCAGTAACTAGTTGGTTAAGCTCATTGGTGGAATGTATGAAATTGGAAAAGGTTCAAAATAAAGTAAGAGAACAATTGAATAAATATATGACAATATGGGGCCAAATGGAGTGGGCGTTGCAACAAGATTGGTTCCCTATGTTCTAAGACCACTCTGTCTCAAATGGATAATATCCTCCTTGTAATATATGCTTTCTTTTTCACTGATAAGTGTTGTACCTGATTGAATGTAGGAAAAGAAAACAGGAAACAACAAAAAGCTGTATCCTTCTGTGTAATCAAATGGATTTTACTCTGAGTTTTGAAAAATAAAGTTTAAAAAAAAGAGGATCTCTTGAGATGGGTAGCCCTCCCTATCTCACTTTGGGGGAGGGTTAATATTATTAAAATGAACCTTCTGCCCAGGGTCCTTTATCCACTAAGCATGATAGATTTATACCTTCCCAAGGCCTGGTTTTCCTGACTTCAAAGCCTGATCTCGGAATTCCTATGGCAGAAGGGGGCTGTTCGCCGGGCTTACTTCAAGCTGGCACAACCAAAGGAAAGAGGTGGACTTGCTTGCCTGAATTTTTCCTTTATTATTGCACTCTGCATAGTAATAAAATGTTTAGATGGGGTCAGACTATGTATGATCCAGTCGATAACGACTATTGTCCCTTATGGCTTCAGTTGTAATCTCAGCTGTGCTGTCAATATGGTATTCAGCTACCCAGCTTACTATATTCTAAACCCTCTGTCCCCCCCTCCGACTTAGCAATATCCCCTTAAAATGGTTTTTGCAGGCTCTTACTCAGCTCTATCTAACACTTAAGAAGGACCGGGCTCAGAACCCTTCTCAACCCATTTTGGGGAATCCCAGTATTAGAATTGCTAACTGCCTTATGCCTGTTAGCTTTTGCCCTCCTTTGTGGAATTCCTCTTTAGAGGCATTCCTTTCTGATGGTAGGCCTGCTCCTCTGGCAATAATCCAATAACATTTTTCTCTTTCCTGGTTTATCACCCTTTTAAACACTTCTAGCTATCTGGAACTTTGACTAGCTTTTTGGGCCCACAGCCGTAGGTGTCACCCTCCTTTTCCCCTCTTACAGAGCTCCATCTGATTGCCTAAAACCTGCATTCTGTTTCTAACTTTTATGCTTGTTTTCAGGCTAATGATCAGAGGGGTTTATCAGGGATAGGATTCTAATGGCAAAATACTATGAATTTGGGGCTTGGACCTAGGGACTGGCAGCTAATCTGGAAAAGACTGTACAAATATGTTAAACAAAACAAATATTGCAATACCCAAATACATTTTCTATGTAACATGTGTTATACCCCCTGAAGTTATACTGTATGGGCCACCATTCTTCACTGGTTTGTTCCCAGTGTGGATCTGGGGTGGGCTGTCTTCAGCACATATTATGGGATTGCTCTAAAGCAACCCCATTTTGGTCTGGTATCTGTAACTCCCTTGACCCCTTGCTATCCCTAGACTCCTTCTTCATCCCTGAAACACACTTAACAGGTCATTTCCCAGATGAGCTTTTTGGGTCCCATAAAGCATATCATTCTTTAACTGCCAAACTGGTCATTCTCCATCATTGGAAAGACGACAGTACCCCATCACTTTCTGAATGTCGACAGGAACTTCTTCAAGCTTTGGCAGTGGAAAAACATAATGCCAAATGGCAGGAGAAGCTTGAGAGGTATTTGGATTTCTGGGTCCCTTTGGAAGCTCTTATTTAAGGGATTTCTAAGCATTCATAAAGGGAGTTCCTGGTCGGTATACTGTACAGTCCATATGATCCCCCTTCTCTCTTGTGTCCTCCTTTTTTCTTTTCTTTTGCATCTGATACCCTTTTCCTTAGATATGTTCCCCTTGTGTCTTGACAGTGCTCTGGGTTGGAAGGGGATTTTGGGGTTTGAGGGGTTTGGATGAGGTTAGGAGGAGGATGGGTATGGGCTGTTGTCTGTGTTGTTGTTTACTTATGCTGTTCATTGCTACTGATGTTGCTTACATACATATTGTCTTCGCATTTTGAAAAGTTATTTTTCTGGTGTTTGTAATGGCTTAAATTCAATAAAATATATTAAACTGAAAAAAAGAATAACATGCATTGAATAACTATGATGCATGGAGATTCATTAAATGCTGTCATCAGCCTGCAACCTTATATAAATGCTTATTGGCTGAAATGGTCCTTTTAAAATAATCTTTCAAGTAAATACATGTCAGATGATAAATCTGTGCAAACAGCATCTTGGGGGATGTTGTACTAATGATACTGTTACATTTCTTACCTTTTCCCTTTTAAATTAATTGTCTGTGCCTTGACAAGACAACACCTCTATCTCATTTTCTTTCTATGTTACCTTACAAATTAAAAAAAAAGTTATTCCATTAACACATATACAACATAACGTGTTCAATATTACTTCATTTTATTCAGTTTATACATTGTAAGAGAAATACTTTTTGTAGCATACCTTATAAATTAGCAAGTTCATTACAACACAGTAACAAGAAAGATTCATATTATTGTTAAAACATCACTACAAAAGATCAGTTTTAAAGGACAAGACTCCTGTATATTTATGATTTGGATATGCCTGATGTATTTATTATACATTTCATCAATTACTGTACATATGTCAATAAGAGATCAGTCATTTCTTCTGTTGCAATACATATCTAGGGTCTGAGGCTCTGACACAAGGTAGTAAAGTGTCAGGCAAGTCTCCATTTACATGCAAATAAGTCACTTGTAATACAGCCCCTCCCTTTCCTTGATGTCACTGCAGCAACAGTGCAGGAGGAAGCATTAAGGGTATCAATGCTGTCTAGTTAAGTTTGCAATGGCTTAAGACAGTTCTGTCATGCAACTCTCACAGGGAGTAGTTCTTGTAGCCTTAATACTGTATGTGTAGGGCAAATAATACATCTAAAAGTATTTCATTTACAGGAAACAAAATCTGTTGCTTTGTACCGCTCATTTCTCTCGGTGAGACAGTTGTAACATGTTGTGGAGAGCAGTAGACTGAATCAGTCAATCAATCAGTCAATCTGTATTGAACCAAGTGAACACCCTTGAAAAGATACATTTACAAGGTGGGCCTGGGCAGTTTCCCAAAGGATCACACAAGACTGAATTCCTCCTTTGCACAAACGATACATACACCCTTTCAGCAGCCTGAAAGTGAAGAGCTAGATCTCTTACTTTATAAAGTGTATTGTTTTACATTTCAAATACTCCTTAAATCTGAGTTTCTGACTGGAAATATCAAGACACAGAATGCATATGACATGGGAGGAATGAGCTAAGAAAATACAGAGCACTACAAACACTGAGACTGATTAGTTTCTTTACCTATAACAGCAGAAGTGTAGCATCTGATTTGTGAGGGACATCCTACTTCATATGCTGGCATTATAAAGTGGGGGGGGGCTGCCACAGCTCATCCTCAGTACCTTCAAAGTGAAGTGCTATAGCTCTCACATCACTGCTAACAATTTATAATAGGAATGGGGGCACTTTTAAAGTCATGGACCTGAGGGGCCATCACAGTTCCCAAGGAGGTTAAGGTAATTTGTTAAGGGTTAGAGAGTAAGGGACTCTTGTAGGATTTGAACCAGAGTCTCCTAGTTCTTGTGCCTGTGCTTTAACCACTAGATTACCCTTCTTCCATATGCTGTAGCTTATGCTTTCCTGGTAAGCTATTCCTTGTTATAGCTGAACTCTTTATTGCCTTACAGCAGCCATTCAATCACTGACTGCCTAGTTACAAAGGGAAAGAGGCATATTTGCAAGATTGTTTCTCACTGCTGGTGTCAATCAAAACAGAGAATGCTAACACACACAGAACATAATACAACAGTTGTATAATACCACTTAAAACTCTTATTGAACCCAGAGTCATTTATTGGGTAAACTGTTTTTTGCTAACAGAAACAGTAACACAACACATACAGGCACTTCTTCATATGAATACTGTATATACCTCAAATCAGTGCTGCATCACACTCACATGGTCTTAGTCCCTATTAGACTTGCACTTCAGGATGTGCACAGCACTTCAAGGGTTCCTCCATTACTCAAGTAGGGAACCAAACATTGTGAGTTTAGTTTACTGGTGGAACTGCATTTAGTGCAGCACCATTATCTGTTGCTCTGATGACATCATCCTCCAGCAACACTGATGGTAAAATGGAGGACAAACACGTTGATAACTTCTGGGGGCAGTATATTTTTATTTGCAATCTAGATTTGGACAGCAGTAGGACTGCTGGCAACTGGAGGAGGCACACAACAGTTACACATAAGGAGTTGGGAAAATATTGGTGTGATACTATGGGAGACTTCCCCTTTAATAGTAAGACAACAAAATACAGTGCATTTTTATGTTGATTGTGTGCATGCGCAAGAAACATGTTGTGGCAGGTTTCTCCACAAGCAGGTTGTGGAGGCACAGCACTGTTGTGTCCAATGCCCCCACAGCCTGTAAAGGCTTGTCCTGCTTCCCCCAATGCTGTGGCACACTGCTGCTGACACTAGTTCAGCCAGTGTGCCACCAACTTGTAAACAATTAGCCACTGCAATCAGGGGCTGCCTCATCATTGCAGTGTCAGCCATTCACTGCAATGAGGGAGCTACCTGTCATTGTAACAGTGATATTGTTTGTGAACATGGCGGCGGCTTGCCACCATGTTCACAAACAATATTAACCCCCCCATCAAGGGGGTGTCCAATCCCCCTCGGCAGCATGTGGCCCACGCTATATGTTGCTGATGGGGAGTCCACTCCCATCGGCATTATGTAACCCCCCACTTTGGTTGTTTGCCGACGGGGTGCCCAATCCCTGTCAGCATAATGTAACACTGCCCCCTCCTTTCTTGCGTGCCGATGGGAGTGCTCAATCCCCTGTCAGCTACAGCTGCCCCCCCAAACAGAAGACTCTATTGGCACACTGGGGTGCATTCACCTGTAAATTAAAAAATGGTCCTGCGATGTCATTTTTTTTTTCACCTGTAAAGAAGGAAATGGTCCCTCGGCTTTCTCCCTGCCACCCCCCACAACCTGCACCCACCCACTCCACACCCTACCTCCCCACACACACCCTCACCCCATATTTACCTCTGGAGTCTGGTGTGATGATCTTCGGTGGACCGGGAACACATCTGCACTCTTCAAAGCCGACCGCGAACTGAGGAAATGCCGGTAAGCTGTATAGTGGAATAAATAGGGTTTTCTCAACTTTGATGCATATCTCAGGCATTTTTGGGAAATTTGGCACCAAATTTTAAGCATGGGGTTTTTGGGACCCCTCCTCATGAATTCTATCACTGTCATTGCGTTAAACGGCCCTGGAAGGTGATTTCGTGGTCACTGCATGGAATCATCTTTTGGGACCAATTAATGAAATGACGGTACCAGTGTTCATGAGGTGGGCTCTCAAAAAGCCTATGTTGCAAATTTGGTGGGAAAAATCCAGGCAATGACTGTTTTATGAGCGTGCATGTGCAGTTGCTACGCACGCTCATAACTTGGCGAATTTGAAATATTTTCACCCCAGATTTTCAACATTGGTATTTTTTCAGACCTCCTTGTGAACAATATAGCTGTCATTTTTCACACCCTGGCCAAAACTGTGTTTTCACACTTCCGGCACAGAATAGCGCAGTCAGTGTGGGAAATCAGTGTTCCACACAGATTAAGAAACTGACAGTGGCACTGTTCATTAGTAGAGGTCCTAAAATACTATATTGTGAAAATTTAGTGACAAGTCCATAAAATGAGTGTGTGATTATGTGCATTGCGCAGTTTCCACCACGGGTCGTACGTTCACAACTTTGCAATATTTTCACTCCAAATTTTCAGCATTGCCATTTTGCCACACCTTCTTATGAACAGTACAGCTGTCATTTTTCACATCCTGGCCGAAATGTGTTTTTGCTCTTCCAGCGCACAATAGCGCGGTTGCTGTGAGAAATCGGTGTTCAGGACATATTAAGAAAGTCACACTGACACTGTTCATGAGCAGAGGTCCTAAAATGCCTATGTTAAAAATTTTGTGATGAAACTCCATAAAATGACTGTGTTACGAGCGTGAGTTGTGCAGGTGCCACGCACTCTTGTAAGTTTGCAAATTAGTAACATTTTCAAATCAGATTTTCAACACTGGCATTTATTCACACCTCCTTATGAACTGTACTGCTGTCATTTTTCACATCCTGGCTGAAATGTGTTTCCGCACTTCCGGTGCAGAATACCACAGTCACTGTCAGAAATCAGTGTTTGGGACAGATTAAGATTGAGCAACTGAGAGGGGCGGGGGAGTGACTCATCTGAGTTCTGTCGGGACTTCTGCGGATGTCTTTGTGGGCAAGAAAAGGTGACAACACAGGCAGGAGCCCAGTGCAAAAGGGCAGCCTGCAGCGCCGGGAGGCACAGAGCAAGTGAGTGAGTGAGTGAAGGAGGGGGAGTGAGTGAGCTCAACGGAGCTCTGTTGGGACTGCTGTGGATTTGTTTGTGGACAGGAAAAGGCAGCAATGCATGCAGGGCCTGAGTACAAAAGGGCGGCCTGCTGCGGTGGGACAAACAGAATGAGCAAGCGAGAGAGGGGGACTGAGTGAGCTCAACAGAGCTCTATCGTCACTACTTTGGATTTCTTTGTGGGCAGATAAGGGTGGCTATGCTGGCAGGAGCTCAGTACAGAAGGGCAGCCTTCAGCGCTGGCAGAAACAGAACGAGCAAGTGAGACAGGGGGAGTGAGTGAGGCCAACGGAGCTGTGTGGGGACTGCTGCAGATTTCTTTGTGGGCAGACAAAAATGCCAACAGAGGCAGGCACCCAGTACAAAAGGGCAGCCTGCAGTGCCAGAAGAAACAGAATGAGTGAGTGAGACGTGGGAGTGAGCGAGTGACCTCAACAGAGCTCTGTTGGGACAGCTGCAGATTTCTTTGTGGGCAGGAAAAGGTAGCAAAGCAGGCTGGAGCCCAGTACAAAAGGGCAGCCTGCAGCGCTGTGACAAACAGAATGAGCAAGTGAGAGAGGAGGAGTGAGTGAGCTCAATGAAGGTGTATCGTGACTGCTGTGAATTTCTTTGTGGGCAGGAAAAGGTGCCAATGCAGCTAGGAGGCCAGTACAAAAGGGCAGCCTGCAGCGCCGGGAGAAACAGAATGAGCAAGTGACAGGGGGGAGTGAGCGAGCTCAACAGAGGTCTATCATCACTGCAATGGATTTCTTTGTGGGCAGGAAAGGGCAGCAATGCAGGCAGGAGCCCAGTACAAAAGGCCAGCCAGCAGCCCCCACAGAAACGGAATGAGCGAGTGACAGAGGGCGAGTGAACGATCTCAACAGAGCTGTGTCGGGACTGCTGCACACCTCTTTGTGGGCAGACAAAGCCACCAATGTAGGCAGGAACCCAGTACAAAATGGCAGCCTGCAGCAGCGGGAGACACAGAATGAGCGAGTGAGGGAGGGGGAGTGAGTGAGCTCAAAGCAGCTCTATTGGGACTGCTGCAGATTTCTTTGTGGGTAGAAAAAGGCAGCAAAGTACGGAGGGGGCCCAGTACAAAACAGCAACTTGCAGTGGTGGGAGAAACAGAATGAACAAGTGAGAGAGAGGGAGTGAGTGAGCAAGCTCAACGGAGCTCTATCATGACTGCTGCAGATTTCTTTGTACCCAGAAGAAGGCGGCAATGCAGGCAGGTGCCCAGTAGAAAAGGGCAGCCTGCAGCACTGGCAGAAATGGCATGAGCGAGTGAGAGAGGGGGACTAAGCAAGCTCAAAGGAGATCTGTCAGGACTGCTGCAGATTTGTTTGTAGGCAGAAAAAGACGCCAACAGAGGCAGGAGACCACTACAAAATGGCAGCCTGCAGTGCCAGGAGAAACAGAATGAGCGAGTGAGACAGGTGGAGTGAGCGACCTCAACAGAGCTCTGTTGGGACAGCTGCAGATTTCTTTGTGGGCAGAAAAAGGTGCCAATGCAGGCAGAAGCCCAGTACAAAAGGGAAGCCTGCAGCACTGGGAGAAACACAACAAGCGAGTGAGAGAGGGGCAGTGAGCAAGCTCAACAGAGCTCTATTGTGACTGCTGTGGATTTCTTTGTGGCAGAAAAAGGCAGCAATGCAGGCAGGAGCCCAGTACAAAAGGCCAGACTGCAGCACTGGCAGAAACGGAACGAGCAAGTAAGAGAGGTGGAGTGAGCTACCTCAACGGACCTGTGTCAGGACTGCTGCAGATTTCTTTGTGGGCAGAAAAAGCTGCCAACAGAGGCAGGAGCCCAGTACAAAAAGGGAGCCAGCAGCACCAGCAGAAACAGAATGAGTGAGTGACAGAGGGGGAGTGACCCACCTCAACAGAGCTGTGTCGGGACAGCTGCAGATTTCTTTGTGGGCAGCAAAACCTGCCAATGCAGGCAGAAGCCCAGTACAAAACAGCAGCCTGCAACACCAGGAGAAACAGAATGAGAGAGTGAGACAGGTGGAGAGAATGACCTCAACAGAGCTGTGTCAGAACAGCTGCAGATTTCTTTCTGGGCAGAAAAAGGTGCCAACCCAGGCAGAAGTCCAGTACAAAAGGGCAGCCAGCAGCACAGGGACAAACACAATGAGTGAGTGAGAGAGGGGGAGTGAACAAGCTCAATAAACCTCTAGCGTGACTGCTGCGGATGGCTTTGTGTGCAGAAAAAGGCGGCAATGCAGGCAGGAGCCCTGTACAAAAGGCTAGCCTGCAGCGCCAGCAGAAACGGAACGAGCGAGAGGGGGGAGTGAGGTAGCTCAATGGACCTTTGTCAGGACTGCTGCACATTTCTTTGTGGACAGAAAAAGGCGCCAACAGAGGCGAGAGCCCAGTACGAAAGGGCAGCCTGCAGCGCCAGCAGAAACAGAATGAGCAACTGAGGGAGGGCGAGTGACCCGCCTCAACATAGCTCTGTCAGGACAGCTGCAGATTTCTTTGTGGGCAGAAAAAATGTGCCAATGCAGCCAGGAGCCCCGTACAAAGGTGCAGCCTGCAGCACCGGGAGAAGCAGAACAAGCGAGTGACACAGGGCCACTGAGCGAGCTCAACAGACCAACGCAATCAACATTCAGCATTGACAAATGCTTGTTTGAACAAGTTGCACTGTATTTGAACTAGGGCTGTTGGAGATATCTCAGCCTGAGACAAAGACCTGCATACTCAAACAAACCTCCATTGATATGTGTTAAGACATTAGAAGGGAACAGTCAGCTAAAAAGGTTTCCTCAATCAAGTATGTGGCTGGCCTCAATGTGCACTTTGTGTTAAAAAAAAATGTTTTTCTGTTTACTTGATGTTTAATGTGGTACAGTAGACTGTGTCAGGCTAATACTGTATACTTCTAGGCTGACATCTTCTGTTTGGTCGGAGTCCCCTGCTGTCAATACAGTAGTATGCAGCAACTGGAGATTCAACAGCCTTTATTGCATGTTTGAGTTCATAAAAGCTGTTATCTTTTGTTTTCTGATCCCACCGTCATCTTCCCTGAGGATGGCAAGCTTGTTTTATCATGTTTTTTTTTCTGTAGAAGAGGTGTGTACTTATTCCCAGTAGGGTCCTCTACAATCATTTTTTTTGACAATGAGTGTTTCAAATTCAACTCTGGTACATATATACTCAATTTATATTAGATAAATATATCAAATACATTGAACAAACATCAGGAAACATTCAATTTACAAGACATGCAACAATATCTTCAACCAACTCATTAGACACACTAGCATTTCCTTTACTTATTTACATTTGTTACATTTGAAAGAGGAAAATTCAGTGTCAAATGCACCATTCTAGCTGGTAAGTTTTGACCAGTAAACAATTTTATGTGCAAAAATAATGTTTATCCACTTATTGTTTACTGCAGTATAATAGCTTTTATCAGACTGTATCTGAACACTTGCTCAATGACATTTTCTACTTCTAAAATCCCATAATCACATTCACCTGAAGGCAGAGGCTGCCTAAAGTGGTGGTAGATTTAATGGCATGCATTACATGTCAGAGTCTTAATAAGCATTAATCAGATGTTTATTTTCCCTAACA
The DNA here is from genome assembly GCA_016271365.2 of Neoceratodus forsteri. NCBI lineage: Eukaryota > Metazoa > Chordata > Ceratodontiformes > Ceratodontidae > Neoceratodus > Neoceratodus forsteri. Next base: position 485,931,113 of record CM028132.1, on the reverse strand, counting down.
TTTTCCAAGGCTAGGTACAGTTCATTGGGAGTGTATTTATGCAGTGCTGACACCAGGGACAACAAACAAAGTTCATAGCATACTAACTCTAACATGCATTGCAGATTATTGAATCTCCTACTGATACAGTCATTCTCAGATGGTAAATTCTGGGATTTACGATTACAGAAAATGTGAACATGCATGCTAATAGATTCAACCTAATATATCAGGCTGCACGTGGTAAGTAAAAAAAAAAGTGCATTTGTCAATTCAATGCAGATTTGGAAAAGCACCACCACAGGAGGCTGTGGGACATTCTGTGATGAATGTTCCCCGTTACAATCGGTATCTAGCCTGTTAATATATAAGTGCTCTAACTAGTGACACGTGATGGTTGTAATGTGTGTAATGTAATGTTATTACTGCATGTACTACTTATGAGATTTGAAATGACCCCCCCCCCCGAAACAGTTTTCACCACCATGATTGCTAGGTTTATCATCTTAGTAACAATTTAAAGTGGATGTCACTGGTAGGCGTATATATTTATAGTTGAGTGCACGTACTCACATACATGTTTTTATTTTTGCAATCAATCAACCTATAATAAAGTCAGCACTGCTGGTGCCACCATCACCATCCTCAACCCATCACATACAGAAAGGGGCATAATTTTGTAAATGCAGCTTTTGTTATATTTATAATTGGCAGCGCTACTGCAACCATCTAGTTAACCATATTTGCTATCTTTTCTGTTAAGCAGCTAAAGACAAAATAAATATTTTCTAAAAGAAGAAGCATTATGTTTTGCATGTAGTTTGTATGTGTGTGTTTATACAAGTGTGACATTCCTTCTGTATATTGTTTGGAGATTTTTTTCCCACCTAAATGTGCCTTCAGGTTTTATGACTCATTTGATTTTGTGTCAAGTTTACAGAAGTGCAGCTATGATTTTAAGCAACTTGCAACACTGATATTTACAAGTGGAAATATTTAAGTGATAATAGAGTGAGTTACTCTGTCACAAATGAGAGTCAATACCATTTCTAGCAGTGGTAGCCTCTAGATATTTGTCTATTTCTGATATATAAGCTCCTCTCACCGTGGTCTTGGGGTATGTCAGGTTGTACCATTGTGGGGAAGGGGCACTCACAGCAGAAACACAGAAAGTCCTTACCAGGATGGATGGCATTGTCTGGAGGTCAACTGTGCAGGGGGGCATAGGCTTCTTCTTATGCTGGGCTGCAATAAAATTTGATCAGAAGCCATAAACATTTCAGAACAAATGACTTGACATCCACACATAAGCAAAATAACAGGGGGTTCAATTAAATTGATAAAAAAGCACTCCATGGAGGAAACACACTTAGACATTTAGTTTGCAGTCCTGACCACAGGGGACATGAAGGTTGCTAGTGTCCATTTTGACCGCTATGGCTCCCATGAACTCTGGATGACTTTTACCTACTGTATGCTGGGTAGTCACTTTATAAACAGGCAGCTTACATCAGACCGAGATGGCCATAAAAACCTTAAGCAGAAGGCAGAAGCTATCCCTCTCTCATTCCCGTTCAGCCCCATGCTCATTTCTATGCTGATCTCCTGGACTTCTAGCAGCAAGCCCTTTTAAATTAGGGCTACCACTCTTTCCCCAAAGCTTCAGTTCAAAAGTCAGGCCATGGCAGTCACCTCCCCATGGCAGGCACCTGCCCCATGGCATCTAGGAGGATGTCCCCACTGCAGAGGTCACAACTGGGTTGGCATCTTGAACTATGGGGCTGACTCTCTCTCTCTCTCTCTCTCAATTTTCTCTTTCTCTCTCTCTCTTTTTAAATGTTTCTTACAGAGCAGAAACTTGAGCCCAGGTGAGTGACTTCACCCACAACTCACAGGCAACATCCCCACCAAAACTGCTACAACTGGGTTGGCATTTAGACACTGGGGCTATGGATACCCACCACAGTGTCCTTTGCCCCCCTTCCCGGCTCCATGATTCTTCCTGTGGACACATGGGCGTGGTTGTAGCCCAAACATCCACACAGATGATTTCCCATTGGTCTCTTTCTTTCATTCCAATGGCAGGGCAACACACAGACTGCACAATTTTCTCCAGGCTTACAACCCCTGATCCACAATCTCCTGTTCTCTGCTCACATACTTTTTTCTGCTCCACTGAGGGAGCATTTCAGAGGACCCATACCAGAGACCAAACTGCGAAGCTGGCTAATGGCTGCTGCCACATCACACTTCAAACTCTCAGTTGTCCAAACCCATTGAAAAACCTCTGAACACCGAGAGCAGGCAATCAGTCCCACTCTCCTGACATTCTCTCTCAGACCCCTTCTTACTCCCTGGGTCTTTTTTTACTGGTGCCAGAAAGCCTCAATTTATACCCCTGCACACCTGTGGTGACCTCCGACCTGCAGAGTTCCCACCAGTGTGGCAGAGGGAATTAACCATTTAATTATGAGACCAAAAAGGACCTGAAGTACACAGAACATGTACACACCCCATTGGGTTTATATATATATATATATATATATATATATATATATATATATATATATATATAATAGCGGCACGGTAGTGCCACTATAGTTAGGGTTGCATAGCCATTTCTATGTTAAACCTTCAATTTTGCAGTTTAATAACTTTTGAACCGCTGGTCTAATTTGCCTAAAATTTGGAATGTAGAAAGATTTACCATAGATCTTTGATCTAGAAATATATTTGTCAGTTGGATGTGCAGTTGTGGAACCATAGCGTGCTGAAAAGTGAAAATTCCCCAAACTCGTGATTTCTTTGTCCACCCATAATGCACTGAAGAATGCATTTAAGTGGGTTTAAATTGGGTTGTCTGCATGTGTCCTGGGCTGCACTGGTGCCTTTTGAAGATCTGGTGAAAAAATATTGCTCCATTCAAAAGTTATGCCATTTTTTTGTCCTATTATAGCCTATGCAAAAATGTATATGTGCACTGTGAAAAAAATCGCGATCACATTTTTTGATCGAGCTTGGCCAAAAAATGTTGTTGTGCTGCTGCCATTTTGTTTTCAGTTAGCGAGACAGAAAAAACGGTATAACTCAAAAAATACTGCACTTTTCAACACACCAACCATTGGGTTTACCTAATTGGGCCCCAAGGAACATGCCCATGGTATTAGTGTTTACCCAGCTAGTCTGGAAATATGTTTTTTAGATTTTTTTCTGTTCCTTGATCATGCAAACATTTTTATTGCCACGCAAACAATCATGCAAACTCTAAATATGACCGCAATAACATTTTTTTGTACGCACTAACATTCCCATTATAGAAATAGGAGAATTTTGCAATGTGTTGCTTTTTTTGTCACTTGATTGTGGGAAGGTGGATTGTGCTATTGGCCTGAAATTTTCAGGGTAGGGAGCCCTAGTGTCATGGATGTGCTTTTCAGTGGTTTGGTTTGAAACATTCAACAGGCCCACAGTTACAGCATTCTAAATTTCCAAATTTTCCCCATAGGATAACATTGCTGCAGATGTTTTCTTTGTCACTTTATTGTGGCAACATAGATCGTGCTATTGGCCTGAAATTTTCACGGTGGCAAGCTCTACTGCCACAGATGTACCTTTTGGTGGCTTGGTATGAAAACATTGATCAGGGCAATAGTTACAGCATTCAGAAGTTCTGAAATTTTCCCACAGGATACATTGCGGTGCCTGTGATGCCTCGGGGCCCGTATCTCAAAAACAGTTCGAGATACGGACTTATCATCATAAAAATTCTTAGTCCCCCTGGAAAGCCATGAAACACATGAAATTTTAATTTTTTTTTTTCTGTCTTGTATGGTTCCTGAGATATTTGCAAATTACTGTTCCAATTGCTCATTTTCATGTGCATAGGCCACTATTATGCCTTCAAAGTTAGCAGTCACACGCCTTTTCAGTGTCTGTATCTCAGAAATTATGTGTGATGTGGGTTCAGTCATCAATTGTATCATAAACTACTCACTCTCACGATTACAATGACACTTGAATTTCTTTTCTAGCTGCTACAGTTCCCAAGATATGGGCAAATTACTGTTACAAGGTCTCCTTGCCTTATAGGGCTGCAGTATGGCTCCGTAGCTATGTGTAAGTGGGAGCGCAGGGCCCGGAGGGCCTGAACTCCCACAGGCACATACCATTATGCACAAATGGGCATCTTGGTGGGAGCGCGGGGCCCTTTTGCTCCCACCAACACATTCCATTTACTACTTGTATTACACTTTTAAAAAAGAAAGGAAATTCCTTGCAAAAGCTTTGTTAATGCATCAGTTAGGGTTGTTTCCACACCAACAAAAGTGTGAAAATTCCACGTTAGGGTTACTATCCCACCACCCCACCCTCCACACACCACCAGGCATACTGTAGGGGTGTGTGTTGGGGTTGTCATGCCTAACTCTCACCCCGTTCTCCTATACAGCACCACCACAGCTTCTTTACACATGGAATAGGTTGAGAGTTATTCCAACAACCCCAACGCACACCGCTATGCCTGGTGGTGTTTGGAAGGTTGGGGTGGTAACCCAAACATGGAATTTCCACACTTTTGTCAGTGTGGAAACAACCCTAACTGATGCATTAACAAAGTTTTTTCAAAGTATATAAATATAGAGGATAATGGATGGGGAAGGGTTTGATATGAGAATTTAATGCACACCCTCATTGTGGGATGCTACATAAACTCTGAGGGTGAAGCTCAAGGGGTTTATCAAAGCATCCCACAACGAGGGTGTGTATTAAATTCTCATATGAAACACCCACCCTATCTTTTATTTTTTATAATAACAGATCAGCAATTTTTCTCCAGCAGTTTGTGAAACTGTTTGCCCCCCCCCACATAAAGAATGTTGGTCAATGAGGCAGCAGCATAGTTTGACTGGCATGGCTCATGAATGTCATAACAACCAGCTGGTTGTTATGGAAAATATCAACCTGGTCAGTACATTGAAAGAAATTGCTGAGCAGTTATTTTATATATTTATATATATATTTATATATTTATACACACACACACACACACACACACACACACACACACACACACACACATATAGTGGTGCAACAGCGCCACTATAGTTAGGGTTGAATTGCATGTTTAATGTTAAACCTCAAATTTTACACTTTAATAACTTTGTAACTGATCAATGAATTTGCACAATATTTGGTATGTGATGTCTCATGGAGAAGATCTCTTGATGTGGCAAGTTTCATTCCAGTTGGATATGCAGATTCTGAGATCCAGACATTGCAAAAAGTCATAAAATCACTACTTTTCACAGTTTTTTTCCTCATTGCCTTACATCCAGAAGCTATGGAATTTTGGAGTGCTTTTGTTATGGTACAAACAGCTTGAGAAATAGAACATGCATGTGCTTGTTTTGTGAAAAAATTTTAATCTGTTGTAAAGTTATTCAATTTTTCATTTCCCATTGTTTTCAATGGAAAGATCACTTTTCAGCATACAGGGAGAAAGTTCATCAAAGGATCTGATTTTGTTTCATGAGACCCATTCCTTTCTTGTGAGAATAAAATCCCTTTTCGTGAAAGAAAAATCCTTTTTCATGAGATTTCATCTTGTTATGAGTCATTTGTTAATTTTTTTTCAAAAGCCACCAAAATGACATCCTGGAGTGACACCAAAACACCTAGCTGGCTAATTGGGGCTCCGTTAGGTGCAATCTGCACTTTAAAGTTAGGAATATGCCCTTGAAATGTGATTTTTTTAAATATAATGAATCCTTTTTTGTGACCGCGTGATAAAAAAAAAGAATCATTTTTCATGTCATGAGCCATGAAAAAGGATAATTTTTCCTCACTCGAGAATCCTTACTTGTCCCTTCCATTGCCCTCCCCAGTACTCTGTTTTTACCTGGTGTCTAGTGGCACCCCTACCCTCCAATACCCCTGTCCTTACATTTCCCTGGTGTCTAGTGGTGCCCCTTCACTTTCCGATCACTGTCCCTGTAATAAAAATAAATTTCCTGGTGTCTAGTGGTGCCCTTCGCCCTCAGATCATCATGCCCATAATGAAATTAATTTCCCCGGTGTCTAGTGGCACCCCTCACCTTCTAATCACTGTCCACAATGTTTTTCTGGTGTCTAGTGGCACCCCCCACCCTCCGATCACTGTACCATACTTTCTGCGTTTCCAACACCGAGATGTCCACCCCAGTGTCAGATGGCCCCCCACCCACTGCAGACTGTTGTTTTATTTATTTGCCAACATTGGGGTGCCCAATCCCTGTGTTGACATTTAGATCCCCTTCCTCAGCAGTGTGGGATACTGGGGAGCCCAACTCCAGTGTCCCAAAATATGTTATTTAATTAAACCCTGTAAAAAGAAAACTGTCACTCATTATTCTTTTTTAGACCTGAAAAAAAAGAAAACGGTCCCTCATCATCTCCACTATCCTCTCCCCCATCCCAACCCTCCCACTGAGCATCCACCACACCACCACCCTTACCTTATACTTACCACCAGAGGTTGTGGGCTGTCATTTTCTGTGGATCAAGACACGTCTGCACTCTTCAAAGCCAAACCGCGAACTGAGGAATCAAGGTGCTGCATAATGTATTTCAATGGCATTTTGAACTTATGTTCATAACTTTGCCATTTTTAGGAATATTTTCACTAAATTTTCAACATGGCCTTTGTGGGACCCCCACCCCCACCCTTGAACACTGCAACTGTCATTTCATTAATTGGGCCTGGAAGGTGATTTTCCAGCCACTGTGTGATATCACCTTTCAGGACTGAATAATGAAATTTCACAATGAGTGTTTATGAGGTGGGGTCCCAAAAATACCATGTTGAAAATTATGTGAAATAATTCCTTAAAATTCCCATGTTATGTGCATTCATTGTAATGTTTCTATGCACACACATCACTTTGGTCATTTTCAATATTTTGACTTCAAATTTTCAACATAGCCTTTTTTTACACCACCTTATGAATAGCACAGCTGTCATTTTCACATACTATTGAAAATATATTTTCACACCTGTGACACAGAATGGCATTTTGGCAAGGATTTGAAAGTGTTCACCTATGCGATTAATGAAGAGGGGTCATAAGAAGACTATATTGAAAATTTGTGGTCAAAATATGAAAATATGACAAAGTTATAACTATTCGTTGCTATTTTGCTACGCCCACTCGTAACTTCAGAAATGATAAATATTTTTAACCCAGATTTTCAATATAACCTTCTTATTACCCCACCTCATGTATGCCATAGCCTCCATTTTTCAAATCCTGGTCAAAATGTGTTTTGCATCTGTGGTGCAAAATGGCATTGCAGTTGCACAGAATTACATTTTGGCAGAGATTCAAAAATTTTCTGTACCGGGTACATGAGAAGGGGTAATAGGATGGCTATGCTGACAGTTTGGTCATTATTGCCCTATACCTGTGCTTCCACAGCTATATTGAATATATATATATATATATATATATATATATTATTACCCTAATTAGCCCCTGAGATAGGTATGTAGCCTTGTATTCAACAGTTTCCTAGTATTTATTTTATATAATGCATGGGGATGGTACCTTTTTTTGTACCTGAAGGCTGCTGAAGGCTGTGTTTTTGTCAGGAGGCTTATCAGGTGTGCTAATTATCATAGGAATTTCTTAAATGGTTCAGCTGGTGTGTTCATTGGAATGTTTATTGATTTAATTGGTCATTAAGTTGTTTGTTTTGGTGGACATAATGGCCTATGGGCGTTTTTTCCCCCACAGTATCTAGGTTTTGGTACGAAGGTATAAAGCTTAAATTAGGAGGTGTACAGCTCAAATTGGTGAGGTATATAGCGAAATATATGATAATGGGATCTTACAGGGAAAAGGTCCCATCCATGTAGGATACATATATACAATAGATATAGATATAGATATAGATATAGATATAGATATAGATATAGATATAGATATAGATATAGACACATAGACTCAGATATTCAAAAGGGTTGCTGTGCAACCCACTGATGTGCCCTGGCATGATATTCAAAAGGGAAAAGTGTGCAGCACAAGTCCCGATACACCAGAGCACATCAGCAATGTATGCAGGCATAGGTGGGGGGGGTGTGCCATGCATAACCTGCACAGCCCGATATTCAGCCCAGGATGTGCAGAGCCATGCATGCACAACCCCTACTTGTGCCTGCACAAAGTTAAGCCAAAAAAAAAAGAAACAAATGACGGCCACCCACAGGTGAGCTGCCGCATTGCAGGGTGCAACACGGCAGCTGCCACCTGTGGGTGTCCACCCGAGTTCCTTCTGCACCTGGCACTGCCCCCCATGTCCCATCATGGGCATCTGTTTAAATAAACCCCTCCTCCAATATCACTGGTGGTCCAGTGGACCGAGTGCTGCCCAATCGTGGGCATCTGGTTGAAAAAAAACCCCATCCTATATCCCTGGTGGTCCAGTGGACCGCTATGTGTCCAATCGCGGGCATCGGTATAATAACCCCCCCGTTCAATATCCCTGGTGGTCCAGTGGACCGATCGCTGCCTGATCGCAGCCATCTATTTAAATCACCCCCCGGCCAATATCCCTGGTAGTCCAGTGGACCGCACTCTACCCAATCGTGGGCATCTGTAAAACATAAAAAATGTTCTATTACCCTGGTGGTCTAGGGTGCCCCCCTCCCACTGAGCCCCACCGTCCTGCTCCCCCCGGGTCAGCCAGAGGGCAGCAGCACCCCACCCACCTGCGTCCCCGCTGCCCACTGAAAAAAATGTCCTAATACCTTGGTGGTCTGGGTACCCCATTCCCCACCCACCCACCCACTGAGCCTCACCACCCACTCCCACCAGTCAGCTGGGAGGGTGGTAGCACCCACCTGCCTGCCACCTGCCACCGCCCCACCGGCCCCACAGCTTGATGGCCTGCACACCCATTGGCTCACAGCGGAGCCAATGGGTGTGCAGCCCATAGTGTTCTACACAGTCCAGATATGATCATTCACATATCTGGACTGTGTAGTACGGTATGGGCTGCACGCCCATTGGCTCCCACTGTGAACCAATGGGCATGCAGCCCTACTGAGTTGTCAGTAGGTGGGCTGCAGGGTGGCAGGCGGGTGGGGTGCTGGCACCCACCAGCGGACCGGTGGGAGTGGGGCAGTGAGGCTCAGCAGGTGGGTGGGGAAAGGGGTACCCTAGACCACCAAAGTATTAGGACATTTTTTATGTTTTACAGATGCCCGCGATCGGGCAGAGTGCGGTCCACTGGACCACCAGGGATATTGGCCGGGGGGTGATTTAAACAGATGCCCATGATAGGGCAGCGATCGGTCCACTGGACCACCAGGGATATTGGACGGGTGGGGTTATTGAACCAATGCCCGTGATCGGGCACATAGCGGTCCACTGGACCACCAGGGATATTGGACGTGGAAGTCCTTTTTAATATAACACATGCCCACAATCGGGCACATAGCAGACCACTGGACCACCAGGGATATTGGTCGAAGAAGTCTATTTTTAGACACATGCCCGTGATTGGGCTGCAGGGGGCATTGGTCCCCAATGGCTGCTGCCTGGCTGGGCGCCAGGTGCAAGTTGTCGGGGATCGGCACACCTGCATGCTAATGGTATGCAAATGGGGCCATAATGACATGCAAATGGCCCCATGTGTGCCTTGCATAAATTATGGCCCCATTTGCATGTCCCCTTTTGAATATCGCAGGTGCTGTGCATGGCGCAATGGCACTTGCACTAGCTCATCTCCATGCTCCACTCTGGCCACTTGTGCTGGCGCAGTTCCACTGCGTCATGCACAGTGGGGGTGGCCAGGGTACGATATTCAAAGCTGCTGAGCCATAGTGCAGCTCTGTTAAATATCACCCAGGCCACACCCTGTGCAGCCATGTTGAGCTGTGCCCAGGCTTGTGCCACAGGCGCAGTTTGAATATCCGGGCCATAAACTTTGGTCAACAGTGATCCTCTGGTGAGTGGCACATTTATTTAAATTGGACTTAGTTTTTAAATGTTCCTCTGGAGAGAGGTAGCACTTTGTGCTTGGTTATCTAGGAGACCACTGGACTGTCTCCCTTCTCCGTTGTGCTTGGTAGCTAGACTAGAGCACCCTGGGATTGTGAAGGGCTGCCTTGCCTCCACAAATTTGTACAATGCATTTCAGTGCCTGTGGATTGTGTAAAAAGTTGCGATTAACTTAAATAGGTGACACAGAGCTCAAACCCACTTGTGCGGTGGTATTTTATTTATATTTCACTTTATTTATTGCAGCATTTGCACACATAGAACTGGAAGTGAGCCACAATTCTACCTCCAGTTTTACAATATTTAAGCATCACCCACAGTGAGCAGGGTGAGTGTGAGTGGGGTGAGCATGCATGCAGCTTCGCTCGGAGACACGCTGAGACATGCACATCTGTGTGTGACTGGAGGGACTGAGTACATAAAGTATTGTAAGGTTGGTACTCATTGTGCTTGAACTATTGCTAGCCAATCTGATGTGGTAACTAAGAACTGTAGGCCCAACTGGTTGTTATCCTCCAACTGAAAATTTAATTAGATTATATCTACTCCTAGATATCTGTCTCACTGACCAGTTGCCCCCACTTGTGTGGTAAAAAAAAATTAAAAATGTAAGTTTTATTTTATTTTTACGATGGTTTTAGGACTTGTTTGGCATTTAAACCTGTTTTTTAGTGACCTGTCTAAATTACTCGAATGGGTGACATAATAATCACCAGGGCTCCAAATAAGGTGTGTACCAGCCTATTTTACTCACCTCATTTTAGGAAATACTCTTCAGAAATTTTTTTAATGAGTACCAATACTCACCCAACATTTGTAAATACTCCACACACAAAAGAATAGTGTTTCATAACATAACTGGTGATTCAAAAGGAACATTTTTTGCTAGATTTACAGCACTTGTATGTATCCCATTGTTTTACTCACTATGTTTTAAAACTGGTGAGTAAATTCCAACCTGCCAACATTATTTGGAGCATTGTTGACAGCTGAAATTCTTATCTAGAAAAAAAACTAATTTTTTTAAATAAATGTACTCCTCAGTCCACACTAGCAAGATATTTGTACACATCTGAATTTCATTTTACTCACCTCACTTTCAAAATGACGAGTACAAGTACTTATCCCAAAAAATCTTATCTAGAGCCCTGATAATAACCATGGATGGGGAGGCTGGTTTTAAATGTATTAATTACCTAATGTATACGATGATCTCAAAGTTACAAAAGGTGAATTCATTTGTGACAAGTGCCTGTTGAACAACAAAATGCTACAAGAATTAGAACTGCTAGGTTCTAGACTTAAACTACTGTAGAAAGCTCTCAAAATATAATGGAAACAAAACTAAAAGGACAATCACATTGTAAAGAGGGTGTAAATTATGAAATAAATAACATTAAATTAAATAAAAGAAAATGCACTGAAATATCAGATTCTCATGAAAATGATTGGACAGTGAACAATCCACAATCAACAAAAAGGAGAGGTAATGTTAAAATCCTACCAACATCCTCTAGTGATATATATCTAATAAATAAATCTTCAGTTCTACAAGATCTACTGAATGAAGACAGCATGGAAATGAAATTATTGTTGCTACACCGCCTTTATCTTCTGATACTTTAGTTGATATTTCTAGTGAACCAACTGACTGAACTGCCAAGTTTATAACTAATATTGAAGTCCCAACTAAGACTCCAATCAAAAGACATTATACAGAGGCTAAAATCACTGACATCATTAACCAAGTAGATTTAATGTTGAAATGTGCTGGTCCTAAACCCTTAGTAGTAGTTAACATGGGGACAAATGACATCTGTGGCTCTACAATTGAAGATTTCCAAACTCATTTTATGACTCTAAATAAAGTTTTAGAAAAATGGGACTATGAGGCTTGCTTCTCAGAAATACTTCCAATCCCCAGAGCAGGCAATTTTAAAAATCAAAAGTGAAAGCTATTAAAGAGTGGTTACAAAAATGGACCTTTGAGAAAGGAATCAGATGCCTTCCGATTGGGAAATCTATGAATCCAACTATGGGTTGTACAGTTGGGGCGGGTTACATCTGAACAAGTGTGGCACTATGATATGATGAAAATTATATATTCCGTACTTTAAACTCACAAATGGGGGCCAAGGGGGGAAGGTTTTCGCATTTAGCGGTTGGTCCATTTCTAAGGAACTTAACTTTTTGTTAGCAAATGCATGAAGCCTTAACATCATCAAAAATCTAAATTAGAGATTATACTTCAAGGCCCAGATATTCAGAGCAGTTGCGCATGATGCAACTGAGTTGCGTCATCGCAAGTGCAGTATTGCGTCAAGGAGCCATATTCGGTGGGAGCCATTGTGCAGCGCAAAATCCGTTGCACCAATGCGCAGCTATAATGAATGCAGGCACAAGTGCAGGGGGCGTTCCCATGACTAACCAGCGCAGTGGCATATTCGGTCATGAAATCATGGTGCAAGTGTGGAGCAAATTGAAGTTGCTCCGGGCAGACTTGTTCCTTGTAAAACAGGGCACAAACACACAGACAGCAGTTGCGCCAAGAGTGGAAGTGAGAGAGAGAGAGAGAGAGAGAGAGATACAGAGAGACAGACAAACACACACACAACTGTACACAGAGGGAGAAGGACAGAGAGGTGGTGTGGGAGAGGGAGACAGAGAGAGAGAGAGAGAGAAAGAGAGACACACACACACACAGACACAAAGCTCGTGTACCAAGGTGGCACACAGCCAGCAGCCAACTGCCCAATGGGGACAGTGGATAGCAGGAGACATGGAGAGTCTGCCTGTCTTGAAGGGGGCAGTAATGAGTGGTGTGAGGCAGCAGAAGGAACAGCTACATCGCCGATGAAGGGCCCGGTGATGGCATGCCTGAGACAGGTGGTACTGTGCCTGCAGCACCGTTGGGAATCAGAGTGACACCAAGAGCGTGGGCTGGTACCTCCTGAACAGGGCCATCCTGAGGCAGCCCTTTGAGCTGTGCAGTGCGTAGCTGCAGGCACCCACCAGACAAAGCCATGCCATGTCCGTGGAGATGACAGTGACCACCGTTATGTGCCTGCTCACCATGGGCACCAGCCAAGGACCAACATGGGACACTATGGGCATTGCCCAGGTGGCCACAGCCCACCTCCTCACACACATCCCCACTGTTGTGCTGCCTCATGCTGTGGAAGGCAGCCATCTCCCCAGCACACAAACGGAGCGTAAGGCACCAATGCAGGACAGCCACAGGGTGGCATGCATGCCTTGCATGAGTGGGGTCAGTGCCTGCACCCATGTGGGTACCCACATGCCACCTGGCCCTGTGGGACTGGTGCATATCAACAGGAAGGGGAGCCCAAGCATCACCTGTCAGGTGGTGTGCGATGCCATAGGCCACACACCAGTGCCTGTGCCACACACCGTGGGAGTGCACAGGATGCTGGAAACCAGCACAGCCCTACACCATGCCATGGATATGACTGTGAGGATGACCCCACTGGCCACCCAGTGGGTGTGTGTGGCATGGGCACGATGCAATAGGCAGTGCAGTCCTGGGGATGGGGAGGGTAGGGTGTCCATGGTGGTGTGGGCACTAGGGACAGGCAAGGGGTGCAGCACAGCATAGCAAAGGGCTCCACACAGGTGACAGTGCATACCCACAGAGGCCATGGCCCTATCACCCTGGGCCATCCCACCCTGCAGTGCTGTCTGCCCCCAGTGTGCTGCTGCAGCATCCACCACACCTATCATGGTTGCAGTACTGCTACATGGCCAGTGCTGTTCGGGGGCGCTTATGTGGTGCAACGCATGCAAATGAGGTTGTGCGTAATGGTAATGATATGCTAATGCACCCCACTGTACCATGCTTTGGCTGATAAGTCCATTTGCATGCAGCATTTGAATATCGAGATATTGCACCCTGCACAATGGTGTTGCACCACAGTAAGCGGCAGTGCAATGCCCACTCATGCATGGTGCCCGGGCCTGCAGTGCACATGCACACTGCACTGCCATGGTGTCAATCACACAAGATGCATGAACAGCACAATGTAGTGGCACAGTGCAAGCTGCACAGGGATGGCAATGCGCATGTTGTGCATGCTGGTGTGTTCTCTATTGCGCACATGCTCACTGTGGGTAGGCATGGTTCCTTGGGCAATTGCACTGGGCACCTGTCTTGTCCCTTGCTATGGGTGTCTAGCATCTGGTGTGGACACCACTGCACCAGATGCTGAGCTGGCTCATGCAGCAGACCATGCTTATGGTCTCAGGCATACTTGGGGTGGTGGTGGCCATACAGGCATGCTGGTGGCGGAGAGAAGTGGGGATGGCAGGCCAGGGCAGCTGGCTGGGGTCATCGCTAGGGTTGCCCCTGTGTCCCATGTTACCCTTGTTGGGCCTTTCCCTATGGTTCCCCTCCCACTGACCAATCCCTGTTCCCTGTCCCTGTCCCTCACTGTCCCTACCCTTCCCCAGCCCCTACTGTTACTGTACATAGTTGTTCCATACATATATATTGTCTGGCATACCTGCCTATGGTGTGAGGTGCCATGCTGCAGTGGCCAAGTGTCCATCTGTGTTGTGTGCATGTGAAGAGTGCACGTGTTGTGCTTCCATGGTTCCCTGCTGTGTGCTGTGGTCTGTTCCACTGTGGTGGCATCCATTCCCTGGGTCAGTGGCTGTGTATTGGGGTGCCCATGGGGCAGTGGTCAGAGGTGTGTGGTGTGTGTGTACATGGTGGTGGCTCACGGCCATGGTCATTGGTTGCATACTGTCTGCACACTGTGTTGGGATCCTCTGCCTGGCATTGTGTGGCCTATCCCATGTGGTCTGCCACACTGCCTGCCACCTGACCTGTTCAGTGCCCACTGTGTGGGCTCCCTGTGTGCCTGTGTGGTGTGTGTTCTTGGCTGCATGGTCCTGGGTGTGGCCTGCTATGGTCTCAGGGAGGTGGGGCACAGCCAGCAGCCTGTCAGGGGAGCTCCCTTGGTAGCCCTCCTCTGGCCATTAGCCCCCCTGTCACCTGCTTTCCATGCCACTGCTGTGTTCTGGGGTCCAGTGTTGGGGTGCCTGTGTGCGTCCTGCTGTGCCCTGCTGGTGGAGGTCTCCTGTGGCCTGTCACTGTGCTGCCATGCCCCTGTCCCTGGGTCTGTTCTCTGTGCCATGCCCCCCTCTGTTGCTCTGTTGCCATGTGTGTGCTGTAGCATCTCTGTGTGCACCATGGTGCACCTCAGTTTGCACCATGGTGCATCACTGTCATATTCAGTTGTGTTGCTCTTGCATGGTTCAGTCTGCGCAACCTCTGAATATGGCTCCAGTTGTACCATGGTGCATCAGAGTTGCGCTGTGCCGGGCTTTGGTGCATTTCTGAATATCTGAGCCCAATGGGACAAAATAGACCTCATTGCTATTACTGAGACTTGGTGGGAGGAAGCCAACTCATGGTTGAGAGAAATCCTGGGGTATAGTCTTTTTTACAAAAATAGAAGCAATACAAAGAATGGAAGGGTGTGTTATTATATTCTGCCAAACCACAAGGTAGCTGAGGTTACACCACATGATAATCCAACTACAGAAATAGAGTCCACCTTGATCCAGCTCCATCTCCTAAATAAACATACTATAAAAATTGGAAACTTCTACAGACCTCCCTCAAGCAGTTCTGAGTACATATCATGAATATTAAAGAAATAAATTTAGCAGCAGATACATCGGAGGTTATAATACTAGGTGACTTTAACTTTCCAGGGATAGAATGGGAAACACTCATTAGTAATTTCTCTCAGGAAGCAATATTCTTGGACTTACTTTCAGCTTCGGGCCTGGATCAAGCAGTTAAATCCCCTAATAGGGGTAAAAATATATTAGATCTACTAATCACAAACATAGACCAGGGTATGTCTGAGGCTATGGTAAAAGAACCCTTGGGTAGTAGTCATCACATTTTAAATTAACCTTCAGCTACACACTTGAGTCTAGCCCAGGTAAGCAAAAAACTTATATTAAGAATTACGACAAAGCAAGCCAGCACGGTGGTGCTGAGGGTTGAGGTGCTGGACACCACATCTCGCACCACACCACAGACCCGGGTTTGGGAGTGAGCTCTTGGCTGCAGGTAGTCAGCAGGGGAGAAAAAGAATTGAGCATCTGATGACAGCTTTCCTCACCTGGGAACTGGTGGGCACATCATCCCACTCCTTGGCTGCCTCCTGGTGGAGCATATGGGTAGTGCCAGATTCCAGGAGACTAGAAGTGTTGCTTCATGATGCGTGCACATGTTCGTGGCTGCAAGGGGGAGGAACCAGAAAAAGTGAAATCCGGCAGCAGGCTCCATGATGTCCTCTCCTGCAGAACCACACCACTAGTTTGGGACTGCCCATAATTACCCATTAAATACGGCTTAGGAGTACCTGGGGGTGATGTCCGGGGAGACTGGAGGAAGGACAGATCCCCGCCTATGGGCCGTGGTGGAAAAATACAAGATGGAAAAAAAAAAGAATTACAACAAGGCTGATTATCAAAATATGCAAAAATTACTGAATACAATTGATTGGGAGAACATTTGACAAGATACCACAGTGGACAACTGCTGGTCTATTATTTGTAGTGTATTCTAAACTGTTGTGGACTGGGACATTGCAAATAAACTCTTACAAAATAACAAAGGTAAGATCCCTCAATGGATGACACACAAAGTAAGAAAGCAAATCAAAAGAAAGGAAAGAGCATTTTTCAAATACAAAAATTATAAAGACAACGCTTCTTTCAAGCTATACAAGACTGAATTACAGTGAAACCTCATTTATCCAGACCTCGATTATCTGGATTATTCATTTCGGTGGACTCATCCCCCGGTCCTGAAGTAGGCAAGTGCCAAGAGCATCTACAAATCTTTCTGCTCAATTCTTAAAATTAGTGGCCCAGATGTGACCCAAGATACAGCTTCCAATGCATCGGATGAGGTGCCTAATGAAGCCAAAGCTGGAGTAGAGAGTGACAATGAATTTGAGGAGGAGATTAATGAGCTAGATACCAGAGATGGGGAGCTGCTTACCTTGCAAGACCTGTCAGGTTCTGATATTGTAGGTCTTGCCACTGAGCAACCAAAAATCAAAGAAGAACAGTTCAATGAGCAAGACTTGGACTTTTTTTTTTTTTTGTAGTTTTTGTTGACCGGGTAAGTGCACTAGGCAGATTCTACCTATTTTCAGGCATGACCCGGGGGAAGGTGATAAGAGGAATGTCAGCTGACCTTGAACCAGATTAAGCTGTTGGTGGTATTTTTAGTGAATGAGGGAAATTTGGCCAGGACACCGTGGAAACTTCCCCTACTCTTTTTTTCGAGAAGTGCCATGGGATCTTTAACATCCACCTGAACAGGCAGATGGGAACTCGGTTTAACATCTCATCTGAAAGATGACACTTCAGGAATGCAGCACCCCCTCATGCTGCACTACAGTGTCATTATTGGGATATTAACCCAAGTGCCTGGTGTGGGGATAGAACCCACAGCCTTCTGATCTCCCAACTTCAGAGGCAAGTGTGCTACCTGCTGAGCCACTGACACTGCTTGACTTAAAGACAGTAAATGCACAAGATGCTGTTGCTCACTTCACTGAATGCATAAAATGGTTAGAAAGACAGACAGACTCTAACCTAGTTCACCTGCTTACTCTGAATAGGCTACTGACATATGCTTCTAAGAAAAAATATAGTGCATATAAACAGTGTAAGGTCACTGACTTTTTTGGCAGCACACTGCAGTGAAACTGTTTAAGTATAACATATAACATGATTTTATCTTGCTTTAAACAATATTTCTGTGCTGTAATGTTTTTAAAATAATTCTACTCTATTCAGCTCTATTTTGTACAGTAATTAAAATTACTTTGATTACAGGCACAGCGTGAGCGGGTTACTGTATTAAGCTACTCCAGCTCTTGGCTATAGGTGTGGGCAATGTTCATTAGTGTGACGCACTGAAACTCGGTTTTCCGGATGATCGATTATCCAGACCAAAGTCAGGTCTCCCGATAGGTCACAATAATCAAGGTTTCACTGTAAAACAAACAAAAAAGATGATTAGGATTGAACAATGTAATCTTGTGCTTAGAATTGCAATGACCATGGAGAGTCAAAAAGCTTTTTTCTCCTAAATTAATAATATGAAAAAGAAAAGCAACTCCATAGGCCTACTGATTATAAATAGTTCAGTAACAAATGGCTCAATTGATATTGCAAATGTTTTTAATACACATTTTGGAAATGTAGTCAACATAAAAGACAATTTTTCATTAATTCTGAGTCCAGACAACAACATGATAACTGGATTCACAGTTGAGGAAGTATTGGATATTATCCAATCTCTAAAACCTAATTCTTCTGTTGGTTTAGGTGGTCTTCATCCCAGTTTCATAAAAATCTTGCCTATAGCTTGTATAAGTCATTATGGATTTTATTTAATAAATCCCTTATGACAGGACTAATACCTAAAATATGGAAACTAGCAGTTGTATCCCCTAGCTTTAAAAAAGGCTGTAAAACATCACCAAATAATTATAGACCTATAAGTCTTATTTCAGTGCCTGGAAAGCTCATGGAGAAATTAATCAAAATAAGATGTGTTAATGAATCAGATGTACTGGGCTTGTTAGACACTACCCAGCATGGGTTCAAAAACGGGAAATCATGCCCCACAACCATTACTGCATTCTATGAGTCAGTTCGAGTCTAGATGCTGGGATACCAACCAATGTTATTTATTTGGATTTAAGAAAAGCCTTCAATAAAGTACCACACAAAAAACTATTGATCAAGCTAACACATATAGGATTCAGCACCAGTTTAGTTAAATGGGTCAATTCATGGTTACAGAATAGAACACAAAGGGTTAGAATCTCAGGAAAATTATCATTGGAGAGGGCAGTAA
This sequence comes from Neoceratodus forsteri, assembly GCA_016271365.2. Lineage (NCBI taxonomy): Eukaryota > Metazoa > Chordata > Ceratodontiformes > Ceratodontidae > Neoceratodus > Neoceratodus forsteri. The sequence goes on along the minus strand of CM028132.1, from coordinate 485,912,177 downwards.
CCAGTAGGGTACCCCAGGGATCTGTTCTGGGTCCCTTTCTTTTCAATTGTTTTATTCATGATTTCCACCTTTGGTTTACCTATAAAATAACAAAATTTGTAAATGATATGAAAATTTCCAGCGAAGAGGACACGGATGACAAATATTTATTGTTAATAAAGGACCTGGAGATAGTCGAAAACTGGGTTACAGTAAATAAAATTTAATTGAACCTGGACAAATGGCTAGTGCTTTATGTCAGACAAAATAATCTTAGGAGACCCTATCCACTCATGAAAGCTCAATTACCAGCAGGCAGTAATGAAAGGGATTTGGGTATTCTGATAGATGTTTCTCTAGACATGCACACACACGTAAGAAATTCTACACAAACAGCCAACAAATGTATCAACATTATTAGGAAGACCTTTGTCACAAGAGACAAACAGAGAATTATGAACTTATTTAAGGCATGTTTAAGACTACACATTGATTATGCCTCACCATTCTGAGTGCCATACCAAAAGCAGGATTTAACCTTTTTGGAGACTGTGCAGGGAAGGGCCACAAAGCTGATTACAAGATTATATAACAAGTCCTATGAATCTTGTCTAAATGAATTAAATTTGATGTCTGTAGAACAAAGGAGAACAAGAAGGACCTATCTACAATTCTTTCAAATAATTAATGACCCTGAATTGTCCACTATCTGTGGACTTCAACCTCATCCACAACCAAAAGATCTTAGGGGCCATAACATGCAAATCAATATATCTAAGGTTATTACAGTGAAAAGAGATAATTATTTTATCATTAGAGACACCAGATTATGGAATTGACTCCCCCAATTCTTAATTAACATTACTGGCTTTGATGAATTCAAAAATGAACTAGACAGATACATGGGATATTAAAACTAGCCACACAGCGTGGGAGACAGTCTAGATGGGCTCATGCCTTCTTCTGTCTGCAAGATATCAAGATAAAGACAGAGATAGCTTCATTGCAAAATAACTTTGCTAATGCTCCACCCCCACCCTGCAGGCAGCAACAGGAAAAACTATTACTATTTGACCTCACCTGCATCTTTGTAAATCAGGCTCGGGATGTGCCTTGGGGTTATCAACCCTAACACATACCCCAGTCTGTCAGTAAATAAGCTGAGATGTGAACAATATTTGATAATGGGGTGAGCGTTAGGGTTAACAACCCCAAAGCACACCCCATGCCTGATTTGCAAAGACACTGGAGAGGTGAAATTGAAATGTTTTTTCCTGTTGCTGCCTGCATGGTGGGGGTGGAGCATTAGGGTTGGGAACCCTAACACCACATTTCCCTACTTTTGTCACTGTAACCTTAACTAGTGCATTAACAAAGTTTTTTTGCAATGAATTTCCTTACTTTTTGAAATAGTATAATTGTATTCTCATTTGCCTGTGGGAGTGCAAGGCCCTCTGGGCCCTGCACTTCCATCCCTCCATAGATGTATACTTTCTGCTCTTCCATTTCTGCCACAACAGCTATTCCTTTCCTTTGTTGCATGGCTTGTTAAAGTTCCAATGTTACCCTAAAGGAATTTGCATTTTATATTTGTTATGTATTTTTGATATTGCTCTTAAATGTTAATGGAGGAATATGTGTTATTCTTGTAGAACTCATTAAAACCTTTGTTTTGATACATGGATTGCCCCTCAAGTCTAAATATTGAGGAAGTTATGACTTGTTGAAGTTCCAGTGTTACGCTATGGGAATTTTCATTTTATATTTTATGTTATATCGCCTGTAAATGTTTAGCAGGAATATGTGTTTTCCTTGCAGTAGAAACATAGAAACATAGACTTTGACAGCAGATAAGGACTGCTTGGCCCACCTAGTCTGCCCATTTCCCTACCTAGAGGATAAGATGTAGATTCTATTTAACCAACAGCCTATTTTTTCCCACCCCCCACAAAAATTGCCTTATGTCTGTCCCATGCATTCTTGAATTCTCCCACAGTTTTAGATCCCACAACCTCCTCAGGAAGGCTGTTCCATGCATCCACCACCCTCTCTGTGAAAAAAAAAATACTTCTTCACATTGCCCCTGAGCCATCCCCCCTCTATCTTCAAATTGTGTCCCCTTGTTCTTGCACATCTCTTTTTCTGAAAGATGCTACCCTCTTGGACTTTGTTGATTCCACTGAGGTACTTAAATGTTTCTATTAAGTCCCCCCCCTTTCCTCAAGGGTATACATATTAAGCTCCTTTAGTCTCTCCTCATATGGCTTCTCTTGCACACCCTGCACCATTTTAGTTGCCCTCCTCTGAACTGCCTCCATCCTGTCTATGTCCTTGTGGAGATGGGGTCTCCAGAACTGGATGCAGTACTCCAGATGGGGTCTCACCAACTGTCTGTACAGGAGGATAACAACTTCCTGTTTTCTGCTGGTGATACTTCTCCCTATACATCCCAGTATCCCCCCAGCCCTCCCTACTGCCTTCTCACATTGCTTGCCAACCTTAAGGTCATCTGATATGATTACCCCTAGGTCTCTTTCCATTTTTGTTGTTGTTACTACCTCCCCCATTGTGTAATCTTCCCCTGGGTTTTTGTTTCCCAGGTGCTATTGCACTCTTTTGCATTGAATCCAAGCCGCCATACTTCTGACCATTCCTCCAACCTTGCCAAGTCCCTTCTCATCCCTTCCACGCCTCCTTGTGTATCAACCCTGTTGCAGATCTTTGTGTCATCTGCAAAGAGGCATACTTTTCCTTCCAGTCCCTCTGCAATGTCACTTATAAAGATATTGAAAAGGACTGGACCCAGTACTGAACCCTGTGGTACCCACTAGTAACTCCTCTTTCTTCAGCGTGGACTCCATTTACAATTACCTTCTGTGTCCTGTTGTTCAGCCAATGTTTTACCCAGGCTACCACTCTGGGACCCACTCCCAGGCTGGTTAATTTGACTACTAATCTTTTGTGTGGGACTGTGTCAAAAGTCTTGCTAAAGTCTAGGTAGGCCATGCCCACAGCCCCTCCCTGGTCTACTACTTTGGTCACCCAGTCAAAGAAATCAATTAGATTCATCTGACATGACCTTCCCACTGTGAACCCATGCGGCCTTGGGTCCTGTGCCCCACTGGGCTCTAGGTACTCAATAATTCTTTCCTTCAGAAGTGATTCCATCACTTTCCCTACTACAGAGGTTAAACTGACAGGTCTGTAGTTTCCTGCCTCCATCTTGGTCCCACTTTTGTGAAGGAGAATCACATCTACATTCTTCCAGTCCTCAGGTACCACACCATCCTCCCATGATTTGTTAAAAAGCATAGTCAGTGGTGTCACTAGTTCTCTGCTTAATTCTTTTAGAATTCTGGGATGAATTCCATCTGACCCCATTGCTTTGTCCACCTTTAGTTTTAGGAGTTCTTTCAGAACCCTTTCTTCTGTGAAAGGACTGGGATCAACCCCCCTCTCTAGAGTGCTTCTGTTAATTGTATTAGGCACCTCTCCCACTTCCTCTTTTGTGAATACTGAACAGAAGAATTTATTCAGTATCCCTGCTTTATCACTGTCACTCTCTGCCCACCCACCATCCATTCTATTCAGCCTCACTATCCCTCCCTTTGTCTTTCTACACTCCCTGAGATACCTATAAAAGGTTTTATCCCCCTTCTTAGCTGAGTTAGCTATCTTTTCCTCAGTTTGTGCCTTTGCTATTCTGACTACCCTCCCTGCTTCCTTCTGCCTTAACTGGTACAGTTCTCTGTCCTGCTCCTTCTGTGTTTCCTTATACTTCCTAAATGCTATCTTTTTCTCCCCTGACCTTCACCACCACCTCTTTTGAGAACCATAGTGGCTTTTTCTTTCATGTTGATTTGTTTATTTGCTACTCACAAAGGCTTGTTGCCTCTGTGATGGCAGTTTTAATATTTGCCCATTGTTGCTCCATCCCTCCTTCTAGCCTGTTGCTAGTACTTTTCTAAGGCACTCTCCCATCTTGTCAAAGTCAGCCCTCCTGAAGTCCAGAACCCTCACTTTTGTATGGCTTGACTCTATATCAGAGTTTATCATGAGCCACACTGTTTGGTGGTCACTTGTTCCCAAATGGCTACCCACTTCTAGAACTGAGATTCTCTCACTGTCCCCATTTGAGAGTTCAAGGTCTAAGATTGCTCTGCCATGAGTGGGTTCCAAAACTAGCTGTTTGAGGCATGCCACCTGAAGGGCGTCAAGAATGGCCTTGCTTTTGGATGTGGCTGCCACAAAGGTGCTCCAGTTAACATCTGGCATGTTAAGGTCCCCATCAACAGTATCTCCCCTTTCTCTGCCATCCTAAGTATGCCTTCTATCATATCCTTGTCCATTCCCTCCCCCTGACATGGGGGTCTATATACAACCCCTGTGCAGATTGTGGTGCCATTTCCAGTCTCTAAGGTGACCCACAGTGCCTCCTCTCCTCCCTGTTTACTCTTTTGTTCAGTTGCTTTTATCCCTTCCCTTACATCGAGAGCTACTCCCCTTCTGCCCTCCCTGTCTCTCCTGTAGGTTGTGCACCCTGGTATGTTAACATCCCAGTCATGGTTCTCTGTGTATCATGTTTCTGTGACTGCTACAATATCCAGGTATCCCTCTTTTATCATGGCCACCAGTTTGGGGAGCTTGTTGCCCAGACTATGGGTGTTGGTACTCATTTCCTTCCATTTCTTGATGGCCTTATCCCTTTTTGCCCCATCCCTGTCCTTATTGCATTTGTCACTTTCTCCATTTACCTCTGTGCTTCTCCCTATTGACATCTCTATGTTGGTGTCTACCTCACTTAGTACTCATTAAGGCCTTTGTTTGATATACAGATTGTCTCATATCCAAATATTGAGGGAGTTACTGTATGGCTTGTTAAATTTCCAGTGTTAACCTATGAAAATGTTAATTTTGTTATTTTTTATGGTACTTTATGTGGGCTCTAAATTTATTTAGGTGGATAATGTATTATTGCTGTAGTAGTCATTAAGACCTTTGTTTTGATATATACAGTTGATTGTCCCTAAAGTCCAAATACTAGGGAGTTATGGCTTGTTGAAGTTTTAATGTGGGAAAAAACAAATATTTTTTTCATATAAGCGGTTTCTTTTTTCATATGAACAATAAAAGCCATATAAAAAATAATGCATTCATATTAAAAATAAATGGGGAAAAATGTATTCCAAATTCTTTTTTTGTATAAAGTCATTCTTTTTTTGTATGAATGAAAAAAAAAATAAGAAAAAAGAATGCCTTCATACAAAAAAAAAATTGGGAAAAAAACAGTCCAAATTCATTTTTCATAAGAACAAAAACAGTATACAAATAAATAAAACTGACTAATGAAAATTTGTTTTTGAATGTTAAGAAAATATGTTTCTGGGTCATTTATCCACAAACTAAGTACAGAATCCACCTAATGGGGTCCCAATAAGCAAGATACATGTGTTGGGTGTGTGTGTGTGTGTGTGTGTGTGTGTGTGTGTGTGTGTGTGTTATAAGTTTTTTTGAAATAAAAAGAAACAAGATGGCAGCCATATGAAAAAATAATTTTTCCTCATGAAAAAGGATTACCCCGATATGAAAAAGGGTAATTTTTCATATGGACCAAATTCTTTTTTTGTTCCAAGCAGCTATTCAAATGACTGTACAGAGCATGCTCAGAACTGAAATGTCAAAGTGTATTAACATTGGAATGGATTAATATTTTTTTTCACCAAACCAGTGAAAGGCACACCTGTTAGGCGAGCCCTTTCTACCCTGAAAAATTCAGACCCAAATTCCAAACCATCAGGTGATGACAAAAAAAAAAAACAGAAAACAGTATTTTTATTAACTTTGTTCACTACCCGCATCTCAAAATCCACACATCTGATCGGAACGAAACTTGGCACATCAAAATATCTACCCCCTGAGACCATGCAATATTTTCTGCAAATTCATTGAAAGGTTGTGAAGATAATAAAGTGCAAAATTTGAAGTTTAACATAGAAACCCCTGCTCAATACTAACTATAGTGGCACTACCGCATCACTATAATAGAGGGGGAAGTTTCACTTAGGGCTATAATCTAGTCAAAAACTCTTTGAAATCATGAAGTGCAGAGCAGCATTCTAAACTTCAATAAAGAAATATCCCAATGACATATGCATTGCAAAGGCCACTATGAAACAATATGCAAAGCATCAATAGACAGTGTATGTACTCAATAATGTGATATTATTGGTAACAAAAATCCATTCATCATGAATTTTAGCATAAACTTATATAGCCAGTAAATTCCTTCTGCATGTATATCACAAGTCCATCTCAATTTAGAGCTATGCAAGACTATTAAATACTGCTTGTATAGTCTGACACATTTGTAAATGAGCACAGAGGCCAATGTTTGACTGGAGTGTACAAAGTTCCTTTAATTTAGTTATTTATTTGTTTTGGGTTACTGGGTAGGTGTGCTAGACATAAAAAATACCTATTTTTGTGCACAACCCAGGAGAATACAGAGAAACTACAATTAGAGTACATACAGAGTAAAAAGAGTACAATAAATACAACACAATCGTCACAGTCAGTAATAGTGAGCACTGGACATTTGTACCAAACTGACAGATTATATTGTTGAAAGTGGCTTGCTCAGCTGGAGCATTGCAAATGTCTGAATTATAAAAAAACTTTTTAATTTTCATCAGGTATGGTGCTTCATGTTACTACAATAGAGACTTTGCGCTTTTGTACATTGTGAAGAAATTAGCTGTAAAATGAGTTAGACTTGTGATCTGCACTCAGAATGAACTTATTTGTTCCACTGATTTATGCTGAAGTATGTGATGAATAGATTGTTGCTACTAATAGTATGTCAGTAATGAGTAAATGCACTATACTAGGATCATACTAGGCAAAATAGTTGTACAGAAAGCTAAAAGACCATTTGAGTACAACTCCCGTGATGCAGGATTATTCCATGCCCTGATTAAGGAGGATTCTAACAAGATGTTTTTTAAAAGTGTCAGTGGATCCCACTTCTACTACTTCTCTAGGAAGTGAATTCCATATGGGCATAATTCTCTGTGTAAAATAGCTTTTTCTTGTATTACTTTTGGGACTGGTGAGCTTTAGTTGGGATTTATGGCTCCTGAGGTAAATCTCCCTTTAATTATACATGAGACACAGGTCACACATTAGGAAGGGGTCCCTGGATATCCTAAACTCTGCATAAGGTCACCTCTGGTACATCTACATTCCAATGAATAGAGTTGCAGTGTTTGCAGCCTGTTGTTGTAATCAACATTTTGGATACCCCGTACCATTCTTGTTATTCTCCTGTGTACTCCCTCCAGTCTATTAATGTCCTACATAGGGAAGGGTTCCATAATGGGGAGCCGAAGTCTAAATGAGGTCGGACATATGCCCAATACAAGGGGATAATGCAAACCCTGTCTCTTGATATGATTGATCTTTTAATGCAGCTAATGATATTATTTGTTTTTTTAGCTACTTCGGTGCAGTGTTTACTAAATTTAGATGATTTGTAATGAGGGTGCCTAGGTAATTTTCACTTTCAACAATCCTCAATTTTCTACCCACTAAAAAGTTAGAATTAAGTAGGTTCTTATCCCCCAACTGCATGACACAATTTTCTGTACTAATTACCATACCATTAGCTACAGCCCACTGTTCTAATTTAACCAGGTCATTCTTTAATGTAGAAATCCCTAGGTCGGTGCTAATATCATCCACCAGTTTGGTATCATCTGCATATTTTATAGCAAAGCTATCAAGGTTTTTGTTTAGATCTGAAATAAAAATTGTGAACAGTGTGGGACCCAGTACAGATCCCTGTGGTAAACCACTAGAAACATGGTACTCATTGGATTTATATCCTCTAATTCTCACAACCTGAGATCTCTCCCTTAACCAAGTTATCAACCCATGCTAATAATGTTCCATTTATTTCCAATTTTTTCAGCTTGTCTATCAAGGTGTGATGAGGGACTCAGTCAAACGCCTTACATAGATCCAAATAAATCACATCTACAGATCTTTTCCCTTCTGGAAGCGAACTTACTATTTCATAGAAGACTAAGTTAGTGGTGACACAAGAGCTAAGTTGTTTAAAGCCATGCTGAGAGTTGTCTGCTAGATTTTTTAAATTTACTTCATTTTCCAATCTGTCTTTAATAAGAGATTCCATAACCTTTCTAACAATACTAGTGAGGCTAATGGGTTTATAATTAGCAGTATTGCCACAGTCCCCCTTTTTATAGACTGGAAAAACCTCAGCCATTCTCCAGTCTTTTGATACCTCCCCCGTTGTTAATGGCAAATTAAATAATCGTAACAGGGGATCAATTAGCCAGGTTTCAATTTCATTTAGTATTCTTGGATGTAGAGAGTCAGGACCTGGTGAAGTGTTTGCTTTGATTTTTTTTATTTAGAAATTATCTAATTCCTAGTAATGTCAGGTAGATGATTATTGTGCTCCATGGAATTAAATGTTGCAGAATTTGTCTGCTTTGGGGCATATACCGAACAAAAGTATATGTTGAACTCCTGAGCCATAGCCATGGGTTCAGTAATCACAGAGTTATTAAGTTTCAGGGGACCAACAGTACTAGTAGTATGTTTTTTATTATTTACATATGCATAAAAGCTTTTGCCATCGTCATTAATGTGTGCTAGTTTAAAATTCAGTTTGACATTTTTTATTTCTAATATTCATTTTGCAGATCCTTAATGCTTCTAGATATTTAAACCTGTTATACTCATTATTATCTCTCTTAAGGGCCTTATATGCTCTTAACTAATAGAGACTTCTTAACCTTAGTTGTGAACCACAGGGATTGTTTTCCAGTCCTATTATAAAGAATTTGATTGGGAATATATTTATCATTTAGTTCATTAATTTTTGTTTTAATTCTGACACAAAGTTCTCCGACATTGTCAAAGTCCCTATTCCAATCCCAGTCATTCAATTCTACTAACATGATCTACAGTCAGCTTTTCTAAAATCCTTAGCTATAGTTTCTCCTGATTTTTTAATTAAATTTGATTTGAGGGAGAAGTAGATAGTGATGATTACTATTAATCAAAGGCTCATGGATTTCAACCTTGTGTATTTTATCAGATATATTGATAATAATAAGGTCCAGTATATTGTTTCCTCTAGTTAGTTTAGTAATAAGTTGATTCAGTCCATTTGAAATACACATGTCCAAAATAGCCTGTTCTTGAGCATTGGAGGCAGTATAGTTGGTCCAAACTAACCCTGGGGTATTAAAGTCACCTATCAATAGCAGTTCTTTTTGATCTAATTTACTAATGATATCATTTAATAATTCACTATTATTAGGTTGGCTAATGTCATGGGGCCTGTAACACACTCTAATTAGTAATTTATTAGATTTACAGCCCTCAATTTCCACCCAAAGTGTTTCAATATTGGGGTTAGTTTGATCATTTTCAATTACTCTGAATTTGATGTTCTCTTTTAGAAAAAGTGTGACTCCTTCCCCCACTTTATCACTTTTGTCCCTATGAATTAAATTGTATCCTGGAATATTTTTATTCCAGTTGGACATTCTACCCACTACATTTTCATTATGGCTGCAATATCAATACATTTTGAATTTAGTATTAATTCCAACTCATCTTTCTTGATATAGTGAAGACTTCTTACATTAGTCAGTAAGAATTTGAGGTTGAGGTTTGGGCTAGAATGCAACCCTCCCTTGTGGTTCTTAATTTGACCACTTTTAAAGGTATCACTTAAATGCCCGTGAGCTGTTAGTTATTTTGAGCATCAGAGTTTTTATTTATTGCTTGATGGAAGATGTTACTGAGCAATTTAACTCCTCTCCTACTCAGGTGAAGACCTTCAATATTATACAATTAACTGTCATTCGAGAATTTTTCCCATGTTTTCAGGCGTTGTATATTATTCTGTAGGCACCATCTGCGGAACCAGTTGTTGTAGCTTTTAATATTTTTTGTTTTATTTCATGTTTCTTGTGGGATGGGGAGGACCTCTGATAATATTATTTTTGAGTTTAAGTCTTTCAATATTCTTACTGCATTAGTGATATCCCATATCATGTCATCAACCCCTATTTTATTTATATCATTTGTACCAACATGCAGGATAACAGTTGTTGGATTTGCTTCATTCTGTAGTATATCTGGCAACATTGCAGATATATCATTAATACTTGCACCTCCATAGCAACAGCTACCAGCATTTTGTTTGTTACTATATGTTGAATACCTATCAGTGTGCCTAATTATTGAATCTCCAAGAATAAAAAACTGTTCTGTATTATTATTTACAGTTGTGTTCATTGGATCTGCTAGCTTTGCAGCCTCCATTTTTTCATTGCGGTTGTGGGGCATAGCAGTTGCATTGTTCTGATTTCCACAGGGATCTGCTGATTGAGTAGGTACCACAAAAGAGGGTTGGCTATGCAAAATGTCATTTGATGCTGTATCAGATGAACTGGGTATGTAAATACTATTGCCAGATGTACCTGGCACCTCAGGATCAGTAGCTCCAATTGTACCTGTGTTAGCTGCATTAGTAGGGTTTGCCACTGAAGTGCTGTTACTAACAGTAGTATTATGTGTAGGGCCTTTAGTAGTAGTAGTAACTTTAGTGGTAGCTGTAACGACCACAGGGAGAGGTGTGTTAGTGCTTTCACCCACATGTTCCATTAACAAAGGGTCTAATGGGTCAAACCTATTTGTTAAAGGAATGACAAACTTTTCTGCTTTCCTTCCCTTTTTTGCTACTTTCCTACTTTGCGTGTGATACCATTCTTCATCCTTGTTATTGGTTGGCTCATCCTCCCTACTTCTTTTCCTGGTATTAATAGTCTGTGGTTGTCAAGGGAACCGCATGATTAGATTGGGGCATTGGGGAAAACATTGATGATCCATTACTGGTGTTTGTGTTATCATGCTGGGCAACTTTAATTAGATTTTTAAGGACCCCCTAATATGTGGTGATGAAGATAATGACTTAGAAATTCTGCTTGAGCATCTAGCTTCTAACCTTTTGGCCATGCCTTGCTGGCTCTGTTCAATAGCCATAAGTCTTGAGCTAAAGGTGGAGATTTCTTTAATCAAATCTTCATTTTCATTGCACTTTCTACATATATATGGTAAATTGGGGAGAGGTGGAATCATAAGGGCATACATGGGGCATTTGAAACATTTTACCGCAACTTCATCCTCTAATATCATTATAGTATTAGGCATTTTATATGAACAAACTTTAAATAAGGGCTACACACATGCAAGATGTGATCTGCTGTCTAGTGGTAAATTACCTTAACTTTTGTGAAGATAGGTTTCCTAGTTTATTGCCTGTGCCTTGCCGCTACCCCACCTAACACGCTTAACACTTGCACAAGATGTGCATGTCTTTGCATGTGGTGACCACGTGCTCACTCACATGAAGCACTCTTATCAAGCCATAGAACCCAGAAGTACCAAGCAGGTCAGGTGACCCAAGCTATTCAAACAACTCTTAGCCCCAGTAACTCAATTACTGTTAAAATAAAACTATATGCCCATTTAATTTTGCTGCTCAGCTCCAGTATTTAGCCAATAAAAACAACAGCCCCATGGTTTTAAAAGACTCTGCAGAACACCAGCATCTAGAAACCAGGAAGTGGGGTAGTCCTCAGTCAGAAAGTAGGACTACAACTCCCTTCAGCCTCACTGTAAGCACTCTCAGGATCCAGGCAATAATGGAGCAATAACTCAAGAAGAGTCTCTGCAACCCCTGACAATTCTGTCTCACACCTAGCTGGTGTCACACAGCAGTCGGACAGGGTATATATTGGTTTGTTGCACATTGTTTTATGCAGCTCTTCACACAAGACATATGACAGCAATTTTTTTATTTTAAGTGTTTGAATGCTGATCAACCATTTCTGAATTATGAGAGTTTTTTGACTAGATTCTTACAGTGACTAAACGTTTCACCCAGCAACCCCCCCCCCCCACCTTGTACTGGATTTTCCACTTAGTCTTGCATGTAAAAACATATTTGGCACTTTGAACACCCCCTCCCCAATGTCTCCATTTAAATTCTTTCAATAACTAATTTCTGTGATTAATTGGTTTTGATAAATGTTAACATATCAACATGTGAAGGTTTAAGGCTTCTTCATCTGCTACTCACAGTGTCACCTGTTTTGCTGAATAGCAGTTCACTTGGAACAGTTGATGCAGTACCACATAGATATTTTTGAACAATTTTTGAAACATATGGGTATTTGTATGCCTTCTGTCCCCATCAGTGGTTCACATCATCATTGTTCTCTAGATCCTCATTCATCTAAAGTTTGAGCTCTGAGGGGGATGAGAAGCGAGTGTCCAAAAGACTGCTCTCCTCTTCCCAGTGGGAGGGTGGGGTAGCAACTGGTGCTTGACCAGTCCCTGGTGGCAGATGTGAGTCTGACAGCCAGAGCTCAGAAGATCAGGGAGGCAGGGCAGATGTTTGCATGCATGCCACAGCATCATTGTGTGCCACATCTACCCGGGGATGAGCAAGGGAAAAATGCCAGACTGAACAGGATGCCACCCACCTCACACTGCAAACACCACACTGTTGACCTATGGTATTCCCTGGACACTGAGCTGAAGGTCTGCTGTGGGTAAGGGGCCCCCAAAGGCCCCATCAATGGGGGTAAGCCAGGGAGGAATACCGGGAGAGGTAAGTCACAGGGAGATGGATGACAGGGCTGGGTATGAGGTAGGGCCAATGGGAGCCGGTCCGGGTGTGGGAGGGGAAATCATTTGCACCGTCATCATCATTACCGTTTCCAATATTAGAATGATCTGACTCAGATTGCATAGCATTCTTTTTGATTATGCAGTCTAATTCAGATTTTGTCTCAGCTAGTATTGGGATTACCACAGAAGATATGACGTACTTTTTTCCTGAAAAGTTTCCAGTTGCCCTTATAAAGGGTTGCAAAATTGCAAGTGCATCCTTTAGAATGTCAGATAAATGGGTGGTAAGGGACTGAGGGATACCTTGTAACCTACATTTAGATGTTAGGGCTGCAGACAATGCTGCATTTATTGTGATGTCTTGTTGTGCTTCATGTGCACCCATATCATACACACTATTCCACCTGGTAGTCACATACATTTTTAGTTTTCTCTCAGGAAGAGAGTTTCTAACCTGCATATCTTACAGTAATGATGTTGCAACTGTACTGTTTCTAAAGAATTGACTTATTGTATGGCAATTGTTGAGTACTTTATCTACTGACCTCACTTCTTTAATTGCTGCTGTTACAATCAAATGAAAACAGTGTCCAACACATCTATGGCCCAATTCTCAAAGCGCCCAGCACGGTGCAAGGGGCTTGCACCACAAAGAATGGAGTAAAGTGCCACTTGCACCATAAGATGAACCAGGAGCAATTCACAAAGCAGCCTGTGTCAACTGCAGGCTGCATGCACCATAGGGTGCTGGTGCCGGTCATGCGCCACAAAAAGGGACTGCGGCATGGCACTGGGAGCATGCAGCAGACACACACCACTTAAAATGGTATTCTCAAGTCAGGGCTGATCTAAGAGTACCTAGAATGTCACCCTCAGGGAGGGTTTGACCTCTGCGCCTCTCTTGGGTTCTCCCCATGTGCTGCACCCCCCATATGCCCGTATATAATAATGTTAATAACAACGCTCCCAGGTGGTCTAGCAGTCCCTCCTCCAAGCCCTGATCCCCTCATTATTGTAGTAACATGTCACTGGTAGTCTAGCAGTCCACCCCCCACCCTGATATGCTTGTGTATTATACTACTGATTACATTTTTTCCTGGTGGTCTAGAGGACCCCCAACCCGGCAGGTGGTGCCCACCACCCTGCCCCCATCCCAAACCCTGAGCTGGCAAATGGCACAGCCCTCCTCTCACCACCACGGCCGGCCACCAACTGAACTGTCACAGAGTGTGCACTGTATAATACAGTACATGCTCACTGACTGACAAATCAGTAAGCATGCATTGTATTCTGCAGTATGCACTTTGTGATGAATCAGCTAGCAGATGGCTGTGGTGGTGAGAGAAGGGCTGTGCCCATCGCTGGCTCAGGGTTCAAGATGGAGGTGAGTGGGGTGGTGGGTACTATCTTCTAGGGTGGGGGTCCACTAGACCACCAGGGAATGATGTCATTAACAGCATAGTATATGGTTATATCAGAATGGGGTGGACCACTAGACCACCAGGGATGTACTACTACAATAATCAGGAGATGGGGTTTGGGGGTAACATTAGACCACCAGGAAGAGTTGTTATTAACATTATGATATATGGGCATATCAAAGCAGGAGGACCATTAGACCACCAGGGACATATTACTACAATAGTCAGGGGTTCGGGGCTTGGGGGGGTCATCTAGATCACCAGGGATGTCCTAGACTAGTGCACGGCAAGCCATCTGGATGAGCTGTCTGTTCAGCACATGGCCACATTGCTTCTAGCCACGTGAATTTGCTCCTGGGGCCCTGTCCAATAGAGATTCAGGAGGAGGGTCCCAGGTGCACCGGCTTTGACACAAGCTGCTTTTTGCTGCAGCTTGCATCAGTCTGCAGCCCTTTGAGAATCAAGCCCCTAATGTGTTTTTCTGTAAGGTCAAGCATGATAATAGCTTTCATAATATTTGAGCAATTGTGTCTTGTCAGAGAACAGATTTTGTAACACACCTGTGAGATCAATGCACAAAATTTGACTATGATGTGGTTTAGAAATTCTGCAGTTTTACTGAAACACAGTTTTCTAAATGGTCAGACTTTATTGGGTTTACCGTTAAGTAATGAATAAATATTGCAGTAAGTAGCAGGCAGCTCTCTAGTCCATTATTAGGAACAGTATTTTTATAGCCAGTTAGTTTCAGATCTGTGGCACTTGGAATTCTAAGTTGTTGTGTGAATAACCAAGCTCAGTTTAATGTATAGTAATTAAACAGCCATATGTCATAGGGATTATGTTCAGTAAGGTTTTCTGTGTATATGCAGGGTATAGTGCTCATCATTGGGATTGTAAAAATGCAAAAGACATGATGATATGCCAATGAACTGTTAGATTGTGTATCACAGACTAGCTATTAATCTTGAATAAGTAAAAAGATTAGTTAAAAATCAGTTAATTATAACTTAGTATCCACCCATATTGAAACATCCCACACACAGCCTTGTGTAAAAGACATTGGGCTCAATTTTCAGAGCCCTGAGAATGATGCAAGCCCCGGTGCACCAATCATGCGGAGCATGGGGCTTGTGGCATTCTCCCAGCTGGAAATTGTGATTTTCAATCCTGAGTGCCAAATGCTGCAAGACGGACCAGCTTTTCTGTGCTCTGACTTGTGCCATTTGGGGGTTTCTTTTTATGGAGCTTGGGCCAAATCTGTTGCGCAAGCTACCGTAATCAGGGGAAACTGTTGCAACTGCACCTGATGTACTAAAATCGGTGGTAGTTGCAGCAAAGGAGTTTGGTGCAGCTGCACCAAAAAATAAGTTTGACACAGGGCAAAATCACGCCCATGATCGTTAATAGTATAAAAGTAGGATGTATTGCTGAAAAGTTATAGAAATCTGCAGTAGGTGTCCAAAAACAAGAAAGAGAAGTCCTTTGGTGGTTTTAGATACTGTATTTGTATTTTAATACATTATGTAATTTGGTCCAGTTACTTTAACTCACTCATGTATTTAAACAGACTGCCACCACAGGCTGACCATCTTGACAAAGCACTCAGAAAGGCACAACGCGTTGATGGTGAGGCCCAGCTGGTGCTAACTTGCTGGTCTGCAGGGTGTGCTCTGCCGAAACAAACATTTGTACAGTATGTTCATAGTTTCCAGCATATGGAAAGTTATTTTGAGGGCGAGTGCCTGCTCTTCAGAAGTGAACGTGGCAGCTAAGTACTGTGAGGACTGCGATCTCTGTAGAATGACTCTGACTGAAACATAAGTGGTGGATTACTTGAAAGTCCATGAAAAAGTCAGTGATGGGGCAGTGAGGGTAGGAAGAGTAAGCAAATATGAACTGGTAATGCTGTAAAAGGTCCCACCCTTTTTAAAGAGGACACGGCTCATTTAACCCAAAATGGACCCTGAGGTCCATTACAAAGCTATGAGCAGAATGTGTCACCCCATGGATTATTCATTTTGTTCCTGAAGGAAATAAACTGAAATACAAATGTATATGGAGATATGCAGACCTGGAGTAGACACTAGTGCAGAAAAAGATTTAAAAAAGACTTACTGATCCAGATAGGGCAAAAGTTTACATTTTTCTTCTGTAATGACAAGTAGAAAAAGGAACCTGAGTTAGATACAGAATTGTGTGAACTTCTCAGATCTGGCTTCATGAGTTTTCACATCAAATACAACATAGTTGGAATTTGTTAGGTCATGAATAGTGGTTCCATGTGAAAATGAGGCACTATTCACTTATGCTTGCTTTCAGCAGCTAGAGGGATGTCAAAAAAACAGTGCCACCCCTCATCAGCCCCAATATCCATGCCATTAGATGCATGGAGAGCCACTTGGTCCCCTACATTCAGCTACCCACTATCTCTGTTTTCTCTGACATGGGTACCCTGTTATGATCCATTCCTCTTTACCCTGTCACTACCTGCCTTGGCATGGATGTGTTATATAATTCTTTGCAGCATTATGGAGGAATAAGCTTACTGCCTGAGCTTTCCCCTGCCATTGCCTACCTTGCTGGGGTGGGGATAGCTTTGTAATGGCCTTCTGAAAGGTTCACCAGTACTGTCCCAAACTGCTGCTGACTATGTTGTTAGGTTACGTTATAGTACCACTACCGCAAACACCGCCTTCACCAAGAAGCATGCTCTCTCAGCATTCATGTCACTTTAGGTAGTTTCCTCACCACATGTGCCTTAGTGTATACTGAGGTGACATTCAGCAGCGCAGTTACACAGGAGTAGCATTTATATTAATGGAACACTTTTCTAGTAGAGGAAGTGATACCATGAAAAAATATCCAGAAGGGGCTGCAGCAGCATTATTGGGGGGTGGCAATATCAGTGGTGCTATCAGCAGAATGGAAGACATGATCTAACAGTGCAGGCAGCAGCAAGTCAGAGTAGTGCTGCCTCCATTGTTGCAAAGGATTATGCACTAGATTCCTGCAAAGGCAGGCAGTGCAGTGACAAGATGGGATTTAACAGGATAAGGACAGCTGGATTCAGAAGACCAGAAAACCACACCAAGGCCTCAAAACGTAAAGGAATTGGGGGGGACAGAAAGGACCCTGTTTTGGTGTTTTCTTGGTTATTTTTTTAATTTTGCTGTTCTGGCTGGCAGAAACATCTCAAACCAAATCAACCAAACTGGGAACTTGAAGTTTAGCCTGTTTGACTGGATTGTGCAGCTCGAAGCAGATAAAACTTTAGTTTGTATTTTTGTCAGAAAGTTTGATTTGGTCCAAGAGCATTATAACAGTCAGACTTTTATCTGTTCAATTCTTTTTTTACACTATACTTGCAGCCCTAGTTACTGTAGGCCCACAGTGTATTAAATATTGCATTTGATTAGACATGCCAATACAGAACATGCTGTAATTAAAAAAAAAAAAAAAAAAAAAAGAAATGAGCAAAACAACTTCAGATTGCTGGAGCATGACCATGGCACAGAAATACAGTAGCTGCACTGGAAACATGACTACCAGCACGGTTCAGTACTGAGTGGATACACGATTTTATATATATATATATATATATATTTTTTTTTCCGTTCATTTTTATCCTCCTCCCTGTCTGGGCCCTTCCACTGACCCTCCAGCCCCATCACCCAGCTTCTCCCAGACTTACCAGCCCTGAGTTCCCCCACACCTTACCTCCCATGGTAAGCAACCTTATCTGACCCATTCTCACAGGATCCAGTTGGGGCTGTGCCAAGGTCACTACTGTAGAGCAGAGCCAGTGAGGGGTCAGGGAATCATACTGTCATCCAGGGAAATTTTCCAGGTTTTCTGTCTCCAGGAGGAGTGTGAATGCATTGCTGTCAGTGGCATCCCTGCACATGCTCCAGCATGCAGTACAGCAATAGCTGCTGCTCCTCTTCCCCCAAGTAGCAGATCCTAGCATTCTTCTCCCAAGCCACCACAAGGGACCAGGCTTACGCCTAGGGCTACACCCTTTCCCTCCCCAAAGGAGAGTAGTCCATTGGATGCTTGATTCTTCTCCTCCCCCTGGCTGACCCTTGGATGTTCTGCACTTGCTTCTGAACTCGGGTCGCCAGTGCCATAAGTGGGAGTGCTGCTGCTGCACCAATGGGTTGACAAGATTAAATGTATTTAATGAAAAAATACAAAAGAGCTCCCTCGAGCTCCCTTACTGGAGGATGGTGTGATACCTGAGGACTGGAGTAAGGCAGATGTGATCCCCCTTCACAAGAGTGGGAGCAAGGCAGAGGCAAGAAACTACAGACCTCTTAGTTTGACCTCAGTGGTAGGGAAAATTATGGAATGACTTCTGAAAGAAAGAATTGTCGAATACCTAGAGGCCAGCTGGGCAGAGGACCCCAGACAGCATGGATTCACAGTGGGAAGTTCATGCCAGATGAATCTAATAGATTTTTTTGACTGGGTGACTAAAGTAGTAGACCAGTGAGGGGCTGTAGATATGGCCTACTTAGACTTTAGCAAGGCATATGACAAAGTATCACACAAAAGATTAATAAACAAGTTAGTTAGCCTGGGAGTGGGTCCCTGGGTGGTAGCCTGGGTAACAAATTGGCTGGACAACAGGATGCAGAAGGTAATAGTAAAAGGAGCATACTCTGGAGAATGGAGAGTTGCTAGTGGGGTACCACAAGGTTTACTACTGAGACCGGTACTCTTTAATGTCTTTATAGATGTCATTGTAGAGGGGCTGGAAGGAAAAGTATGCCTCTTTGCAGACAACACAAAGATCTGCAACAAGGGTTGATACACAAGGAGGGGTGGAAAGGATGAAAAGGGACTTGGCAAGGTTGGAGCAATAGTCAAGAGTATGGTGGCATAGTTTCAATGCAAAGAGGTGCAAAGTAATGCACCCGGGAAACAAAAACCCAGGGGAAGAGTACACAATGGAGGGGGGAGGTACTAACAGCAACAACAATGGAAAGAGACCTGGGGGTACTCATATCAGATGACCTTAAGGTAGGCAAGCAATGTGAGAAGACAGTAAGGAGGACTGGGGGGATTCTGGGTTGCATAGGGAGAGGCAACACCAGTAGAAAGCAGGAAGCTGTTATCCCCTCTGTACAGACAGTTGGTGAGACCCCATCTGGAGTACTGCATGCATTTCTGGAGACCCCATCTCTGCAAGCATATAGACAGAATGGAGGCAGTCCAGGGGAGGGCAAACAAAATGATGTAGGGTTTGCACCAGAAGCCATATGAAGAGAGACTAAAAGTGCTTGATATGTATACCCTTGAGGAAAGGTGGGGGGGGACATGATAGAAACATTTAAGTACCTCAAGGGAATCAACAAAGTCCAAGAGGGTAGCATATTTTAGAAAAAGAGATGTGAAAGAACAAGGGGGCACAATTTGAAGATAGAGGAAGGACAGCTCAGGGGCAACATGAGGAAGTATTTTTCATGGAGAGGGTGGTGGATGCATGGAACAGCCTTCCTGAAGAGGTTGTGGGGTCAAAAACTGGGGGAATTCAAGAATGTAGGGGACCAACATAAGGCAATTATAATGGAGGGTAGGAGGGGTGTAAGGAAGAAGTACAGTAGGCTGCTGGTTAACTAGGATCTGCAGCTTATCCAGTAGGTAGGGAAATGGGCAAACTAGGTGGGCCAAGTGGTCCTTATCTGCCATCAAAGTCTATGTTTCTGTGTTTCTATGTTTCTCTTTCCACTTCCTAAACTCTGGAATTCTCTTCCCTTAAACATTCATTCAGCCTCTTCAAAACCCTCACTAATCTCACTTCTCCGATCCCACACCTCTCCCTCCTGCCACTCTCCTTGAGTGTACGCTGACCCTCCCTCCATTCCCCTGGGTCCAAATTACTGTGACCCTATTTTGCACTTATTGTATTCACCTACTTGAACATTGTATGAAATCAGGTTACCTAATTGCTACCACTGTATATTGCAGTTATTGTATATACCTATGTATTTCTGTTACATTCTGTGTATTTAATCAACCTCTGTACTCAATATATTTCTCTGTATGTCAGCCTGTGCAATTGTATATATGTTTGTAGAATGTTCTTATGCTTTCCCTCTCCCCTTTTCCCCAGGGCATATCTGGAAATGAGACATTTTGTGCTCAGTGTGTTTTTTCTTGGTGAAATGCTTTAATAAATAAATAAATAAAATTTACACCTCAGAGAAAAGCAGAAAAGACATAAAATGTAGATACAACTGAGTCCGCTTACGCAGAGTACAGTACTGTATTTTCTCTGTCTATTTGCATCTGCAAACATTGCAGAAACAGATACTTTCTAAATATCCAATGCAAATGTCATTTATAATAAAGTATTATAAGGATATGAAATACTGAACATATAAGCTGAATTGTACCTACACAGAAACATAGAAACATAGAATTTGATGGCAGATAAGGACCGCTTGGCCCACCTAGTCTGCCCATTTCCCTACCTAATGGATAAACTGCAGATCCTAGTTAACCAACAGCCTACTTCCTCCTACCCCCCCACTAGAATTACCTTATGTCTGTCCTATGCATTCTTGAATTCCCCCACTGTTTTTGACTCTACGACCTTCTCAGGAAGGCTGTTCCATGTATCCACAACCCTCTCTGTGAAGAAATACTTCCTCACATTACCTCTGAGCCGTCCCCCTCCTCTATCTTCAAATTGTGCCCCTTGTTCTTGCACATCTCTTTTCCTGAAAGATGCTACCCTCTTGGACTTTGTTGATTCCCTTGAGGTATTTGAAAGTTTCTATTATGTCCCCCCTCTCCCTCTTTTCCTCGAGGCTATACATCTTTAGTTCCTTTAGTCTTTCTTCATATGTCTTCTGATGCAGACCCTGCATCATTTTGGTTGCCCTCCACTGGACAGCCTCCACCCTCTCTATGTCTTTGCGGAGGTGGGGTCTCCAGAACTGTACACAGTACTCCAGATATGGTCTTACCAACTGTCTGTACAGAGAGCCAACAACTTCCTGTTTTCTACTGGTGATGCCTCTCCCTATGCATCCCAGTATCCCCCCAGCACTCCTTACTGCCTTCTCACATTGCTGGCCCACCTTTAGGTCATCTGATATGACTACCCCAGGTCCCTTTCCAAAAGGTTACCAAAATCATAACATTTTCAACCTTACTTCTATACCATGTAAATTATTGGAGACACTTACAAAAAACAAAATTATTGAACATCTTAATAAAAATCCAGTATTTGATATTAACCAACATGGTTTCAGGAAGGGTAGGTCATGTACCATGAACCTGATACTTTTTATGACAAAATCAGCAAGATATCGGATAAAGGAATACTGGTGGATATGGTAATGTTTGATTTCAGCAGAGCATTTGATTTAGTTCCACACTGGGCAATTAGTGAAAAACGTTCTAAATATAAAATGCACATGTACATCATAAGATGGGTGGAAAATTGGTTACAAAAATAGAAAACAAATGGTATCAGTACATGGTCATCTTTCAGCTGAAGGCATGGTGACCAATGGTGTGCCACAGAGATCAGTTATTGGACCTATCTTATTCCATATGTTTATAGCAGCTCTAGATGATAACATTAGTAATGAAATAATAAAATATGCTGATGACACTAAATTGTGTGCCCCTTGTAACTTGTTTAGTGCTAGAGAGTCCCAACAAAAAGATATAAATACTATAGCAGACTGGACAATGATATGGGGAATGAAATTAAATACAGATAAATGCTGTACTATTCATATGGGTAAACAAAACAAACAACATGGTACAAACTAAATGGAGAAACTATATCTCAAAGAATATCAGAATGGGACTTAGGTATTACTCTAGATAATCAATTGTCATTTAAAGAACATCATACATCCATAATCTCTAAGGCAAATAGAACTATTATGTCCATCAAAAGAAATATTAAAAGCAGAGCTCCGAAAGTTCTCCTTCCCTTGTACTTATCATATGTTAGACCCCTATTGGATTTTTGTAGTCAGGTGTGGTCACCTTACAAAAAAATTGAAATAGATAGATTGGAGAAGGTCCAACGATGCTGTACAAAATTAATATCAGCTATAAAACATGATAGTTATTTGCAAAGATTGTGTAAGCTAGAACTACATGCATGGAAACAAGAACGCAAAGAGGGGACCTATTACTTTATTATGATATTATGAATGACCCATTGTTAATGACTGAATTGAACATTGAATACAAGAATGATTTTCCTGGTGTAAGAGGTCATCCTCTTCAAGTAAAAATAGACAGATTTAAAACAATTAAAATAAATTTTACTTTGCACACTGCAAATTTATGGAATAGGCTACCATTGGAAGTAATATTAAGCTCAAACAAAGAACAATTTAAAAATGGATTGGACAAATATATCACCGAAGGGTGAAATGTGCAGTATTTTATTCTTTCTCAATGGAGCTATTCTCTTGCCTTGGCCTTTTTTGCTCCTATAACTAAGTGAAACTAAGTGAAAATTGTCCTGTGGTGACAATAGCGCTTTCATGAAACATTCAGATGGGGAACATTTCGGGGCAACTAAAAGAAAGAATTGGTTCACACAGAGGGTGGTGACTCACTGGAACACTTTACCAGAGGAAGTTGTAAACTGTTAAAATTTAGCTACATTAAAGACAAACTAAATAGGTATCTACAGATGAGTAGGTTTGTTAGGATCACCTAATAATTTTGTGCAGACAGACTAGATGGGCATATTGCCCCTTCCTGATGGTTTTTCTTATGTTATTATTTATGTCCATTCAGCGGGGGAGGTGGAGAGATTCAGACTGGATAGTGAAGACTGCTTTATGGCATCTGGCACAGTCACATTTATAGCGGACTACATTTCAAGTTATTTTTAGAATTCTCATGTGACAGAATTTATTTATTTATTTAGTTTTTGTTGACCGGGTAAGTGCACTAGACAAATCCTGCCTATTTTCAGGCACGACCCGGGGGAGGGGGATACAGATGAATGCCAACTGACCTTGAACCAGATTAAGCTGTTGGTGGTATTTTAGTGAATGAGGGAAATGTGGCCAGGACACCGGGGAAACTCCCCAACTCTTTTCGATAAGTGCCATGGGATCTTTAACATCCACCTGAACTACCACCAATCTAAGCAGATGGGACCTCAGTTTAACGTCTCGTCTGAAAGTTGGCACCTCAGAAGTGCAGCATCCCTCTCATGCTGCACTACAGTGTCAGTACTGGGATATTAACCCAAGTGCCAGATGTGGGAACTGAACCCACTGCCTTCTGATCTCCCAGCTTCAGAGGCGGGTGTGCTACCCACTGAGCCACTGACACTGCACAGAATGAATTATATGTCTAATTAATTATTCATGGGCATAATGAGGCTCCTGATTGGCTACTGGATCAGACATTAACATGTTAGAACTGACCGATCCAGCTGTCAACTGACGCTGTGTGGCATGCACAGCTTGTGCCACTCTGCTTAAAAGCTTAATTGATAAATTGAATAATAGATAGATGACTATGTATTACAAGGCAGTTAGACCATCGAGAGGTTTGGGGGACTTGGAACCTCGAGAGCAAAGCTTGAGAGGTTCCCAAAGTCCCCAAACCTGAGATGTGTGTTTCTGTAATCTGTAGTCATTATCTGTTATTTTTGTAATATATGGATGGGATTGTAAAAAACATGACTTTTTTTATGTGCATTGCATGAAACGGGATGGCCGCCCGCCGCACTAAAGACAAGCTGTTTCTCAGCCGCAGGTAACACTAAAGACTCTGTCTCACTCGTTTCCAAAACATGTTTGCTTCTATTTACTAGGCAGTTCTACCTTTACTTTTTCCATCATTCTGCGAATGTAGGGTCAGCCAGATAGTCCATGAAACTGTTTGTTTCAAAATAAAAAAAAAACGAAGGAAACCACCGCCATGTTTTTTAGTTTCTTCAGCCCGGTCTCACAGAAAAGCTACCAATGGGGATGCACACTGTCACTAGGGGAATGCAGGAAGGGATGTGGCTCCATGACAACTGGGTTTGTTGCCAGGCAGAGTTGCACATGCACTGTAGCATTTCGGTGATCATACTATTGTTTCTTGCAACGATAGTATTATTGGCAGTGAAGTGTGGTATTATTGGGAGTGGAGTGTTCTGTGGTATGAATTACAAGGATTTTTTTGAACAGTTTTTAGTACTATTATTTTGAGGATCTGTATATTACATAAAAATAAACAGGAAAAAGAAAGTTGTTATTGTGATTAGACTTATAATCACAATAACAACCTCAAAGCTGGTATTTTCTTGGATTAACGACTGGTTGGAGGGAGGTGGCCCTCAGTGCTCAGCTGCACCATGGGCCATCCATCCCCCAAGCGGTCATTAATCCTTTGGAAATGATTGGATTCTCGGTCATTATTGCTTATTTGTTGAACTCATTCATTGTTTGTCTACTGACAAGAATCCAAATAATTAGTTTTGCCTAAGAGTTAGAGCCCTGAAAAATACTTTGATAATAAGGTTTATTATAAATAAAGGACCTGTGTTTCACAACCAGGTTGTGCACATGCTTGACCTACACTAGGCACAATCACATTGAGTGAGATGGTGAACATATTTGCCTGAATGACTAACATAACATCCCAATGATGTTTTTAACGGTTTCTTACAATGCAGTGGATGTGCATAAATCAGCTGGTGCAGATAGAGGGAGGCATTTTTTTTTCAAATCTGGTCCTTAGTGTGAGAGTGCTTTTAGTCCCCAGAAAGACTTTAGCTCCTCTAAAAAACCCTTAAAGAGATGCCAACACCTCATTGAAAACTTAGAAAAATCGTAATATTTAAGTACAATTCAGCCTGTATATCCTATATCTTCTATGGATTTCTTCTACCCATTATTTGTTACTAATGAAATTTGCATGAAAACAAGATCTTTATCTCTTAGAGTTCATCTGCCTCTATAGCTTGCTTCCTACTTCAGGTCATAATCCTTTGTTATGACATCACAATTTGCTGCCATAGGAATAACTGTGATGTCACAGGCAGTGTATTTTGACCTCAGGTAGAGAGTAAGCAAATGGAATGGATGAACTCTTCTGAAGCAAAGATCCTCTTTTCATGCAAATGAGCTCAGTAACAATTAATGAGGAGGGTAAATACAGAAGAAATGTAAACTATAAGCTTAACTGTGTTGAAATAGCATGTTTTGTTTAAGTCTCCTGAAGGCATCAGCTGCTCTTTAATTATTTATAAGTGTGTTCTATAGTCTCTTAATTAATATTAATGCAGTGTGTCTTATATTCCTATATCATGTGTCTGCTGCACATTCTTTCAACATTTTTACACTAGTATTATAGCAGCTTGTTAATCCATGTGTAGAGGGTCACACATACTGCTCAACTGTCCCTCATTATTAGGGCTATCCCTCATTTTCCCTGTCAGAATTGCTCTGTCCTACATTTGTCCCACATGGGGAAGGTACTACCCGCATAGTGTGGGTGTTGTGAAGTCAGGCTTTTAAAGTAAAAATTCTTAATATTTAAATTTTCTAAAGCATGATTAAACTTTACACAAATGAAGACTCTGGTTTCCACAGTATTCTGAACTTGCATCTCCATGTTTGATGATGTGCCCCACATTAGCAGAAGAATAATTAGCAGTTATGTAGCTCTTTTCATACACACTTGGAAGCAATGAGAGGCTGGTAGTGAAGTGACTGTAAACATTTAGTGGTAGCCATTTCACTCATTAACAGCAACACACAGTATTGGATAGTTGGCTGAACTGGTTTTATGGTAAGGAGAATGTTGGCCAGGGTACTAGAAAAACTCCCCTACTAACTCTTGCAATTTCCAAATTAATGGAATAAATATACCCCAAGAACTCTTGTAGTTGTTTTGCCTGTCTGAAGTAGATTTGGTAGGCATGGTGCCTGTATGTGCTTCAACAGAAAGAGGTGTCTCACTTGGATTTACTGTACAAAATTTTAAATAAATTATAGAAGGTTTATAGAATGGAGTTTGTTTCAGTTCCTAGATAATTTTTTAATATTCAGTGGAAAAATGTGTATTGGGTATTTTAGGATTATATGGGGTGAAATAGATTGATAGCTGTTGCAAGCCCATTTCATTTCTGTCACAACTGTTGTTAGCACTGAGCTGTATCTTTACTAGGGTTTACTAGGGTTATTAGGAGTCAACCAATGGTCCATCAAGGCTGCATCCCACTTCTCAGTGGTTTGCCAGTTGGAGTTTCCCCGATATGATGAGATGATCTATTTTGTTTTAAAAGATGTCCTTATTTGGGAATTCAGCTGCTTACATTGACAGGCATTTTAGACCATGATTTCCCTCTGTATAAAGAGATGTTTTGTACTGAATGTTTTAAATCTAGTAGGTAGAAGTTACTTACTATGACCTCTAGTAACTTTTTGATTTTTTTTTTTTTTTTTTTTGCAATTAAATAAACTTTATTAAAATTGTAATAATATACATGAAAAAGACCACACCATTAATACAGGCCTGTATACATGACAAAATAATCCCCCTTCCTCCCCCACCCAAAATCCCAAACCCTAAAGTAATAAATATCTCTGGTCCCACCCTCCAGCCCTCCCTGTATAGCCCTACCACCCCTCCCCATACTGTATCTACCCCAAAGCCCAAAGGAATTGTAGGTCTCTAATGACATGCAGGAGAACAACATTAAAAACAAACTCTGGTCAGAGCCAAAATGGCTGTGGAGATCTTTTGGGGTGCTTTTACCCATTAGTTCTAATGAATTTGCACAATGTAGATCTGCTGAGAGGCAGTTTCAATGTTGTCTTGTTTTTACACATGTTTATAATGTGTTTCCTAGAATATGCCTGCTGATTGTTATATATTTAGCCGGGATAGTTCACAGAAGAAATGGCATCTCATTTTCAGTGGGGCTCTACATCTACACAATATTATGTTGCCTTGTGTAAAATCAGAACACATTAAAAACAATATTTTACATCTGGACTAGGCTACCCTGAATAAATACATTATAAAAATGATAAAATCAATTATCCCACTGAAAACAAGATATTGTATCTAATCTGGGACATCCTGAGTAAATACAGTGCAAAAATGTGTAAATGAAGATCCCTATGGCAATGAGTTGAGATGTATTATACAAAGACAAGATAAATTCTAGCAACCTGATTGGCCGCTGACCCCCAGACACAGTGATGTTATTAGACTATAACATCACTGTATGTAGGACAGTCACAAAGATGACTGCACTACATTAAGACATATCCCTCCCTGCGGGACGACCCCCAAAGCCAACGTGGCTCTCAATGCATTTACAACCCCTCCCTCCCACACACACATACATTTGATTCCTCATCCATTTGATTTCTTTTTTTAAAACAGTAACCACCACACATTCATGTCCTCCCCATAGTCCATCACTGTTACACCAATGCAGACACACTTTCTTTTTAAAATAAAATTTTTTTCTCCACAGCGCCACCACCTGTGGTTAAACACTTTCACGATCAGTATGTGCCTGCTTCGCCATTTCTCTGAAAACCTGCAGGCAGTGGTGGCATGTAAAAAAATCTATCTTTTTTGTTTTGAACAAACATTTTACAATAGCAAAACTCACCACAGCATCTTAAATATCCTCTGTTTCAATCAGTGGTGAGATCATGTCAGTGCATGCACAAACTGTGCTCTACACTTGCAAACGGCTTCTCAGGGCACAGACTCAAAAAAAAAAAGAACTGAATTTAAAATAAAAAGGACTGTGAAATTCAGTCCCCCTCAAGTAGTATCTAGTATTACATGGAAGCCGATGACCAGGTAGGACAGACGGCACAGTAACGTCACACAACATTAAAACAAGAAAAACTTTAGCAACCTCAGCAGGCAGGATCATCCTGGCAGCAGCTCCACCTTGCGGTGGAAGAAATATTAAGAACTTTTTTTCTTAAACATATACTTACACCCACAAAAATCTAACAAAAAATAGATACAAATGTATTTTTTTCTTTCTTCTTTTTTCAATTACCAAATGAGCCATTGCATAATAGCAATAATTTACTCCAGGGTTTGTGTTATTGTGTAATAACATCACTCCTGGGTGGTAGAAGCACTCGGCTTTGCCTCATGTTTTAACCCACCACAGGAGTGATGTTATTACACAATAACATACATCCTGTCATGGCTTATTTCTTAAGCATCTCCCCTGCACTATCCAGGATACAAAATATAGGATTAGAAATATTTAAAGGAAATCTACTGTAAACTGAACTTCACTCTGTTTACTGACATAAGCAGTCTCTTTATTGTTTTACAACACATTAGATTGCAGCATTTATTTCAAATGTTGTGGCCATGAAGATGGTGTGTACAGTGTGTACATTGTGTGTGTGTGTGTGTGTGTGTGTGTGTGTGTGTGTGTGTATTTGCTATAGCTCAATATATTTTTTTCCCAAAAAGCACAGTAAAAAATGCCTGCTGATTGCTATGTATTTCACCTGGATAGTTCACAGAAGACTTGGCATATGTTTGAGACAGTTCTTATCAGATAGTGTCTTAAGAGGTTAAAAAATTGTAAATCTTTTTAGATTTGCTGGAAAAGGGTGACATTTATGAGGTGTGAATCTTTCTTGAAAGACAATGCATGCCCAATTGAAGCTTGCAGCAAGAAAATGTTTAAATGCTAAGTATTTAAATGTGCAAGTTGTTGCATTTTGAAGGGGTAAACACATCTCCAGTTTAATAGGCAACCAATATTTAACAAGCTGTTTCAGTTTACTAATGGCTTTCTGATAAGTAACTTGGATTTATGTCTCCAACATTCTAAACAGAAAGAAGGGAGTATTTTATTTCAATTGGCATAGTGATTTGTAGATGTGGAAGGATACATTGAAAACCCCAAAATATGTGTTCCACGATACTCCATTTTTCCAGCTACAGGCAGCAAGATAGCTGCAGTCTCTGCCCACAGACATAAAAAAAAAGAATCTGACTCAAACTGGACTGTAAATTCAAAATAGGTTTACAGATTGATTGTAAATGTAGGGAGAGGGAATAAACAAGCTGAAATTTTCTATGACTTCTCGCACCTCTCAGCTAAAAATTGCATGAATGGACCCCAAAGATCACGAAACTGTGGCAACCTGTTATATTGCACCATGATGGACTGCTCTGCATTCAAAGCTACTGTATATGGATTTCCTGAGTCCATTCAGAAAGCGTAGGGAGAGAGTCACTAATCCAATGTCTTAATAAAAGCAATTTGGCCACAGGGGATGTTAAAGTCATATAAAATATATGTATGGTAGAACCAATAGAAAAATAATTGCCTGTTAAAGAAACTTCCAATAAGAAGCACCTTGCACTCCTAAAACTTTTTTGATTGTTCTTAATGTAAGCCCTGAGGCTTCCCTTAGCTATAATTTAGAATGTCATAGATTAAAAGAAAATCTCCTCTACCTCTCCAAAAGTTTCAAGTGACATAAGACCTAGTCATTCTAGTCTCTCCTCATATGATTTGCTCTCTGTCCCACACTTTAACTTGGTTGCTTTTATCTGAATCCCCCCAATAGTTTTAATATATTTTCCTACACAAGGAGACCAAGACTGAGAGGCACAGTCTAT
The DNA here is from genome assembly GCA_016271365.2 of Neoceratodus forsteri. Lineage (NCBI taxonomy): Eukaryota > Metazoa > Chordata > Ceratodontiformes > Ceratodontidae > Neoceratodus > Neoceratodus forsteri. Next base: position 485,882,415 of record CM028132.1, on the reverse strand, counting down.
ATGAGACCTTACCAGATTCCTGTACAGAGGCATTATAACATCACTGCTCATGGAAAAAATGTGCCTTTTGATATATCCCAGTAGCTGTCTAGCCTTAGTATTTATTTATTTATTTTTTACATTCTTTTTCTGGCTCCGCTTGGACCCCGGAGAACTCTCTTGGGCATCTGCACACCCTCAGCTCAACCTCTGAGCCTGAAATCCCCAGCTCCTGGCACCAGTCTGGTTATCCCCTCGGCTCTGAGCCTTCCCAAGGTGGGGCCACCCTAACTGCCCAGGGTGCTCTGTCTTGCAATTCAGGCCAGGCTGGGCTAATCCCAGGAGCTGGGTGGATCCAGCTAGTGGAGTGTGGTTGAGGTGGCAGTGCTGTTGCCTATCTCCGGGAATGGGGATTTTCTTGGCTGCATTGCTCTCTCCCCTCTATACCCCCAGTGGAGCTCGGTCATGCAATGGTGCCAGACATGCCCACCGCAGCTCCGCCCCCTCTAACATGCCCTGAATGTTGCAGTGCCTCTGTTTGCCACCAGGGGCTAATGCAGTGCTGGGCATGAGCCTGGATCCCCCCAAGAGAGGAGAGTAGTCCTCTGTATGCTCGATCCTCTCTCTCCCCTGCTGACCCCTGGTGGCCTGGGATTGTTCCCGAACCCGGGTTGCCAACATGGCGTGAGGTGTGGCATCCAGTGCCTCAACTCTCAGTGCCACCAGGCCAGCTAACCTTAGTATTCATAGTTGCACAGTATCTTGTGCTTGTGAACTCCACTGAGATTATTATCCCCAAATCTTTCTCACCTGAAGTTACTGTAATTAGAATACCTTTGATGCAATAAGGATGTTTAGAATTTTCCTTCCCATGTGAATGACCTTACACTTATTGATGTTTAATGCAATTTCCCATATTTCTGCCCAATTAGCAATCTGGTTTAAATCTTTTTCAAGTTTATTTATATTACATTATTATTGACATCATATTTAAGTTTTAAATCATCTGCAAATTTTTGAAACCAGACGTCAGTTTTTTTTTTGTCATATTGTTAGTTAATATTTTGAAAAGTAGCGGTGCAAGGACAGAAGCCTGCAGCCAGGATTCCACTTGTCACAGGTACTACCAAGGATAATTGGATTATGCTTTTCTTGTTACTACACCAATGTGTCCTTTTATCCTGACCCTTTGCTTCCTTGCATTTAGCCATTCTGTAACCCATTTTATTAGACATTCATCTATACCTAGTTTTATCATTTTTGAGATTATCCCATCATGAGACACAGTGTTGAATGTCTTTGAAAAATCTAGGAGGATGACACCTACTGGGGCTGTATAATCTATGTTTTTACTAACAGGATCAGTACAGTTCAGCAAGTTTGTAACATACGATCTCTTTGTCCCAAAACATGTTGTGTAATATCATATAATTTGCTCATTTCAATTAAATCCACTGTTTTATCCTTTAGAATGGATTCCATAACCCGAGGCTTATTGGGTGGAAAGTGAATGTCAATTTTTTGCTGTCCATTTTGTATGCAGGGATTACAATAGCTTCCTCCCAATCCAGAGGGACTTCATTAGACATTAGTGTTTTATTACAAATTTATGTCAAGGGGTCAACAATATCCTATTGTAACCAGTGTGGCTCCAGTACCTGCAAAAAGAGATCTGATCAGTAGGGCTTGTTCTAACCATGGAAGTTCTTCAAAATAGAAGTTTATGTTGGAAATCAACCCACCCATCAAACATTATTTTTCTCAGAAATATCTTGTTTTCTTGATTTTTTACATTTTATACCATCAGATGTCATATGTGCCAATGTTTCATGGGTATAGTCACTCACTTGTTTAGGGTTCTGTACAGGGCTGGCCTTAATCATTCTGGGCCCTTGTACAGCCCCCTGTCAGGGCACCCCACTACATTCACTGTGCCCCCCCCACACATCCAACATTTACACCTAAATAACCCTCCTGTCCTGTATTAATAAAGCAGTAGCAGGTCTACTAGTTTAACCAGCATCTTTTAATTAGTGCCATTGACTGCACTGAATCATTTGACATCACCATTGGAAATGAATCTGGCTGAGCCTGGAGCCAGAACTTAAGTAACTATGGTACTACTGCCATATTCATTTCTGTAAGGACAGGGACATCATCATTGGACACTCACACCTCAGATAGTCTGATTTGCAAACAAGTTAAACCATTTAACTTTTCGGGAGGTGTGAGAGAGAATAGAGAGGATTATCATAGGAGGCAGCATTGTGCAGTTGTTTAAGGTTCTGAGCTGCAAACCTGGAGACCTTGGTTTGAATCCCACAACCCCCACTTGCATACTGTGTGACCCTGAGTAAGTCACTTAACTTCCTTGTGCTTCCTAGATTGCACCTGTAAACACACCTTCAGCTTAGTGTGTCTCTCCTGGTAAAAAAATAAATAAAATCACGGGACACCTGTAAGGTTGCCACCTGTCAGGTTTTTTACCAGGTGATCAGATTTTCAGGGTCCCTATCAGGAAATCCAATTTTGCTCTGTGCTGGTCAGGTTTTTAAGCTATTGTGAGCAGGGGTCAACCTTAATTTTTTTTTGCACTAGCCAGCAAAGCAAGTTGATTCAAAATTGCACTAGCCCACAGATGGTTGCATTAGCCCTCAATTAGAATGGTAAATTTTGATCACTTATACAGGAAACAATGCAAGCCAAGAAATACTCTGATTGCACATTTACCCTGCTCCCACATTGTTTCCAGCTCTCCAGCAGAAAAAAGACTGCAATGCCATCACACACAGTGAACCCCCCCATTGTTTTGTAAAATGGCCTCCTCTCTTCCTCTTCTCTTTCTGCACACACACACACACACACAAGTGGATAGCACACCAGCAAATGTTCAATCAAGCAGTCCTAGCTCTGCACACACACAATAGCTGACATCATCAAGCAACTCACCACACTGTCACCACCACCCACAGGGCAATGAATAGAGTCAGGCAGAGAAAGAAACTCTCAGCCCCCACCCTACAGTCAACTGGAGACCTGCAGTTCTGGAAGATTTTGTACTGTCTCAAGTGAGCCAGGAGTACATCTAAGATTTCTTTGGGTTGAGGGTTACACAAACCTAAGGGGCTTGGGAAACAGAAAACTATTATAATTTTTATTTTTAAAAGCATTGATTTTAATATGCTTTGCACAAACAATAATAGATTTTTCTTTAACATCGTCCTTTCATCAGCGTAGGGGAAACAGTACACAGACATAATGCTGTACTATCTCTATTTCTAAAGTATATAGGATGATCTATGTACCCTTGAAATGCCTATTTTAAGCTTTCAAATTATGTATTTTATTAAAGTTTATTTTTGTAACATACATGATCCAGAGTTTTGTTTTTAGGATGAAATGACATGCTGGGTGGGATAAGAGTGGGATTGTATGGATAGTGATGGCTGGCATGATCCATTTAGAAGAGCTGGAAACTCCCTATACTTGCCAGTAATGGTAGCTATGGATCTGTGGATGGTCATTTCAGAGTCTGGTCTGCAGTGGTGTCCAAGGAAAGAACAGAGTTAAGAGATTTGGAAGAGAGAGGGAAGTTATGATGAGGCTGGGATAAAACCCACCACCTGCAGGGCCGACCCTGTATACCTCTTCACATTTTGTCGCTGAAATATTGGATACAGACACTCAAAATGTAGGGAAATGAGGGGGACTGGTCTTAATAATATGGGACAAATTTTTAGACAGAGACACATTCAGAAAACTGGAAGCTATTGACTTAACAACACTCCACCCTTGATCACACTCTGGACACTAGCTGAAAGTCCTAACAGTGGAGTGATAATAACTCACATTAAGTCTTTTGTAGGTAGAAGACTTGGTTTGGAGGTAGAAGACTTGGTTTGCTGGCCAAGGCACCTAGCTTCACCTGAGCTCTTTCCTTCTAAGACTGCTTGAAAGGCAGAGTAGAGAAACTTACCAGAGCAAGGGAGAAGGATTAAGACTTAATTTGGCTAAGCAGATTTACTGTGTGGTGGTGTTTTTAATTTTTACTCACAGGGATTGCTACTGTTTGTTGCTAACATTTCATTGCTTTATTTTTTCTCTGATTCAAATTGTTGTTGCTGGTATACCTTCTTATGCATTATTACAAGGTGTGCCTACAGGTGTGTGCTAACAGATTACTGCTGTAATCTTCTGATTCAAATTGTCTTTTGCAAGAGTATATCTTCTGTTACTCTTTATTTTCTCTGGAGCAAAGTGTTTCTTACAGGTATATCTTCTCTGAAATTATTACAGGTGGTGCTTTACAGGTTTTACAGTTTTATCTAACATTAGGTTAAGCTTTCAGGGTTACTGCATTTGTTGTTGACTGATTGTTTCTGCTCTTACCTCCTTGTTCTTTCGTCCGTGGTTCTTCTTTTTAGGCAGGGGAAGGGCCCAGCCACCCCCCCATCCCCAACCACCCCACCTACACTCCATTTATAGGGTACCACAGTTGTGACATTTCCTGTGGCAGAGCAGGAAGGGGCGGATCAGTGGGGCCTCCACAAGGTGATCTCATTTACAGGGCACTAGTAATTTAACTTGTTATAACAAGTTAAACAAAGCACAATTAAACCATTACTTGCATTTTTTTTTCCTTCTAATTACTCTGACTAGGTTACAAACCCAGCAACTTATTTGGAATGGATTTCATTAACTGCAGGTACTGTGGAACAATTTTCAGAAGGACATTCTTACAGGATTTAGGACACTGTCCTACATGCTGGGCCTTTGGAGATCTTAGGTCTCAGCTCCGGGCAGCATGGGCAGAGATTGCGCCTCAAATTTCATATTGAAGAGAAATACATTATAAGAACCACCGCCATTTCCCCAGCATCCAACAGAAAAACCTCAACCGCAGAGGGTAGTTGGTCCAGGAGGTTGGCAGGTGGTTAGGAGGAGCAAATCAGGTGCCCCATCTCCTCTGCCTCCAACACATTACCTCCAAAACCATATAAACACTACAAACAGGTATCTGCCTCTATCTCTGAAATCAAATAAAGAGGCAGAAGACACTGCAGAGCAGGACACTGCGGCACAGGAGCTAGCACAACAATACTCACCCAAATCAGGAACCAAAACTAAACAAGCACAAAGAAATCCAAAAACTTCTGATCATAGGAGACTCCATGATTCGGGAGTTGATACCCATCTCCATCCAGGGTGATGGTCAGATGTCTCCAGGTACATCAGCATGGAAGACACTGACCGCATTACTAAAATGTTCACAAAGCAGGAGAAAACATTGATGTCCTAGTACACATAGGGACTAATGATCTCGCCAGCCGGTCAGTTGTGGAGACCAAGGAACACCTGACTAGGCTGGGTGACAAACTATCATCTATTTCGTCGCATCTCCTTCTCTGAGATCCTGCCAGTCTGGGAGAAGGGAGCAGATGGACGGAAGGTCAGAGAAGGGAGATAGGGAGCTAAACACATGGCTCAAGACTGGTGCCAGGAAAAGGACACAGATTTGTAGGGAACTGGCAACAGTTCTGGGAGCAAAAGTTCTTTAAATTTGATGGACTGCATCTGACTAAAGAAGTCAGTGCATTAGGGCAGAAGTTTGGCGTCTTTGCAGAATATTTAAACTAGCAAATGGAGAGGGTGCAGCACCCATACGTTGAATGGGAAAACACCCCTCCCCTCAGCTAGTGGTCAAACTGGAATTCAGTGTGTTTGCCGTTCATTTGCATCACCAGGTAAGAAAAAAGGTTTGTCTCCCCATACGATGCACAGGGGTAATGCCAAACCTCACCCAACAACTAACACACCAAAATCTGGCCAATGGAAAATCATGTACACAAATGCTCACAGCCTGGGAAATAAGATCCCAGACCTGCAGGCAATAATGTCAGAGGCTAAACTGGACATAGTAGCAATTAGTGAGACGTGGTTTACCAGTAACCACACTTGGGAGACTTCAGTACCTGGCTATGTATTGTTCAGAAGAGACCGAGGTGCAAAAAGGGGGGGAGGAGTGGCCCTGTATATTAATGAAAATATCAAAGCTACAGAAATTCAGAATACACATAAGGAGCCAGAAGAACTGTGGGTCACCCTGGAAACAGGAAATGGGACAGCCATAAGAACTGGGGTTGTCTACAGGCCCCCAGACCAGAGGAGGACATAGACACATTACTGTTAGAAGATATACAAAACATGACAGCTAAAGGGGAGGTTCTGATAATGGGAGACTTCAACATGCCAGATACAGATTGGTCAATACCAGCAGGAACATCTGCCAGAACTAGACTCATAGTGGATTCCTGCAGGGGAGGGTCTCAAACAACTGGTACAGCAACCCACAAGAGACAGGGCTATCCTAGATCTAGTACTGACTAACAAAGAAGGGATCACAGATCTCCAGGTAGAAGGTCACCAGGGCCAGTGACCATCACATGGTATGGTTCAATTTGGCTACTACATCTAAATCATCCCATTCCAAGGCAAAATATGGGACTTCAGAGGAGCTGACTTTGATAAGATGGCCAACAGAGTTAAGCTAGCCCTGGCAAAAAGAAACACAGGTGAGGAGGTACAGGCAAAGTGGGCAAGCATTAGGATACAATACTTGAAGCAACATCCCATTGTGTTAGACAGAAAGGAAGTGCAAAAAGAAGAAACCACTTTGGTTCTCAAATACAGTAGCAGAAAAGGTCAGAGCCAAAAGGCTGGCCTTCAGAAAATATAAGGAACACAGCGGATGAAGATAGGGCATACCAAACTGCCCTAAGGGAAGCAGGTAAGGCAAGGCAGGCAAAGTCCCAAACTGAGGAAACACTAGCACAAACAGTAAAAGAAGGTGACAAGACTTTCTATAGATACATTAGTGAAAGGAGAAAGTTCAGAGGTGTTGCTAAGCAATGGAGAAAAGGAGCATGTGAGGAGGAGGACCTGTAAAGGCATCTATCCTAAATAGATACTTTTGCTCAGTATTCACTGAAGAGAAGGTAGGGCAGGGCCCACAGCTCAGCATCATGGACACAGGGGAGGAGGTGAGCACTACTCCCTTCACAAAAGAAAGGGTCCTACAAGAGCTAAGCCTCAGGGTGGATAAGGCAATGGGACCTGATGGCAGTACATCTCAGGGTACTTAAGGAGCTAAAGGAGGAACTAGCAGAGCCATTAGCAGAATTGTTTAGTGAGTCTCTGAGCACAGGAGAGGTCCCAGAAGACTGGAGAAGGCTCATGTGATCCCACTCCACAAGAGTGGTAGCAGGGAGGAGGGGAACTACAGACCGTCAGTCTTACCTCAGTAGTGGGCAAGATTATGGAAGCACCCTTAAGGAAAGGATAGTGCAACACCTGGAATCCATAGGGGCACAGGATCCAAGACAGCATGGGTTTACAAAGGAAGGTCCTGTCAAACTAATCTCATAGATTTCTTTGACTGGGTAACCAGAGTGGTGGACCAAGGGGAGCAGTTGATGTCGCTAACTTGACTTCAGCAAAGCTTTTGACACTGTTCCACATAGAAGATTGATAAATAAGCTAGGTAGGCTCAGTGGGTCGAAGTTGGTCAACTGGGTGGCAAACCGGTTGACTCACAGAAACAGAGAGTGGTGGTAAATGGTATACAGTCAGAAGAGATGCAAGTCACAAGTGGGTACTTGGGATCAGTCCTGGGGCCAGTCCCATTCAACATCTTCATTAGTGACCTAGCAGATGGACTAGAGGGTAAGGCTTGTCTGTTTGCAGAGGACACCAAGATCTGCAACAGAGTAGATGATCCAGATGGGGTGGGCAGAATGAGAAGAGATCTGGATAAACTAGCAGAATGGTCAGAAGAGTGGCAACTGGGATTTAATGCAAAAGTGCAAAATCATGCACATAGGGAAGAGAAACCCTAAGCCACTTATAGGCTGGGAGGAGTTGCTAGCAGTCACAAAGGAAGAAAGAGACTTGGGCATCATCATCACTGATGACCTGAAATCATCAAGCAGACCTCTAAGCAGTAGGTAAGGCTAGGGGGTGTTAGGGTGTAGTAGTAGGGGTATCTGAAGTCGTAAGAGGAGTAATAATCCCTCTGTACAAGACATTGGTTAGGCCCCATCTGAGTACTGCGTGCAGTATTGAGCCACACCTTCACAAGGACATTAACTAAATTGAGGCAGTCCTGAGAAGGGCAACCAAAATGGTGCAGGGACTGCATCAGAAGACATATGAGGACAGATTAACGGAGCTCAATATGTATACCCTTGAGCAAAGGAGGGAGAGAGGTGATATGATCGAGACATTTAAACACCTTAAGGGCATAAACAAGGTGAAAGAGTCTAACATGTTTAAATATAAGAAAAATAGCAGGACAAGAGGACACAGCATGAGATTAGGGAGGCCGATTAAGGGGAATGTAGAAATTCTTTTCACAGAAAGGGTGGTAGATGCATGGAATGGCTTACCACAAGTAGTAGTATGAATACAGTGCAGGGCTTCAAACAGGCATGGGATAGGCATAAGGGAGCAATACAAATGACTATGAATAGATAGGTCACTGACATAGCAAAGGCCGATGGCACATTTATAAGGTAGAAAAATAAATGGGCAGACTGGATGGGCCTTGCGGTCCTTATCTGCCGTCAACTTCTATGTTTCTATGTTTCTATGTTTTTTGGGATCCACCTCTTTAACTTCCAGATAATTATAGCTCTTAACGAGCTGTTAACCACACCAGGCCATCTGGAACATTAAGTGAGATTAGCATGAGGACTAGAGCCTGCTAAAGTAGACTTTTTTAACTTTGTTAACAACCATGAAAACCTGCACTAGTTAAGATGGACAAGTAGAGAGTTAGCTGCATTAGCCCTGGATAATTTGCACTAGTGTTTGGGCTAGTAAAACAATGTTAAGATCGACCCCTGGTTTTGAGTGCTCACATATTTTTGAAATAGACTTTGTCACATAATTAATTGTTTCAGCTACATGTCCAGGTTACAAAACAAGTTCTCTTGTCAATATAGCCCTTTATTTGTGAAATCAGTCAGCCTGGGAAGTGTAAAGTATGGCCATTAACACCATTAGCACTTGCTTAACCTAATCTTTTCCACTGCAGCAAAACTGCCCCCACCTTTTCTAAGAGTAGCAGAGCCAGTTGTCTTCCACATTGATTTGCTGGTAAACATTTTCATCTATAATAAAATTTTGGCATTTTAAAATGTTTCCAATTATTTTTGCTTCCTCAAGAAAAAGTATGGGCCCCAGGGTGCAGGGGCACAGTTTGCACCTAGTTAAGGATGGCCCTGGTTCTGTACAAAACTAAACAACAAAATATGAATGTATACATATTTGCACACTTCTATATATTTTATATACATTTGTTATCCAAGCATCAAAAAGGATGTGTGCTATGAGTGTTGTACAACCCTTTAATCATTAATTGTTAACATCACAATACATCTTAATGCTCTTTAAATGTTTTAGATTCTTATATGCCCACATTGACACCTTCCAATGAACATTCATTAGTGTGCTATGCATACTGTATACAGTATATATCATTCTCTATGGATTACATTATAATTCAAAACTTTAGTAAAACCCCTTTAACCCCTAGTGGGTTTTAAACTAATCCAAATCTGAATAACTTTATTTGCTCCTTGCATGTGTATCTCTTTAATTCCTGATTTGCACTATTGTAGAAATACTCTAGAAGTGTCAGACAAACATTGTTTTAATTTATGTATTTAGATTTAGATATGCTATTTCACATCCTCTTAAATTAAGTAATTTATTCAGTTCCTTATAGCACCATGTGAATGACATTTGTAGTGTTTGAATCTTAAATTATTAAACACACTGAAAAAATATATTTTAAATCAGTTATTACCTCAAAGACATATCCAGGTACCTTCCTTTCTCTGGTTAAAGTTTATCAGATTGTTCATCTCAGTATCAAAAGTGCTGTAGCACTGTTGTAAACACAATATTGTAAAGGACTTCTTGTTAGTTCCATTATACATTTTAAAAAACTGTTTTAAATTTCTAAATAATTGTTACAGGTTTTGCTGACGCTCATGAATTTTAGAGTTTAAACACCTGTTCTAGGGAGTGTCACTGTTAAAAGTTTTGTTCCGTGGAGAGTTAAAAATTTAACAAATCATTGTACCATTTTTTTAATATCTGCTTGCTGAACTGAGTGTCTCCTCGAATAAGCATACTTTCCTTTCTGGGCATCTCAGGTTTTCTCTGTATGTGCTTCTCATATGGTTGCTAAGGGCAGAATGTACATTGGCATTGCCCTTTTATACCTGGTTGCTGCTGGGCTGGGCCACCCACGATGACATCAGTGCATCCAGCGTCACCACAACATGGTGACATCATGATGCACCATGCCCTGTGGTGTAGCCCAACTTGCAAACATATTGCAACATAACAGCAAGTGCCAAGATGCTCTTAAAGGAACACAGTTCCCAATTTTATGCCAGCTGCTTTTAAGTCCTGAGTTGAATTCCACCCTATTACAATCATCAACCATCTTAGCTAAGGAAAAGATAGATATTTCAGTATCGCTCCCTCACAATTTTGAACATCTTGCAGCACTATTTTTAAGTCATGCTTCTTACTACCAATCAGTTTCCATGAACTTTATTTAAACATCATGTTGACATAAGTGAACTTTGACATCTCAGCATTGATTTAGCAGCATTTATATCAGTGCCATTCTAAATTACAAAAATAGCATTGAAAAACCAATGTTTATAATAGTATATCATGTCTAAAGTGGTATCCTTATGATTATGTAAAGGGATTGCTGGAGGTGGTGGGTAATTTTAATTTTTAGAGGCATCTACTTTTTATATCAAAGGTGATCAATGCAGTTCTTCATTTGAACCCTAAAACCTCAGCATAGAACTATGTCCCATGTTGTTGAAATGTACTGACATAGCTGATGGCTGCTCACCCCTTGTAACAGAACTTTTACTCTCTTCAGTTCTAGTTTTTAACTGATGTGAAGACATAACATTTCCACACTGAGATGTTTTTGGTCTAGAAAAGGTGGAAAATCTACCTATGGATGTGACAATGAAAAGTTATTAAGCACAAGTGAGTCATTTTGCATTTGGAATTGAACACTTTAAAAGAAATATGGTTTAAACAAAGAACTGAATTGGCAACTATTGATATGATATGCCTCCCAAAATTAAAATTAAAACCACCCCCACCTCCCAGCAGCCCCTTTACATAATCATAAGAATACCACTCCATACATTATGTACTAATATAAAAATTTGTTTCTCAATGCCCTTTTTGTAATTTAGAATGGTACTGATATAGATGCCGTCAGATCAATACTGAGATATAAAAGTTCACTTGTGTCAATATGATGTTCAGGTATAGTTTACTGAACTTGATTGATAGTAAGAATATGACTTGCAAATAGTGCTGCAAGATGTTCAAACCTGTAAGGGAAGCAATACTGAAATATCTATCTTTTCCTTATCTATGATGATTGATGACTGTATTAGGGCGAGAGTTCAACTCAGGACTCAAAAAAACCCCACCTGGCATAACAATGGGAACTGTATTCCTTTAAGAGAGTCTTGGCTCTTGCAGTTATGCTGTAATACTTTTGCAAGTCAAACTGCACTGCACGACACTGGGCATCATGATGTCACCATGTTACAGTGATGCTGGATGCACTGATGTCATCGTGGGTGGCCCAGCAGCAGCCAGGTATAAAAGGCATAATTTATTCAGTACATGCAGTGCACTAATGAATGTCCACTGAAAGGTGTTGATGTGGGCATACAAGAATCTAAAAAATTGGATGAGCTGCCTGTGCAGTGGCAGTGTTTTTGCCTGTGGCACTGCCGACCCATCTTCAGGAACAAGCACAGGTGGTAGAGGGTCAGCCGGGGGGATAGAATGGGCATCCCAAGGACTGTTCTCTTTCTCTGGGGAGATGGGCTGTGACTTCCCATCATACAGTAACACCCAGCAGAGGTCAGGTGTACACCAGCCAGGGATCACATGTAGCAGGGAGCAGGCATTGGTGGACATTTGCAGGACATGTGCAAAAGTGTGCACATCCTATGATGACATCATTGCACATCCACACATCCATGGAGAACTGAAAGTGAAAATCCCTGAGCTGGCTGTTCTGTGACATCATGGACCTCCACCCGGATGATGACCCAGGTGTAAGCCTCAGCTGGGGCCTCAGCTGGATCTTGGTCTCTCCCTTTGGGAAGCCCCAACCCAGAGTGTAAGCTGTAGGCCTCCGAGTTTGGCAGCCTAGAGGAGATGCTGGGTGGAAGGTCCAAGTGCTAATATGGGGTATAAAATCTAAAAATATTTAATGAGCATGAGGATCCCCCACCTCCACTGATTATTAAATACTGTAGCTCCCACCAAAATATTAGGCCACGTCCCCTGGCGCAGTGTCCCACTAATAGAAACTTAGCTCGTGATCCCCCTCTTCTCCATCCAGCCTATGGGGTCCAATCCTCAGGGCCTCACCTTACTAAAATGCATAGGCTCTCCTTGGCTGTGCCTCACCACTAAATATTTTTAATGCTATCAAATTCAGGTCGAACTGGATCGGAAAGCTACTGATAAGCTGCCTTAATCCAGCAACCCCACTGGCCCCTGGGCTAATTGAGTGGCTCCTTTTTTAAGGTACCATAATGTCAGGCCCTATATGGCTCCTTATACTGCCCCTTCTTCTGCTGATACCAGCTGCCCAGCATTGGACACCTGAACTACCATCATGTTTGGTCAACAACGGCACCTTGTGCTGTATACCACATGGCAACTTATCCTTTAATTGCCTCCTGATTCCAAGTACCAGTACCTCAAACCCTGCTCTGGACCACATACCAGTAGTACTATAACACTCCCCACCACAAGGCCCACCTCCCACCACGCAGACTTCTATCTCCTCCCCACCTATTGTGGTAGGGTACTAGTTCTTGCTACAACAGATCAGCTCTTCTATGGTGGCTACTTTCCAATCCCTAAAACATCAGACCTACTAGCAGGAGAAAGGCAGGAATTACAAGCTTATAATTAGCGCTCTTGAAAATCTACTTATCCTCCTGCTATGTTCAGGCAACGTGAACTCAACCCTGGCCCCAGAACTATTGCTTCACTAGCAGAACTAGCAAATTTAAAAGGAATAAGCTTCTTGCATATTAACGTCGTAGCCTCCTTAAAAAGATAACCATAATACAAACCTGGGTAAATCACACCTCTTCTGACATACTTGTGATTTCCAAAACTTGGCTTAGACCCAGCACCACTGATAGAGAAGTAAACATCCCCAACTATGCCTTGTTCAGAACTGATAGGCATGCCAGAGGAGGAGGGGTAGCTATCTATGTTAAAGACAAATGTTCTGCCTTCTGCTTATCCTCGGCATCTGTCACCAGTGAATTTGAATGCCTAATTCTCAAAGTGGAAATTACACAGACTACTGCACTCTGTGTAGTAGGATGCTACAGACCACTGTCTGCTGGCCTACAGCTTGTGTCATATCTAAGTGACAAGTTGAGACAGGGGCTGCCAGAAACTATTATTTTAGGAGACCTCAACTTTGACTGGCTCTCTAACACAGCTGCCCCCCTTGCATCCTTCAGTGATGAACATGAACATGGGCTGATGCAACTTATTACTGAACCAACACACCCAAATGTGAAGAACCCCAGTAAAAGTACACTTTTGGATGTGCTAATGGTGAGCAAACCTCATCTCTTCTCCCACGCTGATGTCTTCTTCTCAGATGCCAGCGACCATTGTTTTATTGTGGGAGTAAGATCCACCAACAACCCAGCACCCATCAGCAAGTTCTCTAGAAAGAGATCCAGGTGAAACTTCAATGAACATGCCTACCTAAATGAGCTTAAGTACTCCCCTCAGTGGCAAGATTTCTACCTGGCCAAAACGATTATGTCAGCTTACAATATCTTCCATGACATTCTATCAAGGGCCCTTAATAAGTATGATCCCTGATTAAAGTTCAAACTAGGACCAAAACCTGTAAATGGTTCACCCCTCAGATCAAGTCCTTACCTCTAGAAAGAAAGAAGCTCTGGAAAAAAGCACGCAGACTAAACACTGCAGAGGACTGGAACCAGTTCAGGAGACTATGAAATTTATGTACCAAAACAATCAGAGAATCGAAGGCCACCTTCTTCAAATCCGAACTCGACTCTGCCACAAAGAGCCCAATCAAGCCCTGGAACACAATCAATGATCTGCTAGGCCACTCCCCAGGAAATTCACTCCCGACCAAGATTACCTCTGGCAACTCGACTATAACCGAAAAGATGGATATACTTGACGCATTCAATAACCACTTTGCTACTGCAGGCATGGCATTTGATAACTCCCCTGCAAATATACTTCACTCCCAGACTGCCATCCAACTGCCTGAAACTCCGATAGCTTCGCCGCCTTTCTCACTTCACCTTGCCTCACTGAAAGAGGTAGAGGACCTCTTGCTTCAGTTGGATACTAGAAAAAGTGCTGGGGCCGACACCCTTGACCCTTTCTTCCTAAAAATTGCCTACCGCTTACTAGCAATACCCATCACCCACTTATCCCTGTCTCAGGGCACCTTACCACCTATATGGAAGACAGCACATGTCATACCACTGTTTAAATCAGGTGACCCTGGCAATCTCAATAACTACAGGTCAATTTCTTTCCTTCCGGTCCTGTCCAAGCTCCTACAGAAAATTGTAAATGCACAGCTGAGGACTCACCTTGAGTCTAGGGAACTGCTAAAACCCTATGCAGTCCAGTTCAGAGCTAAACACACTATCCTCAGCCCTTGCCAAAGTTACTAATGACTGGCAGCGTAATCTTGAAACAAAAACTTTTTGTGCTGTTTTCCTTGATCTAAGCAATGCTTTCAACACTGTCAACCATAGTCTGCTCCTCTCCTCCCTTCAAACCATACGTGTGGACCCCTCCTCTCTGCGTTGGTTTACTGACTATCTTACAGGGCGCCTTCAACAAGTTAAAGCCAAAGGAGGCCTGTTCCCCTTAAAAACTCTGCAAAGAGGAGTACCTCAAGGTTCTATATTAGGGCCCTTACTTTTTACAATCTACATTAATAACATCGACTACTGTATAAAAGAAGTCAACATCCATCTGTTTGCAGATGATACAGTTCACTTCATGAGTCGCCCAACACCTGAAGCTGCCTGCAATGACCTACAGTCAGAATTCAACCTTTTGCAAAGCCAACCCCTCCAAAAAAAGCTACTCCTTAACACCAAAAAAACTAAAGCGATGGTCCTCTCCCCTTTCATCCGTACAGCTAACCCTGTGTCCAGTGGGACAGTTCCCCAAATTACCACAGTTCTAGGTGAAAAACTAGAATTTGTTACAAAATTCAAGTATCTGGGAGTTTGGATAGACCAAAGACTCTGCTTCATTGAACATATCGAGGACTTGCTAAAACGACTTCGGCAAAGGCTTGGCCTGTTTTTTAGAATCAACCAATTTCTCACCAGAGATGCCAAGAAACAACTGGTCCAATCCATTTTCCTATCATTGGTTGATTACGCTGATTTCCTCTATAGCCAATGCCCCAACCTTTACATGGCTAAACTGGACACACTCTACCATTGAGCACTGAGGTTTGTAACGGGACTTCCCTTCGACCATCATCACTGCACCCTATATGCGGCAGTGGGGTGGACATCACTAAAGGTCAGGCGCCACAGAAACGCTGCTCTCTGGACCTATAGAGCCATCTCTAATAAGCTGCCTTACTGTATCTCCTGCTGTCTTCCCCTGAGTATAATTGGGAAATACGCATTGAAGTTACTCAGCTATTACACTTAAAGTACTCAAAGCAAAATCCGCTTCAGCAGGGCAGCCATAAGCGTGCTACCTACCTTATGGAGCGATCTACAAAACCCTCAAATTAAGCACTCTAATTGGTATAAATGCCTTCAAGATGCTTTATTTCCATGCAATCAGAGAAGTATGTAACTGCTTCACCCACTCAGACCCAGTACCGGTGTCTGCACTGGTATATAGCCACACCTAGACCCAATTTTAAGTACTGACCCCCCCAGCTTGCTCCTCACAAGCCTAATTGTTCTCTCTCTTATCCCCCTGTCTTATCAACACTAGGCCCATCCATCCCCTTATCCTTCCTTTCCCAACCTCGGATAGGTGCTAACTAAACCTGGGTTGTGACATCCTACCATGCCCCGTACTTTACAGCATTCAATCCCGGGGCTCACACATACTCCTTTTCTCCATCCACCTTCTCTACATCCCATTTTACCAACTCCTCTCTGTGCACCATGCCCTCCTAGCCTTTCTCTCCCTACCTCCCTCCCTTCCCCCCACCTTCGCCTCTACCTGGTGTATATTTTTATTTTATTTTTTTTCTTCTGTTACTTCCTCCTGCAACCTTAGATAACCTGCTTTATCTTCCTATAGACACTTCTATGTATGTAAATACCCTGTAATCTGTACAATATCTGTATAATTCTATGTACATATGAACTTCTTTTTCTTCCTCTCTGTAAACAGTATTATCTGTATTGCCTTGTAAATACCTGTGTTGACCTGTATATACAATTGTTCATGCTCCACCAAGTTCCATCTTGCAAATGAGCTTCTGCTCAACGATGAACGACTGCTTAAATAAAGACTTGATTGATTGAAATAATTAATGGCTTCTACCTCACACCATTTTTGATTAAAGGAATAATGCATGACAGGGTGTTTGTGTTGTGCTGGGATAATGCCACACCTGGGGAGTTGGGCACAAGGCCGCAGGTGGAGTGCGTCCAATGCCCCAGGCATGGCATTATCCCAGCACGACACACACCCTGGAGTGCATTATTCCTATTATACAATGGCTTGTTGTTATACATAAAATACAAAAATAATTCTAAAGAATGTTTTTATTAGTGTGGGAAAATATTTTTGTTTCCTAAGAGGATGAGGAAAAAATGGGCATCTGCACAATCCTCAATAGATTCACAGTGCTGAGACTAGACCTGTGTCGTTATGCTGGGATAACGCCATGGGTCCAGCCCCAAACTGATCAATAACAGTCCAAGATTCTTTCTTGCCATTATATTATTTTGGATAACAAATGTATACAAAATATAGAATTGTACAGATATTTATATATTCATATATTTTTATTTTGCTTTGTGCAGACCCCTGAAGAAGTGGGTGAATATACCCTTGAAATGCTGGTACGTGGGATGTCTGATACTATAAAATTAAAAATCAATGAAACAAGATACTGAGAAGGTAAGAAAATCAATGTTTAGTAAGTGGGCTAATTTCCAACATAAACTGTTTCTTTTTTAACAATATCCTCCCAGATGACTTTAATTAGTCCTGCCAATATATTATCTGGTCCTCTTTAGGTATGCTGTAGTTGCTTGTTGTGTTCTCTTTGATTTCACGGGGTGGGAATTAAGATTGCTGTATGTTGTACAGTATGCTGTATATTGTGTGTGGATTTCTTAGGTAAAAATTCCCCTACTGTTGTGAACAGTGCCTTGGATTCTTTGACTTACACCAAGACACAAACCAGGACAGCACCAGAGGTGGGATAAGACATTAAACCAAAAGAAACCTCTGTTTAATTTCTTAGCCAAAAGACGGCACACCCCAACAGCACAGCATTCCCCCTTGTACTGCACTCAGGTGCTAGTGTTTATGATATGAGGCTATGTCCCAGTGTGGGACTAGAACTCATGACCTTCTGATGCAGGCTCATTTGCCTGTTCCCAAGGTTGACTCCTCTCCTGGTACCTACACAAGCACTGTTCAGTGTTCCAAAATTGTCCCACTTTGTATTTGCATACAGTCCTTTCATTCCTGCCTTCAAGTCTGGGTTCCCCACTCTTAGACTTGGTGGCAGGCAGTCCTAAGAGCCCACTTTGTTGCTGGAGTACCGGCCTTACTTGATTCTCAGTCAAAGGCTAACACCTTATATTAACCTTTTCTGAGTGCTGATGAAACCCAGGGTGTGGGGCATGTCCCAAAATATTCTGATGGTGACTGCTCAACAGAGGCCTCTCCTGTAGAGTCACTCCAAATAGTCCAACTATGTACATTTTATCACTTTCTCCACTATTTATACTACAGTGGTCTTTACTTGTATCTGTCAGATAGAAATCGAACACTGCAGGCAAACACAAATAATTCTTCTTATATGAGCTAGGCCCTGACCGGGTGTCATGTAAAACGTGCCAAAATGTCAGCCACTCGGGGTGACAAGTAAAGCCTTTCTTCAAGCAGATAAGTTTTTGTAGCAATAATTTTTTATTCATACACTCCTAATGTTTCATGTCAGGGGCTTCATCAGGGGAGTCTATATTTTTCAAAAATAAAAATCAATTTAATAACATTGTTTCTCTCTATGTATTTCAAATATTACTATATACACATATGATTGAACCACATACCTCTAATACTGCTGACAACATTAATCAAATCTCTTTCTTAAAAATTGGGATCTAATCCATTCCTATAGTACGTTAGCTATTAAGCCACCTCTTACTCTCCAAATATGGCTCTTGTAGAAATCAGTACTGTCCTCAATTTAGCCCTATTTGGCAACACACTTACAGTACAACCCACCTCTCAGTGTGCTAACACTGCAGGATTACCATATTCTTATATGCTCTACTTGATGTAGTCAACTGTAATAATAAACTCTGGTCAGAGCCAATACAGCTGCAAAATGATAAATTTACAGCATAGTATTTTTCTTTCTCCACCTCATGAACCATACTGGTGAAACTGTTCAAATCCCCACTGAAATGTGATTGTGCACCACCAATACATCATTCGGAACCACAGATGCAAAGACACATTTTGACCAGAATTAGAAAAATGACAATTCCTGAGGTGGTGTGAAAAAAGACTATGTTACAAATGTGGAAACACAATATTTAAAATTATGTAAGTTCTGAGACAGCATAAAAAAATTCAACACATGCTCGTAATTTTGTCATTGTTACATATTTCAACCTAATGTTTCAACATTGCCTTCTTATGATCCCACCTCATGAGTAATAATGGTGAAAAATGTTCAAATCCTGCCCAAAAATGATTTCAGCAAGTGACCACAAAATTGCCTTTTGGGCCAGATTTGCATAGTTCCACCACCACTGTTCATGAGGTGGGGTCTCAAAAAGGACATGTTGAAAATTCGGGATGAAAATATGCAAAAATGACAAAGTTATGCCTGAGAGTTCAAAACCCCATTGAAATACACTTACCTTAGTTTCTCATATACCTGTAGCAGTCGGCGGTTCCAGCAGCAAGACATGTCTTCAACCGGGGAGTGGATCTATGCCCTGGGACCTGTTCAGGTGAGTGAGAGGGTGAATGGTGGTGAGTACAGAGTGGTAGGGGTCAGATAGGCAAGGGACCATAACCATTTTCTTTCTTACAAGTTTACAGAATGAAAATATATCCAAGGACGGTTCTATTACAGGTCACATTTTGTAAAGAAATACGGGGATGGTGATCTAAGGATGCCACTAGACACCAGGGAAATTATATATTGGGGGATGGCGATCAGAGGATGGGGTGCCACAAGACACCAAGGAAATATAATATACATAGGGGGACAGTGATTGGAGGGCAGTGGGATGCCACCAGACACCAGGGAAATTATATAGTGGGACAGTAATCGGAGGGCGGGGGATCCCACTAGACACCAGGGGAACATAGTGAGAATATGGGGACAGCGATCGGGGGGGGGTGTCAGGAAAACATTCAGAGTTTAATGACAGTCTGAGGAGCTAGTGCAAGGTGGAAGGGTTCATTTGTATTGGAGGTTGGGGAGACAAATGGTTGGACAAGGGTTTATACTCGAAGGAAAGACTGCACCTAAACTGTGAGAAGTCAGTTGCACTCAGGAACAAACTGAGGGAATACATGGAAAAAGATCTGGGTTTAAACTGCTTGGGGGGGGAGGTGGGCCAGCAGGTACAGAATTTTCAGGACAAGGAGGTCTCTACACTCCTCAGAAGTAACAACCAGGAGGGAGCAAATAGGGCCAAGGGAGGGCATCCAAGGACAATGGGTGAAGGGGGAGTATAGGGGACAGACAGACAGATCAGGAAGGATACAGAAAATAGGCAGGGAGGCATAGGGTCAAGATGGAGTGTGGTGTCACTTAATGCTCATAGTCTTAGTAACAATATGGCAGACATACAGGCCCTCTTAGTAGAGGGGAAGGCAAACATAGCAGCGGTTACTGAGACCTGGGCTTCAGTGAACAGCTACTGGGACCTCTCAATCCTGGGGTATAAGCTCTACAGAAGAGACAGAGTGGTAGGCAAAAGGGGGGGTGGCTGCTTCCATCAGGGATGGAATAATATGCACTCGGGAGGACAATAAACAGGGGAACGTGGAGTCGCTATGGATCCAGCACCAGTCCAAGAAGGGGAAGGAGGAAGGGGAGGAAGATCAGGTTTCAGGTGGTCTACAGTCTGCCCAACCATGATGAGGAAAAGGATATAGAACTGTGTAAGGAGTTGCTGGATGTGGCAAGAAGGGGGAAGTGGTGGTGGTGGTGGTAGAGTACCTTAATCTACCCAGGATGGACTGGGGTACATTGACCACATCCTGTGGCAGAAGTCAAAGGGTCCTGGATGCAATACAAGGGGGATTCATGAGCCAGGGAGTTAGGGAGCCCACCAGGGATGGGGCAATTCTTGATCTAGTGCTCACAAATGGGAAGCACATCCATAGAGGAACAACGCTCCACAGAAAGGCATATGAATTTTGGAGAGGTAAAACTGGAGGGATGCGCCTATGTTCCACCACCCTCACCCTCCCTGAGGCCACCATTGCAAACCACTCCTCATTATTGGCAACCTCTGAGGCCGCGGCAATGGCCATGGTGGTCTCTGGGTGGGGGAGGAGATTTTCCAATCCACCTGTTCTGTGCTGTGAGGCCAACAGTGCAATCCAGTTTGAACCTTCTGAGGCTTTGTCTGGTTCTAATATGCAACTTGATTGACTGCAAGAATGAAAGAACCTACCAGTGAAAACTAAAATGTTTGTTGCAAAAAGTCACCAAAATACTATCAAGCTACAAATAAGGCTCAAGATTCACAGAAAAAGGAAAAATATCAGCAGTATTTTTAATCCCTCTGTATGTAAAGTAGCAATCTACAATAAGATCAACAATATTGCAACTCCCTTCTTCATTCAATCAAGCAAAAACCAGTGAAAAATTAAAAGTAAGGCCCACTTCTCTCAGAGTTTAAGCAATATAGTGCCTTCCTCCAGTTTCCTAGTTCCTAGTTCAAGATTGTGCATCCTTCTCAGCTCCAAGTTCAGTGTTGCAAAAGCAGCCATTACCTTCAAAAGATAAGGCCTTTCTGTCTTAGGGAAACATTAGGAAAATACGGTGCTGGTGCTTGATTGGTGGATGGTGCCACTAGGCACCAGGGAAACATTAGGAAAATATGGGACCAGAGATGGGAGGAAGGGGGGTACCACTTGCCACCATGGAAACATTAAGAAAAATATGGAGCCAGTGATCAGAAGGCAGGAATGCCGTTAGACACCAGGGAAACACTATTGAAATACTGGGCTGGCAAACAGAAACATAGAAACATATAATTTGACGGCAGATAAGGACCGCTTGACCCACCCAGTCTGCCTATTTTCCTACCTAATGGATAAGCTGCAAATCCTAGTTAACCAGCAGCCTACTTCTTTTTATCCCTACCCCCTAGAATTGCCTTATGGCTGTCCCATGCATGCTTGAATTCAACCACTGTTTTGACTCCACAACCTCCTCTGGAAGGCTGTTCCATGCATCCACAACCCTCTCTGTGAAAAAATACTTCCTTACATTACCTCTGAGCCGCCCCCCATCTTCAAATTGTGCCCCCTTGTTCTTGTACACCTCTTTTTTTGAAAGATGCTACCCTCTTGGACTTTGTTGATTCCCTTGAGGTACTTGAAAGTTTCTATCATGTCCCTCCTCTCCCTCCTTTCCTTGAGGCTATACATATTAAGCTCCTTTAGTCTCTCTTCATATATCTTCTGGTGCAGACCCTGCACCATTTTAGTAGCCCTCCTCTGGACAGCTTCCATCTTGTCTATGTCCTTGCGGAGACTGGGCCTCCAGAACAGGATAAACATTACCGGGTGGGGGTGCTATGTAGCTTGGAGCCCCAGAAGTTAACTGGAAGTGAGCACAGGGCAGAAAAATAGTGCACCCGATGGGGGGCAGGGGTGGACAGCACTGTGGTGAATACAGAGGACTACAAGTGCTTCAGCTCCACTGTGGAAGGACACACTATAGGTATCCGAACACTTGCTTCTGCACTCCACTCATTCTACTATGTAATAGCAATATGTCAGCAAAGCTCTGCCATGCAGCCATAAAAACTATATTGTTGAACTCATTTTTACTGATTATTCAAGAGTTACATGACTACAAAATGCATATACCTCCCTGGTTTACTTGGGTTGTGAGACTTTCTCTCATCTCAGTGAATGTTCTGAACTCACTGCAAAATAGAGCCACACAATAAACTAGTCATTACTGTCTTCTGCAGTTACTACTGATTAATTCTTTAACACCTCCCAGTGATCTCTTATACTCCCACACAATTCATGGTGATCTACACTAAATGATCTCAGATTGAAAAATCCCAAGAGTCTTCACCTATGTCCTGGTGTCTGTCCCTGGAGACTGCCAGACAACCAGAAAATTAGTTCTTTTGTTCTCATATACAAGAATCCACAGACGGCTGCCACTAGTGAGGGGGTCCCTGCCTCCTGAGCTGGCCTGGCAAGTGACCTGAGGCAAAAGTGCCCTGAAAGAACACCATTACCCTCCTATCACTATGCCTTTCTGACAGATATCTGCCAGTACCAAATTGGCACTTTTGCTGTCCCCCACTGTTAGTACAGACTTCACCAATCAGAAGGCTCCTTGGTCTGGCTATCTAGTAAACAAGCCACCTACCCCTACTGCAGGATAAGGTTGTTGCACTTGCTTTGCACAAGCAGCATAATTGTTTGCGCAGTGAACTAACCTTGGAATATTGCGCCAAGCATATTTTTGTTACAGCATACTGTATGTATGTAAATGATGTGTGGTGTTTATAATCTTTTGGTATGATGGACCAAATTGTAGTGCTGCCATTGAAGGGGAACACTTTTCTATTCCATTCCACACTCATTGTGTGGAGCTGCTAGTCCATCTGTGTAGAGCAGGGCTTTGTCAGCTACAGTCAGGTGGTAATTTTGCCACTTTATAGGCCTCTAGTGAGGTCTCAGCTTAGGTCCCGGGCTCAGTTTTGGAGTCCACACCTAAAAAGGACAGGGAGAGGCTGGAGGCCAACCAAAAGAGGGTCACCAAATTGTTCATGGGACAACAGGGAAAAGTCATATGAGGAAAGATTGGAAAGCTTTAATGTTACTCTCCGGAGACAAGAAAGGAGAGGGGGACTATGATACAGACCTTCACATTTTTGCATGGGCCGGAGCCAACCATTCCAAACTTCTTCAAGTGGATAAGAAATTGACTACAAGGGACCAAAACATTAAATTGGGGGGGGGGGGGATTCAACATGGATACGAGGACATTCATCTTCATAGACAGACCGATGGATAAGTGGATTCACCTACTAAGCATAGTGGTCAATAATTCTTGGGGTTCAAAGCTGACTGGGATGGTTTCAAAGGGCTTATTAAAAGGAAGAAATGGAGGGATTACAGGGAAGTAGTTTTAAAGATGGGTTCCAAAGCAGCCTGGATGAACTCCATTGGCCCAATGTTTGAAGTTAATTTTTCACCACAAGTTCTGCGTGAATCAGATATATACAGAGAATGCAACCACAAAATGGGATATTCCATCCCTGTGCATTTCAATGCCCACTAGAGCACATTTCTATGGTCTAACATGCATCAAAACTGTGACCTCTTGTGTGCCTCTTGTGGCAGCTTGTGGCTAATCTTAGCCACAAGCTCCCACAAAGCAGATTTAAGTGCTGTAATTGCAATCACTATTTGAACAATCTAGTGCACTTGTGGCATTAGACATGGTGCACACACAGCACCAAAAAGTCATACCATAAGAATTGATGCTACTGCTTTTAAAAGTAATCCACTTTGATATCTGGTTGCCCTATGACTCCTGCCATAATGTCAACAGCATCATCTTGGGTCATAACCAAGAATCCCGAACAGCTGACACCACTGGTGGAATCAGCCTCAGAAGAGTCAGTCACTGGCTCTGCATCTTGGAGTAACACATGATCATCCAATCATTAAAAAGAGTGTACAGCAAATGAAGGCAGAGGAAGGAGCAAGATGGATGCCAGTCTGGGCTGCTGCCTGTATGGGCTCTAATGGAGCTCACAAAACTCTTCTATATTCCTATATTGCAACTAAGTTTAAAATAGGATAAGGAGAATTCTTTCTTACTCTGGAAGCAAATGCTTATAGTGTCCAGAGTAAAGAGTAAAAGCAATTTAAATAATTTTTTATTACAGTAAGTTAACTCTACCTGTTAGCTAGGTTTGAGGTGTAGGGCAAAAGGTTAGAAAGGGTGAGTTAGCATAGGAGTTAGTTTTGCTATTTTTAAGGAGGATTTTACTGGTGTGCTACTGAGGAGCTTTCAGTTTCACTACTTGATGCCATTTGTCAGGGCAGCGTTTCAGCAATGGACGCCATTTGTCTGTGGTGGCATCTGCAGTTTCCAAGAGACCCTGCAGTTTGAGAGACCCTGTTCAGGTCAAACAGTTGGATGTTGTGGCTAGGCTTGGAGGCTAAGAACAGAGACTATCGGAGCCTGGAGTTGGAGCTAATCTGCTGCATTGTTTGAAGCAACCAGGCAGAGTCTGTGGGGCTGCTGTACTGGCAGGAAGTGGAAGGAGGTTGGCAGCTATAGTCCGGAGCCAGACAAAGGCCACACTGAGTGTTTGTGAGCCCTAGATCCTGCATTGCAGGATGGAAAATCAGTGATTTGACTTTGCTTCTGACTGTTGCTGGGACAAGCTTTATCACCTCGAGCTGGTTAGCAGAATAACCTGCTCCTGTAAGACCTGCAATCTACAGGGATTCATGTGGTGAAAGCACTGTTTTTTGTTCTACAGTCTCTGTTTTCACAAACTGTTTCTCTAGTTCACTGTCCTATGCAGCCAGTATAATGTTATGCTTGTGCAACTGTTAGTTAGGTTTTGGCCATTCACACTCTCTATTCCAGAGGAATTACCACCCTGTAGGGGGACAAAAGGCAAGGAACCCTCAGAGAGGGTTCCACCCCTAGAGGTGCCACAGGATGATTCCCGTGGCTAAAGGTACCTTAGGAATCCCACTAAGGAGAGAAGTGCTGCCACTGGAGGAGGAGGGGAGGATGGTGGGGCAAAGAAAAAATGCTTCACAATGAGGCTGAGAGGAACTGCTTACATAGCTCAGGAAGTGGGAGTAGCTGGCTGCTTGGCCACCGAACTCCAGGCAAAGTCTTTCCAATTCATTGTCCTATGCAGCCAGTATAATGTTATGCTTGTGCAACTGTTAGTTTGTTTTTGGCCATTCACACTCTTAGGAATCCCCAAAAGAAATGTAGTACAAGCATATCCCAAAAGAATGGGGCAACATGAAGTAGATGAGCAAGAAATAACTGTGACATAGTAGCAGTAACTGAGACATAGTAGTAGAAGCATAGACAGTTTGATAACGTAATGAGATGCTCAGTTTGATAATGTAATAAAATGCCCAAGTTGCATAGCATGATATGGATGGTTTATGTTGAGAAGTAGGGGGATCCTCAAAAGAGAGAGGGAATGGCAGGGTACACCTTCCACCTCCATCCAACAGTGGAACCTACCTAAATAAACTAGGGGACACTACTCTGCTAACAGTTATGACCTGAGGCAATGGAGGAGAGAAAAAAAAAAACCTTTGAGGAGGAAATCTCTAGGGATACAAGGTCTAGGTCGCCTTCCCTCCAGGCTTCTGATATTTTATTTAGTGATGGCTCTGCAGCTGCAATTTGAAAAACCCAATTAAAGAGAGGTGGAAAATATTCCAATTTGGAGGAAGGCTCTCACTCAAACCCTCTAGCGGGAATGCCGTGGAAGGTTACAAGAAAACTCTGCAACAATACTTGCAACCACGGCAGCAGAAGGAGGAGGAGGGCAACAACTGCTGAGGCACTCACTGGGCCTACCCAACCTAAACTCAAACCAGGTGAACCAGAGGCAGTAGTAGGGAGAATGCAGTAAAGGTGCCTTGCTAGGGAAACCACTAAAGCCAATGGATAACCATTATAGTGGAACACTAGAGCCAGAGGAGGTAACTTTTTACACCCTTCACCACTAGTCTTAAATTCTACACCAGGAGCTGCTGTCACATATCAGGCAGCTAAAGCCAAGCCCGGGTTGAGGAGATTCCCTGGTATGGGCCAAATGAAAAGGATCTTGCCCCAAGTTGGACACGCTCTAGATGCAGAATAAATGCAGAGTGAGACCATCGGCTGCAGGAACCCTGCACCAGAATAGCATGGCTGGCATGCCCCCAAAATGGAATGAGAGCTGAAATGCTGGAGCACCTGAGTGAGCACGGTGTGCTGAGATCATAATGAGCATTGAGTGCTGAGATCTGGCAAGGTCAAATGCAGAACTGAGTGCGGCAGAATCCCAGAGGCTGAAGTTGAGAGTATGGCAGTAGGCATGAAGCAATGATTTGCATAAGCAATGAGCTATGATTGCGTAAGTAAGTGTGGACCTGCACGTAGGTCAGTAAATTAAGTAGTAATAAGTGAACCTGCACAGTCTGCATTACATAGTAGCAGTCTGCATAACGTAATAGCAAAGAAACAGCACTGAATAGTGGGGCAAGCCAGCCAGACATTTAAAAGCCAAATCAAGGTGATAAATACTCTAAGGATTTTCGGTGTTGAAGGCAGGATTTAAAACCGAAATAATTAGCCACATGGGGCCACGACTCCCCAAACACTTCCCAGTCCCCGGCGTAGGACAAACAAGAAAGTGATGGAAGGGACAAGAACCACATGCAGATATTACAGCTAGGTTAACAGCCTCAGCAGGAGCTTTTTTGGCTGATCTCAGAGTAGAACAGGGTGAATAAACATAAAAGTAACATCTGTATGGACTACACTGAGTTGTAACTGCAATAAACATAAATAAGGAGACACAATGCTCTGAACACAGGTGTAGCCAGGCAGTGCAATGAAGCTGCTGTAATGAGGCAAGTAGAATAAGAGAGCATGATTGAGCTGCATAGCTAGGTTCAGTGTAAGCCTGAGTCAGGTGAAATTAATTGAGCATACAACATGGAGCGGCTATGGTTGAGCTGAAACACATAAATAATGATTGCAGTTGCATTGCAGTAGTTTAAGAGTTGTGAGTAACTGAAAGCAAGCAGTGGTATGAGCTCTGGAGTAGCAGTATGCTAGGAACGTAGGAAACAAAGCCCCAAAACACAAAACCAAAACACAAAAAACAGGGAACAAGGCCCACAAACAAACACAAGACACACAAAATACAAAGAAGCACACAGCCGGAGGAAAGATGCAAACCAGAATCAGAAAAAGAAACACCGAAGTCCAGCAGAGATACACAGAAACAGCAGGTGGAGGGGGTAGGCCCCAGCCAGCTCAGAGGACAGACCAACAGAGCCTCTGGCTGCAAAGAAAAAATGCTTCACAATGAGGCTGAGAGGAACTGCTTATATAGCTCAGGAAGTGGAAGTGGGTAGCTGCTTGGCCACCGAACTCCAGGCAAAGCCTTTCCAATTACCATCCTGGAATTGGTGAGAGCACTGCTGGAGGGTGTCTCTCAACAAACTGGGAGTTTTGTTCCTGGTTTGCAGAGTTCATTTCATCATATTGCATTCTGGACTATTTTTGGGACATTCTCTCCTTAAGCAGCATACTGCTTGGATTCTATTGCTTTCCTATATTTTATATTTTAGAGTTGTGAAATATTTTGGTAGGGAGTGTTTTGTGATTGGGAGGTAGGGGTTTAGGTTAGTGGGTGAATGGTGGTATGTTTGTGCTAGGGTCATATTTGTATTAGAACTGGTTGACTGGTTAGTTGTTATGTGTAGGGATAAGCAAATGAGGGTTTCCTCTATATAGTATTTGTTTTATTTTTCTTATTCTTGCTGATTTTAGGGGTGGGTTGGGTAAGTTATCTGGTGGTTTTATTTTTTGTTAGATTATCACCTGACCTGATTAGACAGAATCTGAGTAGGATGTGTGTAGGCTTTGGACCCCAGAGGATTACCTACTCGATCTCCCTTTTGCTAGACCTCATCCCTTTCACTGACCCATTGTCATCTATGGCAATTAGATGCTGTAGGGAGGTTGAGATTGAGAGAAGGGGGGATGGTAGGCAGTAGGGTACTCAGGTTGAAGTGGGAGACAGCCATATTGGAGTGTTCAGGACCAGGAGGTACCCTGGGGTGAAATGAGGCCTAGGGAGAGGCCAAATGTATTTGGGACCCATACCCAGACTTCCCACCAGACCAAATTGGCAGGCAACCACTGGAACAGCAGCTTCTGCCAGTCTCCTTCAGGCTGTGCTGTGCAGTGAGAGACTGATCAGGAACAAGACTACAATTATAGCGGACTTGATTTCCTCAGTCAATCTGGCTCACTAGTGCATGCTTTTGTGACATCCAGACTTGACTATTGCAACACTGTCTACCTCAGAGTCAGCAGATGGGTCCTGCATCGCCTGCAGCTGATGCAGAATGTGATGGCCAGGTTGGTGATGGGCCTTCCAAGTTTCTGTCATGTGACTCTGGTCCTGCATGATCTGAACTGGATGCCAGTGAGATGGAGGAATACCTTCAAGGTGGGTTTACTCGCCTACAAGGCCCTATATGGACTGGGCACCGACTACCTTAGGAGGCAGTGTAGCGCAGTGGATTAAGGCTCTGAGCTGCAGATCTGGAGAACTGGGTTTGAATCCCACAGCCACCTAAGTGCATACTGTGTGATCCTGAGTGAGTCATTTAACTTGCTTGTGCTCCCAGGTTCCATCTGGAAACAAGTTTTGGCTTAGTGTGCAACTCCTGGTTAAACAATGAAACTTCCTTGTGCTCACAGGTTGCATCTGGAAACAAGCTTTGGCTTAGTGTGCTACTCCTGGTTAAACAATGTTCCCTTTCCCTTTCCCTACCTGAGAAACCTCCTGACTCCTGCCTGCTCCTTGTGCTCTCTCCACTTCTCCTCCTCCAAGGGCCTCCTAGCTGTTCCCAGAGCCCAGCTTAAATCCTCAAGAGATCACTCTTTCGAGGTGGCAGTGCCAGCCCTGTGGAACTCACTTCCAGTGTCATTGAGGCACATTTATTTAGAGAAGCATTTGGGATCTTGTGACTTTCTTCCTCTTACTAACATAGTTGCCATAATTATTTGCCGTTGTAATCTCTTTTAATCTGTTATTTATAAGTCTATTTTATTTCTTACCTGCATCCTGTACAGCGCCCTGAGCCTCAGGGAAAGGGCACTTAAGAAATAAAGCCTTACTTACTTACTTACATTTGCTGGTTCTACTCTCCTCCTGAGGCTATGCTCTGGTAGAACTAACTTCACTTTGCCAGAATAGCAGTTAGCCACAGAAGGGGCATGGGAACACTGACTGGTATATTGGAACATTTCAAAGCTGCAAGATGTAGATCCAGCAAGTGGATCTTTCGTGGTTGATTCTGTCAGTGACATCAGTAACCATGGGTTCTGATACACCATGTGAATAGCTATCATTTACATTGAAGCAGGGAGGGATGGAGGGAGGGAGGTCGCTGGATTATCAAACATCAAAGGGGATTATCCTTAGTAGCAGAATGATAAACGTCTCATGTCAGTGACAGTTCACACCAGGAGCAGCCCTACACATTGGGTGTGGGGCTACACTGACGTGTATTCCCCATTAATAAATAAAAAGTTGGACAGTGTACTGGGAAGAAAATAAGGAAAGCACATATTCACAGCACATGAGTGTTGGTTAATGTCTGTGTAGACATCAAAAATAGAAAGTAAAGCCCAAATGCCTAACCATTCTTTTACTATTGGTTATGTAGCCCTTTTCCCTCATTTTCTCATTGCCCTGTGCTGTGACACAGGATCACACTGTTTGCACTGTGCCTCCAGCTAGGAGGGCTGGCAAATGACTGTCTTTACAATCCATGCTAATGCCATTCATTGGCCAGTGAATGGGGGAAGTGGGGCTAAGCCAATGGCAGTGCACTGGCATCCTCTCCCCTCCCTGAAAGCCAAGCATTTCATCTCCACACAACACATTTTGGCCCCAGACAGTCCCAGAGTGGAATTCCAGGTCTCCCAGATGAACACAGATCTCTCAGATGAATACAGGTCTCCCAGATGAACCCAGATCTACCAGATGAACCCAGGTCTCTCAGTTGAACCTAGGTACACCTGATGAACCCCCATCTCCAAGATGCAGCCAAGTCTCCCAGATGAACCCAGGTCTCCCACATGACCCAGATCTCCCAGATGAGCCCACATTTCCCAGATGAACCCAGGTATCCCAAATCAGGTGCCCAGTTAGTGTTGGGTGGCCTACAGGGGGAGGATGTCCATCCTACCATGCTACTGAACTGATGTTCATCAGTTATTGAATATGGACTTACGATTTATTCATCTGCTGTTAACATCAGTTTGTATTGTGTAAAGACATTGTACCCCTCTGTTTGCAGATTTGCTAGTTCTGCTTCTTGTTCAACTCATCATCGTGTTTTATATAACAATTTAGATTGGTTTTCATTTGAGTAAAGAGTGAATTATTTTAATTTACTTTTTTGACAAGGTTGTTGTCAACTCAAATACCTGTTTCATTCATGTTTTTTTATTTAGATAGATCACATGGTATGCCAACCATATTGCAACACCATTACAGCGAACATGTCGATGTCATCAAAATTGAAAGTTTGCTGTAATGGTCCACCCAAGACCCCGGCACTCTGTTTCCCTCTCCTGCAGCCCCTCCCTGAAACTCAGAATTGAAATCTATTAGATTGGGTGATGTGGGGGCAGAGGTCCCCGCATGGGGTGTTTGGGGGCAAAGCCCGCCCCCAATGGAAAAGTGACCAGGGTCTCTAGTCGGAATTATGTCAACCACAACTTGCGGCTGACATAATTCCATCGCTGTGATGTCGGTCAACAACACAGTTGTTGAACCGGCATCTTAGAGCCAAACACATACTTATTGCACTAGATCAGCAAATGTAGCAAATTGAACCCTCCCTCCTATAAGTTTTCTTTAGGTTGAAGTTCATGGATTTTTCTTGTTGTAAAAATTGTGAAATGATTTGCCCAATGATATTTTAGCATGTAATTCACTGTACACTTTTAAGAAATCCCTGAAGCAATGTTGTCTTACTCTTTTGACATGTTCTTTTCATTATGCATTTGTTTTGTTAATTGTATTGTGTTGTGTTGTAGCGCATTGTGTTGTGTTAAGTTGTACTGTATTGTATCATTGTTTCTGTTCTGGGGTCACCCATGAAAATGGGCATTTGATGCCTTTGGGTTTCTACCCCGTGATTGAATATTAAATAAATAAAAATAAATAAAATCCCAGATGAACTCAGGTCTCCCGAATAAACCTAGGTCTCCCAGGTGGCAGGAGAATACATTGCTGCTGAACCACTGGGTCCCACTAGGTTCTTCAGGTTTTTTGGTACATTATTGTGTTTATTTGTCCTGATGCCTCACTGGCATATCTAGATACCCTCCTCCCATTGTAGTCACCCACCATCTCTGGGACTAACCCCTTTCCGCATGACTTACCCCTCATGGTGAGGTTAGAGGGGCTTGTTCCACTAATGCAGGATCAAATCAGGTGTCCAGTTAGTGCTGCAAGGCCTACGGGGTCCATCCTACCATTCTACCAGACTGATGTTTATTACTTTTGACATGTATTTTGCATTCTATTAGTGAAATGGATGGGAAAAGCGATTGTTCCATGGGATTTAGACAATTAAGCAGTTTTGTGTAATAAAGCACCTATGCTGTTTGATCTTCAGACAACCAGAACTAGAAGGTGGGGGTGAGGGGATCCAGTGCAAAAGCCAGTCAAATGAAATAACAGACACAGCTGTCTGCCTGGAAGTCTAATGTGGTGTTCACCCAGGCACACATTATGGTTAACTCATCTCATCTTCCTGTTATTTATTAATACAAACAACACTTTTATAGTTTAAAAAGAAAGATCATTACTTTAGCTAAATAAAATAAAACTACCAAGTTGGAATTAGCCATGCATTTCTGCAATGTAAATGAATTTATGATAAAGCTTTATTCCAATCAAGGGCAGTTGCAAAGTAATGAGCAGAAAGTGTCTTTTAAGAACAGTGAGGGTAACACTAGAGGCCACTAGCTTCAACGAGAGCCAACCAGATTCAGAATGGATAACAGAAAGTATTTTTACTCAGTATGAGTAGTGAACCCATGGAACAGTCTCCCAGTGAATATGATTAATTGTACAAAAAA
Source organism: Neoceratodus forsteri (assembly GCA_016271365.2). Taxonomy (NCBI): domain Eukaryota; kingdom Metazoa; phylum Chordata; order Ceratodontiformes; family Ceratodontidae; genus Neoceratodus; species Neoceratodus forsteri. Next base: position 485,849,936 of record CM028132.1, on the reverse strand, counting down.
ATATTTTCTGTTTATCTATTTTTTGGGGATTTTTATGTGCATTGGGGCAATATATTGTGTACATTGGGGGCTTATTTACTGTGTCATTTGGGGTTACATATTGTGTGCATTGAGGGTGTAAAGACTGGGTCTTATTTTGCTTCCATTTGTGTGCATTGGGAGCTTGCTACTGAGTCAGTTTTGGGGCTTATAGACTGGGTGCATTGAGGGTGTAAAGCCTGGGATTTATTCTGGGATAAACACTAGAGGAAAATAGATTTAGGGTATTGGGTAAAGGTCTAGCAATAGCTAGGTAGCAATGCTGGGAGTGATGCAGTGCAGTGGCTGTGGGGCAGCAATCTTCAGGGAGACCTTCTGAAGACTGCGGTGCAGCCCCATCTGCATACACCTCTCTGGGCTGAGGGAGGAGGGTGCCAGGCTCAAGGCTGAGATGGCTTGGGTTAGGAGGACCAACTCCCCCACTCAGGGACAACCTAGTCCACCTTCACTGCCTCAAAGAATGCCAAGAAGGAGGAGCAACTGGACAATGGTGGGCTTGGGGAGAGTGAGAGTGGTGGAGCATAGGCACATCCCATACCACTATGTAACTCCTACACCACAGTGGCTGGGTGGGATTGTCCCACAGAGGCAACCAATGTAGTGGCTGGAATGGATGTGGGGTCCCCCAAAGTGGAGATCCCAAGGGGGGAAGCAGAGGACCCCAGAGGAGGAGGAAGTGAATCCTGATGGTGGACTCAATAGTAAGGGAGACACAGTTGGGGACAGGTAGGGATGAGGAGAGGGAAGTAAGGTGCCTTCCCAGTGCCATGGCTTGAAGGGATGGAAGGAGGATACCAGAGATCACTGGGGAAACAAGAATGGAGGGAGAGCTGGACGTCATTGTCCACTTGGGGACAAATGACCTGGTTAAGGAGGATCCAGAAGCAGTTTAGGAGGAATTCAGGAAATTCTGGAGGGGCCTTAAAAAATTAGTCCAATCTGTTACTTTCTCAGAGATACTACCTGCCCATGGCAAGGGATAAGACAGGAGCCTCTGCCCCAGGAACGTCAATGTATGGTTGAAGAAATGGTGCAGTGAACAGAGATTTGGACTAATTGGAGACTGGTGCTCCACCTGGGGGATGAGGGTCGTTACAGGGGTGATGGCCTGCATCCATAAAGGAGGGGAACTGTGATCCTCAATGATTTAAACTAGCTGAGAGGAGAGGTGGAATAAGGCAGGAAGAAATATATTGTCTCCCCCACCCCACCACATGCTTTCAGGATCAGCAGCAGGAATCCCGAGGGTGAGAAATCCCTTAAGAAACAAGTACAAATAGGAATACGGGAGGGGGAAGGGGAGAGAGGAAAGAAAACAGAGGAGGAAATAGCGGAGGGCAAAAGGGAAGGAGAGAGGGATGGCAGTACAATCTGGAAAGTCATGTGTGTAAATGCTCGAAGTCTGGGCAACAAGATTGCAGACCTAGAGGCCACCATGGCAGAAGCAGACCTGGACATAGTTGCAATTACAGAGACCTGGTTCAATGAAAACCAGGACTTGAATGTAACCATACCAGGGTACACTCTGTTCAGAAGGGACAGAGTAGGAAGAAAGGGTGGAGGAGCGGCTTTTTATGTGACAGAAAACATAAAGACTACAGAAATACAAGGTGGAGCAGGGAGAAGCAGAGGTGCTCTGGGTCACCCTGGAGACATGGAAGGAGGCTGCTGTTCGAACAGGGGTGATCTACAGACCTCATGTACAGGGGGTGGAGGTGGATAAAGGATATGGTGGAAGAAATCCAAGGGATGGCTAACAAGGGGACTTCAATCTACCAGATGCGAATTGGAGCCTCCCAGCTGCAGCAACAGTTAGAAGTAGAGAAATCGTAGACTCCCTGCAGGTTGCATTTCTCAGGCAACTAGTTAAAGAACCCACTCGTGGGGGGTGATACTGGAATTGATAATGTCAAATGGGGACAGTGTTGCTGACATCACACTTGGGAGCCACCTGGGGACCAGTGATCATTGTACAGTGTCATTCAACATAAGATCTGGGCCAGAATCAAACCACACTAAAATGAGGGTCCTGGACTTCAGGAGGGCCAATTTTAAGAAAATGGGGGAGTTCCTCAGGTAAGCCCTAGCAGGGATAGAGAATATGGGTGGGGTGGAGGAACAGTGGGCAAAAATAAAGAAGGAAATAGAAAAGGCAACAAACCTCTGTGTCCGACAGGTTAAAAAGAGGAAAACAGAAAAGATTGCTATGGTTCTCTGTGGAAATAGTGAAGAAAGTAAAGGCAAAGAAACTAGCATTCAAAAGGTGCAAGTCAACACAGAAGGAGTACAAGTCAACACAGAAGGAGTACAAGTCAACACAGAAGGAGTACAAGTCAACGTGGAAGGAAAAGGATAGGGCGGGTTATCAGGAGAAACAAAGGGAGGCAGGGAAAGCAGTTAGGAGAGCAAAGGTATGAATGGAGTAGAACATTGCCAAGTCAGTAAAAAAGGGGGATAAAACATTCTTTAGGTACATAAGTGAAAAAAGGAAGAATAAGGCAGGGATAGTAAGGCTAAAAGGGGAGGGAGGGGATTGTGTGGAAGAGGACCAGAAGAAAGCAAACATATTGAACAAGTACTTTTGTTCAGTATTTACAAAGGAAGGGGAAGGTGACAGGCTACAATTAGGGGAAAAGGGCATTAAAGGAAGGGAGGTGGACACTAGCCCTTTCAAGGAGGAGAGTCCTCAAGGAACTAGCACAACTAAAAGCAAAGCCCCTGGAATTCTGCAGTTCTGCGGTTGCGAAATTTGCCGCAGAATTTGCATCATGCCGCAGAATATGTAAAGTGCCGCAGAATTCATTGTTTTTGGTGAATTTTCATATAAATATGCTGTTTTTCATAGTGTCAGGCTTTCTTTCCCACCTCGTTTATCCTGAAGCCCCTCTTCTATGCTCAGCATATGATGTCATTGATGACATCACATCATATTTAGCCAATGACAGGACTGCATTCTGCTAGAGAAGTGAATAAATCATGCCACAGAAATCTGAAAATGCTGCCGCAGAAGTCAAGGAGCCCTGCCACAGAAATCAGAAAATTCTGCCGCAGAACACCAGGGGCCCTAAAGTGGATAAGGCAATGGGGCTGGGTGGGGTTCACCCCAGGATACTGAGGGAACTTAAGGAGGAGCTGACTGCACCTCCCACAGCCTTGTTCAACCTATCTCTGAATAGGGGGGGAAGTTCTGGAGTAGTGGAGGAGGTGGGATGTGGTCCCGCTTCACAAAAGTGGGAATAGGGAGGGGTCAGAAAACTATATACTTGTAAGCCAGACTTCAGTGGTGGGCAAAGTTACAGAAACACTGCTAAAATGATTGGGGAATACCGTGCAACAAGTAGATTACAGGATCCGAGGCAGCATGGGTTCACAGGAGGGAGATCTTGACAAACAAACCTCATCAAGTTTTTTGACTGGGTGACTTGGGAAGTGGATCAGGGAGGAGTGGTGGATGTGGCTTACCTGAATTTCAGTAAGGACTTCAACACTGTTCCACATAGAAGACTGGTAAACAAGCTGGGCAGCCTGGATGTGGGTCCAAAATTAATGAAATGGGTATGAAGTTGGCTTAGAAACTGGAGTTAGAGGGTGGTGGTAAATGGGGTTAACTCGAAAGAAGGCACGGTAACCGGCAAGATGCCACAGTGCTCAGTACTGGGACCAGTCCTATTCAATATCTGTATTAGTGATATCACACAAGGGCTGAGGGAAAGTATGCCTGTTTGCAGATGACACACAAATCTGCAACAGAGTGAACACACCAGGGGGAATGGAAAGAATGAGGGATGATCTGAAAAAGCTGGAAGACTGGTCAAGAGTTTGGCAACTAGGCTTCAACACCAAAAAAGTGCAAAATTATGCACATGGGGCACAGAAGCCCAAGGGCAATGTACCAGTTGGGAGAGGAGGTGGTGATAACCACAAAACAGTAAAGGGACCTAAAGGTTATCATAAATGATGACCTGAAGGTAGCAAAGCAGTGTGATAAGGCAGTGGGAAAGGCTAGTAGAATTCTGGGGTACATAAGTAGGGGTATCACCAGCAGAAAAAGGGAGGTGGTATTACCTCTGTATAAATCAATGGCGAGGACCCACCTGGAGTACTGTGTCCAGTACTGGAGGCCCCATCTCCAGAAAGATATAGATCGAGTGGCAGCAGTACAGAGGAGGGCAACCAAAATGGTGCATGGCCTGCATCAAAAGCCCTATGAGGAAATGCTCAAGGAATTAAATATGTACTCTCTGGACGAAAGGAGGGGAAAGGGAGGAGATGATAGAAACAGTCAAGTACCTCAAAGGTATCCATAAGGTACAGGAGGGTGGCATTTTACGTAGAAAGACATGCTCATGGACAAGGGGGCATGATATGATGCTGGAAGGGAGAGGCTCAGAGGGGATGTGAGGAAATATGTCTTCACAGAAAGGGTGGTGGATGTCTGGAACAGCCTCCCAGCATAGGTGGTGGGTACTAAAACAGTAGCAGGATTCAAGCATCCATGGGATCAGCTCAAGGGGACCCTACTAACAGGACTGTGGGGGGTTGGCAGAGATCAGTAGGGTTTTCGGCAGCACAGTAGGTAGGGAATTTGTTAGGGAAGACTAGGTGGGCCAAGAGCTCCTTTTCTGCTGATAACGTCTATGTTTTTATGTCACTAGTAAAGAATATTTTAATATAGGCAGGATAAGTTTTTTGAGGAGGGTGACACACTGGCATACTACTAATAAACAGAAGCAAATCTGGGTACATAGTCTTTATACTCCTTACTGCCTTTGCGAACCTTTGTAAAGTGTACTATCGGAACACTCAGGTGGCTGCTATGTATTGCAGCCACATAACTGAAAAGTCACTCCATTGGATATGTTTGGGTACAAACCTTCTTCATAAATACAGTCTTAGCATATTGTGCAAGCATCTTTACCAAGTATAAACGCCCTTACTGAGTATAGGTTCTGGATGAGCACTTTTCCTCCGTAGCACAGCACTAGCAAAACAGACAGCTTACACAGGATGCACCAGCGAATCACTTTAATTAGATTGCTTTGCTTTTCTGCTTGGTTAAAGAACAGCTATTAGCAAGCGGCCAATCTGCAGACCTCTATTTGTGTTGTCAACTTGGAGATCTCAAGCGGAACTCAATCCAGACATCACAGCAACAACAAAGTTATTTGAGAAGGTAACACTGGTTGCATTTTTCTGCCATATGCCTGGGAAAAAGAACTGAAAGCTTGATGCCCAGTAAGCAAGGGACTGTGTCTCTTGGGGCAGTTTACAAGAGGTGAGGTAAGCTTAGAAGCATAAGTATGGAGTACTGAAACTGTAAATCATCCAGTGCGGTACCTTACAGTGTTTGACTAGTGACAAACCCTAAACTCTTAGATTCTAGCATCATTGCAAATTAAACCAGTTTTAAGATTTTCTCATGCATGTCGTGTGTTCTTGGCAAAAACAGTGTAAGGCATAGAGAATTATGTATGAGTCAGTGTGAAATGCGTTTTTTTTTTTACAGACCCAAGGTGTGTGATACCACATAAACCACAGGACTGAAGGTTAAGTTGTTTATATGGGTATATTATATGGCCAAGGCGGTATCCAGTGAGGCTAGCAACTGAATATGGATGACCGTCAAAACGGTGACTCATATTCAGTACTTGCCCCATGGGCTACCCTACGTGAAAGCAAGCATAGGGAAGGGTGACCGGAAGGTGGGGATAGCGAGGGGATGGGAGGGACAGGGAAGGGGGTTTTAAGGGACTGGTGTGCCTGCAGCCACCGAGCTAGCAGTATGGTGTGGTGGTGTGGGTGGCTAGCTCTGGCTCAGCAGGTACTGGGTTCAGGGCTGGGATCGAGACAGTAGAAATTCTGCCATGGCCTGCGGCTGCGAGACATTTTTTTTTTTAGTCCGGACTGTGCCCCCTACCTGACATGCACCTCCCAGGAGTTGAGAATCTTTTTTTTTTTTTCTTCAATTCACTTTTTATTTAAAGTTTTGGTTACAGGAATACATCCAACCATACAAATCTAGAGGAAAAATAACCGCATCAGACATTATATCTAACCCCATTCGGATGCATTCCACCCCACCCATCCCCCACCACACCCCAATTCTTCCCCACCAACCCCCCATGCACAGCACACATAATATTCATCCTATTGACCATATTATTACAATTAACATACTTGGTCTGGTAAGGAATATAATGAATATAAAGGACCCCATATCTGGTTAAATCTGCCAAGCTTGTTCTGAAGACTAGCAGTAGTCCTTTCCGTTCGAAGACTGGCAAGGAGTTCTTGTAACCATTCGCCATATGAGATATCCAAAGTGTCCTTCCAGTGCCTTAATACCACCTTTTTAACAGAAGCAGATATCAAACAAATGTGATATCTCCTGTTTTGGACACCAATAGTGGCAACATCCCCTAAAACACATATTTCTGCCATAAAAAGATTATCCAGCCCCAGAAGGGGATCCAATTTAACTTTAATTCTATGCCAAAGTGGAGCTATTTTGGGGCAGCGCCAGAAGATGAAGTGGTCCCCAATATCCTGTTGACATCTGTAACAGGTCGCAGAGGACACTATACCTAGTCTAGTTAATTTTGAAGGGAAGTAATAAATGTTGTGCAATAATTTAAATTGCATTAGTCTAATTCTGTCTTGTAACAGAAATTTATGGCATGATTTCCATATACCTGACCAATCGAAATCGTGCTCAGGAAGGAGCTGGGACCAATAGTGCTCTGGAGCAAGATTTCGCGGATATATCCAGCTGAGAAATATACTATAAATGGCAGAGACTGCATGGGCTTTCCCACAAAGGCACAAGTGTATCACGAAATCTGGAGCTATGATCTTAGGGATCATGCCTATTTTATTAACCAACAGATGACGACATTGAAAAACTTTAAATACATTAACCTACGAGACCTGAAATTTTCCAAAATGTCGGTTGAAGTTAACATTCCTTCTAATGATAAAAGTCTTTTATCAACACCTCTCTTAACTGTGGTAACCAGTTATCCTTGATGGGTTTGCCATCTATTAGGAAATTGAGGTTTCCTATTAATGGTTGAGCCAGATCTTTATTGTGACTGTGTTTTAAAAAGGCACATAGCTGCGAATGGACTTTAACGGATATCTCAATAGGGGAGTTGCGAAGAGATGTGGGTAAAGAGTTTGAAGTACAATATAGCAAAGCCCTGGGTGTCAGCCCTGAGTCTACTATACGAGATACCTCCACTTTTAACCAGAAGGGGACATAATTGCTAGTTTCACAACAGTCAATCATAGTTAACCACCTAAGATATTTAGTAACATGACTGGCCCAATAATACTGCCAAGTGGAGAAGTCTCAGTCCTCCAGTCAATTTGGGAGCGACCAATTTATGATAAGCCAGTCTGGGTTTCTTGAGGCTCCAAATAAAACCAGAAATTATACCATGGACTTTTTTAAACCACTTTAGAGGAAGCCAAATATTCAACATATTTATAGGATAGAACAGACGGGGGAACACATTCATTTTTACTAAATTAATTTTTCCCCAAATTGACAATGGAAGCAGCGCCCATCTTTTAAGATCCACCTCAATACCATACAATAATGAATCCAGATTTAGCTGTACCATACGCATAGGGGATCTAGATATGGTAAGCCCTAAATATTTAATTGCATTTGCATTCCAGGCCAGCCCGAGAGAGGTAATATCATGAGTGTAAGTCTTATAATTCAAAGGAAAAACCACAGTTTTTCCAGTATTGAGCTTATAGTTAGCAACATCACTAAAATTCTGGATAGTATCAAGTAGAACAGGCAACGAGGAGGACGGGTAAGAAATCTGCAACAAGAGGTCATCTGCATATGCAGTACTTTAGAGGTGTGCCCCAGACCTGGATACCTGAATCTTGTTTTTTGTACAATCTGCCTAATAAGTGGTTCAGTGTATAAATTAAAAAGAATCGGTGGTAGCGGGCAGCCTTGTCTGGCGCCAACAAAAAGTTTAAAGGGGTCCGAAATTGCGCCATTGCAATTAATTCTTGCAGTTGGAAAACTATAAATAGAGTTGACCCAGGCACTGAACTGTTGGGGAAAGCCGAAGGCGTCCATAACCATGGATAGGTATTTCCAATAAACCCTATCGAAGGCCTTCTCGGCATCCAGTGAAACCAAAACCATAGGGTAATCCATTTCCCTGGAGGAGGAGAAGATGTGTGTTAGGGTCCTTAAGTGATCAGCTGAAGATCTTCCCTTCATAAATCCCACCTGCTCCACCCCAATTAGACCGGGAAGAACCCCATTAATCCGATCTGCTAGTAGCTTAGAGAGGATTTTAATATCCTGGTTAAGAAGTGAAATGGGTCTGTAACTAGACACCAATTCCGGGGGTTTGTCAGGTTTGGGCAAAAGTACAATCAAGGCCTCAAACAAAGAAACATCCGTAGCGATTCCATTTAATATACATTGAAACAGTCTCAACAATAAAGGGATTAACTCTTTGGTGAAAGCCTTGTAAAAATTGGCGGAGAAGCCATCAAGGCCTGGTGTTTTATCCAAGGGAAGGGACTTTATAACCCGGTCTATTTCACTCTCTGTGATAGGTAAAGTCAGCTGTGCCTGATTGAACTCATTCAAAGCGGGCAAATTCAGCCCACTTAAGAAGGAACTAATCTTCCCCACAGATGGAGGATCCTTCATAGCCCCGTAAATCCCTTCAAAGTACTTTCTGAATTCCCCAAGATATCCTTAGGAGCAGTTTTAATTGAGCCATCTTCCAAGGAACAAATGGCCGACACTAATCTAGTGGAATCTAATTGTTTTACCCGCCTGGCTAACATACGGCCAGCTTTTCTCCGATCAGTATATACCGCCTGCTCTGATAATCGCCCCACTCAGCCTGTTCACTTAGGATCCTGAGATAAGAATCACGTAACTGAGCTAGCTCCTGTCTATATTCATCTGATGAAGAGACTGAAAGCCCGGCTTCCTTTACTCGAATCTGGGAGAGTAAATCCGAAATACATTTCAGCTTCTCCTTCTTTCTCCGGGAAGCAAGCTCTATCAGAGTCCCACGCAAACAGGCTTTGAGCACCCCCCACTCCATGTCGGGCTGACAGGTAGAGTCCAGATTGAAGGAGGTGAACTCCATCATCTGAGAGGAGATAAGCTTAATTATTTCGGGGTCTTTTAATAGTTGATTATTAATTTTCCATCTACCCCCAGATTTAGTCAATGCTGAAAAAGCGATTAGAGATGTTACAACTGAATGATCCGATGGTGGACCAGGAGAAATTCCCGCATTCAAAACGCCCGATAAGAGAATGTTTGAAATAAGGATGTAATCGATTCTGGACATGGTATTATGTACCTGGGAGGAGCTGAGAATCTTAAATCAGGGGCGCAGGGGGTGCGGGGGAAGGTACAACCTCCCCAGAAAAACATTTTTTGTGTTTCCGGATGTCAGGTCACTGGCAAGTGTATATTACCAATTTGCTTTTCGGAGATTTACACTAGCGATCACTGTTTTGTGATTGCTATTATGACATGGAACCGGCTTAGGCCATTATTGTACATTCAGGAAGCACTTTCTGTGATCATAATTCACAGTTAAATCTCATAATTCATGGCTATCTATGAATTCAAAGATTTATCTGTCAGTCAAAAATGCATTTTAAAAACAGCTCTTACAGGTTTTTTTTTAAATCACTCAATCATTGTAAGTTTACTGAGGTCCCATGGCATTATTTAACCTCAGGCTCCTCTGAATGTTCTTTTAAATAATAACAGCCATCCTGGCTCACAACACTTCCATGTGTGTGTGGTTTGCTCATGGTATAGAAACATAGAAACTGACAGCAGATAAGGACCACTAGGTCCACCCAGTCTGCCTTTTTTTCCTACCTGCTGTAGAACCCACAGACCCTACTTGATCTCCCACTTTGATCTCTGTCCTATCACTAGGGTTACCCTATGGCTAGCCCATGCATTTTTGAATTCCCCTACCTAATTTGTCCCCACCACTTCTGCTGGGAGGCTGTTCCATGCATCCACCACCCTTTCCTCATATTACCCCTTATTCTATCACCTCCCAGCCTCATGTCATGACCCCTTATTCTATAACATCTCTTTTTCTGAAAGATGCTGCCCTCCTGTGCCTTATTTGTGCTTTTGGGATATTTGAAGGTCTCTATCATACCCCCTTTCCCTCCTCTCCTCCAGGGTATACATATTGAGGTCTTTCAGTCTCCCCTAATATGACTTACAGTATGGTGCAGGCCCTGCACCATTTTTATTGCCCTTCTTTGGACTGCCTTTACCCTGTCAATGTCCTCGCAGAGATGTGGCCTCCAGGACACACAGTACTCTGACCAAAATCTCACCAATGATTTGTACAGAGGCATCACTGCCTCCTTCCTTCTGCTGGTGATATATGCCACCATACTTGCTCCCTCAGTGGGAGCTGAATGAGCTTGTTTTTTTGTTTCTTTTTTTTTTTTTTTAAGATAGCCTATCTGGACTTAAATTCATGCCTCAGAGAACTGTGGCATTCACAGTTTTGGCTCCAGGCAATATTGTTGCTAAATGATCCCCTTCAACACAGAAGTCAAAATCAGGCCTCAGCCTAGGCTCTGTAGGGGCTGGAGTTGGTGGTGCTTTGGGCATTCAAAGCATAACGGCACTCACTGCCTGACAGACTCCTCTAACTCATAGATGCTGGGAAGCAAAAGACACACACAGACAGCAGCTTGTGAAGGAAACCAATCTTCCTGGGCCCAATAAACCACCAGTGCTTACCAGAACAAAAGATAAAACTTGTCTTAAAAACAGTGAGCAGTCAAACATTTTTTCTACAGTTTTTAAGGGATTAGCCATATAACATACAAATGGATAACTTTGAATTATGAAATGATAATTCAATCTCTGAGTTTATGGAACATCATAATTCCACTCGGCCTTCGGCTTCATGGATTACTGTGTTCCAGAAACCCCTCAATTAATGAATTATCACCTTGTAATGCACAATAACCCATCATATAGAAACATAGAAACACAGACCCATAATAAGCGGGGTTGGGGTGTGCTTATATACTTTAAGGCTCACCTCAAAGTTACGACTGTTGCACATGCTCTCCCCGTACCCCCAGCCTGTGAGTTCCTCCATTACCTCCTACTGTTTGGGAACACAAAGAAGGTGCACCTTGTCTGTGCCTACAACCCTCTTAAAAGAGGCGCTCCTGGGCTGTCCTCTCTACTGGACCAGATTAGAGATAAGGTTGGCTCAAACGAATTTATAATCCTGGGGGACCTCAACCTAAATTGGCTGGGGCTGAATGCCAAGCAGTTTGAGCCGCTTCTCTCTGGTCTTGCCTTTAGCCAGCTGATCATGGAACCTACTAGGCTTTCCTCCCGGGGGGTGGGGTCACTCATTGACTGGGTCATGAGCAACAGACTGGATACTATCATTCACTCTGGGATCCTCCCCGAGGCAATAACTGATCACTCCCTGACTTACTGCATCCGTGGCTTCAACTCACCCAAAGTCCCCAGCAGAGTGATCCAAATGAGGGACTATTCTAAATTGATCCCCTACGATTACCTCGAGGATCTGCGACGGGTTGACTGGTCCAGGATCCTGGCCACAAATTACCCTGATTCGGCCTGGATCTCTTCCTTGCCACTCTTATTCCCTTGCAAAACAGGCACGCACCCCTCACCAAAAGGAGGGTGCGAGGTACTGTCATGAAATGGCTCCACGGTGGCCTTTACTCACTCATGAAGGAGAGGGACAAATGCTGGGTAAAATTGAAAATCTCCCACAATGACCACGACCTCGTTGAGTATCGGCGACTTAGAAACATCTGCAAGCATACAATACGTACTGCCAAAAGTGAGTACTGCAAGTCTGCCCTACTCGCCTGGGCAGACAACCCCCGCGGATTCTGGAAAAATGTCAGAAACCTGGTTGGAGGGTCTGCCATTGGGGGGGCTCACTGCAACAACCCCATACTATCGTCACTGCTTTCAATCGCGCCTTCTCTGATCTGCCATTCCCCTCTCCCTCCTGTCTCCCTGCCCCTGAACCACCGCAGAGGCCCCCCCTCTTGTCCGCCCTTCTACCTCAAGAGGATCACAGTTGGTGAGACCCAGGCACTCCTGGCGGGGCTCTCCCACCACATGGGGGCGGGTTATGACTGTCTTGAACCCATGCTGCTTAGTCTCGGAGCTCCCCTCCTCGCTAGACCCGTCGCACACATCTTTAACTCCACCCTCATCTCAGGGACCATCCCAGAGGTATGGAAGATAGCCAAGGTGGTCCCTGTCCACAAGCAAGGTGACTCCAAAGCCATTAGCAACTATCGCCCCATTGCTATACTGTCAGTCACCGGCAAGCTCCTTGAAAAGGCTGCAGCTTCCCAACTTTCCCACTACCTTGTGGGATACACTGTTCTCTCCCTGGCCCAACATGGCTTTAGAAAAGGGCACAGCACCTGCTGGACCGCTGGCGCAGTGGTTGGATTTCCGCTTGTGGCCTTGGCGGCCGAGGTTCGGGGAATGAGCCCAGGTCACTGGAGGGCCGGCCGGACGGAGGGAAGGCTCGAGCGTACTATAGACAGCTCTCCTTCTCTGGGGGTAGGGTAGGGGACTGGTCTGGCACCTGCTGGCTTCTAGCGGAGGCTGGGAGTATCACAGAAAGCACGGCCCAAAGTTAACCGGGGGAGGAGCAGATGTCGACGTATGCCATGATGTCACTACGCTGCCCCCAACAGAAAAATGGAAAAATTGCTCGCTGGCCACCGGATGATAGCTCTCCATTTCCTGAGTGCCTCCAGTACCTTCCCAGGGCCTCCTGTTCCTCAGCAGAAGCATCCCCAGGCCCTAAGTAGTGTGTGCTGGGGACATCCCTCTCTCTGGTGCCCTTAAGCCTTGGAGGAGGGGGACCATCCCGTGAAGGATCATGGGATATCTCAGTGATCGGCTGCAATCTGAGAACCAGAAGGGGCTGGGTAAGGGCAGCAGGGGCCCGGGGGAACTTGTGGAGCCTGAAGGAGTGAGGGCCAGCGAAGCATGGGAGGCAGAAAAAAAAAGAAAAGGGCACAGCACATCGATGGTGCTTGCTGTGGTCACCTCCAAGATCAGATCCGCAACTGATCTAGGTTTCCTGATGGAGGCCATCTTCGTCAATCTTTCCAAGGCCTTCGACTGGGTGGATCACTTCCCCCTCCACTCCACGTTGCACTCCATCTGTCTCTCTTACCGAGCCCTCGAATGGTTCTCAAACTACCTAGTGGGTAGACAGCAATTTACCTGCTACAACCGCACTAACTGAGCCTTATCCCCAGTTAACTGTGGGGTCCCCAGGGATCCCTCCTGGGTCCCCTACTGTTCTCTCTGTTCATTAATGGATTGCCCTTCGCAATTATCCATGGTATTCCAATCTTATACGCGGTACGCGGATGACCTCATAGTACTGGCCAGTTCCTGTGAAATAAACACCATCAACTCTCAGCTAGACTCCAGCTTCAAGCATATTCAAAATTGGCTTAAGGACCATAAGCTCATTGTCAACTTAAGGAAGACCCATGTCATGCTATTCAGGTCGAGGAAACACACCTCTTCCTGCCCTGCTCCCCTAGAAATCCATGGGGCCAATGGAGACATACTTCCAGTCACTGACTCTGACAAATATCTTGGGGTCACCCTTTATCTCCAACTCGATCTCACTACACACATCAGGAACATGTGTAGTGCCTCTAATGGCAAGCTAAGCCTTGCCTACAGAGCCAAGGACTGCCTCACCCCTGCCACCCGGCTAGCCATAGCTAGGGGGACACTCCTCCCCACACTATGCTATGGGCTCGTTGCCTTTGCCCCAGTCTCCAAAGCTCATCTCACAAAATGGGACACTGCCTATAATAACATATGCCGCTTCGCTCTTTCTGCCCCCTGCCTAACGCATCGATGTGAGCTCTACTCACGTCTGGAATGGCTCCTCCCTGAAAAGCACCATACCTTCATCCTAGGCAACTTTGTTGATAACATAGTCCAAACTGCCACCCCCTCGGTACTTGCCCTCCCTCTAATCCCCCCCCAGCCTACCATCTCAGATCCTGTGCTTCTCAGGCCCAACTTGTTCCAAAGATATGCACTCTCACTGGTGACCGGGTTTTCTCAGTCCATGCGTCTAAAATGTGGTCCCCCCTTCCTGCACTAGTGCATACCTCGCCCTTCCACCACTGCTTTAAAACATCCCTCTGGAGCTTTCTCAAGACTTCTGTGGCCTGCCTATGCTCCGCCTAGGCCCTGCATACCCTCTGCCCCTCCTGACTCCTGGGGGGGAGCTGCTGCACAACTATCTGTACCCTCCGCCAGTATAGTACTTACTTCCCCCCCATTGTGCGCTTATTATATATTGTCATTTTTTTCAGTCTATGAATTATCACGTACTGCCGTTGAGTTGTGTTCAGTCTATAGAATATTAGAATTCATTGACTCCCTACGTTGTGTTGTAGACTATAACTTGTCTGCTTGCCTAGCCTTTCTTGAGCTTAACCTGTACCTCTCACCTATGTAGAGCCTGCGGCTCCTGACTGTAATCCTTTTCCTTGTATTCTATTTCCTTAACTTGTATTTTGTTTCCTGTATGCTCTGTAACTCTCCTGGGTTGCACCTGAAAATAGGCACTTGGTTGTCTAGCGTGCTTACCTGGTTAACAAAAGCAAATAAATAAATATGTTCTATATATCACACACTGAGAGTATGTAACAAAAATGAGTTGCATATTTGTAACATCTATAATTGCTGCTTTTACCGCACGAATGTAGTTGCAATTTCTGTTAATTCTTCTCTACAATTGTTAATGTGTCCAGAGCGAGAAAGAGAAAGACCTGGAAGAAAGTAATGGAGTGGTTTTGGAGAAAACTGAGTACAGTACTTGTTTTTAGCTCAGAATGTAGCAGTCCTGGAACCACTCCATTCCAGCAACCACAGGACAATAGCACTGGAGGTCCTGCTTAGGAGAGACAAAAGGGCAAAAGGAATAAGGGTATGGAACTTTAAAAAAGTGGACTTTGGTAAAATGAGGAAAAAATTGGGGAAACGCATGAAGGACATATAGTAGTGAAGGTCAATGGTGCAGTATAGTAGTGGGCAGCATTTAAAAAGGCAATGACAGAAGCAGCAGATACCTCCATTTCAAAGGTATAAAAGGGTAAAAAAGCTGGTTCACAGCTGATGTAACGGTGGTGGTAAGAACCAGAAGGAGGGCATTTTCCAAATATAAGGGTAGTGAAACGGAGGTTTACAAGGTTAAGTGTCCAGAAGCAACAAGTAAAATCACCAGGAAGGTGAGTAAGGCCAAAGCAGAGCCAGAGCTTTGGTTTGTAATGGGGGTGAAGAATGTGGATGATGTATTATTATGGTATACCTGGGAGAAGTGCAAGGTTAAAGGGGCATAGTGACACTTAAGAGCAATGAGGGGTAGTAGGAGGGGGACAAGGGGAAGGAAGCGATTCTAAACAATTATTTTTGTGTGGTATTTACTAAGGACAAGGATAAGGAAGAACTTAGCTATAAAATTAAGCCACACAAAAGTGAAGGTACTGGACTTCAGGAGGGCTGATTTTGTCAAAATGGGAGAAGTGCCTCAGAAAAGCACTAGCAAACAGGCAAGAAGGTGGGGTGGAGCAACAGTGGGGAAACATCAAAACCACCATCACAGAGGCAACAAGCCTTTGTGAGAAGCAAATAAACAAATCAAAATGAAAGAAAAAAACACCATGGTTCTCAAAAGAAGTGGCGGGGAAGGTAAGGGAGAAAAATATAGCATTCAGGAAGTATAAGAAAACACAGAAGGAGCAGGACAGAGAACTGTACCAGTTAAAGCAGAAGGAAGCGGGTGAGGCAGTCAGAATAGCAAAGGCCCAAACCAAGGAAAAGATAGCCAACTCGGTTAAGAAGGGGGATAAAACCTTTTATAGGTACATTAGGGTGCAAAGAAAAACTAAGGCAGGGATACGGAGGCTGAACAAAGAGGAAGGTGGTTGGGCAGAGAACGACAGTGAAAAAGCAGGGACACTGAACAAATACTTCTGCTCAGTACTCACAATGGAAAAGCAGGGGGAAATACCTAATCCAGTCAATAGAAGCACTCTGGATAGGGGGGTTGATATTAGTCCTTTCACAGAAGAAAGGGTTCTGAAAGAACTCTTAAAACTGAAGGTGGATAAAGCAGTGGGGCCTGATGGGATTCCTGATGTTAGCTTCCCTTCCCTTCCCACCCCGGAATTCTAAAAGAACTAAGGGAAGAACTAGTAACACCACTGACTACCATTTTTAATAAATCATGGGAGAATGGTGTGGTACCTGAGGACTGGAGGAGGGTGGATGCGATTCCCCTTCACAAAAGTGGGAGCAAGACAGAGGCAGGAAACTACAGACCTGCCAGTTTGACTGCAGTGGTAGGGAAAATGATGGAATCACTTCTGAAGAAAAGAATTGTTGAATACCTAGAGGCCAGTGGGGCACAGGACCCAAGGCAGCATGGATTCACAGCGGGAAGGTCATGTCAGACAAATCTAACTGATTTCTTTGACTGGGTGACCAAAGCAGTAGACCAGGGAGGGGATCTGGATATGGCCTACCTAGACTTTAGCAAGGCATTTGACACAGTCCTGCATAAAAGATTAATAAACAAATTAGCCAGCCTGAGAGTAGGTCCCAGGGTCGTAGCCTGGGTAAAACACTGGTTGGACAACAGAACACGCAGGTAATAGTAAATGGAGTCCACAGTGAACAAAGGAGGGTTACTAGTGTGGTACCACAGGGTTCAGTAATGGGGCCGGTCCTTTTTAATGTCTTTATAAGTGACACTGTAGAGGGACTGGAAGGGAAAATATGTCTCTTTGCAGATGACACAAAGATCTGCAACTAGGTTAATACACAAAGTGGGGTGGAAAGGTTGGAAAGGGACTTGGCAAGGTTGGAGGAATGGTCAAATGCATGGCAGCTTAGATTCAATGCAAAGAAGTGCAAAATAATGCACCTGGGAAACAAAAACCCAGGGGACTAGTACACAATGGGGGGTGAGATACTGACAACAACAAAAATGGAAAGGGACCTGGGGTAGTTATATCAAATGACGTAAAAGTGGTCCAGCAATGTGAGAAGGCAGTAAGAAGGGCTGGGGGGATACTGGGCTGCATAGAGAGAGGCATCACCAGTAGAAAACAGGAAGTTGTTGGTCCTCTGTACAGACCACATCTGGAGTACTGTGTACAGTTCTGGAGACCCCATCTCTGCAAAGACATAGACAGGGTGGAGGCTGTCCAGACGCAAGCAACCAAAATGATGCAGGGTCTGCATCAGAAGACATATGATGAAAGACTAAAGGAACTAAAGATGTATAGCCTTGAGGAAATGAGGGAGAGGGGGGACATGATAGAAACGTTCAAATACCTCAAGGGAATCAACAAAGTCCAAGAGGGTAGCATCTTTCAGAAAAAGAGATGTGCAAAAACAAGGGGGCACAATTTGAAGATAGAGGGAGGATGGCTCAGAGGTAATGTGAGGAAGTATTTCTTCACAGAGAGAGTTGTGGATACATGAAACAGCCTTCCTGAGGAGGTCGTAGAGTCAAAAACAGTGGGGGAATTCAAGAATGCATGGGACAGACATAAGGCAATTCCAGTGGGGGATAGGAGGAAGTAGGTTGTTGGTTAACTAGGATCTGCAGCTTATCCGTTAGGTAGGGAAATGGGCAGACTAGATGGGCCAAGCGGTCCTTATCTGCCATCAAATTCTATGTTTCTGTGAGCCAAAGCAAGATTCTTGGGTTAGAAAGGGAGGGAGCAATGACAGTGGGATGAAGGTCCAGATAATGAGGAGAGGGTGTTGGAAAAGTCAGCAGGGTTGAAAGTAGATAAATATATGGGACCTGATGACTTACACCTGAGGATGCTATGTGAGGTAGCAGGAGTTATAGCAGGGCCACTAGCAGACATTCTCAACAACTTGTGAGCCACGGGGTGGCCCCAAGGGACTGGAAGTCAGTAGATGTGGTTCTGCTACACAAGAGTGGGAAGAAGGATGAGCAGGGGAACTATATGCAAGACCCCAATTTTTCTGCGAGTCCATGGCCATGGAGATTGCCACAAAACTTAATGTAAACCATGGAATATTGTTCCACAGTTTACAAGCTGCAGAATGATATCCCCCAGTTTACATAAACTGCAGATATGTTTTCAGCAGTTTATGTAAACTGCAGTAAACTATTTCATGCTGCACATTAATCATGGAATAGTTGTCCACAGCTTACATAAACTGCAGAATAAGTTGACATTAACAAAAGAATAGTTTTTTCACAGTTTACATTGAACGGTCACTATAAACTGTGAAAAAGCAAATCTGCAGTTTACATTAACTCTTTAATCTAAACCTAGGAAAAAATTTCCATGGATCATATAAACCATGGAAAACTATTCTGCAATTTATTTCAAATTCCGCAGAATGATTTTTGGAATTCCACGGAATTTTAAAAACATTTCTGAAAAGCATTTTGAAACAGCTGCTGCCCATGTTTTCCTGCTGGTGATTTACCTTAGAAACCAAAACAGGCAAATTTATGTAGTGAGTTGGAAAAGACCTTTGAGTGCAAACTCTTTTACAAAGGTTCCACATCATAGATTGTAAAACAAAGTACAACAGGAGAAAGCAAAGGTACATCACAATAAATGATACAGCTTGGATTCAGAACTTACAGAATTACTCAAAACATAGGTACAAGTTAAAATAACAAGAAAAACCCTTTATAAGGTGGAGGGGGGTTAAGTAGCCACAAAGTGACTTGTCAGTTGTTCAGAGGGACTGAGATAGCTGGCAGTGGGGTGAAGAAAGGAGGTACGAGAGAGAAGTAGGTACTGCGGTGGAGATGAAGAGTGGGGGAAGAAGTGCGATAAGGTATAGGGAGAAATGAGGGGGTGAGGGGAGGCTGTGCGGAGAAGACATGCCAGAGTAAATGGTAGGGTGTGATGGGGCATGGTCAGGCAGCTTGCATTAGCAGTGACTGTTAGGGAAACTCACAGGACTGGGAGTTGGGGTGGCAGGTGCCAAAGGAGCATGACACAAACTGATTGCTGAGGCAAGTCATGAGAAGGGACAGAGGGAGGGGGTACCTGAGGCCTGCCTAGTGTTTGCAACACCCTGCCCAGCTCATCCACATGACCCTCCCTACCCCATCCTGACAGCCTCCTGGAGATATCTTTTTATCAGGTCCTATACTGTGCTGTGATCCTTATCCCTTTAATTTAACCACTGGGCCCAAATTCTGTTTTTTTGTCCCAGAAGGGTTTTGTATGCAGCCACACAAACCACTACTGGAGAAAAAAACTGCCATTCTGTCCTGGTGGTGAAACCAGAAGGATGTGGATTGCTATGCAGTGTGGTAGCTGATAAAAATATTACTACAGTACTTCAAATATGTTGACAATGGGGTCTCTCAGGGTGGGGGTGGGGTGATAGGGCTGAGATGGATGGGGTGGGTTTTTTACCTTCTAATACTGAGTGTGTAAGAACTCAGGATGTAATGGACAACCTTCCCTGCTTTGTGGGTCATAAACCAAAACAAACATTTTTTCCCTACTTGAGTGCTGGGGAGGGGGAGTCACTGTCTGCTACCTAAATCCCCAGCTGCAAACACAGAACTCTGACAGAAATAGCAAGCTAATGCTGCAATGTTATGTGGCAACAGAGGGACTTGCCACAGAGCACAAACCCAAATTGCCACAGAGAAATTCAGACCTTGACTACAGGCCAAACAGCTTGATGTCTATAGCAAGGACAATCAAAGAGCCTCTACTGAGGGATGTCCTGGTGAACTCCCTAGAATGGAATGGGCTGCAGGACTCCAGACAGTATAGGTTCAGCAGAGGAAGGTCTTGCCATACAAATTTGGTCAAGTTCTTCAACTGGGTTACCACATTATCAGACAACGGATAGGTGATTGATAGCGTATACCTTGACTTCAGCTAGTCCTTTAACTTAGTCCCCACAGGAAGCTTGTCAAAAAGATTAGGAAGCCTGGGGTAGAGTTAAAGGTGTTGAATTAGTTAGAGAGCTGGCTGGGGGTAGAACATAGAGGATGGTAGGCAAAGGGGAGTTTTCAGAGATGAGGGAAGTGACCAGTGTTGAACCTCGGTGGTCAGTACTAAGATTGGTCCTCTTCAATATTCTGATCTGTAAAATATATATATATATATATATATATATATAAATTAAACATGTCAAGTGTTTTCAGGTGATGGTATCAGGAGAAAGATCTGCCTGTTTACAGATGACTTAAAGATCTGCAGAAGACTAGCCATGGAGAAAAGGAGAAGGGAAATATGGAAGGATATGGGCAGGTTAGTGAGCTGGTTCAGGATTTCGCAGCTGAACTGTAATGCTAAAAAATGTAAAGTAATCCACATAGGGAAAAAGAACCCAAGGGTGCAATAAGTAGCTGGGTAGCACTCTGGAAGAAAAGAATTTAAGGTTAGTGATATTGGAGACCTTAAAAACATCTACACACTGCAACAGGGCAGTGAGTAAAGCAAACAGAATGCTGGGATGCATAGGAAGGGGGATAAGCTGTAGAAGGCAGGAAGTGATCATCCTTCTGTACATGTCACTGGTGTGGCTGCACCTGGAATACCATGCAAGGCAGTGGAACCCACAGCTGAGTACAGACTGCAACAAGGTAGAGGCAATACAGCGCAGGGCAACCAAGATGCTGCATGGCCTTGGAGATCTGACATATGCAGAAAGGCTGCAGGAATTAAACTTTTACACACTGGGGAAAGGGAGGGAAAGGGGTGACATTATTAAGACATACAAGTGCCTGTGTAGAGTAGACAGCAAGGAACTATTCTTCTTGAGTTCAAACACAGGGATGACAGAGAATTCACTAAAGCTGGCAGGGAGAGATTCAAAAAGGATATCTGGAAACACTTCTTCATTGAAAGTGTGGTGGATCTGTGGAATAAGCTACAAGCAGGAGTGGTACAGGTCAAATTAATTGGCAGCTTCAAGCAGGGATGGGACAGTCAGGTGGGTTTAGTTAGAAAAAGGTGGGGACAGCAAAAAAGGGAAGGATTGCCACCACAGCAAGGTGGAATAGTTAAGTAGAGTGGGTAGACTGGATGGGTCAAGAACCTTTTTCTTCCATCAGTATCTATGTATCTATGTTTTACTAGTAGGGGCTTAAGTGCTTTCTCATGCTAGGTTAGCTGATGTTGCCATGTGCAGCTTGTGCTCCTGTTATTCTGGGTGTTTCATTTTCTGGACAAGGTGAATTGTGGCTGCAGAGCACATACTCAGTTGCATTATGCCTACTTAGGTGTAACGTAGGACATGTACCACTAGAAAGCACTCACTGAAATCGGGTTGATATGGAGGTTAACCAGTAATCATAGTATTTTCTTACCAGCTGGCATTTCTTGAATTTTACAGCATCAAAAAACTGTATTCTTAAAAACACAGAAGCCAGGTGGGAATAAAACAATTCCTCATTGTGCTGTTACTGCTATGCCTGCCCCTTTACTTGAGCAGATGTGTCTTCCTACCTTGCTGGGAATCAAACCAGTAACCTTGAGTCTCAAAGGCAGCAGGCCAAAGCATTCAGATAAACACAAAATCCCCACGTGGGACCCATAGGGCCAGAATTTCAAGTTAGTCTGATTTAGTTGTGATGAAAAAGGCTGTTTCATTTTTGCTGTGTTTGTGCCAAGAGATGCAAGGCTGCCATTTATTTCTGGTGACCACAGGTTACCTTGCTTTTTTTTGCCTAAGTATGCTATGCAAGACAGTTATAATCTGTGCTGAGGAGATGTGTATTTTGCTAATGGGCTTGTTTTCTAAGTTTGCTCTCAAAGATGACATTTTATCAGAACTCTTTAATTTTGAGAAAAATGTTAATTAGCATGACATAATTGTTAATAATAAATATCACATCAATTATTTTATCAGTTTTCATGGTGCAAATCTTCAGACACAAGTGGCTTTTAATGGCATTGTGGAATGCTGTTCAGACGCACTACAGTGGTTCCCATCATCAGGTTCCATTATGGCTAAAGATGTTCTGCTGCTACTGTCATAATGTCCTCAGAAGCAAGTCATTAACATAGAAACATAGAAACATAGAATTTGACGGCAGATAAGGACCGCTTGGCCCACCCAGTCTGCCCATTTCCCTACCTACTGGATAAGCTGCAGATCCTAGTTAACCAGCAGCCTACTTCTTCCTACCCCCACCCCCTAGAATTGCCTTATGACTGTCCCATGCATGCTTGAATTCATAGAAACGTAGAATTTAATGGCAGATAAGGACCGCTCATTGCAATGCTTAGTGTCACTGTTTTTAAATGCCACAGATATACATCATCAACTGCACACTTGTTGAAAAAGTCAGCATGTGGCATTGTACAGAAACCATGCTGCACATGTATGTGCTCTCCACAAACCTTTAGCCTGTAGACTATACTGGTTAGTTGACAAATTGTAAGCAAGCAGGCAAGTGCAAAGTGATAATCTTGACTATTCCTGATGGTTCTTCATTCAAGATATGGATTGACATGACTAGATGTGAAGCAACCTGATGCTGGGCACTGCTGACGCACAGTAATTCCCTAAGTCGTTTGATATGTAATGCGTTAGTATCTCACCAAAAGAAATACTTATGAAGAGGTGCGCCTGTGTGTTGTCACATCATATGACAAACATTGTAGGACAATGCAGCTCTCTATGTGAATTTTTCATGTTCTGATTGAAAGAGTACTGGTGTACTTTCAGCAATACTAAAGCAAAATTAAATAAAACTTCTGCCTGCTCAGCTGACTAGTTCCATTCAGCCTGATAAACCCATTTTCAGCAAAGTAGTACTTCAGTCTACTCACACAGGTGAAAAGAACAGTCTTGTGTCCTGCCATGCTGTCAAAAGCAAGGCAAAACAAGCAAGCCTGGAATGACATCCACCTAAGATTTACATATGAATACAAGTACATTTCAGAACATTCAAATTAAGGTATTCATACACCCCTACAACAGCTGCCATATCAGAGTTTAGTTTTGGTACTTAGGAGGGTTCAACTTGAATTTTAGTTTCTTTGATCTAATTGTGATGATGTTCACTCAGCAGTCAGTTTTAGTCTGGAGAGAAACGGATGAGCTGCCTCTATATGTGCTCAGAGGACTTCATATATACTAATAGTATGTGGCAGCTGTCTCTTATGAACGCCTGAGTGTTGCTTCATGCATTCCTAGGATGAGAGAACCCCCAAGCAAACTGAGTGGTCCTGCCACTCCAGGGATGTGTAATGGGATGCTGTTTATATGAATAAGCAACATTTGCCAGATACCATCAGTATATTAGAAAACAGTGTGCAACTGTCTCTGCCACAAAACTGCACAAGATTTTATTTTTTAACTTGGGATATCTTCTACTCGGTTAAGCAGAACACTCCACTTCCACAGGCATGAGGGCCTTTCATGGTCTTAAGACCTCATCAAATGCAAGTAAATACAGAGTGCTGATTGGTCAAAGCAGCACTGCTGATTTGGAGTCTTCTCTACAGGGGTGAATGCCTACTTTTAACTTAAAGTAGCAGTTTGTGATAAACCCATTTTTTTAATATACTGAATTATGAACTAGCTTTTGATAAACAATTTTTTTGTATATCTAATTATGGGTCCTTTGCAACCCCTGTGCTGATCCCTGTTGTTCAGTTTTGTTTCCAAAACTGATTATGTAGGGCTGCATTTGATTTTATGGGCACCATTTTTGAACTTGTGTTTTGTGTCTGTAGGGTTTTCTGATGTTCTCAGGGTCGTAGAAGGTAAGGCAGCAGTGTCTGTTAAATGTTAGTCCGATTTAGTTACAGGAAAAGAACACAGATATAGATAGATACGTACAGATGAAAACCTTGTGAACATTTTTAATAATACTATTATTTCAAATCTAACAAAAATTGTAAAGCAGATTCAAAATGGGGGAAGGGCATCTTACAGGACAGGAGCAAAAGTGTGGTTTAAAATGGAATAAAAATGGATATTGTTTCCACTGTAACATGAACTATTGCTTTAAAAAAGGTGACTACAATTATGATGAACTCTACTGCAGCGTTAGGGTTACATCTGATGTTGGCTTGGGCATGGGGAAGCAACCCCACATACTGGGGCCCGATTTTCAAAGGGCAGGAAATCGTGCACATGCAGTAAAGAAAGCTGCACTATTGGCATCCTGTTGTGAAAATGCAATTCCTGCCCCTGTGCCCAATTTTCTAAAAGGGTGACTTTTAAGGATCCTTTTCCCACTTTAGGACAGCTTCAGACTGTTTTGGTTAAGGAAAAAAAAGTAGCATTCAGGAAGTATAAGAAAACACAGAAGGAGCAGGACAGAGAACTGTACCAGTTAAAGCAGAAGGAAGTGGGGAAGGCAGTCAGAATAGCAAAAGCCCAAACTGAAGAAAAGATAGCCAACTCAGTTAAGAAAGGGGATAAAACCTTTTATAGGTACATTAGGGAGTGAAGAAAGATGAAGGAAGGGATAGTGAGGCTTACTAAAGGGACAGGAGGGTGGGCAGAGGATGACAGTGAAAAAGCAGGGATACTGAATGAATTCTTCTACTCAGTATTAACAAAAGAAGAGGAGGAGGAGGTACCTAAATCTAAGAATAGAAGCACTCTGAATAGGGAGGTCGATACCAGTCCATTCACAGAAGAAAGGGTTCTGAAAGAACTCTTAAAACTGAAGGTGGACAAAGCAATGGGGCCTGATGAGATTCACCCAACAATTCTAAAAGAACTAAGGGTAGAACTAGTGACATCACTGACTACCCTTTTTAACAAATCATGAGAGGATTGTGTGGTACTGGAGGACTGGAGGAGGGCAGACGTGATTCCCCTACAAAAGTGGGAGCAAGACAGAGGCAGGAAACTACACCTATTCGTTTGACCTCAGTGGTAGAGAAAATGATGGAATCACTTCTAAAGGAAATAATTTTTGAGTTTCTAAAGTCCAGTGGGGCACAGGACCCAAGGCAGCATGGATTCACAGCAGGAAGGTCACGTCAGATGAATCTAATAGATTTCTTTGACTGGGTGACCAATGTAGTTGACCAGGAAGGGGCTGTGGACATGACTTGCCTAGACTTTAGCAAGGTATTTGATACAGTCCCACACAAAAGATTAATATACAAGTTAGCCAGCCTTGGAGTGGGTCTCAAGGTGGTAGCCTGAGTAAAAAATTGGCTGGACAACAGGATACAGAGTGTAATAGTAAACAGAGTTTACTCTGAAGAAAGGGGGGCTACTAGTGGAGTACCCACAGGTTCAGTACTGGGACCAGTCCTCTTTAATGTCCTTATAAGTGACATTGTAGAGGGACTGGAGGGAAAAGTATGTCTCTTTGCAGATGATACAAAGATGTGCAACAGGGTTGATACAGAAGGTGGGATGGAGAGGATGCAAAGGGACTTGGCAAGGTTGGAGGAACGGTCAAATGTATGGCAGCTTTGATTCAATGCTAAGAAGTGCAAGGTAATGCACCTGGGAAACAAAAGTCCAGGGGAAGAGTACACAATGGTGGGTGAGATAATAACAACAACAGAAATGGAAAGGAGCCTGGGAGTAGTCATATCAGATGACCTTAAGGTGGGCAAGCAATGTGAGAAGGCAGTAAGGAGTGCTGGTGGGATACTGGAATGCATAGGGAGAGGCATCGCCAGTAGAAAACAGTAAGTTGTTATCCCTCTGTACAGACAGTTGGTGAGACTCCATCTGGAGTTCTGCGTCAAGTTCTGGAGACCCCATCTCCGCAAGGACATAGACAGGATGGAGGCTGTCCAGAGGAGGGCAACTAAAATGGTGCAGGGCCTGCACCAGAAGACATACCGGGTCGCTCCTGAAAATAGGCACTTGACTGTCTAGTGTGCTTACCTGGTAAACAAAAGCTAAATAAAATACGAAGAGAGATTAAAGAAGCTTAATATGTATACACTCAAGGAGAAGGGGGACATGATAGAAACTTTCAAGTACATCCACAGAATCAACAAAGTCCAAGAGTAGCATCTTTCAGAAAAAGAGATGTGCAAGAACAAGGGGGCACAATTTGAAGATAGACGGGGGACGGCTCAGAGGTAATGCGAGGAAGTATTTTTTTCATGGAGAAGGTTTTGGATGGAACAGCCTTCCTGAGGAGGTAGTGGAGTCAAAAACAGTGGGGGAATTCAAGAATGCATGGGACAGACATAAGGCAATTCTAGTGGAGGTTAGGAGGAAGTAGGCTGTTGGTTAACTAGGATCTAACGAGTGCCTTGGACCTGGGTAGACCAGTGGACGTCCTCTTTCTAGACTTCAGCAAGGCATTTGACTCTGTTCCCCACGTGGGCCTGTTGGATAAGCTGGGAGAAATGGGGGTGGGGAACCAGATGATCAGATGGATAGGCAATTGGCTCCAGGACCGGACCCAGAGGGTCGTAGTTGGCGGGATAGTCTCATCCTCAAGGAAGGTCATTAGTGGGGTCCCACAGGGATCAGTCCTTGGGCCCCTCCTGTTCAATGCCTATGTCTCTGACATAAGGACATGAATTAGGAGTGAGATTAGTCTTTTTGCGGATGACTCAAAACTGGGGGCAGTGGTGGATGGGGAGGAGGGGAGGGTGGCCCTACAGGGGAACCTAGAGGCTCTGGAAAGATGGTCTAGAAAGTGGAAGCTGAGGTTCAATGCAGGGAAATGCAAGGTACTCCACCTGGGGGCCAGAAACTCGGGCCACGTGTACACCCTGGGGGGGGGAATGCTACAAGTCTCGATGGCTGAGAGGGACCTGGGGGTGGTGGTGGATGTCAACATGAACAACTCTGAGACCTGTAGGAGGGCAGCAGCCAAGGCCAACAGGATGCTGGGATGCATTGCTAGGGGGATCACCTCCAGAAGGAGGGAAGTGATACTCCCTCTGTATAACTGCTTGGTGAGGCCACACCTTGAGTACTGCGTGCAGTTTTGGAAGCCACACTTAAAGAGGGACATTAAACTCCTAGAGAGGGTCCAGAGGAGGGCAACCAAAATGATTTGGGGCTTGGGGGACAGGACCTATGAGGAGAGGCTCGAAGAGCTAAATATGTACACATTGGAAGAGAGAAGGGACCCGGGTGACATGATAGAGGTCTTCAGGTACATGAAGAGGGTAAATAGGGGAGGAACAGTCAGGGTGCTTCGAAGGAAGGAGGAGGGCGCCACTAGAGGGCATGGGTGGAAGCTGGAGGGGGGGAGAGATTCAGGGAGAAAGGAGGAGGTGCTACTTCACTGAGAGGGTCGTGGAGCCATGGAACGTGCTGCCTAGGGGGCTGGTGGAGGCAGAGACGGTGAAGGGGTTCAAGAGGGGGTGGGACAGGTACAAAGGAAGGGTTCTGGAAGCAAAATCCAATGCAGCAAGAATATCCGGAACTGGGAAGGGAGAAGCAAGAGAAGGCGAGGGGGGCAGCAAGATCAGCACCCAGGGTGGGGGCTGACCAAACGAGCAGACACAAAAGACCATTAGGCCTATTCTGCTAGCATTTTAGTATGTTAATATGATCTGCAGCCTATGCATTAGGTAGGGAAATGGGCAGACTCGGTTGACCAAGCGGTCCTTATCTGCCATCAAATTCTTTATTTCTGTGTTTCTGTGTTAACCCCAGGCCTATTCCCAGACCTTTGAAAACTGGACCCCTAGCGCATAGTGATCCAGTTATTTTTGAATCAACCTAAAACAGGCTTTTCACTGTTATTACCAGTATAACAGCAACTTTGCCCTGCAACTGAATTCATTGCAACCCATCTATAGGATGTTTCAATTTAATGTACATTAAAATGTTGCTGATAATTCAACCCATAGAGCCTGGAAACACACCCCAAGGCACTACCAGGAGACCCTATAGTTTGGTCTCAGGGAACTCCAACTTCAAATCTTCTAAGATAAGCAGTCACCAACTGTCCACTGTGTGTGACTTGGAGGGTAACTATGCAAATCCCACTGCCAATTACATTGTTGCTGTACAAACTGGACAAAAAAGGTGTACTATATGTCACTGCATCAAACAAGTCCTCACTGGGAGGCATAACATTTATGTTGCACACTGAAGTCCACCAGCCTGGACCCAAGAATGATCAGAAGCACAGGTCTCTACAGTTGCAAAACAAGGCATTCCTGCCACTCTATAAGTCCAGCTCAAGATAATCCCTAAAAATCAAGTGCTGTACATGGCAACATGATGGCCTGATGTAGCGTGTCATGCTACCAAGCAAGGGAGTAATATTTAGGTGTGAGGATAGGTTGCTAGTGTTTTTGCAGCTGGAGCTGAGAAACCACTGCCCATACCAGGGTATGGTGGCACTGCATTCCTCCACTGCAGAGTGACCACTGCAGTGTGCCAGGAAACTTGCTCCTCCACATGGGGATGCTGCAGGTGTACCAGACTGCAAAGTATCAGCAGAGCATAAAATGGTGGTAGGAGTGATGGAGAAGACTGGAGAGAAATGCCTAACTGCCAGAGTGATGGTGCTGGTACTCTAAGACCGCATGCCCTGCCTGATCCTCAGGTATGAGTGTGGCACTAAATGGAGTTGTCTGGGCTGCAAGGTGGCCACATCTAATGTGGATGTCTGGCTAGAGAATAACTGCGTATATTTAAAAAGTATGTACTTAGCTCATGTGCTTTATATGACCCAATTGTATGCCAAGGTATGCAGAGTGTACAGTACAATCAGTGCTAGGATCTCCCCAGTGGGGCACTTTTGTCCTCGCAGTGGCGAGTTGTGCATGTCTGGAAGCACTCCTGTTGTTTGGCGTGCGTTCAGGCCAGTTTGGATGGCTGAGATTTGCAAGGTGATTTTGAGGTTGCGGCTCACATACTGTGAACTGGACCTGAGCCCAACCCTTCTCTTAATGGGATGTGTCGAGTCCATTGGCCCAGTGTTTGCTGAGATAGTCTGGTGTTTGCTTTCGAAGGGATGTTTTCCTGGCACCCTTAAAAGAGGTGCTCATGAGGCCACTCCTTAAGAAGCTATTTCTCAACCCTGACACCTTGGCAAACTATAGACCTATCTCTAACCTCCCTTTTGTGGGTAAAGGTATTGAGAAAGTGGTGGCTCTGCAGCTCGAAGCACACTTCACAGCCTATGGCATCCACGAGCCCTTCCAGTCAGGTTTTAGGTCAAGACATCTCACTGACCTTCGGAATTGTGTTCTATTAGCCCATTCCGTTATTAATTTCTTGTACTGTATAAATCTCTGTTTTTAACCTGATACTGTAATTTGTGAGTTCTGTTTCAGCACTGTGCATATCACTTACTGTACTTAATTTTTGTATAGACCTTCTCTGTTTGCTAGTACAAAAAGTCTAGTTTTTTTTCTGTTTGTTAGTAGCTCTCTCCTTGATACTTGTCTCTAATATTAGTATGTTTGTTACTTCTGCTTTATTGCTGTACTTGGTTTGTTATTTTTTTGACTAATTGTAATATCATTTTAAGGTTTAATAAAACTGCTATAAAAAAAGACATCCCACTGAAATGGCATCAGTAGGAATGCAAAATGATCTCCCATGGCGAGAGACAGAGGGGAGCAGTCAATTCTCATTCTCCTCAATCTTTCCTTAGCATTTGACACTGTGGACCATTCAGTGTTGTCAGATTGCCTAAGGGAGCTTTGCATACTCTACAGTACTGTCATCAACTGATTTGAGTCCTTTCTTATAGGCTGGACACAGAGGGTGGTGATGGGAAATGTCTCATCTTGCCCAAAGCCGCTGCCTTGTGGAGGTCACCAGGGCACGATCCTGTAGCCTGTGTTGTTTGCAATGTACATGCTTACCTTGGGTGAGATCATTAGATGATAAGGCTAGGGTTTTCACTGCTATGCAGGTGATACCCAGCTGTACGTGTTATTTGTGCTCAAGACTGATGGTACCATGGAGGTGCTAAAAAAATGTCTTGCCAAGATCCAGGACTGGATGTCCTCTAGATGGCTGAGACTCAATCCTGACAAGATGGCGGTACTGGTGATTGAGCCTCATCGTCGGCGTGATGTGGATGCTGCTGGGATGGGAAC
Source organism: Neoceratodus forsteri (assembly GCA_016271365.2). Taxonomy (NCBI): domain Eukaryota; kingdom Metazoa; phylum Chordata; order Ceratodontiformes; family Ceratodontidae; genus Neoceratodus; species Neoceratodus forsteri. Next base: position 485,819,789 of record CM028132.1, on the reverse strand, counting down.
AGGTTTATTTCTTGTCCCCACTCCTTTGGCGGCATCTACCAAGGTGAAAAATCTGGGCATCATCCTGGATGATGGGGTTGACACATGATACTCAGGTGTCATCTGTTGTCTGAAGTGTTTTTTACCTGTAACCCCTAGATGGCGCTATCCCAGGGGCTACTACCCCTGCCTGATTTGCCACTAACAGGTTGAGAAGCCTGGATCCAATGGCGGGTGCCTCCACCCAGAGGTCAGGGTTTGCAATAGTTAGACTAACTTGGTCACAGCCCTCTGGGACACTGCAACCCCCCTTTCTTCCCACTAGTGGCCTACACAATATATCAGAATTACCTTCACAGTATACACTTACCCCAGGACTGATTCGGCACTGGGACCTCCTGTGAAATGAGATACAGTGCAACAATCACAGTACAGTACTAACATGAACCAAATACCTCAGGCAGTATAACTTTGCTGAAACAAGCAGCTCTGATTTATTTAGGGGATATAACAAGGACAGGAAATCAGGTTAATTAGCTTATCACTCTTGGCTCTGTGCACAGGCCTATCCCTATCAGTTACTGTCCCTGGGTACCCAAGCCCTAGTGGCTAGTCCAAACCTGTGGCAGCTGGTAGGGGCCCTTTCACACAGAGAAAAGGAGAATTAAACAGTCAGCAGTACAGTAATTCCATTTGATTTAATGTGGCAATTCAACAGGAGCGACCCTGAATTAGTACTCACGACCTCCAAATAAGATAGGGTCCTTCAATGTCAGCAGGGCTCACTTGAGGTACACAAACCTCTTCACACATCCATATAAAGAAAGCACTATACCAGGCAGGCTGCATCTGTATCCCAATCGCAATTACTGCACAATACCGGGGAGAACACACAGCAGATTCAGTTCCTGACAGACCGAGTGCAATTTTTCAGCAATTCCTCCAGTCTTCTACAGGGTGAGCCTGGTTTCTACTCTTCAGATATCCTTTGATTCTCTTCACAGGACAGATTCAGTCCTAACAAGCTGTTACACAAGCTGCAGACCGGAACTCTGGGCCTTACACACGTTTTTTGACTAAAACTGCACACTGAAAAAGCACAGGGCTCCTTCCTTCTTCACTGCCAAAGCTCAACTGAAACTCCAACCGACAAAACCGGGCACTTCCTTTGAGTTCCTCCCAGTTCTTGACTGGATTGGCTGTCACTCACAATAGACTGCTGCTGTTGGTCCAAAAAGGTGCTGAAGTCTAAACTACATCTCCCAGAGTCACTGCTCATACAATCCTCTTGTGGCTGGCTCAGATTATGAGTCCAAGTTCTGATTCGTCAAGGCACCATTTTAGAGCTAGCTTACCCCACACTGATTGGTCCAGTTCAGCAGTTCAAAACTAGAATGGGGAACTAGCAGACACAGTTCTGACTGCAGAAAGCAGGTTAGACAAACTGTAATTTCATTATTACTCTAAATAATTTCTGGCAAACAGTTACATCTTTCAGATAGGTTCCTTTGCACTCCTAGTGACTGCAAAAATGAAGTGAATTGGCAGCAGCTCGAGTGGTACTCAGAGAAGCACACAGTCCCCCATACAAACTAATTATGTCTGCAAGCAGACAGCTCTTAAAGAGACAGTACCAGAGGTTCTAAAAACACTCACTGATAAATGGCAACATGAAACACCATTCAGGCTTGGAGCATTCAAGCAAGCTCCTGGAAGTCTTTTGGGAACCCCCATTTGCAGGGGGGTTACACCCTTCCTGGCCTGGGAAAGCTTGACATCCGCGTCAAGCAAGTACCCCCATAAGTTTCAACTGCAACCATATACATTTGCATTAGGCTCGCACATGTAATCACTAAATCAATATATCATTTTACCAAGAACACATTTCTGAAACATTGCAGTACGTCCTCTTTACACAGTATTACATACACATTGTACCATAACTCAAGTTATTACCTCTTGTACATGAAACCTGAAGAGGGGCCCTTCCCTATCAGTTACCTTGGGGCTGGACGGGCAAGGGCACCATACTTAGAGGGGCAACACAAGTAACTTGAGTTAGCACTGGACTCAGTTTGGGCAATGAGCTCGGGGACACATACACTCCTTTATGGACAACATTGAGAGGCAAATCCACAGGCCTCCCAAGGGAATCATAACTGAGGTGCACCACAGGCTTTACAGCTCGACCAGTCTTTCTAGGGGAACTGTTACAGTCTCTGCACTCTGAGCCTCATTTTCAGCATTGTCCTCACTTGTCAGGGAGTCTCCATGGGGGTAGAGAGGCTAGAACTTGGGGCACTTTCAGCTCCAGGAGTTACAGTTTCTGAGTCCACAACATTTGGCTCGCATGGAGATTTGGACACTGGCAGTGGACTGTCAGGGCACTCAAAATACTCTTCTTGTTCGGTGTATCACCAGTCTGCCCCAATCTATCATTTTCCTCCCTGAAGCTCAAACAGTTCAACCATGCACAATGATTCCATTTCATCTGATCTGATGCTTTGCACTTCACTTTCTGGGAGCATTGGCTCCAGGGACAAGCTGGGGCTTGGACAGTCCAGAAGGCCCAGCTTCATCTCCAGTATTGACTAGGGATTGCCCGAAACAATTGACTCAGTTCGTAAGAAGGATAGTATTCAAAGTCACTCTCACTTTCTTCTGATATGGACTGACAGTCATGCTCAACTGGGACTTGTGCAGGGGAACACTTTAACTCTGCTTCTGTAGGTGCAGACTTCCTTGGTCTTTTCTTAGCAGCAGCTCTAGTCACTGGTCCAGAGGGGCATCTTCTGGGGCTCAGACTCAATCAGGATTTGTCCAATGGGCAGTAAATGATTTCTATGCATTGTTTTACATCTTTGAATTATTCTCAGGCCTTACTTTGTACACTGGCAGATCATCTAGTTTGCTCACTACAATGTGAGGGAGATGGTGCCATCTGTCAGCAATCTTGTGCTTGCCATGCAGTCCCAGATTTCTTAGCAATACCCGATCTCCCTCCTGGAGTTCCTGTGCTTTCACCTTTTTATCATACCTTTCTTTGTTGGCCAGATTTCTTTTGGCAGCCATGGTTTGAGCCAGTTGGTACGCATGAGTTAGCTGGGCCTTTAACTTTTGCACATACTGTAAATAGTTGTCAGCTTGAACCCCATCAGGAGAGACCCCAAAACACACATCTACTGGTAGTCGAGCTCCTCTTCCAAACATCAGGCGGTAGGGGAGAATCCAGTGGCATCACTTTGGTGCAGTTATAAGCATGTACCAGGGTGCTAATTTGTTGGCTCATCTAGGCTTGTCCTTTGGGTGCAGGAGTGCCTAGCATATCTAGCAAAGTGCGGTTGAAGCGTTCAGGCTGTGGGTCCCCTGGGGTGGTAAGGAGTGGTTCTGGACTTCGCTCTCCCACAGAGAAAGCATCTCTTTGATCAGGCGACTCTCAAAGTCTCTCCTTGATCAGAATGGATTCTTTGTGGAGCCCCATAGTGAACAAAAAGTCTTCTACAAGTACTTTGGCTACAGTGGATGCTTTCTGGTCTTTGGTGGGGAAGCTTGGGCATATCTCGGAAATGGTCAGTGACCACCAGCACATTACTGATATTTCTTTGATCTGACTCCAAACTTAGAAAATCAATACAGACCAGCTCCATGGGTGCACTGGTGGTTATGTTAACAAGGGGGCAGCCCTCTGGGGCAAAGCTTTCCTCTGTAAGCAGCGACTACAAGTTCGAATGTGTTGCTCCACATCAGCCCCCATCTTAGGCCAATAGAATCTGGATCTCACCAAGTCAAGTGTTCTGTCTATACCAAGGTGCCCCATGTGGTTGTGCAAGGACCTCAGTACTGAGTCTCGAAAGGCAGTGGGCAGCACTAGTTGTTGTTTGTCTACTTGTCCCCCTCTGTCTACTGTTTCTCTGTATAACAGTTTACTGATCAGTTTCAACTTAGGACCTTCTTTGTATAACAGTGCAGTTCTCAAATCAGTGGAGCGTAATTTGGACACATCTTTTCCTGCATAGGGGCTTCTAAAGCTGCTTTGATCATGGGATCGCGGGATTGAGCCGCTGAATACTGTCATTGTCCAGCTGAGGCAGTGCACCAATGTCTATTGCAGAAAAGTGGCAATAAGCAGCAGGTATGCAATTCTCAGAGGCTCCCAAGCAACCACCATGCAGTCCACTGCGTCCATGGACATTTGTTCCTCCCTGTCAAACTTCGGCAGAGTGCCCGAATGTCAGGTTCTGCCAATCGGACCCAATCATTCTGGGAACAGGCCACCAGGAGAGAGCATCAGCATCTATGTGGTTCAGACCTGCTCGTTATTCGAGAGCATAGTCATATGTAGATAATGCAGAAAGCCACCTATGGCCAGTGGCATCCAACTTAGCTGAGGTCTGCACATAGGTCAAAGGATTATTGTCAGTTTTTACTAGTATTTTAGCCCCATACAAGTACTCATGGAATTGGTCAACAATAGCCCACTTCAAAGCTAGGAACTCTAATTTATGTACAGGATAGTTCTTTTCGGATGGGGTCAGGCTTCTACTGGCAAAGGCCACTGGTCTCAGGCCATTCTCGTGCTCTTGGTACAACACAGCCCCCAACCCTTGCAAGCTAGCATCAGTGTGGCAGGGCGTAAGGTTTTCTTGGATCGGCATAGGCCAGCACTGGAGCATGGGTAAGTTGATATATGATCTCATGAAAAGCAGTCTCACAATCAGGGTCCAGCGGGCCCCAAATACTTCACTCGGATGAAAATACACTCTTTCAGTCTTGAAGGACGCTGACTTTTGGTATTTTTGTGGGTTGGGGATACCCTTGAGTAAGGTTAAGTAAAGGGCGGATCACTCTTGAATAGTCCTTGATGAAGCACCGATAATAACCACAGAATCCCAGGAATCTTTGCAGTTCTTTTAGATTTTTGGGCTGTGGCCAGGTGGTCAAGGCCTCAACTTTACTTGGGTGGTCTCTATTCCCTCGGTGGATACTATGTGTCCCACATACTTTACTGATGTTTGAAAGAATTGACACTTATCAATGGACAGTTTAAGGCCAAAGTCCTCCAGTCGGTCCAATACCTTAAATAATCTGCTCTCATGTTCCTCCAGTGAGCTGCCAATACAATAACATCATCTAGGTATACCAGGCACTCTAGTAAGTTCATGTCCCCACTGCACGCTCCATCAATCGTTGAAAAGTGGCTGGGGCACCTGAAATCCTTTGAGGCATCCTCATGAATTCATAGAAGCCAAGTGGACAGATAAATGCCGTCTTCTCACGGTCCTCTGGGGCCATCGGGATCTGTAGTACCCACTGCGGAGATCCAGCACAGAGAACCACTTGCTCCGTTTAGGCAGTCCAAAGCATCCTGAATGCGGGCATTGTGTACTGATCAGGGATAGTCCGCGGTTTAAGGTGCATAATCCACACACATCCTTACTGTTCTATTCTTTTCCTTACTACCACAATGGGGGAAGCATAAGGGCTTCTGGATTCTTGTATTACACCAGCAGCTAACATCTCTTGCAGATGCGTCTCACATCATCTATGTCAGCAGGTGCCAGGCGTCGAGACCTCTCACGAAATGGTTCTTCGTCATGCAGCTGGATATTGTGCTCAGCTCCTTGCATGCATCCTACATCCCATTCCTTTAAAGAAACACCTGGTCTCTCTGGGCAAGCTTCTCACTGATCCTCACTTTCCATTCAGCTGGCAGCGGGAGTCGCGAAATCAAATAAGTCAGCGTTACTCTGTCATTCTTCCTTGAACTCTTGCTGCTGGGTAGCACTGCAGTGTCTGCACAATGCACATTAGCCAGGATGCAACCTCTGTTTACTCGAATGTCTCTTTCAGACACATTATGAACTTGGACCATTACCCTTCTGGCATAAGCATGGGCTCTAGCGGGCAAAATACTAGGCTTGACCAGCAGTCCCTCTGGCAATTTTCCATCGCCTGGTGCATCCAACATTAATATTTTATTCTTAACATCCTTTGATACGGACCTCTCCTGTAAGGTACACTGGGCATTTGGGCCAGGATCAGAGAGCTCAGGATCCTTCTTCCATACAATTCCGACCGTTCCTCTGGTTCTGTTTTTCAGCATCTCTCTGTGCCTCATAGGCCTTCTTAATTAAAGCGGAACTCTTAAAGCTCTACTAGTCTTTGACCCTGTTTTTCATAACACAACTGTGCCAGCCTTCCAACATATGAGCATTTGTTCCAATCAACAAAGGGACACCATCATACAGTCCAGTGGGGGGACACTAAGGCTAGGTCTCTACTTGTTCGGCCACTCCAGCCACGGAGGTGGGGAAAGACGGCCAATTCGGATATACCCGGAATAGGGTAGGCCTTCTACTCTAACCCCATACATGCAGTCCTTCTAATGGTTGTAAGGAGTACGTCTGACAAATGCTTCTGATACCAATCCTGGAACATAATTGTCACTTAGAGCCACTGTTCTAATACAGCTCTTGTAGACACTCCATTCACCTTTACAGTGGTCTCCATGGAGGACCCACTATTCTGACCAGTCTGGAGAGGCGGTAGTGGGGGCCTGGGCAACTGACCTTGCCACAAAAGGACGTGAATTAGCATTTTTGGTGCCCTCACTGGGATCATGTCGCACCTTCTTAACCACTGATTTCTTCTCCAAGCTTCCTTGTAGCCTATATGCAACTTTGTCAGTGTCTTTGGGGACTGGCATTCCTTTCATGTGCCCATCTTTCCCACAATTATAGCAAAACATACTTTTGGAGTTTGAGCTGGCCGGAGGCGCCATACTGGGAGCCAGGGCGGGGTATTACTAACTGGAAACCTTGTGCCATCTCTGTCTGAGCGTGATAAGCATTTGGAGACATCTTGTCAGTTCTCCACTTCCATGGTCAAGGAATCGAGTTCGAGCTGTTATCAGCAGGAGATACATGGTGGGTACCCCACCCCATAGCAGATGCAGTCGGATATAGGTCAGGGTCTGCATTTGCAGGCGTGGCCTTCATAAAGGGACTTGTTTTGAATTCCGGATCTCTTTCAACAGTTCGTCCCATTGTGGCATATCTTTTCCTTGTCAGAGCACTCATTGACTGCCAACCTCTGCCCTGAACTTCACTTGATGGGTCACCCTCAGTCACTCGGTTCGTAGCTGCAGCTATTGGTGCAGGTCCTCCCGAGGTCGCCTTTTCTCAACTCCTCGAATTTCTCTCATTAACTCTTCATAGGAGGGTGGGGATTCCAGTCGATCTGCCAGGCGTAATTGAAGCAACAGCAGTTCTGAGAGGGGCAGACTTAAGGATCCTGTCCAGCCTGGTTCGTCCAGTTCAATCGCTGTCAAACTACCTTTTCTGAGGCATTCTTGCAACAATTTTTCCAGCCGAGATACATACACAGACAACAACTCCCTTGGTACTGTTGTGCATCTCTTACTCTCCACCATAGGTCCTCATCAGAATCTGGGCTCCCATAACATTCTCCAAGGCCTCAAGATAGGCCTGTGCAGTCGCTTCAGGGTTACTGGCCCGTTTAGCACGGATGGTAGCCAGGGCAGGACCTCGGAGGCTCTCACTAACCCTCTTTCACTTTTTGCCTTCCGAGCATTGCCATTCTAGCACTTTGGGGCAATATAGTTCTATCCAGATCTCCCAGTCATCCTCCCTTGGGGGTGGGGTGCCAGAGAAGATCCTCAACCTTCGTAAGAGTCGTGACTAATGGCAGGTGCAGAAATAGGAGTCTGCATTGGTTCAGCCACCATTACGGGCACTGGAGCAGGAGAGGTGTTGGGGAGGAACACCTCAGGTGGCAAGAATAGTTTCTTCAGTCCTCCACAGTTTTCCCTCTCCCAGCAACCATTCAGCAAATTTCTCCTCAAAGTTTCAGATAGTGGTGGGGGCTGATTCTCCCGGTCTTTACTGTCCTTAGTTATCACTCTCCAAGCAGTGAGGGCTCCTCTGGGGTAATGGTCTGTGGCACTTTGGAGCTATCTATGGGATCCTTAAACTCTACTAGGGCCAGGAAAGTGTGGGTGAGCAGATTAGCATGCCGACCCACCACCACAGGGTTTTGTAAACCTTCCACCTTGGAAAGTACTCCTGCACAGTGTCCGTATTGATACCCAGGGGATGTCCAGGATAAGCATAGCATTTTGGGGTCGATCTCCTCCCCAGTACACCACTCCACCAGCCGGTGCACAGCCACTTCTGTCGGGGTACCCATTTTTTCTTAACAGTGGTTCAAATATGGCCACTAGAGGACACACAATCCCAGCGGTGAGCCTCCAAGATGTAACCCCTAGATGGCGCTATCCCAGGGGCTACTACCCCTGCCTGATTTGCCACTAACAGGTTGAGGGACCTGGATCCAATGGCGGGTGCCTCCACCCAGAGGTCAGGGTTTGCAATAGTTAGACTAACTTGGTCACAGCCCTCTGGGACACTGCAACTTTCTTCCCACTAGTGCCCAGCTGACAATATATCAGAATTACCTTCACAGTATACACTTACTCCCCAGGACTGGTTCGGCACTGGGACCTCCTGTGAAATGAGATACAGTGCAACAATCACAGTACAGTACTTAACATAGACAAATACCTCAGGCAGTATAACTTTGCTGAAACAAGCAGCTCTGATTTATTTGGGGATATAACAAGGACAGGGGAATCAGGTTAATTAGCTTATCACTCTAATAATCTACCTGTGGCTCTGTGCACAGGCCTATCCCTATCAGTTACTGTCCCTGGGCACCAAGCCCTAGTGGCTAGTCCAAACCGTGGCAGCTGGTAGGGGCCCTTTCACACAGAGAAAAGGAGAATTAAACAGTCAGCAGTACAGTAATTCCATTTGGATTTAATGTGGCAATTCAACAGGGAGCGACCCTGAATTAGTACTCACGACCTCCAAATAAGATAGGGTCCTTCAATGTCAGCAGGGCTCACTTGAGGTACACAAACCTCTTCACACATCCATATAAAAGAAAGCACTATACCAGGCAGGCTGCATCTGTATCGCAATTACTGCACAATACCCGGGAGAACACACAGCAGATTCAGTTCCTGACAGACCGAGTGCAATTTTCAGCAATTCCTCCAGTCTTCTACAGGGTGAGCCTGGTTTCTACTCTTCAGATATCCTTTGATTCTCTTCACAGGACGGATTCAGTCCTAACAAGCTGTTACACAAGCTGCAGACCGGAACTCTGGGCCTTACACACGTTTTTGACTAAAACTGCACACTGAAAAGCACAAGGCTCCTTCCTTCTTCACTGCCAAAGCTCAACTGAAACTCCAACCGACAAAACCAGGCACTTCCTTTGAGTTCTCCCAGTTCTTGACTGGATTGGCTGTCACTCACAATAGACTGCTGCTGTTGGTCCAAAAAGGTGCTGAAGTCTAAACTACATCTCCCAGAGTCACTGCTCATACAATCCTCTTGTGGCTGGCTCAGATTATGAGTCCAAGTTCTGATTCGTCCAAGGCACCATTTTAGAGCTAGCTTACCCCACACTGATTGGTCCAGTTCAGCAGTTCAAAACTAGAATGGGGAACTAGCAGACACAGTTCTGACTGCAGAGAAAGCAGGTTAGACAAACTGTAATTTCATTATTACTCTAAATAATTTCTGGCAAACAGTTACATCTTTCAGATAGGTTCCTTGCACCCTAGTGACTGCAAAATGAAGTGAATTGCAGCAGCTCGAGTGGTACTCAGAGAAGCACACAGTCCCCCATAAACTAATTATGTCTGCAAGCAGACAGCTCTTAAAGAGACAGTACCAGAGGCTCTAAAAACACTCACTGATAAATGGCTTAAACGCCAAACACCATTCAGGCTTGGAGCATTCAAGCAAGCTCCTGGAAGTCTTTTGGGAACCCCCATTTGCAGGGGGGTTACATACCACTTTAGGAATGTTGCCCGGATTAAAGACTTGATTCTGCCTGACAACCTGCTCTCACTGGCACATACGTTCATGATATCGCGACTTGACTGCTGCAATGCTCTATACCTCAGGATAGCTGTAGGGATTCTCCAGTGGCTGTAACTGGTGCAAAGCGCAGCAGTCAGGCTACCGATGGGCTTTCTTAGGTCCTGTTATGTGACCCTAGTTCTATGCAGACTTCAATGGTTGCCGGTTAGGTGGAGAATCACCTTCAAGGTGGGCTTGCTCAGCTATAAGGCCCTACATGGATTGGCCCTAGTTACCTGAATTATCAATTGACTCCTGCCTGTCCCATCTGTGCACTTTGCTTCTCTACTGACAGCCTCCTAGTGGTTCCCAGGGCCTACATTAAGTCCTCTGGAGATCGGTCTTTCGAGGTGGCAGGCCCAAAATTCTGGAATTTGATACCAAGATCTTTGAGGGAGGCCCTATCGATAGGGTTTTTTTTTAAGCAGGGCCTGAAGGTGCATCTTTTTAAAAAAAGCATTTTTATAATGTTTATAGTCAAACTGTAAACTGCTACAGCATTTTATGTAAGTTGGAATTTTAATGTGTACATTAACTTGTCTTGTTTGATTTTGTTTTTATGTTTTTGATTGACGTATATGTCCCTACGTACTTGTACAGCACTCAGAGCCTCCAGGATAGTTCACTTAATAAAAAATTGTTATGCTTCTTAGGTCATTTTTAGTTTGCTTGTACATCTCTTAAGTGTCTTTTAAGTGTGTCATTCTTTGCTTGCTTGCAGTGTTATTGTTTGTTTGGTATTTTTTTAACTTACAGTAATCTTTTTTTCCAAATTACTTAGAAGGCTGAGAGTTTATTAATTGCACTCTGCTGTGGTTTAGATAACGTGATAGGTAGAATGGGTTGCTGCTTGTGGTGCATATGACAGCAGAAGGAGTTGTGCTGTCAGATGTAGACAGCTGTTGGGGAGGGTTATCAGCTGTTGCTTCAGTTTTAGGCTCTTGAGCTATTGGTTCATTTTGCTGTCAGGTTGCATGGCATTGTGGGCTCCTCCTATTAGCACGCTCTGTCACTGGTAATCTTGCAGGGATGCACTCTGATCATTTTTTAAACTGGTTTCATGTCGATGACCTGTGATGGTCATTAGTTCATTGGATCCAAGTCCTCTTTCTGTCAGCAAATGAACTGCTGTTCTGTGAATGAAGTGATTGATATATTTCTGCAAGAGTCCAGCCTCCTTCAATATTCAAGGTATCATTTTGCCCAAAACATTGACTCCCATAGGTTCCTTTGTGAATGGTATTTCTTGCAGATCCAGTACTGATGGAGTAAGTTTTCTGTGAACATTTTGCTTCACAGGGGATGTCTGCATATATTTCTTAAAACTGGTGACCGGGCAGTTTGAATCATCCAGCTGTGCAAACATGTAGCCACAGTTACTGTTGCAGGTTGGAGACGGACTTCTGATTTTTAGTTTCTTCATTAAAGGCAAGGCAAACATATTCACTTCCTTTGTGACCCGTTTTTCCTTCAGATGAGTTCCATTGCAGTTGTCTTAGTCCCTCCTGCTCTTGTCTCACAGGGTGGAGCTGTATGTCAAGCCACACATTGCAGATGAGACCTGTGGTGTGTTCAGGGATAAGGCAGGGGATGATTGGTACTTCTCTAAACGGGAGGCCATCATGTGAGGGTAGTGTGTGTGGCCTTGTCTTTTTCCACTTTCCAGTAAGCTTTTATAACTGAGTGGCAGACATTCAGCTCAATTTCCAAAACTCCTATTTTGACGCAAGGTGCCTGCATCAAACAGAAGTGATGCGAGGGGCATCTTGCTTCAAAGATTTCAGGGTTTACGATTCTGAAAGGCCAGTTGTTGCAAACCAGGGAACTCGGCACCAGACTGACTGTGTGCCAGGCCTGCACCAAGGTCAGGGGTGCACCAGGGTGGTAAGGGGCTTGTGGAGGATGCTGGCTGCAACATCCCCTTAAATGGGATGCCAACAGCCAGCGGGACCCATCAGGACTTAGACCACCCAACATGTGGTCTAACGGTCCTTGTGCCACCTCCACAGACAGTGTAGGATGGGAGCAGCAGTTGGCCTAGTGCCCAGACAAGTGGGCAGCTGTCTGATAACCATGGCAAAAGACCGCAACTGTGCGGCCAGTTGCAGACCATACCAGGAACTGTGCCACTTAGACCCCTGATGTATGCCGTGTCTGCCTCATGGACCTGCAGCAGGCATGCCTGTTGGCAGCACCGTGGAGGCCCTGGGCACAACCCTGTATCCCCCATCTGCCACCTGTTCCCCCCATGTCAGCTCCCCAGGACTTTTGCTTGTCTGTGCACTGTGCAGTGGAGCTGGCAGTCCATGCCACCATGCTACACCCTCCACCAAACTCCTCCCATGCACCAAATGTGTGGTGAATGGGAGCAGATGCCACAGCCTGTGGGTGTTTGGCACTGGGACCCCTCAGGTATGAGAATCAGACATAAGGTCCCAGGTACACCAAGAATCTGCACAAGCTACCGTTTGTGCAGCTTGCATCGATCTTTGAGGATTGAGCCCATTATATGCATTTTTTTATTCAGTGCCTGTAACAATGCTGAAATTTCTACCAACAGTGAAACTATTTAAGTGACTGTTGATGCCAGCTATTAGGGAGATATACTCTGTATCTGTAGATATTATATTTGTTTGAAGTTGCATTTCTCACACAGGCATAACATTTACAAAGCACCTGCGAAAGAGCTGATTCTGAGATGGTTTCTAAATCATTCTGCTTATTTTTCTTACAAAAAGCATGGCCCACTTTTCAAAAGGTTGGGAATGGCACACAATGCTTGCACCAACAAGGTATGGTGCATGGGGCAACCTTCTCAATTTTGGTATGCTGCTTTTGGCCAAAGTTGGGCCACCTATGCCAGAGCAGCATGCACCAGGCTAGTGCTGATGCACCGGCTGCAACCAGGTGGAAAGAGCCCTGCACCACCCTGGTAATGAACATCCCCTTTTTTGGGATCATGGAAAGCTGCATGGCCCAACACTGCTTAGACTGGCCAAAGCTGGTCTATGGACCCTTGTGCCACACAAGAAGCCCACAGTGGGCATGCACCCCAGACACAGGGACCCCTCATGGCATGCCACCACACATGGGCAGTCTGCAGCTGTACCCCTATGTTGTGCACTGTTGGTGGGTATGCCCACACATGTGGTGCCACATAGATGTTGCACTACTCCCACAATCCCCAGCACCCTGCTGGCAGCCATCACACACTCATCCGTACACACTCTCCCCCAATGATACACTGGCATCTGGTGCCACCAAGCCAATTGCATTGCACATTGTCCTGCCAGAGATTATGGTCACGCAAAGGGCTGCCAGATCTGGGTAGGTGATCAGGAGTGTGTGCATGTGCCCTATCTGTGCAGCTGCCATGTTGCCACCACTAGTAGAGGGTATGTATTTTCCCCACACAGCTGTGCCACATTGGTGTCAGTGGGCTACTGGGGGTGTACTTGAGGCAGTGGCACCTGACAACCGTCACCAGTGGCACACTTACCTACAGCTCCTGTGCAGGATGTGGGAAGCCAGTGCCATGCACACCACATCCAGTCTTGTCTGTACACCCTCTCACATGGGCTGGTGTAGCTGCTATGGCCTGGTGTGGCACTGGTGTCCATCGGGGGGGCCGTCACATGTCTAAGAAACTGTCCCTGTGACTGACTGGAGTACTGATGGGCCAGGGGCTGCTGGCAGCCTTAGTCAATCCCTTCAGTTTGGGGCAGTGTTGGAAACTTTGGCGCCAGGACTGCTCATCTTCAAAAATCTGGTGCAGGGTCCCTGGCACACCAGCAGTCAGCACAAGCTGCTGTTTGTCCAGCTTGCATCAGTCTAAGGCCAGACTGAAACTTGAGGCTCCACTGTGTTAAGACTTTTATGGCCCGCAGCAGGTTTCTTTTGGTGTTAACATCATGACAATTTTCCTCGGTTGTGTTTAAATCATCAGTGTTTAACTGTAGGTGTCTACCTCTCAGTTTCACTTTTAATTTCTTTTCTTTTCTTACTTTGTTGGTAGTTCTTCTTTAGAACATATTCTGGTGACTGCTGTAGGAATGTTGTCAGTGAGAAAGAAGTTGAAGTTCACCTAAGGCAAAATTATTGACTACCTGTTTCTGTTTTGGGCTAGTGGATTTTTATGATGATAGACAAACTTTTTTTTTAAATTTTGAAAAGTGGGGTAGTGATATGATGATGTCATGAAATTTAAAGCATAAAGTTATTGTCCAAGAAGTTCCAGGCATGCAGCAGGGAACATTGTAACATGATCATATGATGGTTTTAGCCAATGAAGCTGCTGTATTTTTTAACACATTTTATAAAATAACATAATGGGTGGGATATATACAGAGCAGGTTTTACAGACCTGAGAGAAAGAAAACAAAAAAGAGAGATTTATTCAGAGAACAGTGGGCTAAGCAAGCACAAACTGAAAATACTGAAGTGCTTCCCTTCACGTTAACATTTTTGTTAATCACGTCTAGCACAACAGTATTATGCATACAACATAACAACGTACATTTTTACATTTACATATTTGCAATTGTGTTCCTGCAAAAAACAAGAAGAAAAAGATTACTTTATGTCAGTTAATGTTATATCATTTGTCAACATGTTAATAACTGGATAGACATATTTATACAGTTGGCCATGTCAACATTTTAGATGTAGTAAATGTTTACATTAATCTAACACTAAGAAGAATACATGGTTCATTGATTTACCTGAATCTGTCCTGCATGCATCAACAAAGTTAGTCGTCATCGAGACCAAATAAAGCCTATGTTTATAGTGCTTTCGCTACTGAGCAAATAATAACTCAGTGTAGTTAGCACAGCAAACATTCTTCACAACTAGCATGTGACAGTGAATGTTTGCTTCTAAAGATTAATATTTTACAGTATCACTGTTGAAGGTGAGGGTGCAATATCCTAGGCTTTCGCCAGTGCAGTATCCAAAGCCCCTGCCCACTGCTTCTCATGTGTGTGAAGATACCCACAGATGCTGGAGTCACTCTGGGGAATGAAGTTGTGCCAGATTTTGGATAACTGGAAGTTGAGGTCAACTGCTAAGTGGATCCCATGGTCCACTAGTCACTGTGGGACAAGGACTGCCACATCATGATCATAAATTCAGGAGTAAAAAATGTTACCATCTTTTTTCATGGAGAGGGTGGTGGACACATGGAATGGCCTCCCTGAAGAGGTCACGGTGTTAAAAACAGTGGGGGAATTCAAGAATGCAGGGGACAGAAATAAACCAATTCTAGTGGGGGGGTAGGAGGAAGTAGGCTGTTGATTAACTAGAATCTGCAGCTTATCCATTAGGTATGGAAATGGGCAGACTGGGCGGGCCAAGTAGTCCTTCTCTGCCATCAAAGTCTGTGTTTCTGTGTTACTCCAGATCACTACTCCCGCAGAACCAAGTAGTAGTGATTAGGAACTCCTATCCATAATGGGCATTCTCGCTACTTGTCATACAGTTCAGCTTACTCTGTCCATGTGCAAAGATTTTCATTATACTCTGGTTTAGCCTGCATCCATATTTGCCAGTTTTGTTTGGAGTTATCCTTGTTCAAGTTTATCTCTGCTTGTTTAATTTTATTCAGCAGTTCATTCCTTTTGACCAGTGAAGTCATCTTTCTGTGAGCTGCTCTACCAATAGTTTTGCTCTATAATAAATACTCGAAGAATGGATTGTCTAAAGTACAAACATATTTATTATCTATTCTGGTCACTGCAGAAAAAAAATGAATCACTAAAAAGTAGTTATTACACCCTACAGCCAGGATGGTATGGGACACGGTGAACGAGATTTATCAGATGGGACAGTTGATACACATTGAGGGGCTAAAGAAGGTTGCTTTTAACAGTGAAAGGATATTATGGGTGGAATACCTTGAAAGACAAAAATATTTGTGAGTTATTGTATGAGTATAGAAAAATACTAAAAATAAAACAATATGAACTACAGAGGCAGAGAATTTTCTTTCTTATGAGAGGGCCAGGAAGAAATCAAAACTGAATTGAAACCTATGTACATAAATGTTATTTCACTGACCTACGCAGCTAGTATAGTGTTATGCTTGTGTAACTGTGTTAGTTTTGGTTGTGGCCATTCACATTCTCTGTTCCAGAGGAATTACCACCCTGTAGGGGCATGAAGCAAGGAACTCTCGGAGAGGGTTCTGCCCCTAGAGGTGCCACAGGATGGTTCCCATAGCTAAAGGTACCTTAGAAATCCCCCTAAGGCAAGAGCACTGCCGCCGGAGGAGGAGGAGGGGAGGATGGTGGGGCAAAGACAAAATGATTCACAGTGAGGCTGAGAGGAACTGCTTATATAGCTCAGAAAGTGGGAGTGACTGGCTGTTTGGCCACTGAATTACAGGCAAGCCTTTCAATTCACTGACCTACGCAGCCAGTATAGTGTTACGCTTGTGTAACTGTGTTAGTTTTGGTTGTGGCCATTCGCACTCTCCATTCCAGAGGAATTCCCACCCTGTAGGGGCATGAAGCAAGGAACTCTTGGAGAGGGTTCTGCCCCTAGAGGTGCCACGGGATGGTTCCCGTGGCTAAAGGTACCTTAGGAATCCCCAAAAGAACTGTAGTATCATCCCCAAAGGAGGCAACATGATGCGTATGAGCAAGCAGTAACAGTGACGTAGAAGCAGTAACTGGAACATAGTAGTAGAGAAGAATAGTGATGGCTTGCATTGAGAGAAGGGGATCCCCTAAGGAGAAAGGGAACAGCAGGACATCCTCCACCTCCATCCAACAATGGAACCTACCTAAGGAAATTAGGGTAAAACAACTATGTTAACCAAGTGTTATGACCTGAGGCAACAGAGGAGAGAAAACCCCCCCATGAGGAGGAAATCTCTGGGGATCCAAGATCTAGGTCGCCTTCCCTTCAGGCTTGGGAAAATGTATTTAGTGACGGCTCTGCAGCTGCAATTTGGAAAACCCGATTAAAGGGAGGTGGAAAATATCCCAGTTTGGAGGAAGGCTCTCACTCAAACCCTCTAACGGGAACATCTTGGAAGGTTGCGAGAAAACTCTGCAACAATACGAGCATCCAAGGCGCAGGAGGAGAGCAACAACTGATGAGGCACTCACCTGGCCTACCCACCATAAATCAAACCAGGTGAACCAGAGGCAGTCATGGGGAGAATGCAGTGAAGGTGCCTTGCTAGGGGAAACCACTAAAGTCAATGGCCAACCGTTATAGTGGAACACTAGAGCCAAAGGAGATCGTCGTAACCACTCTTCACCGCTAGTCTTAAATTCTACACCAGAAGCTGCTGTCATGTAGCAGGCAGCTAAAGCCAAGCCCGGGGTGAGGACATTCCCAGCTATGGGCCAAGTGAGAAGGATCCCGCCCCAAGTTGGACACGCTCGATGATGTGGACTAATGCAGAGCAAGACCGTCGGCTGCAGGAACCTGTGCCAGATTAGAATGGCTGGCATGCCCCAGAATTGATTGAGAGCTGTAAAGCTGGTGAGCTGAATGAGCACCGCATGCCAAGATTGTAAGGAGCATTGAGTGTTGAGACCATGCAAGACTGGATGCAGATTGACAGCAGTAGAATCCCAGGTGAAGCCGAGAGGATGGCACTAGGCATAAAGCAATGGTTTGCGTGAGCAAAGAGCAATGGTTGAGTAAGCAAGTGGGGACCTGATAGGTCAGTAAGAAGAAGAAGTAGTAGTAGTAATAGGTGGACTGCATAACAACTGTATAGCAAGTAAACAGCACTGAGTTAGGGGCAAGCCAGCCAGACATGAAGAGCCAAATCAAGGTGACAAACTCTGAGGATTTTCAGTGGCAAAGGCAGGATTTAGAACAAAATTAATTAGCCACATAGGCCACGACCCCCCAAAATTCCTCCCAGTCCCCACCGTAGGACAAACAAGGAAGCGACGAAAGGCTGAGAACCACATGCAGATATTAAAGCTAGTTTAATAGCCTCAGCAGGAGCTTCAGCTAACCTCAGAGTAAACAAGGTAGAATAGGAATGGGTGTAAACAATACAGCAGCAGGAAGCAAGTGGGCCTGTACAGCAGTAGTTAAATGAGTACAGTGTTAAAACACAGGCACTGGGTACAATAGTAATTAAAGTAAACAGTCAGCAGCAGTGGCTGAAGTTGTAGGTAACTGAAAGCAGTAGCATGAGCTCTGAGTAGGTTTGCAGTTGCAGTGCAGTAAATTGAGAGTTGTAACTGAAAGCAAGCAGAATTAGCTCTGTAGTAGTAGTATGCTAGGAGTTTTAAAACTAAAAGCCCCCAAAAAAAGAGGAAACCAAAACACAGCAAAACAGAAACAGGGAAGGCCCACAAAAAAAAAAAAAAAGAAACAAAACACAGAGAAGCATACAGCCGGAAGAAAGATACAAACCAGAAGCAGGAAAACAAACACTGAAGTCTAGCAGAGACACACAGAAACTGCAGGCTGGGGGTTAGGCCCCAGCCAGCTCAGAAGACAACCCAACATAGCCTCCGGCTGCAAAGATAAAATGCTTCATAGTGAGGCTGAGAGGAACTGCTTTTATAGCTCAGGAAGTGGGAGTGGCTGGCTGCTTGGCCACTGAATTACAGGCAAGCCTTTCAATTATACTATATTAGTGATAATAATTACAGCAGACAGATGGTGTTATTTTTGTTGAAAACATACCTATAAAAATAACATAGTATTTTAATGATAGATATATCACAAATAAAAACAGTGTAGGTCATATACTGTATGTCCTAATGTTTTACTGCCCCTTGTTCCTGTGAGCACCCCACCACTTTGCGCAATTGCTCCTCCATGTCCTCCATCAAGAAGGCAGGTCGCCCATGCTGGTTTCTGGGCAAGGTGGGGGACAGATTGGTAGGATCAGGTGCAGTGTGAAGCTGTGCCAGATAATCAGATTTAAAGCCACAGATAGTGCTTTAATTTATGTGCATCCCATATTTAGCAGTGAAAAATCTAACTGCTGCCACCACCCCAGTTTCCATGGCATATTTCCCCATTTCAAATCGTATCTCTGGAGTACAGCTGGTGTAGGTGGATGGTTGCCTTTTTTTCAGAGCCAGTAAGATGTGCCAGCAAGCTCCCGGCAGACAGCTTTAGCAGTGGAGGGTTGGCCACTGGACTGCTCAGCAAGTGATTCGGGTTCCATCCCTTCATTCTCGAAGTGATATTTTCTTTTGGTTTGCCTTGATTTTTGAATCCAGTGAAGGAGAGACATTGTATTGGTAAGTACTGCTGTTTGCATGATTTTGGATTTGAAAATTCTGTCGGCAGTTATAGGCAATCAGTGACCTTTTTATGTAATAATGATTGTCAATTAACACAGTAACTGTTACTGAAAGGTCACCGAATAGTTAGTTAAGTGCCTGTAAATGCTGGCAAGTAATTAGGGTGATTTGCGTCCAGTTAAGAACCGTGCCTGCAAAGCTAAAAAGCTGTAACTGTACATGGAGCTGACTTGGGAATTCATCCCAGCATGAACTACTGCTGTTTACCGTGAAGCACTAAATAAACACAGCACTAATATAAACTGCTGTACAGTATTTTTCCAAAGACAAGCAGCTGAAACACAGTTTGATAACAGTACAATGGAGCTATACAGCATTCTAAGCAGAGTAGTGAAGTCAAAACAGACTGCAAACTATAAGAAATATGTTTTCTTTTCGTGGCTGTCATTAAATATACTTTTATTTGAATGTTTGCTTTATTGAGTGTTCACTATGTATTGTTATCTATTTGGCAATTACAGGATGTTTGTTTTATTGGGGAGAGGGTAGACTCTATTCTAATCTGTTGTGTTATTTTCTTTATTTTTTTTCCTAGTATATAGCATTTTCTCAGCCCTGGCTCTGACAAGACTATCAGCCCCTACCTCCACTCCACCAGCAACTACCTCCCCCAGGACCTACCTCAGTTATCCCAACATATTTCTGCCCCAGGGCAGCCAGGAAAGGGAGGTTCAATCCCCCCCCCCATACACTGTCGAGTTGAGGTCATCCTGGGTGGCTTCACAGGTTGGACTTCATAGGCTGGACCCAGGATTTTTTGGCTTCTTTTCTCCTATCATCCTAGCAGCATGCAATGCTGCAGTTGCAGGTGTGTATAGAGACATGCACACATAACGTGTCTGCCACTGGCCATCCCCTATTGAGCTGTGCCAGCTGCCTTGCCACCATGCCTCCACATGGTAGCAGTCTAGGAGTGGAGCAGCATGTTCCCCCTCTCCACAACAGGACAGCAGCTCAGTCCTCTCCCAAACTAGCTGACCCATGGTGGCCCAAGTTTGCTCCCAAAACCTGGGTTGCTGTCATGGCAGGCATCAAGCATCCCAGACCTCCATGGCACTGGTCCAGCACTGCTATGTTATTTTCAATGAAAACTTGAATAAAATACTTATTGACATGAACAAAGCTTCAAAAAAGAGCTAATTTGAAAAGTGTCTGTTTTTAAATATGTGATCTAAACTTGACATGCAATGATTTGACTCAGGATATAACACTTCTCATAATTTGCTGGGGGCAGGTTCTTTATACCTCACTTGTGACTTTGCGACTCATTACTCATTAGTTATGGTCCTGCTCTCTCACTCATTAAGATAAATTGTATATCCTGAATCAGGCCATTGTGTATTCCTTACATCTAATGAGACTTGCTAGTAATGGGCATTTATAATGGGAAAGCTTTTGCATCAGCATTAGGAAAGCTTAATATCAGTACCAGGAACATTAGTGGAAACCACTATGGAAGACAGAATGGTTGATTATTAAAAATAACCACTTAGACTTAGTGCCTCTAAACAAAGGAACTTCAGCCAAACACTTGAAATTTCACTAACTGAGGAAATACCTAAAGACCTTATGAAGGGAAACCAGTAGATATTGTAGAGATGCACTTTAGTTATGCTTTTGATTATGGGCTGCATACGGCATTACCAATTCCAATGAAAGGGAACTGCCCTAGAATGATTTAATAACTGACTAGATAATAGAAGACAGAGAGCAATGATAAAAGCCGCCATTCTAACTGTTCTCTTAGCTAACATGAAGGGTGTCACAAAAACCAATGGCTGAGTTCATAAGTAATCAAACTAGGGAATAATGGATAGGTAAGTGTGTGTTATGGATTTTTTTCACACACCCGAGGTATGTGATGACCCACAAACTTCGACAGCGAAGCTCGAGAGGTTTATGTGGACATCATACACAGAGGGTGTGTGAAAAAATAAATAAAATCAACTTACCTATCCATTATTTTTTATAATGCTGGTGTGGAGGTTTAGACTTTATATCTAGCAGCTTGAAAGAAAAAGACTTTTTAGCTAGAGTGCAGTTTTATTTTTGAAGAAATTGAACTGTACATGAATAAAAAACATTTGAAAATACTGCAGTTTAAATACAATGTGAAACAATGGAATGCAACTGTAAAGTCTTTTCTTTGGGGAATGTCATATCAACCGGATTTCAGGTTATTATGAAGTGTCATATCAACCGGATTTTGGGTTATTATTGCCTTTGGAGCATAATAACCAGAAAACCAGTTGATATGTGAAACCCCATTGCCAATGAGGGTTCCTAAAATGCCTGCTTGGGCTTACCTGCCACCTTAGCCCTGCCATTCTCTGTCTCCTTCCTGCTGGTTCTCCCGGTCTTCTCCCGACTGGCCAGTCTTTTTATTCAGTCCTCCGTGTCTTGTTTCAGCTGGGGCTCATTTAAGTATTGATGAGCTGGCCCCTGGTCAGATGAATAATTAAATAATGTGTCTGGCTCCCCCAGGGTAGCTATTCTCGGCTTCGGCCAAAAAGGAAAGAAAAGTATTTTTATTTTAAATGTAACTGCTGCTGCATATGATGGAAAGTGGGGTGGGGGGGGTATCTAAATCAAGGAATGCTTCTCCCTGATTGATCCAGCAACTTTATTGTTATTCTATGTGTCAGCCTGTCTGCTGCTGCAGGGTAGCTTAAGTATGTGCAGTAGTGACAGGAGAATGAGCTGAACTATTCAGTTTCTCTGTGCAGTGATAGCAAGGATACCATCTAGGCTAAATGACTGTGGGGCATTGGGGCAAATATTTATTTCTCCATGGCTGCACCAGAGCTTTATTCAGGACCGTATCTATTCTGCTATAAGGGACAGTGGGTTAAGCAGCCATTGCAAGCAGCCACAGCCAATTGGAAAGCTGTGAAACCAAAGCCAGCACTTGTGGGACATCCTCAACACCTCATGGGTAAAACAACAGGTACTTATGGGGACTTACAGGGACATCATTCTAGGCGCCGATTCACTAGACCAACTGTGCCTCAAATATTACAATTGACAGGTCTTACAGTCATACAGAGATCTGTCACCCCAACAGCTCAGTAAATCTGGAATCATAAAAGAGCCCATAAGAGACAGTGTCTGCCAGGATTTTGCCAGATTTGAGACTGAGACAGAGGAAAGCAGATTCCAGTCTGCTAGGAGCCCCCCACAGGGATAGGGGCTCAGGCACCTGCCATGCTTCTGGGCCTGGGCAATCTAATTAAGCCCCTCCAGCCTGGAGGGGGTAGTTGTTATTTTATTTAAAGTTTAAAGTTAAAGTAACTCATTTAATTTTGCAACTGCTAGTCTGGAGGTTGCCAGAATTGTCCTCCAGGTGCTAACCCAAACCCCTTAGCCTATTGTCCAGGGTAGTAGGCAGGGGTGTAACACTGGAGATAGCGCCACCCAGGGTTACATATGCATTTTTAACAAGGTAGTAATCTGGTTGATATTTATAGTCACCAGTAATTACAGAAAGAATAAAGAACATAAAGCTCACAAAACTACTTGTTGTGAACTTGTGTAGTGTATTACAGTGTTTTGAGATTAGATTCCTTGTGGAATTCCCTTAAATTCTGTCCAGTGTTGATGCTATCCTGGAAATATATATTTATATATATATATATTATGGTAGCACGGTAGTACTACCATAGTAGGGTTGAGGAGCCATTTACATGTTAAACCCAAAATTTTGCACCTTAATAACTTTGCAACTGTTTGACAGATTTGCCTGAAATTTGGCATACTTGATCAAGATCTATATGCCTTGGGATCTGCCAAGTTTTGTACCAGTCGGATACACGGCTATGGAGTTATTAAGCATGATCTGCATGTGCGTTTACACTTTTTCTGGAATTCTACGGTTGCGCCTACAGGTTGCACAGTTTGCGCAACCGGCCTGAAATCTTCAGGGAACGTGCAGCCAGGGTCCCTGATGTGCCTTTAAAAGATTTCATGAAAAAATATTAAACAGTTCAAAAGTTATTCAAAAAACAATTTCCCATTATAAGTCTATGGGAAAAGTTAACAAAAAGTTTGACAGTGTCGCAAATGCATTTTTACTTTCGTAAATGGCCCTCTTACTTTCACAAATCCACCATTTTGTTTTCAGTTAGTGATCAGAAAAATGCTTGGCATTTAAAATTGAGACCCTCTAGCAACTTAATTATTTTTATACAGTATTCACCTAGTCGGAGCCTGAGGATGCTAGCCATGTCTTTATTTTGGGGTAAAACACCCCAGAAATATGTTTTTCAAATTTCTGGAAAAAGTACTTTCACAAAGTACTTTTGTGCTCACGAAAGTGTCGCAAATTTTTGCGAAAGCTTTCGCAAATTGTGACAGTACTTTTCTTGACTGTGGGGAAATGACAACAATTCTTTGGCACCCCGCTGCAAAAG
Source organism: Neoceratodus forsteri (assembly GCA_016271365.2). Lineage (NCBI taxonomy): Eukaryota > Metazoa > Chordata > Ceratodontiformes > Ceratodontidae > Neoceratodus > Neoceratodus forsteri. The sequence continues at coordinate 485,796,155 of CM028132.1, read as the reverse complement.
AATAGTTTGGAGTTTGGGGCTGAAATTTGGAGGGAACTCAGCCGACATCTCACAGATGTGCCTGTCAGTGTTGTCTTGAAAAAATATTACACAGCAGCAAAGTTACGGCACTCCAAAGTTGACGCTTTTTCCCATAGGATAACATTACGCAGCTGACGCATTGCAGCAATCGTTTGGCACCCTGCTGCAAAATAATGGTTTGGTCTTTTGGGCTGAAATTTGCAGAGGGTACAGCCAACATCCAACAGATGTGCCATTCAGTGGTTTGGTGAAAAAATATTGCAGGGAGGCAAAGTTATGGCACTCTGAACTTCTGTTTTTTTCCCATAGGATAACATTACGGTGTTCACCGCGCCTTTGAGGGCCCGTATCTCGAAAACGGTGCGAGATATGGATTTTTTGTTGAAATATCCATAGCTCCCTAATGGGGGCTAAGTACAAAACTAGCCAGGAAAGTGATAATACATATGACTTTTAAATGTTTTTTCTATGTCATACAGTTACTGAGATATAAGCAATTTACTATTCCAACTCCTGATTTTTGTGTTCCGAGGGTCATTATTTTGCATACATTCTTTCTAGTCACTGTCTTTCTCTATACAGCTTTTGGGGAAATCCAGCCTGTGCGCTTACATTACTGTTACCATTACCAGTTCCTGCTTGTGGTTCCATACCCGTTCACTTACCGCTCACGCATTCGCCCACCATGTGCGTACCTCCGTTTCGTTTACTAGGTTATGCTTCCATTGTTTTTAACATTTCTGTCTACAGTACTGTTTCTATTTCTGTTTTGCTTTGTGTCACCATGCGCATTACGATTTGCGTTTGCAGGCACAATGTTACTATGTGACAAGACATCACGTGGCGGGAGCGCGGGCCCTCCACTTGCCGCATTACATTCACTATTTCTCATTATCATTCTCAAAGAAGGAAAATTAGGGCAAAAAATCCATTTAAAGCATTGTTAGTTAGTTCCACAGTGACAGCAAGGAATTGATGTTAGAGTTGAAATTTCTGCACCATCCAGCTCATTCTCAACTGGAATCAGGTGCATTGGGGTCTTTGGTCCCAACTGTCACCCCATTCTCCTATTCCTCAGCTTATTTCCACATCTGATGGGTGACAATTACGGGCTGATGACCCCAATGCACACCCTGATTCCAGTTGGGGAGGCTGAGGGTGCAAAGGGGGTTTCAACCCTAACATCGAATTTCTCACTTTTGTCACTGTGGAACAACCCTAACTGATGCATTAAATGGAGTTTTTTGCCTCTAATATATATATATATATATATATATATATATATATATATATTAATAACAGGCATATGTATTTCCACAATAGCATCAGCACTGGACAGAATTTAAGGGAACTCTAAAAGGGATCTAATGTCAAAACACTGTAATACACTACACAAGTTCACAATACCAGAAGGGACAGATATAACTGAAGTGGCAAAGATAATTAAACAAGTAGCTTCATTAGCATTAGTGGAAACACAACTGGATTAATGCTCCTCATGTCATAAATGCAGGGTCTGCAGTCAGTTTGCTTGGAACATTGCTTGCTACTAGACATTTTAATAAAACACCAGTTACCCTGTTTTTGTTTTTGAATCAAAGGATGATAAAAGAGATTCTAAGACGTGCTGGAGACACTGAGGCACTGGGAAAGCTGACTGTACCCATATTTTGATCATGTAGTAAGTGTGAGGAATTGGTCCTAAATGTAAGGGAAATGCTTAGGAGCAGAACTACAGAATTTCTCCGTGTAGGCATTTTTTTTCCCTTCCCTCTAACATGATTAATAAATTTACTTATGAGATGGTCAACAGTCAAGATAGTCTATGCTTGTTGCACGATAAGCTATGTACACTGTTTAATTTTGGTTTTGCTGATGCTTGATATACTGGTTATCTGAGGCTCCACTATGTCATTTCGATCCAATAATGATAGTTAATCTTGGTTGTTCATTAATTAAAGCAGCAGTACAATGAAAAATGTTATTCTAAAAGGTTAATTTTCTGCTATAGTTATGAAAAATATTGGCAGAACTGTTGATTTTGGATTTCTGGAAACTTGCTAGTCTGTGTACTGTACTTTTGCATTTTTGTCTGAATTCTTACCATCCTCAGGTTCTCAGTACTATTTCTATGGAAAAATGAGGTGGCCATCTTTATTGCTTGAGAAATAATTATTTTAAAACTTTCATAAAATTTTTAAATGACAACAGAAACCAAAAATGTGACCACAGAAATAACCTGGAATACATCTGGCATTGATTAGGAAGAAAGGGTATGCTCAAATTTTAGTCCACTTTTGTTGCACTGGTGCTTTAAAGAAACAGTGCAACAATCTGGTGAAAATGTTGACCCATACTTGTTTATGCTATTTTAGATTGCCACTTACCTCCTGACTTGTGTGATGATCTTCTTTCCACAGTTTAAGTCTGCTTTAGTACTTTTTTTCCATGTCTAAAATAATAAAAGGAGCACTCCTTTTAATATGACTTGGACCAGGGTTTCATCAGTATTTGCAACTGTTTTTGAACAACTATTGTTCTGTAAGGTCAGAGAGTACTGCCTCCTGCATGATAATTAATTTTAGTCACAACAGAAGTGATATATTAACAACTGATGGACAAATACAGCTGAGAATGCTGATGAAGATCTGGTCTGCACTGTATTAAAAGGAGCGCTCCTTTTATTATTTCAGACATGGAAAAAAGTACTAAAGCAAACTCAAATTGTGGAAAGAAGGGTATCGTACAAGTCAGGAGGTAAGTAGCAATCTAAAATAATGTAAAAAAGTACAGGTCAAAATTTTAACCAGATTGTTGCACTGCTGCTCAGGCTGTAGTATGGTATCTCCTCAGCATATCAGGTAATTTCTTTTATGATGACAATTCCTATTAAAAATGTTGATTTAAAACTGTAAACACAGATTTTACAGAGGATCCTTTCTCTGGGAGCTGCCTGCCAGTCAAACTTGGAAAACAATCCATCTGTCATTGTTCGCCCAATCATGGAGGCTGGTTATTTCTGTAACTAAATTAAACATAGGATTGCTCACTTTATGTCTGTGTTAATATTTCTCTTTATTTAAATAAATGCAACATGTGCACAACATTCTGAGTATGCATACTAAAGTACAAGGAGGTTAGACAAAGGTATGATGCTACCAAACACTTCTACATCTCAGAGTGCTCTACTCCTTTGACTAGCGGCAATGTTAGGTAGCCCTGGTCAGTGCTTATGTAGCTCTTTCCCATCAGATGATATGATTTGTGAATAAATCATATGATAACAATAAGGCTAGCTAATACATTAGAATTGCTATGGCGTCTGCTAGGGTTTTGTGCTATGTCATAATACTGCTGTATTGAAACAAAATGTATACACATGCAAAGTGCACAATTGTTGTTCTAATATAGGTGTATTAGTGCTTTCAAGACCCTAGCAGATGCCAGTGCACAAAACAGACACAACCACTGATCCCAAAGTGGTGTGTGGACAGCATGCTGAATGTGGCAGTGTAAGAGCAATACTGCATCCCAATTGGGATAGAGCTAACATTCTACCTGCCATATTCAAGGGAAACATGTTTTTTTAGTACAGTTTTTTATTGCATTAAGGCAAAAATGAAATACATTACAAATATACTTGAAATATAATGAACACAACAGTAACACCGTTAATTAAAGCTAAGTATATAGTATAACTTACCATTACTAAACAACCTAGTGCGTAAAAACAGAATTAACTCTAAGACTCTAAAACTCTTAATACATTAAAGGATTTTACTCCACTAGCCTAAGCAACACTGTTCCCCTTGAGAAAGATGTTAATGACCTCATGAGGGATGGAGGTCAAAAACAACGCATTTGTTTGTTTGTTTATTCAAGGTTGAAACCATTGAGTGCATGACTCATTTCCAATGGTGACCTTACATAAATACATACAGTACAATATAAATACATAATTTAAAAGGAAAAAAATACAATACCATTTTAAAATTCAAGCACGGTTACTATAACAGGTGCAACACTTTTGAGTGGAATACAAATATTTGTTCAATTTAGAAATAGAAAGGGGCCTACTTGTTTGTTTTCTAAATTCCAAATGCAAATTATTCCAACAAAATGGTACATAGTAACTAAAAAGGGACTGGGAGCACCTAGTTTTCAGTAAAGGGACTACCATTTCTTTAATCCCTGTTTTTCTCAAAGAAGTTTCCAAATTTCTAAAAAAAAATATTTATTTCCCTAAATATTTGTGAAAAAAACTCAAGTCCACTGCAGACTTAAGTTTAATTTAAGCATTTTTGTACTGTTATCCATAACTTGCCTGCGTGAGATCTAATTTGAGCCAAACTTGGGGGATGGCTTCCAGACCACTGCTCCCTCAGAACCAAATAGTGGTGACTGGCAAATCCTACCCATAATGGATGTTCCTGCTGCTTGCCATATAACTCAGCTTACTCTGTCTGTATGCAGCTCTCCAGATTCTTGAAGATTTTCATAACACTGTACTTTAGTCTGCCCCATATTTGCCAGTTTTGTTTGAAGTTATCTTTGTTCAGGTTTATCTCTGCTTATTTAATTTTATTCAGCAGTTCATCAGCTCCATGGATGAGGGACTGCTGGAGGTTCCAGGAGTTTTCTTACAGTCATCTAGGGTGCATACCTTTGCATACACAGCCCAAATCTCCTGGAATTCTTTACCTTGTCCTATACGAGAAAGTCTGACTATTGATCAGTTTAATCGGGAGCTAAAAAAATATTTATTTAGATGAGCTTTCCCAGAACAGGATTAATATGTTACTATTTTAATAATGATTATCTATTGTTTTGATGTATTTGTGCTTGTTTGTTTTTTAAATGTTTTTAATGTAAACTGCATTGAATCACCATGAGAATTGCGCTATAGAAATAAAAGTTGATTGACTGAATTAATTGATATATCCCTTTTGGTCTGTGAAGTCATCTTTCCATGACCTGCTATACCAGTCATCTTGCTCCATGATAAACACTTGAAGAATGGATTCTGTACAGTACAGACATATTTAGAATCTATTCTGGCCACTTCATAAAAAAAATATATCGCTAGAAAGTAGTTATTAAATGCTACAGCCAGGATAGACTGATGGGGCACAGTGAATCAGATTTATCACATGGGATAGCTGATGCACAAAGAAGGTTGCCTTTGACAGTGAAAGGATATTGGCCATGATTTACTATGGGGCAATTCCCACATCAGGGAGCCATGTAGATCGACCGTGCTGCTCCGCACCTATGGAGAGGTATGCACCAGCGGTATTCACAACTGCCAGTCACTTGTCTGAGGTCTGGCCCCCCTGGTGCACAGGTGTGTGAAGTGCAGACATTGTCGATGCACTGGACCCAGGCAGTCATCCAATTGGATGCCCATCCTGGGTCCTGCAGTGAATCCCCTGCACCATGGAGTGTGTCCAGGGAGGTGAATGCCACACATGGGTGTCTGCCACACCTGCCCCAGATCCCTATGCTGAGAACACCTCCCATGAGTCCCAGCCCAGTCCCAACTGGTAATGACACCACTCCCCAGCACTCCCAGGTGGCCCGGTGGGCAAGGGCCATTGAAATACAGGGGTCCGATGGCCGTCTTCCCCAGCTAGTGTCTCATCCACTGGTAGTTCCATGTATGGCTGGGTTTAATTATAGTACCCCAGCCAGGCACTCCCCCCTGCTCCACACCTATGTGAATGGGGTGGAGTGTGGATATGCCCACTGGTACATCCCCAGACTGCTGGCGGTGCATGGCTGTGGGATAAGGTGGAGGACGGTGTGTACACAGGGTTGTGCTCCTGCAGTTAACTCTGCCAGGGGGTCTGCAGGACCCCACTGTGTGGCATTTTAGTATAGAGTGGGGCGCATCCACGCTACACCCCTAGTAAATTGCAGCCATTATGGGTGGAATACCTTGAAAGACATTAAAATATTTGTCAGTTATTACAAGAGTATAAAAAAAGTAAAAATAAAATAATGTGAAGTGTTGAGGCAGAAAATGTTCTTTCTTATGAGATGCCATTGAAGAAATGCAAATTGAACTGAAATCAATGTACATAAATATTATTTATACCGTACTAGTGAATATTAATTTCAGCAGACAGATGGTGTTATTTTTGTTGAAAACTTACCTACTATCAAAATAACATATTATTTTGATGATAGATATATCACAAATAAAAACAGTGTAGGTCAGATATGTCCTAATGCTATATATATCCAATGAAAGAGCCGATGAAACAAAATTTGATGACATCACAGTGAAGCTATTAAGCATTCTAACCACCTCAGCGAAGTCAAAATAGACCGCAAACTATCCCATCTAATTTGTAAAGCAGGTGAGTGGTACAGTATAGGACAATGGGGTGCAAGTTAGACCCCAAGGCACACCCTGACACCTTTTGGTGTGTGGAGAGTGGGGTTGAGGGGTAGGGTTGGTAACTCTAACATCGAATTTCCAAACTTTAGTTGCTGTAATGACAACTCTAACTGATGTGTTAATGAGTTTTTTTTGCAATAAATTTCCCTTCCTTTTGAGAAAATGTAATGTTACTTGTATGTGGTTGTGGGAGCGCAGGGCCCGGAGCATGCATACATTTTGTAACTGTCTCTGATCTATACATAAGGGTACTGATCCACTACTTCATAATGTGGGATCCTGCGCTCCCATTTTTGCATAATGGGATCCAAATGTGGGAGTGCAGGGCCTGCCATTTACCCATAAGTAAAGAAACATAGACTTTGACAGCAGATAAGGACCACTTGGCCCACCCAGTCTGCCCATTTCCCTACCTACTGGATAAGCTGCAGATTCTAGTTAACCAACAGCCTACTTCCTGCAACCCCCCACTATAATTGTCTTATGTCTATCCCATGCAGTATAGAGACATAGTGCACACCTAGAGCCATTCCAGGTAACCCTTGTTCTGCAAAAGTTGCAATATCTCAGGAACTGTAGGAACTTTGAAAAAAAATCCTTTGCAGTTGTATTCATGGCCTGGCCACCTCCATCCATGCTCAGTACATCTAACGGTGTACTAAGCTGCGTTTTGCAAAAAATCTGTATCTCAAACCGTTTTCGAGATATAGCCACCAAAAGGTGCTACAACTGCCACAATGTTATGCTGTGGGAAAATTCACAACTGCGTAGTGCTGCAACTATGGAACCAGTGTCCATTTATTCACTAAACCAGCAAAAGGCACATCTGTGGGGCAAGGGCTTACCACCCTATAAATTTCAGCCCAAAGGTCCTAACTGTTTTCTTGCTATGAAGTGGCAAAGAAACTGTTTTTTGAGGCTGTTTACCTGCTTTCAATTCCAGATCATGTATTTTCCCCCCATAGGCTATAATGGGAAAATTTTAAGTTTAATAACTTTTGAACAGATTAATATTTTTTCACCAAACCTTTAAAAGGCACACCTGTGAGGCAAAGGCTTTCGACCATGAACATTTCAGACCACAACCTAGAGCTGTTTCTGAGATCCAGGTGGACAAAGAAATGTCAAAATAACATGGATAGTTCTGTTTTTGCAGCACTCTATATCTCAGACACCACACAATGGATTCCCACAAAATTTGGCAGGTCAAGAGACTTACCCCTATACATTACATGTACCACATTTCCTACAAATCCATTGAAAGGTTCCAAAGTTATTAACGTTCAAAGATGTGGGTTTAACATAGAAGTTACCTTTCACCCTAACTATACTGACACTATCGTGTAAGTATAATATGTATCATAGGGGCACTGTAGCACCCCTAATATTATAGGGGCATGGTAGCACCCCTATAGTGAGGGATGAGCAGGCACTTTAATGTTAAACCTCAAATTTTGCACTTTAATCACTTTGCAACCATTCAACGAATTTGCACACAATTTTGCATGTGCAGTCTTGTGTGGCAGCTATCTTATACATGCCAAGTTTTGTTTCCATCAGATTGGTGGATTCTTAGCTGCGCATACAGATAAAACATAAAAATCACTGTTTTTTGTGCTTATTTATCATCGCGCTGTGCCCAGATGGTTTGGAATTTTGGTCTGATATTTTTGGGGTGGAAAGGGCTTGCCCCACAGAAGTGCCTTTCGATGGTTTGGTGAAAAACTATTAATCCATTCCAAAGTTATTTACTTTTAACATTTCAAGTTCTGAGCATGCTCAGTATAGTCTTTTGGCTAGCTTCATGGAATGACAAAGGAATTTGGTCAAATAAAAAAGGAATATTTTTTTTACGCGAGGCTAATCCTTTTTCATGATAAAAAAATTCCTTTTTCACTTTCTGTCATCTTGGTTTCTTTTGGTTTGAAAAAAAAAATCCCAAACTGCCCAAAAAACGTTTTGCAAACATAGAAAAACATGTATCTTGCTCATTGGGACTCCATTAGTGGATTCTGCACTTGTTTGTTTGGAAAATGACCCCGGAATGTTTGTTTTATATCATTTTAAATCCTTTTATGTGCCTCGCTAATCCTGTTTCGTGAGTCTTTTTTTGCTCACACAAAAAGGATCATGTCTCACAAAAAAGATTTTGGGAAAAACAAAGTCCAAAATCCTTTTTTGTGAGATGTAATCCCTTTTCATGAGAATGAAAAAGGACTCACAATAAAGGATTCTTTGTCAGGAAAAAGGATTTGGGGAAAAAAACTAAGTCTGAAATCCTTTTCATGAGAAAATATCCTTTTTCAAGAGAATGACAAAAACCAACAAAAAAGGATTTATCAGCACAAAAAAGGAATCAGAAAAAAATGAAGTCCAAAATCCTTTTTCATGCCAGGGGATCCTTCTTCATTGTGTAGCTCCTCTCCAGCACCATCCTGGAGAGGGCCACTTCCCCTGCCTTACTGGCCAGACCAAGAGCAAGGGGCCTGGGTTCCCATAGCTGACCTTGGGGGTCCTTTCCCAAAAGTTAACAATAAAAATGGCAGTTGCTCCACCTAGAGTATGTTTAAGTGGGTCTGATTATCTGCAGAACAACCCCCTGAGATGTTGTACCAATCCACCTCCCCAACAGTTACCCCAGGCATGGACTTATCAGGATTTAAACCTCCCCATTTCAATTACCACATTTACCTTTTGCATCTCATCCATACACAGGCTCACTAAAATCAGGCTCTGGGTTCCTTTTCTGCTGTGAAACAATAACTCCAGGGTTTATTTACAGGAAGAGGGTTTAGGAATGGGGTAGTGGAACAGAGGTTAAGACATTTTCATTTTAATTCTGAATTTCCCCAAATCACAATTCCCTTTGCTTCATTTCTATGTTTCAATCCATGCAGCCATCAGAATCTGTCTATCTAGCTATCTACTGCAGTTGCCCAAAACTCAGACCCACAGATCCCAGTCCAATTTCCCTCAGTTCCCTCACTTGGTACCCAGATTTAGTTGCAGGCCTGAGGTGCAGCTGGTAGATGGCGTTGGCGCACTTAAGAATTAGACTTTAAACCTTTTTACATTTCCCTTGGCTTTTCCTCCAGACCCAGTGTGCTAACATATTTACAGTCCCCAGGTGTAGGGCAATTTCTGCCATTTACTCATGGTTCTGCAGAATCAGTCCTTGGATGGTACAGTTCTCAGGAGTCCTAGGGAGTGATGGCACAGGCAGAACCAGGCACAATTTCTTTAACGTAGCACAGAGGCTGCAGTTTTCTCTTCCTTCATCTTGCTTGCAGATCTTGCAGCTTTTCTTCTTCAGCCCATTACAGGCCTTGGTGCAGAGAACATGTAGAAGGCATACCACCACAGAGGACCCAGACCAGGGAGTGGCCCCATAGCCCGACTCCCTCTATCAGAGCACCCTAGCACTGGTTCCATTGTACATCTCCGAAAATCAGTTTTGGCATGTACACTCCCCGCACAGTGTAAAAGGGTGCTGGATACTTGGATTTATTTTATTATGCAGGGGGCTGCACCCCCGAACCCCTCTACTAAAGGATTCTCAACTCCGGGGGGGAGTGCATGCTGCCGGGTGCAAAACATGAACAAAAAAAAAATTCCCTGACTGGCACCAAAAAGGAGCTTGCACCCAGAACTGAACCAGGCACCCTCACAACCCCAGCCTGCCACCAGCTCACCATGCCACATGGCCAGCTCAGCAGCCCACCACTGCACAACACCCTACAAATCCTCCCTCCATTCTGCCGCTGCACGGCACAGTCCCTTCCCCCACACGCATGTACATAGTGACATCCTGTCACTATATTCGCTGACCCCCAAACCGCTCGCCTAGCTAGCAAGCCATGAACACAGCCTCTGTAATTGAGCCACTGCTTTGTAGACACTCAATTTTGGTCACTTTGTTCATGGGATACCAACAGCACTCAGGCACAAGACATGTGACCCCCTGCAGTGGCTCACTTAATGGGGATTAGTAAGTTCCCCACCTGGCCCTGGGTGCCAGCAGAAACACTCAGCACATTCTCTTCTGCTGTTCTTTCTCTCTCTCTCTCTCTTTATGCGCTATGGTGTGTAGCCACAGCTATCCATTTCTCTCTCAGTTGTACCTCAGGAGCAGACCACAGGCACTTGGACCAAAAAGCACCTGCCCATCCTTCTGCTTTCACAGTCTCTCAACTTTAACACAGCCAAACTATTTGCTATGGCTCACACATCATCCCCTGCACACACAGTCCTTTTTCTCACAGTGCAGGTACTGTCAATTCTCTGACTTGAAGAGGTTCACTCTCCCTCTTCTTCTTTCAGCACATTTATATGTCCCTGTTCCTCATTCTCTGTACTCCATCTTTTCCACAGGTACAGACGCGACCGTCATTCTTTTTACAGGCTCAGAACGTGACATTGGTCTTTTCCCTAGGTTTAGACCCAATCTTTGTCCTTTTATCTTCAGGCTCAGGACACAGCCTTTTCTGCTCTGCTTCTTTGGCCTCATCGCTGTAGTGCACCATCAGAATGATGCAGACGCATCACAACCTGCGGCTTTCCCTTTTACTTCTCCAAGCTGCTTCTTTCCTTTAACCTGCAGCTTTCCTTTCTCTCTTTCAAGCTACTTCTTTCCTTTCCAGATGGGGAAGACCCTCCTTGCCCTGGGGACAAATTGCTGACAGCCCCCAAGCAAGCCCATTTCTCAGCCCCAATCTCTCCAAGGGTAAGAACCCCCTTCCTCAGGAGGAGCTCTCCCTGAAATGACTCAAGTCCCACAGTTCCTGATTCATTTGGGAGACCTTACCTTGCTCCCCATTGGCTGGAGCCACTGTCCTTTGGCAAAAATGCATATGTATGAGGCTCCCTCGATGCCTCATTGATCGTTCAAAAAGGTGCCTAAACATTCCCTGGTATTTTCCCCCAAGAGTCTGTTCACAAGCTCCAGAATCCTTCAGGCTAGTCCTGGCTTGGTGGTTGGCTGGCTGTTGTCACATGGCTGCTGCAACATGGTGGCTGACATAAACAGTGTCCCAACATTTATATAGCATCCCCTGTTCAAACTCTCCTGCAGCCAAACACTTTACTTTTATTTATAATTAGCCCCAGCATTAAGCAGCCACCCCTGTGCCCTGCATTGCAACTGCACCCCTATACACATCCCTTTAGCCATTTCCCAGTCACTGCTGCCATTATACCTTTACCCTTGGCAGCACACATAATCCCAACACAGTTTACACAAGTTCCCAGCTTTAATCCCTTGCTGCATTCTTTCTTTTTATTTATTCATCCCTCAGAGACTGTCAGCCTTCCTACTCTTTTTGCACTCCTTCTTTATTTGTTTCCTTTTCCTTTTCCTGCCTGTCCTAGCACCAACTTTTTGGCCCCGGTACTAGACAGACTTTGCTACTTCAGTGGGATGCTGTCTCATGAATATTAATGAGGTGGCTCCCATTCTCTACAGAGCATTTGGCACTTTCAAAAATGTCTTTTGCCTCTTTCCCTCCACCTCTCTGGTTTCCCCCACATCTCTTGTTCTCTCTCTTTTCCCAATGGGACCGGGACCACCGGCGAGGCACACTGAATCGACCATGAACAGCAACATGAACCTGCGCAAGTGCGCATGTGCGAAGCTCACCCCAGCACCCAGAGGTGCAAACAGACTGGTGCCTCCATGCTACAGCTCCCACAGCCATGCTCCCTTAGCAAACCAACATGGGAGACTGTGGGAGAACCCAGGAACATGAGGAAAACCAGGACCCAACAAAAAAGAATGGGGGTAAGACCAAACCCCCTCCCAGGAAATAAGCCTTTTTTGGGGGCTCACAGATAAGTCCTTGACTGGGAGGTTATAGCTGGAATGGGATAGCCTTACAAAAAAGGAATCCTTAGCACTAAAAAGGATTTGGGACTTACCCCTCCGATTCCTTTTTTGTGCCAATAAGTCCTTTTTCGTTCCATAAGACAAATTATTTGTTTTCATGAAAAAGGATTTCTTTTGTTTTTTTCTGTTATGTTTCTTTATTTTCCCTGGTGTCCAGTGGTAACCCCCATCCTCAGCTTTTGCCCCAGTCCACATACTGTACATATATTATCTGTATCCCTGGTATCTAGTGGCATCCTCCACCCTCCAATTTCCCTGTTTTAGATTGCTTTGCTATCCCTGGTGTCCAGTGGCACCCACACCCTTCCGTGCCCGACCCTGAAAAAGTAAAATTGATCCTTAGTGTGTAGTGGTGCCCCCACTCTCAGAAGGCTGCTGTCACTTATGGTTAGCATTGCCCTGGTGTGTAGTGGTAAACACCCCCCACCCCACCCTCCCAGGTGCTTTCCATTCTGAAAATAAGAAAATGGTCCCTCAGTTTCTTTTTTTATCTATAAAAAATAGACCACCAGTGATGCTCACCCGCACCTCCACCCGACCTCCCACTGTGCACTCACCAACCCACATCCCCAAAACCCTATACACACACACCCTGACTCACATGAACTGTTCCCACTGTGGAGATCCACTCTTTAAGTGAAGACACGTCTTGCTACTGGAACCGATGACTGCTGTATGACAAATAAGTTAACTGTGGTTGACAGTCCCATTTAAATAAACTGAACCACAGTTACCTTATTTCTCATATAGCAGTCACTGGTTCCAGCAGCAAGACACGTCTTGGATTGGAGAGTGGGACCAGTTCAGGTGAGTGAGGGTTTATGGTAGGGTCTGGGGGGTGTGGGGTGGTGGATGCACAATGGGAGGTCGGGTGGGGGTGCAAGTGAGCATCACTGGTGGACTTTTGTTTTTTTTTTTCACAGATAAAAAAGAACATCAAGGGACTGTTTTCTTATTTTCATCAGTGTAGGTAAGAGCAAGATTAAAGTGGGACTGTATTGGAGATGACATTATTGACCAACAGAGGCATTTCAATACCACAGTTGCAACATGATCTGCTTTTGATATCAATGTGACATAATGCTGATGTGACTGTAGCGCCACATAGTCAAAGATTCCACCAAAAAAATAGGTTGTGTACTGTGTCAGCACATCTGATAATTGTAACGGCCCTGCACAAATACGGTACAGCACAGATTATGAAAAAAGAATGGATTATGCCCACTTCCAGTTCATTAAAATGCAACACCCAAAATAATGTGCTTTGCATTCTGTAATACACACTGAGCTGAGTTTTCAAAATGTGTTATAAAATGGGCTTAAGAAATCCAAGTCTCTGATTGGCTAGTACATCATCTGAGCCCTGTCCTTATCAGATGATATAGTAGCCAACAGGGACTACTGCCCACCAAGATGCCACATAACAACAAGGAATCAGTGAGCTCTGCCAAGCAACAACAGAAATGCTGACTGGCACAGCTCACTGAATTGGCAGCAATCCAGCACAACAAAACTTGCGGCAGCACAATAACAGGACACTGGCATTCAGGTCCATCTCCAAAAGCCTTAAATTACAAAATAAAATATATATCTAACCTCCACCCCTTCCTGCAGGACAACAAATATACAAATTTAATAACTTGTATTTATATATTTCACTGTCCATCTGTACCTATCCTGCAATTCGAAACCACGGCCATAAACAATACTAGAATCTGTGGTGTCTCTGTACATGTCCTACATCTCCTGTCTATGTGTTCTCCATGTTTGCCACTCACCCATCCCTGTCCCATATGCAGCATTAAGCAAAAATGTGACTTTCAAAATACAGAAGTAAAAGCAGTCTGTACAGAGGCCGTAACTGGACACGCTCGCTTACACTCAAGCGGGCCAGTGACTGCAATTAATACAGAAACCCCCCAAAAAGTAAAACAAACTAAAAAAACACTAGCAGTAGCAAGAATACAGACATACACCACAGTGGAAGCCTCTCTGCATAGCCACTAACAGACTCGGTCGCTGACTATCAATCAAGCTGATAGCTGCAACAGAAGGGGAAAAAACACAACAAACACTAACAAAAAACTAAATGATAATTTAAAAAAGTACTTGCTGGGGAACACAATTCAGAGGAAACAGAGAGAGAGAGAGACACACACACCAACAGTGAATGACATATATGATCTGTACTACTGATGTACTATTAAGAGGGACTATTTTTCATTTTTTCAAATAATCATCATATTTCTTCATTTATTTCTTTTATGAACATATATCCATTTTTTTATCAACTTCTTTACTAGTGGCCCATTTTATAAGTGCAATAACACACTCCAACGTGTGGGTTATGTGCTGATAAAAGCACACCCAGGTGCATAAGGCACTCGGCATAAGCACCTTGTGCCTTAGTACACCCCTGGGTGTGTTCTTATCAGCACGTAACCCACACCTCATCGTGTGTTATTGCTTGCTTATTTAGATTACTGATACTTAGTAGACAGGAGGACATTTGCAAACAGAGTGGAATGTAGGATTCCAAATCAGGATATCAGGAGAGAACCAACAACATGATTTCTCTGGTTTGTGTTTCAATGATGGAGACACACCAACGCCCTAAACTCAATGTAAAAATGAGTAGCAATATGCAACTCCCACAGCAAATTAGGATATAATTATACTATCTCAAACAGTAAAGAAATAAATTGCAAAAAAAACTTTGTTAATGCACTTGTTAGGGTTAAAGCAACAAAAGCAGGGAAATGTAGCTTTATGGTTTCCAACCCTAACACCCCACCCCACAGGACAGACAGCACAGCAGGCATGGGATATGCCTTGGGGTTCACAAGCCTAATGCTCCCCCCATTGCACCAGTAAATAAGGTCATATCTGTACAGTATATGACAATGGGGTAAATGTTAGGCCTGAGAACCCCAAGGCACACCCTACGCCTGCTGTGCTGCCTGGGGGGAGGGTTAGGGTTGGAAAACCTAACAATGCATTTCCCTACATCTGTCACTTTTAACTTTAACTAGTGCATTAATGAAGTTTTTTTGCAATTTATATCTATATATATGATAGGGGAATGGTAGCACCCCTATAGCTAGGGTTGAGCAAGGCTTTCTATGTTAAACTTTAAATTTTGCACTTTTATAACTTTGCAACCATTCAACAGATTTGTACAAAATTTTGCATGCATGGTCTATGTGGTAGATTTCTTGATGTGCCAAGTTTCCCTCTGGTTAGATTTGCAGAATCCAACCTATGCATAGTGAAAAAAAATTTAAAAAATCACTATTTTTGTGCTTTTATTGTCATTGCACTGCGCCCACATGGTTTGGAATCTTGGTGTGAAAGTGTCAGGTTAGAACGGGCTTGCCATACTGAAGTGCCTTTCAATGGTTTGGTGAAAAAATATTAATTTGTTCCAAAGTTTTTAAATTTAAAAAATTCTGTTTCTGAGCATGCCCAGTACAGTCTTTTGGATAACTTCATGGAGAAAAAAAGAATTTGCTCAAACAAAACAGGATTCTTTTTCATTAGGGTCCAATCCTTTTTTGTGAGAAAAAATTTCCTTTTTTGTTTTCTGCCATCTTGTTTTCTTTTTTTTAATATAGTTTCCTGGAATGAAAAAATAATTTGCTCAAATGAGAAAGGATTCTTTTTCATGAGAAAAAATTCATTTTTCATTTTCTGCCATCATGTTTTCTTTTTTTTTTAATTGCCAAAACTCTCCAAAATAATGCCTTGCAGAGACACCAAAACATGTATCTTGCTCACTGGGACTCCATTAGATGGATTCTGCACTTGTTTGCTGGAAAAATGACCCTGGAATTTTTTTTCATTATTTTAAATCCCTTTTTGTGACTCATTAATGTCCTTTTTTGTGAGTTCTTTTTCATTTAAATGAAAAAGAATCACATCTCACAAAAAAGGATTTAAAAAAAAAACAAAGTCCAAAATATTTTTCATGCCAAGGGATCCTTTTTCTTTTGAATGAAAAAGGCTCACAAAAAAAGGATCCATTGGCACAAAAAAAAAATCTGAAAAACTAAGTCCAAAATCATTTTTTGTGCCAAGGGATCCTTTTTAGTTTGAATGAAAAAGGTTCACGAGAAAGGATCCCTTGGCATGAAAAAAGTATAGTGGAATAAACAAAGTCTGAAATCCTTTTTCATGCCAAGGGATCCTTTTTCATTTGAATGAAACTATCTAATGAAAAATGATTCTTTGGCACAAAAAAAGAATCCCCCCCCCAAAAAACAAATCCTTTTTCATGTCAAAGGATCTTTTTTTTTTTGGATAGTTTCATTTATATGAAAAAGGATCCCTTGGCACAAACAAGGATTTTGGACTTATTTTTTTTCCTGATTCCTTGTATGTTTCAATGAATACTTTTTCATTTCATAGGGTGAAGAATTCTTGAAACGAAAAAAGATTTTTTTTTTGTAATTGTTCCTGTCATTTTTCTTGATTTTCCCTAGCATCCAGTGGTACCCCTATCTTCCTGTTATACTCCTAGTCCCTGTAAATATATGTATCCCTGATGTCTAGTAATACCCCTACTCTCAATTTCCCTCTTCCTACATATTTTTGTATCCCTGGTGTTCAGTGGCATTCCCACCCTCCCTTGGCCAACCCTGTAAAAGTAAACTTTTTTCCCTGGTGTCTAGTGTTGCCGTCACACCCTCTGATGGCTGTTGCTCTTTATGTTATTCTTGTCATTGTGTCTAGTGGTAACCCCCTACCATCCCAGGTCCTTTGCATCTTGAAAATAAGAAAACAGCCCCACAATGTATTTTTTTTATCTGTAAAAAGTCCACCAATGATGCCCACTCGCACCCCCACCTGAACTCACACTATGCACGTACCACCCCACCACCCCAGACCTCCCCACACACCCTCACTCACTTGAACTACTCCACTGAGAAGATCCACTCTCCAATCAAAGACATGTCTTGCTGCTGGAACTGGTGACTGCTATATGAGAAATAAGATATGTGTGATTAAAAATCCTTTTAAAATACATTGAACCACAGTTACCTTATTTCTCCTTGTCTTCAGAGCCTCTTTATCAGGCTCTGAGCAATGGACCAAATCCCAAATTACAGGGTATATATACAATATCCTCAGCTGTGTGCATGTAGAGGAGGGGTGCTCCCTGAACAGTTACTAGGCTGGTTGCTGTAAGTGATCCCTTTGTGTTGATTTAGGTAGACATTTGCTATATATAATGCTCAAGGCTGACAATATAATTGCTCATCCAGTTAAATAAAAAAATTGGCCAAACCATGGGGTCGGTTATCCATCCCTGTGTTTTCACAGAGAGGGAGATGAGAAAGAGCACCAGTGTTCATCCAGACCTGCACAGTCTTATTAGCATTCTCTACCCAATGGACCTGCACTGACAACTAATAGAGCTATCCAGCTCACCACTAGGTCTCCTCTCCTTTTGTCTTCAGAGCTCTCACAGCAATAGATTCATTTGTGGTGTTTGGAGAGCACTTCTAGACATACTCCTTGAAAAGAATGTTGCGATTTGCAGACTGTAACAGATTTACTATTAATATTACCTTGTGCCTTCAAGGTTTAGATATTCAATGCATGAATGACTGATGAAGTATCTGATATTAATATTGTATGTATGTATATTTATTTATTCTATTTATTGAATTTTGATGACCAGGTAGGCCCACCGGGCCCAGGAGGTCCCTTTTTCAGGGGCAACCCGGGAGTTACAGGACAAGTACTGTACACAGTTAGTACAGATATAGCTTTTGGCATGCAACATTCTAACATATATATATATCAGTGTTAAATTACATAGCAAGTTACATTGATTATTGAGGTGTACAACATAGGAGAGCCAGAGCCTTAACTGAGTCACAATTACCCGAGTAGAATATCTTGGGAGGAGAGACAATGGAGACGGGTTAGTGCTGCCAGCTCAGGTGGTAGTGATGTAATATATCTATATGTTCGCATATGCACAATCCCTCAAACCTTTACACTCCATAACACCATGTGGCACATATGCTTGAGCATAATACATGCCACTGAGTATGTTGAACATCACTTTTAATATACTGGAGCTCTTGTGCCAGAATTAAAATGCACTTTAAAGATATTTAAAGTTGATCACTGTAACATGAGGGACTGATAACGACTGTCTGTTTTATTAGTATGATGTGTATGTTTCAGGTATGCATGCAAAAACTGTATTTTTATAAAGTGAAGGTGTTAAGCATCTTCCTACAAGGATACACCTGGAAGGGAGTTGCTTACAGCTAGGTAGGCCTTTGCTGCTAAAAACTTGTAAAGTAAATAAAATAAATCATTTGTACAAGCCCTGTAAGTTATCCCCCATCAGTAATCCCACATGTTAGGTTTACAGTTTCAAATTAACTCGGCAAATTTTGCACAGATGAGTGTATCATCTATCTGAAAGCCTATTAGCAGGCAAATCCAAAATAATACCGTAATAGGTAGTTTTAGAACTATATAAAAAAATCCTTGGGGGAGCTAAAAGGGTATATGGATGAGGTCCTGAAGTTAAACTGTTAAGGGGGTGGGGTATGAGGCCAGGAAGAAAGAAAGAAAGAGTCATCAAGGAAAGTAGGAACCTAGCTGGTGCTCCCCCAATAGTGGGAATGAGAGTAAAATGAGGGCTGGTACCAATGGAGGGAAAAACACATGGAGGGCCATGTGTGCAAATGCCCATAGCTTGAGAAATAAAAGCCCATACTTAGAGGCCATGATAGTGGGGGAGAACATGGATCTAGTGGCAATCACAGAAAGCTAGGGCAAAGAGCATCAGGACTGGGACTTAGTCATATCTGGTTTTCTCTATTTAGGAGGGACAGAAAAGGGAGAAGGGGGGGAAGGGTAGCTCTTTATGTAAGGGACTGCACAAATGCTACAGAAATACAAGAGGGACAGGGAGAAGCAGAGGTACTGTGGGTCACATTAGAGAAGAGAAAAGGGTCAGTTATACATATGGGGTGGTATACAGACCTCCAGAGTGGGGAAAAGAAGAGGAAAGAGAGCTGTTGCAAGCAACACAAATGATGGCTAGCAAGGGAGAGTTGTCGTTGGTGGGGGACCTAAACCTCCCAAATGTAGAGTAGAGTCCCCAGCAGCAACAACCTCAAGGAGCAGGGATGTCCTAGGCTCTCTGCAGGGGGTGAGCCTCAGGCACCTTGTAAAAGAACCCACATGGGAGGGTGCAGTGCTAGACCTGATACTAACAAATGGAAACTGTGTTGATAACGTAGAGGTGTCAGACCACCTTGGTTCCAGCGACCATCAGTCGGTGAGGTTTAATGTAAGAACTGAGTCAGAACCAAATCATACCAAAACAAGGGTCCTGGACTTCAGGAGGGTAGACTTTGAGAACATAAGGGTATTCCTGAAGGGAGCCCTGGCAGCACTGGGGGAGAATAAAAGAGTGGAGGAACAGTGGGCTGTAATAAGACATAGTGTTGATAGAGTAACCAAGCTATGTGTTACGTGGGACGGCAGAACTGGAGGAGGAGGAGGAGGAGAAGGAAGCCGATCTGGTTCACTAAAGAGGAGGTGGAAGCAGTAAGAGTAAAAAGACTAGCCTTCTTTAACTACAAAAGAACACAGAAGGAAGAGAAGGATAAGGAATGTTACCAAGAGAAGCAAAAGGAGGTAGGGAGGACAGTTAGGAGAGCAAAGGCATTAACGGAAGAGACTATAGCCAAGAAAATTAAAAAAAGAGGACAAGACATTCTATAGGTACATTGGAGAAAGGAGGAAAACTAAGGGAGGGATAATTAGGCTGAAAGAGAAGGGGGTCACGTAGAGGAGGATAAACAAAACCTGGACATGGGCCGGCCCACTGAAGCAGCATTTGGATTTCCACTTGCAATGCCAGTGACCCGGGTTTGGGAATGGACCTTGGTCGCTGGAGGGCCGGCTGGTGGGAGTTGGATCGTGCATCCCTTGGACTGCTGTCCTTCTCCGGGGGGAGGGTGCGGGTCATCCTCGGCACTCAATGGACCCCTGGCATAAGCTGTGGGTTCGCAAAGCTACCGGCACCAACATCTGAGTGGTGGGGTGGATGCTGGACGTCATTGCACATCCCCGCCCCTGTCAAAGCAAGGAAAAGCCTCCTTGCAGCCAGCCGCATTTGTGAAGCCTGCCCCCGGCTTCTATTAGCCTCTGGGTCCCGTTCTCCCTCAGACAGTTACTCGTCATGTAGCACTTGGTGCCGCATACCCACCCTCTGTGGGGTAAGCCATGGGTGCTGGGTGGAAGAGTATAAGTGGCCGGGAGGTGGAAGCATGGGGGTGCCATGACTAGGTTGATGTATGGCTGCCAGCTGTGGGAGCAAAAAGAAGGGGAAAAAAAAACTTGGACATACTGAATATGTATTTCTGCTCATTATTCATGAATGAGGGGGCAGGGCAGGGCTGGAGATGCAGGACAGGGGCATAACCGGCAGAAAGGTGAACATTAGCCCCTTTATGGTGGAGAGGGTCTTGAGCGAGCTAAAGAAGCTAAGGGTGGAAAAGGCAATAGGCCCGAATGCAGTGCACCCCAGGGTGCTAAATAAACTCCAGGAAGAGTTGGCTGCACCCCTCAAGGAGTTGTTCAACTTATCACTAGAGACAGGGGAAGTGCCAGGGGACTGGCAAAGAGTGAATGTGCGTATCATATGGGGAGCCTGTCAGAATGACTTCAGTAGTGGGCAAGATAATGGAATCTTTTCTGAAGGAAAAGTTAATTGAATACCTTAATATGAATGGCCTACTAGATCCAGAACAACATGGTTTTACCAAGGGGCGATCCTGCTAGACAAACCTAACAGAGTTTTTTGACTGTGTGACTAAGCTGGCGAACCAGGCAGGGTGGTGGATGTGACCTATTTGGACTTCAGAAAGGCCTTCAACACTTTCCTTCATAAAAGACTGATAAACTATGTAACCTAGAAGTGGATCCTAAAATTTGTACTTTGGGTATAGAACTGGTTTACTGGCAGAAGTCAGAGGCCGGTTGTAAATGGGTAACATTCTGAGGAGGGAGAGGTAGCAAGTGAGGTGCCACAGGGGTCAGTGTTGGGGCTGGTCCTCTTCAATGTCTATATTGGAGGCATTGTAGAAGGGCTGGAGGGGAAGGTATGCCTATTTGCGGATGACACAAAGGTATGTAATAGGGTGGATACACCAGGGGGGTTGAAAAGATGAGGGAGGACCTCAAAAAAACTGGAGGAATGGTCATGATCATGGAAGCTGGGATTCAATGCTAAAAAGAACAGGACAGAAACATAGAAACATAGAAACACTGAACATGATGGCAGATAAGAACCTCAAGGCCCATCCAGTCTGCCCATTTTTTCTACCTTATGAATGTGCCATAGGCCTTTACTCTGTCAATGGCCTATCTATTCATACTTATCTATATTGCTCCCTTATGCCTATCCCATGCCTGTTTGAAGCCCTGCACTGTATTCATATCCACCACTTCCGGAGATAGGCTGTTCCATGCATCCACCACCCTTTCTGAGAAAAATAACTTCCTCATATTACCCCTTAATCAGCCTCCCTCTAATCTCATGCTGCGTCCTCTTGTCCTGCTATTTTTCTTATATTGAAACACGTTAGACTTGTTCATCTTGTTAAAGCCCTTAAGATGTTTGAATGTTTCGATCATATCACCTCTCTCTCCCCCTCCTTTGTTCTAGGGTATGCATACTGAGCTCCAGTAATCTGTCTTTATATATTTTCTGATATAGTCCCTGCAGCATTTTGGTTGCCCTTCTCTGGACTGCCTCCATTTTGGTAGTGTCCCTGTGCAGGTGCGGCCTCCAGTACTGCATGCAGTATTCCAGATGGGGCCTAACTAGTGTCTTGTAAAGAAGGATTATTACCTCTATCTTACGACTTGTGATACCCCTTCTAATACACTGCAACTTCCCTCTAGCCTTACCTACTACTTTAGTGGTCTGCTTGGATGATTTCAGGTCATCTGTGATGATGATGCCCAAGTCTCTTTCTTCCCTTGTGATTGCCAGCATCTCCCCTCCCAACCTATAGGTAGCTTCAGGGTTTCTCTTCCCTATGTGCATGATCTTGCACTTCTTTGCATGGAAGCCCAGTTGCCACTCTTCCAACCATTTTGCCAGTGTATCCAGATCTCTTCTCATTCTGCCAACTCCATCTGGATCATCTGCTCTGTTGCAGATCTTGGTGTCATCTGCAAACAGACCAAACCTTACCCTCCAGTCCGTCTGCAATGTCACTGATGAAGATATTAAAGAGGACTGGCCCCAGGACTGATCCCTGAGGTACCCCACTTGTGAAATGCATCTCTTCTGACTGTATACCATTTACCACCACTCTCTGTTTTCTGTCCGCCAACCCGTTTTCCATCCAGTTGATTAACTTCTGACCCACCCTGAGGCTACCCAGTTTATTAATCAATCTTCTATGTGGAACAGTATCGAAAGCTTTGCTGAAGTCAAGGTAGGCAACATCAGCTGCACCCCCTTGGTCCACCACTCTGGTTACCCAGCTAAAGGAATCTATGAGATTAGTTTGACAGGACCTTCCTATTGTAAACCCATGCTGTCTTGGATCCTGTGCTCTAATAGATTCCAGATGTTGCACTATCCTTTCCTTAAGGAGTGCCTCCATAATCTTGCCCACTACTGAGGTAAGACTGGCTGGCCTGTAGTTCTCTGCCTCCTGCCTGCTACCACTCTTGTACAGAGGGATCACATGAGCCCTTCTGCAGTCTTCTGGGACCTCTCCTGTGCTTAGAGACTTACTAAACAGTTCCGATAATGAGTCTGCTAGTTCTACCCTTAGTTCCTTTAGTACCTTGGAATGTATGCCATCAGGTCCCATTGCCTTGTCCACCCTGAGCTTAGCAAGCTCTTGTAGGACCCTTTCTTTTGTGAAGGGACTTGTACACACCTCCCTCCCCTCTATGTCCATGGTGCTGAGCTGTAGGCCCTGCCCTACCTTCTCCTCAGTAAATACTGAGAAGAAGTATTTTTCTTGGTCCTCTTCCACACACTCCCACGTATCCCCTTAGATCTTAGCAATGCCCCCTCTGGACTTTCTCCTTTCACTAATGTATCTATAGAAAGTCTTGTCCTCTTCTTTTACTGTTCATGCTAATGTTTTCTCGGTTTGGGCCCTTGCATGCATTACTTCCTTCCCTGCTTCCCTTAGGGAAGTTTGGTATGCCTCCCTATCTTCGTCCCGCTACATTTCCTTATATTTCCTGAAGGCTAGCCTTTTGGCTCTGACCATTTCTGCTACTGTTTTTGAGAACCAAAGTGGTTTTCTCCTTCTTTTGCTCTTGCTTTTCTCCCTAACGCAATGGGATGTTGCTTCAAGTATTGCATTTTTTATGCTTGCCTACTTGGCCTGTACCATCTCACCTGTATTTCTTCCTGCCAGGGCTAACTTAACTCTGTTGGCTATCTTATCAAAGTCAGCTCCTCTGAAATCCCAAATTTATGCCTTGGAATGGGATGATCTAGTTTTAGTGAACAAATTGAAAAACACCATGTGACGGTCACTGGCCCCCAGGTGACCTTCTACCTGGAGGTTTGTGATCCTTTCCCCGTTAGTCAGTACTAGATCTAGGATAGCCCTGTCTCTTGTGGGTTGTTGTACCCGTTGTTTGAGTCCCTCCCCCTACAGGGAATCCACTATGTGTCTAGTTCTGGTGGATGTTCCTGCTGGTATTGACCAGTCTGTACCTGGCATGTTGAAGTCTCCCATTATCAGAACCTCCCCTTTAGCTGTCATGTTTTGTATATCTTCTAACAGTAATATGTCTATGTCCTCCCCTAGTCTGGAGGCCTGTAGACAACTTCAGTTCGTATGGTTGACCCATTTCCTGTTTCCAGGGTGATCCACAGTTCTTCTAGCTCCTTATGTGTATTTTGAATTTCTGTAGCTTTGATATTTTCATTGACATAAAGGGCCACCCCCCCCCCCTTTTTGTACCTCAATCTATTCTGAATAGTACAGAAGTTTCCCAAATGTGGTTACTGGTGAACCATGTCTCGCTAATGGCCACTATGTCCAGTTTAGCCTCTGTCATTGTTGCCTGCAGGTGTGGGATCTTGTTTCCCAGACTGCAGGCATTTGTGTACATGATTTTCCATTGGCCAGATTTCAGTGCATTAGTTGTTGGGTGAGGTTCGGCATTTCCCCTGTGCATCATATGGGGATCCAGACCCTTTTCCTTACCTGGTGAGGGAGATGAACTACAAACATGCTGAACTCCTGTTTGATCACTAGCGGGGGGGGAGAGGTGTTCTTCCTGTTCAATGAATCGGATGCTGCATCCCTCTCCCCATTTGCTAGTTTAAATATTCTGCAAAAACATCAAACTTCTGCCACAATGTACTGACTCCCTCCTTAGTCAGATGCAGTCCATTAAATTTAAAGAACTTTCACTCCCAAAACTGTTGCCAGTTACCTACAAATTTGTGTCCTTTTTCCTGGCACCAACCCTTGAGCCACATGTTTAGCTCCCCTGTCTCCCCTTCTCTGACCTGCCATCCATCTGCTCCCCCCCCCCAGACCAGCAGGATCTCAGAGAAGGAGATGCTGGATGAAATGGATGACAGTTTGTCTCCCAGTCTGGTCAGGTGTCCCTTGGTCTCTACAACTGACCAGCTGGTGAGATCGTTAGTCCCAAAGTGTATCAGGGCATCAATGTTTTCTGCTGCTTCCTGCATGATTTTAGCAATGCAGTCAGTGTCTCTCCATGCTGAAGTACCTGGAAGATATCTGACCATTACCCCCAGCTGGAGGAAGGTTTCAACTCCCCAAATCATGGAGTCTCCTATGATCAGAAGTGTTTTGGATTTCCTTTTTGCTTTTTTTGTTTTGGTCCCTGTTTTGGGTAAGTTCTGTAGTGCTAGCTCCTGTGCTGCTGTGTTCTGCTCTGCAGTGTCCTCTGCCCCTTTGTTTGATTTTGGAGATAGAGGCAGATACTTGTTTGTAGTTTTTATATGGCTTGCGGAGGTGATATGTTGGAGAGGATTGATTGATGAGGCACCCAATTTGCCCCTCCTAACCACCTGTCAACTTCCCGGTCCAACTACCCTCTGCAGTTTAGGTGCTTCAGTTGGATGTTGGAGAAATGGCAGGTGGTTCTTATAATATATTTCCTCGTGAATATGTGATTGAAGGCATGCAATCTCTGCCCATGCTGGCTGGAGCTGAGCCCTTAGATCTTCAATGACCCAGCAGTTGAGTTGCCAAGTTTATACCTGGTTCAAATAATTAGAAGGAGGAAAATGAAAGCAAGTTTTGTTTTTGTTTTTTGTGTGTGTTTGTTTGTTTTTGTATAACTTGTTATAACAAGTTAAATTACCTGTGCCTCTGTAAGTGAGGTCACTGTGTGGATAATCCTCTGATCCTCCTCTTCCTGCATTGCTACTGGAAATGTCACGACCTGCTACTCTATAAAAAGGAGTAGCATGGGTAGTTGGGGAGGAGGGGGGTGGTGGCTGGGCCCTTCCACTGCAAAAAAAGGAAGAGCCACGGATGAAAGAAACAAGGAAGTAACAGCATAAACAATCAACCAACAACAAATGCAGTAGCCCTAAAAGCTTAGCCTAATGATAGATAAAACAGTAACACCTGTAAGCATCACCTGGAACAATTTCACAGAAGATATACTCTGCAAAAACACTTTGCTACAGAGAAAAATAAAGCAGTAACAGAAGATATACCTTGCAAAAAACAATTTAAATCAAAGAAGATTACAGCAGTTATCTGTAAGCACAAAACAATAGCAAACCTGTAGGCACACCCAGTAATAATGCAGCAGAAAGTATACCCTGCAACAGCAATTTGAATCAGAGAACAATAAAGCAGTAAAATCTAAGCAAAAAAAAGTAACAAACGCTGTGAGCACAAAAGAAAATAGTAACACAGTAAATCTGCCTAGCCAAAAGAAGCCTTGTTTTCCTTGCTTTGATAATGTTCCTTGCTCTGTCCTTACAAGCAAACCTAGAAGAAAAGAGCTCAGGTGAAGCTAGGTGCCTTTGCCAGCAAACCTAGTCTTCATGTATGTGGGGCACAAGAATCCACGGGCAACTTAAAAACTAGGAAGGTAGGTACTAATGGTCACAAACAGGAAAGAGACATGGGATTTATCATTTCGGATTACCTTGAAGAGGCTAAGTAGTGTGACAAGGTAGCAGGGAAGGCTAGCTGGATGCTTGGATACATAGGGAGAGGTATCACAAGTAGAAGGAGGGAGGTAGTTTTGCACCTGTATAAGACTGGTTAGACCACATCTTGAGTACTGCATCCAGTTCTGGAGGCCCCATCTGAGAAATGATATAGACACGGTGGAGGCAGTGCAGAGAAGGGCAACTAAAATGGTGTAAGGCCTGCAGACGGAGACCCATGAGAAAAGACTAAAAGAATTAAATATGTATTCCCTAGAGGCAAGGAGGGAGAGGAGGGACATACAAATACCTTACTGGTATAAACAGAGTATGGGAAGAGAGCATCTTCCAAAGTAAGAGACGTTCCAATACAAGAGGGAACAGTATGAAGTTGGAGGGGGACGACTCGGGTAACATGAGAAAATGTTTTTTCACAGACAGGGTGGTGAATACTTGGAATGGCCTACCAGAGGAGGTGATAGGGGCTAAAAATTGTCACAGGATTCAAGAAGGAGTGGGATAGACTCAAGAGTATCCTGGAGGTAAAGGGGGGGGTGCTGTGGCGTTCACTTGGTGCATCAGACCTT
This sequence comes from Neoceratodus forsteri, assembly GCA_016271365.2. Classification (NCBI taxonomy): domain Eukaryota; kingdom Metazoa; phylum Chordata; order Ceratodontiformes; family Ceratodontidae; genus Neoceratodus; species Neoceratodus forsteri. The sequence continues at coordinate 485,769,090 of CM028132.1, read as the reverse complement.
ATACTAGGTAGGGATAAATAAGGCAGACTGGGTGGGCCAAGAGGTCCTTATCTGCCATCAACTTCTTTGTATCTATGTAAACAAGCTCTTCACTGTTGACATACAGTATGTTTATCACTTAGTAAATTATTTCCAAGCTTTCTTCTCCAAGCATTCTTCCTTGCTGGCTTTGTTGTTTTAAAATGTGCATGTCTCTCAGACATGCCCATCGCAAGTCCAAACTTTGTGTCCAACCTCCCACATGAAATTATCTTTTTATAGGGAACCTGATAGCCTCAATCTGCACTTCACTATGAGGCTTGGGGTATGGGGCACTGGTCTTTTGCTCCCCAAACAACTCCACAGAAATGTGTAGGTTCTACCACCTTCCATCCCCATGAGTTTTTCTCTCCCCTAACACATGGCCTTTGTGGTTGAGTGCAGGTTGTGTGCATCAGTGAGTGGGCATGATGAAGGAAAAGGCATAGGTTACCAAGGCAGAATCTGTGTGTGCGTGCATGTGTGTTGTGGTGTGTGTGTGTGGGGGGGGCAATGCCAGACTAAGTTAATTCTTTCAAGTAGTCTGACACATAGAATGCCAGTATATACAATACATAGGGCAGATTGTGTTTATGTATTCTTCAACACAGGCACCAGTTAGCTTATAAAAAAACATAATTGTTTTAAATGAGTTAAGAACAAAGTGTGTGTGGGAGGGTGTTACATTAGCACATTTGCAAATAGGAGACTAACTAAAAAGTGATGTAATGAGTATACTGAAGTTTACAGATAATGAAATATCACATATGGCTAAGCACTAAAGAACAATATTCATATAGGCTGCGATTCTCTAAGGGGCATAGGACAGAGGTGTCTCACTCTACATTGGGATGCCATGCAGTGGGGTCCTGTGGACCCCCTGGTGGCATTCATTACAGGAGCACAACCACATGTGCACATGATCCTCTGCCTGATCCTGTAACCATGCACCATGGGTGGTCTGGGGTCTACCAGGGGGCGCACTCACACTCCACACCATTCACATAGCTGTGGAGTGGCACAGAGTGCCTGGCTGGGGTATGCAAAAGAAAAACAGACATACATGGGACACACCCCCTGTGCCACCAGTTGACCAGACACCAGCTGAGACAGATGGCCATTGGATCCCTGCCATACAGCAGCCCCTGCCCACCAGGCCACCTGGATGTGTTGAGGGGAGTTGCCACTGACAATCGGAACTGAGCTGGGGCATGGGGGGTGCACTCTGCATATGGGTCCAGGACAGGTATGGTGGATACCTCCATGTGCCATTCACCTCCCTGGACCCACACAACAGTGCAGCCATAGTGCGTGCAACTATGGTTATTCATTTGTCATATGACCAGCAAGATAGTTTTTGTTACTTATACACACTGAACACTTTAACCAACTACTGAGTGTGAATGAATTCCATATCAAAACATAAGGTTATAGTATTTATTTAAAAGTTTTACCAGGAGGGCACACTGAGCAGGGTATTGCTCGATTCCAGGTGCATCCTGGGGGAAGGAAAACTTGGAAGGTAAATCCATCAATACATAGAGGGAATAAAAGTTATAACATGAGCAATACAGAGGTAGACAACTTATATCATGAGCAATGCAGAAATACAGAATTATACAAGGGCATGAGGCTTTGGTATTTAAACATACAAACATTTTTTTTTTTACATAACATGTGAGGTATGATAATGAAGCAACAGCAGCATTGAGAATAGGGTCTAATCCCAGTTAGCTGATAAGGGTGACCCCATTAGATCAAATTTCAGACACAACTAGCCACAGACACAGGCCTTGGAGAAGTACACATTTTAGGCATAGCCGAGGAGCTGAAAAGGGGTTTAATGAATATATCCAGGGAGGGAGTTCCACAATTTGGGTATGCAGTGTTGGAATGCTGCTTGGCAATCGAAGAGGACATGTGCAGTACCGCTAGAAGGTGGGTATCAGCATTTCTAAGGGCATAACCAGGTGTGGAATGAGCAGCTCACACCTCATCAAGGTACAGAGGCAGGGACAGAGCCCAGAACTTTACTGTGAGCTTGGCCCAGTGGGACTGTCTGCAGACCTGTAGTGAGGTAAGATTTAGAGTCTGGTAGAGTAAGCAGTATTGAGAGAATGGCAGGCTATCAAGGGCAAAGTGACAGAAGGAGTGAAAAAGGGGGTCCAGTCTGGCTAGTGTGGACTTGGGAGTGACACTGTAGATGACATCTCCATAGTCGAAGATAGGGAGGATCATTTTCTGTATTAGTTCATGATAGGCTGGCAGTGGAATGCATCCACGATTGCAATAGAGGGTACCCAGTTTAGGGTGTAGCTTTTTGTGGATGGCATCAACCTGTACAAAAAAGCTGGGGTGCTGGTCCAGCCAGATCCCGAGATATTTAAAGGAGGGGAAGGCCTCCAGAGCAGTCCAGTCCAGGGTATGGAAGGAGGGGGTGGAGTTCAGCCAAGAGAGTCTCTGCCTCATGCTGAAGGCCATGGAGACAGTCTTCTTGGAATTGAGGAAAAACTGGTTTGCGCAAAGCCAGAGCTGTATGTCATTGAAGTCCTGCTGCAACCTGGTCACAACATCAGCAGTTGAAGGGTCTGATGCATACAGAGCTGTGTCATCCACATACATGTGTATGGACGTGTATGGGCAGGAGGTGGGTAGGTCATTTAAGAAGATGGAGAAGAGAAGCTGCCTGAAGACCGAGCCTTCAGGGACTCCTTAACTAATTGATAGGGAGGATGTGGTGGAACCTCTGATTCTGGCAGATTGGGAATGACCTACTAGGTAGGAAATGAACCAGCTGGTGGCTGTGGTAGACAGCCCAGCAGTGAAGAGCTTGTCTAGTAGGAGTGTGTGGGAGACCATGTTGAAAGCCTTAGCTAGGTTGATAAAAATAACGGAAGTGATAAGGCTCTTGTCCATGCCAACGAGGATGGAATCAGTGAGCTGTAGGAGGGAGGAGGTGGTGGAGTGGTACTTCCTGAAGCCAGATTGGTAAGGAGAGAAAAAGGTGGAGGAGTTGAGGAAGAAGGCAAGTTGTGAGAGGGCTAGGTGCTCCTGAAGCTTTGCCAGAATGGGGAGGAGGGAGATGGGATGGTGGTTATCAGGAACATAGGTGTCACCTCCCTTTGAGAGCAGGATAGGGGAGGTTTGATAAAATTAAGTATATACCACAGTGAAACAATGTGTTTCAGAGGGTAAGCCATAAACTCAGGTCATGCTGAGCAGTTTTGTAAATTTATAATTAAAGGGGCAAGATACATGTAGAAAGGAGATTTGTGCGAGTATGTGATTTCATTGTGGAAATGTAGTGACTTCCTCTATGTGATGTCAACCACTTTAGAAGAACAATGAAATTTGTTTGCCCTAAGCCCAGCTCCTTGTTAGTGGAGAGGTCAGAGAAATGGAAAGAAAATGTTATCTTCCATTACAATTTCAGCACAATTTGCATGCAAACTTGCAAAGCAATGTCTAGCAGAATAAGATTGATATGACAGCTCATCTTACTTTTATCATATATACATACATTGAAATATAGAAAGCTTGCAGGCCCTGTGCCTATAGAAGCTGATAATGTAAAAGCTTTCAGCAATATTTAATGCACTGCTTTTAATGTATACCTTACGGCTTGAGATTGTGCCACCACAGCCAGCGAGCTCCTCAATTTTACTCAGCAACGTTTTGCTGCAATTACACTCCATGCTGCGACCAATTTTATTGGTAATCAGTTTTTCATATATACAGCTTTTCTGTTAAAATAACTACTATAGCTGACTTCTACAGGTTAATGTTCCGAAATTATAAGTGGTGGTGACCATCACAAGATGTTTTAGCCAAAGGAGGTTGAATTTTACCCGTATGTTTCAAGCAAAAAATTAATAAATTGAATAAATTACTAGCTCACACACCCCAGGCACTTTATATGTTTATTTGATAAAGATGGAGATGCGCTACCTATAAAGACTGAAATGAGAGCAACATTTCATTTGGGCAAAATAACAACACCTCTACTGTAGGTGTATGGGATGCAAAATATGCCCTAATATATGCATGTGGCAATCACTGAGAATTTTATTCTATTTTTACATTTAGGCATTTGCTGTATACATTGCAATCTCTTCATCCAAAACTTAGGACAGGTCAATATTTTAACTGCAGGTAGGTTCCCCATACTTTTTAAAAACAGTGCACAGTACAACTTTGCAAAGTGTTATTGCATGTAAGTAAATGCAGAATAAAAGAAAAGTTTACATAAGCACAGACACTCATATTCTTAAATGAAGTAAACATTGTTTAGAAGCCAGTCCATAAAACCCACATGTGTGAAAAATGTAGTTATATTCTTAAATGTTATATAAGGTATTCCCCTTTACATTGAGATTACTTGATGTGCTCTAAACAGTAGTCAAAGATGCTTAGTTTATGGGTATACTGTAACTTCTACCATGGCTATTCTGAGATTAATAAACTCAACTATGCAGCCATTTAGCAGAGACATTTTGGAGTCTTTCCAATTGTAAACATATTAATAAAATGTTAATAAGTGAAAAATTAACATCTGCTTTCTTTAAAGAAAGTGTGACAATTGATTTTTATCATTGTTGTACATATTTTAGACAGGAATATAAAAAACTGACATCCATAAGCACAGCACATTTGTTATCCAATTCCAGAAGTTAAATGATGACTGGTCATTGGCTTGCCTATTTAGAGATGGTGTTTTAAAAAACTACTGAGCACCAATGCAGGCTGGAATATTTATGATGATTTCTGAAAGGTTTCAAGTAAGGGTATGCTATCTATAACCTTAGTTGTATACCAGTACAAACTCACAGTACATGGTTGGTTAATGTTAATGTGACTATATATAATCATTTTCATTCAGATTTTTGCATTCATCTTTTACCTGGTCTCATGTATTTTGTATCTGAAAATACATATTCATTTATTTCTGAAACATCCTAGATTCAGAAATTGAATATGTATCTTTTTGTTCAAAGAAGTTTTAGTGGGACCAGAAGTCTGATCATTTGCTGCCTCATATTTCAACAACAAATGGTTATATAGATTCTTTGTTGAATTAGCTGTCTGTATGTTTCACACATGTGCCACATAGACCAGAACTGGACCCCTATTTCCTCCCAAATGACCCCAAATTTTCTACATAGCCATTTTTTACACCAATTCGATAGCTGTAATTTTTCAAATCCTGGACAAACTATGTATTCACACCTGTGGCATGGAATGACGTTGCAGTGACGTGGAAAAAGTTTTGGTGGGGAGTTGAAAATTTTCAGTACCAGGTTCATGAGGTGGGGTAATAAGAAGACTATGCTGACAATTTAGTTGCTGTTTTGCTATTATGGAGGGATGGGAGTGCAGAGTCTAGAGGACTCTGAGCTCCCACAGACAAATGAGGACACAATTATACCATCTTAAAAAGTAAGGAAATTCTTTGCTAAAAATGTTGTTGATGCACTAGTTAGGGTTAAACCAACAAAAGCAGGGAAATGTGGTGATAGGGTTTTCAACCCTAACACCCTACCCCCCCCAACACTGCAGACTGCAACAGGAGAAACCATTATGGTTTGACCTCTCCTGCATCTTTGCAAATCAGGTGTGGGGTGTGCCTTATGGTTGTCAACCTTACACTCATTCCATTATTATGTACTCTACATATCTCAGCTTCTTCAGTGATGAAATGGGCCAAGTGTTAGAGCTGACAACCCCAAGGCACATGCCATACCTGATTTGAGAAGATGCAGGACAGGTCAAACCATAATGGTTTCTTTTGTTGCTACCTGCAGGGTGGGGATAAGGTGTTAGGGTTGCAGAACCTAACACCACATTTCCCTACTTTTGTCGATTTAGCCCTAACTAGTACATTAACAAATCTTTTTGCAAAGAATATATATTATAGCTGCATGGTAGTGCAGATATAGTTAGGGTTGGCGGGCCACTTCTATGTTAAACCCCAAAGTTTACACTTTAATAGCTTTACAGCTGTTTGTCCATTTTGCCTGACATTTTTTATGCATGGTATCTAACCATAGATCTCTGGATCTGAAAAGTTTTGGTCAGATGTAAGGTTGCAGAACTGCAGAGTGTCGAATATATGAAAAATCCTCAACTTTTTTGCATTTTTTTGTCAGGCTTAACAGACTGAAAGATGCATTTGTTTGGATTCAGATGTGCATGGGAATATGTGGCCTGGGTCAAAGTGGTGCCTGTTGAAGATTTGGTGAAAAAAATATTAATCCATTCAAAAGTTATAGAAGTTTTTCATGTCCCATTTTAGTCTAAGGGAAAATGTATATGTGCACTTTGAAAACTTTCGTGAAAACACTTTTTTGTGCATGAAAAGATTTCATTATGAGGCATAGGGTGTCGCAAAAACATTTTTGTTTTCACAAAAAGATTTTAATTTTCTCAAAAACAATGCTCGAAAACATTTTCCCCTGTGTTGTTTTCTTTGTCACTTCATTGTGCCAAGGTGAATTATGTTTTTTGGCTGAAATTTGCAGGGTGGCAAGCTCTGGTCCCACAGATGTGCCTTTTGGTGGTTTGGTCCTAAAACATTAAACAGGCCCACGGTTATAGTGTTCCAAAGTTGAGACATTTCCTATAGGATGACATTGTGGCACCTTTCGGCACCTGTATCTCAAAAACAATTTGAGATACAGATTTTTTGCTACCTGGACTAAGCATATGAGGGGGTTTCAAAGTCATGGTTACAACTGCAGTGGAATTTGTTTCATAGCTGCTAAGGTTACTGAGATATTGACAAATAAGTGTTATGAGGGTTCCTTTTCAGTACTATGGGGCTGCTGTATGGCTCCATATTTATGCGTAAGTGGGAGCACAGGGCCCAGAGGGCCCATGCTCCCACAGATGCATACCATTATGCAAAATATGGGCAACTTGAAGGTAGTGCAGGGCCCAGAGGGCCAGTGCTCCCACAAACACATGCCAGTTACCACTTACATTACACTTTCTGAAAAAGAAGGGAAATTCATTGCAAAAAAACTTCATTAATGCACCAGTTAAGGTTGATAGCACAATCACAAAAGTATGGAAATGTGATGTTAGGGTTACCCCTACAACCCCCCACCCTCCACACACCAACAGATGCCTGGGTGTGCCATCAGGTCATCAGACCTAATTCTCACCCCATTCTCCTATACTGTAGCATGTCAGCTTGCTTACACATGGAATAGGGTAAGAGTTGGGCCTGATGATCCCATGGCACACCCTGGTGTCTGTTGGTGTATGGAGGGTGGGGTGGTAAGGGGATAACCCTAACATCACATTTCCATACTTTTGTCACTGTGCTATCAACCCTGACTGGTGCATTAACAAAGTTTTTTGCAATGAAAATATATAGTGACGCCCACCAGTATGAAGTGTAGCACTGCAGAATTCTTTCTTTCTTTCTTTCTTTATTTTAGTTTCGGAATTACAACCTTTGAGCCAAGATAGCTCTTTTACAAAGACTCCATGTCAAGGAATCAAAACAATACAATACATATAAAAAACAGAAAACATTCAGTACAAGAATTTTTACTGTCAGTTACGATTACATTGCAGGACATATTTGTTAACAGGATACAAAAGCAGATTTCAATACAGGCAGACAATGTAACATATACAAGTTAACCAATATCCAGCAATTTAGTAGCAAAACAATATAGACCTGTTACTAAGGGCAGATAACCCGTTACTAAGTGCAGTGAAATGGGATGTAACAGCCATTGGTGGCTTTCTCAGGGATGAGAATATATGAGTGAAGAAGAGTAGGGAGGTAGTGAGGTATGGGCAGAGAAGGTATGGGTAGAGAAGGTATGGGCAGCAGCCAGGAAAGGAATTGTCTGTATGGAATGAGAGAGGGTAAAGAGAGAGAGTAGGGAAGCAGCAGAGAGTGGCATGTTAGGGCCTGACATGAGCAAGGAATAGAGGGTGGCTGCCAGCAGGTGTTTGAGACAGTGGATATGAGGGGTGGAGGGCCTGTGGGGAGGAAGGAAGGGAAGTGGGTATGTGAGGAAACCAGAGGCATGGGAAGAGACGTCCCTCCCTATGATTTACAGTCACAGTGGTTGGTTCTGGCCAATAAGATGTGAAGGTCTTTCTTATAGGGACCAATTTTTTTGTGTTGTAAGAGGGCGGTGGGCAGGTCATTCATCCATTGTAGGCCACAGTAAGAATGGGACCACTGGGCAAAGGAGGTTCTTTTAAATGGGATATATAAAATGCCTTTCACTGTGCTTCTGGTAATTTTGTAGTTCAGGTTCCATTGGAATAAGGTAGCGGTCAAATCAGGTGTTAGTCCTAGGAGGGCTTTTTTCCAATTAGACATGTTTGGTACTTAGTCCTTAGGTGTAGGGGGAGCCACCCAGTCAAGGAATACAGGTTACAAGTATGAACAAGGCAGTCAGTTCCTAGAACAGGCTGACAGGCTTTATTGAGGAGTAAAAAAGTTCTAAAGGAAAAGCCGCAATACAGTCATAACAACCCGGTGCACTCAAACTAGCAGCCAGCTCGTAATCATAAAGCAGCAACAAAAGGCAAGGATGAGTGCACTCTTTAGCAAATAAGTCTCAGAGCAAGCAATTTGTATCCAAAACTCTGGCGTGCACTGTGGTGTTTTAGAGCTCAAGAGCCGAAAATAAATATTCTCACTGGTTTTGGATACAAATTGCTTGCTCTGAGACTTATTTGGTAAAGTGTGCACTCATCCCTGTCTGTTGTTGTTTATTGAGGAGTAGTTTTATGTGATTTAGCCCTGTCTTGGTGGTGGCACTATATATGATTAGACCATAGTCAATTATTGACAGTATGAAGCTTCGAGAGACGAGGTTGAGGGCCTCGTGGGTCAAGGCTTTTCTGTGGCAGTAAAGGATCTCAAGTCTGATGCTGGCTGATTTTACAACGTGATGTATATGAGAGGTGAAAGAGAGGGCATCATCTAAGTGAATACCAAGATAGTTGAAGGTGGAGACCTGTTCTATGACTTCTCCTTTGCAATTATGGATGATCAGCGGGCCGGCATTCCTTTTGGAGTGCTGAAGAGTGAAGTGCATTGATTTAGTTTTTTTGTAGTTTAAGAGTAGCCTGTTGAGTGAGAACCAGGTTTCAAGTTTGGAGAAGCTGTCTTGAAGATCTGCAGTGATTTCAGGCAGGTGGAACCCAGGGACTGAGATCGCTGCATCATCTGCCTATAGAAGCATGTTGGCAGGGCATGTGTTAGGAAGTGCATTGATAAAGAGGCTGAAGAGCAAGGGGCCCCAAAATTGATCCTTGGGGAACTCCCACTGTAATGTTCCATGGTTCTGAGGAGACTCCATTTATCCTAACACACTGATTTCTTTGTGAGAGGTAACTGGAGAACCAAGTAACTGTGTCAGTGGACAGGCCGAGGGTCAAGAGGTTGTCAAGCAAGATCTTGTGACTGACAGTGTCAAATGCTTTTGTTAGGTCAATAAAAATAGACCCCACCATCATTCCAGAGTCAAGGATGTCATAAAGGTGGGAGATAAAGTCAGTGAGTGCAGTGACAGTACTATGGGATTTTTGGAATCCATGTTGTTGTGGGCAGAGTAGATTGTATTTACTGAGGTATTCTGTGAGTTGGTCTGACACCATTCTTTCTGGAGCTTTTAAGAGGGGTGGTAAGATGGAGACTGGACAGTAGCTACCCAAGCTTGTTTTGTCACCATTTTTAAAGACTGGGGTGACTAGATCAGTTTTCCATTTATCTGGAAATTTACCAGTCCTGAGGGATATATTAAATAATTGTGTGAGTGGATAAGCCAGTTCTTCCAGAGCAAGAAAAAGCAGCTTTATGTCAACCGAATCACTGCCCATTCTAGTTTTGCCTAGGACCCTTCTGACATATTTGATGGTTTTGGACTGGGTGACCAGTTTGAAGTAAAAGAGAGGTCAACTGGAGTTAAGAGTGTGGGGAGAGATGGAGCTGGGAGGCTTCCTGTTTAAACTGGGGTCAAGGTAGTTCAAGGGTAGAACTGAGCTTAGGTCCATAAAGGCTTGATTAAAGGCATTTGCAATGTCATTAAGATGTTTCAGTGGGCCCGAAAGGGTCACAATTAAATCTAGTGGAGCCCTAGATTCCTTCCCAGTGAGAGTTTTAATGTTGCTCCAGATGTCTCTCCCATTCCCCCAACTTTTACCTAATTGATCTCTGTAATTCATGGCCTTGGCATTCCTGACTAATCTGGTGCATTTATTCTTTGCAGTCTTGGAAGCAATGTAGTCAGCCTGTTTACTGGTTGCTCTTGCCTTGTGCCAGAGATTATCCCTATATTTCATTTGCTCTGTGAGGGGCTGCTGAGCTAGGGGTTGCTAGTTCCCTTGATTTTGGAAATTTTTACTGGGGCGAATAGATCACATGCTTTATTGAAGACTGTGATAAAGTGGCTGAGGGCCTTGTTAATGTCATCACAGTCATCTAAGGGGGTCCAATCTGTGTGTTTCAGGTACGTTTTGAAGAGGTGCAGTTGCCCTTTTCTCAGGGAGCAGTTTTTGGAGAGTTTGGAGGGTTTTTCAGGGCACTTGTTTGTCCAGGAGCAGACTATTGGAGAATGGTCACTCGGAGTCTGGGAGGACAGAGACTTGTTTTATATGCTTGGGGCTGTAGCTAGGAGCCAGTCTATAAGAGTGCTGATCCCTGTATGGTAGTTCATTCTCGTTGCCTGGTTGATCATCTGTGTAAGATACAGACCATGTATTTTATCTCTTACAACTACAGTTTCCAGAGCTAACCAGATTATGTTAAAGTCCCCCAGTATAATCTGTTCCCATTCCTGATTTGCCTTGCTTCAGTGGTCATAGAAAAGTTCAAGCCCTAGACCTTGTTTTCCAGGGGAAATGTACACTGTAGTCAGTAGCAGTGTTTTGCTTTTCTGCCCAATTGAGAGTTTCGGTGTTAGTATTTGAGCATCTTTTGTATTGGTGTTGTAAGGCATAGCTTGTCCTCTGATGTTACTTCTTAAGTAGACGAGGCACCCTCCCCCTCGCTTGGCCAGTCTATCCAGGTAGAAAATGATGTTTCCCTCTAAGGTGATTGATGTATCTAGCACCTTGGGTGAGAGCCACAATTCCATAATTGATATTATGTCAGGCTTGTGTACAGACACCCAGGCCTGGAGTTGGAATAGTTTGGGCAGGAGGCTACCAATGTACATATAGGTGATTTTTATTAACCCATGGTGTGGAGGGTTAGGGAAGCTGACAGGGTTAGGGTGGCTGTTCCCTGACATTAGCAGGAGAATGAGAATTAACCTTGTGATGTATCATCTCCACCAACACGTAAGAGTACAAACTTGTCAATGGCTTACACGGTGAGGACTTGAGTAGCCTTTGGTATTAGAGTAGGTGCCCATTAGGGCCATGACTAGACCAGGTGTGATGTGAGTTGGCCATTGTGAACTCAAAAAGTAGTGGCTCCAACCAGGGCCTGCTGCATGGGTTGCCTCCATGGCCATAGTGTCTGATCTGTTAGAGTGATGGCTACTGAGAATCGGCGTACCACCTTGGGAGCTTCCCTAATAGTACCATCATAAACCCCTGCCAGGGAGGTTAGGAGAAGAAGGACCAGTACCTCTTAGTAATATGGTGTGCCCAACATGACAGCACCCACTTAGCTGTCTCATCTTAGGGGAGCTAGTGTCATTACTAGGGAGAGGTTGGCAGAAGCAGAATGTTCCCTTCTCATGTAAGGAGGTCCCTTTAAGGGAGAGAAGTTTAAAATAGCAGGTCCCTTTAAGGGAGAGAAGTTTACGGTAGCAGAGTGTGAGGTGGGCCTTGGGGGGAGGAGGTGTCTTTAAATAGTGTCAGAGGTGGGGGAGGGTGGGCAGGAGAAAATTCAATTTCAAGAAAGGCAGGGAGAGTAGAGAAGAGACAGGAGTAGAGGGAGAAGCTTTTTTGGGCTGGATTTGGCTTAGGCAGGCAAGTAGTCAATGGCAGTGGCAGTCCTGAATCAACCAGCCAATCGTGGTTGCCGAAAAACCTCTTTCACCCAATGAGAAAGGTGCCATGGAGAGCAGTATACCTGAAGTGAAAAGCCAGCCTGGGAGGCTCGGGTGATAGCTGCAGGACACTTTCCACTCTGCTGGTCTGGAGCGTTGGGTCTTTGGGGGTGCCCAATCAAGGGCTCAGTCCTAGGAACAGAAAAAATGGCAGGTTAGGGCCCAGTATAAGTAGCAGTGTAGTAGTGAGGTCTAAGTCGGGGTGTGGGCTTTCAGGCAGGGAGGCAAAAGAGGTCTTGAGCACAACAGACTTAAGGTTTAATCAGAGGGGAGGGTTTCAGCAGGGACAAAGAACAGATTAGCAGGCTTAAGGGGGGGTGGCCTGAGGAGCAATTATAGGCAGTGCAGGTGCGTAGGTGCCAAGAAATTTAAAATCTAAAAAGGCAATATAACTGAGATCCTAAAGGGAGGGCTAGGGTTCCAGGGTGGTTAGGGAGAGATAACTGAGAGAGAGGAATTGGTGCTGTAATGGGGGGAGAATTATTTAGAGGGGAGAGATGAGTCTGCAGCTGAAGTTCTCCTTCTAAACAAGACTGGATAAAGGTGGTGGTTACCATATCTGAATTGGAGGAACTTACCTACAAAATGAACAACAGAACTACTGTTTACTTAAGAAGGTGGACTAGATGGGAGATATGGCGAACCTCTAATTCTGAAAGGTATGAATAACCTTTGCTTTATCTTGGAATAGAATCAGAGATGTCACTTCCTGCAGAGGTGGTTCATCACTGGGGGAAGGGACTGGGGAGAGAAGAGGGGATTGTGAACCGATGTAACTCTAAAGAAGTGAACATAAATTGAATAGAGTTGTATTAAGGAGAGAATTTTGGCTGCTATAAACAAAGATAAAATAACATCTTTTGATGAATGAAAACTAATGTGATAGATTATATAATCCAAGAGAACAGCTGTTTCCTAATATATTATGCAAATGGATTTAAACTGAATGTACTAATATGATGTACCTGATTCTTCTTAATAAACTTGAATTTAAAAAGAAAGACAAAAAATTAAAGAGAGAGAGAGAGAGAGAGAGAAAAGAGAGCCAAATCAGCATCTAGCCCTGTAATCCCTACTCAAGTTTTACAATTCTAGGCAGCAGCAGCAAACAAATTAGGATTTCATATTCAAGTAAATTACAGTCCTTCCAGATCATAGTTAGGAATATTATAATCCTAAAATTCAGGTTGACAAAAGGCAGGGAGAGTAGAGCAGAGACAGTAGTAGAAGGAGAATTATCAGGCCGGATTTGGCTTAGATGGGCAGGTAGTCAATGGCAGTGACAACCCTGAATCAGCCAGCCAATTGCGGTTGCCAAAAAAACTCTTTCACCCAATCAGAAAGACGCCAAGAAGAGCTATGTACCTGAAGTGAGGAGCTGGCGGGGAGACTTGGACGACAGCTGCAGGATGCTTGCCACTCCGCTGGTCTGGGCACTGGGTCTTCCGAAGTGTCTGATTAAGGATGCAGTCCTGAAGTGAGGAGCCAGCCAGTGAGGCTAGGGCAGTGGTCACAGGAGGCGTGCCGCTCTGGTGGTCTGGAGCACTGGGTCTTTGGGGGCACCCACTCAACAGCACAGTCCTGAAGCGAGGAGCCGACTGGAGAGGCTCGGGCAGTGGCTACAGGCAGCTTGCTGCTCCACTGGTCTGGAGTGCCTGGGTCTTTGGGGGCACCCAATCAAGGGCACAGTCCTGAAGTGAGGAGCCAGCCAGGGAGGCTCATGCAACAGCCACAGGATGCTTGTCATTCCACTGGTCTGGAGTGCTGGGTCTTTGGGGGTGCCTGATCAAGGGCACAGTCCTAAAGTCAGGAGCCAGCCGGGGAGGTTGGGGCAGTGGCCACAGGACACTTGCCTTTCTGCTGGTCTGGAGTGCTGGGTCTTTGGGGGTGCCGAATCAAGGGCACAGTCCTGAAGTGAGAAGCCAGTTGGGGAGGCTTGGGTGGCGGCTGCAGGATGCTTGCCACTCCACTGGTCTGGAGCACTGGGTTTTCAGGGGCGCCTGATCAAGGTCACAGTTCTGAAGCTAGGAGCCAGCTGGGGAGACTTGGATGGTAGCAGCAGTATGCTTGCTGCTCCTCTGGTCTGAAGCGCTGGGTCTTCAGGGGCACCTGATCCAAGATAGAGTTACTGCAGTAAACAATGCAGTTTCAATGGGGGTTAATCCCCTTTGTCATGCAGTAAACCTGTGACACTGTGCTTCATCCTGGTGGTTTACTGTATATATATATATATATATATATATATATATATATATATATATATATATATATATATATATATATCTATGTAGGTATCTACTGTATGTATATATAGAGAGATAGATAGATAGATAGATAGATAGATAGATAGATAGATAGATAGATAGATAGATATAAATATTATAGGGGCACAGTTGCTTCCCTATATTTAGGGTTATGAAGGCACTTACCTCTATGTTAAACTCAAAATTTTGAGCATTAATAACTTTGGACCCGTTCAATGGATTTGCATAAAATTTGGTATGCGTGGTGGGGCATGGCAGATCTCTAGATCTGTCAAATTTTGTTTCGGTCAGACTTACGTTTTTTGCACACCAAAACACTGAAAAATGCACTTTTCACCAGTTATGTGGGCAGTTTCTCAGATGTTGTGTGGCATGCTGCTATGTGACTTGGCTCTTCTGAAGGAGCTTGGGTCAAGGAACATGCCGCTTTTCATCTGGTGAAAAAATATTAATCCATTCAAACGTTATTAAAGTTTTAAGTTCCCATTATAAGTAAATGGGAAAATGTATATGGTTACTTTGCGAAAGAAGAATGGGGTTTTGGCCATCTGGTCCCTCCTCACGATCAAAGAATTTGTAGGCTCGCAATCAAAGAATCTTTGATACCGAGAAATTCTTTGATCGTGATGGACGCCATCTTGTTTTCGGTTTGTGGGCAGGAAAATTCAAGTATCTTGGCTCGGGGGGACTTCTGAAGTGAAACTATAGTGGGTTTTGCTCAGGGGTCTTCCCTATATTGAGCTATGACTGTGGTTTCTTTCAAAATTGTCACAAAATTGAGTTTTTAACTTTTTTATTCTTTGATTGTGCAAATTCTTTGATCACGAGATTCTTTGACTGCGATCTTTGATCGCGAGGTGACAACCAGATGACCAGATGAAAAATCAATTTCTCAGCCCATGGGTGACCTAGAAACTCAGACTAGGATAGGTCTTGCTCGGGGGGCTTCATTTTATCGAGGCATGGCTTTGGTTTCATGTATTTATGTGGAAAACTTCAGTTTTCACATGTTTTATTCTTTGATTGCGAGCCTGCAAATTCTTTGATCACAAGATTCTTTGACCACAATCTTTGATCACGAGGGAAGAACTAGAGGGACTAAATGGCAAGATTTGGATGCAACAGATGGCCCAATTTAAAAAATGTTTAAAATTAAATATCTCGGAAACGGTTTGGTCTTTTTACTTAAAATTTGGAAGGTGTTCATGGGATGTCTTGTACATGTGAATTATGATCCCTTCCTTTTTGTTTTACCAGGTGAGACACACTAAGCTGAAAACTTGTTTACAGGTGCAACCTGGGAGCATAGGGAAGTTAAGTGACTTGCTCAGGGTCACACAGTATGCAAGTAGGGGCTGTAGGATTCAAACCCAGGTCTCCATATTTGCAGCTCAGCACCTTAAACCACTGCGCTATACTGCCTCCCATGATGTTTATGTGTTGGACAATACATTTTTTTGCAGAGATATTGCGTGGCACAGTTTATGGTTTGCAAACAGCATTTTCCATTGTGGTAGCGGCTTGAAATTTATAGGGTAGTTACTGCCATGGGAGTACATTTTAGTCATTAGGTTTGTAAATTGTAAACAGGTGTGGAATTCTGCCACTCCAACAAATTAAAATCTCAAACTTTCAAATGTTATATCTTGGAAACGGTTTCTCTTTTACATTGAAATTTGGAGGGTCTTGAGGGAATGTCCTGTACATGTGAATTATGGTATTTATGTGTTGAAAAATTCATCTGCTGTACAGATATTGTGTAACACACTTTATGTTTTGTGTATGTCATTTTGCATTGTGGTAGTGGCTTCACATTTATACGGTATCTAGCCTTGCTGTCATGGAGGTCATTTTCAGTGGTTGTGAGGCCTAAATGTCACTCCATTCTTCTTTACAGTGGTTTGTGAATATGATTACACATGGAATGGGATGACATTTAGGCCCCACAACCCCAATGATGCACCCCGTCATCTGTCAATCTCAGGAGGAGGGAGGAGGGACTAAGCGAGGGGGGGAAGGGGCAACCCTAAAGGTCTCATTTCCTGACTTTTCTGTTTTAACCCTAAATGATGCATTAACACAGTTTTTTGCATATAATATACACACATATATATATATATATATATATACACACACACACACACACAGTGGGGGTGGGCACTCCAAGCTGATGATAAATCCTGTTACTTTCACTGCAGTGTGATAAATGGTAATGACATCAGCAGAGTTAAATAAATGCTATTTATACATACTGTGCTGATGTCACCACTCACTCACTACAGCCTGCATTTTAAATGGAACTGCTTCACAAAACAGTTTCTGTTTCTCACTGCTACCTGCAACTAACTCAATTAGCATTACAAAACACTCACCTGTGTCCCATAGTGTTTCTGAGACCCCCAACACACTATCATGCTGATCTCAGCTTCACTACAACCTGCATTCTAAATGAAACTGCTTCACAAAAAAGTTTCTGTTTCTCACTGCTATCTGCAGCTTACTCAATTAGTATCACAAATGACACTCACCTGTGTCCCATGGTGTTTCTGAGACTCCCAGCACATTCAGAAAAACTCCCACTCACTCAGACCACACACAGAAAGGGCAGAAGGCACACAGAAACAGGAAAAGAACACAGGAAAACATAACAATATTTCTGGAGCTCCCACCCCATTGTATAAATAGCACACATGATGTGCAGACCGTGTATGGAAAATATTCTCACTCCTGCAGAGTGAGCTCTGGATACTGTCACTCATGCCTTCGGCACTCATGAGTATCCAGAGCTCACTCTGCAGGAGTGAGAATATGTTCCATATCACAATCCTGTCCATAATGTGTTAATATATATAAATATAGGATATACAATGGAGAGCTGTCGAATCAATGATTTATCTACACAAGTGCTGTGACTCGTGGTAACCTCACAAGTGGCATATGCCACGAGTGAGGTGTCCGAGGTCAAACAGCACAAGTGTAGATAAATTATTTATCTGACAGCTCAACTTTGTATATTTTATTTATGCAATAGGAATGCTTTCTGTCAGTGCAGAGACATTTGCTTTTGATTGCTTATCTTGTTTTTGCATATGTTTGTCAAAAAAGTGAACAAAAAATTGCATTTTCTGCTCTTTCTTGCTAATTATAAAAACAGTCTATAAGGTATCTATAAATGAAACACCACTCATTTTGTAGATAATTTTGTGCTGAACAACTTTCATGCTTGTAGTACCATGCTATCTTTTTTTCATTTTAAAGTTATTTGCATTTGAATATGGGTAGTACTGCTACCAAGGCCGAACATTCTAAATGAGTTCTGAAGTGATTGTGACATAGCTACTATATCGATAAATGTTATTTAGTCAACAGCTGTGAAGATAAGTGGCTTTATTCAATGGCTTCGGAGTCTATGACTATTGCATAAATAAGAGAAATGTGGGGAGTCAGTGTGGGATAAAACATTTATGTAGTACAGTTGACAGTGACCTCAAGTAACATCACGAGTGCTGAAGGCATGAGTGAGTGTTACGAGTGGTCTCTGTCAACTGCACTACATAAATGTTTTATCCCACACTGACTTCCTGCATATTCGATTTATGCAGTTGGCACATTCTGCTTTTGGGTGGTGGTGTTTGGCTTGTGTTTTTTTTTGGTTTATCTTAATCTTCGTGGGGTTATTTTCTTACGCGGGTGGTTCTTCAGCATTAGGTTTTATGTTGTCTCTGGCTGCATGAATGGAACTGAAGCTGTGTGTTTGCATTGGGTGAGGATTGAAGTACAGTAATATGATTGGTGGGTTGTGTTGTTAAAGTAGGTTTGGATTGGTTATTTTTGTAAGGAGGTTTGGCTTGTAGCTGCCGTGATTGACATGTGCGAACATGCTGTGATTGGCTGGAGGGTGTGGTAGTGTGTGGAGTGTGTTGACTGGTGGGTGTGCCTGTCAATCTTGTATACCATTTCCCTATTGGTTGATGGGCGGGTCTTTAATTTGTGGGGCAGTTCGGAAAGGATTGACAGCTGTAGCGTGTTGGAGTGCTTCAGAGAGCGGCGTGGTGTCTTCAGGGGAGCCAGAGAAGAGTTGATGCTATCGGATGGATGTTAATGGGAGCTCTGTGAGTTTGGTGGCCTGTTATATATTTCCTCAATGGTTTTTCTTTGGTGATTGCTGGATGGATGTGGATCTTGGCATGTGGCGTTTGTTGTGGAGTGCTTCGTTTTGGTCACTGTTGGATTACTTTATTTGGATTTTTTTTTTACTTTGGATTCCTGGATTTTCTGCTGTAGATGTTTCCTGTGTTTGGATCATGAGTCTTGGATGTCTGATGTGTGGAGATTTTTACTAGGGATTGAAGCATCGGGAAACTTTTTGTATATTTTTGATTTCAAGTCGAACAGTCACACCATTTATCTTTGTGGATTGGGGTTTGTTTGTTTTTTTGCTTGGGGGTTGTACTTTGATTTGTGGACTGAATTTGTGCGTGGAGAGATACATGACAAGGTAAGAAACATTTAAAATATTTATTGAAAAGTTTACATGGTATACAAACAGAAAGGAGACAGTGCACAGGAAACATTTACTTTTATTTGAGTGAGAACTTTCAAATGTGATATATAATAGCATTTAATCTAATACTGAAGGTAGTCACTGCTTAAATAACTGAATATTGTAAGAACGAAGGGGAGTACAGTAGGGTTTTAGAGTTGGAAAGGTAGTAGGATTGTGAAACTTTACTGAAATATGGAGAGATGTAGAACTTTTGCAACAGTTTTCTTTATTTTTTTATGTACAGTGATTTTTATCTTGACATTTGCCTAGAGTCAATCTTTGTAAAATAATGTTGTCTTTTGGGTAATGGTATTGCATTATTTCTTCATACCAATGCAGAGTTAATTCAGCAGTTCACATTGTCATTTGGTGGTATATACATGTAGGACGTCACTTCAGGGTATGCTGCTGAAATGGTTCTTCGAGGTATTTGGGTTGATGTTTAATTTTCTTTAGTCAATGTCACTTTTGGAGTCCAGTACCATGGGCCTTTTTTTGTATAGGAGTCATATTTGTTGCCGGTGATAAAGAGAAAGATACAATTTTAATTGCATTACTATTTTAGGGGCGGGGGGAGAGGATTGTGTGAGTTTCGATATGGAGTACTTTTATTACCTTGAATTATGATGAAGTGGATGTTTGTTGCCTGGATAGAGGGTTGGTAGAAACAGGATCCAAGAATGTCTGGATGATTTTGTGATATCACTTTTAGTTGTGGTTCTGTTTCTGTTTGAATGCCTTTTGAAGTGCTGGGCTTGCAGCTCAGGATATTTGAGATTTGTTGCCGCTGTTCTTCATTTAGCTGTGAATAGTCATTAAGACTCGGTAGGTTTTTGTGGCCTGAGATTTGCATTATCTCAGTGGGAGGTATGCCAGAGTCATTTAGCTTTTGAATCAAATGCTTCCTAACAGAGTGGTTTGTTAATCACTTTTCAGTTTGTATGGATGATTTGGCTATCATTGTTTTTACTATTGCTGCAAGTTTGTAGATTCCCACAGGTTGGTTTTTGAACCATACGGTTGGCTTTAGCTGCTTGCTCTGGTTGTTTGTAGCAAGGAAGAATGGTGACTGATCTGTCAAACACTGTGGTGGTCACTTGTCTTTGTAGGTTGTGTAGTTAAGCAGTGGGCGTTTGTAAGGGTTGTTTACTAGTTGGTAGACCCTGGGTTTTATTTTTCTGGTATCCTTTGGGTTAGCTCCAGTGCGGGTCTTTGTTTGGCGCTCTTGGTCATATCACAGGTACTTCTGTCCATTTTCATCTGTTTTTAATGATATGTCTCCCCATTTTAAATTTCTAATTTCTGTGTTTCTTCTAAGTCCAAAATACATGCTGGTGACCACCCACATTGTGTTTAGCAGTGACTCAGGGTTGTAGGGTCCCAAGAGATGTTCTTCATAAAGTTTTTCTATGATGTTGTCTGTTAGCTTATCTGCCGCTCTGGGTTTTGAACCCTTGCTGTATGATTTTAGGTTTTTCTGTTTAGATAATAACACTTGCCCGGCCTTTTCGAATACTAATGAGGAAGATAGTGAATGTGGTTAGTCTTTACTTTTGAGGACTCTTTTGATGCTTTGAAATGTTGCATGCAATGTTAGTGGCTCATACTGTGAACCATCTCTTTTTGTACAGTTTATGAAATAGTGGCATAGAAAAGTGTTCAGTGATTGTGGTGGAATATCCTGTAGAGGGTGTTCTTCTGAGAAGTTCTCTTTCAGGTACTGTTTGAACATTGTGACATCCGTTTGCATTTTTTTTGCTGTATTTATACTTTTGGCTTTTTGGATGCAGGTTTCTATGTCTTCTATGTTTACATACACTTTTTTGTTTTTGCTGTAGGAGTTGCTGTGTTGGGAAGTACTGCTGGTTGAAGGCTTGGCATGCTGGTGCAGGTTTTGCTCTGTGATTGTTGCAATTACTGTGGTGATGGCAGTGGTTGGTTCTGTCGGTGGCTCAAGTGGTTCCATATTTTCTTCCATTTGTGTCATTATTCGCTCCAGTTCTAATTCAAAACTGCTGTTGAGTTGCTCATTTCTGGACGTATTTTGCACTTTTTTTAAGCCTTTTAAATTGCTGCTCTGTGAGGTAATGTGTTCATTGTTTTCACTAGGAGGTTGGAGTTCTTATGTTTAGCAGTTGCCATTTGGTTCAGCATGAGGATTCAAGGGGCATCTTTGCCACCTGTGCAAGAGATGGTATTTGTGAAGAATTTTCATTGGTTTGCTTGTGGTTGCTATAGGTGTTTTAGGAGTGAAGAAATTAGGTCCAGTCTGTTGTATGTTATGACGCAGTTACTGTGTAGATAAATAGAGTGTGATGTAGATAGTATGTGGATAAATAAATGTATCCACATAGTAGCACAGATAAATGGATTTATGAGTGCACATTTATTCTGACACCTGTTGCATAAATATATATATATTTTTTTTCTTGGCCCAGGATCTGGCAGGGCTATCTGTCCCTACCCTTACCACTACCCCACCAGCAACTACCTCCTGCAGGACCTATCTCAGTTACCCTAACAGATTTCACCCCCATGGTGGGGCCAGGAAAGAGAGGATTGATTTCCCCCCAAGCACTATCCACTTGAGAGAGTCTCAGGTGGCAGCACAGGTTGGGTTTCATAAGCTGGACCCAGGTATTTGTGGCCCCTCCTCACCTCAGCCTGGCAGTGTGCTATGATGCAGTTGGTGGTGTGTATAGAGGCACATACACACCATGTGCCTGTCACAGGATGTCCCCCACTGAGATACACCAACTGCCCTGCCACCATGCCTCCACGTGCCAGCAGTCTCAGAGTGATGCAGCACATTCCCCCTATCCACGATAGGAGAGCAGCTCTCTGGATGCTCAGGCTTCTTCCTCACTGGCCAATCCCACTGGCCCAAGTTCGCTCCCAAACCTGGATCAGTGGCACAACAGGCTTCAAGCACCTCAGCTGTCCATGCCACTGGTTCAGCACTGTTATGTTATTTTCAAAGAAAACTTCAATAATATACTTACTGGCTAATTTGAAAAGTGTACATTTTAAAATATGTCATCTATACTTGATATGCAATTACCAGACTCTACCAATTCCCATCATTTGGTAGGGGTCATGGCCTTTATAACTTTATGACTTTGTCACTTATTACTTATAAGTTATGGCCCTTCTTCACTCATGAATATAAATGGTATATCCTGAATCATGTTATTGTGTATTCCTTAAATCTAATGAGACTTGCTAGTAATGGACATCCGTGATGGAAAAGCTTTTGCATCAGCACTAGGAAATTAAAGATCAGCAAGCTTAATATCAGTATCAGGAAAATGAATGGAAACAATTACGGGAGACAGGATGGTTGATCATTTAAAAGAAACACCACTTGGACTTAATGCCTCTGAACGAGGAAAACTGAGCCAGACACTTGACATTTTGCTCACTGAGGAAGAAACTAAAAACCTTATGAAGGCAAACCAGTAGATATTACAGAGCTGCACTGTAGTTATTCTTTTGATTATGTGCTGCATACGATAATCATTGCAACGAAATTGCTGGGTACAATGAAATGGAAATGCCCTAGAATTATTTAATGTCTGACTAGATGATGGAATATAGAGAGCAATAATAAATGGTAACCTTTCTGATTGTTATTACGTGATGTGGGGTGCCACAAGAATCAATGGTGGATTTCATAAGTGATCAAAAAGGAATAAAGCACTTAAAAACATAAAAGTAACAGGTGGAAGTTTTCAGATGTGTCCATCAAGACCATCTCCTACTTATCACTAGTAATACAGATTTAGATCTACCTCCCTCATGCATCCATCTAGTCCTGCCTTAAATTCATGCAGGCTATTTATGTGCACAACAGCTTCAGGCAACCTAGTCCATGCTCCACCACCCTTTGTGTATGCAGAAGTATTCCACAAAAAACACCCCAGTGGCATGGAGGGCTGAGGTACTTACCTCCTGCCACACCAGCGACCTGAGTTTGGAAATGGACTCAGGTCATTCGGAGTCAACCAGGCAAGGGAGGCTCAAGTGTCCATAGGACTTCTCTCCTCCTTTGGTGGAGAGATTTATGCGACAAGTAGCTTGCCTGTAACCTGGAGGTGTCCAGGTGGTAGCACAGTAGCACAGCCTGACAGCCTGTGGACACTAGAAGACAACCAATCATGGGCATTTGAAGATGTCTCCTTGGAGGTGGAGCTCATCTGTTATGGTTATGAATGTATGTGGCTTATGATAGAAAGACCACAGAGGAAAATCCATCTGGCTGCAGGATGATGTCCGAGCCCTCGCCTACCCCGCACCAGTGACCAGGCACCCTGCCGCCAGTCCTGCAAGTGGAGGACTCCAGCAAGAAGGTAACTCCCAGGAAAGTCAGGTGACAGGGCTGGAGGGATGTGATAAAAGGGGGTGGGCCAGAGGCAACGGGGGGGGATAAAATATGAATGAATAAAAAAAAAGTACAGTCAAGCCCACTTAATCGCACATCACTTATAAAACAAACCCTGCATACACGCATATATTTTCCATTCCCTAATTCCTTTCCTGTCTGTTCCATTATAGTATGCTCATTTAAATGCATCCATGTAGCCCTTATAAATATAAAAATAAAGAAAGCTTCTTGTATAGCTTATCATGGACTATGGCCATTCACACTCCTCCCCCCACCCACACACTCTCTGTTAGCTGTCAATTATGTGATTATCAGTGCAGCTGAATATTGCCACCTGTTTAGCAGCTGTTTAAAGGTTGCAGATCTTGAAGTGCCTGAGTTCACATAGTCTGTTTGTTTGTGACGATGGAGGAGACACCAGAAAAAAGGAAGGAGCTGTTTCTGGCAGAAAAAGTGAATACGCTTGATCTGCTTTCAAATCCTGGCTCCTCTCAAAGGGAGGTTGCACAGCAGCTAGGTTTATCACAGAGTCAGAACTGTAGGCTTATAAAAAACAAAGCACAGGTGTAACTGGAGTCGAACACTAATGGCAATATCAAGAAGCACAAGAGGGAAGGTAAGGATATTGCAGTTGAAGGCACCCTTCTCTGATGGCTAGGACATGCCCATGGCTCTGATATGCCAGTTTTGGGTCCACTGTTGCAAAAAAAGGTAAGGAAACTGGTATGTGCCATGGGAAAGCTGGACTTTGAACCCATTAATGGCTGGCTGTGCCATTTTAAGATATGGTACAACATTGCTTTTTTAGCACATGGCAAGAAGAAAGATGCTGATACAATATCAGCAGAACACTGGGTGCAGACAGTCTTACCATCTTTACTTTCTGATTACCCCCAAGACTGTGTCTATAATGCAGATGAAACTGGCATATTTTATTGTGCCACCCCTGACAGTAGTCTGACTTTTAAGTCAGAAAACATAGCGGGCAGCAAAAAGGCAAAAGATCACCTAGCAGTCCTCACTTGTGCCAACATAGATGGCTCACACAAAACCAAATTGCTCATCGTAGGTGAGAACCGTAACCCAAGATGTTTCAAGGACATGAATCTGCAGAGGCTGCCAGTGATCTACCATGCAGATCACAACACCTGGATGACCTCCAAGATTTTTTAAGAGTGGGGAAAGGATTTTAACAAAGAAATGAGATGGCTGAGGAAGCACACTGTGCTCCTCATTGACAACTGCACTGCTTATCCACATATGAAGCTGTCCCATGTAAAGATTAATTTCCTCCCCCCCAGCATCACCTCCTTGATCTAGCCAATGGATTAGGGAATAATCAGGAACCTCAAGTACTTGTACTGAAGTTGAATGCTGTCTGTTGTCATCACAGCATTTGATGATGGGAATGCTGTGTCTGCCACTGACTTTGCACGGAAGTTTACTGTACTGGGTGCAATCCACATGTTGAGTCAGGCTTGGGCAGAGGTAAAAGTGCAGACAGTAAAAAATGCTTTAAAAAAGCAGGGTTTTCAGGGACTCTACTGATGTGCCCAATGAAGAGGAGAAAACAGTAGCAGCACCAGAAAACATTCCACAGTCCGCTTTCAATAGTTTTGTGACAGCAGATGATGAGCTCCAGTGTACAGGAATGGTGACAGATGAGGAAATCACAGCATCAATTGACAGTAAGGTAAGAGAGATGAAGAGGAGGAGGAGGGAAAGGAAGAAACAGCACTGCCTGCCCCGACGTTAAAAGAAGTGATTCACTATCTCATGCAAATCTGCTGCTATACAGAGCAGAATGCCTGCAGCGAGGATGATTACAAAGCCTTCTGTGAACTTGAGAATGTCTGCAGCAGGGCTACTAAAGAACACAAACAACAGTCTAAACTGACTGACCGTTTTAAGTCTTTGTACACAGATAAATAAAGCTACAGTACTGTCCAATCAGTTTTAGAAGTTCAAGCACCAAAAGACATTTACAATACACTTCTCTAAACATCAACTCCCTTTAAAAAACTAAATTCAAGGCACTAAATAAAGTTCATGAAACAAGCCTGTTTTAACCGCAAAACACAGTCACTGTAAAATCAAGTCACGTATCTGCTCCCATACAGTCCTGTACATATATAGAATTACATGATTTCCAATGCTTCTACCATCAAACTGCAATCACAACTCATCTGTCACCCAGTCCTATGCAAAGCATCAAAATAGGCATCAAAATACACAAGATCACATATATGCATAACCCTCTTAAATGCATAATTGACGGATGTCCCGAGGCAATGCATTTAAATGAGCTTGACTATATTCCCCATAATCATCTCTGAACAGTACTTTCTGTAACTCCAATCTCAGACTCTGTTGCAAGTCCTGATCCTGTGATAAAGTATATGTTATCATCAATTACCTCTCACCCTCCTCCTCTCCAAAATAAACATGCCCAAAGTGTCTAATCTGTTACCCTGAGATTTCTCCTCTAGTCTTCATATCTTCGTAGTTGTTTTTTACTGGACACTCTCAAATCTTTCAATGTCCTTTCTAAGACATGGTGCCCAGAACTGACAGCAGTATGCTGAGGCATCACAAATGCTTTGCATAGTGCAACAATAACTTCCATTGAACTGCTTGCACATTTTCTCCAGCTACTGCAACACCTCTATTTTAAGTCTTTTGTTACTATAACTCCCAAATCCCTTTCCTCTCTTATTTACCTCAGTACTGTATTTCTCCTCCCCAATAACTGAGAAATTACCTATGATGATTTTTTTCCAAAAATGGGTGAAAAAAATTATGTGTCCTGATTGGACTAGATGTCAGTTTACCAGTGTAATTGTTAACCCATCAACGCACATGTCCATACTACTTTTGGCATTAGGTTCAGTAAACAGAGGACACAGTTCTTAAATCAATGCACAGAGAGAGAGGCTAGATATACTTTACCAACATGGTTGACATTTCTCCACTAAACATACACCACGCAACAAAAAAAAACAGTAGATAATACAAATAAGTGCTAAAATTAAAAAAAAAACTTGTTTCCTTCAAAGCCACAGTAACTAACATCCATAGTACATGCTGTGTTTCAGCAAGCAGACTCTGCAACTCCAGCAAGCAGATTCTGTTGCAAACCCAGCCTGCCTCAAACATTAAATTTCTCCAGATTCCTGACCACCACGCTATAAATTGAACATAAACACAGTAGTTATAAGTAGCAGTACAATCAACTTTATATTAAAAAAAATTATCCACAGTAATTCAATAAGTCTGTTTAATAACTGTACGTTGTATCTGCCTTACCAATAGCTGGCTGTATGACTGTGGCTTCTGATCACATAATGTCTGAAACAGATGCCGGCTCCAGCAGTTGCACTGTGGGGAGAAATCAGGGATATGTGGGAGTTCAAAGTAGGCCCCTGTAGCACACAAGTGCTTCTGTGGAGTGTAGCACATGGCCATAAGGTTCAGTTACATTTTAGCTCATTTAAATACTGTGACCAGCTCAGACACAGTAAATGTGCTACAAAGTACAGAATTAATTATTTTTGTCATTAGGGTGCTGTAGCCAAAGAAATACTGGTAATTGCATAAATGACATGGTAGAATAGTATGCCATAGAGTGAAAATATGTAATATTTCACTAGGTGTAATAAATTCATAGGATTCATAGGATAGGTACAAGTCAATAGCTTCTGCCAATCAGACTTGCCATTATTTAATGGAATTAAGTTCTTCCGACACAGCTATCCAACCTTTTCTTAAAAAGTATCAATTGTGTCACTAGATACTATCTCTCCAGGGAGACCATTCCAGTGAGCCACTACCCTCTGATTGATCCAGGCCCCTCTTTTGTTTCTTAGTTGATAGCTATTGGCTCTATCATTCTTATTTGATTACCTTGCTTCCAATCCAAGGCATTCCCATAAGTCCCTATATTCCTAAAGGCTCTTTATACAACACACAAGTTACCTATAAAACAACGATATTCTAGGATACATAACCCCAAATCCTGCAATCTCTCCTCACATGGAAGATGTTTAAGCTTTGTTATTTTCTTAGTTGCTTTCCTCTGGATCCCTTCCAAGCATATAATATCTCTCCTATGATATGGAGCCCAGAACTGAGTGGTCAAACCAATGACCCATAAAGCAGCATTAAGACTGCACTCTTCCTGCCTCAAATTTTATTTTTATTTATTTATTTAGATTAGTTTCACCAGGAAAGACAACATGAGCTATGAACAGCTCATTTCCAGAAGCGTCCTGGGGGAAGGGGTTACATAGAGGGGAACAGCAAAAAATCAAACAATGAAGAACAGAGTATAAGCCAAGTACATCCAATACAATACAAGTCAGTGCATTACAAACATTGTAAACATAGGCGGGTGTGAACAATCCTATTAGGGCACAGCGTAACGATTAAACATATGAAACCAATACCAGCATACATACTGTACCAAGCATAAGCACTAGGCAAAGTAATTTGACAAGCGTAAAATGCTAAGTAGGTGAGGCTTATACAAGTATACAGAAAATTTGCATGTGAAAAACAAGTTCATAGGGTGCAGGGTAAGTGGATACTAAGTGCTATACTGAAACGAAGGGGGAGGTATGTTCCTGAGTATGCAGTTCATCATTTTGTTAGCTCTCTTGGTCACTTCTGTGCTGTGTTGTTTAAATGACAGATCGTTTGTGATAAGCACCCTTTAGTCTCTTTCACTGTAAAGAAATCCATCTGACCAATACTGGTGCCCATTCAGTTATAAGAAAAAAACTGAGGTGCTGGTGAACTTGAGTTTGGCATATTGTAAGCATGCTGAGATAAATGACTTTTCTAAAACTGCACCAAAATGTGATCTTTGCAAAGTATCTTTGTTTTAAATTCAGCGTTGTATCACATCACGATTCTAATTTGAAAAGGCAAACTATGACACAGGGCTAATGTGCATTGCTGGTGTCACAGCTTGACTCTTCACATAAGAATTTATATGTGATACAAAGCTTGTTTCTAAACAGTATTTACTTTGCTAAGTGCACTTTTGGGAGCAATATATAAGGAAAGAGATTTACCTTATACTGCATAAAACATGCCAAACTCAAGTTCACCTGTGCTTCAGCTTTATCTTATGAGTTAACTAGCGCCAGCATCAAACAGTCAGGCTATTGATATTTTTAAAGAAATATTACACATTTTTTAAATATGGCATTGGCTTTTTTATTATATGGCCTTCATTTTTTCGCCATATGGCATCAGATTCTTTAAAAATGTATCACAGCTAAATCCTTCTTTGCAAAGTAATGATGTGACACCGGGATGATGCAGATGCCCAATGTCTCATGTCTTGACTTCTAAGAAGCTTTAGCTGTGATAGGAAGCAGTTTTAGAAAAATGATTTAATTCAGCATGTTTAAAAATTGCAAAACTTAGGTATTCTGGACACTGGTCTGTTCAGGCTGTGGAGACAGTCTAAGCATCTGTTCAACTCATTTACCTCTCTAGGGGTCACAGCCATGTATTCCTCACACCAAAACTCAGTATGCCTACCCACCTTCAGTATTGCCTTACAGTTGCCATCTTTGTCAAACAGCAGCCTCCCAGTCAGAAGATTGAAGTGAGGGGGGGTCAGAAGCCACTAAGTAAGCCACTAATAAAACAAAATTGGGGACTACTTATCAAGTGAAAATATCATTAAATACAGATCATCAAAATATTAAATCTGAAAGTAAAATAAATGTAAGGCATGAGTGGATTTTTTTATCCATTTTATAAGAGCAATAATACACTCCAATTGTGCATTTGTTGGACAAAATACACATGCTTAGGGAGTCTGTTATGCATTCGACTGTGCCTCATGCCTAGCAACCTCTCTAGGCATGCATACAATATATTGCCCAACAAATACACAATCTGGGCTTGATTCTTAAATGTTCAGGAAAGCTGCAAGCCCCTGGTGCATTGAATAGGTGGTGCATGAAGCTTGCGGAATTCCCAGGTTGGCAATCGGGATTCTCGATCCCATGCACCACCCGCAGCCAGTTAGACCAGTTTTTGGGTGGTCTAACATTACATCAATTGGATGACCATTTTAGAGGGTTTCTGCCACATATTTGGTGCAAGCCACCATAAAGAGGGTGAAGTGTCACAAATGCATGAGACCTTTTAGAATTAGGCGCAAGGTGTGTCATAGTGTCAGGAGCAGTGTCGAGGTTGATGCAGGCCTTGCATCAACCTATGAGAATCAAGCCCCCTGTCATGTATTATTGCTTACATAACTCACATGTCTACCCAGATAGCTATCCTATGTACATCCCATTGCAGCCCATTTGCCTCCTCTTGATTACCCACTGTGCTACCCAGTTTGTTATTATCTGCAAATTTAATTAGCCAATTTTGTTATGCCTTCACCAGAATCTTTTGTATACAAACATATAAGCAGTGATGGCAGAAAAATACTCATAGTCCATCTGGTCTGCCTTAAGTTGCTACCTATTTCCCCATAGGCCTACTGCCTGGCCAGGACTATCTGTCAACCTTCCTTTCATTTGCATGAATCTTAAACAATATTGTACACAGTACAGAGCCTGTGGTACCTCACTTGTTGCCACCCCTTCACTAAAGACAACCACTCTCATCCTGACCCTCTGTTTTTTTTCCCCCACAACCAATCGGCAATCCAGGCAACTATACTACCATTATCAATACCCATTGTTTTAAATTTACTAATTAGTTTGTTGTGTACAACCAGATTGAAAGCCTTGTTAAAATACAAGGATATTACATCTACTGGTAGTCCTCTGCCCAAGTTTTTATAAACGTACTCATAAAAACTAAACAAGTTGGACCTACATGATCTGCTATTAGTAAAACCATACTGGGTCTTGTCCATTATACCGAAGTTCCTCAACTGCAATTCTAATTCCTCTTATAATTGATTCCATTATTTTACCCACTACAGATGTCTGACTTTCTTACCTATCATTGAACATATCACTCCTGCTACCTTCTTTTGTACAACAGAATTTTTTTTATAAAAGGCTTTGCCAGGATACGCAAAGATCCTGGTTTGTGCTTGCAGAATGTTTGCTCCAGGGTCAAATTAGTGCCTGGAGCAAACAACAGGTGCATTGGAACATTCTGAAGCACATTGCAGGCACTAATGGCATGTTCCAATACAGAGAGAAACTATTCTGATTCGGCCTGCAGACCACAATCCCCTACTGGTCACATGAGGTATGTGGCCGGTAGGAAACTACAGGGTTTGTGGAAACAAATACCAACATAAAACATACGATGAAGCCAACAGATACAGGCTTAATGGTCTATCAAGTCTGCTCAATTGTGTAGCTCTCAGTGTTTGGCACTAATGCTGTCCCCTACCCCCACCCCTCCCCCTTGATCTAGCTGATTTACCCTCTTACCCTGCCCCCACTCTGATTTTGCTCTGTAGCCTGTCCCACCCTCCAAATCCCCCCACTAATGTTTGTGAAACCAATTCCCTCACCACCCTCTCTGTGAGAAAGTGTCTCCTCATCTCCTTCGGAACCTCCGCCCCCCCCAACTTTAGGCTATGCCCTCTTGTGATCCCTTCTCCTCTAAATTGAAATAGGCCCTCATGTCTACCCCTATTAATGCCTTTCAAGTATCTGAAGGTCTCAATCATATCACTCCTGTCTCTTCTGTCCTCCAGTGAGTACATATTAAGTGTCTGTAACCTAACCTTGTACAACTTCTCTCTCATCCCACTCAGCATCTTGGTCACTCTTCTCTATATTCCCTCCAGCAGTCTGATGTCCTTTTTTAAATAGGGTTGCAAGAACTGCACGCAGTACTCCAAGTGAGGCCTCACTAATGCCCTGTACAGCAGCACGATCACCTCCTCACTTCTTGAGGTGATCCCCCTTGCTATGCACTCCAGCATCCTATTGGCCTTCACTGCTGCTTTCCTGCACTGTGCAGAATGATTCCTATGGCTTGTGACCAGCACACCCAGATCTTTTTCCTCAACAGATACCAATAACTGCACCCCCAGCTGATAAATGAATCCAGGATTCCTACCCCCAAAGTGCATAATCCTGCACTTCTTTGCATTGAAGCCCAACTGCCAGGTACATGACGATCTCTCTAATGCTTCAAGGTTCTTTTGCAGCACCCACCACCCCCTCCACCCCGTCCACCACTGCTTCAAATTTGGTGTTATTAGCAAACATACTTATCTGACTCTGAACTCCAACTGCCATATCTGCTACATAGATGTTGAATAATATCAGCCCCAGCACAGAACCATGTAGAGCCCCACTGATGACTGCCTGTGGTGATGATAATTCCTCCCCTTACCACCACCCTCTGCTGTCTGTTTTCCAGCCAGCTCCCAGTCCATCTGACCACTCTGTCCCCAATCCCCAGGTCCTTTAGCTTGCCTATCAGTCCCCTGTAAGGCACAGAGTCAAAGGCCTTACTAAAGTCCAAGTACAGAACATCCACCACCCTGCCCTCATCCAAAGCACTAATCACCCAGTCATAAAAATCCACAAGGTTGGTCAGACAAGAGCTTCCCTTTGTGAACCTGTGCTGCTGATCATCAAGGAGACTATTCTCCTCCAGAAATGCTATTATTTTTTCCTTCAGGATAGTTTCCAATATTTTACCCGCAACTGACGTGAGGCTAACAAGCCTGTAATTCCCTAGGTCATCCCAAGAGCTACCTTTGTGGATGGGCGTCACGTGCACCACCCTGGGGCACACAACCTGTTAGAAGGGATGTGTTGAATATGTCTGTCAGAGGCTATGACAGCACCTTCACAAGTTCTTTCAAGACCCTTGGGTGTATCCCATCTGGCCCTGGTGCTTTATCTGTCTGCAGAGCCCTTAGACCCTCAAGCACCCTCTGCCTTGGTATCACCTCATCTACCATCCTTTCTCCCTCAACCTTCTCCTCCTTGCCCTGACCTTGTTGACTAGGTAGCTCCCTTTCCCTTGTAAAAACTGAATAGAAATATTCATTCAATATCTCTGCCTGTTCATCCCTTTTATCCACCCATCCCTCATCTGTCTTAATTCTAGAGATCTACTCCCTGCACTTCCTTCTCTCCCTGATATAGTTGAAGAACCCCTTTTCACCCTGCTTAATCCCTTGAGCAAGCCATATTTCCTTTGCAGCCTTGGCCACCCTTACCACCCTGGTCACCTTCCTGGAACTCCTGATGTAATCCTCCTTATCTGCTTCTTTGCAGGTTCTCTTATATGTTTTAAAGGCCTCTCATTTTTCCCTTACCGTCATCTGCACTTCCTTGGTCTACCAGCTCAGCTTATTTGACCTAGCCTTCTTACTCTTCCACTTAGTGCAGGAGTCTGTGGCCTCCACCAGCCCAAGCTTTATGATGTCCAATTTCTGGGTGGTGTCCATATCAGGTTTTATGCTAGCCACATGCCTCCCAGTACTGAAGCCATCTTACTGAAGTCAGCTCTATTAAAGTCAATGACCCTAGTGGCTGTACTTGCCTCTTCTCTGTCCAGTCCAAGATCAAAACCATACTGAACTATGCTCACTCCTCACTATGGGGACCTCCACCATCACTTTGCTTACCTGATCCCCACTTGACAACACAAGGTCTAAGATGTTGTCTTCTCTCATCGGTTCTCTTACCAGCTGAGTCAGGAATTCATCCTGAAGTGCATCCAGGATGAGATGCTCCCTGCGGCTAGCTGATGTCATGGTGCCCCAATCTGCCCCTGGTAGACTGAAATCTCCACCCATCACTGTGCTGCCCCTTCTACAATTCCTCTGTATGACCCCAACCAACTCCCTGTCCCTTTCCTCCATCTGGGATGGTGGTCTATACACTACACCTAGCTTGACCCTCTTGGTTTTTGACTTACTTAAATTAACCCACAATGTTTCCATATTACCCTCTCCCCCCTTCTCCTCTATTACTATCTATCCTCTCATTTATGTAGACAAACACCCCTCATTCCCTGCTCTGTCCCTCCTATACAACCTAAAGCCTGATATTATTAAGCCCCATTCCTTATTCTGATTTGCCCAAGTTTTAGTGATGGCAGCAATATCTACCCCCCCCTTTGCCAAAAGTGCTTGGAGCTCAGGTATCTTGTTACCTAGGCTCCTCACATTCATGGAGACAACTACCCAGCTCTTCCTATGTTCCCCATCCTCTCTAACCCTTTCCTCATACCTTCCACCTGTATCTTTCCAATGCCATATATTATCTCTTACTGTAGTAGTCAATGGTCCGTCGCAGACCCTAGTCACAAACTGTTTGATTTGTGTTGGCCCCAGTTTAAACCAAAATGAAACATCAGAAACTACTCAAACTTCTGTTTCAGAACTGCTGTACCCTCTTTACTGAGGTAAGCCTGTCCAGAGCATACAAGCTATTGGTTGGCCATGTCTCCCCCCAATTCCCTACCACCCCAAATCCCATAGAGTCACTCCATCCCCTCAACCATACATTACTGTAAATTTCCCTAGTTTCTGCTTAATATGTATACTAGTTCTAGGTACAGCAGTGCCTCCAAGAAGGCAA
This sequence comes from Neoceratodus forsteri, assembly GCA_016271365.2. Classification (NCBI taxonomy): domain Eukaryota; kingdom Metazoa; phylum Chordata; order Ceratodontiformes; family Ceratodontidae; genus Neoceratodus; species Neoceratodus forsteri. Next base: position 485,735,296 of record CM028132.1, on the reverse strand, counting down.
TTGACCTCGCCTCATTACCATACACCCTTGCCAACTCCTTAAACCTTGCCTTGACCTCCTGAAGGCTGTTCTCTGCTAAGTCATTAGTGCCTAGATGCACTACTAAATTTTCCCCCCATCCCCTGTTGGGTTAATGTGCCTCGCTTTGTGCGCTGTCAGCTCCAGCAAGCATTCTACCCAGACAGAGCTCTTCTTGGTCCGATTTCCCCCCATCTGATGTCCTTAATAATGGAGTCCCCAAAAATGATGACCTAAATCCCTTCTTTGCTGTCCGAATCATGATATCCCCCTCTGTGTCCTTGCTCATAACTTCTTGTCCCCCTGATTTTACGCCACTAGTAGTTACCACCACACCTCCTGCACACATCCTATCTCCCCTATACTTATTGTTACCACCTACCCTAGCTAATGTGTTCTCCATCTAATTTCCTGAATCCCCTACAAGAGCACCCCATCTAGGAAGTTTGGATACCACCAAATCCCCTTCACTTCCCTCGCCCCCATCGTTTCACCCTTTAGCTGCTACATCTCTCCTGATTTCTTCTTGTATCTCTGTACCGTCCTCCCTGAAGATTTGATTACCAGTAAAATCTTCCTTCACTATTAAATGGCCTGGTATAGCTGTTAATGGTAATTGCCCTTTTGGAGCAATTAGTCATATTCTTACCACCCTATACAAATGACTCATAGCACTAATAAGGGGTCATTTGCATCCCATTATTGCCTCATTACAACCTTGGTGTAAACAGAGGTAGTGCCCCTCCTCAGCACCTGCCAGAGCTACCTGTACACCATTCATTGTGGTTTAGTATCCCCGCCCCAAATTACGCACCTGATAGATATACTATAACTCCCTGGTGGTCTAGTGTCCCTCCCAGTCACCGGCTTGATAGATGTAATAAAACTCCCTGGTGGTCTAGTGCCTTCTGCCACCCTGATCGCCAGCCTGATAGCTGTAACATAACTCCCTGGTGGTCTAGTGTCCCCCAACCCCAGTCACCTGCCTGATACCACTAATATGCTTTCCTAGTGGTCTAGTGTCCTCCCACAACAGTACAAATGCCCCCACCTGTCCCGCCCACTCAGGCCCCTCCACTGCCACCCCTGGCCCCACACTCACCATAGCAATCAGAGCCCCCCAGATAATGGTTGGCACAGCCCCTTCACTCAGCACCTTATCCGGTTGCCATCTGAATGACAGAGAGTGATTGTGTACCTACTGTAGAAGCAGATAATTGTATGCTTCTTATAACATCTCTATCATTATGGAAATGGGCAATATAGCCATAGAAATTAACATTACTATGAACAAATAAGGGGAAATATCAGTTTATAGGAGTACAAAGAGAACTGGAAAAATAGAAAGAAGTTTAAAAACATTTGATAAGAATTAAAGGCAAAGTAAACTTGCAAAATTTAAGAGACAGACTGTCTATCAAGGCAAGTTTATTTTTAGTCACTATTTCATGGAGGCTCAGAACATTGTACAAAGTAACAAAACACCTAATCAACAAATAAACTGACTTAAATAAATACTATAAAATAAATAGTTCCAATGAATAAAAAAATCCTATACAGGACACAAAAACAATCAGGTCAGGCAGCATGGCAGTTGAAAAGAAGCATTTGTCAATACAGAATGTTGTCGCGCTGGCATTGACAGTGCCGGAGCTAGAGACGCATAATAGGAATGACAGTGAAGTATTGAAGTGATGCCAACCCTACCCCAACCGTGTAGAGAGCAACAGGCATTGGGGTGTGCCTTTGGGTCATCAGCTGTAATGCTCGTGCCATTGTAACTCACCCTACCCTGTAGACACTGACAAGTGTTGGGGTGTGGTTTGGGGTCTTTGGGCGTTATACTTACCCCATTGCATAAGAAAATATGCTGACGTGGGTGCAGTATAGGAGCGTGGGGTTAACTTTGTGGCCGAACAGTGCAAGGCACACCACGATGCCTGTCAGTGGCTGCAGGGTGGGGGTGGGGGGATGGAATGGCATGAGCATTACATCCAATGATCCCAAGTGACACTCCTGATGCCTGTCAGTCTGTACCGGGTAGGGTGTTACAGTTGGAAACCCTAACACCGTAGGTGTGTGGTGGTAGCTTCACTCCACATTTTCAACATGGGCTGCTTGTCAGGCCACCTCATGAAAAGCAGCACAATCACTTTGTTTGCTGAAAGGTGGTTTTGCACAGCGGTTGTGCCATTTGGTGACAGAGGGATAAAAACACATTTTTGGGCAGGCTGTGAAGAATGACAACCGTATTGTTCATGAGGAGGAGTGAAAAATGGCAACTTTGAAAATCAGGAGTGACAATATGAAATATTGGTGAAGCAATGAGCATACATACAAACTGTGCAACACATGTCCATAACCCAATTATTTTGGGGAGTTTGTTAGCCACATTTGTAACCTAGGCATTTTGGGACCTCCCCTTATGAACAGTGGTGCTGCGATTTTGTTAATCTGTCTCAAAAGTTGATTTCCACAGCGACCACGCCATTGTGCGCCATAGGTGCAGAAACACATTTTGGACAGGATGTGAAAAATGACAGCTGTATTGTTCATAAGGAGGTGCAAAATGCCAGTGTTGAAAATCTGGCATGGAAATATTGCAAATTTGCAAAGTTACAAGAGTGCGTGGAAACTGCGCAATGCACTCTTGCAACACAGTCATTTTATGGACTTTCGGCACCAAATTTTCAACATAGGCATTTTAGGACCTCTGCTCATGAACAGTGTCACCATCATTTCCTCAAACTGTCCCGGAAAGTGATTTCACACAGTGACCACGTTATTCTGTGCTGGATGTGTGAAAACACATTTTGGGCAGGATATGTAAAATGACAGCTGTACTGTTCATCAGGAGGTGTGGAAAAATGGTAATTTTGAAAATCTGGAGTGAAAATATTACAAATTCATGAAGTTATGAGCGTGCGTGGAATCAGGACAACGCACACTCGTAAAAGCCATTTTTGGGATTTTTCCCACTGAATTTGCAACATAGGCTTTTTGAGAGCCCCCATCATGAACAGTGGCACTGTTGTTTCATTAATTGGTCCCGAAAGGTGATTCCGTGCAGTGACCACAAAATGACAGGGCCAGAACCCCATGTTGCAAATTTGGTGCCAAAATTCCAAAACATGCCTGAGATATGCATCAAAGTTGAAAAAAACCCTATTTATGCTATTATACAGCTTACTGGCATTTCCTCAGTTCACAGTCGGCTTTGAAGAGTGCAGATGTGTTCCCGGTCCACCGGAGATCATCACGCCAGACTCCAGAAGTAAGTATGGGGTGAGGGGTTGGGGGTGTGGGGTGGCAGGGTGCACAGTGCATTTGCCCAACAGTGACTGCGCCTCCAAATCTGCACTGCCGCAAGATGTTGGCTGTGCAAGTGTGCCAACATAAAAATGGAACCTTAGGGCCCCTTTATAGGCCTCTACTGAGTTGGCAAAGTGGATGCAAGGAGTCAAGGAGTTTCATAGCATTGGTGCAGCCACCGAAATGCTTTGTCCCCTGACAACTTCAGCCTTGACCAGGGCACCATCAATAAGCCAGCATCAGTTGAGCGGAAAGGGTAGACAGAGGTATGTGGGGTCAACAGATCTTTCAAGTAACCAGGTTTCATGCCATGTAGAGCCATGCATACCAAGACACCTATCTTAAAAGTGATGTAGCACCAAATGCAGTGCAGGTCATGTAGCATCAGAGTTTTAAGAGCACTACGGGTACTCTAGAAGCATTGCATGGTTGACTGTGTCAAATGCCAATGAGAGATCAAGAAGGACATGAATGGAATGATGCCCTTAATCCCATGTAGTGAGCAGATCATTGAACACCTTCACAAGTGCAGTCTCCATGCTGTAATAAGTGCAAAATCCTGACTGGAGAGGCTCATAGATGTTGTATATTTCTCGGTGAAACTCCAACTGTGTTGCCACCACCTTATTGATTACCTTCCCCTGAAAGAGAATGTTCAAGATCGGGACATAAACCAGAAGGATGCCAGAATCCAAAGATGTTTTTTTAGAAGGAGCTTCATCACTGCCCTTATCAGAGCAGCAGGGAAAACCATTCCTCAAGAGATGACCAGACAATCTCCAAAATAATTGGAATAAAGACCTCCCCACAGCCAGTAAGCAGCCATGTAGGCCCTAAATTCAGTAGACAGTAGGTGGAACACAATCCCAAGATCTCCCGGAACATCTCTTAATCCAAAACTGGAGAAAGCTCTGCCTCATGATGGCCAGTCAGCTGGTCCCATCCTAAGAATGGCACTGTTGGCCTATGATTAGGCCACTTGAGAAAGTCCCATCATATATATATAGAGGACATCCTATTGGGTAGGAATCAATCAAACCAATACCATTTTTCAGTTGAAAAGACTGTCTCACATCACAGACGGGGAATTAAGCAACCTGTCCACCGTCCAAAAGAGCATTTTTTACAAATGGAAGGCACAGTGATGGGGTCTTCTTTGGCCCCAACAAATGCAAATTTATATATGTATACTTTGAAATAGAAGTTGTACAGTATATAAAAGTGGAGAGAGTTTCACACACTCACTTATCATCTTTTTAAAATATATTGGTGATAATGTCATTGTTATGAAAAGGGACAGACAGAGCTTAGATGATTTTATTTTTTTAATACCTTAATACCAGAAGGGCACATTTGAATATTTATCTAAATGTGATGCCTTAAGCATACCAATTTTAGATCTTGTAGTATTTAAAAATACTAAAAAAGTGACCACTAGGAGTTGCTATTCTCACTCCAATTCTAGACCAATCCCAGCCCCTGAAAGTCCCTCTGCACCTAGTTTCCTCTCTCTCTCTGCAAGGCTTTCTCCCAACTGCCCAGCTAGAGATTCGAACCTTGTACCCTGTCCACCAGGGTCCGTGACAGTACCACTACTCCAAAGTGGTATCTACGCTCTCTGAGGGGCAACCAAACTACTTATACTTCACCTCTCCATTTACCCTGCCGCTATGTTCAGGCGCCTTTTCCCGGAATTGGTATATTGCCCCATCAACATCCCTCGTGCTACTGCTCTCCTCCATCTTACTGTCCCTTCCCATGTGCTCCCCCAGCGGCTACCAGCACCCTTCCCTTCCCTGCTATTCTGACCCACCTACTAAAGCCCCTGTAAGTCCCTCTGAGCGCCCTCCCAGCCATCTCATGGTCCCACTTCCCTCCCCTCCTCTTCTGTTTATTCCTTTGGCTGCCTACTGGCCTTCTCTCCCTCCCCAGCTCCCTTTCCCTCCACTCTGCCCACCCTAGGACCCCCGCCAACCAGCGTAGGGCTAAACCCCAGTTCATCCACTCTCTACGCTGCCTCCTAACTACTGCCCTACTCCTTCTGGCAGCAGGGGATATACACCCTAACCCAGGCCCTACCCTGTCCTCTAGCTCTAACCACCACTCACCAAACCCCTCAGCCAGGACCTCCACCACCTCTCGCTCTGGCTATCTTCCCCGAGGCCTCCGCCTCCTCCATTTAAATATTCATAGTCTAGTCCCTAAGCTCAATCAGCTCCAGGTCCTGGCCGCCCAACATGTCCCTGACATAATCATCCTATCTGAGACCTGGCTAAACCCCAGCCTCCCAGACAATACCATCACTATTCCAGGGTACACCATCACATGGCAAGACAGGCTCTCCAGAGGCAGTGGTGTGGCTATGTACATCAAATCAACCCTACACTTCTCTGTCTCCTTCACTAAAGCCGAACCCAAAGCCTTCGAGCTACTAATGGTAAAACTGTCCCCCACTTCTCACTACCTATCTATGTGGCTGGAATCTATTGCTGCCCAGGCACTTCAACCACCATAGTCACCAACCTCCTAGGTCAGCTCTCATCTCTCACACAGTCAGGTGAACTATATGTCCTGGGAGATTTCAACCACAACTGGCTAGCACCCACTTTTAACAAAATCCAAACTGAAATTACCACCCTAAACCTTAGTCAAACCATCTTGGAACCCACTCTCTCTAATCACAGGTCCGGTAACCACTCCCTCCTTGACTGGGTGCTTACTTCCCACCCACACTGCGTCATCAGTTCAGGCCTCCTCCCTGATTCCATCAGTGACCACCACCTAATCTACTTGGTCCGCAAGATCCACAGAACTAAAACCCCTCCTACATTCATATTCCAACGGTCTTACAAATCCCTTAACCTCTCCCTTCTCCTGGAAGATTTGGCCCACTCAAATTGTGTCCCAAGCCCTACCTGCTCTAACATTGATATGGCCTTCTCTCACTTTCGAAACACCTTCCTCGCCATCTGGGACAAACACGCCCCCCCGTGCCGGACTAGAGTCCGGGGTTCTCACCTACCCTGGATCTCCCCTGAGCTATTAGCTTGCCAACAAGCCCGTGATAAGGCCGGCGGAACTACAAATCCACATCCCTCCCAGTCAACTACATTACCTACCGTATGCGCCGAAATAAATGCACAAAGGCCACCCATTTAGCTAAGGCTGATTACTTCAACAATACCCTAAATGAAAACCTCCAATGCCCCTCTAAATTCTGCAAGGTCATTAACTTCCTCTTCACCCCCCAAACAACAAGCCCCTCTCCTCTCCTCTTCTCCCATGGGACTCTCCTGTCTGACCCCCTGTTGGTCGCCTCCGAGTTCAATACCTGTTTTACTATCTGCACTCAGGCCCTTCTAAAATCCCTTCCTCCAGCAACCTCACCCACTCCCCAGCAACCTACCCACCTGTCATCTGGTAGGAACACTTTTTCCTTCAGACTTATATCCCCTGCTGAAACCCTCACTGCCCTTCACTCTCTGAACTCATCCAAAGGCAAATCCCCAGATGGTCTGGATAACTAACTCCTCTTCCTTTCTGCCCCCGCCATTGCTACTCCCCTCACGGCTCTACTAAATCTCTCTCTCTTTCTCCACCGAGGACCTCCCCTCTGAGTGGAAGCATGCCACTGTCATACCCCTCCCAAAAGGAGGTGATCCTACCTCCACTACTAACTACCGCCCCATCTCCCTCCTCCCCACCCTCGCCAAACTCCAGAAACACCTCATGCTTTCCCAACTCTCTGACTTTCTCTCTGAAACTGACTTCTTCACCCCTTTTCAGTCTGGTTTCCGAAAACACCACTCGACTACCTCCTCCCTGTTATGACTCATGGATTCCATCCTCACTGGTATGGATAATGGACTAATAACGGCTGCTATCTTCATTGACCTAGCAAAAGCTTTCGACACAGTTTCACACCCTCTCCTCCTATCCCACCTATCCGGAGCTGGGTTAACAGAATCTGCCACTAACTGGTTCAGGGCCTACCTTATAAATCGAACCCAATCCACTAAAATTGCCGACCATCCCTCCCCCCCTCCCTATCACCACCAGTGTCCCCCAAGGTTCATTTCTTGGCCCCATCCTTTTCTCCATCCTTCTAAACGACCTACCTAACTCTTGCTCCTCTACCACTAATCCACATGTCGCGACAACACGGTCCTCTTTACCTCTGGTCGGACCCATGAAGAAGTCTCCTCCAAACTCCAAACTGATTTCAACAAAATCCAACACTGGTTCCTTACCAACCAGCTATCCCTAAACACCAAAAAAACTGTCTCTATGACTTTTGGCATTAGACAGCGTCTATCCAAACTCACCAGACCCCTCAGCTTCCATACCCTAAATGACTCCATCCTTGAGGATGTGCCCTCCTTCAGATATCTAGGGGTTTGGCTGGACCAACACCTCACCTTCTCCACACACGTGGATGCCATCATTTCTAAACTTCGTCCAAAACTTGGTGCCCTCTATCACAACCGCTCTAGCCTCCCTCTACCGGTCAGAAGGGAATTGGTCCAGAAAATGATTTTACCCTCTTTTTGACTACTGTGATGTTGTTTATAACTCGCTGCCAAGACCACCCTAACCAAACTTGACCCCTCTTTAATGCCTTCTGCCGTTTCTCCCTCGATGCTCCCCCCCCGCTCTCATCACTGCAAGCTCTATCGATCTCTGGCCCTACCGTCCCTGAGCAACCGGCGCCTAATTCACTGTGCCAAATTCACTTCCAACTGTTGGATTGCTCCCTCCCTCCCCACCTCGCATCCTCCCTACTTCCCCCCAACCCCACCCACTCGTTCAGATCTTCTGATGTAAGACTCTTGGTCATCCCTCACCGCAGGACCACCGCCGCCAATCAGCCTTCTCTTACCTCTTTTCTAAACTCTGGAATCACCTGCCAGCTCAGATCCACCTATCATCTTCCAAACACTCCCTATCCTCGGCCCCACTAACTTCTTTGCCCCAAATTGCATCTGCCCTTGACCCCCACCCCGCAGCTCCCTCCCCACCCCCTTGTGCCTGACCAGCGGCTTGGCCTCCGCCAGTTGCCTGGCTATATACTGCCCTACGCACTTCTTCACTACCTCTAATTTCCATCCAAGCTCTCCCACCTCCCCGCTCCTCCCCCCAGTAATCCACGCTTCTCAACCTCACGCACCACTGCTACACACCTCTTCCCTCCCACCCTTATCACCTCCCACTTCACCTCTCCTACTCCTACTGTCAACTGCTCCATTTCAACTCTCATCTTGCCAATGCCACCCTTGCATTGCTACTGGTACTCACCAAACATGTATTAACCGGATGTGTTCCATGTTATGTATACCCTGTCCTTCATGCTCTGATCGCTGTACTGTTGCACCTATTGTTTAAATGCTTTATAGTCCCCTTGTATTGTTCCATCTATTGTAAGCAATGTGATCATGTTATCCCTTCTACCCATGTACACCATCTGTATTGTGCAATTCTATATTTGTCTGTATATGATCTGCCTCCACTGTAATCCCTTCCCCCCAGGTCGCACCGTGAGACGAGCATCTTTTTGCTCAGCGTGCCTTTCCTGGTGAAACAATTTCAATAAATAAATAAATTAAAAAAAAATAATAATTTCATTTTAATGAATTTATACAAAAAAAGACATAAAATTTAGCAGTGTCAGTGGCTCAGTAGGTAGTATACTCACCTTTATTGCAGGTAGATCAGATGGTTGTGGGTTCTAGCCCACACTGGGTGCTTGGGGTAATACATATAACTGACACTGTAGTGCAATACTAGGGGGCGCTGCACAATTGAGGTGCTGTCCTTTGGATGAGACATTAAAGAGAGGTCCCTTCTTTTCATCTCTGGTCATAGCCCCGGTGGAAGTAAAAGGTCAAATGGCATTTATAGATGAAGAAAAGGGGAATTGTTTATTGCAAAAACATAGCATCAGAAGTATAATACATAAAAAACAAAAAGAAATACAACAGAAAAGGAAAACCTCAATCACTTTTGTTACAAATCATATATATGTGTTACATGAAAATCAAAAATACCCCTACAATTCAAAGACAAGCAAAGTAAAATGAAAAATAACAGAAATAACCAGTGGAAAAAAAAGGCTTTCATCAAAGTGAAACATTCTTTTACTCCTTAAATCTATTTTGCATTATATCCTTATATGTGTAACTACCCTTAATACCCATTAGTTCATAATATCATATAATGTAAATAAGAATATTATACTGTATGCCTTATCTACTGTTTCTTCTCTGTTTACTGACTGTATTTCATACTTCCAATAAAACATTGTTTTATAACCACGTAACATTTCACCAAAGTTTATGCAAAAAAATGTTAAAGGTGCCGTATTGGTCCTTTTAAGAACAGATCCAGAAACAAATGATTTGATACCTTTTATTGGACCAACATGGATGTTACAGAAAAGAACAAAGTGCTTTAGCTTTTGAACCAACCAGGTCCTTCTTCAGAAGCTTTGTGGCAGTTTTTTCAAATATCTCATACTATTAACACCAGATTATATAGAAAAAACAGAAATAATTCTCATTGGTTTAATATACATTTAAAACATAATAGAAGATTACATCAGAGAAGCTAATTAACACCAGTATGCCTTTAACTGAGGAGCCTCAGAAGGGCAAAGGTTATCAAGAATTCTCTACAGCCAGAGAGTTCTTGTCACATAAATTTTAAAATGTCTCAGTATGCCAAGAAAGCATTCTAGTGATAAAAAAAAAACTTGGAGTGGCATTCTCTCTAATCCATGTAAAATGAGCTTACAACTTACATTCCAATTGTCCTGGTATATTAAAGGACCGATAATGAGTGACAAAATCCTGAAATTAGGTATAACTGCAAGTTGAAAACAAGCCTCAAATTAACCTACACATATAAACATGATGCATGAAAGTATCACTTGTAAGTGTAAGTGTCAAATAAAAAAATACTTGTCAAGGACCCCCAAGAAAACGAGACCATGAGCCTGATAAGTGCAGATTTCAACACAGAGTCTGTGTATAACAAAAATGCACAGAATAAGTTTAAGCAATCTAAATGAAAACCCAAACTTCTCACCTTAACACTGTGGTGAGTGCGTTTGAGTGTGTGTTTGTATACTGATGTATGTATGTATGTGTGTGTTTTGTGTGTCTTTGGTGTGTGTTGTGTTTTTGTGTGTTGTGGGTATGGTGTGTGTGTGTGTGTTTTGTTTGTTGTGCGTGGTGTGGTGTGGTGTGTGTGGAATGTGTTTGCTATATTTGTTGTGTGTTGTGGTTGTGTGGGGTGTGCAGGCGTGTGTGCGTGTGTGTGTGGGTGTGTGGGGGTGTGGTGTGGTGTGGTGTATGTACACATATACGTGCGGGTGGAGTGTGGCATGGGGTAATTGTTATGTGGCTAGAACACTTAGTTTTCACATATAGTGTGCATATATTTCCTTCTATTAATTGTCAGTGGTTGGATTACACACTGTCACATTTTTAACTGCTCATATTAAGATGCTTATCTCATTTACTTGGGGGTTCATAAAATGCGTAATTCCTTTGGGTTTTCATTTAGATTGCTTAGACTGATTCTGTGCATTTTTGTTATACACAGACTCTGTGTTGAAATTTGCACTTATCAGGCTCATGGTCTCGTTTTCTTGGGGGTCCTTGACAAGTATTTTTTTATTTGACACTTACACTTACAAGTGATACTTTCATGCATCATGTTTATATGTGTAGGTTAATTTGAGGCTTGTTTTCAACTTGCAGTTATATCTAATTTCAGGATTTTGTCTCTCATTATCTGTCCTTTAATATACCAGGACAATTGGAATGTAAGTTGTAAGCTCATCTTACATGGATTAGAGAGAATGCCACTCCAAGGTTTTTTTTTATCACTAGAATGCTTTCTTGGCATACTGAGACATTTTAAAATGTATGTGACAAGAACTCTCTGGCTGTAGAGAATTCTTGATAACCTTTGCCCTTCTGAGGCTCCTCAGTTAAATGCATACTGGTGTTAATTAGCTTCTCTGACGTAATCTTCTATTATGTTTTGAAATGTATATGTTAAACCAATGAGAATTATTTCTTTTTTTTCTATATAATCTGGTGTTAATAGTATGGGATATTTGAAAAAACTGCCACAAAGCTTCTGAAGAAGGACCTGGTTGGTTCGAAAGCTAAAGCACTTTGTTCTTTTCTGTAACATCCATGTTGGTCCAATAAAAGGTATAAAATCATTTGTTACCAAAGTTTATGGTATTTCCAATTCTCCATACCTTTCATTTCTTTTTGTTTCATTCTGTTAATTGTTGATTCAGTTTGCATAATTATCACAGAGTTGGGTACAATCTGATGCTGTAGAGAAAACTGGCATCTAGTCTGCCACATATAGTACTTTGTACAAGCAAAAACAACATTTAAAGAACTGGCATTATACCTATCCAAAAAAACAGAATAATCCCCAAGAACCAAACTCTCATAAGAAATAGGATTCGAAGGATGCCCATGCCAGTGATGCAATAAATCAGACCAGAATTGTACTGCTACCCCACAATGTAAATAGAAATGCTCTTATGTTTCTTCCTGATCCACACAACCTGGTCTAATACACATGCGTTCTATTATGGTCTTATGTTTAAGATTGCCTTTAACCCCTAGTTTTTTCATGGCAACTAAGCCATCATACATCCCACATTTCCATAGGAATCCATTTATCGTTTAAGAGCTGTAAAGCTAATGGTAGTCAAGATGGAATACATTTAGGAAAGTCCACCCTTACTGCATGATTATTACCCATAATGTAAGTATATATCACTTTTTTAGTGAAACCCCATATCTTTCCTTTAGTTAAGTTCCAAGTTTTTAATTTCTTAACTGCAGGAATAGCAAAGTCTGGAAGGTTAAGAGCTTTAACTACCTTAGGTACTTCATCTGTTCATTGGCAGAAAAATTGACGAAACAAACATTGAGTCCATGTTTCCCATGGGTGTATTGAATCTACTGTTTTAATTTTAAAAGAGGAAACTATAAAAAAATGAATAAAAAAACACTACAGGATTAATCATTCCTAATCCACCTTGTTTTGTAGATCAATACTTAAAATCCCATTTGATGGTATTCAATCTACTCCCACAAACCATTTGGAAAAAAGTACTAGAAAGTCTAGTTTCTAAACCTGTTGGAATAGGAAATATAGAACTGAAGTGTAGAAAGAGGGGAAATAGAAACTTTTTAACAATTAATATTCATTTTCTTTTTGGAAAAGACCAAGATTGTTGTATTTTCTGGTCACCTTTTTGCAATGTTAAATCCCAATTATAATGTGTCATATCTCCAGTGCCAAACCATACCCCTAATATTTTTACTGGGAGAGCTGAAATTTCTAGTCTACTTACATTCCTTTCTGTATTATTTTTCTCTAAATGAATCCCCATACTTTTACCATAACTAATTCCTGCTCCTGTTATTTTTGAATATAAAGTTATTGTCTGAATTGCTTTCACCCCTGAGTCTACATTATTTACCATTAAACAAATGTCATCCGCATATGCTGTGATTTTTTTGTGGAGAGATTGACAATGCAGGTGTTACCCCTCATATTAATTTCATATGATATTGCTCTAATTAAAGGATCTAGAACAAAAGTGTATAAGAGAGGGCTTAATGGATACCTTTGACAAACACCTTTTTTAAGATAGTCTCTGTTCCCAAGATCCCGTTAACGGAAGGATATATTGCTGCTTCAGAATATAATAACTGTATTCCTTTAATAATTTGTGATGGGATACCATAGTGTTCCAGAACTTCAAATAATAAGTCATGTGATATGTTATCAAATGCCTTAGTTTGGTCTAGGGTTAATAAAAAACCTTGTGTCCTGTTTTGTCTCCCAAAGTCACTTAATTCCCGTAATAATTTAAAATTTTGCTATATGGATCTATTTGGAATTGAGTATGTTTGTGCTGAATGAATTATGGAATCTGCTACCCATTATAAACTTTGAAAGAGTATTGTCAAGAAGATTTTATCATCTATACTTAAGAGACTAATAGGTCTACAATTTTTGATATTACTTGCATCACCTTTTTGTAAAGAAAAATTACAGTAGCTGCTGTAAAATCTTGAGAAACATTTCCCTCTGTAAGCAGTTCATTATATACATTAGGTAATATTTCATTAAAGTCCTCTTTCATGTATTTATAAAACTCATTTACAATTCTGTCTAATCCAGGATAGACTCCCCCTTTTAAATTAGAGATGACAGATAATACCTCTTCTTTAGTTATCTTACCTTCCACAATTTTAGATTGTTCCTTAGATAGTTTTGACACTGGAAAAGTAATTAAATCTTCCCAACTAATGTCAGCCTTAAAACTAGAGCCAAAATAGTTTTCTAAATATTCATGGACAATTTCTAACATGCTTGGTTCTGTAGTTTTTAAATTACCCCCATTATCTTGTAACCTGTCATGAATTTTGATTCAGTTTTTTGTTTACGAGCAGAAAAAGGGTCTTTAAAAGGTTGTTTTCTACCCCAAAGTTCATTTCTGCTTGTAAAGAAAGTCCTCTATTATATTTATATTTCCTCATTTGTTTTTTCATTTCTTCTGTTTGTTGTTTTATTCTTATATCAGACACATGTGGACCGGATAATAACTTGTAGAGATGATTCCTATAATTTAACTATTGCAGATAATCTGTATTACTTTTCTGTTTACCCTGCTTAATAAAAAATATTTTATACTACTTTTAGTATCTGTCCACCATGAGTTCTAGTTGTCATAGAACTCTGCCACCGATTTTCTAAACAATAATAAATCCTGTAGTCCCTTTTTGATAATCTCATTCTCTAATAAAGTAGCATTTAATTTCCATCTTGTCTCTAATGAAGGAAATTTAGGAGGTATATTTTTTAATCCAATAACACATTTCAGAACCCTGTGATCAGAAAATAAACATGGCTGAAGAAAAAATCTGACAGGAAATAGATTTTTTGATAAAAAAAACATAATCTATTCTGGAAAAGTAAATATTTCTCTGATGAGTAAACCCAGAATCAATATGAAGTTGTTTGTAAGCATCTATACAATTAGCCACCTTTATAATACTAGCTAAAGCATGTGAATCACAGTAGGTTTTATATCAGATATTATCCTTCATTTTAATTGCTAAGGTACAATTCATGTTCCCTCCCCATATAACCTTTTTAGAAGTAAACAGATAGGGTTTGATTAAATTAAAAACCTCAGTACTTGCAGTTTTAACCAGTGAAGCATAAGTATTTACTAACTGTAATTGATAACCTTTAAACAGACAATCAATGAGTAGGATTCTACCTGGAATAACATTATTTACTCTTTGCACCGTTACATTTGTGGTATTAAATAAAATCCCCACCCCATCTGCTGCATCCTGCCCATAGGCCAAAAAGGAAGGGCCCCATACCCAACGTTTTTTTGCTTGTGCCACATCTTGTAGTGTAGTAAATCTTGTCTCCTGTAAAAAAATAATGTCTGCTTGTAATTGTTTACAGAAAGTGAGATAGGCTGTTTTCTTTTTAAAATTCTTGAAACTACCCGTATTTAACGATACAATACTAATGAAAGGCATAAAAGTCCAAGATTAGGGTTGCTTTTTATCTTTTTTTCTCTTTTTCCCCTTCTTCTTTTCTTCCCTTACTTCAGCTTCCACCTTTTCATCACTCTCCATTTCAGAGACCATCTCAGAATGGTTAGAAACATCAGATTTGGAATCTCCATCCAGGTCCCCTAAAATTTGAAAAGTATTTTTTGTGGAGAGTGGGATACTGGATCCAGTGTATTTGATAGATGCTCTAGTCACTCTTCTGGAACGTGGTGTTTGAAATTCACAAGTTGGTTGTAGGGTGGGGCCCTTGGTTCTCGTTTCCTTTTTTTGCTGGGGGAGGCATAGGCTGAGGCAAGATTGCGGTAGTATGTCTATGTTTATATGCGTTATTAGTATCAGATGCAGGTTCAACTGATGCAGTGTCTGTGTGCATAGGGTCTGAAGTTTCATTTCTCTGGTCTGTAGTTTCCTGTTCATGTGGTCTGTATCTTTCCTGGGCCTTATTAATTAAGTCCTCCTTTGGCAAATCACTAGTTCTGTTCTGACCCGCCATGGGGCATTGATGATATGCATGCCCCTGCTCCTCACAAAGGTTGCATTTGAAGATGTTTCTGCAAACTACACTGTCATGATCAAATTCACCACACAATGCACATTTCATTTTATCACAGACACTACTTAAATGCCTCTGACTCCCACACTTATAGCATGCCCTGGGCTGCCCCAGATAAAAACACACACCCCTGTCCTTTCCCAGAAAAAAAAACTCTTCGGGATATGATGAACTTCATTTTCTCTCATTCTCAACTTTATTTTAAATTTCTGTCTGCCAGTTCAAATCCCCTCTGAGTCCATAACAGGTTCTGGTGGGCCTAGGACCTCACATTTTTTCTCAAGCCAAAATTGAATGTATCCAACATTAACCCCTTCATTGTGAAACATTATATTAATAGTTTTAAACAAGGGCTTTGTAATAGGGATGGCCCAGAAGGGGATCCAAAGTGGCATATATTTACAATTTTCATATTTCTTCCAAAACGTATCCTGTCCTGCAAAGGTTTTGCAGCTCACATCGAGTGTGTCTTCTCCTCTTATATTTATTAGAGCATAAATCTGAGATGCTTGGAAATTCCTAGAATCTTTCAATGGATATCTGGCTACATACTGTCCTGGCTGGGTGTTCTTCAAGCCCGCCCCCCAATATTGTAGCCAAACCACATTTCTACATGGTGCTTGGTTCAGTTTATTGTTCCTGAAAAGCTCTGAAAATCTAGGGCCTGTTCTTTCAGAACCCCTGTGTGGGGAAGGTGGGAGGGAATTAGACTGTTCATTTCCCCCAGACTACCTCTCTGCAGATATAGCATTTTCATCACCCTGAGACTCCTCCATAGGAGTGGCTTTATTTAAAGTAGTTTGAGAAATAAAAGTCTGACCTGTATGATTTGACCCATCAGATGTTCCTGGAACCTCCTGTTTGTCTGATACTGTAGGAGACAACTCAATCCAGTTGTCGTCTGGAACCCATTTACCAGTTTCATCTTGGATTCATCCGGCTTGTAACAGCGCTTTGTCTCTAGACCAAGAAGTGTCAGGAAACTGTGGGAATGGTGGCTGAGAATTTTGCATTCTATCGTTTGCATCCAGTGGGTGTGCCTTTGCAGCCCTTACTTCCTCATTCTTGTGCAGCACAGCTGTCTCTGCGTCATACTCCACAAGACAGGCCGGACCTTTGTTTGTCAAAATTTCAGCTGTGGGAGTGGATGTATCCATTGGTATCTCTGTCTCCTTCTGGTTTCTGTAAATCAGTTGTGCCTTTTGAATCCCTGGAAAAAGGTCTCCCTGCTGCATGGGATTCACCATGCATATCTCTTCAGGCTTCACCAGTCATAAATCCACCGCAATTGTTCTCACCATCCCCTTGAAGCTCCACAGCCCTAGTCGGGGGATTGCTCACTAGGCTGATGCTGCTGTTCAACAACATCCTCCTTGCTTGAACTCCGCACACCATCTTCCATTCTCACTCTGAACAGCAGGATCCCCCTACAAGAGAGTAGGGAAATTTTATTGGGGAAAAGGGATGTAAAATTGAGTACCATAACCATCAGACTTAGGGATTTACCATGTCCATACTAGTGGAAAATGAAATATGTTGAAACTATCTTTTATTTCTCCTTTTCTTAACCTTCCTTTGTATCTCAAAGTCTCTCTCTATTACTATACAGTCTGAATCCTATTTAAAGCCTCCTCTTCTCACTCCTTTTCTTTTCCTTTTTTTAAACAAAAACATTTCATAACTTTCTTTCCATAATTCTCTTAAATGTCTTTTTGAGAATTTTTTTCTCAAAAATTCATAAATTCTTATCAAAGACATCTGAGCATTTTTCAGAATCTGCTTTGGCAGAATTAATACCTGCTGCAAAACCAGTTTACACCTGGCCTGCCACAAGGAATATTTTAAGATTGCAAAAATGACTTGCAGCATTCCTTTGTTGTAATGTTCCCAGGGTGCTATGTATACTCCTGCTACTAGGACTTCATAGGTTAATTCCTGAAAATTCTTATTTTGCCATTATCTTGCTACATGGAGCCAAAATGTCTGTGAAAATGAGCATGTTAAAAATACGTGTTCTTGTGTTTCTATTATTTGACTGCAGTCAGGTCTTGGACAATATCTTTCTTGTACTGACTTGTGCTTGTTGTTATTTTAGACATTTAATCTGCCATGTACACTTAACCACAACATATCCCACATGTGCACTGGTACTCTTTTGTTTTGCAACTTTCTATTGCTGTCTGTGTATACCTATCTTCACACTTTGGGATTAGTAATTCTTGTGTGCATGTTGCTGCTACCAATTTCTCGTATATCTTTTCCCTTGAAAGCATTCTTATCTCATCATACATTACTCCCCACTTTATTAGTTTTTGAAACAAAATCTCACATTCCCAGCTAATACTGAAGTTTGTCTTAATAATCTTGTATTCTTCTGAATCCATGCTGTCTGGCACACTCTTACCCATTCTACCACTATATTGTACCATGATGTGTTCATTTTTATCCTATTCAAAAATATTACTATGCAAATAAATGCTATAATAAAATAAAATAGGATTTACAATTCCTAAACCTCCTGTCTGCACTGTTCTGTAAGTTATTTCCCTTTTAACTGGGTTTAGTCAGCTTCCCCATAGTGCTTGAAAGAAGACACTAAATATTTTTTTCTAGTTCTAAGGGGTGGGGCAAATATGACTAACATACAGAAAGACTGATAATAACAGCGTTTTGATTAAGAAAACTCTTTTTAACTTCCCTATTTGCTTGTTTCTCCATTTACCCAATATATTCTCTGCTTTTTGGATGCATTTTGTCCAATTTAATGTATAATTTTCCTCTTTACTGAAATACAAGCCCAATATCTGTATGGGTCCTTCTACTATCTGAATGTTGGCATATGTTTTTATCTCTTCTTGGGGTTCTCCTAAACACAGTCCTCTACTTTTGTTGAAATTTAATTTTGATCTTGAAGTGGTTTTGAAATCAGTAAGGTGTGTCAAAATAACTTGTTCATCTGTCCCTACTGTGGTTATTACCACTACATCATCTGCATATGCTAAAGTCTTGATTGGTGTGCTCATTGCTGTTAACTGTATCTGTCCTATGGCTCTGTCAGGCTGCATGTTCCTCAACAAGGGGTCTGTGCAAAATACATACAACAGGGAGCTCACTAGGCATTCCTGTTTTACCCCCTTTTTCACTTGTAATTCCCTCCCCTACCATCCATTAACCAAGGGGGTTATTTTTGCATTTGTATGCATTGCAGTACTCCATCCTATAAATCTGTCTGGAATACCATATTGTTTTAAAATGTAAAAGAGATATTCATGTGATACTGTATCAAACACTTTCCCTTGGTCAAGATTCAACAGAATTCCTGTATCTGCTATTGCCTGTCCTTCTTGGAAAATTTCCCAAAGTACAATAATTAAGTTGCCTTGGATCTTCCTCCCTAGAATTGAGCATGTCTGGTTGTCACTAATAAGTTTGCCAGCTACAATAGCTAAACGTTTTGCTAGGATTTTCCAGAATACCTTGTAATCAGTATTTAATAAACTGATTGACCTCCAATTTCTTAAAGCATTTCTATCTCCTTCATTATGCAAAAAAATCAGGTGTGCCTGTAGCATTGATTTTGGAAAAGTGGCTGTTTCTAAGATCTCATTATATACTTTAGTTAATTCAGAACTAAGTCTTGTTTAAATTTTTTATAAAATTCTGCTGTGAGGCCATTTGTTCCTGGAACTACATCATTGCCCAGAGATCAAATAGCCTCCATGACTTCTGTTTTTGTTATATTCTGAATTAACCTCTCCTTTTCGTCCCCTGCAAGTTCTGGTATTTGCAGCATTTGTATGTATCCACTATTCAAACTCACTGGAGCAATTGAACCAAATGTCTTGTTAGAGTGAACCTGCACTGTTTCCATTATGTCTTGCTTTGACTTCTGAATTGTATTTGTCTCATCTTTTAACTCTGTAATAGTTCTGTTTCCTACTCTACTTTTACAGTTGGAGAAAGGATCAAATGTTTATTTCCTACTTTGTGTGCCAAATTTTGTTTCCTGCTGCAAGGTTTTGACCCTGTTGTACTGCACAAGAAACATGTCTGTTTTTATTTTACTTATCTGTGTACTGTAATTAATTTTCAGTGTTTCTGTTTTAGATATTAAACAGTGTAACTGTTTCCTCAAGGATAGATAATCTACAGTAAATAAGATTCCAAGGTCTTTCTACTGGCGTGTGACCGATAAAAATTCCAAAACTGTTTCTTTGTATCCTCCCACCATTCTGCTTTTGTGTCATACATACAAATCACTGATTATCTTGCTTCCCACAAAGCCCCCCACTTTTGTATTACCTCCTCATTCTTTGCTAGTTGTGTGTTAAGGCAACAAGGCCCTTTATTGCTGCCTATGGTGTGCCCCCCAGGCTACCTCCACAATAAGAGCTCTGTTATCAGAAAAGGCTATATCTTCCATTAATGCTTTCACTACCTGTAGCGATTTTGTGGAGAATAAAAAATCAATGTTTGCTGCATATATTCCTCTTATATATGTGTTCTCCCTGTTGGGTATTTTTTCCCTATATGTGTCCTTAAGCTGTGCTGTAGCTAAAATATCAGTAAGTGCAATGGTGTCTCAAAATACATTTTTTTCTGTTTTTGGCCCTCTGTCTGCTGAATTTACTACACAATTAAAATCCCCCCAAAAAAACCTAAGTGCGAGGTATGCAAAAATGGTTGAATGCATTTAAAGAGTTCTATCTTTTCAGTTTTAACTTGTGGAGCATAACTATTGATAAGTCGTATCTGTTTCTGCTTGTACTGGATATCTAAAATGAAAGCTCTCCCTGGTACTAAATCTACAAGCCTTGTTACCTTTACAGTAGTAGCCAGAGACATTGCCAGCTATTTCCAGATATTTCATGAAATTTCTGAAGAGTTTTTCTCTGCTGTCCCTACTGTGGAAATGCAGAAAGCAGGAGATATTTCTAGAAATATCACAGAACTTTCAGGAAATCTCTGGCAGTGTCTGTGGCTGCTACTGTAGCTCAGTGTTTTTTAATAAAAATTCCTAAGCCATCACATGTTGTTTCCCCTATTGACCAGAAGGTGGAACCAATGGTCCATAGCTTTGTGGCCTGTGAAATTTCCAGCAGTGTCTTTAATCTGGTATCTGTAATGAAAAATACATCTACATTGTATTTGACAAGTTCAGCTAAGGCAGTTATTTTCCTCTTCTGATTTTTAACGGTATTCACATTTAAAGAGAAAAAAGTTAGAGATGTCATGCCTAAATGTTGGCTGAGTCTTCCTAAAGCACATGTTTAGACCTGGTGCTCCATTTTCTATGACTGTGGGTGGAGCCAATAGGAGTATTGCATGTACAAAAGGAATGATGTCATGTTTTCTCTCTGTGGAACTGACTGAAGGTATAAATAGTCTCCTCTTTCTTACCCTTTCCAAGAAATGTTTTCCACCCTCAAATAAATACACTTTCATGTTAGTCAATGGTTGCAGGGTACTATTTTCTTTCTTAATGGGTGGTACAAGAACTGGAACCTGAGTAGTGGGAGGCAGCATTGTTTTTTGGGGAGAAGTAAGGTCCACCCCACCTCCACCCAAGAAGCTCCAAAAGGCCCATCCCACCTTTTTTTTTTATTCATGTGGGAGGGGCATAAGGTGGATCTATCATGCTGAAAGAAGACTCACTAGTTTGGGGTGTGGACCAAGAAACAACAAGTCTGTGGAGTCCCCGCATTTTGTTAAGGACTAGGAGAACAGAAGATACTTAAAATGCCTTCAAACTGACTTAAAAACCCTTGGAACAAATGATTATCAGAGTCACTGGTGTCTCAAAAGGAAAGACTAAGAAGTGTCTAAAAACTAAGGAAAATAGACAGCGTTCAGGTATTTCTTAAACATTTATATACTAAACACAAAGTTCAGCTTTTGGTATATATATATATATATATATATATATATATATATATATATATAGTTTGTCTTTAGTAGTTTCAAAACCTTGAAAGCATTGATGTTAGTGATGCATTTAGAAATATATATTTTAATTGTCTTTACAGATAAATCATGCATGTTCATGTGAGGGCACATTTTTTGGGGGATGGGGTTCAAATTATTTTAATCATGGGCACAGTACTTGGTAAACACAGTCTGTGATGAAGTATATTTTTCTTTTTAAGTTTGAGAAGTGGAGTTGACTTGTGCAAATGGATAGTACAGACATCATAGAAAGCTAATAGAAGTAGAATGGGTTAAACGCTTCCTGAAACTTTCTGCATAACAAGTTCCCCCAGGCACCTCACAGCATTTGATACCACCATCCTAAGAGCAGTCAGTGTGTTACTTTGCAGGACATTGCATAGCAAGAGAGCCAGCCTTGCCTTTTTCCAAATGATATGCCAACTTCATTCTCAGGCGGGCAGTTCTGGGCTACTGTTTATATTCTACTGAATCTTCTTAAAGGAAAACTGCATATTAAAATCAGGAATATATGTATTATTACCAGTTTTGAGTTCTCACTTCAATCCAATGTTTTGTTTCTGCTAGGCTGTGAGAGGATTTTTTTCTAATTTTCCCTTGGTGTTTTATGACGTCTGGGGGCCATCATTCAAGTTAGTTTACTGCATCTTCTCCAAGTTAGTCTTCACAGAGTACCCTCTGGTTTGATGTCTACTAGCCAGTGTTTTGTTACAGTGTCTTGCTTAGCCACAGCAGAGAAAGAACACTGCAGCCAGGATTCACAGTGCTATACAATATACTATAGAAAGTTACATGTTTAAACACACACACACATACACACCCACACACACACACACCAAGCAGAACACAGCTGGATAAGGTACCAGTATTTAGGAAACTTGTCATACATATCCAGAGTCTAGCAATGTGAATTCTGGCTATGACTATAGGTGTTTAACTGAATGATAATAACCACATTTGCTTCACTTGCAAATAGGTAGACATTTGTGTCTAATTTCTGTTTGACTTACTGTAGGTTACACATAGAATCTGAAAAATTCATAACATGCTGTGTTGTAATTCAATGAACAGATAAATGGGGATTTTGGTTTCTTTTACAAATTCATTTTTCCTGACCATGGATATACTAAAACAAAATGTTTTTAAATAAAGAGTTTAACTCACAGCAGCAGAAGAAGCATGTTGGCATTAAAAACTTAGTGACGTGGATGTAGAGGCACCAGTATTTAAGCATGACTTTAGTAGAGGATTAATTGTGACTGGAGGCTGAGGGAGGGAGGGAGTAAGTATTGGTATTTGCGGCATAATGGTTTTCTGAGACTTCAACCTTCAATGGGTTAGACTCTGCAGCCATCTGTACAGTATATCACTAAGCCATATGCAGTGTGGTATGGGTAAAACCTAGATCAACAGACCAGGACCAGTGCTGTAAAATCTGCACTGGGCGCAGCTTGTGCAAATATTGCTGATCCAGTGGATCAAATAAATATGTGCAAATAAATAAATAAATAAATACTTGGCTTCACCTCGTGCATCAACCCACCCCAGGAGTGACGTTACTACATGATAACATACACCCTGTCATGCCTTATTGCTTAAATATGCCCTTTCTCAATGTACTATACTTTGATTCAGTTAGTGTATGCAACAGACTTCATGTGAACACTCTGGGCTTCTCTTTGACTCCTGATGTCCATTTGCTTTAGCTATTGTATATTGTTTGAACTGCTTTGGTCTTCTTGATGTGGTGCCTGTGTGGCTAAACTATGTAATCTGTTTATCTACTGCTACCCATGTATCTCCAGTGAATCACTGTTATAACTGTCTGCTCTCCGAGCCATTGTTTTTTGACTTGTTAACTGTGCTGTCTTTCTGTTACTTTCGATGAGGTGCCTTTGTAAATGAGTCTCTGACTCAAAGATTTGTAAATCTGATATTTTTTAAATAAATAAATATTTATGTTTAAGCCCATGATGCACCCTTATCTAGTTAATGCATTCACAGTCATAGTGGCTCTGCCAGATTTTGTTCTTTTTAGCTTCATTCCCCACTCCTACATCCTCTTTTCCAGAAGACTTGTCTGGGATGGAGGATGCTATAGAATAAATGTCAGAATCTGTGTCCTCATTGTCTGTATCATCCCCTGTACTTTCTTTCCTTAATGGGATGTATTTATTACTCATCAGCAAGTCTTGTTTTCCTGTTTTTTTCCTGTCTTGACCATTTAGCTGTTTGCTCTGTGCCTTTGTCTTTATTCTTTTTTGGGGGTAACTAACTTGTAACCTCTCTTCTGTGGAAGGGGTACTACTACTGGGGGCACTGCTGCTGGGAGAGGTACTGCCCCAAGGTGGGGGTTACTGCTGGGAGAGGAACTATCACAAGGGGGGGCACTGCTGCTGGGGGGGCATCTGTCTATCTTCATCTTTTTCCTCCTCTACAGCATTTGTTTGTTGGTTTTAGTTCTCACTACTGCTTGTTCCTATACTGTAAATTAATGCTGTGTGTACTTATACCTCATTTCCTCCTGCTTCTGCTTGTTTTCCTGCATTCTCCTTTCCTCATTTTTCTGCTCTTTTTCCTCATGTATTTCTGCCATCTTTTTTCAGAGGCTTGGGCACAACTTTTTTTTTAGTGTTTGTGATTAGCACTTCATGTGATACACTACCCTCCTTGTTGTGAGGCCCATAAGCACCTCACATATGAATGGCTGTTTTCTTCACACAAATTACATCTGAATGTGTTCCCACAGTTTACTGCAAGATGGCCTAATTCCAGGCAATGGGTACATTTTAAAGTGTCACATGCATTGCTTAAATATAATTGTGATTCACATTTGTGGCAAGACTTGGGTTACCCCATGTAAAACAAAGACCCACTGTCTCTGCCTAAAAAAAAGCTGCTTGGGAGATGCATAATTCCTGTCTTTGTCATAATAAGCTTAACTTTCACACTCCATCCCCCGGCCCATATCTGCTCTGAATCTATTATAGGCTCAGGATGTTCTAGAACCTCACATCTCTTTTTTAACCATAAAATAATGTCAGAAACATTGACTCCTTCATTTTAAATAGGATTGTGATTGTTTTCATTGCGGGTTTAGTTATGAGAATGGCCAAAAAAAGGTGAACATAAAGGGGTGTCTTTCAAGGAGCTGTACTTAACCAAAAAATGGTCTAAAGCTTCCACTGACTTGAAGCTAATGTCATAATTATACTCATCAGTATGGATCAATGCAAATATTTCTAAAGCATAGAATTTTAGAGAGGTTTTTCAATAAGGTTCTTGCTATGTAAGTCCTGTCTGGTGGATCCTCTAAACTTCCTTTGTACATTAAACATATTGGGCCAGATATTCAATAGGGTTGCGCCTGCGCAAGTCCAAACTTGCTCCATTCTGCGATATTCAGCAGGAGGCAGTTGCGCCACAGAAAACATGCTGAGCAACAGTGCAATGCAAATGAATGCATGCTGAACTGGAGGGGGAGGAACCATGCATAAACTGCACAGCCCGATATTCAGCCGGGCTGTGCAGAATTGTGCATGTGCAACCCCCAACCTGCGCCTGCAGGACTTTGAGCCAAAAAAAGGCTTGTTGAGGCCACCCACAGGTGAGCTGCTGTATTGCAGGGCACAACACAGCAGCTGCCACCTGTGGCTGGCCCCAACCCAGTCCCTGTGTCTCCTCTCAGCCTGATCACGGGCATAGTGTACCTCCCCACCGCCCAATCGCTGGGCATCAATGTGACTCCCCTCCTCCCTGCTCATATCCTGGTGGTCCAGTGGACCAAAATGTCTCGATCGTGATGGTATGTATAATAATTCCCACCCCCTCCTGTCATATCCCTTGGTGGTCCAGTGGACTAAAATGCCCGATCGCTGGCGGTATGTACAATAATTCCCACCCCTCCTGCTCACATCCCTGATGGTCCAGTGGACGAAATGTCCGATCGCGGGTGGCATGTGTGATAAAACCACCCCGAACATAGCCTGGTGGCTAGTGTCCCCACCCTACCCACCACTGCCCCACCACCCCGCTCCCCGGCAGCCGGCGGGCGGCAGCATCCCACCCGCCTGCCACCCTGCCGCCCACCGACTGACTGCCCAGTAGGGCTGCATGCCCATTGGTGCAGAGCAAGAGCCAATGGGCGTGCAGCCCATACCGTACATGACAGTCCAGATTTGTGTCATTCATTAATGTCCTTGTGAAGGTGTGGCCTCCAATACTGCACGCAGTACTCCAGATGGGGCCTAACCAGTGTCTTGTACAGAGGGATTATTACCTCCCTCTTACGACTTGTGATACCCCTACTAATACACCCTAACACCCCCCTAGCCTTACCTACTGCTTTAGAGGTCTGCTTGGATGATTTTAGGTCATCAGTGATGATGATGCCCAAGTCTCTTTCTTCCTTTGTGACTGCTAGCAACTCCCCTCCCAGCCTATAGGTGGCTTCAGGGTTTCTCTTCCCTATGCGCATGATTTTGCACTTCTTTGCATTAAATCCCAGTTGCCACTCTTCTGACCATTCTGCTAGTTTATCCAGATCTCTTCTCATTCTGCCCACCCCATCTGGATCATCTACTCTGTTGCAGATCTTGGTGTCATCTGCAAACAGACAAGCCTTACCCTCTAGTCCATCTGCAAGGTCACTAATGAAGATGTTGAAGAGGACTGGCCCCAGGACTGATCCCTGAGGTACCCCACTTGTGACTTGAATCTCTTCTGACTATATACCATTTACCACCTCTCTGTTTTCTGCCCGTCAAACCAGTTTGCCACCCAGTTGACCAACTTCTGACCCCCTAGCCTACCCAGCTTATTTATCAATCTTCTATGTGGACAGTGTCAAAAGCTTTGCTGAAGTCAAGGTAGGTGACATCAACTGCTCCCCTTGGTCCACCACTCTGGTTACCCAGTCAAAGAAATCTATGAGATTAGTTTGACAGGACCTTCCTTTGTAAACCCATGCTGTCTTGGATCCTGTGCCCCTATGGATTCCAGGTGTTGCACTATCCTTTCCTTAAGTGCCTCCATAATCTTGCCACTACTGAGGTAAGACTGACCGGTCTGTGTTCCCGCCTCCTCCCTGCTACCACTCTTGTGGGGCGGGATCACAGAGCCCTTCTCCATCTTCTGGGACCTCTCCTGTGCTCAGAGACTCACTAAACAATTCTGCTAATGGCTCTGCTAGTTCCTTCTTTAGCTCCTTAAGTACCCTGGGATGTATGCCATCAGGTCCCATTGCCTTATCCACCCTGAGCTAGCAAGCTCTTGTAGGACCTCTCTTTCTAGAAGGGAGTAGTGCTCACCTCCCTCCCTACTGTGTCCATGATGTTGAGCTGTGGGCCCTGCCCTACCTTCTCTTCAGTAAATACTGAGCAAAAGTATCTATTTAGGATAGATGCCTTTACAGGGTCCTCCTCCTCACATGCTCCATTTCTCCATTAAGCTTAGCAATACCCCTCTGGACTTTCTCCTTTCACTAATGTATCTATAGAAAGTCTTATCACCTTCTTTTACTGTTCATGCTAGTGTTTCCTCAGTTTGGGACTTTGTCTGCCTTACTGCCTTACCTGCTCTCTTAGGGCAGTTTGGTATGCCTCCTATCTTCATCCCGCTGTGTTCCCTTATATTTCCTGAAGGCCAGCCTTTTGCTCTGACCTTTCTGCTACTGTATTTGAGAACCAAAGTGGTTTCCTTCTTTCTTTACACTTCCTTTTCTGTCTAACACAATGGGATGTTGTTTCAAGTATTGCATCCTTAATGCTTGCCCACTTTGCCTGTACCCCTCACCTGTGTTTCTTTTGCCAGGGCTAGCTTAACTCTGTTGGCCATCTTATCAAAGTCAGCTCCTCTGAAGTCCCATTTTTGCCTTGGAATGGGATGATTTAGATGTAGTAGCCAAATTGAACCATACCATGTGATGGTCACTGGCCCCAGGTGACCTTCTACCTGGAGATCTGTGATCCTTCTTTGTTAGTCAGTACTAGATCTAGGATAGCCCTGTCTCTTGTGGGTTACTGTACCAGTTGCTTGAGGCCCTCCCTGCAGGAATCCACTATGAGTCTAGTTCTGGCAGATGTTCCTGCTGGTATTGACCAATCTGTATCCGGCATGTTGAAGTCTCCCATTATCAGAACCTCCCTTTGCTGTCATGTTTTGTATATCTTCTAACAGTAATGTGTCTATGTCCTCCTCTGGTCTGGGGCCTGTAGACAACCCCAGTTCTTATGACTGTCCCATTTCCTGTTTCAGGGTGACCCACAGTTCTTCTGGCTCCTTATGTGTATTCTGAATTTCTGTAGCTTTGATATTTTCATTAACATACAGGGCCACCTCCCCCTTTTGCACCTCGGTCTCTTCTGAACAATACATAGCCAGGTACTGAAGTCTCCCAAGTGTGGTTACTGGTAAACCACGTCTCACTAATTGCCACTATGTCCAGTTTAGCCTGACATTATTGCCTGCAGGTCTGGGATCTTATTTCCCAGGCTGTGAGCATTTGTGTACATGATTTTCCATTGGCCAGATTTTGTGTGTTAGTTGTTGGGTGAAGTTTGGCATTACTCTGTGCATCGTATGGGGAGACAAACCTTTTTCTTACCTGGTGATGCAAATGAACGGCAAACATGCTGAATTCCTGTTTGACCACTAGCTGAGGGGGGAGGGGTGTTCTTCCCATTCGACGTATGGGGTGCTGCACCCCTCTCCCCATTTGCTAGTTTAAATATTCTGCAAAGACGTCAAACTTCTGCCCCAATGCACTGACCCCCTCTTTAGTCAGATGCAGTCCATCAAATTTAAAGAACTTTCGCTCCCAGAGTAAATTATTTTCTTTTTTGAAACTTTCCAATGGTTCCAACAGGTAATCTTAGAATTCCCTTCTTGTAAACCTGCACTATCCATTCCTCCAAAATATATACCTAATATCTTGCATGGTTGTCATTCAACTGGAAATCCTCCTACCATAGTAACATTATCTGGAAAGCCTGTAACATTCAGACACTTTGTTTTTGATTCATTTATATGAGCTCCCATAATAATCCCCAGAGTAGTTATAATCATACAAGATCTCCTTGTAGAAGCCTCATCAGAGAACAATAAACACAAATCATCGGCGTAAGCAATTATTTTTTTCTGAAATATGTAGTCACCATCAATTCCTTTTATTAAGGGGGACCGATTAATTATCCCTAATAAAGGATCTAAAGCCAAAACATATAGAAGCGGACTCAAAGGACATCCTTGTCGGACCCCTTTTACTACTCTATGTTTAACATCTCTCCATCCATTTTCTAACAGAATGACATATGCCAAACCATAACACAACCACAACCATTGAACAAACATAATAGGAAAACCATACGCCAATAAACAATTCCATAAATATTCATGGGACAATTCGTCAAATGCCTTGGCCTGATCCAAACTCATCAAAAATCCTTCAGCTATACCCATACTTTCTGTCCCTCTTTCCATAATTTCTTGAATATAGATCAATGCATCAGCAATCTTTCTCCCCGAGACTGAACAAAATTGAGAGTCAATGATCAGATCCGGCATAACCAAAGACAGTCTATTCCCTAAAAGCTTTGAAAAAATCTTGAAATCGACATTCAATAACGTCAGCAGACACCAGTTGCCTATATCTGTATGAATCCCTTTTATAAATAAAAAAATCAATAAACCCTCATACATTTGTAGAGGTAGAGTCATTTCCATAATAAAAAAATATTATACAGAGCTAATAATTCTTTAGGCATCAGTCTCCATAATAGTTTATATAATTCTCCAGGCAATCCATCTGAACTGTGAGAAACATCATGTTTAAGGGAAAGGAGCACTCTTTCCAATTCCATTTCAGTAAAATCTAACACCATTGATGTCTGCAAGTCCATAGACAAGCAAGGGAGGTTCACTGCTTGTAAAAAATGAGTCATAAATTCAGAATCTATAGTATGTGTCCCAAAAGTATTCTCTACATGGTTATCTAAAAATTTCATAATTCCTGCATGATCTGAAACAATCAAATCATCCAAACACCTTAAACTGGTAAAAAGCATTGTTTTCCTTTCTGCTCTGACATGCAAGAAAAGGATTTACCTGTACTGTTTTCCCTTTTGTTCCAAAGGACTGTTCTTTAATGAGAGATCGTAACCTGTCATACTGATATGATACCATATCCTGTTTAATTATTGTAATAGTTTCAGAAAGATCTATCTCACTTTCAGATTGAATAAAAATCAGTTTTTGTAGGGTATGCCAAAGGGACAGATATGTCTCATTATGGGTTTGTGCACGAGATTTACAAAAGGCCTGAAAATATCCTGTCAAACATACCTTAAACACTTCCCACAAACAAGCAATATTGTCATGTAAACCAATAGTTGAAATCTGATCCTGAACAATATGTTCCAAATCAATTAGCACATCTGGAAGTAATAATGTTGAAGCATTTAGTTTTCTGAGACCAGGACCTTTCATTCTACATGGAGGGTTATCGATATTAATACCAATCAAAAAATGATCCGACAACTCTATTGGGTCGTAAATTAAATGGGAAATTACTAAAGTTTTATGCACAAAATTAAAATCAATACGGGATGATAACGACCCTTTAAAGAACATAGGTTTGGCCTTATGACATTCTAGTTGATGCAAGTTGATCAAACCAGCTAGGGAAAGAAGAGATTTCAAAAAAACTTTATCGCAATATTGTTTCCTGATTTCTTTTTTCCTGAAAATTAACATGAAAATCCCCACAAAAAAATAATTGCCTGCTAGTGTGCAAGAATTGTTGGATCTTTTTTAATAGAGTAATTCTGAGGGCTTTGGTCTGAGGACCATATACTGAAATTAATCTACATTGTAGCCCTTTTACAAGGACGTCCAATAAAACACTCTAACCGGTTCAATATCAACTAGCCTATAAACCTTAACATCAGAAGTGGTAAAACAGATTCCTACCCCACTGCACGTATGCTCCCCCAGAGACCAAAACGACGTACCCCAATGTCACTCACTAGAAGTTGTCGAAATTTCAGTCAGTGTGTGGAGACATGTATCTTGTAATAAGAATACATCATAATGCAAATGTGAAAGCACCCCAAACATTGTATGTTGTTTATATTGTGATTTTAAACTATTCACATTCATTGTTGCAATTGACAATGTAGAAGGCTCAAGGAGGGGGTTTAGGGGTTTTCACACTAGATCTAGTTACTTGTTTCTGAGGCTCTAGCTGTGGTCTCCTAGATGGCAATTCAGGGCCAGTTGGCAGCACAACTGAAACATCAGAATTAAGTGTAGACTTTAACAAAGGGTGAGACTTTTCTACCTGACCTCCCCATGATGAAAAGACAGCAAATCTGTTGTTAAGTGGCAATGGGAAAGGAGCACATCCTGACTGTCATTAGATTCTTGTACCACACAGGGAGAAGAAGGGGGTAACATATCACCCTCGGGATCTGGAATCCCATCTTGCACTGTCTTATCTACCAAGTCCAAGGAACTGGGAAAATCATGGGAAATAAGGTCATATATTTTGAAAACCATTGGGGAGAGCCTTGGAGAGGTCATGAATGGAGTTTTTCTTTCCTCCATAGTGACCCTCTGGGGAGAATAAAAATCATAAACCACCATTTGTGGCAGATCTGAAATAAGCTCATTTGACTGTAGATCAATATGAGAAGCAGAAGGATTGAATTGCCTACTGTCTCCACTAGCTCCCCCTCGGCCTCTTCCTCTCCGTCTATCCCTAAATAAATTCTCAGTCGCAGAACAATCTAAATCTTGATATGTTTTTTTGCCTGAGCTAGAAAATACTCCTGATCAGAAGAATCATCTACTTAAGTGGACCTTCATGGGCAATCTGCATAGGAATGATTGGATTCATTGCATAAATTACAGATGGGGGGGCTACACGCTGGGCTACTGTATGACCCAACATTCCACACTGAAAACATTTTATCTGGTCACAGAAAGTATTTAAGTATGTTAGTGATCCACATTTGAAACAACTTTTGGGTTGGTCAGCATAAAATATGATACCCCTATCCCTCCCCCCCAGAAAAGGAACTGGGGAAGTGTTGTCTTCAGTCTGGTTAAGCTGCACACGTACTGTCCATTCACCCATCCAGAAACCATTCTCGTCCATGATGGGCTTAGGTTTATCATACAATGAACATCTCTTTTCCAACCAGAAGAGAATATTAGCAATGTTTACCCCTTCATTTCGGAAAAGAATAGTCACAGTTTTAATGGTAGGTTTAGTGATAGGGATGGCCTGAAAATATCTCCAAATCTCTAGATCTTTAATTTCATAGTAGATTCTCCAATATTTGTCCAGTGTGATGATGGAACAAAAGCTTATATCATAATTATGATCACCAGGTGGGTGTCTGAAGGTGTATACCTCCACCAGAGAAATCCCTATCGAATCAATTAATAATGTTTTCCCAACCCATATACAGTCTGGAACCACTGGAGCTTTTCCCCGATATCTTAATAGGACTAGGAATTGGCATTTTGCTGCCTCAGCCAGTTTCTTAAATAAACCTGCATTAGATTTCGGGCCCAGGTTTTCAGACTCATGGGTAACCGATTTGTCTTGTATATCAGAGTCTAAAATAGTACGCAAATTTCAATCATCTAGACTTACATTCTCACTTCTTTCAATAGCTGAGGTAGGGGAAGAAGGGTCCATAGAAACATCTTGGTCTATAAAAACAGATTTGAACCCCATGGAATTGCTCTGCACAGAAACAGCGTCTTGTGTAGCAGAAAAGTTAGTAGCCTCTTCTTGAGAATGTACATCTGCAGTGGGACCATCAGAGGACTTTGGTTGGGAAATAGGTAAGGAAGCAGTAAGTGGATTTTATGGAATAACCATTTTGCTTTGTATTAAAGCAGGCATACCTGGTATAGGGATCACTGGGTCCGGTATCCATTTATCGACTGCCCAAAGTCAACCTGCTAGTCGAAGTGCATCTCATGGGAACCAAGCAGTCAAGGTACAGGGCTGAGAAGAAAAAGATTCCTGTGAAAATTCTCCATTTTGTATTCCATCCTTATCTTGTAGATCATTATCACTCTCCAATTCATGTTGGTCAGATGACAAACATTTTCCTACTTCTTTAAATGGACTAGCAGGGGAACATTTTCATTTGTTACGTTCTGCCTCTAGCTTCTGTCTACAAAAATTATAATCTTGTTCAGCAATTAAAATTAAATCCAGTAATTACTTTTTTTCCTCTCAAGTTCTTGCTGTAGTTGCATTTATTCTGCCATCGTTCCCCCATCCATTGACTGGGAAGCTGAAGAATTAACAGGTACCTGAGCCATTTCTTGGTCAGCACTTAACACAGAATCTTCTGACTTTTGAACTGAAGTATCCAAGAACTCAGGAGCCTTCACAGCATGACCACCCTCCTCCACAGTCTCTTCCGAACTGAGGTCCTCCATCCCTGCAGACAGACGGACAGCGCCACCTGCCTACAGAGTAGGGGGATTTCCCTGGTGTCCTGGCCAAATTTCCCTCATTTAGTAAAAATACCACCAACAACTTAATCTGGTTCAAGATCAGTTGGCATTCATCTGTATCCCCCTGCCCTGGGTCATGCCTGAAAATAGGCAGGATTTGTCTAGTGCACTTACCCGTCAACAAAACTAAATAAATACTGTAAATAAATAATGTTGATCTTGTAACTTGAATGTTTACTGTCTCATTCCTATTGCACCCTCCTCCCCAGGTTGCACCGGAGATGAATGACTTGTTGCTCAGTGTGCCTTCCTGGTGAAACTTTTCAATAAATAAATAAATTCACAGAGTGCTGCCTGCACTACTTACACTGCATGTCACATGATCCCCAACCGCAAGTACATTGCTAGAAAGCAGCATTCAGCTCCCATTTGAATTTAAGCCTGTCAGTTTCACATCACATGAAAACTGCAGATCAGAAGAGCAATCGCACATATATGCTTTCACAGTTAATAAAGTTAATGATATTGTTTTATTTTGATCTGCTTGTTCTATTTAATCATAAATATCAATGCCTCCTCTTAATGTTGAAATTGTTTAAATGTAAAAAAAGCATGCAGATTTCTTTGTCAGTGTTCCATACAACCTCAACCCCCCTAGAAAAAGTATATTTTAATACATGAGTGCTAGATCAAATATATAAAAAAAAAAACTATCTTCTCACCCAACTACCTCAGGGCAGTGCCCATAGAAAAGTTATACAGTTGCTCCAGTGCCAGAAAGTAGACAACATCAGCCTTCTGAAGAAGAATGAGTATTTCATTCCCTCCAAGTGCTGAGATGCAAAACAAGACTCCCCGATGATGAACTGGACTCCTGGGCAGCTCTCAAGGAAATGCTGCTGATCCTAACAACCCAAACAGCTAGGCCTAGGACCGATGCTTTCAACCGGCTCTGCATCAACCAGTACATTGACTCTGTGCATGCACTATTGCACAATGCACATCACCATCTTCTGTCCAATAACTAGCTTCATAGCAACAAGGTCTGGCTAATCAAATGATGGTGTCTCTCAACCCATAGGACTTAATTATTTTTAAAAGAAGCAAACAGTTTGTAAATATAAAGAAGGTACATTACAAAGGAGGCCTATTGCGTATACTGAATATGCAGTGTGGCACTGTATGATATATTTTTTATCTGAACTCGTTAAGGTTTGCCCTCACTTGTGGCTCTACCACCCGTGAGGTCGAGGTCAAACCTCAACTTGTTCAAATAAACAATTTATTATATGGTGCTGCATTGCATGTCCCTTATATACTTAAGCACAAACTTTCCCAGTTTTTGAAAAATGTGTTAGTTCAGTTGGGACAACAATGAGTCTCCCAGCCTATAGGTGGGAGACAAACTGTTGTGTCTGTATGGATCAATTTTAAATATAAAGGTACTACCTGAGACTCCCCCAGTTATCTGGTACAACCAACAGTATGTCCTAACTGACTCATTGAATGTTAATGCAAGATGCATTCCTGAATCATTAGCCACTTATCTGACATATGAACATCAGATTTTAGGAAATAAAGATAATTGGTCCTTTGAGTTCTTATCTCTACCAACTTAGTCAGAACACCCAGTACCACCTTTTTTCTTCAAAGAACCCATCAAGTCTACATTCAAAGATGGTTACAGCATCAGTTGATACTACCTGCTCTGGGAGTCTGTTCCACATACTGTGTACACCACTTATTCCATTAAATAATTCTTCCTGAATTCTTAGAATTCTTAGAAAAACTCAGTTTTGATTATATCAGTTCCCCTGAGTAGTTCCCAGCTTGTATAGGAAGGGAACAAAGACTATGAGGAAAACCTTGCAAAACCATATAATGACTGGAGAGACAGGCATATATATTTCCAGGATTGCATCAGCACTGAACAGAAAAGGATATTTAATATTTTTTTGTCAACTGCTTTAGAAATAATTTAAGAGAACTCAACAAGGCATCTAATCTCAAAACACTATTATACACTATACTCGTTCTCAAAACCAGAAGGGACAGATATAACTGAAGTAGTAAATATAATTGAACAAGTAGCTCCATGAGCATTAGTGAAAACACAACTAGAATAATGTTCCTCATGTCATAAATTCAGAAGTCTGCCATCAATTTGCTTGGAAAGTTGCTAAGAAAGTTGTGAAAGCAGGGGAGGACATGTAAGCTTTCATTCATTTATTTATTTATTTATTTTGTTTTTGTAGACCAGGTAAGTGCACTCGACAAATTCTGCCTATTTTCAGGCACGACCCAGGGAAGGGGGATACAAATGAATGTCAACTGACCTTGAATCAGATTCAGCTGTTGGTGGTATTTTTAGTGAATGGGGAGAAATTTGGCCAGGGCACCAGGAAAATTCCCCTACTCGTCTGTAGGGGGACCCTTGTTGGCCAGTTCCAAGATGGCTGACATGGAGTGTGGAGGAAGAGGCAGTCCAGGAGATGGGGAGGCCAAAGGGCCCATTTCGAGCTTATCTATGCCTGATACATCTCTTATGTTTGCTGACTGTGACCCATCACCAGTTGAAATGGAAGAAATTGTGGATGTTTTACTAGATACGGATGTGGAAGATGGAAATTCTATCACTGCCCAGACCACCAGACAACCTTTAACAGAGCACAACATGGCAGAAATAAGGCTGGAGAATTCTACTGTCTGTACAATGAAACTGCTGCCACCAGAACAAGAAGAACAGCTTTTGCAGAATGCCATTTTGCATAACAAAACTTTCCTATTGAAGTTACTGGTCAAAATGGCTGAACAATCACAACAAGCTACTTCCAGAGTCAAACCTGTCGTTTCTATGGACTCTTCTGCACTGCCGGGAATGTCTGATGCCAAGTTCTTATTCCAAACTTCTCAAGATGTTCCTTCTCCTTTTGCTCCCCCTGCTGTAGATTTACACTCCCGAGAAATGCATGACTGTATTCCTCTGACACAAGCTACACCTCCTGAACCTTGTGCAGGACAAATACTCACTGATCAGGTCTGGGACCCAGCTTCAGCTCTGCAGGTTGCTGGGTAGATTCCTATAGCTGGACAAGGAGGGTGGACCTCCCCAAGGCCTGTCACTGCCACAGAGATTGCTCAGCTCTCTCTGATGGTGTTTCAGTCTACTGCGACAGCTCCTGACCCAATTTTGCGATCTCCTCAGCTTAAAACAGTTTCTTCTGTAGTGGTCAATCATGATCCTGTTATACCTGCAGACACTCCACATACTATGCAGGATGTGTCATGAGCTGACAAGCCTGATAACTTTACCCGCTGCTCAGACTCTTTGGTTACTACAGGCTAAGCTTCCCCTAGTGACTTGCCTCATTCTGGAGCAGCTACTTCTTCGGGTGTGCACACTGAAGTTTTGGACTCAAACACTGTGGCACTCTTCTCTGATATTGCATGGAGGGATTCTTCTACTTCATAATCAGCCCCTTCCTTTTGCATGGCTGACTTGTTCAAGGAAGTAGGAGAACCTGCGCAAAGACGAAACGCTGTGCACCTGAAATTTACAGGTGTACAAGACACTTTTCCTGATAGGAAATATGTCCTGCATCAGTTGCTATGACAAAATATGACAGCTCACCATCACCAGAGATTATGCTCCCATCCTCTGAAGCACTGATGGAAGTGATACAGTCGCATAAAACTAAAAAATCCAGAAAATAATCTGAATCCTGGGTGGGTACCTCTCCTATTGTGACTAGGAACAGGTTCACACTGTTATATAAAAGGAAACAATGGGGAGTGTGGTGAGGAGAAGGAGGATTCAGATACCTATTCGGTTACATCTGGGATACAGGATGTTTCAACTGAATTGCCTTTGGACCAGTCTAAGGTTAGGAAAGCCAGGGGTAAGGGGAAAAGTAGACAGAAACCTGATGGATGACCATTTTTCCCCCTTTTTTCAAATCTTTGAATAGAGCAGCTAATAAGTCCTCTGAACTTAAATGTTAGCAGTATGAAATCTTTTAAGAAGAGGGGCGCAACTTTTCAAATCTTAAACAGCTTGAGAAATAATATTTTCCTTTTACAAGATACTCACATAAAGACTGAGTATGAGCTTACTCAAGCTAAACATCTATGGTCAGAGGGTTTATCCTTTTGGTCCCAGGGGCCAGAACCATGCAATGGGGTAGCTATTTTACTTAGGAGGTCAGGATTTCCGACTTAGGAAACTCATAGACATTGAACCTGGGAAAGCCCTTATGGTAAATGTCTCCTTTCATGACCTGTATCTACGTTTATTACGTGTTTATACTCCACAAAGCATAGGGACTAGGGTTGCATTGTTTAACTTAGTGCAGCCTTATTTACATACTCAGAAAATTGTAATTTGGGGCAGTGATTTTTATTGTGGTCTCTCTCCTGCAGGCAGGGGTTGCAAAACACAAAAACTATTCAGTGACATGGCTTGTCTGAGAACTATGATTTCTACTGCAAACCTACAGGAGGTTTTCTCAGCCACAAATACTGCGAGATGGAAAACCTTTATAAAGGGACACTTAGTGACCAGAATTGACTACATGTTTACCTCTAAAGACTTACAATGACATAAGGCATTCACTGTACTGATAGAGACTTCAGACCATTTAGCAGTGACATGTTTAAGCAGTATTAGTGGAACCTCTGGAGCTAGAACACCACCCCAATGGTAGTTAAACAATAATTTATTAAAAAATGAGGATCTCAACATCAAATGGGAGGAACTATTAAGAGCCTGGGTGTCTATTCCTGATGCATATGATACTGTCATAGACTGGTGGCTAGCTTCAAAAGAGGACATTCGGTCCTTATTTATTACACATGCCACTCGGGAAAGTCAGCAGCAATATGCAAATTATTTAGCACTGTGAAACCAACTGCATGACTTAATTTCCATGGCATCTACTTATAAACTTGATTTATCAGCACAAATTACGCAAAGTCAGATATGGCCCGATTCCAATATTATAGATTTCTTAGCCTAAAAATGGAGTCCCAGTTTGGCACACAAGGGTGGCAGCCTACTCTGGATGCCTTTCAAAGCTGTGCAGATCAAGTAAAGAATACTATCATTGATTCTTTACAGCTAGGGCAGAGTCTATCATTTCTAAAGATAAGGGACAAATCAAAACTGAAGTTCAGAAATATTTAACTACTCAATTTGGACTTTTAGCAGACACTCAGGACTCTATTGGATTTTTATATGGTTTGCAGATCCCTACCATTTCTGTAGACCTGGTAAATTCCGTCACCAAACAGGTGTCTTTAGATGAAGTGAAACATGCTATTACCAAACTTAAACCTAATACAGCTCCAGGGAAAGATGGCCTAACAGCAGAATTTTATAAAACCTTTTCAGAGAATTTAGGTCCCATTTTGACCATGATATTTAACACTTTATTACATCTTTCTGTTATTCCTATGGAATTCTCTCAAGCTTTAGTACTACTGTCGTACAAAAAAGGTGACAGGACAAATCTACAAAATTGGAGACCTATTAGTCTACTAAATGTAGATTACGAAATATTTGCTAACATCTTAATGCGAAGGCTGGCTGAAATTGCACACATTGTGATCTCTCCTATCCAAACATGTGGGATTCCTACCAGATCTACTTTTCATAATTTGCAGTTTTTAAGAGATTTAACTACTTTAGGCACAACAGGCAAGTATTCAGGCTGACTACTATCATTAGAGCAGAAAAAAGACATTGACAGGGTTAGTCACAATTATCTGCTAGATGTTTTAAGCCACTATGGGGTTCCTAACAGGTTTGTTAATTGGATCCGCCGTATTTATGCTTCTGCTACAGCACAGCCATTTGTGAATAAATGTTTTGGTTCATCATTTCAAATTCTATGAGGTGTGAGGCAAGGATGCCCTCTTGGCCACATTCTCTATTTATTTTCCATAGATCCCCTTATTAGAACCATCCACAGTCACCTAAAGATTCATGGCATTTCTGTGCCTGACTATCCAGCAGCTACTAATATGAATGCATATGCTGATGATTTATGCCTTAGCATACAGTCAGCAGATGCCATCCCCATTATAGAAAGCACTCTTTACCATTATGAAATAGTTTCTGGGGCAAAACTGAATTATGATAAAAGCACATGCATTTCCATTAATCCAGAAATCAGATTAGCACACCCTCTGACGATTAACACTATACCTATGACACCCTCACCTATTTGAATTTTAGAAATAACCTTTGGGACAGAAGATGATGCTAGATATAATTGGGAACAGGCATTAATTAGGGGTCAGAATATTGTGCAGCAATGGAAGTCTAAAACACTTTTCATAAGGAAAAGAGTCTATTTGATTAACACTCTAATTACTCCTTAATTTTTATACATGGCAAATATTTTCCCAGTTCTATTTTCTTTGGAACCCCAAATCCTGAATGTCTATTTTTAGGGTTTATGGGGCAGTAGGTTAAATCCTATTAGACGTGTCTTTACATATTATGACTATAATCATGTTTTTTTTCCATAGTATTTTCCAGTATAGGAATCTTTTGGGACTTATACAAGGTATGACTTTATCGCTGTTCAATGGTTTTTTGACTGTTTTTTTACCCTTCAGAAAAAATAGGATTCTGGCCTCTTACTGTCTCCATGATAACTCATATCTGGGCTGGCAGTGTAGCCTAGAGGTTTGAGGAATGAGGTGTGAACGAGCTTGATACATCCAGCAGACCAGTCCTGAGTTTGATTCTTACAACCTCCACTTGCATACTGTGTGACTCTGAGCAAGTCACTTAGCCGCCCAGTGCTCCCAAGTCACCCCTGAAAACAGGCACTTGTGCCTAGTGGGCCTTACCCAGTTCCCAAAGACTAAAAAAAAAAAAAATAATACTAAGAATTTTCCAGCTTATATAAAGCTCTGCTTAATTAAGTTACGTCAGTGGGGTATTACCCAGCATTTGGTTGTTTCTAACTGCAGGAAAGCCTTTTATAATTTTGTTTTACAAGAGGTATTGTATGTACAGCCAACATTTCCGGCCTGCCCTGAGGGTCAGGTGCAGGAAGCCTGTCTTCAAGTGATTGACAAGAGAATCCCAAAACAAATGTGGTTTGGCTGTCCGGTCATGGACATTTGGGTGTCAGAGGCACACTTAAACATAAGGCTATTGAAGATAGGATGTGTCCTAGGGTGACTTGTGCAAATACTCTAGAGACTGTTGAACATGTTTTAATTTCCTGCCCATTTGCACATACTTTTTGGCAACTGTTACAAGATGTTTGGGGAGACCCAAAACTACTTCCTATATCTAACGAAGTTTTGATCCTGGGATTATACCCCCAATTTTTGGACATTATAATAGCAGTACTCTAAGAATTATATTTGCAGCTTGTAAATATTATATGTGGCAAGCCAGATGCATGTTTCTAATTCAACATAAAGAAATGACACCTGATGGAGTGGTTAGGCAGTTCTTGTTTTTTTGCAATGAATACATAATGCTGAAAGACGGACATTAGCCAAAAATAAATTTTATTCATATTGGGGCTTCTATCATTGGGTGCTTACTAACTTATGATTCTGTATCTGTCAGTTGGAGACTGGTCTGCATAACAGATAACAGAGAACAATGCTTGGTCCTAGTTCCTTTACTGGTATGTCCATGTTGCTCTTCTATTCATATTTTTGAGCTGTCCTTTTTGTACTCCTTTGACAGTTTTTGAACTTTGATAAACATGTTTTCTGTTCATGTGTTTTTTCTTTCACTGACTGCACATTATGCTTTTCTGTTTTGACATTATCTAGTTGAAATTCCCCTACTCTTTTAGTGGGGGGGTGGAGTGTTTCCAGTATTTATTGCTATGTTTTGGGCCTATGTTAATGAATATTTGTATTGCATGTATGATGAAATACTTATTTATGTTTACTTTTTTTGCATTATGATTTTGTGTGCAGTAACACTGTTATCTATCTATTTTGCTTTCAAGTTTTAATAAAAATTCCCCTACTCTTGCACCAGGGGGCTCTTCTTCCTGTGAGCAAGGATGGAGGAGCCCAGTTTGGAGCCAGACAGAGGAGGAGAAAGTGCTGATGTGGCATGGGAGATGGCCTCCTCCCCTACCTTAGGATTGCTAGAAGCCCAGCCTGATTTGGAGATTTTGTTGCCTTTAACTGGAAATGGTATTGACACCCCTGATATTTTTGTTTCGACTAAAGACCTGAGCCAGCAGTCTGCTGACTCAGCAGAAATGTCTGAAAATAAATCTATTAATCTGAACGATACTGAGAATAGTTTGCTGCTGCAACTTCAACAAGAAAAAGAACGGCACTTACAGGAGCAGAAGCATTTGAAAGTGAAGTTGCTTCTTTTAAAGGATGCCTCAGCTGCTATCAAGCAGCCCGTCTCCCGTCAGCAGATTCTGTGATGCAGAAGCATCAAAGGCCCCTGGTGGGCTGGGTGAGTCATTCACAAATATCTCCCCTTTGAAAGATGTTATTGTCGATTTTCACTTTAATAAACAGGCTGGCAGTTCCTGCACTGATATTAGCATGTGCCCAAAGCCTACTGAAGTTAATAAAGGAGTAGAGAGTTTGACTACACCCATGTTTGTTGCATCTAACCTACAGGGGAATGAGATGGAAACTGATGAATCTAAAAATTGAGCTGATCCTACTCGAGGCAGCAACCTGAATAAAGCATCTGGGTTTGTCTTCAAACATACCCAATCAGCACCTGACATTATAACTGGACCTCTCGCTGCACAGCGAGTAACATTTCCAACAAATAATGTGCAGGACAATGCTACAGTGTTTTCACTCTCTGTAAAAGAGTCAACAAATAGGAGTGGGATCAGAGAGGATGTTAGAGATAAAAGAGCTGCAGTGACTTTTGCAAACTGAAATATCCAAAAAGATATCCCTCTAGAGCATGCAGAGGAACGTAACGTTTCCCATAAGACTACACCTTTATCTACATCGGCAGCACTTCAAACTGCCTTTGCCATTTCACCTCTACCTTCTAGTGAAATCTGGTCACCTGAAAAAGCATTAAGTGAGTCTGGATGGAAATTAACATCTACTAGGTCTTGGCTCCCAGACTGGGATCTAAAACTCAAGTTCTCTCAAAATTCACCAGAATGGCACCCACCTAATCCTATCCAGGTACCTGGCTCTCAACCAGTTGCACCCATTTCATCTCAAACAGTACTTATCCAAAAGGATTCTGCATTAGAAAACAGACATGGTCTGAGTATTTCTGGAATGGATAATCCCAAAACTGACAGTGATTCTCACCAACCTACCATTCCTAGGGTGGTACCCCAGGTTTAGAGAATTCTGTTCCAAATTCTGAGACACATAAAACGCCTTTACTTTCTGATCTATTTCCAAAATCTAGGAATGAGGCAGCACCTAGGAGAAATGCTGTCAGGTTCGATATAAGGGGGGACTAGAGGATAGTCCAGACAGACACTATATGGGGAAATGTCTTTTAAAAGATTCTCTTCATTTCTCCCCTAAGGACATGTTTGCATTCATAAATATATCTAGGGAAGATAATTATGACATGAGTTTTCATACGGCATATGCTCTGGACTTGTTTTGGGAGTGATATACACAGGTTAAGTTCTCCCCCACGTGGACCCCCTTCTTGGTGATTCCTCTAACCAAGCCTTTGATTAAATTTGCTACAGTAATATTTAGGAACAAGGGGGTCCATGTGGAGGACATTACTTATTGGTTATCACAGAGGTGTGAGATCTTGAGTAAATCAGAAGCTATTCTTGATGCCGAAAAGTTTTGGACGTGGGGCTCTAAGTATAAAATAAAACTCAGGCAGACAGAATCAGGGATAGAACATGTGCCAAACTCCTTTTTGTTGGGTAGAGATCAGGGGGTATGCTTTTACTATGGTCAGCCTCGAGCTTGCTATAAGTGTGGATTCAGGACTCACCTGTCTAGCTCCTGTGATACATCACACTGTGACAATTGTGGCAAAATAGGCCATATTACTATGCAATGTGCCGATCATACCAGGTGCAACCTGTGTGAAGAGTCTGGTCATGTTTTTGGTGAATGTCCCTGGGCAGCTAAAAACAAGGCCACCTGTATAAGACCAGATTTGCTGATTCAGCAGGCACAGGATACTACTTCAGAACATGAACCCAAAATGCCTAATCTTATCTCCATACCCGAGGATAAAATACAAGCTCCTATTTCCCAGGTCAGGTCTACTTCAAAAACGTCCTCAAACCCAGCAACCTTAGTCCCAGTCTGTTATGAGGACTCTAAGGAACCCAAATTGAACCCAGTTAAACCTCTTGCCCCTTCCCCGGCACCCAGGAGTTGTTCCTCCTGAATTCAGACACCAAAACCTCCTGTCCCTTCAGTGATGTTTGAATTGGAGAATTCATAGGCTGCCTTAGCTATGCAGTGGGGGGAGTCAGAAATGGAACAGGGAGACTCTGATCCTCCCGTTATGGAGCATATTTCCACAAATCAAGATTTGTTGGGATATAGGGCAAAAAAAGAAAAAAAGAGGAAACAAATGCTTAATTAACATTTCTTTCTCTGCTTAA
The DNA here is from genome assembly GCA_016271365.2 of Neoceratodus forsteri. NCBI lineage: Eukaryota > Metazoa > Chordata > Ceratodontiformes > Ceratodontidae > Neoceratodus > Neoceratodus forsteri. The sequence continues at coordinate 485,691,767 of CM028132.1, read as the reverse complement.
AGTGTGTTTATTAAATGTTCACAGCATTTTAAATGCAGTGAAAAGATATATGGTGTTCAATTATATCCATGAGGAAAAAATGGATATCTGTTTCATCCAAGAAATCTGAATGATTTCGAATGACCAGGAAAATTTTATGGGTCCTTTCGAGCAGAGTGTGCAGATGGGGGGGGGGGGATCCTGTTTAACTCTTATAACTTTACGCTCATTAAATTAATAGATTTGATACCAGGGAGGGTATTAATTTTGGATGGCAGGTGGAAAAATCTAGATTGCAGATTTATTAATGAGTATGGGCCACAGACCAAATTGGAGTGAGTGAATCTGTTTAACACCATACAACCCTTTTAGCTGACATCCTATAAAATCATTCTGGGGGGTGATTTTAATTGTGATATCCAGACGAGGGAAAGATTCACATGATGGGAAAAAAAATATTGTGATTCTCAGGCTTTATCCAGAGTCATAAGCACAGCTGATTTATTAAATTATAGTACATTTCTGAAAACAGGGCCCATGTTTACCTATAAACAGAGCAAATATATGACCACAATTGATTATATTTTTATTTCAAAAAATCTGCCCCAGTTTAAATTCTCTATATTACCCATTGAATTCTCTGACCATCTGATTCTGGTGCTTGAGTTTACAGACCCCATATCAGCCTGAACATGTACAAACAGATGGAGAATGAATATTTATGTCCTAGCAGACCCACAGGTTAGAACTGGGCTGCTGGAACTGATCAGGGCTAGAACATCTGTGATTTTTTTGTATACAGATTTGGGAGAATAGTGGGAAGACTCTAAAGCAGATTTTAAATCCTGGCTAATTCAGTATGGGAAATGGAATGAAAATGACAAATTCCTAAAATATTTACAACTTAGTGAACAGTTAAAAAAACTACACACTTTGGCTCATTCTACCAGACATGATTATTCTCCCCAAATAAACATTCTAAAAGAAGAAATGAAGCAATTTCAATACAACAGAGTGACTACTATAAAAACTATGCTGCAATGTGGGACTCAAAAAAGGAAACCATAGGTGACCCCTTTGAAGCCTGTAAATAAATGAAGGACTCTATGAATTTTGAAGTTTTAATTAATCAACATGGAGAGATGGCTTCTACTACGGAGGACCTATACAGTGTCATTAAAGAATTTATAAACTCTCATACCCCTTCCAAAATCCCTTTAGAAAGTGAAGTGGAGGCTTTCTTACACAATTTAAACATCGACACATTTCCAGAAGAAACTGGTAATATACAAAATCCTATAGGCCGCACAGAAATAGAAATGGCTATAAAAACACTTAAGGTTGGGACCTTTCCAGGGTCTGACGGGCTACCCAGTGAATTTTATAAAACTTTTTTGGAGGAGTTACCAGCATGTTTAGTGACAATATTTCATTATTTCTTTTCACAGGACACTATAAGGCCCTCTTTTTCAAATGATTTATTAGTCTTCTTATTTAAATCTGGAGACAGGACTAGAATTCAAAATTGGAGGCCTATCACTATATTAAATACTGATTACAAGATACTTGCCTATATTCTAAATAATCATTTGAAACACTATGCTAGTCTGTTTATTTCCCCATACCAATATTGCAGGTTACCAAATAGAAAAATTCAGCATGCCTTAATGATTACCCGTGATTTAATTGAGCATCTTACATTAATGGGCCAATCAGGATGTATAATCTCTGTGGATCAAGAAAAAACCTTTGACCATGTGTTTTATCCTTATTTGTTCACCACATTAGCAGCATATGGTATACCCCTACAATACTGCAGTATTTAAAACTACTTTATAGCTAAACCATAGTCCATTCTATAATTCATAGACAAATTACTACACAGTTCAAGGTCACTACAGGGGTCAGACAAGGGTGCCCTTTAAGCCCATCCTATATATCTTTGCACTGGACCCTTTACTCAGGCAGTTGACTAAGCATCCAAGCTGGGAAGGGATACAAGGGATAGGGACAGAAAATACTCATAAAATGCAAGCCTATGCAGATGATATTTGTTTGTTATTTGCTGATTATTGACAGTTTCCCTCTTTTTTTGCAAAAAATGACTGACTTTACATACATTTTGAATGCTAAATTAAACTTAAATAAATGTCAAGATCTATTTATAGGCGCTGGACATCCCAACCCTATACAGATAGATGGTATAAAAATCTCTTTAGATCCACTTAAGATACTTGGAATATTGTTTGGACCTCAGAATATGCCCTTGAATAATTGGAATAGGCTTATACAAAATATTGAACCAAAAATATCAAGATAGAGACATTGGAAAATGTCAAAACTTGAATGCATTCAAGTATTAAAACAGTTTATTATTCCCAATATGCAGTATGTGGCCATGATTTTTCTTCCACCAACCTCTGTTGATACTAAGATATATAGTTTGTTTTTTTCAAATGCTTTGGGGGAACACATTAAACCCAATAAAGCAAAGTTTTACATACCTCCCTAAATAAAATGGGGAACTAGGAATGATTGACCCCACTGTATTTTTTCATTGCTTATTTTTTATGCAAACAATAAAAAGTGGCTTAGAAAATTCTGAAGCCACCCACCACAAATAGATTGCTCACACCCTGCACAGATATTTTCAGGCTTGGTCTGTGCACCCCCCAATTACCAGAATATTTTAAACCAGCTGCCAAAACATTGTTCAAATGGAAATTGGCAAAACAATTCATTCTACAGGAAACATGTCCACATTTTTACCAAAAAGTAATGAAGATCATATACCCTGGAAATCCCAGTTTCAAAAATTGTCCACCTGATAAAAACTCGGTGTTGAAACTACTGACAAATAAGAGGACCCTCCTCCCAGATGTGGGAAACCCTATGGTTATCAGTTTATGGGAAATTAAATATTAGGGGGAATGCAAAGCATAAGGTTTTGGAAGAAAGGAATTGTCCTCACTTAGCCTGCATAAATCAAGAAGAAACAATGGAGCACTTCTTGTTGAATTGCACATATTCAGAACCTTTATGGGATTTTTTAGATGTAAAGTGGAATATGAGGTGGCTCACACAATTGTTTTATGATATTTTATTCTTGGGACAATTTATTCAGAATCTATCTCAATATCATGAAGACACATTGATAGTTTTTGTTTTGTTGTTGTTGTTTACATTTTTATGTATGGCAAGCTCAGTGTCAATGGGTTCTTTACCAACATCGCATGCCCTATGATGTCATTTGCACTTTGATCCAACAAGCTATGGGAGCAGTTTATTGTAAATATCTGGCATTATATTTATCCTTAAAAGTCAAATGGTGGTGGAAAGGGTTTTCAATTTTTATTAAATTTAAATAGGAAATTAGGGGATTGGAAAGGAAAAAAAGAAAATCAAAACACTAAAATTATATTCCAAATCAGTGGATTTAATACTGTTTGACAAAATCTAGCTTTTTTTTTCTAAAAATTAGGAATTTATTTCTGTTTTCGCATATGATTAGCATAATGAAGTAGTGGATTATGCCTTAGAATTTCTTTTCCCTTTTGTATGATTTAGTATGCTGTAATACTGGTTTCTTTTTTGGTTCAAGGCATAATATTGAGAAGGTATGAATGAAATACTTATTTTTGTTTGGGTTTTTTTTAATTTATGATTTGTAAAATAATTTGTGTGATTAAACACTCTTTGTAATGTTTTGTTTTTGATGTTATGAAAATAAAAAAATTCCCCTACTCTTTTTGAGAAGTGCCATGGGATCTTTAACATCCACCTGAACTACCACTAAAACAGGCAGCTGGGACCTCGGTTTAATGGCTCATCTGAAAGATGGCACCTCAGGAGTGCAGCATCCCCCTTATGCTGCACTACAGTGTCAGTATTGGGATATTAACCCAAGTGCCTGGTGTGAGGATAGAACCCACAGCCTTCTGATCTCCCTTAGTTAAGACTTACACAGTGGGACAGAATCGGGTACTTGGAGAGATAAAAAGGCAGTTAAATGTGAAGCAGAGAAGAAGAATCAAACATCAACTGTGGGAAGCTTAGTAGTAGGATTAATAAGAAGACAAGTATCTGAGGATTGCAGTTGGAGAGTAGGAATGAATAAAAGATCTGCAAGATAAACTGGTATTCTTCCATGGATCATTTTGAAAATAATGATTTCAGAGTTAAAATATATTCTAAAATGGACAGGTAAATAATGTAAATTTTTGAGAATTGGTGTGTTGTGCTTATATTTCCTGGTCTGGGTAAGAAGATGGGTGGTTGCATTTTGGATATGGGATGTTTAATAAGTTGGACTTTAGGAATGCCTAGGAGAATGCAGTTGTGCAGTAACCAAGGCAAGATGTGACAAAGGTATGTAAAAGTGTTTCAGCAGAAGAAGTATACAGAAATGATGGGTTCTAGTGATATAATGTAAATTCATGGAAGATTTTTCACAAATATTATGAAAAATATATATGTGAGATGAAAAAGTAACTTCATGGTGAAGAAAGTCTTTAAGATTATCAACCATGGTTGCAAACCTAATATTTCAATCAAGATGAGTATTTGTAAGTATTACAGTTCTGTTAGAGCGAGTTTCTTTTCCTAAGAAGAACATTAGTTATGGACACGTTAAGCTATAGTAAATTAGTATGCATCCAAAAATTAACTTGTGTCACACTGGAAAATAGACTAGACAGAGAGGAATCATTAAAGACCTCAAAAGATATAAAGAGCTGAACTATCAGCAACATAGTAATGATAGACAAGGTTAAACAGAGAGAAGAGATAAGATAACAAAGAAGTAACAGATAAATTGAGAAAACAAGTGGACCAAGACTAGAGACCTGTGGTACCACTTAACAGAAGGGGTATGAGGAAGATAAGAAGCTACCACTAGAGGTGGTGAAAAAATAATTAGAAATGTGGTATTTGGACCAAAAATAAAGGTTTCTGTAATTTTTTCATTTAATATTTTACTGAAGCCAGCTATGAAGGCAGGAATAAACAGAGAAATTAGGAGTTTCAGCCTCAGCAATTTGCATGAAAAATCCACACTTGAGAGGCAGCCTAACAAAAATTCCATAATGATAAAGTTACTCTAAGGGCCCACTGCATGAAGCCCTATATGCATCTTTATATGGTGTGTAGGGCTCGCATGTACCATTGAGGCCCCCCTGTGCCCATTCAGGGGCCTCTGGCACTGCCCTGAATCAGTGCTCTGCTCCCACTGCACCCAATTCAGGGCAGGTATGCTTACCTACTCATTGGCCTGTCTGTCAGTGGCAGGAAGTGGGATGAATTCACACTACACAGGATCTTGAAACATGCCAAGGCACCAGTTCTGCAGCTTCAGAGTTACATAGCCTCTGCAATCCAGCAGACTGCCATAGTGGCTATGCACCCCCAAGCAATCGGTGTAGAATTTGTCGGTCATGCCAGTGATAATCTCCTCCTTGCACCATAATTCCATATTGGGGTCATGGGGGGTGATTAGGTTATAAATAGAGCAGTGGCAGCACAATACCCATTCTTGAGTTAATAAATACAGCTCATAGTGCCCAGTTATTATTAAAAACTTCTCTCTTCAGCCTTACAGTTCATGTCAGCTTCTCCATGTGATTCACTTTATTCAAAACAACCAACCATTCTTCCTGTTTAGAATTAATTTTGACCACCTACTAGTGACATAGTTTCTTTTCAGGAATTATCAGAATGGAAAATTATGATTTTATTTTTTTGTATTTTTGTCAGGAAAACCTGTTGACAGCTGCCTGGCAAATGATTAACTTGCAAATTGTTTATTTCTTTTGGTAAATTAGTAAACTTTATTAAACATGTTGATAGTACAACAATTAGATGTTTATTTCTATTCCTAAAATCTTCCCCCTCATCTTCTTCTTACCCAGCTTTCTTTTTATTTTTTTTTTGGAGCTGCCTGTCCCCTTGTTCTCAGCCCTACCTCCAGACCCGCTGTCTCCCTGGTAACTGACCCCCAATTTTCCCTGGCTTACCCCCCTACAGAGACACATCCAGGTTACTGGTCATGTCACCATGACTGGCAGGCTCCCCAAGCTTACTCCCCCTGGGTGGGGCCATGGGGGTGGCCATCCAGTGGAACATGGTCTCAGTTGGAGCTGGGTACCTGGGAGGGCCTGTGGTACTGAGGGGTGGCATCATCTTTGGGACAGGCATCATTTTTGTGCAGGTTTGGTCCCTGGGGGTGAGAATGTGCAATGATGGCTGTCATCTGCCCTGTCCAGTGTAAGTGATGGCACCGGCAGTGGTGGTATGCCCAGCCTCTGCCAGAGGTCCACAGAGCACTGGACACTCTTCTATCCTCCCCCCAGAGAAGGACAGCAGTACTGGGATGCTCAATCCTTCTCCCCCTGGTCGGCCCTCTGACTCCCAAGTCTGAACCCGGGTTGTCGGCACAGCAAGCAGACGCCTTGCCACTGAACCAGTGGACCAGCCCTCTTACCCAGCTTTCTAGTAAACACAAGATTTGAGTGTGCAGGCAGTTTTCTGCACATAAGAATCTCATGAGCATTTCTCAAAATATATTTTATCATACTCTCTTACTATTGTATGTTGAAAATTAAAAAAAAAATACTAGCAACTTTCCAAGCAACTTCTCCCAGACTCCTCATTTTGATGGAGCGTTTGATGAACATTAGTTTAAAGATCTAGTGGATTGGTTTGGTATTTTTAGAGTCAGCAATAATCTACCAGCATAACAACTAATATGTCTTTCATGTCCTGATGTTATTTCAAGTATCCATTATGTGGGAGTGCTAGAGAACCATGCTTGTGACAGGATGAGATTTTGATCAGCTCCACATCAGGGCTCTACTAAAAGTAATCTTTTTGCTCTGGAGAGGTAGCACAGACTCTCTTTCGCTACTCCACTTGATAGCTTATTTTCTACAGATTCTTCAGATACTTATTTTATTATGGGTCATCTGAAAAATAAGCCTGGAGGATCAAGTCAAAAACCCATGCAGCATCAACTGTTCCAGCAGGGCTTAGGAGACTCGAGTGGCTCATCAGATCCCAGAGGGGGAAGGGGAGATCCTTCTCCCTGGAATAACATTTTGAAAGCTGCACGGGATATGGACCATAAAATTGAAAAGGTCCTGGACAGATTAAGTGCCTAGGACACTAAGGTTGACGGCACAGTGAAGATGGCTACTGATGCTGATAAATGATCCCAGTGCACACAGGCTGCATTTACAAAAAAGGTCACACTACCCATCTGGGAGCCCAAATTGAAACACTGGAAAATGTCAACTGGCAAAGAACATTCACCTCGTAGGACTGTCAGAGGGAATGGAAGGACACAACCTTCTAGTTTTTCTGCGGAATTGGATACATACTATCATGCCTGAAGATTTGAGTCCATCGCCAGAGACTTTCAAACAAGCTTACCTAGTAAACTTCCAGAGGGCTCAGGTTAACCGGGACTCCAGTCAGACAATCCATCTGATTACAGAAGGTCCTGAGACCAAGGACCTCATCCTTAGTTGGATAAGAGCTCACTACCCACTTAAAATCGATGATCAGGATGTCAAACTGTTCCTGGACTGGTTCTATGCCACCTGATGTTGCCAGAACCTCTTCAATCCCATGCGGCAACAAGTATGTGGGCTTGGGATATCACACTCACTGCTGACCCCTGTGGGGCTTTATATTATTTATGGGGGCAAAACGTTTCAATTTAATGATTCGAAGGAAGCCAAAAAGTGGGTTACTCAATTTGTGTCTGAGTTTCAGATTGAGACTTTATGGCAGAAGAGACTTGCAGAACAGTCCAAGGAGGACAGCTGACAGTGCCTGAAGAGACTTTTCTTGGGACTATATTGATAAAATGAATAAAGCTTCCAGGTTCCCAAGTACTGCCAATGCACATTGCTATTTTTATTTATGTCTTTAATCACTTTTTTTATATTTAATGTTTAAAGTTTTATTAGCAGTCAGTTAAATTAGATTAGAGAGGTTTTGCAATATGGTGCTGACCATGAGGCACCATGCTGCTGACCGAAGTCTGGTGTTGCGCATTGTTTAGGTGTTCCTGGAATATTACCATTAAACAGTGGGGTATAAATGTGTTCTGGGTTTTTACTGCCAAAAACAGCTCTAGAGATTTTTCTTGATTGCATTTACCTGTTTACTCCTACATGCTAGTATCTCATATTAGATATAGAACTCCATATTGAAGCTGGAGGGGCCATGTTGTTTTCTCAGCTACATGCAGTATTTTCTGTGTTTTTGGTGTACTGATCAAACCCATGCAATACCTAATGATTCACAATGTTTTATAGGCTGTGGAAATAATAGCTAGGATAATGATGTGTTGCATGTTGTCTGTTCTCCCTGTTTCTCTTTTTCTCCCACAGGTCATAGCAAGGCTAGCCATCTGGAAAATGCAATAGGCTCATCTTCAGATGAGTCCTCTGGAGATTATATGTGTACCCCATCTGTGGTATCAATATTTAATGGACTGACAAATGACTGATGCTAACATATATTGTTAATCGCTCTGGTCTCCACTAATTGTACGTCTTATTACTTGTTCATGCAAAATTGAATAAACAAAGTTAAAAAAAGTATTCATTATGTGGTTTATTTTTATCTTTTTGCAGTTAATCCATATGGTCATAGTTGGAGAACACCATCTAAAGCAGAGAAACAGGAAGTTACATATCAGTGGGAACAAAATCCAAGTCTGTGTTGTCACATTTGTGTGGGTGGTCTGTGTCATACAGTCTGTATGCTGTCAGCTTGCTGACAGAGATTTGTCCATTCAGTATTTATGGTCATAGGAATGCCATTGTTTTTACGAGAGCATGCAGTCAGTAGTTTAAGTTTCCAGTTACTTTTGTGAGCCTGCAGTCTTTTGTTGCAGTTTTTGACACTGTTCACTGCTTGTGCTTATTTAATGTTCTGCCATTTGAGTTTCCTACTGAATGACAATGCAACATATGCTGTTCATTTTTTGTTTTCATGCTAAGCCACTGTTTCTCTGTGATTCTAATACATTCTGTGTCTCTTGTTACTTTATTTGGTTGTTTATTGAGATCATAGATTGATATAACCCGCAATACACACACACTTTTCATACATATACACATACCACCTCAACCACAACTCACACAGAAAGCAACTGCAGATGTGAAGTAAATGGTGTTTCATTACAAATTGTGGCATTACAGAGATATTCAAAATACTAACATACTAGACACCAGCAGAGTAGACCTATTGGTCTATCAAGTCTGCTCATGCCTCAGCACCCTGATTGGGCACCGTAGCCCTCTATCTGTCTCCTTCCACTGTTATTCCATCCCCCAGACCTCCAAGAAAAACTCTCCATACCAACGGTAAATGTAGAAAATCACAGGCTATAGCAGCCCAAAGTTTATTTTCCATAAACAGTTGTAACAAATAGCAGTACAACACCATCCGCAGTTCAGATACATCAAAATTAGTGATTATGTATAGACATAACTTGAATTCATGTTGAAAATAGAGAGAATAGAATGCACAGTTAAGTAACTCAGTGCAAGAAATGTGGTTCTCTACTTAGCAAGCTCAAATATCCTTGCATGGGCAAATGAAAACTGCTTTTTGGCCTGATATTCAAAAATGCACAAAGCAGAGTACAAATATTTGTGCTGCGCCTTGTACTTGCCCTGGTGCCTAAAGATGCAATATTCAGTAGAACAGCACATAGGTGCTAGTCCACTGAATATAGGGCCATTGCAGCCCAGCACTTAGTGCTGGGCTGACATGGCTCCCGAAATAGGGCACCATAATGGCTTACACCTGCTCTCAATTTTGGATATTCAAATGGTCTCATGCAAATGAGCCCGTTTGACATGCAAGGTGCTATGGGGCCATTGCATGCCCAATATGGGCTCATCTGTATGGGGAGTGAGGCTGGACTGTGTGGCACTAATCCAATTGCCCAGTGCCAGAGAGCTATCCCAGATGCCAGTGCCCCACCCCCACCGATCGCCGGCCTGATGTTAAACATATATCAGTTGCTGGTGTCTAGTGGTCCCTCCCATACCCGCACCCATGCCAATGATTGAAATAGTATTCCTTGGTGTCAAGTAGTTCCTCCCTCCACCCAATCACCCACTCAACACACAGAATATGTTTCCCTGGTGTCCAGTGTATTACCCCCCTACCCCAATCCCCTGTATATAAAAGTTAAACCATTCCCTGGTGTCTAGGGGCCCCCCTCCCTATCCCTGATCCCCTGTATACTACAGTAAAGCTGTTTCCCTGGTGTCTAGTAAATCCCCACCTTCCAGCCCAGCAGGTAGTGCCCCACCACCCTCCTCCCCCATCTCAACCCCAAGCCCATGACTAGCACAGCCCTCCACTCTCCACCACAGCTGACCCACTGACTGAGCTGTCAATGAGCACATACTGTAACAGATAATTGTGCAGTATGGGTCATTGACAGCACAATCAGTGGTCAGCTGTGTGAGAGTGAGGCATGAAGTTGCCAGCCAGTCAGAACTGGGGTGAGTGGGAGTTAGTGGGGCACGATCTGCCAGGGTGGGGGTGACTGCTAGACACCAGGGAATGACTTTACTCTACTATACAGGGGATTGGGGATAGGGAGGGGGGTATGCTAGACACCAGGAATGGTTTAATATACAGAGGATCACAATGAGGGAATATGGTATACCGTCACCGCAGCGACTCCGGCACAATGAAGACCATAACAGCAACAGGAATCGGGCAAAGCCCGCATGTCACTATGATGGTCTGTGCAGTGACTAGAACAGTCTTGCTGGATGTCCCCACCCCCGCCAGTCCAGCTCCAACTCAGAAAAGGAATTCTAGAGACTGGGGTGTGTGGGGGAGGAGGTCCCCATAAGGGGGGCTTGGGGTGCAGCTCCCCCGATTGTATGCATCAACATCTCCGAGGCTATAATGCCAACAGTTGACATGGTAGCTGTCACTGTAGGGGATGTTGTTGCAAGCACTGTTGATGTGCTAAGGTAAAACTGGGGGATACACTGGACACCAGGGAAACACTGTCTGTGTTGGATGGGGGAAGGGACCACTGGACACCAGGGACATGTTTGTTCATAGACGAGAGTGGGATCAGAGGGAGGGGGCACCACTAGACACCAGGGCCTGTGTTGGTGGTCAGGGGAGGGGGACAAATCAGTTCCTCCACCAACTGCTGGGGTTGTATAGGACTAAGTCATGTTGTAGGTCTGCACTATCTGTGCTATGCAAGGGAACCACACAAAGCAGCCACGTGTGGTGCACATACTCTGAATATTGGACTGCACCAATATTCAGGCCTCTCCCCCCTCATGTGCATTGTGTTCCCCCCCCCTCCAAACATCACCCAGGCACAAACTTTGTTTGCCTGTACTAACCAGGCTTTTCATTATGGGACATCAATGCAAAACCCAGTTTGTATGTGTAAACTTAGATTTGCGCCTGGGCAAACTTCTAAATATCTGGCCCTCAGAGTCTAAAGCAACTGCAGGATTTCCAGACAGCTATTTTACATTAAAATTCAAGCATTGCAGCTGTTTGGTATGAAGCCCAGCTCAATTGAGAGTGCATTTTTTTAAAGTAAATTAGGTACTTAGAGATGGAAGGACTGGAAGAGGCTAGGGCAGGGGATGGGCCGAATCTAGACGGGGATAGGCAGATGCATAAGGAGGTGGGCTGGGAGGCCGAAATCATAGTGGATAAGGTGAGAGAAGCCCTCCAGTTGCTAAAGACTGAGAAGGTGCTGGGGCCAGATGGGCTGCATCCGAGGGTACTGAACAAATTGGTGGGTCTGCTAGCAACTCCACTGGCTGCATTCTTCAACATCTCACTGAAGACAAGGTGGGTGCCTCAGGATTGGAGGGTGGCTCATGTGGTGCCTATCCACAAAGGGGGGGGTCCAGAGAAGAGTTGGGAATTACAGGCCAATTAGCCTAATATCTGTGGTAGGCAGGATTATAGAGGACATTATCAAGGAGAGGCTTGGGGGGCAGCTGGAAAGGTTGGGGCACCTGAATGACAGGCAGCATGCTTTTTTTTTTCCAGGGAGATCATGCCAGACCAACTTGGTGGAGGTTTGCGACTGGGTGATGGATGCCCTGGACCAACATAGGCTGGTGGATGTCCTCTATCTGGATTTCAGTAAGGCATTCAATTCGGTACCCCATAATGACCTGCTAACAAAGCTGGAGTGAAGGGATGGGGGGACAGTTTCTCAGGTGGGTGGAAAATTGGCTTACGGGGTGATTACAGAGCGTGGTGGTTGGAGGGATATTCTCCTCCCCCAGAAGAGTCATCAGGTGGTTCCCCCAAGGTTTGGTCCTGGGACCACTCCTGTTCAATACCTATGTCTCAGACATAGGGAGGGGTATTAGGAGTAGGCTGAGTCTCTTTGCAGATGACTAAAAACTGGGATCACTGGCGGACAGGGAAGAGGGGAATGAGGCCCTCCAGGGAGATCTGGATACCCTGGTTCAGTGGTCAAGTAAGAGGGGATTGAAGTTCAACACAGGGAAATGTAAGGTACTGCATCTGGGGGTCAGAAACCCGGGCCATGCAAACACGCTTAGGGGGTCACACTGCAAGCCATAGCAGGCAAGAGGAACCTGGGGATAGTGGTGGACATCAAAATGAATAACACTGAGAATTGTCAAAGAGCCACAGCAAAAGCAAACAGGATACTTGGCTGCATATCCGGGGGGGGGGTTACCTCCAGCAGAAGGGAAGTGATTCTCATTCTGTATAATGCCCTGGACAGGCCGCATCTTGAGTAGTGTGTGCAGTTCTGGAGACCACAACTTAACAAAGACATAGCACTGCTGGAGAGGATCCAGAGGAGGGTGACAAGGATGATTCAGGGCATGGAGGGTAGGCTCTATGAGGAGAGACTGCAAGAACTCCAGTTGTATGCATTGGAGGAAAGGAGAGACGGGGGGACATGATAGAGGTCTTCAAGTATGTAAAAGGGATAAATAAGGATGGAGCCAAGGAGGTCTTCAGGATTAAGAAGGGGGAACTACCAGGGGGCATGAGTGGAAGCTGAAGGGGGGAAGTACAGGGGGAGCACAGGAGACACTACTTCACTGAGAGGGTGGTGGAACCATGGAGTGCACTGCCCAGGAGTCTGGTGGAAGAGAGCATAGTGGAGGGATTCAAGAGGGGTTGCGACAGGCACAGGGGATATTGAAGCCCTCTGGGTTTGGGGGAAATGGAGAAGTGAGCTCCCAGTAGGGGGCTTGCTAACGAGCAGACATGGTAGACCATGAGGCCTATTCTGCTGGCTTTTACTATGATGCTATGATACTTTCCAGGTGTAAACTGAGCTGTATCTATAAAATGAACCAGGCACTGCCTTATGATAAAGTGCTGCAAGACGCAGTATTTTTTTAAGTGTTTTCAAACACTGATATAAACTGCTTGGATCTTGTAAATAATTTAATATCAAATCTTCAGAGTGCAGAGAAAAAAGTAGGCTAGGTTGTGCTGGAGTTATTTAGAGACTAATATGAAAATGGAAAACTTAGTCCAAGAAAAACTGTTAACGTGGTGAGAGGCAAAAACAGGTCAAGTGCAAATGCTAGCTTCTAGCCATTAAGCTGTGCACACACTGCTATTGCTATTCAGTAGGTGGGTCATTCAGAAGCCTGACTGTGGCTTGTAGCTGCTTCTCAGCATACCATTTAAACATACAGTTCAGACTGAGAATCAAGAACGGTCCATGTACTTATCTCCATACCTCCACTTGTGACTTGCATGTTAAAAAATCACCTATTGCTTTAGGATTTCAATGTAGACTTTTTAGTTAATGCACAAGTTGATAAAGTCAAGGTCAGAGACATCCGATAACAGGCAGATGAGATGTTAGTCTCCCACCGTCTCATCTGACTGTTAACTCCAGTCTCCGACCTTGATGTTATTTACTTGTGTTTTAATTAAAAAGTTTACTTTGAAATCCTGAAGCAGTGGGCCTTTTTATTCTACACACATAATGAGTGGCCATATGATGAGTGCACGGATCTTTCCTGATTCTCAGTCTGAAGTTTTCAACTGTGGCACCCCCCGCTGTTTCCCCAAGTGCCAGAGTTTTCTGTTTGACTATACAGTTCAGACTGGCTAATCAGAGAGCTGTCAAATATTACAAATACTTCATTAGGCAAGCTTAAAAAATAGTGGGGAGTATACCACCCTGCGTCAGGATTTACTGGACTACATTTGGCAAAACTCTATAGACAGTCATATTAATTGGGCTGTGTTTTTAGTGAGCTTAGAGTAGCAGAACATGGCAAAATTGCAGAACAGGCCTGATAAATAATTCTTGTAAATGAGCACAGCACTAGAAAAACAGAAACCATTTTTTAGCTCAGCCTTTACCAATGCAAAAGTTCATTAAATTTGAAATTTCCAGTTCAAAATCCATATACATTCACAGCCAAATAATTATTTGTTTAGAGTTTATGGTATCAGTTCTCCTGAATACATTTACTTGGAACAATTTCTCAAATAATAAACGTATACTTGATGAACTGGGTTTGTATGTTATGGGTAGCTATTGTGACTTAATCTGTAGTGGAATTCCTGATTTCAAACACCATGGTATAAAACTGATTTAAAAAAAAAACGGTTGGAATGAGGTGCAGAGCAGGAGCCAAGTGCAATGGAGGAATGCCTGTGGAGCTGATTCAGATGCAGAATATGGCCATGCAACACTTAACATTCATGGAGAATCAGCTATTTTCAGCACTGTATATGATCACTGACTTATATGTACCTTGACAATCCTCTGTGCTTATGGGGTACAGCTTTTACAGTAGGATTAAACAGTAAAAAAAATGATTATTAACATATGCCCAATAGGTTTGTAAAAGAAAGTCTGGTATGAAGAAAGACAAGCAACTTTTGAAACGTCTGAAAGGTTTCAGATTAGCTCTTTATTCAGCACCCCATTATACACACACACACGAAAGCACTGGACAATCACCAGTCTTTCAAAATGCAGCACACATCAATATCACATATATGTGTTTGTCTGTTTTTTTGTCTTTTCTTTTGAAAGACAGGATTTATGAGCAGTGGAACACCTCGGTAGAAATAGATTGCCATTTAGCTAGGGATCAGTGCTCATCAAAACAGTTTCATGCAGAGTGGTGCTGTTAGACTTTTAGTTGATAGCAATATGTTGGCTGAATATTTCTTCCTTCTGTAGAATAAATACAGAAAAATTATGACTTTAACAGACAAATATGTAAGTACTAAAAGACTAAGAAGTATATGTACCTTGTCAGTCAAATCCCTGGCAGTGCAAACCACTTCTAGAATTACAGCACTTCCCCCACCACCCCACCCCACCCCCCACTGTGTAACATCTGCTGTTTGCTCACAAGTGCATGAGCTCTCCATTTAAGAACAGATTCAGTGAGTGGAAAACATGGAGTCAGAAACCAAGCCAGACATTTCATAAAAAATACATTTATTTTACAGAACATTCAAATTCTGTACAACACAAACTGATTGCTCTGAATCTAAAAATACAGAAATAAACATTTAATCTGCTTGCTCCTTAAATCTGTTTCCACTATTCAACAGGAGGCAATTTATTATATTCTCTTGACCATATCTTTTGGATACATATCCCTTTAGATCTGTATAACTCTGTCTTGCAGAGTCTGGAAATTCGATGTCTTCTTTGTAGATTCCCCTTGTACAAAGTTCCATGATTAAACTTGCAAAATGATTCACAGGGTTGCTTTTCTGTCCATTGATGATGTATTAATAAATGGCCTCTTATCTAGAAAAACAAATGCATAATTGGAAATGTAGCTTTTATGCATCTTTTAAAAAAATAACATGCAATACTGCAAGTCATTTCTGGACTCTTTGATCATGTAGATTCAGTATAAAGGGTCAAGAACATCACCCAACTCTGGTCTGCCACCCCTGGGCATGCCTGTACCGTGACAATGGACATCTCTGTCCAGCCTTGGCCAACGAATAACTCCGGGGCATGGCTAGCGCTATCGCCCTGAAATGCTATGCTTATACCTGCAACCTTTTTGCACTTTTGCACCTTGTTTAGCAGCTCTCTGTTACCCTGTATTCCCAGCTGCTATCTTCGTATTTTGTATTTTCTGTAATCATCTGCAACCATTCTGTAACCACCGTCTTTAACTACTTTGTTATTTGTTACTCTGTACACTGTTGTCTCTTTCTTATGTATGACGTGGAACCTTTTGTAAAGGAGTCTTTGACTCAAAGGTGTTATCCGATATTTATCAATAAACAATAAACTTCGTAAGGGCAACTGCTGGCGTTGCCGTGGCATGTTGCTAAGCTTAACCATTTGTTTCCATTTGAATTCATGGGACCAATGACTCCTAAAATGATTTTAAAATTTTCTTTTATAAGTATGATACTGCATTTCTCCTATGTTTTGTATTTTAAAAAGTGATAATACAGTATTTCTGAGTAGAAAAAAAATGGTTTTCAAAAAGCTGCCCTTTTAATACTGTGTGCTTTGGAACTTAAGCCCCCCAGGCTTTCCCAATGTTCCAGCGCATGTGGATGAGTGGGGGTCATCAGGATATATAGGGTTGATCTGAAGAGACTAGGAACACAGAAATATAGAACCATAGAATTTGTCAGCAGATAAGGACCACTTGGCCCACATAGTGTGCCCATTTCTCCCTACCTGCTTACCATATCACCACAGGCCCAACATGATCTCCAGTTCCTTCTCACTCCTCTCTTTCCTTTCCACTAAAATTTACTTATGCCTATTCCAAGCTTTCTTGAACCCGTCCACTGTTTTTGCCCTCACTACCTTGGCTGGTAAACTGTTCCAGGAATCCACAACTTTTTCTGTGAAGAAGAACTTTCTTACATCTCTCCTGAATTTACTCCCCTCCAGCTTCATATCATATCCCCTTGTTCTTGAGCACATTTTTTTCTGAAAAAGACTCCTATTATGTACCTTATTTACTCCCTTTAGGTATTTATAGCTCTTTATCATATCCCCCCCTTTCCCTCGTCTCTTTCAGGGTGTTGATGTACTGAGTTCCCTCAGTCTCTCTTCATAGGTCTTCTGGTGCAGACCCAGCACTACTTTACTTGTCCTCCTCTGAACCGTCTCCACTTTATCAATTTATTTTCAATGATGAGGTCTCCAGAACTGTACACAGTATTCCAGATGAGGTCTCACCAGTAACCTATACAGAAGCAACATCACCTCCCTCTTTCTGCTGGTGATCCCTTCCCCTATGCAACCCAGCATCTCACTAGCCATTCCAACTGCATTGTCAAACTGCCTGGCTGCCTTTATGTCATTCAAGATGATTACACCTAGGTCTCCCACATGCTTGGTTGTTGTCAATAACATTCCTCTCATTTTGTATTCAGCCACTGGTTTTCTTTACCCCAAGTGCATTATTTTGCACTTGTTTGCACTAAACCCCCATTGCAATACCATTTGTCACAGCCCAACTCCTGTGGGGCAGGGTTCCCTGGGCTTACTGTGAACTCCTATGAGTGCAGCCTGTGCAGTGTGGGTCAGGAAACCCCTCCCATGTCCTACCAGTGCATTTGCTGAGTTTACAACTGAGCATTTGCCAGAAGATCTCAGGATTTCCTCTCTCTCTTTGTGAAGGGTGAAAATACAATCTTAAGTCTGTATCCCTGGGAGAGAACTCTCTTGGCCACTGCACAGTGAACCAGAAAAGCCATATGCATGTATAGGTCTTTGGGGAGCCCTGTAAACCTTATATGAGTCTTTTCCAGAAAACTGCAGAGACCAGTTCAAACCTCATAGATCATTCCATGAGAACCCCCATATCTCCCCCTTACAGTCACAGAGTCCCTTCTCATGTTCCGTTCTGGCAGCATTTAGCCTTTAGGCATTAGGTCAGGTGTGGTAATGTTTGAACAAAACCCTCCCAAGCTTATATACACAGCAGACAATTTCAGAGGTATTGTAAAATTATGCCAAAGACTTTACTAATATCTATTAGATAATATAATTTAACATATAACTAACAGCCAAAGATTTGGTTACAGAATATAAGAAAATAAAAGTTGGACAATATACAAAAACAGTACGCTTAACTTTCCTAAATCTAACATGTAGTTCTACCTTATTCCAGTGCAGTTGATGGAGTTAGAGTCTAGTAAAGTAAAATATGTTCTTGTTACCCGTTTTGTGATGGAATTCAAAACAGTGGTCCCATCTGATCAATTCCTTGTCACATACTGGACTGCATTTCAGCAAACCTTCCCTGGCTTTTCAAAGGCAGGTTTAAAAGTGCTGCCTTTGGATTTCCCTACTGTGAGTGGCTGGCCTTTGCCACATGGCTGCAAGGAACCAACCGGCTCTCTATGCTTTGTTTTAAAATGTCAATTGACCAACTGGCTTTCTATTTTAATTTTAAAAACTCAGCTGTAGAGTTTCTTTGCTGAAGGGGTCTCCCCCCCAGTTAGGAAAAAAAAAATTTCTAATACTTTGTTGGAGACACTCCAGGGATACTCCTTGTGGAGACAGCTTGGCCCATTTTATTTTATTTTATTTATTTAGTTTTTATTGACTGGGTAAATGCACTAGACAAATCCTGCCTATTTTCAGGCATGACCTGGGGAGGGGGATACAGATGAATTCCAACTGACCTTGAACTAGATTAAGCTGTTGGTGGTATTTTTAGTGAATGAGGGAAATTTGGCCAGGACACTGGGGAAATTCCCCTACTCTTTTCGATAAGTGCCATGGGATCTTTAACATCCACTTGAACTACCACCAATCCAGGCAGATGTGACCTTGGTTTAACATCTCATCTGAAAGATCCCATAGCCTTTGTCTAGCTATCTTCCCCAACAGGACTAATCAGACATAAATAAATGGGCTTTTAGCTTTCCGTTATCATCCCATTAACTGAAACTGCCACACCAAGCATAGTTTCTGCAAACTCAGATCCATTTAAATCAGGCAGAGACTCTTAAAGACATATTACATGTGTAACCCCTAGGTGGCGCTATCCCAAGGGCTACTACCCCTGCCTGCATGACTAGTTGCAGGTTAAGCGGCCTGGGTACTGAAAACAGGTGCCTCCACCCAGAGGACAGGGTTGGCGGTAGCGTAGCTGACCTGGGTACAGCCCTCCAGGACACTGTGACCCCCTCTTTCCCTTCTAGTGGCCTAAACAATGAACAGAATACATGGGTACAATAGCCCCCAAACAGCAGATATATCCCCACTCTGATTACACTTACCACTAGGGCTGGTTCAACCTGTTCTGCCCTGGAGACCCCCTGTAAAGTAAGGTTAAATACAGCAGACAATAGTACCACAGTACTAGTTGTACAGAAGTGCACCACAGGCAGATTAAATGCAAAAAGATTCAGATTTGATTTATTCAGGAGAAATGAACAAGGAAGGGGCGTAATCAGGTTGATTGGTTTAGATACTGATTCAATCAGACTACAAGGCATGCACTTTAGAGTCCCTCAGCACAGTCACACACACTCTGGGTACCCAGTGGTGAGGTAGGCTAGCCTGACACGTTGCCCGGGGTAGGCCAGTGTTGCAGCTGATCAAGGCCCTATGATGAAAAGACAAGTCATGCTTAATAACCCACAATTTGTAATCCAGAGCCAGGAGGCTCAGTTCGTGATAATTAGACAAAACAATTAAATCAGATGACACACTTTGATTGAGCTGTTGTTGCAGGGAGCTACCCTGGTGTTTACTCATGCTATCCAGTACAGGACACAGGATGGACGAAATGAAGATTGCAGGATGACTTGCTGGTTTGCCAAGAGAAGCAGGGCCCACACGATTCACCGTGGTGTTGTTTCTGTTCATGATGTTGAGCAGTGGGCTGATCCCCAGACAGGTCTCTCGTCAATGGTCTTCTCTGTGGTGTGAGTAGCTGGCTGGGCCAAGGTGGCAGGGCCCAGGCCAGATGAACAATTCGGATGGCAGTCGGGTAGTGCTGGATTCAGCTTCCAGCAAGCATGACACAAGCAGGCAGTGGGGAACCAAATCATGACCCACTAATACCCATTCAGCACACTTATAGTAAAGCAAGGTAAATACCACAGTTTGGATGACAGTCCGGTCACAATCACAGTGTCTCTGTGCAAACTGTATACTCTGTGGTGGTTTCAGACTTCCTGACAGGCCGATCGCATGGAGCAAATCTTCGGTCCTCTTCAGGCAATAAGGCAGTCACAGTTTGGTAACTCTGGTCACAGTCTGTTTGGATTTAGTCCAGTTTAAATTCAGGCTAAAGGATTCCCTAATGAGGGACATGTAGACAGGCAGGCCAAACACAGCCTTTCCACTAGTTTTCCGTGCGGCTACGCAGGAGTAGCTGATCAAATATCTCGAGCTGTTCACTCTCTCAACTCCAGTCTCAGACTGACTCTTTGCTGCAGGCAGCTCGGGACTTTCCCTCTGATCCAAAAGGTTTGATTAATTGATTCATCTGTCTGTCACAGCAAGGGCTCCCTCTCCAGGTCCATTTAGGTGCCAAAAGGAGAAACTACAATTCCTACAGAAATTCACTCCCACAAGACCCCTTGGGGCAGGCTTCATTTTAGGGCCCCCAGAGGTACTGACTGGTCCACAATGGCAGTCCAGAACCAAGATGGTGGTGATTTGCAGAAATGTCCATGCTGCAAAGAAGGCAGGTTAGACAAACTTCAATATCATTATTATTAGAATAGATAATCAGCAAATAAGTACAGCTTCTAACAGAGCTCACTCTGCACAACTATCGATGGCAGAATGGAGCAATTATCTGGCAGCCCAGGCGGGACTCAAGCTTAGAAACACTCAGCCTCCACCCAGATTAATTATACACTGTGATATAGGCAGCTCCTAAAGAGACAGGACACAGAGGCTATCAAGGCACTCACATGAAATAGCTTTTAAATGGTTAAAACACAGGACACCAGCCTGGCAGAGGGCATTTAGGCACACCCAATGAAGACTTTCAGGAACCCCTATTTGTAGGGGGGGTTACACATAAAAAGAAAATTACAGGAAATAAAACAGACTTGGTCAACGCCATACAACCAAGGGAATAGTACATATAAAAACACAGACATATGACATGGTGCTGTTCCACCACACACCTCCCTCCTTAAACGGAACCTGAGAAAACACGCCCCTCTTTCTTAGCATGGGTTCCATCAGTTCTGCCTTTTACTCTGACTGGCAGAATAAGCCATCTACATTGGCATTTTCAGACCCTGACTTATGTGTGCTATTTATGTCATACACTTGTAATGTAACACTCCATCTTAGGAGCTTCCCATTAGTTTTTCCTATTTGGTTCAGCCATTTTAAAGGGTTGTGGTCAGTTTGTACCTCAGAGCTCCTCCAATAGAGGTAAGGATCTAATTTCTTTAGAGACCACACAAAGCAAGACACTCCTTCTCCACAGTAGAGTATGCCTGCTCACGTGGCAATGACTTTTACTGAGGTACTCAATGGGTTGATCTTTCCCATGCTGGGATGTCTGGCTGAGGACTGCTTCAATCCCCACATTGGAGGCATCTGTCTGGACCAAAAATGGATGGATGTAGTCTGGGCTGGCCAGCACTATGGCACTGCACAGCATAGCTTTCAGCTGTGTGAAGGCCCTCTCACATGCTGGGTCCCATTTCACTGTCTTAGGCTGTCTCTTTTTTAACAAGCCAGATAGAGGAGCTGCCAAGGTGCTATAGTTGGGTACAAATTTTCTGTAGTACCTTGCTGTCTGAAGGAAGCTCCTTACCAGCTTCTGGGTTTCAGGCATGGGCCATGCCTTAATTGTCTATTTTTGCCTGGTTTAGGCGGAGTTACCCCCACCCCACTACTTGTCCCAAATAAGTCACCTCTGTCATAGCCACCTGGCACTTCTCTGCTTTCATAGTTATTCCAGCTGCCAGTACTCTGCCCAACACATCCCTCAGATGGATCAGGTGCTTCTCCCAGCTATGGCTGAATATGGCAATGTCATCTAGGTACACCACTGCATAATCCTCTTTACCATGCAGCACCTGATTCACCAATCATTGGAAGGTGGCAGGGGCATTCTTCATCCCAAAGGCCATTACCTGAAACTCGAATAGGCCTACTGGGGTGATGAAGGCTGACCATTCCCTTACCCTGGCCATCAGTTCTACCTGCCAGTACCCCTTGGTCAGGTCCTTAGTTGTCAGGTAGGTCACCCCCCAAGCCTGTCCAGCAACTCATCTGTGCGGGGAATTGGGTGGGCATCAGACTTTGTGATGGCATTGAGCCCATGATAGTCTGCATAGAAGCATGTAGTCCTGTCTGGCTTGGGGAAGAGGACTACAGGCGAGGCCCAGGAACTGTGGGATTTCTGGATCACCCCTAGATTCAGCATCTCTTCCACCTCCCTCCTAATATCTTTTAGGACTGCCTCAGACACCCACTAGGCTATCCGATGTATGGATGCCTGAAAACCAGTGTCCACATTGTGAACTGCTAGCAGGGTCCATCCAGGCTTGGAGGTGAACAAAGGAGCAAAGTCCTGTAAAATGTTTTCCACCTTCTGGGCCTGTTCAGGTGTCAACTGTGGGGACGGTTTGATGGCCTCCACAGATGATGCCTGCTTGCTCTCAGTTAGCAAATCAAGAAGGGGTCCTGTTCATCTGTCTCCTCCCCAGGACCGCAAACCACAAATATCATGTCAGCCCTATTGAAATAGGGCTTCATCATGTTCACATGTAAATCCTGTGGGAGTGTCTCCAGTCAGGTAACTCCACAATGTAATTTACATTGTTTACCTGCTGTGCTGCCTTGCATGGTCCCACCTTCTCTACCTGTAGCTTGTCCTTCCGGACTGGAATCAGAACTATGACTTCCTGCCTTATTCTGTATGAGCGAGCTCTGGCTCTACAATCATACCAAGACTTTTGTCTCTGCTGGGCAGCTGACAGGTTGCTCTGGGTCACTCCCATAAGCTTCTTCAGCTTTTACCTAAACTTCAAGACATACTCCACTACTGGAATCCCCTGGGTAGCATTCTTGCCTTCCCAATCCTCCTGTATCAAATCTAGGGGCCCCTGCACCCTATGTCTGCACAAGAGCTCAAAGCGGGAAAATCCTGTTGACTCTTGGGGCACTTCCCTGTAAGCAAGCTGCAGGTGAGGAAGGTATCTCTCACAGTCCCACCCATACTGTTCTGCAAACACCCCTAGCTTGGTTTTAAAGGTCCCATTAAATCTTTCTATCAGCCCATTTGCTTGTAGGTTGTAAGGCATCTTGCACTTCTGCAGCACACCACACCTCTCCCACAAACCCTTCACCGGGTCTGACATGAAGTTATCCCATTGATCAGAGATAACCTCCTGTGGAAACCCTACATGAGAGAAAATCCCTAGCAAGGTGTCTGCTACTTTTTCTGCCTTAATGGAGGACAGAGTGACTGCCTCTGGGTGTCTGGTGGCATAATCTACCACCACCAGGACAAACTGTTTCCCAGAGGAGACTGGGGTATTCAAAGGACCAACAATATCCATTTCCACCTTTTGGAATGGTTTCTCCACAATAGGTAAGGCAATTAAAGCAGCTATTGCTTTTATTCCTGCCCTTCCCTATTTGCTGACACTAGTGACAGGATCTGCAGTATTCTTTCACCTGCTTGGTAAAGTTGGGCCAATAAAAATGTTGAGCTAATTGCTGCATAGTGCAAGCAATGCCCAGATGTCTGAACATGGGAATATCATGAGCTATCTTGGGAAATAACTCACGATATCCCTGGGGAACAATAAGTTTCCTGCCCATTCCCCCTCATCCTCATGTTCTGTGTGAATAACAGCCCTTTGTCCCAGAAAACCTTATGTTTTATGTCACCCCTTGGTGTCCCATCAAACTTTGCACAGGGCCTCAGTTTCTCTAAGCTAGGGTCAGTCCTCTGAGCTGCTGCAAAGTCCTCACACTTTCCAAAAGCATGGGGCATGTCCCCTTCAGCTCCCAGATTGAGGTCCATAGCTGTAACATTCAGAGGTTCAATGTCACAGCAATCTCCAGCCCCCTTGCTGTGTGTTACCCCTCCTCAGAGTCAACATCAGTAGCTGTCTTGTGAACAGCTATTTGGGTGAGTTCCGTCTCCTCTTTATCACCCTCCTTGGCAAGAGACACAGGCTGGGGGACCAGCCTCCCAGTCTTTCTTGCATAAGCTTCTGTGGGGTTCAGGGATCACAGAGAGGCCCTGGCCATCTGGCTCCAGGTAATGGAACATACCCCCTGCTGAACATCATTCCCTAAAATAACATCCACAGAGAGTGTGTTTGCTACAGCCACCTTTCTCACCCTTTCTCCTGCATCACTCCAGTCCAGGATAACATTGGCTAGTGGCAGAATTTTCTCTTCCTCAGTGAATCCTTTTACAGAAAAAAAATGATTTGGCAGGAGTTGCTCAGGCACAACCAAATTCCCTCTTACCAGTGTAAGAGCGCCCCAGTGTCCCTTAACCCTCAGGTGTGCACCCCATTCACAATAACGGGATGCATGTGTCCCCTCATATTCACAGGAATAGCCTCAGGGATACAATTAGCAATTAGTTCAGTTGGAGGGACCTCCTTTACACTTTGTGTCTTTTTAGGACACTGCCTGGCATTATGCCCTGGCTTTTTACAGAACTAACAATCATCACTTTTCTATTCCCCCAAATCCCGTTTTGGTAAACTGTGGCTCCCCTCTTTTTGGAGAGGCAATGAGGGTTTTAGCTGCTCTGAAGGTGTGCTTTTCCTCCTTACCACTGCAGTCCCTGCTTCCCCACTTCCCTTCAGCGCAGACCCACTCCTAGCATCTCGGTCAGAAAGCTCAGCAGCTTGTTTTGCTGTCTGAGGGTCCTAGTCCTCTAGCCAGGCCTTCATTTCTGCTGGACATGCCCAAAAGAACTGTTCCAACAATACGACTTCCACAATTGCTTCCACAGAATTAGCTTTTACCCCCTCCCACCAATGTTTTAACAGCTGGCGTTGTTTTGTGGCGAGTTTCTCAAAGCTAATTTCAGAACCCTTCCTGAGCTTCCGAAATTTCACTCTGTATGCCTCAGGATTTAAACCATACTTTTTAATAAAGCAATTTTGAGTTTATCATAGTCATTTGGCTCAGTGCATCTCGCCCCTTCCCAGTAAGCAGCGGTGATAATTGAAAACTCCAAGCCTCCTTGGGTATTTTTGCCTGAAAGCAGACCTTTTCAAATAATTTAAAAAAACATCCATGACCTCCCCCTCTTTAAATTTTGCAATTAATTTAGAATTTATCTTATACTCCAGCCCAGTAGTTTCATTTTCACCTCCACCATCTATCTTCTCCAGCGCTTACTGTTTAAGCCTTAGTTTCTCCAGCTCAAAGTCCCATTGGTGTTGTTTGTCCTGCAGCTCTATTTCAAGCTTTCTCTGCTCTAGCTTTTTCTGCTCGAGCTCCCTTTCATGCTGTTTTTCTTACATGGCGAGCTCCAATTTCTTTATTTCCAGCTGAAGCCTCATGCTCTCCAGATCAAAGTCTGCGGTGGATTTCCCTTGGTGCTCTGGTTCCTGGTCCATTCTGGTCCCACCTGCCTCTGTCTTCTATCTAGTCACTGTGATTCCACCTGGCACCTCCACATCCAAGGTCTGGTCCCCTGCAGTCAGCGACTGTGACTCGAAACCCTGGGCTGCCACCTGGTCATTGGTTGCCACAAGGACTTCGATGAGATGCTTTTTAGTGTGCCACTCATAAAGAACCCCTCTCTCCTGGCACAGCTGTTTCAGCTGTTCCACCATGTAGTCATTGTAGCTGGAAGCCATCTTCACTTTCTACGTTATCACTGGTCTAACTCAGCACAAACAGTTCACATTCCCATATATAAGCCCCCACCCCTCAGGTGGGCTTACTAGCTGGCTTGTTTTAAAGGCCCCCTCTCCCATTTTTGCCCAAGGGTTTTCCTTAGTCAGCTCAGGAAGGTGATGCCTATTACTGCCACCAAGGGGCAGACCTTTGCCAGTATATAAGCACCAGTTTTGGGGCTGGGTGGGAGAGAGATGGGGAGATGGTGGGCATGATAGGGGCAGTGTGGCCAGGGGCGTGAAACCCCTCCAGCTCCCAGAGGTTAGGCTTGCAGCATCAGTGCGACATGGGAAGGTTTCCAAGGGAGGACTGCAGGAGCTTGGTGGCCATTGGGATTCAGTGTACATGCTTGGTTACAGCATGGGAGGAGGCCAAGAAGAAGCAAGAGGGCTGAAACATCTTCTTAAAAGGCAAGTGGTTCTGGTACTCCAAGATTTGGGAGTGGAGTCCAGGCAGTGGGGCTGTTGTGGTGGTGGCAGGGCCTCAGCAGGGCTATCCAGAGGTGGCAGGTCCAGGTAGCCTTTCCCGTGTGGCACACTGCTTGGAGGGTGAATGTTTGAAGGGAGGCTGAGTCCTGGGATTTGCCTTTGGGGCCTGCTGTGCCCACGTCTGGGCAGGTCCATCAGACCTGTTAAGGGGTGTGGCTCAGGGGAACTGGCAAATGGTAAGGAGGGAACCATTATTTCAAGCTGGTTGGTGTAGACCTTGGTTTGGACTTGGAAGCATCTCAGGAATAGTGGTGCCTTTGAGGGCTCCAGTTGGAGGCACAAGTGAATTTAGGAGCAGCTGCGAGAGACATTAGGCTGCATCACCCTGGGGTCCATTCAGGCCCGGTGGCTGGGAAGAGTAAGGCACTCCCCCAGTGGAAGACAAGGTCACCAGAGGTATGGTAAAAAGGGTGATGTGAGCTGAAATCCTTGCTCAGGAAACTATGTGGTGGAGCCAGTTGGTCTAAGTGTTTTAGACCTAGAACAAAATCTCTACTTGTGGCTAGTAATGTAGCCCTGGTCTGCCTGCTGTCTTTGTTATATCTCTCAACCCAATGGAGCTGCTCCTTTAACTTATTTTTTATTGGGCCATAATCATTTCTATCCAAAAAAATAAATTATTTTACTGTTCCTAAATTAGGATGTGCAGTCTGATCAATGAATTAAGTGCACAACCATCTTTACGTTCTTTTCCTTCGAAAGTAAGGTTTCAGCCCCCCCCCCCCCAGCTCTGAGAATCAGTGAAAGCCACTGTGTTGGGATTCTGGACATCTGGTAAGAAGAGGCCTGAATGTTTGTACCCCGACAGTCAGGTACAGTAGTAGCCAGAGACATTGCCAGCTATTTTCAGATATTTTGTGAAATTTCTATAGAGTTTCTCTCTGCTGCCCCTACTGTGGAAATGCAGAAAGTAGGAAATTTCTCTATAAATATCAGAAATTTTGGGAAATAGCTGGCAATGTGTCCAGCTACTACTGTAAGGTCTACCTTATTGTTCCAATTTTGACAAAAGTGCCAGGAAGGAGTTCTGGTCTGTGCCCCCCCTTCCTTGCTATACTATCGGGACCCATAGACAAAAGATGAGGACAAGGTGGGGTTTGCACATATACTGGCATCAATCTGTTACAGGCCTACTCCTGTGGGGCAGGGTTCCCTGGGCTTACAGTGAACTCCCCAGAGTGCAGCCTGCTCAGTGTGGGTCAGGAAATCTCTCCCTGTCCTTCCAGGGCACTCGCTGGGTTTACAATTAAGCATCCACCAGGAGATCCCAAGATTTCCTCACTCTGAGTGAGGGGTGAAAATACAGCCTCAAATCTGTGTTCCTGGATGAGAAACCTCTTGGCCACTGTGCAGTGAACCAGAAAAGCCATAGGTGTGTATAGGCCTTTGGGTGCTATATAAACCCTATATGTGTCTTTTCCAGAAAAATGCAGAGACCAGGGTCAAACCCCACAGAACACTCTGTGAGATCTTGCATATCTCCCCCTTACACTCACAGAGTCCCTTCATTTGTGTTCTGTCCTGGTAGCATTTGGTCTTTAGGCATTAGGTCATGCATGGTATTGTTTGAACAAATCCCTCCCAAGCTTACACACTAACAGACAATTTCAGAGGAATTGTAAAATGATGCCAAAGGCTTTATTAATATCTGTTAGATAACATCGTTTAACATATACTGTAAATAACAGTCAAAGATCTGGTTACAGGATATAAGAAAATAAAAGTTGGACAATATACAAAAACAGTACACTTAATTTTCCTAAATCTAACATATAGTTCTACTTTGTTCCGGTGTAGCTGATGGAGTTAGAGTCCAGTAAAGTAAAACATTTCGTTGTTACCTTGTTTTATGATGGAATTCAAAACAGGGGTCCCATCTGATCAGTTCCTCATCAAACACAGGACTGAATTTCAGCAAACCTTCTCTGGCTTTTCAAAGGCAGATTCAAAAGTGCTGCCTCTGGGATTTCCCTACTGTGAGTGGCTGGCCTTTGTCACATGGCTGCAAGGAACCAACTGGCTCTCTGCTTTTTGTTTTAAAAATTCAACTGACCAACCAGCTTTCTATGTTTTAATTTTAAAAATGCAGCTGTAGAGTTTCTTCACTGGAAGGGTCTCCCCCAAGTTAGAAAAAAAAAATGTTTTTTTCTGCTACTCTGTTGGAAACACTAGGCTCCACACCCTGCAGAGATAGCTTGGCCCATAGCCTTTGCCTAGCTATCTTTCTCAACAGGGCTATTCAGACGTAAATAGCTGGGCTTTTAGCTTTCAATTATCCTCCCATTAAGTGAAACTGCCTCACCTAACTATAGTTTATGCAAACTCAGAACAATTTAAATCAGGCAGAGCTTCTTAATGACATATTACATAAAAAAAGAAATTATAGTAACAAAAGGAGGCTTAGTCAACACCATATAACCAAGGGCATATTACTTATAAAATCACAGAAATATGACATGACACTATTCTGCCACACCCTTGACCACTCTTCAAGTTTTCTCAGGTTTCTATTCAGCCTTTCCACCCCTCCCAAAATGTCCACCCTACTGCAGATTTTGGTATCCGTAAAGTGGCAGACCATCACCTCAACAAAGGCTGCCCCTAAAATGTGCCCTTTGTCAAGAGCACTATGTATGAATCCGGTTAATTCCAGGAGAGCCATGATGGTGCTATGGCCGGCTCGGAAACCATGCTGTTCTGGGTATAGAAGCTGATATTGATTGAAGTACTCCACCAGCTGGTCAGCCACAATCGTTTCAAGGGCTTTGGAGAGTGGGGGAAGTATAGAGATCCGCCTGTAGTTGTTTTGAAGAGGTCGGTCACCACTTTTGTGTACTGGGGTGACTGTGACAGCTTTCCAGATTTGGGGGAATTTGGAAAGGCAGAGTGATAGATTAATTAACTTTGCCAGTAGACCAAGTACTTCATCTAGTGTTAGTCAAACAAATTTTAGGTCCAGAGAGTCCCCATTGTGCCTTGATTTGCCAAGGGCCTTTTCAAGATATTCTCTAGCAGCGGCTTCAGAGACCAGTTTGAAATGGAAGAGTGGCTGGTTGGGTCATGCTGGGGTCTTCTTACTGACCGCTGAAGCAGGGATATTGAAGAAGTTCATCAGCAGTACACTACTGAGATCTGAGAAGGCAAGGTTCAGAGAGTTAGCGATGAGCAGAGGGTCCAAGGTAGGGATGCTTTCAACATTTAGCATGGCTGGGGCTATTTTAGGGTCCTTCCCAGTGATATCATTTAGATTTGCCCAGAACGATTTGCTGCTAATCCAGGTGTTAGTGAGCACTTCCTTGTAGAATTTGCTTTTTGTCTCAGGAACTGCCTTTGTGCACTCACTGCAGGCCTTTTTATACCTTTGGATGTTAGTTGGTGTGCCATATGCCCACGCTGTTTGCCAGAGTTGGTCTCTTGCATTTAGTTGTGCCAGTAGTTACGGGATAATCCAGGGATTTATAAGTCCTCTGTTTTTTTCTTTGTGACGGGAGCGTGTTTATCACAGGCTGCATTGAATTTTGAGATAAAGAGATCTACTGCAGTGTCCACATCCATAGTTCCATACAGGTCCGATCAGTTCTGCTGCTTTAGGACATCTTTTAGCTGCGGAAGATGGCCCTTTAGGAGAAGGCGTTTTTTACTGTTCTGTCAGGGGTCTGTGGCAGCTGTTGTTCCAGAGGAAACTGACAGGGAAGTGGTCACTCAATGAGTCAGGGAGCATGGTGAGATATGTGATGTGGAAAGGGCAGTTCGAGAGAACCCAGTCCAGAAGTGTGGTGGTGCCGTCTTGTAATTGGATCGAGTCGGTGCATCCACCAGTTGGGAGAAGTGGTCTTGGGACCCATTAGAATTGAGATAACTAGTATCCTTTCCTTCAATAATGTTTTCATTAACTTTCCCACCACCAAGATCAGACTGACTGGCCTATAATTTTCAGCCTTCTTCCTACTACCACTTTTACGAAGGAAGACTACATCTGCCCTCCTATAGTCCTCTGGAACCACAACTGTTTCTAGTGATCAGTTGAAAAGGACTGTCAGAGGTGCAGCCAGTATCTCCCTGAGTTCTTCCAATACCCTAGGTTGTACCCCATCTGGTCGCCTTGCCTTGTCTACTTTCAAACTAGCAAGTCCCTCTAGTACCCGCTCCTCTGAAAATAGACTGGTATCCATTTTCCTCCTTACAGAGTGCATATTTTTTTTCCTTTTGTGGCCTCTCCTGTTCTTCCTCTACCTTGAACACTGAACAAAAGTATTTGTTTAGTATGTCTGCCTTTTTCTGGTCTCCGTCTGCACAGTCCCCCACCCCCATCCTTTTTTAATCTTACGATTCCTCCTCTAGTCCTCCTCTTTTCACTTATATACCTAAAAAATGTCTCATCCACTTTTGTTACTTCTTGGGCTATCCTCACTTCAGATTTTGCCTTTGCACTCCTTACTGCTTTCCCTGCTTCTCTCTGTTTCTGTTGACACTCTTTCCTATCCTCCGCCTCCTTCTGGGTCTCCTTATATCATCTGAATACCACCCTTTTAGCCTTTACCTTTCCAGTCACGTTTCTCAAGAACTATGGTGGTCTGTTTTTCCTCTTAGTTTTACTCATTTGCCTGACACAGAGGTTTGCAGCCTTCAACTTGACCTGCTTTAATTTAACCCACTGTTCCTGTACTCCTTCTGTGGCATCAGTCCCTTCCAGATCACCTTTTTGGTATTCCCCCATCTTTACAAAATCTGCTCTCCTGAAGTCCAGGTCCCTCACCTTCTTGTGGTTGGGATCTGCCTTTGTTCTTATATGGAACACACTGTATGGATGATAACTGGCACCCAGGTAACTTCCCACCCTGACATCTGCCAAACTGTCCCTATTTGTAAGTACCAGATCCAGTATAGCCCCATCACAAGTGGGTTCACTGACTAATTGCCTGATGAACACACCCTGTACATACCCCAGAATATCTCTCCTTCTAGCAGAATTTGCAGCTGGGAAACTCCAATCTACATCCAGCAGATTGAAGTCCCCACTAGCAACATTTCCCCCTTTTCTGCCATTTGCCAAATTGTGGAGAAAAGGCCAAGAGTCTAACTGTTAAACTTCAATCTACAAAAGTGCAAAGTTATGGACGGGGTCAGGAACCCAAAGACAGAATATAGAATGGGAGATGTAGTGTCAGAAAAAAATGTCAGAGATGGATCTCGGGTTCTTAATACCAGACAGCTTAAAGCACTCAATGCAGGACAGTGGGCTTGAGGAGACTATTCCTTCCTTATTCTCCTTGACCTTTAATTGGCATTTAACACTGTGACCACAGGGCTTTGACAGGTCACCTTAGGTTCTATGACAAATTCAATGGCTCACTGTTGCAGTGGTTCAAGTCTTTCTTGACCAAAACATGTCAGTGGATAACCCTGAGGATTTTTTTTCTCCAGGACTTCTGCTGTTTCCTGCAGTGTGCCTCGGGGCTCAATTCTGTGTTTTATTTGTAGTGTATATGCTATCGCTGAATGAGATTGTGAGGTGGTATAGCAGGCTTTCACTGCTATTCTTGTGATATCCAATTTTACCTCTCTTTCACACCGAATCAAGGGGATTGGGTAACTATGGTAAATCAGCGTTTACCTGCCCTGAATGATCAGATGGTTGAGTCTGAATCCGGTAAACATGGAACTGTTGTTTATGGAACCAGGATCTCAAAAGTCAGCAATGAAGTGAGTTAATCTCACCCTACTGTCATTGGGTAGCACTACCCTCTATGCCGTAGATCAGGCTAAACATCTAGGGGTCACAGCAGACTATAGATTAACACTTGAATATCAGTGGTGAATGTTGTCCATTGTGTATTTTTCCATCTAAGAAATACAACTCAGATGAAGAACTTTCTTCAATATGATGACCTGGTGACTTTAATTCAAGCATTTGTCACACCCCATCAAGATTATTGCAATGCTGTATATCTTGGGATTTCTGGAGATTTCATGTGCTGTCTCCAGCTGATGAAGAATGCTGCAGCCTAGCTGATATCTGGTACAAGCATTTTCGATCATATCTCACTGGTGCTGCTTGAACTGCACTGGTTGCCAGTTAGGCATTCAGCCTTTAAGATTTGCTTAATGGTATGCAAGGCCCTGCACAGATTGGGTCACAACTACATAAAATTCTCCTGAACCCATGTACTCCAGTATGCCACTCTGCATGGGAGAATCTTCTGGTGGTTCCACGTGTCCATTTGAAATCTTTTGGGAAAAGGGACTTTTCCATGGATGCCTCACGCCTGTGGAATGCCTTACCAAATCTGCTATGTGACATCTCTTCTGTGGAGGTTTTTAAAACGTTTCTGAAGACTTATCTTTTCACCTTGGTGTTTGATGGTTCAGTGTAATATGTCAGGCATGGGGAGGATTCTGTTGTGCTTGCTCTCTCATTCTATAATTGTTTAAAATGTTTTCATTGTAAAATTGTATGTACAATGCTTCAAGCACTCAGGATGAGGCTTCTGTTGAATACAGTTTGTTTGCTTGCAGTGCAAAAGAGCAGTGAGGAAGGCAAATAGAATCCTGGGGTGCCTAGGAAGAGGGTCAGCAGCAGAAGAATGGAGGCGATCCTGCTCCTATACAGATCCCTGCTGCAGCTATATTTGGAGTATTGTATCCAGTTCTGGAGTCCACACTTGAATAGAACAGGGGCAGGGTTGAGGCAGAGCAGTGGAGGGTATCAAAGACTTTTCAGGGGCAGCAGGAGTCCTACATGGAGAGGCTTGAGGAGCTCCACATGTATGCAGTACACTGAAGACTTGGAGAGAGAGTGGAGGCATGACTAAAATGTTCAAATTTCTTCGTGGAATAAATAAACTAGACACCAGGGAATGATTAACAATAAGTGGAAACGGGCACAAGGGGGGAACTCCAAAATGCTGGCAGGAGGGAGACTCAGGAAGAACGTCTTAAACTATTCCTTTACAGAGCAGGTAGGGGATAAGTGGAATAGGTTGCCAGATACAGTAGGTTGGTCTGCGTCAAATCAGTGGAGGGATTCAACTCAGGTTGGGACAGACATATGGAGCTCATGAAAATAGCATGGGAGGATGAGATGGGGGAGGAGAGAGAATGGAATGACCACTAGGGTATTTGCATCATACTGTAGGAAGAACCAGGCAGTCTAGATGGCCCCATGGATCTTTTTCTGCCATCAATTCTATGTTTCTATGTAACCTATAGGAGAGAATGATAATGTTTCACTGGGATTAAGAGCAGTATTTTAATCAGTTTCTTTAAAATCAGCTACTGTGTAAGCAGCATAAAAATTAATGGGCTACGGTAAAAAAAGAAAGTAGAGCCATGTTTGGGAACACGGGACCCAAGCACATGAAGCACAACAGATTATGCTTGCCCCAAAACAGGATACAGTAGACACAACAGAGCCTCTCTGAAGCCTTTGTCAGGGGTCACTCTGAAACCTGAAGTTGTGAAACTATTAGTACTACATTATGCTTTCAAGTCTATAAATAAACCATGTGTTTTTGCCTAGTTTGGCTCTGTTTTTTTATTTCTACCTTGCTGATTGACTGTGGCTTTCTTGTGTCTGTTGTGCAGTTAAATTCGGTGTAGCCAGGAATAGATCAGAACATAAGAACATTGGTTTGCCAATGTTAGATTACTTTGAATAACTGTGATAGTTATAACAGTTATGAAGTGGCATTTAAAGTACCTGGCTTTACTCCCTGTCCTCTGTGCACATGCTTACTGACAGTTACCCAGTACATTGTATACTTTGTTTGCACAATTATGCCCCTCCTCCATAAGGTGTGTTTTTTTTCCATCTACCGTACAGTTCTTTTACTTCCAGTCTGATGCTAAAAACCTGAACTGCATAGTTCCTTGTCCCTGGTACATACCATCTTATATTTTGCACTTATTTTTGGACCAAATTTATGCCACCCCTGTTTATCTGTGTAACTGTCCATCCATGCCCTGAGTCCAGGGGCATGGTGTTACTCTTGTCCATGACAGGGAAGCATTATGGAAAAATCACTTTTATCTTACTTTGCCACCATGGGTCTGAAAGTGGGAGGATTTACCAAATGCTGCACTGTGGCTAGTTCTTACTTCTTATAGTTCTTTTCCAATTAGGACTCCTCCTCATGACTCTGCCACCCCCATCTAGCTGCAGATGATGCCCAAACGTTCAGTAGTTCTGAGGCCTTGAATACACAGAAACATAGAAGTTTTTGGCAGATAAGGACCTCCTGGCACCACCTAGGTTGCCCTAATTTCCATTCCTACTGTGCCACCTCAGACCTTGCTGGGGGCGAATTGGTTGCCCTGGTGCAACAGTTAACTAAGTCTCTAAATGATTAGGACAGACACATGACTGGGTACAGCAATGCTTCTTTACTGCTCTGGGCCAGCAAACAGTATCCTGTTGTGTGTATAGCACCTCTCCTGATGTTGCTACACATGATTCTCTTTCGGTCGCTGAGATCCCAGCTGTTAGCAGAACATTTCTCTTCTGGAGCTGCACAACATCTCATTTCATTTGCTTTTTCATCCTCAAGTCTCAGCTTGGATATGGTCTCTGGAAACTTGGCCCATAAAGTAAAAGTGTCCCCCAGGCTTAGAACTCTGCCACCTGGCAAGCCCCCTACAGACAGTCGCAGTCAGAACTATAGCATGGAGACCCTGTCCATTCTGCATAGAGTCTCTTAGTTCATTCTAATGCATGTCACTGCCTTTCTGGACACTCTGCTGCTCCATGCATTTGTCATTGATTAGGCAAGACATGACCCCTTACTGACTATTCTGCTCTACCAACTACATTCACGTCCATAGGATTAGTAATGTCCAGCTCCACCTAGTGTGAGGACGAGGGCATTACTTGTGTAAAGTATTGGTGCTTGCTTAACTGCTGAACTGTATTGTTTGTATTTTGTCTGTTTAGACCAGTTTACAGCCTCCTGTTTTATGCTTTTCTATTATTTGTTTATTGCTGTATTCTTATTGTATAATTTATTTTTATATCCCTTATGTTCCCTGTTTTTTATGTTTCCCTCTTCTGCTTTGTTCATTTTTTTCCCAAAATTTTCCAGGAAATGAGCTGATAGCAAAATGCCTTCCTGACATAAATGGCAAATAACTCCATCAATTAGTCAAGAAATACATAAATAACACCTCTTCCCTGTGGGATTGACTGTAAGACCATCAAATAGAGTTCATTTAGACTTTGCAGAAAAACAGAGGTAAATGACTTTAGTACTTATTCATATATAGCTCAAAAATGGTCAGAAGTGACATCGGCACCAAGCATGACAACAGTAAAAGCAACAGCATCTCAAATTTTTTTTTCTGCATATGGACTAAGTTCCTAAGGGAGTAATCCATAACAATAAGACATAATTTCTCATGAAGTGTTTCAGTCATTTTGCAACTAAATTTGGTCAAGAACACTAAAAGGGGACAGGTATCATTTTGTATGTAATTGTGCTGTTGATTGAGAGACTGGGTCAAACTTTCAAAAGAATTCTAATCAAGACCAGATGCTACATGGCACTGCACCTCACCATGCTAATTGTTTATCCAAATATCGAAATATGCTACATTCCGCAACTGGAAAATCTCCCGCAGAGTTGTTTTTAGAAAGGCTTGCATATGCTTTGCATCTGGTTAAACCTGAACTTGATACAGAATGTGAAACACTTTTCTAGTAAAGAATCAGGTATCTAGCCAAATAAAATATTTAAAACCATTACATTTTTAGCAGTTCCATTTTACTTTGCTGGTTCCCTGATTTTGAGATTTCAGCCCATTACCAGCCTTTTAAATGATTCACATTAACACGTTATTCCACTCTGTTTCAAAACCATTTGACGATTCCTGACTTCACAGTTACTGTGTTTGTGATATCAGTTTGTTGTCATGGCAAGCATTATGATTTCACAAGTGCACACAAGGGCAAAAAAATACAGAAGGAGTTTTTTTTTTGTACAGATTTCATAGAAAAATAGGCAAAACGTACTGTTAAATATCATATGAAAGAACCATTAGATTTTGTGTCTCTTTCACCCCTCTGATCCATCTTTTTCTGAACTTACCACTGCCTCCTTGTTCCTCCATGGCTTACCCCCCCCCCCAAGCAGGGTCAACAGGGTGGGCCATACAATGTTGGAAGTCCTGTTAAGTTCAGAGCTGGGTGCCTAGGTCAGCAGTGTGAGGCCTGTGGAGCGTGGGCTGGTGCAGTTATGCCTCAGCAGGGAGGGGTCCTTTTCCTATTTCCCCTTACCATCTGGGATGTTGAATGGCTGGAGTTGTTCATGTGCATACAAATAAGTGTGCACCACAGCATCAGCCTCCATCAGCATTCCCTGACCCTTAATACCAGCTCTGCTTGCCCCACCACCTGTGGTCACCCAGCTGGCAGCCACATAGTGCAGCTGCATCACTCTCTTCCCTGAAGAAAAGATCATCATCTAAGACACTCAGTCTTTCTACCTGAGCTGGCCCTCCCTCCTCCAGCTGGCCATCTAAAGGCATGGGCTCATTTCTGAAGCTCAGTCACCAGTGTCACAAACGGTAGTACCACCACTGTGCCAAAAGACTTTCAAGAATCATTAGCTTTAAAAAATAATGCTTCTGTGTAAGCAATAACCCATGTCAGGGCATGCACTTCTAGAGAATTAATGCATGCCTCGGTTGAACTGAAAAGACTGCGGCTAATGGCCAAGCACCTTCCAACATACACAAGAAGTGCATTCATTCTTATTAAGAAATCTGCATCCTGAAGTGGGTTATTGCACTTTAAAAAAAAGGGAAAAAGTTGTTGGCTTTTTTTATGGAAAAAGGTTTTATTTTTCTATGGTTAGGCTGTTGCTAGGTGGATTATGTTAGGTTGATGACAAACAGTGCATGTACTGGGAATTAATAAATGGTCAGGTGAAGTGCTTTGACCTGTGAACCTGCTAAGATTCAGAAGAATTCTGAAGCTCATTTCATAAAGTAGATTATAAAACCTAATTAGAGAATATTTAGGAAGTTGCACATTGTACTTAATGCTTGTGCTTTAAGTAGGTGATCAGTTTTGTCTAGGAGTTTTTTTCAAAACTACCTGTAAAAGTTCAGAGTTACCAGGGCGGGGAACAGGGAAATAAATGGATCCCTGAAAATGTAAAAAGAGTATTTGGTTCTGTAGCATACTTGGTTTGCTTATTACAGTGCAAATGGAGACCTACTCATCTAATGTAAATAATAAACAGTCCTTATGGGTCTGAGCCAAATGTGGACATGAGTATCTATAGCAATTGAGGCATGTCTTAAGGTTCAAATTGTGAAAATTTATAGGCAGAGTAAGCACAGACTCCTCTCCCAAAATACCAGCAGAACAAAAACAAGCATTTGTCAATGCTAAGTGTTTCCTTGCATGTTGTTTCAGATAGGTTTTGGTTGTGCTGTAGAGAATGATGAAGCCTGAGTAGAATTGTAGTAAGAGAGAGTTTGCAGTGGAGTCAGTGAGTAACGTTTGTCTTATGCATTTTCTTTTCTGGAAAAAGTTTTAAGAGTTCCCAGTCTCGTGCCATGGGCACTATGTAAAAATAAAATATATTGGTGTTGTGCTGTGGTGTTTACCATTACAAATATGTGATAACATCATCTTACTATGTATAGAGTATGAATCGGGCATGTACATTGAACAGGCAAGTACAGGCAAGTGTAAGGGAAGAGATTTTTAGAAATTGCAAGTGGCAGTCATATTTAATGACACGAGTAATACATTACAACATTAGGCCATAACACACATGGCAACCTCTTGTGAGGGAAGGCTCCCCAGTCCATCATATGGTGTCACCTGTGCAACAGAATACTGTGTAATATCTTTGCAGGCTTGGAGCAGTGCTGACCCTGTCCTCATGCAGCCCAGCTGGCTCCTTGAGCTCATCCCCAAAGTAGAGTCAGCAGCACAGGAACACAAAATGCTACCCACTGGGCCAATGGCTGGCCCTGCACAGAATATTTCTTCATAACATTTTTTATATTTTAACCCCCAATTTTTAACATAGCCTTTCTTATGACCCTCCTTCTGAACACGGCAAGTGTCATTTACATAATGCTGACCATTTGAAAAAAGAAATGTGGCAGCCATGTTAGTCCAGTTG
Organism: Neoceratodus forsteri; assembly: GCA_016271365.2. Lineage (NCBI taxonomy): Eukaryota > Metazoa > Chordata > Ceratodontiformes > Ceratodontidae > Neoceratodus > Neoceratodus forsteri. Next base: position 485,653,311 of record CM028132.1, on the reverse strand, counting down.
ACATAGTAGAAGAAAAACAAACCAACAAATATGTTGCAGGTGATACCTTTTTTAGACTAACAAAACTGGACTGCCCTGACCTGAAGAAGAGAGTATTATCTTTCGAAAGCTAGTCTCAGAAACAATTTTGTTAGTCCAATAAAAGGTATCACCTGTAACATATTTGTTGTTTTTTTCTTCTATAATACTGACTGAAATGTCATTTCATGCCACAAGTACAAAAACACATTTTAGGCAGAATCTGAAAAACGGCACCTGTCACGTTCATGAGGTGGTGTGAAAAAATGGCTATGTTGAAAATGTGGGGTCAAAATACTGAAAATTACTAAAGTTGTAAATGAGCATTGAAAAAATGTCAACGTACCTTCATAGCTTTGGTGTTTTTTATGATTCTGAACTAACAGTTTTCAAACTAGTCTTTTTATGATCCCACTTCATGAACCTGGTAAGTGAAATTTTTCAGATCCTGCCCAAAAGGTAATTTCACAGAGCGACTGCAAAATCATCTTTTGGGGCAGATTTGAAATATTTCACCTACCTTCTTCAGGAGGTTGGGTCCCAAAATGGCCATGTTGAAGGTCTGGTGGAAAAATGTTGAAAAACAGTGATGTTATGAGTTAGCCTTTAAATATGGATGAACACAGACTACTACCACCTCCACTGCATCTGTATGAATACCAGCACTCATAAGAACATAAAAATTTGTTGGCAGAAGGGGATATCTTGATTCATCTAGTCTGCCCAGAATACCTACTCCCCTCCTCTTAGACTATTTCCTTTTTTGCACATAGTGTTTATACCACACAAGTCTGAATTCCCTTACATTTTTTGAGTTTACTACCTCTTGCGGTAGGCTATTTCAAGGGTCAACCACCCTCTCAGAAAAAAATACCTCCTGTTTCCCCTAAATTTACCTCCTGCCAGTCATAGATTGTTGCCTCTTGTACGACTCTTTGATTTCATCTGAAACAGGTTTTCTTTCTGCACCATGTTAATTACCTTCATATACTTAAATGTTTCGATCATGTACCCTCTGTTTCTTCTCTGTTCAAGTGAGTACAGCTGTAAGTCGGCCATTCTGGTTTCATATGGTTCCTGGTGCAAACCCTGCACCATCTTTGTAGCCTTTCTCTGTACCGCCTCCAGTCTGTTGATATCCTTCATCAGGTGTGGCCTCCAAAACTGAGCATAATATTCCATGTGCAGCCTGACCAGTGATCTGTAGAGTGGCATTATCACCTCTCTTTTTCTGCTAGTTATACCCTTCCAATGCATCTGAGGATGCCATTTGTTTTCTGCGCTTCCCTTTCAAATTGCTTACTCAGTCTCAGGTAATCTGTAATGATTACACCAAGATCCCTCTCCACCTGTGTTACTTCAAGCTGGTGTCCTAGCAGTATATATTCTTTCCTTGGGTTTCTTTTATCCAGGTGCACGCCCATTTTTTCATTTTTTGGCATTGAACTCCAATTGCCAATTGTTGGGCCATCCTTCCAGCCTATTCGGATCCTTTTCCATCTTCAAGACTCCTTCTTGGATGTCCACCTGGTTGCAGAGTTTTGTATCATCCGCAAGCAGGCATACTTTCCCCTCCAGCTCATCAGCGATGTCACTGATGAAAATGTTGAAGAGGATGGGGCCTAATACTGTCCTCTGTGGCACTCCACTGGTCACCTTGCCCTCCCCTGACTGAGCTCCATTATCTAAGACCCTCTGTGTCCTATCCTTGAGCCAATTTGCAATCCAGTTGACTGTCTTCTGACTAAGTCCTACATTCTCTAGCTTATTCATAAACCTTCTATGGGGTACGGTGCTGAAGGCCTTGCTGAAGTCTAGGTACACCATGTCTACCGCCCCTTCCTGATCCACTGTTCTAGTCACCCAGTTGAAGAATTCTGTCAAGTTTGTTAGGCATGATTTTCCTGCCATAAATCCATGTTGCTTGGGGTCAAGTTTTCTGGATTCTTTTAGATGATCCACTATTCTATCTTTCAGCAGGGTTTCCATATGTTTGCCTACCACTGAGGTCAGATTGACTGGGCAGTAGTTCCCAGGCTCTTCCCTGCTTCCTCCTTTATGTAAGGGTACCACCACAGCCTTTTTCCAGTCTAGTGGTATTGTGCCAATTTCCAGTGACTTATTAAAAAGGTCAGTGAGCAGTGTTGCAATTTTTTTCCTGTAACTCCTTTAGAATCCTAGGGTGGATTCCATTGTATCCCATTGCTTTGTCTACTTTTAGTTTGCTAAGCTCTTCTAGGACTCTTTCTCTTGAGAAGTGGAAGTCATCTGCTGTTCTACTGTTGCGCACTGCTTTTCCCATAGTAGGGCCACTGCCTTGGTCTTCAATGCTGAAGACTGAGCAGAAGAACGTGTTTAGCACTTCTGCCTTGTCTTCATCCTTTTCAACTATCTGTCCTTCAGTTGATTTTAGCCTGATTATCCCATCCTTACTCTTTTTTATTTTGCTTATGTACCTAAAAAATGTTTTAGTGAAACAGAGACTGTCAGAGTTGGGACCCCCCTTTTTTTTTTTGTTATATTTAGTGACATCACGAGACATTTATTTCTCTGCCCCTTTATTCTGAAAAACCTACTGCAGTAGTGCTTATTTCTTGTCTTTTTTCTACTTTCACCTTTCTATCATGATGGGGTGGCCTCCCATTATGATATCTTAATCTAACTGCCCCGCTTACATTCCTTCCCCTGTCTCAGTACGTGATTTTTTTTGTTTTTATTTTAGTTTGAGTAATGCAGCTGTAAGAGGGCTTAGAAGCATGCGAGTCACGCTGCATTCAACAATAAAGTGCACAAGTTGTGTAATGCCTGAAAGACAGCTAGAAAGTCCTATCTGCACATCTGAAACAGGCATTGAAGTAATAAGTACAGGGATGCCTGCACAGACAGAAATAAAAGGAAATCACTAGGCTTTCAAGTGAGTGACAGAAAAAGGGGCTCCATTAGGTTTTAGTTGGGCTAGACCATAATAGTTTTAAAGCAGCCCATAATATCTAGAACACCCAGATGAACTACTCAGTCTGCAGCTCACAATAAGAAGTAGTTCTAAGAACCAGCTAGCAAAGCTCCAAATGAGAATAATTACCTGTAAAACATAATCATTATTTAATAAATAGAACTTTTGCAAGGGAACAGGTTCTTTTGGGATTAAAACTTATTGTTTCTTTGGTACTAACACATTCCCTTGCCATATTGTTTGTGTATATTATAGTTGTATTCTTACCTCTCCCAGGTTGGTGATGTCATGGACAGCACTGCATCTCTAAGGGCCAGTAGCCCACATCTGAAGCTTATTTATAATGAACAGAGGAATGAGGACAACACCTTGTGGGAGGGGACTAAGATCACTAATTGTCAATTAAGCATTTTCTTGCTTTCAGAATAGGTTTAGGAGATGGACATAACAGTAGATAAATGTTATTAATGAATAAAATAATTTGTGGTCATGCAGATCCCACTACATTATGTACTAGCATAGAAATTCCATGTATTAGAATAGAGGGTGGATCAGCTGACCTATGATGTCAGAGCATACACCTTTATAAGGTGACTGTTTAGTTGAAGGAATCAGATAGTCTTTGAGCACAGAGGATAGCAGAGGTGCTGGAGGGAAGTACATCTACTCTGTAGCAGTGCTTCACTGTTAAGAAGTACTGAAGTTTCTCAGGTTGAGAAAAAGCCAGATGGTGCTTTATTTTATTTCTTTTTGAAGTGATTTATTTTGAAATTTATAATTAAATTTCACACAAGTTCTGTGTGTTCCTTAAAGAAACAGTGTGTCTGACTTATCACTTCCCACCCACGCTCACAAATTTGGTGTCAGAAGTGGGATATTCTGGTTGTCCAAGTATTCCAGGGGGAAACCAGTTTTTGTACCAGACCTGGTACAGTGATAAGTTGAGATGATGGCAACAGGCACAGATGAAACAAAGAAAGGTGCAGTGACCCGGTCACAGACAGAGAAGACCAGTGAACCCCTGCATCCTGGTTTGGAGACTTCAGTAAGGCAAAAGTTACCAAAGGAACAGTCCACTAGTGATGGTGAAGAAGAAGAACAGTGACAGCAGAGATGACCAGAGGTAGATGACAGACCTCCTGAGGGCCTTTCAGAACTGCTACACTGGTTGGCAGTTCGCCAGTTGGAAATCAAACACCAGAGGGACATTGATGCACAGGAAAGAGAGAGAGAGTGCCGGCACCAAGATATGAGGTGGGCAGAAACTTTACAACTAATTCAGACCATGGGGGCTGGACAGGGAAATGGGGGAAATAATAACACTAACCCCAACAATCCCCGAGACATTAAACTAATGAGGATGACTGTCAGTGAAGATATTGAGTCATACCTTACCATGTTTGAGAGAGTTGCTAAAGCATGTGACTGGGCTAAATCCAAATGGGTAGTGCGATTAGCCCCCAACCTCTCCGGGAAGGCCCAGTTAGCATACGGGAATATGGATCCCCATCTTGCAGAGGACTATCACATACTGAAACAGGAAATTCTTAAAAGATATGACATTAATGCTGAGACATATCGGCAGTGTTTTCATGCCTTGCAACATTCCCCCCATGATCCTCCTTGGGAAACATATATAAGACTCAGAGAACTATGTAATAAACGGATTCAGCCAGAAGGAAAGTCTCGAGCGGACATTATAGAACTTTTTGTACTGGAACAATTTTTACAAATCTTGCCAAATGAGGTCCAGATCTGGATCAAAGAACATAATCTCGAGTCCACTGAAATAGCTGTGACACTGGCTGAGGACTTTCTGACAGCCCATCAACCTTTCAGAAAAGGAGGGCAGAGACAATCTGAATCCCCAATGAAACCACAGACTAGTCCGGTAAGAAATGTTCAGAATGCTTATCCTAAAAAGGAAGAGTGGGAGAGAAGAGGGAGGAGTGGACAAAGAATGAGAACTGTTCCATCTAACATTGTATGTCACAATTGTAAAGGACTAGGACATATTGCCCATTTTGTCCATCAAAGAAAACAGATATGGCACACTTAGCTTTATTAAATTCTGGGTATGTTTTCTGATATTATTATAAAAGGAAAATTGTTATGGGACTTTTTGGATTCTGGTAGTAAGAATACTCTGATTAGGGAAGATTTAGTATCTACAGTGCAACGAGGGCTCCTATATGCATGTTATTTGTGTGCAGTGATTCACCCAATACCCTACTGTACGACTGTCTATGGAATAAGGGGGTAACATCTGACATTTCTGCTGGTGTAGTTCCACATCTTCCTGTCCCAGTAGTGATTGAGCATGACTATCCTGGGTTTGCCTCACTACTACTAGAACAAGAAGCTGTCTTAGCTGTAACTACAAGGGCCCAGAGTAAAGAAAAGATTGTGCTAGGAAAAATGTTTCCCTTTGAAGGAGAAGTAGTCAACCCCCCCCCGGAAAGGATAGAAAAACCCGTAAAGCAAAGAAATTATTTAAACACAAGTGGCAACAGGAACAACAGGGAGTGAAGGTAGAAAATAATCCTGTATTTGTTAAGGTGAAAATGAAAGAGCAACAGAAAAAGGATGTCTCTCTGCAACCATTTTTTTTTACAGGTGGGGAAAAGAGAGAAAGCAGGTACCCCTGAAATACAGGAGAAAAATGGGTTATTGTATAGAGTTTGTACCAACCAAACTACCCAAGAAACAGTGGACCAATTATTAGTACCCCAATGTTACAGACAGGATATTTTAGCACTGGGGCATGATGTTCCTTGGTCTGGGCACACAGCGAGAGACAAAACCTCCAGTAGAATACTGCAAAGATTATTTTGGCCTGGGATACATGGGGACATAGCTCGATACTGTCAGGAATGCCCTAAATGTCAAATCACCACCCACGCCACTAGAAAGGAGGTAATGCCACTTAATCTCTTGCCACTAGTGACTACGCCTTTTGAGAGAATTGGAATGGACATTGTGGGCCCTGTTGATAAAAGTAAAAAGGGAAACAAAATCATCTTGGTGGTGTGTGATTATGCCACCAAGTATCCCGAAGCTATACCCATGAGAACGGTCACGATCAAAAGAATCGCAGAGGAACTGATGAAACTCTTTAGTCAGAGTTGGAATACCTAAAGAAATTCTCACTGATAGAGGGGCTAACTTTAATGCTGAACTGCTAAGGGAACTATACTGTCTTCTGGGGATAGTAGCTATAAGAACCTCTCCCTATCATTCCCAGACGGATGGTTTAGTTGAGAGGTTTAATCAAACCCTTAAGCGTATGATAAAGAAATCCATACATAAAGAGGAGCATGATTGGGATTTATGTCTTCCCTTCCTTCTCTTTGCCTACCGGGAGGTTCCCCAAGCATCCACAGGGTTCTCACCTTTTGAACTTTTATTTGGAAGAAACCCTCGGGGACCCCCTGGATGTAGTTAAAGAGTGCTGGGAGGACAACACAGAACTAAAATCTCCAGGAATAGCAAAGTATATGAAGCAATTAAGACAAAGATTGGTGCTATATACTGAAAAGGCTCATGAGATGGGAGTTAAGGCACAAATACAGCAAAAACAATACTATGATCAAGGTACGGCCAAAAATAAATCCTTCTCTCCTGGGAAACAGGTATTGTTACTTTTGCCCAATTCTACACATAAGCTTTTAATGAAATGGCAAGGACCCTACAAAATAATTAGACAAGCAGGGCCTGTTACTTATGAAATTGAAACCCCAGACAAAAGACAAAAAAAGAAAATTTATCATACCAACCTATTGAAACATTGGCACGAAAAAGGAACTACAGGGGTGAGTCTCTCCGTAATTCCAGAACCCAGAGAAACTGAAATAGAGTTGGCATATGGCAGACTGGAAAAGAAAACGGGAGTAGATGATGTTATTATAAACCCAGAACTTAATGTACAACAAGCACAGGCAGTAAGGTCCTTGTTGAATGAGTTTAGCAAAACATTCACTAATACCCCGGGCATGGCTAAGGTGTAGAACCCCACATATGTACTGATGCTAAACCCGTAGGAAAAAGGCATACAGACTCCCAGAACACCTTAGAGAGGAGGTAAAAAGGGCTACAGAAACTAAGATCATTACAGATTATAGAACCTTCTAAGAGTCCATGGGGTTCCCCTATGGTAATTGTCCCAAAAAAGGAAGGAGGAATTAGACTGTGCTTGGACTTCAGGGGCTTAAATCAGGTGGCACAGTTTGATGCTTATCCTATGCCTCGTGTAGACGATATAGTGGATAGAATTGGCAAAGCCACTTATATCTCTACACTAGACCTCACAAAAGGCTATTGGCAGATCCCCTTAGAAGAATCCACCAAGGAGAAAACTGCTTTTAGTACTCCCATGGGCCTTTTCAGTTTGAACCATGCCGTTTGGGCTACATGGGCCTGGCTACCTTCCAGCAGTTTATGGACCAGTACTGGCACCTCATAACACCTATTGTGCAGCGTGCCTGGATAGCGTGAGTTGTCTTTAGTTCATCCTGGAAACTCATTTACAAAATCTTCAAGCAGTTTTCTCTTCTATCCAACAGGCAGGACTAACTATCAACCCCACAAAATGTACTATTGCCATGAAAGAGACAAAATATCTTGGTTTCATACTGGGAAATGGTTGTATTAAGCCAGAGATATCGAAGGTGGAAGCAGTAGCCCAGTGTCCCATACCCAGCACCAAGAAATATGTACGGTCTTTCTTGGGTCTTGCCGGGTATTACAGAAGATTTATTCCCAACTTTGCTTCTGTTGCTTCTCCATTGACAGATTTAACTAAAAAGAAGTTTGGGAATCAGATAAAATGGACTCCTGAATGTGAGGAAGCATTTAATAAAATTAAGGCAGCCCTATGCTCCTCCCCCAGTCCTGCGTAGTCCTGACTTTGCATACCCATTTAAGGTACATACAGATGCCTCAGAATCAGGTATAGGGGCAGTGTTGAGCCAAACGATAGATGGAGAGGAACATCCTGTAATATGTATTTCAAGGAAACTTCACGATAGGGAACAAAAGTATGCTACCATCGAGCAAGAATGTCTGGCAGCCAAGTGGGCCATTGAGTCCTTGAAATTTTATTTATGGGGTGCCCCATTTACTTTAATAACTGATCACAATCCTCTCTGCTTCCTATCACAAATGAAGGACAAAAATAATAAAATCATGGGGTGGTACCTGTCCCTGCAACCTTGCCTTATAGTTTTACAGTACAACACAGAGCAGGCTCATATGAATGCAGATTTTTTGTCCAGACATGGGGCGGGAGTAGGTACCACCAGCCCTAAAATAGATAATTGAAAATCTGTATCAATGTTTAACACATAGGAAAGAAGGTTAGGAGATACAGTCATGACACCCCAGGGCTATTTAATAAATGTGGACGTTTATGCTTTTGACGATCCACATCTATCTGTAAAGATAATTATAATGTTTGAAATGGGTGCCCTGGGGTGGAGCTTTCAAAGAGAGGTGGGTGAAATCTCCATCCTACCCTCAGGGATTGGGTGGGATTGTCTTGAAAACTCCGAGTTATTGAAATAAATGGTGGTTTTCGCTTAACGTTGGGGGGGGGTCAGAGTTGGGACCCCCTTTTTTTTGTTATATTTAGTGACATTACGAGACATTTCTTTCTCTGCCCCTTTATTCTGAAAAACCTGCTGCAGTAGTGCTTATTTCTTGTCCTTTTTCTACTTTCACCTTTCTATCATGATGGGGTGGCCTCCCATTATGATATCTTAATCTAACTGCCCCGCTTTACATTCCTTCCCCTGTCTCAGTGACGTGATTTTTTTGTTTTTATTTTAGTTTGAGTAATGCAGCTGTAAGAAGGCTCAGAAGCATGGGAGCCACACTGCATTCAACAATAAAGTGCACAAGTTGTGTAATGCCTAAAAGTCAGCTAGAAAGTCCTATCTGCACATTTGAAACAGGCATTGAAGTAATAAGTACAGGGATGCCTGCACAGACAGAAATAAAAGGAATCACTAGGCTTTCAAGTGAGTGACAGAAAAAGGGGCTCCATTAGGTTTTAGTTGGGCTAGACCATAATAGTTTTAAAGCAGCCCATAATATCTAGAACACCCGGATGAACTACTCAGTCTGCAGCTCACAATAAGAAGTAGTTCTAAGAACCAGCTAGCAAAGCTCCAAATGAGAATAATTACCTGTAAAACATAATCATTATTTAATAAACAGAACTTGTGCAAGGGAAAGAGGTTCTTTTTGGGATTAAAACTTACTGTTTCTTTGGTACTAACACATTCCCTTGCCATATATTGTTTGTGTATATTATAGTTGTATTCTTACCTCTCTCGGGTTGGTAATGTCATGGACAGCACTGCATCTCTAAGGGCCAGTAGCCCACATCTGAAGCTTATTTATAATGAACAGAGGAATGAGGACAACACCTTGTGGGAGGGGACTAAGATCACTAATTGTCAATTAAGCATTTTCTTGCTTTCAGAATAGGTTTAGGAGATGGACATAATAGTAAATAAATGTTATTAATGAATAAAATAATTTGTACTCATGCAGATCCCCCTACATGATATACTAGCAAAGAAATTCCATGTATTAGAATAGAGGGTGGATCAGCTGACCTATGATGTCAGAGCATACACCTTTATAAGGTGACTGTTTAGTTGAAGGAATCAGATAGTCTTTGATCACAGAGGATATTAGAAGTGCTGGAGGGAAGTACATCTACTCTGTAGCAGTGCTTCACTGTTAAGAAGTACTGAAGTTTCTCAGGTTGAGAAAAAGCCAGATGTGCTTTATTTTATTTCTTTTTTGAAGTGATTTATTTTGAAATTTATAATTAAATTTCACACAAGTTCTGTGTGTTCCTTAAAGAAACAGTGTGTCTGACTTATCACTTCCCGCACATGCTCACAGAGATATTATGAAACAATCACTTCCTTGTTTCAATCTCTTTAATTATTTTTTTTGTTGTATAAAAATATCTTTTAATAAGGCTCATAGGTCATTCTCATATAAATAAATCAGTCGGCAGCTGAAATGTGCAGAGTTTTTGAAACTCCATATTAACCTCCTCCAATATTCAGTGCAGTATTCTCAAAGCAGAAAAGAGTGCAGGTTCATAACAAATGAAATGCTAAGTGCCAAAGAGAGTACAAAGTGCAAACAAACTGACAAAAAAGATGTCTGGAAAGAGCAGTGTTTGTGGTCAAAATCAGTTAATTCAATGCAAACTTCAAAATGCTGCAGAATCTATGGTTTATAATACAAATAATAAAAAAAAGTACTCAGTCACTTTACAAGTAACCCATATGATAATGTGTAGCAAACTAGAGTATTAAAAAAAATGTAGCCAGATAGCAGGGGCATCTAGCTCAAACTGAATACTTATTTATTCCCAAGAGGGGTTCCCTCTGCTCAGATGTTATTCACATAGGCAGCAAAACTTTTTACTTTCTTGCTTGTTTTCTTTTATGAGCACATATGAATGAACCCAGCACTAAGACAAACATCAGTTCTTACACTTCCCTATGCCAGTTGACTATAAAGGTGGAGTCCTGCGTGTCTATTCCCAAAACTGCATCAGTTTGCTATTGCTAGTTTCATGCCCCAAATGAAAGTGCTTGAAAAATCCAACTGTGAAAGCATTTGCTAGGAATCAGCTTACTGAGATGTTTTTCACATACACAGCCACAGACTGTTTATGCACATTTTAAGTTCTCCAAATGCCACTTATCTGTATTAGCTGAAGTGGCTCAAATTGCTGCACCATAACAGCATCACATCCAAAACAGAAGTAAATCCCACAAGTAAAGAAAAATTAGGAAAAATGCCAGAGACGCCCAAGACGCCAAAAGCCACCAGTTCAGCCACCAACCGGACAGGTGCACAAATGAACATTGTGACGTTTCGGATATATCCTTCCTCAGACCAATAGATGTGCAGAAGTGCAAGTGATTTAAATAGCATTACAGCAGGTGCAAAGTGACATGGGCAGATAAAGAAAAAGAAGTATTAGTTGTTGGAAAAGTAACTCAAGTATTTCTGCATCGCTTAGTACTGAGAGACATAAAAACAAGTACACAAAGATCGACAGTAAGGAGTTATAAAGTTTTTCCAATCAACAGGCAAAAACCTGGTGGGCTTTGTGGAGCATGCCAGCTGCGTAGAAGCATTTCTCTATTGCTCAGCAGATCGAGGAACTTTATAACATAAAAATCACTGAATTTCCTTTTTGGGATCAATATATAATTGATAGCAACTGATACCTTTCATCAAGCTGTACACGGTGATCTATTTTTTTGGTATGGGTCACACACAAAAGAGTGGTTCAAGCAGATCTAAAAATCAACCACTACCAGAGCTGTTGACTGCAGGAGGAGGGAACATGGCTGCCAGAGGATCTGGGCCTGCTACTGTTGTTAGTGAGCCCCCATGGAAGTCGCTGCAACTCTCGATGCAGGCAATTGACAATAAAATCAAAATGATTTTAAGCTGAATGGGGGAGCAAGATATAAAAATTGAGATGGCCACAAAAACTGCTACTTCAGCCAAAAGTCAAGCCGGGAAAGCTTTAACTGCCACAACTAAACTTGTGCAGGAGAACTCACAACTAAAATATCATTTAGATGCTTTGGAAAATTCTCAATGAACATCAAATGTGTGGCTTGTAGGATTACCTGAGAACATGGAAGGTAGTGATCTCCTAGCATTTCTCCAACAATGGCTATCGGGGCACTGGGCTTAGGGCCTGACTGTGCTCAAAGCTTAATTAGAGCCTACAGAATTTCTCCTCATGCTGTATGAGCTCAGAGTGATCTTCCTAGGACAGCACTGTTGGTGGCAGATGGTGTGGGGACCAGGGATCTGATTTTGGGAGCCTCAAGAGCCACTGATAATTTGAACTATGGTGGTACTATGCTATAAATTTTTCTGGACTTATCCTATGCGACTAGAATGTGTCACAAATGATTTTATGAAGTTCACACCAAGTTGGGGAGTCTTGGGGTCGTTCATTCACTCTTAATACCAGTCCGCCTCCATATATATTATGGAGGTCATACATTCCAGTTCTCAGACCCAGAGGAAGCTGGAAAATGAGTGGAGACTATTGCCCATGAATTTGAGGCTAGCAGAGCAATGGAATCAGTAGACTTGGGGGATGAGTCATAAGCAGGACCGCCGATCAGTTTACTTACTTTTTCTGTTGATTGAAGTGGACTTTGCAGCAGAGGGCAGGTTTGCCTCTTCTCTGAACTGGGAATTTCATATATAACAATTGTTACATTATTTACTATATTTACTGTCTCAGGGAATGTTTGTAGTAAAGTCTTTCTGTAGCTCATCAGCTATATCATTTACTTATTCAATGCTGTATTTACAGTTTTAGGGACCAATTTGCTTTAGAGATTTTTAAGAGTTCCTCAGTTGTTTGAACACACTGTAAAGCTAGTCATTTTATTTATAGTCGTATGTTTGGGATGGGGTCATATCAGCACTGGTTGTTGAATATCACCTATGTATGGAGTTTTATTTTCATCGTATTGACTGCCACATACTTGCAGGGTGCAGCTATCCAGGATTATTATTTGGACGTTATGGACTTTTGGGACTACCCCCTTATCTGAACACCTGATTGCCTAGATTAAGTCTTACCTTGTTTTAATAAGTATCTCTGTCTTTTATTCTAATGTCTGGCATCAGATGTGCTATATGTTATAGTTTTGTCTAAAACAATGAAATATAAATTAAAAAAACAGACAAAAACCTGATTATATATAGTAGCTCAAGGTTCAAGGATATAATATTTTTCTCAATCAAAAAGCAAAAATCTGCTCAAATACACTTGCTCAAAATTCAAGCAGATATGTATGCAATATCAATCACATTTGCTGTACCCATAGTATAGATTTTAAGATGGCAGGAAACATAGTAGAAAGTAAGCAATATTTATATAATGTTATGCTAACATATTAAGGTCACAACTCATTCAACATTGAATTAAAAATAATATTACTAGACTGAGAAAGGGAAAAAATGCATACCTGCAGGAAGAGGGGGGACAGAGGGAAGAAAATAAAAAGATCATGAGATATCCAACCAACTAAAATCAAATGACAAACGAAATAGAAAAGGTATAAAATGTAAGTGTCCATGTATGGTCCCATTGGCAGTTCATCATTCAGATCATGTGGACCACTGTTGAAAGAGTGAAAATCCAGAAACTTTCCCTTTGTCTGAGATTCATTTGTATATTGTCACCTCTTGGACTGAGACTTTCTTTTTCAATTGCAAAGAATAACACATCCTTGGTTATGAGTGAACATTAAAATACTTCAACATTTACTCATAACTTGGTCATTCTAGCATATTTTTTTCACCAGATTTTCAACATAGTCTTCTTATTACCCCACCTCATGAACCCAGTTGGTGAACATTTTCAAAATCCAACCAAAAGGTAATCTTGTGGAACAACTGTGAAATCACCTTTCTGGCCACATTTTAAAAATGTAGGTGGGATCCAAAAAAGGCTATATTGAAAATTTGGTGAAAAAATATTAATAATTGACAAATTTATGAGTAAATGTTTAATACCCATTGAAAATACATTGACAGCACTTATCTTGTTTCTAAAATTCCTAGCCAGAATTGAAGGGGAAGTACATGTTTTGTGGGACAGCAGTGGTGGACCATTTCAAGGTGAGTGTGGGTGTGGGGGGGTTGTGGGTGCTTAGTGGGAGGTCAGGGTGTGGTGAATATCAGGTCAGGGGGTCAGGGTCAACATCAAAAGACATTGATGGTAACTGACCCAGTGGTATGGAGGGCTGAGGTGCTGACACTTCACCTGCCACCATGCCAGCATCCCAGGTTCAGGAACAGACTCAGGTCATTGGAGGTTGGCCAGGAACAGCAGACTGAGCCTCCATAAGACTGTTCTACACCTCTGGGAAGGGAGGGATGCAGTGCCTTGCACAAGCCTGGCACTTAGCTGAGGCTAGGGACAAGGCTGTCATAGACTGCATGTTGGGTGGTGGAGGAACATCAGGCAGTGACATCCTGTACACAGGCGCATGTGTGGTGTCATATGGACAGCATTGCATGTCCGCTCATCCCAGGATGGAAATGGGGGAGAAAATACCAGAAAGCAGCACGGGATGGCAGACTGACCCCCTCACAGGCTCCACGCTGGCAACAGGGCCCTCTCCCAGAACTGGATCTACTGATGGTGGGTGGAATCTATGACACCATGATGGGGTGTAAGGCATAAAGGAAGCACCAGCATTGGAAGGTAAGGCTCTGGGATGCTGGGTGATGGTGCTGAGAGGTTGTGTTGGAAGGAAAGCCTACACCTACTGAGAAGAGAAAAGAGATAAACTACAGGAAAAAAAGACATTGGTGGATAATTTTCTCAGGTTAAAAGTACAAAAAAAAGACCACAAGGGGCTATTGTTTTTCTTACAGCAAGGGTGACATTGGAGATTAGGCACCTCAGTGTAACAAATGTTTGGCAGAACTGGGAGTGGGCACCCTGGTGTTCACACATTTTTAGGGGGTTGGGGGCATACTACATTGGTGAGTGGAGGATTACCTAAAACATACTGTTCAAGGCAGATCTTAGCACAGGGGGTAATTGATAATACATTCTGAGCCAGTGGCACAGATATTTGATGGCAATGGGGGTGGGCACCACAGTGCCCACACATTGTAATGGGATTGGGAGTGCACTACATTGGGGTATTATTACATGAAAGATGGATTTGGTGGAAAATTTGCTGTCAAAATTTCAAGCAGGCATGTAATTACAATGCTCAGCTGCCTGTTGGTTGGCATCCTGTAGATTAAAGGATGCAGTTGCTAAAAGCACAGCTGCCTCCTTTCAACTACACAAAGTTTGTACTAATCCACCAGCAAAACAGTGTCATGATTGGCCTCACTGATCATTTGCTAGTCACTGTCAAGCCTCCTGCAGCCTGAGCTGCACTAGATCCAACAGTGACATGCATCTAAAAGCCACTACTCTGACAATATGTTTGCTTCACACATGCCCGCAAGCAGACATAAAAAGAGAAGCCTGTACCAGAACCTAGTTATGAGACAGCACCAGGCTGAAACATTGGCATGTTTAAAAGCCCCATGACTAGCTTAATTCATAAACAATGACTTGGAAAAACAAAACTGAGTTTTAATCTACAGGTAAGGTAATATAATGTCTGAACCGATTTTTTTTTATCCTCAGTTCAGAAAGGATCGGAGTTCCTTTTTCCATCATGGGAGAATCTTCTGATTAGATCTCTTTTATCTGTTTATCATTTCAACTGAGAGGAGGATCCAGGAACCTTTTCTAAATTAAAACAAACAATACGTTAACCATATATAGTAACTTAAATATCATAAATCAAATTGGGTAATTGCTAGTATGAACAGCGCCCAAATGTTATCATACGCTTCCTTTTTCTTTTCCTTCTCATAATAAATTTGCTCTAATTTTGAAATAGCAATCATCATATTTAGCCATGCCTTAAAGATAGGGGATGGCCGCATCCTTCCACTTTAAAGGGATATACTTTTTAGCCGCAACCACAGACATAGTCAGGATTTTTTTTTATATTTATTTAATACATCCTGAATTGGATGTACTCCTAGTAGTTTAACCAATAATGTTAAATTAAAGTCCTTCCCTAGGGCTAAATTACATACCTGCTCTACCTTTAGCTAGAAATTTGACAAGTATGGACAAAACGCCAAAAGGTGAACCAGGGTCCCTGTGGTGTTTGGGCACCTTGGACATTTGTCCAATATAACACTATGAAACTGATGTAACCTTTTAGGTGTGCAATAAACTCTATGTACTGTATTCATTTGAATCTGTTGCATCCTGATAGATACTAAATTATTAGCATATGCATCAATAATTTTGCTTCATGGCGTATCAGTCAAGGTTATGCCCAACTCTGTTTCCCATTTTGCCCTATTGTATTAATATTTCCTCCTCTTTTATCCTGTAGGGCATGATATAATACTAATATTAAACCCTTAGGTTCAGATTTCTGTTGTAAAACATTCAACAAAATCGGCTTTTGTTTGATTTTTACTTTTTGTTTGTTTTTACAAACATAGCTCTTACATTGATTATAATATAAACTATGGTTCCTAGATATGCCATACTGTTCAACCAATTGATCAAATGTCTTCAGTCTGCAATCTGACCATAAATCACCCACTTGTTTTAAACCTCGACCCTGCCAGTCTTTATAAAAAACTGATTTAGACGATTGAAAATCATAAATTATTATATAAAGGTGTATATTCCATAATGCAATTTTTTTCACCCACTAAGTTTTTCAATTGAAGCCAATGTGCAAAAGTAGTGCAAGCTGTGATCAATAAATTGTGCATACTTTTTGCCAATAAAATTAATAAAGTAAATTAACTAAAGAGAGGTATGGTAGCATCTCTTTTTCTAATACTAACGCAGGTGCACCCAGATAATTTTTTTTATCCTGAATCCAATACCATACTTGAGCAGCCTGTGTAGACAAATGATATTTATAAAAGTCTGGTAGCGCTTGTCCCCCTTTTTCTTTTGGTAACATCAAAGTTTTCCAAGCTATTCTAGAATTTGTATGTTTTCAAAGAAACTTAGTTACCATTGTCTTTAATTGTTTAAAAACAAAGTGTGAGGAACTGGTATTGCTAAGGCCTGAAAGAGAAAAAGCAATTTAGGTAAAACTTGGATTTTGACCAAATTAATCTTACCAATCAAAGTCAGATATAATGTATTCCATTTTAATCAAGTCCTTCTCCAGCTTTATCGTCCACTCCTCATAATTTATTGTATACATGGTCGACAAATCTGCTGCAATATTCACACCTAAATATTTAATAGAGCTAGAAACTACTTGCATTTTAAAACTAATAGATTGATGAATCTGTAAATTAGTATTCAGTTTTAATAATGTAGTTTTCCACCAATTAATTTTATACCCTGAAATTTTACCAAACTGTGTTGTAATCTGAATGATTTGTGGTATTGAACTATTAACATTAGTTAAGAATATCATTAAGTCATCAGCATATAAACCAATTTTCCTTTCCTTTTCCCCACATTTATACCCCCTGACTATCCTATCATTTCTGATAGCAATTGCCAATGGTTCTATAATTAAGGCAAAAATAAAGGGGGAGAAGGGGCACCCTTCTCTTGTGCCTCTTCCCCCCAAAAATGTTTGTGACACTATATTATTTACTTTCATCATAGCAACTGGGGGCTGATAAAGTAATGCTATCCACCCACTGAGCTATGCACCAAGGCCCAACCTCCCCACTACAACCTTAATATAGGGCAGTTCAATCCTATCAAAAGCTTTCTCTGCATCTATTGTCATTAAGGCTGCATCATCCTGTTTGTTTAGAGCTATTATATTCAAAGTACGTCTCACATTTTCCATTAATTACCTACCTTTAATAAATCTATTTTGATCTTGATGAAATTAATGATGGAACAATCAGTTCAAGTCTCTTGACAATAATTTTGGTAAAGATTTTGTAATCTGTATTTAACAGGGAGATGGACCTATAAGATGCATAGCTCAGTGGATCCTTATCTCTCTTAAGAAAAACCTGAATGAGGGCCTCTTTAAAAGTCTCCGCAATCTCTTGAAGCTCCAAAATGATGCAAAATTCTTTTTAAAGGGGAAATTAATAATGAACTAAGAAATTTATAAAACTCTGACCCTAGCCCATCCGGGCCTGGGGCCTTATATGTAGCTAGATCTTGAATAGAAACATAGAAACATAGAAGCTGACAGCAGAAAAGGACTGCAAGGCCCATCCAGTCTGCCCATTTCTTTTTCTACCTTATGAATGTGCCATAGACCTTTACTCTGTCACTGGCCTATCTATTCATACTCATCTGTATTGCTCCCGTATGCCCATCCCATGCCTGTTTGAAGCCCTGCACTGTATTCATATCCACCACTTCCGTTGGTAGGCTGTTCCATGCATCCACCACCCTTTCTGTGAAAAAGAACTTCCTTGCATTACCCATTAATCGGCCTCCCTCTAATCTCATGCTGTGTCCTCTTGTCCTGCTATTTTTCTTATATTGAAACATGTCAGACTCTTTCACCTTGTTATTTTCCTTAAGGTATTTGAATGTTTCAATCATATCACCTCTCTCCCTCCTTTGCTCTAGGGTTTTCATATTGAGTTCAGGTAATCTGTCCTCATATGTTTTCTGATGCAGTCCCTGCACCATTTTGGTTGCCCTTCTCTGCTGCTGAATAGCTGTTTGGATTTAAAATTCAAAGATAGGAAGTTCCAGCCTAAGTCTTACATTTTCCATGACAACTGGCATAGAAATAGTATCTAAAAAAGCATCTATATCCTTTTTAGCACCTTCAAATTCCACAAAGTATAATAGTTTATAGAATTGTAAAAAACAATCTGTAATCTCTGCTGGTTTTCTACAAATTATACCTACTGAATTTTTTATGACAATTGCAGAATTTGGAAATTGAGCTTTCTTAATTTGCCACATTATGAGCTTCAAATGCTCATCAGTTTTAAAAAAGTAATTTGATCTATCACAATGAATAATGGATTTTGTCCTTTCATTAATCAGTTGATTATATTCAGCTTTTTTAGAAAGCATTTCTTTATAAATAGTTTAATCTAATGTATCACTATGAATCCGTGTCAGCCGAATAATCTCTTTTTCTAGCTTAATAATTGACTTTTCTCTTGTTTTATAATTAGAGGATGACATTTTCTGAAGTAAACCTCTCATGGTTACTTTAAAAGCCTCCCAGATGACTACGGATGTTGTTTCTCTTTCTTTCTTTAACTCAAAAAATTCCCTGCAGGCTTTTGCTATTTGATTTCCAGTATTATTTTTATTTAAAGCAGCTGCATCCATTCTGCAAATTTTATGATTGATGTAAGTATCCGAAATTTGTAATGTCAAAAGACAAGGAGAGTGAGCAGAGATCACTATCCCTGAATATCTTACTTCCTGTACCAAGTAAAGTAAAGTTTTTGGCATCAAGAAAAAATTGATCATTGAATAAGTCTGATGAACAGCTGAGAAGTATGAAAATGAGTTATCTGTCTTAAATAATTCCCATCATGTATCCACTAGCCCCAGATCAGACATGAACGATCTAATTACTGTTCTAGCCATTGAATGTGTTTTATCCAAACCAGCTGTCTTATCTGGCAGAGTATGGACCAGATTAAAGTCTCCACCTGTTAAAAAAGGAGCTTCAAATGAAGATAACATAAAAAAAATCAGAAAAACATCTTTGGTAATTTTGATTAGGTGCATATATTGCTGCACATGTAAAATTGATATTAAACAGCTGAAGCTGTAAAATAACAAATCTACCTTTTTCATCTGTTTTAATTTTACTTATTTGAAGTTTCATTTTCTTCCTATGAAAAACTATTAGCACACCTCTAGCATTACTAAAATGTTCTGAAAAGTGCAGACTCCCCTATCTATTCTTAAACCAGTCAATATCTGTTCTGGTAAAAAATGAGTTTCTTGGAACATGGCCAGAGCAATATTTTTATTCTCCATATGCTTAATTACTTTAATGACTTTAGATCTTTCTTGTAGGCCCTTAACATTCCATGTGGCAATTTTAAAACAATCTTCCATAACAGAAGTTTTTATTAATAATAGGTTTCTGGAACCCTTAATCAATCCAATTAGAATTAAAGTGCAATATCCCATTATTAAACAAAACAATCGAGTAATGTGAAAAAAAATCATCATATACCTTCCTTGTGCTGCTCTAACCCTCTTCTTTTACCATGAATATTCCTCAATCCACCCCCCAGAACCCCCAACCCTAAGATAGTTTCACATCCACCTCAGTACACCATAAGAACACATCTAACTTGAGCAGAGAAGAGCCAGCAAAGATAGAATATATTTTTAAGCCTTTTAAATATAGACCCCTCATAAACTTATTCTCTAAATACCTTTGTTAAAACCCATATTGAATTTCCTGAAAAAAAAGAATTCTGATACTTTTTTCTCCTAACCTCACAAAGCTTGCCTACTCAGAAGTAAGCCCTAACAATTATGCCTGTAGAGTATCCTATCCAGTAACCTCAAGTCATTATATTTTTCCTCCCTTCTTCCCCATCTTCCCTCTTTTTTCTGCTTTTCCTCTCCCTCCTCTTTTAAGTCCTTCCCATTTACCTTCACATCTTGTGGGGACCTCATCTCTTTCTTCTCACAGATCCTACCCTTCTTTTAACCTATTGTTATATTTTTAATGAGAGATAAAATCATATTAAAAATTAAAAGTAAAAAAGAAAGAAAGAGAGACGTAACTACCCAAAGTATTAATCCTTATGCCCCTTCCTGCACCCTTGGCCCTTCAATACCTATTATCTATATGAATTCAATAATGTAGTTTCTTCATATGCCAGCTTATACACCTCTATTGCATCTTCTGCTAAATCAAAAGTATGGAGATGCCCATTTACAACAAACTGCAGCCTTTCAGTATACAACATTGAGAAGTGAATTCCTTTTTTATATAGCTGCTGTTTAATGGTGTTAAATTATTCATGTTTCTCCATAGTCCCAAGCGACAAATCAGGATAAGCATTACAAAGGATATTCTCAAAGTTCAAACCCTTAGTGAGTCTCATTTTTTGTAATATGGCTTCTCTATCTTGAAATTTCAGCATTTTTATAAACATATTTCTGGGAAATACTTTTATCTTCGGAGTATTTCCAATCTAAAGCCAATGTTAGAGTTTTTTCAAAATAAGGGACTGGATCTCCTGTCCCCTCTACCCCCTCTGGAACTTTAAATAAATGGATATTGGCTCTCCTTGCTCTATCTTCTTGCTCTGTTATTTTCAGCTGAAGATTCTGCAATTGATGCTCCAAATTCAAAATTTTACGTGGGGCCTTATTTCTGAAATCTTCTTGGGAGACCCTCCCCTCCAGTTGTTCCATTCTATCTGACAGCGTGTTCAGTTTATTATTCATTTCCACCAAAGTCCCAGTGACACTTGCTAGGGAACCTTTAATGTCTCCCAAAGCCTCGAGCATTTCTTTTCTAAGGCCTGAAACTGCTTGAAGAACTTCAGTTTCAAAATGTAAAGTACCTTCAGCTCCTTGCACACACATAGTAGGAATAGCAGCTTCGCAGTCACCAACAGGCAGCACCTGTTGCAAATTAACTGAGGTTTCACTGATTTCAAGAGTTACTTCTTATCCTTGAAATGGTGATAAACTCTTACCCTGAAATTGAATTTCTTTGCCAGAATTTTGATTAAATTCAACATTTGGTAACAAAGGGGACTGCTCTTCTGTATTGGGGGGAGAGCGGGGACATAACATTGTTCTTCATTGTCTGGCATATCTAATAGGGTTACTGAATTTAACATATTCTCATGACCTGTTAGATGTTCCTGTGGGAAATTCACTCCCTCATTCACCGCATCCATTCTACCCTCAAATGGCTCTATAGCTTTTTTTGAGAGGAAAGATAACATTTTACCCTGAAACCCCCTCTGCATGGGGGGCTAATTAATGGAGAGAGAGGCTGTTGTAGAGACTTGGAAAATGCTACAAATTCTCAATTATTTGGCAAGCCACTCTTCACCGAGGCATGTGTAGCACGGACGTTCCTTTTCTTTTTATCTGTACTCCGGGTATCTATAATTTTTTTAAGGTGTTTCACATTTTTAGACATCATGGAGCCCACTTCAGATCCGCATATAGAAATGCAGAAAACACACAGAAAATAAGTAGCCATTACAGCTAACAGCTGTTACTACTTACACAGCTTACACAGTGTCTTGGCAATAGAAGAGCAAAATTTACAGCAAACTGGCCTTAGGAGAAAAAAAGAGATGAAGAAAAAAAAAACACAATCGTAATCGCCGTCGCAGCTCTTATGAGCTGCTACTCTCATTCAGTCTGGCATGCCTCTATGAACATTTACAACTAACAGGGATTCTTTCACCTGACACAGTGCTGGAGCTCCTCACTCAGGTGTGCATGGTGCTATCTTCACCTGGCCAGCTCAGAGAAATCCATGTAGTGACGTCAGATCCTCCTCATGGGTGCCCTCATGTTCAAATAGATTTCAAACAGAATACTATACTCAAGAGTTTTGGGGGTAAACAATGACCTAGAAAAACAAAAGTGAGTTTTAATTTACAGGGAAGGTAATATAATGTTTGAACAGATTTTAAACAGAATACTATACTCCAGAGTTTTGAGAGTTAATCAAAGGTCTCTCTTCTCAAGTGTTTGATTTCCAAAATGTTCCCCACTGGATAATAAAAAAGGCTGAAACTTTGTTTGATTTCAGTTCCACAGGGTTTCTGTGCATCAATGACTAGATATAATGAGATCTGTCCAGAGCCAGTATGACTGCAGCCAAGTTGATGGAGGAACATGGCACTGCCCAGTGTGTTCAAGATGGCCGCTGGAGTTTTCTGCACATGTATGATGACTTGTGCATGCAGACTGGCTTCAATGGCATGGCAGCACAGTCTGTCATGTCCAAGATGGCCAACGGAGTTCAGTGCGCATGCATGAATCATCGTGCATGCGCAGAAAACTCCAGCAGCCATTTTGGACACGGCAGGCTGTGCTGCCATGCTGCCAGAATTCAGTGTGCATGCACAAGTCATTGTGCATATACAGAAAACTGCAGTGGCCCTCTTGAACACAGCAGACAGTGCCATGTTCGACCTACTGGTCTTTTAAATAGTGCAGTCCACCTACACTATTTAAAAGTCCAGTTGGTATCCAGTAAGCTCCCTTCTCTACTGCACTTGCAAGATGGCTGTAGGGCTACTCCCACTGCAACCACAAAAATTGCAATATATATTACTGGACTGAGACTAATCATCATTTACTAGTGTTAATTTTGTATTTTTTTGTTGCTAGTGCCATTTCTGGATAACCCTTGCCTCAGTGCTTTGGTGCTGAGCTTCTTTGTCCTTTTAGATTTTGGGACCACCATGACTGAAACCCATTACACCACACGGGGGCTGTTTTGTTTTCCTCTTGTGGTGAGATGAAGCACACTGATGAGTCCTGAGCAGGACGAAATGTGTGTCTGTGTCTTCTGTTCTCAGCCTTTGCAGATGCGTGAAAGGCCCATTGGCCCCATGCATCCCTGCTTAGAGTGTGGAACCAACCTAAATTTTCATGGTGGTTTGCATATTCATCCCATGATGCTTTGCATTATGGGGTATGTGTGATTCTGTATATCTATTATTTACTGATGCTGTTTATATAGTTTTTTTTGACCTGTGGATAACATAAGTATGTTTTTCAGAAAACAGATTACGGATTTTTGTTAAACACAACAGTCTGACGTGCAGTAGCAACACTGACTTTCTGGCTTAAAAGAAGTCCTTAGTTGCCCCTATGGAAACCCCTGGTGGTATTAAAGGAGAACTATAGACAAAAAAGTTGTTCTACAGAGCGTTTGGATTTGTGCATGTAGTCCAAGTGCATCTTTTTTTTTGCTGTCAGGATTTTTTTCTTAAATTTTCATAATTGTTTTATGGTCCCAGGGATCTCCATGCTTGCACCTTTTATTACCTTTTCTTTCTTCACAAGGCATTCTGTCCTATCTGGCAGTGATGTGTTGGAGTCCGTTGATTCAGAGAGTGCAAACTGCCCTGACAGCAGCAGCAATTTGTTTTCAAGTGCATGTTATCTGGCCTCAACTAATTCTTTCTAGTCCAATCTTTTTGGTTTCTAGGAGTGTGTTTAGGTCTACCCAGCAGGAGTGAATGTTTTATTTGTAAAGCATTTTATTTTATCAAACCACACACAAACATAAAAAAAGAAAAATAAGAGCCCACTTAGTTGTTCCTCAGGTGTTTGCCAGCCTGTGAATGTGGCCATTGTTAGTGCTTTATGGATAAGGAGAAGAACTTACCAGCAGGGTTCTAGTACTATAAACTGGACAGTAAGCTAGTGCATTGAATCAATGGACTCCAACCTAAAGCTGCCCACTGTCTTCAATGAGACCTTCTCTTCCAGCAGTGCATTCTAAGTGTCTACCACCCTCTCTGTGATGAAGTGCTTCCTGACCTCCCTCCTAAACCTCCCACCCTCCAGCTTAAGACTGTGCCTCCTCATGTTATGGCTGCCACATAGCCTAAAGAGACCTTCCTTACCCATCATATTTTACCCTTTCAAGTACTTGAAGGTCCCAATCATGTCTCCTCTTTCCTATCCTCCTGGGAGTACATGTTCAGTGCCCTGAACCTCTCCTCAAATGCCTTACCCTGTAGACCCACTGTCATCTTTGTAGCCCTCTTTTGGACCTTCTCCAGCAGGTTAATGTCATTTTTGTCATGTGGGCACCAGTACTGAACTCCATACTCTAAATGTGGCCTCACCAGTGACCTGTACAAGGGTAGCATAACCTCTTCTCTCCTACTACTGATCCCCCTAGCTATGCATCCCAGCATCTTGTTTGCCCTTGCTGCTGTTTTCCTGCACTGTGTGGATTGCTTCAGGTCACTAGTGGTCATCACTCCCAGGTCCTTCTCCTCCTCTGATGCAGATATCTGGACTCCACCCAGGCAGTACTCTGTCGTAGGATTCTTGATTCCAATGTGCATTACTTTGATACATTTAAATACATTTACATACAATTTAATACATTTAAAGGTATTTCAATTTTACCCTTTATAACATTTTCTATTGAGAATTTGGGGGGGGGGTGGGCAATTCAGATTTGGACAATTCAGATCACAATGCTAGGATGATTTCAGAACTGAACAGCCCAACCCTTAGCTGATGGGTCTGTTCCCAGCTCCATTATTAGAATTTAAATTCAGTGCTGTAACTCTTTAACCTTGTTGGTGAGGTAAAGTCACATCTATTTAAAGGAAAATCACACCCACATATCATGTAAACTTTATTTGTTTCCTTGTCAACAGATAACTCTTTTTTTCAGTGGCTGATGGGGATATATGTGTTTACTTCAATTTGTTTTCACAGTTCATACTAACTAGTCCCCTGCAACTGCTCTGGGGGTTCCATTTTATGGTTGTTGAAATCCCATTGTCCATGAGAGCTGCATTAGCATATGAGAACATGATGTCAAATTAGCAATTTATACCATGAATCTCTATGCTGAAACTACAAGTATCCTGAAAAAAAAACCTCTGAAAACACACATATTGAAAGCAGTTTAATGGGGAAAACCTTGTACTACAACTCAGATAGTTTGCAAAGCTAACTGAAGGCAAGTGTGGTATTTCACACCTTGCTGTGATTAGTTTTGTTGTAATCCAATTAAGTAGACAGGCATCCTGTACAGTCTAAAGGATGATTTCGCATTATGTTCTCATATGCTAATGAAGCTGTCAGGGACAGTGAGAGTTCAACAACCATAAAACGGATAACCCCAGGATAGTTACAGAGACTAGTATGAACAGTGAAAATAAACTAAAGCAATCACATATATGCCTAACAGACACAGGAAAAGAGTTGTCTGTTGACATGGGAAAAAACCAAAAGACATGAGGGTATATTTTTCCTTCAATTAGGCAATTTTCCAACTTGCCAAAGATGTCTTTCAAATATCAGATGCAATCAGTAAAACCAAAAATTGTTTAAAGATTAAAGAAATGCTTCAAGAAGTGGAACATTAGCAGTTTTCTAAAAATAGCTGTTTCAAAAACAGCCTGGATCTCCCAGGCAGAGCATTCCAGTACACCAGTTCAGCCCCTACAAAAGTGTCCAATGGGAAGGTAGTTATTCATTCACCTCTTGAGCTTTCTTGAAACACAATTTGAGATATGCACAAAGTGAAGGAACAGTAAACTCCACGATGATCATGAAAAAGTTTCCTCAAGTTGCATTATGTCTTAAAGGAGACATTAATTGTCTTGCGAATTTTCATCTGTTTGCAATCTTTAATATTCAGAAATAAAATTTGCACCCAGTTGATCCATACTAGTGTTGGGAGACCAGCTTTTGTTGCGCTATTGGACCCTCCTGGAAGAGGCTGACTTGACTCAGCTAGAGCGCATAGTCTTTCATGGCTTGACCTGACTTGTCGAGGTAACCGGGTTCAGAACTGCAGATCCAGTCTGAAGCAGCACTGTCAGTGAGTGGTTCATTGCTGCACTGTGAGGAGTGTATTCACAAAAAATATTATCAGTAGGGGGTGCTATTTCCAGAGTGAACAAAGACAATGCTTTGATTCATTTCCTTCTTAAAAGTTTATTTAATGAGGCCAGTCTGAAGCAGCACTGTCAGTGAGTGGTTCATTGCCACACTGTGAGGAGTCCCTTGCTGCATGAGCACTGAGCATGCCTGCTGAGTAAGGAGGGGCAAAACTGAAGTAGCAGCAGAGAAGGAACTTCATGTGTACTAGGATGGGGATGGGAATCAGGACAGGATTTAAAAAAGCAAGTGAGTGGCAGTGGCTTGCTACTCCTTTACAGATAAAACAAACAAGGCTGACTAATTTTAAAAAATACACTGGGCTGCAACTTACCAGCATGCAGTTCAGCAGCATGGGAGATGGGATGAGATCATGGGATCCTCGTGAGCAGAACAGCAAAACACTCATGATCACTACTGTCTGGGCAGAATTGAGCCACTTATGAGTAAGGTAATGAGACTGGCATCCATCCTAGTCAATGGTGTCTCACCTTACTACACAGCCACTCCTGTAATTCTGAGGGGCACTCATTTGGGGGTTTGCAGTGCTAAGAGGAAGCTGTGTTAGTGACAGCAATCAGAAAATAAATACTTCAAGACAGGGATTGCAAGCAGTTTTTTAAAACTAGCTGTGGCAAGAACAGCCTTGATCTTCCAGGTAGAGCATTCCATTACATGAATGAAGCTCCCACAAAAGTGTCTAATAGAAAAACAGTTATTCATTCCTCCCTTGGGCTTTCTTTAGTTGCAATCTGAGATCTACACAAATCAAAGAGACATTACAATTTGTGATGATCATGAAAAAGTTTCCTCGTGTTCTGGTGTGCCTCAATGGGGACATTATTTTAATTTTATGAATTTGCATCTGATTGTACATTTTTTATTTTCAGAAGTAATAGTGACACCCACTTGACCCATACTAGGGGTGAGTGGACTGGCTTTGTTGTGCTATCGGATCATCCTAGAACAGATCGACTTGACTTGAACACACAGAGCCTTTCATGACTCAACCAGGGTTTCCAAGTTGGCCCAGTGCAGAAATGCCGGTCAAGGCAGAAGCAGTATTGTCAGTCACCAGTTTATTGTCACACTGTGAGGAGACTCTAGCTGTGAGAGCACTAAGCATGCCTGCCAAATGTTGGGGGGGGGGGTAGAAGCAGCACCAGTGAAGGATGAAGACATGTGAAGCGGGGTCGTTGGTTCAGGAGACAAATTGCAGGCAGACAACAAAAATCAGTGCATAAAAAAAATGCCAGGATGGCATTTATCATTTTATTTTTATACTTCATGAAATGATTCAAGTTCTTACAGAAGAGAAAAATTGTCATTAGTTCAGCTTCAAAGGATCAACTATTCCGCCCAGCAGTACTCTGAGGTCTTATCCCTCAGACTCACAGTTCCAGACTGACTCCCTGGTCTGGTCTCTGTCTCCTTTAACACCCTAGTGGCAGACTTTTATACATGTAGGTGGGGTCACCTGACCTAGCCATTATCTAATTTAAAGAAATAAAACTATCTGGGTTAGTCTAGATCGCCTGGTAACCCACCATACCTGTGCAACAGTGAGCTGGAATAGCCCAAATATACCTAATTGTATCATCATTAGGTTCATTAAGGGATTAAGTCCCTCCCATTCTGGAGTGACCTCACTTCCTTACTTCTATAAAAGCAGCCATTTCTGGGGCTGCCAGCCCTATAGACAGTCCTGACTGCAGAATCAGGTAATGACTACTACTATTCTTTATGTATAGACCATAGGTATTCCTGAGTTGGAGAAGTGAATAGAAGAATAAGGGCGCACTACTTATTTTCTTTCCATTTGTCAGCTTCAGAATACCAGGCAGTAACTGAAAATAAAACAAAACAAAAAGGAAGGAAAAATTGTTTAACCAGGAGAGGCACAATAAGCTGAAGCTTGTTTCCAGGTGCAACCTGTTTACACAAGGAAGTTAAGTGACTTGTTCAGAGTCACACGGTATGCAAATGGGGGGGCTGTAATATTCAAACCTAGGTCTCCAAGTTTGCAGCTCAGAGCCTTAACCACTGTGCCATGCTGCTTCAAAAGGAACCATGTTCTCTTGTACTTTACTTTCTGTGGGGGCTTTATTTCTTTAGCCCTCACTTTGCTTATTCTAATTTTCTAATTCACAAGAGTTTTTTTGGTAAGCTCAGGATTCTTCACCAACTCCCCTAGTAACTTGCAACTTTATATGTTTCACAAGCCGGTGGCTGAAATATCAGCCCAATGGTAAACATTTCAATTCGCCCCATTTTGACTTTGTTTAATGAGCTGCATTCTGGCAAGCTGCCAGCTGCTCGCTATCACAGGCGCATTGCACATTAGAGCTAGGAGTTTAGGGGTTTTACATTAACCCTGCCAAGCAACTGTTTTGACTCCTAATGCCTTTTCCATGTTTTTAGGGCACTGGCATATTATAAAGACGCATGTCCTGCTTTCTTTACATACTCCCTCTCAGAGAATTTGCACCTATAGTGCAACATGTGCTTCATACAGAATCAGGGCATACTTTAATGCTAGCAGCGCAATAGGAGCTGCTAAAGACTTTAGAGGTTATCCTTTTTGTATACTGGCTATTGGCCAAGGGACAGAATGGAAAGGGCACAGATAATAAAGGGGTTGCTACTCTTGTCCTTACAAGTGTTTGTGGCAGGATGCAAGGGTGTCCTCCTACCATGAAAGATTACTGTTTTGTGCAGGGCAGTACAGGAAGGGATGTTTCAGCACTGTTAACAGTCAAGTTTCAGTCAGTATCATCCCTTTATACCTAGGCACTTTATTTCTTGGGGGGGGTTATTTATTAGAATAACTGGGCCTCTACTCATCACAGGGAGCACCCTGTGACAACATGCATTAAGATGGAGATGGGAATTGGGACAGGATTTTAAAAAGCAAGTGACTGGCAGTGACTTGCTACTCCTTTACAAATAAAAACAAAAAAGCTGACTAATTTAAGAAGTACATTGTGCTGCAACTTACCTGCAAGCAGCTCCGCAGCACGGGAAATAGGATGGGACTTCTGTGAACTAAATAGCAGCACACTCATCGTCACTAATTTCTGGGCAGGAGACAGCCAATTATGAGTAAGGTAATGAGATTGGCATATGTACTGCTTAGTGTGTCTCACCTTACTACATGGCCACTCCTACAGTCCTGAGGGGCTGCTCATTTACAGGTTTGCAGTGCTACGAGGAAGATGTGCTAGACAGCAATCAGAGGAAACCTTATACTGACCTGCTGGGAAAAAAAAATTAAAAACTAAATCAAATAAGAAAAGAGATGGATGATTACATGAAGAAGGGTTTACTCACCAACCCTTAGTTTACTTTCTCTGTTATTTTTTGTTTGTTTAAAAAAAAAAACAAGAAACCTTAGCCTGGCCTATAGGTGTCTTATCTGGTAGTACTCCAGTCAGTGCCATGACGCAAACTTGATCATCAGCCAGCAATAGAACGAATGAACAAAAAAATATCTCTCTGATAACAGCCACCACTGGAAGAACTTCAGAAAATTCTTTAGGAAAACTAATACAAAATAAAAATAATAAATTAAATTTTTTTCTGGTGAAGAAGGGGCGCAGGGGGATTCCAGCTGATCTGGAGGGGGTGGTCATGTCTCACACTCGGTGATCTCCAGTTCTGCACCTGAACTACTAGGCCATAGTGGCTTATTGAGTGGAGGTAGGTCATGTCTCAGTCTCCATGTTCCACAGCTCTACCCCTGATCTGGCCATACTGCCTGTCACAGGCTGTGGGAAATGATGGACCAGGAGGCAGTTTTGAAGGAGTACATTCAACATAAATTATTTATTTAAATAAAGAGCGAACTGAACACGCAAATAAAAATAAATATAAGATGCAGCATAACAATAACAAAATATGTACTAGCAAGTACTAGTACTTCAGAAGGCTTATGACAGCACTTCCAGGTCCGACTCCTTTGAATCAACTGAACTCCTTTACACTGACTCTTAGAGCTTATATACTGTTCAGAAATCATGTGACTAACCAGCTCCTCCCTAAAGTCATTTCTGGAACATAAATTCTTTAATCATAAAGTAAAACAATCATCTTTAACATTCTAGTACTTTATTTTAACATAGTAATGCATTTTAAGGATAACTGTCAGTGTATAGCCTTGTTTTAAAGATTTTAAAAAAAATTGACTGAAACAAGAACCGCCCCCTTTAAGCTAGAGTATAAAAACAGCTGCTCAAGGGCCGGCCAGCTCCTAGAGAACATAATGCAGGAGAAGAAACAATCAGGGTTTCAGAATGGCAGAGCACAATAGAAACCTTCATTTTTAGAAAGCCCTAAAAACAAGCCAAAACCACACTATCCCACTTCCAGAAGGTATGTAGGGTTCATTTTACTCACATTTGTGTCAAAACCTTTCATTTTGAACCCACTATAAGGCTAAATGCCTTCGCGACAGTGCGCATATTCGTGCGGTAATTTTACCGGCGTTTGCCTTGTCCTGCATTAACTCCGCTGCGTATCTACACAAAACAGCCGCATTTTCAGAGCTCTTGTCAAAAGGAGCCTAACGGGGCTAAACTAGAGAACCAAGTAGCTCTTTTCTTATTTTACAAGCCTAAAATGCCAAACAGCATTAAGGCACATTCAAAGCATCATTTAAAGAGACAGAGTCCTGCCATAATTACTAAACGGAGGTTCTTTTCTTTACAGAACTTTCACACAGTAAACAGGCATTTTATTGTTTTTACTAGGGCATGCCTGTAAAGCATAGAAGGGATTTTTAAACACCATTTTTAAGTAGGAAAATGTTTCCTTTCACTTTTACAGGATCCAGATATATACATATATTACAGAGGTGTAGAATGCTTCTTATTTTTTTTTTTTCATTTCTAGAGGAACAGTCCTAACATCCTCAACATTTTAGAACTCTATTTATTTTCTTTTATTATTATAGGCATGACAATGATACTGGGATGTACTGGAAAAGGATACAGGGTTACGAATAACAGATAGGACTAAAAGTAAAACATACAAAACAAAGTGGGTGGCCAGCCCAACAAACAAACATATATCAATCAAGACAGGGACAAATAACAGAAGTACATCCAGGACCCATTATCTCCCTATGAAAAGAAAAAGAAAGGGGTTCTCTCTTTCACACTGCCTCACTGATTTTGGGGAGGAGGTCACATCTCAGGCACTACTAGGCCATAGTGCACCCTGATTTGGGGGGGTGTCATGTCTCAGACTCCATATTCCCTAGCTCTAAACCTGAACTACTAGGCCATAAGGGCTTACTGATCTGAGGAGGTCACTTCTCAGACTCCATGTTCCCCAGCTCTACTCTTGAACTATTAGGTTACAGTGCTTTACTGATTTGTTGGGGGGGGTCACATCTCAAACTCCATGTTCCCCAGCTCTACACCTGAACTACTAGGCCATAGTACCTCACTAATTTTGAGGTGGGTCACGTTTCAGACTAAGTTCCCTAGCTCTGTGCCTGAACTACAAGGCCATAGTTCCTTACTGATTTTAGGGAGGGTCATGTTTCAGATTCCATGTTCCCTAGCTCTGCACATCAACTACTAGACCATAGTGCCTTATTGATTTTGGGCGGGGGTCACATTTCAGACTCTGTGTTCCCTAGCTCTGCACCTGAACTACAAGGCCATAGTGCCTTGCTGATTTTGGGGAAGGTCATGTCTCAGTTTCCCTGTTGTCTATCTATGCACATGAACAACCAGGCCAAAGTGCCTCACTGAGTTGAGGAGAGAGGTCACATCTCGGACTCTATGCTCCCTAACTTTGCACCTGAACTACAAGACCATAGTGCCTTCCTGATTTGGAAGGGTGACATCTTAGACTCCATGTTCCCTAGCTCTGAATCTGAACTACTATGCCATAGTACCTTACAAATTTTGGGAGGGGCCATATCTCAGACTCTCTGCTGTCAAGATTTGCACCTGGACAACTAGGCCATAATGCCTCACGTATTTTACTAGACGGCGCACATTTCACATTCTGTGTTCCCCTGGTCTGCCCCTGCACTACTAAACCATAGTTCCTTCCTGATTTGGGGAAGAAATTTATGTTTCACATTATGTGTCCCCAGCTCTGTGCCTGAACTACTAGGCCATAGTGCCCTACTGCTTTGGGGTGGTAGTCATATCTCAGGCTCTGTGTTTCCAAGCTAAATAAAAATAACATCTTAAAATGGTGGGAGGGATGGCTGGGACCTATCACATCTCCTGCTGCCCATCTCCCCCAGACAAGCATGCCATACTCAGGAAAGGTAAAAGGATATGAAAACTCAGGCACAACGCATTTTTTAAAAAGTTACATTTTCATATTTTATATGAAAAACAGATCAAAAATAACAATTTAGAAGCATTTCTCATATTCAGACAAAGTAAACACAAGTCTAAAATTAATCAGATTATATCAAAACCATTTTTAAATAAATCAGAGTCAGAATCTGAACAGTGTCTCATTGACTCTCCCATGCCTAATCCATAATAACATACAGTAGTAGTCTGGGGGCCCAAATGGAAAACCCCGCCTCTAAATTTGAAATTGGTAGCACCCCCACCAAGAAAAGGTTTACTACTTTTTTATGAAGGGATGAACCCCCACGTGTGATTTTAGGGGGGATGTGGTATTATGCAGTGGTAACTTTGAGAAATATGGATGCTTTTCTAAATCATGTCAAATTGAATTCACAAATTTCTTGAAAAAGTCAAAATAATGACATCTTTAACGTACATAATTTTGCAGTGTTTTCATCCTATATTGATTTCATTGTGGAAATTCACTTTAAATATATTCTCTGCTAGTTGTTTTGTCTATATGTGTAATTTATGAACCGCTTATGCTATGTAATCTATAAAAAAAATAGCTTATTTCAACATAATGTTTTACAGCTGTAAAACATGGATAAAGGGTGTTTTCTTCTTGTAATTTTACAAGATGAATAATGTACTAATGAAAATATTTCTAATAGAATTCCTCTTTTTTCAGTTAATAGCAACAACTGAGAGGCAACAAAATGGCTGAAGACCCTGCTGAGACTTTGACCCTCCTCACAAAAAAACTCTGCCTGACTACTGGCTGTCCAAGTGTATCATCTGCCAAATAACAACACAGGAACACCTGAGGACTGCAACCCCTGGAGGACTAAAAGCATTTTAAGAGTTATACCTTTGTCATAGGCTGTGGGTGTAATGATGGACACTGACACAAAAAGGTAATGTGGCAAGGCTAAAAAAAAAAGTGCCAAGCCTAAAGCTTTATTAAAGTAACAGCAAAAAAAAAAGGAAAATATAAAACTATTAACTTTGCAGGAATACAGAAAGAAACATAAAAGGTACAAAAATAAATGAATGTTTCCACAGGCAATATCAGCAAACGAAAAGGCCGCCTGGGATTTCAGTTATCTCAGTCTGTAAGTGCAGACTCCCAAATGGATCAGTACTGGCTGATCCCAAACGAATCTGAAGGTATCACAAGAATGAGTCTCCTTTATCCTAGGAATCATCAGGTGATCACTCCAGACTCCGCCCCCTATACTCTTCAATACAAATTTTCATTTATAAAACATTTTTATTTCATTCTAAGCCAAGGGACATTCAAGATATCTTTATTACAAAACATTGACATCCCTGAAATGAAATATAATACAGGTTTAACTAAAAACAGTACTCTTACCAAGTTTAGCCCCTCCCTCAACCTATCCACAGTATAACTATAGTGAGAAATGGGCCGGCTGCCTCCTAGGGAAACAGCAAGAGCAACAAGTGCAAATGGCTGCAAGGACTACCTCTGGCTAAAGGCCTGAATATTCATTATGTGGTAAGCTTTACTCTCTAATATTAACAGGAGCCAGACTGCTATGAAAAGGTAAAACTGAAAAGAGACCATTATTTATTTTACAATATCTGAAATACTGCATATTTTTGTTTAGGAGTTTTTTGGGAGTGCTAAACACATTGCAGCACAAGCAAACAAAAGCAGTCCCTTTAATTTCAAATCTGCTTATGTTTAAAACCATTTGTGCTGCTGGCATTTTGCCTTTCCATGTCACTCACTAAAAATAATAAAGTTAAACAGTAAGGAAAAGTAAACTGTTTTCGGTCAAAATAGTGTTGCTAAGGCATATCTAGGGAACCTTACAACAACACACTAAGGGATTGGGTGACCAGCAGGCAGACTCTGAATCCTTTTACTATCTTTATTTTTCTCTGCCTAAATAAACTAAGTGCTTGTACTGTGAGGAGAATTCCCCTATATTTGGCATTCACATTTGTTTCCTGGGCATTGCTTAAACATGAAGAGGAACTACTAGCCCAAATATGCTAAACCCCAGGTCTATACACTGTAGCCTATCATTGGGTGGAGGGGGTACTGAAGCTCCATACCTGTCTTTTTAATGAAATGAAAGTGATAGAAAGGGGCTCTTATCCAGGTGGCCTGCCTGGAAAAAGGGAATTAAAAAGGGGGAAAGTAAAGGAAAGGACAGTAAAGATATTCAGAGAGTGCTACTGCAGTAGACTTGTGAAACAGAATTAGACAGGTATTTGGAGATTTAACAGCACACTTTCACATTTCCTCCCCACTTAAGAGGAAACTATAGGGGGTACATTATCCTACTTCTATCCCCTAGTTTCCTAACTACTAAGTCTTATGCAAAATTAACAGATCTCTCGCTCTTAGAAAGGGAGAGATGGAGCTTTAGCCCACCCACTCCCAAAGCTCCACCTTGGGACCCTTATTAAATAATACATACATGAAAGGTTATTCCTAATTCTTCTTACTGCTTTCAAATTCTCGAGGTCTGTATGTGTATTTTGTTCTGCTCCTATATCGGGACATAAAATCAGCATTCTTATTTGCTGCCCCAGGTCGGTGGTGTACTGTGAACCTATAAGGCTGTAAGGCCAAGTACCACCGCATTATTCTTGGGTTTTATCCTTCATATTATGAACCAACAAAGGGGTTGTGGTCAGTTAAAACCTCAAATTCTGAGCCCCACAGGTAAAACTTGAGGGCTTAATGGCCCACTTGATAGCCAGACATTCCTTTTCTATGGCTGAATATCTTGTCTCCTCTCATGCAGCTTACGGCTCAGGTATATCACTGGATGTTCTTCTCCATTTACTATTTGAGACAGAACAGCCCCTATGCCGAGTCCGAAGCATCCGTTGCAACAAAAGGAAGGGTGAAGTCGGGCTTCTAAGTACTAGTGCTGCACAAAGATGTGTAATGGTGCAAAGGCTTTTTTCGCACTCTGGTGTCCATTTAACAGCATTGGTTGTCGTTTCTTTGTCAGGTTAGTAAGGGGTGTAGCTAAGGTGGCAAAATTAGGCACAAACCTCCTGTAATAACCTGCCAGTCCCAAGAAAGATCGAACTTGTTTTTTATTTAATGGTCTGGGACATTGGGCCACAGCATCAATTTTACTTATTTCAGGTTTAACTTTCCCATTACCTATTAGGAACCCCAGATATCTAGTCTCTTGCATAGCTATACTACATTTCATGGGATTTATAGTTAACCCTGCTGTTGTAAGAGAATGGAGGACAGCATCTAGATGTTGTAAATGGGCTGCCCAAGTGGGGCTGTACACTATCACATCATCCAAATATGCAGCGCAATAGGACTCATGACGCTGTAAAGTTTGGTCCATCAGGCGCTGGAACGTGGCCGGTGCACCATGTAGGCCGAAGGGCATAGTGACAAAATGGTACAACCCAATAGGCGTGGTAAATGCTGTTTTTTCCTTTGAAGTCTGATCCAAAGGGATCTGCCAGTAACCCTTTGTCAGGTCAAAGGTGGTAATGTATTTTGCATTGCCAAGTCTATCCATGATGTCATCAATCCTTGGCATAGGGTACGCATCAAATTTGGAAACAGCATTTAGACGTCTGAAATCCAGACAGAGGTGTATACCACCTTCTTTTTTACTTACCAAAACTATGGGAAATGCCCAATCACTATTTGATGGTTCAATTACCCCCAACTCATGCATCTTCCTTACTTCTTTTATTACTTCATCCCTGGTCCTCTCAGGTAACCGGTATGGCTTTTGTCGGATAGGCTAGGGGATTAATCAATTCGATGTTCAAAACCATGTACCAACCCAGGTTTAGAGGTGAATGACTGGGAATACTTACTAAGAAGGTGATCTAACTCTCTCCTCTGCTCTGTCATCAGCATGGGATTAATTGTAAGATCACTCATTTCTCCATCATTCTCTAGCCGCCTATAGGCTACTTCCATTTCGTTGGTATCACTCTCTGGGCAAATAAAACACCCTGGGGTTGGTCTTTCAACCCATTCTTTTAACAAGTTTACATGGTAAATCCCCTTTTTCTGATGCCTGTCTGGTAGTTCAAGTTCATATGTATCAGGGCCTGTTTGTCTTAAGATAGTATAGGGGCCCTGCCATTTCATCAGTAACTTGTCAGAGGAGGAGGGCAACAACAACAGTACCTTATCTCCTTCTTGGAATGACTTAGTTCCCACACCCTGGTCATAATACTCTTTCTGCACTGCCTGTTTGCATAGATTGTGCTGATGAGCCATCTGTGTGTATCTGACCAGTTTGGAACGCAAGTTCATTAAATATTCGAGGGTGGTACTGGTGTGTTCCTTTTTGTCTTCCCATTCCTCCTTGACAACATCTAAGGGTCCCCTGGGGTTCCTTCCATAAAGTAACTCAAAGGGGCAAACCCTGTAGAAGCCTGTGGGACCTCCTATATGCAAACAATAGGAGTGGAAGGTAAATATCATTTTTTCCCTCATCTTCCACATATTTCTTCAACATTTTTCAAGGTCTGGTTGAATCGCTCAACCAGACCGTCTGTTTGGGGATGTATGGGGTGGTGTGGATAGCCTCCACTCCTAAAGTTAAGTACAGTCGTGCTAGCATCTGTGAACAAAATTGCTCCCCTATCTGTTAGGATTTCCTTGGTATCCCCACCCGACTGAATACTTTAAGTAATTCATCTGCTACTTTTTCTTCAGTTACAGTGCGGAGTGGGATAGCCTCAGGATACTTGGTGCAGTAGTCACAGATTACCAATATAAATCGGTTTCCCTTTGAGCTCTTAGGTAAAGGTCCCACTACATCCATTGCTATACGGCTGAATGGAACAGTAATTAAAGGCAGTGGTTGGAGAGGGACCTTATCTTTTTTTGTAACATCGGCCACTTTCTGACACTCCGGGCAACTGCGGCAGTATTCTGCTACTTGAGCATGAATACCTGCCCAGTAGAACCTTAATAACAGCCTTTGTAAAGTACGGTCCCTACCCAAGTGTCCTGCTAAGGGAAGTTCATGAGCCAGTGATAGTAATTGTTGTCTGTATCTAGTGGGCACTAACAGCTGGTCAATTTGTTCACCCGTAACGGGGTGTATGCATCTCCTATACAGTAAACCATCTGTTAAAATACATGAGGGCTCATGGTCTCTTCCTATAACCCTACCATCTGAAAAAATGGCTGTAAGGTTTCATCCTTTTGTTGTTCTATTTCAAACCTTTCTTCCTTAGATATAGATATACCCTTGTTGCCAGCAGAAGCAACATCAACAGTTGTAACATCTACATTTTTAATATCACCCTTTTTCAACATATGTTTTTGTGTCCATTGATGTTTGTCCCTTTTTCTTTCTTGTCGAGATTTAGGGATTTTTCCCGGCTCCCCATAGATCTCATCATCAAATGGGAACAACTGAGCCCACTGCTGTTCTTGTCTGGTCTGGGCCCGGGTTGTCAAGGCGCAAACACTCTCATTCACCTGTATCAGGCTGGAAAAGTCAGGAAAATCATGTCCAAGTATAATGGGA
This sequence comes from Neoceratodus forsteri, assembly GCA_016271365.2. Classification (NCBI taxonomy): domain Eukaryota; kingdom Metazoa; phylum Chordata; order Ceratodontiformes; family Ceratodontidae; genus Neoceratodus; species Neoceratodus forsteri. The sequence continues at coordinate 485,615,316 of CM028132.1, read as the reverse complement.
ACAGGCAGATGGGGAACCAAACCAACAGTCATATCATGCACTTTCCCTTGTACCTGTAAAGTTAAGTCAGTCATAGGATACTGATGGATGTCCCCATGAATGCAGATCACTGTTGTTTTTGTCCCTTTTTTGTGTTCTGTGGCTGAACCAAATCAGTTCTCACTAACGTTTGTTTGCTACCAGAGTCTATCAACCCAGTAACCTCCCTGTTGCCAATTTTCACTGGTGTGACATACTGTCCCCAATTTGCTAGGGCCAACTGGGCAACTGTGGATTTCCTCTGGGGGCAATATCGGGCTATATGCCCTTTCCTTGGCACTCCCTACATATGATGTTGGGGTTAAATGGTCTATTAAATGGAACAGTCTTGGAGTCCCCACTACCAGTACCAGATGGGGAAGAAGAAGAAGAAGTAGTAGGTCTTACCGTGGGCAGAGTCAGACCAGCACCAGGTTGTCCTCGTTGTCGGTTGGGACGGGCCATTAGATAGTCCTCGGCCAGTGTGATGGCTTTTTCCGAGGTGTCTGGCCGGTGTTTCCTCACCCACACCTGTACATCTGAGGGTAGTATACGAATGAACTGTTCCATTATTACCATCTCCAATATTTGTTCTATCGTTTTTACCCTGGTTGCAACCACTTCTGGCATAAGTCCTTCAATTTGGTATATGTTTCTCTGGGAGTGTCTGTGTTATGAAATCTGCATGTCCGAAAACGTTGCCGGTATGTTTCAGGGCTGATATCATACCTTTGCAGGATTGCCTGCTTAACAGCATCATAGTTCTCAGCCTGGGTGTTGTCCATATGGCTGTAGGCCAGCTGTGCCTTTCGGATAGGTATGGTAAGCGTGAAACCCATTGGGTCCTAGGCCACCCACATGCCTCAGCTATTCGCTCAAATGTAGTCATGTATGCTTCAATGTCATCAGTGGCACCCAATTTGGTCAGTTTTATGTCCTTAGGTCCATCTACAGGGGGAGGATTACGTGTCCCAAGGTCTCTGATGGCCCGTAATGTATCATTCCACTTGGACTCAGCTCTCTGAAGATCCATTTCCCTTTGTTTATCCATGGCAAGTTGCTTAACACACAACCAGCGCAACAGGCTATGTATGTCCTCTGGAGGTTCATCAGCAATTTGTTCTGTAGTGGTCCCATCCTCACCTTCCTCTCTCAGCACCTCCTCTTTCTCCTCTTTGGCTGCTTTTGGCCAGACATCTGGCCCCAACCCTGGCAAAGGGGTCTCTCCATACTTGGCAGCCATGGTTCATGTGAGGACACCGCTGGGCTTGCCAAGGACCTGCTCTTCCTTCTTCTCCTGCATTCAATGTCCAGTTACTGGGAAGCACCAGTATCATCAAAACATCCCACCACTGTCACCAGTGTCATAGGCTGTGGGTGTAATGATGGACACTGACACAAAAAGGTAATGTGGCAAGGCTAAAAAAAGTGCCAAGCCTAAAGCTTTATTAAAGTAACAGCAAAAAAAAAGAAAATATAAAACTATTAACTTTGCAGGAATACAGAAAGAAACATAAAGGTACAAAAAATAAATGAATGTTTCCACAGGCAATATCAGCAAACGTAAAAGGCCGCCTGGGATTTCAGTTATCTCAGTCTGTAAGTGCAGACTCCCAAATGGATCAATACTGGCTGATCCTAAAACGAATCTGAAGGTATCACAAGAATGAGTCTCCTTTATCCTAGGGAATCATCAGGTGATCACTCCAGACTCCGCCCTATACTCTTCAATAAATTTTCATTTATAAAACATTTTATTTCATCTCGCAAGGACATTCAATATATCTTTATTACAAAATATTGACATCCCTGAAATGAAATATAATACAGGTTTAACTAAAAACAGTACTCTTGCCAAGTTTAGCCCCTCCCTCAACCTATCCACAGTATAACTATAGTGAGAAATGGGCCGCTGCCTCCTAGGGAAACAGCAAGAGCAACAAGTGAAAATAGCTGTAAGGATTACCTCTGGATAAAGGCCTGAATACCCATTATCTGGTAAACTTTACTCTTTAATATTAACAGGAGCCGATGACTATGAAAAGGAGTAAAACTGAAAAGAGACCATTATTTGTTTTAAATATCTGAAATACTGCATATTTTTGTTTAGGAGTTTCTTTTGGGAGTAGTAACACATTGCAGCACAAGCAAACAAAAGCAGTCCCTTTAATTTCAAATCTGCTTATGTTTAAAACCATTTGTGCTGCTGGCATTTTGCCTTTCCATGTCACCTTACCAAAAATAATAAAGTTAAACAGTAAGGAAAAGTAAACTGTTTTCGGGTCAAAATAGTGTTGCTAAGGCATATCTAGGGAACCTTACAACAACACACTAAGGGATTGGTGACCAGCAGGCAGACTCTGAATCCTTTTACTATCTTTATTTTTCTCTGCCTAAATAAACTAAGTGCTTGTACTGTGAGGAGAATTCCCCTATATTTGGCATTCACATTTGTTTCCTGGGCATTGCTTAAACATGAAGAGGAACTACTAGCCCAAATATGCTAAACCCCAGGTCTATACACTGTAGCCTATCATTGGGGGTACTGAAGCTCCATACCTGTCTTTTTAATGAAATGAAAGTGATAGAAAGGGCCTCTTATCCAGGTGGCCTGCCTGGAAAAAGGGAATTAAAAAGGGGGAAAGTAAAGGAAAGGACAGTAAAGATATTCAGAGAGTGCTACTGCAGTAGACTTGTGAAACAGAATTAGACAGGTATTTGGAGATTTAACAGCACACTTTCACAACCTTGTTAGAAAAAAAACATGTTTATCAGCCATTAGACATTGATTTTAATTATTAGCTTTGCCTGCAATACATTATCATGCACAATGTCATCAGTCCTACACCAGCAAAACAAACCTGATGCATTCTGAAGTTTGGGTAAGAAGCTCAGGTCCTTGCTCTTCTACTGATACTGGTCATTGTTCAAGCTCATAGAGTAGGTGATCGACTCGCCAGCCTGTTAACTGGAATTTGTGTATAATATGCCAGAAGGTGTATCACAAAAAAAGACAAAAATCTGTCATGGACTATAACTTTCAAAGGGCAAGAAATTCTGCTTGATGCGGCTGAGCTAGAGAAGACAACACAGTCTTAAAGCGAATAGCTGAACTGAACTTAACTGCATTTGAAGCAAAGTACCACAAAGACTGCCATGGTACTTTCACCAGGAAAAGAAACATACAGACTAAATTGTCATTATCCAGTGACAAGGAAGATGAGTCTGTGTATAAAGCATGTTTCAGTGAACTGATTTCTGAAATTGAGAATGACCTTGACATCAGCAGAAAAGCCTTGTCCATGTCTTACCTGTTACAGAGATACCGGGATATTCTGAAAGGCAAACTTCCTAGCAGTGAGAGTTACTGGAGTGAGAAGCTAAAGTAAAGACTAACAAACTATTCTGGTGACCAAATCATTTTTCAAAAACAGCATGACCCAAGTAAACCTTACCTGAGGTTGTGTATAGCAGTGCTGTCTTTAGACGGTGTCATTAACATAGCATCCTGGTTGCATTCAAAGCAACATTATAAAGAGGAAAACCCTCTCCCTACTTCTGAAGATAAAGATAAATATTTAACCACATCTACACTGTTCCATGCAGCACAGGTCCTCCGTAGTGAACTCAAAATGTATGAGGGATTGGATATCAATACAATACATAATTCCACTGTCAATTTAGAACAAGCATTAGACATGATTCCTGACAATGTGTCTAGGTTCCTGAAATGGGTATTCCAAGGAGATGTTGGTGATGAACCTATTGAAGATGGCAGTCCGTTAGTAACAGCCACTAACAAGACCCTCCACAGACAGATATTATCAGTTGGTTAGGATTTCATTCATATAGTATCCAGAGGTGTAAAGAATACACCTAAACATGTTGGGCTTGCAATGTCGATATACCATATGACATGCTTTAAACAGGTAGTAACAATGGTGCACAAGCTAGCACACTGTCAGTTGTGAAGCTCTAGAGAGAACTGACACAGCTATTGCAATGGATCAGCATGAAAAAGCTGCCAGGGACAATATCATAATTCCATCAAACATACAGCATGGGGAGTTTGTTCAGTTTGCTGCTGACAATAAAGATGGATGAAAAGCACATGACCCATGCCACAACTATGGTAGTATATCAGCATCAGACTCCCACATTTCTGGAAGGCAGCTTTGGAACAGTGGCAGCTCAGGCTCAAACAAACAAAATAGCACCGTGAACATGATCACTTGAAACTCCTGCAATGCGCCAAGCCATTCTAGAGTACAATCCTCAAGGCAGACATCCTACACCAAATCTTGCAGTAAAAGTAAAAAGCAACTGGTATACTGATGTTCAGTCTTGTCGACAAGCCATCAACCTTGATCTGCAATGACTAATTCTAAGATGCTGCCCAACCAAGCTATTTGAGGTTGAGTTTGAAAAGGTGAATGCTCAGCAAGTACCAGGAAGGACAGCTTTTATGTGATGATTTCATCTACCATACCAACAGTAACATCTATTGGGTACTGTCCAATGCTACCAGCATCACCTACTGAATGGAGTACAGTTTTCACTGTAATAAAGAACATCTGCAAGATGTCTAGGACACTTGACCAAGATTGCAGTGTCTTGACATTTGACTAGGCTATATATTGCAAGGCCAAAGAGATTCAATGGAGATGCCCAGAGGAATTTCAGAAAACAGTCTTGAGAATGGGTGGTTTCCACATAGCACACACATTTCTGGTTGTAATTGCAAAGAAGTATGAAGTCAGTGGTCTGAAGACATCCTCACAGAATCCCAGGTACATGGTAGCAACACAGCAAGCAATCTACTTAAAGGAAAATCCTTTAACCATGGAGTGAGGGTCCACAAGCTTGTAATGGAGGCTCTGTTCAGACCGAGGTGGCAGACATTTTGTAACTGGGTACACGACAATGAGATTCATTGTGATGTAGACCTCATCAACAGCAAGCTCCAGGAATGTCAAAATGTGGTATCAAACAATGATATAATAAGCCTAACAGCAACAGTTTCCCAGCTGAGTGATGCCCTTAAGAATATACAGGATGCATTGCACAGATTCTGCAAATTTTAGAAAATCAACTTCCCAAACATTTGCATTCTGGGATGATTACATCAAAATGGTCAACATCCTAATGAGTTCATTAGAGCAGAACATGAAAGCAACTGGGACCTGCATCTTGTGTCAGTTGTAGAGATACTACCACTATATTTTGTCCTTGACCACACCAACTATGCCAGCTGGGTATCTGTGTACAGCAGTGATATGAAACTTCTGCCAGACTGTGCCCCTGAAGTTCATGAGCAGTTTGTGCAAGGAAATCATGCTGTAGTTTGGTTTAGAAATAAATTCAGCAAAGTCAGGACAGACATGGCACTTGAACAAACAGTAAACTGTGATAATAAAGTAAAAGAGGTATAGTGGGTTTCACTTTGAAACCAGAAGCCTTGGCTAGATGGTTCATCTCTGCTCATGAGCACTCCGCTATCACAACTTCCATGATAATGTGTGATATGGTAGACTCAGACATTTCACAAGGAAAACACAAGGGGGCTACACCACATTGCATGCAACGAGATGAAAGAGATGAAAATAAGATTGTTAATGCAATCACTGAATCCATAAAAAAAACATTTGATATGAATGTTGACTTGATAGCACTTACCAATGTTGCAGCTGGCATTACTGCACCCACAGAGGTTGCTACCAAGCTTGCTAGTGCAAAAGATACAGGAATCAAAGTAATCAAACCGTTTGTGGAAGACAGACCAAATTAAAATACCACTGGATTCTTTGAACCACTGCACAAGCTCAGCATCAGGACATTTGCATCTCTAAGCAAGACAATCAAATCAAAAGTTAGCAGTGATGAGACAATGACTATCAATGCAGACAGGGAGTTGTTTAGCCATCTTATAGTAGCTGCACAAACAAGAGAGATTGATCCGAAGGAAGTTTTCACACATGAACTTTCCACAGTTCCATATGCTCTGGCACACTTTGATGGTACCCTGAACAAAACTGCAAAGATTAAGCTATTGCCTGACTTAGAAAAAGAAGCAGAGTCAATGTGTTAACTGCCAGCATACAACATGCCCACTGCTTGGATACTGGATGGCATGGCTGTTATACAAATGGTCGAGCAAGGAAGTGCAACTAGCTTTGGAGAACTTGCTACATTGGTCTTCAGAACAGTACGCTAGCCTCTACGGAGTTATGAGAGCTGCAAAAGAGTAGATATCATCTTTGATCAATATGTTGTCAAAGATTCAATTAAAGCTTTTGAGCATGCACGAAGGCAATCCTCACAAAGCAATGAAAATGAAGTCAAAATCCATGGTCCCAAAGCACTCATCCCAACGCAGTGGAGTAAATTTATTGGAAATCCCAAGAATAAAGAGCATTTGGTAAAATTCCTGTCAGAATAATGGTGTGACATGGCAGAAACATTACTTGGCCCAGATCAGAAAAAGTGTTTTTTGTAGGTGGATTCAAGGATGGCCTCATTGCTTGCATGGTCACTTCAGATGGAGTTGTTGGTCAAGAAGATCTATTCTCATCGCATGAAGAAGCAGATACTCGGCTTCCACTTCATGTTGCACATGCTTCCCAAGAATACCCTCATGCAGTGGTGCTGTCTCTAGACACTGATGTTGCAATTTTCTGTGTACATTTTATTCACAAGTTGGAAGCAACTCAAGAGCTTTGATTTCATACTGGTGTGAAGGATAAAGCCAGGCTTATACCAACCCACACCATAGCAGCTGAACTTGGCCAACAACTATACAGAATGCTTTCAGCAGTACACACACTGACTAGGTGTGATTCAACCAGCAGTCTTGCAAGGGTTGGCAAACTAAAGTCATGGAAGCTTGTCAGGAAGAATCTATACAAATTTAGAAGCTTTATCAAGTTTGCCACTACAGTGGATAGACCTCCTGCACAGTTGAAATCAGTAGAATGTCGGATAACCCTTTTCTATGACCCAACAGCTAACTCAGCGGCTGTAAATGATGTGTGATTTAAGCTTTTCTGTCACAATCAGGCTCGGAACAAAGCTCTCCCCCCAACTTCTGATAGTCTTCTGCAACATACCAAGCATGCAAATTACCAGACCCTTATCTGGAACCATGCCCTGGAGGTGCAGCCTGACATCTCATCCCCAAGTGGAAATGGCTGGCATCACGACAAGGATGGCCACATTTCTCCAACAGTAATGACACAGACACCTGCCCCTGAAGCACTCCTGGAACTCATTACATGTACATGTGGGTGTAAAAAAGCCAAGTGTGAGCACAACTGCAGTTGTTCCTAGCAGAGCATGGCATGCACACAGGTTTGTGCACTGGTGGTGAGGACTGCTATTTATTTATGACTTTGATAACCGGGTAAGTCCACTGATCCCAGGGACCATTTTCAGGCACGACCCAGCACTAGTTGCCAGTGTGGATCCAGATGAATCTGATACTACAGATTATTCAAACTTAGACATGTAGTGTATGACAAATATATTGAAAAAGGCTAGACACACATATATACTGTCATACTGCCCATCACTGAGAGGAAGTCCATTGGATAATAGTGTTTTGCTAGCACCATGGTGTGGCTTCTATTATAATGAATACGGTATTTAAAACTTTTATGTCTATGAATAATCTGTGCATTTATCAATACAAACCACAAGGCCAACATTCTTTTAAGTAATAAGCCTTATTAATAATGTGTGTCAAAAAAACCTTTTGTATGACTAAAATGTGCTTTTGTCTTTTAAAATAAATTGCTTAAATCCCATTTTATTGGTCATTTTTACTTTCAAACTTGTTTTGACAACTTTAGTACATTTTTGTGGCCTTTTTCCTTGCGCAAAATGTTATTTTGACATGGGTACAAAAATCTTGCATTGGCATACCTTGCTACTACTTTACAAGATGACATTCACCCTAGATAAGTACCTAAGGTACACTTCTATCAAAATAATATAGTTTTTGCTTTCTGTATGGGGGGGGTGGGCACTACGCTTTCACCCCAGACTACAGAAACATAGACAATAATGGCAGACCTTTTTGAATCCCACCACTGTTTTTGCCCCCACCCCCTCCACTGGAAGACTTTTCCAGGCATCCATCACCCTTTCTGTGAACAAGTATTTCCTCACATCTCTCCTGAACCTATCCCCCTCCAGCTTCATACCATGACACCTTATTCTAGAGCACCCTTCCCCTGAAGAAATACCTCCCACTTGTACCTTACTTACCCCTGTGAGGTACAGTATAACCCTGATTATCTGACCTCCATTTATCCAGACTCCCTGTTTAATGAATGGTCAGTTTGTCCCCTAATATGCTGCTATGCTGAGTAGTGGTGCAGTACGTCTTAATTGTCACACCCAATTAATTACTGTGCAATGATTAACACCTGGCAGCCACTTAGTAACAAGCTCCCAGAGTAAAGCCTAGTTCTCACACCTGCTGCCACTTGACCCCTCTTACCCTAATTAGCCCCTGCTTAACTCCCCATTGAGATGCACAGTCAGATTTGTTCAGTGTACCTCACCTGGGTTAATGATGTTAGTGAAACAAAAGCACGTGGTTCTCAATGTGGCACAGAAAATATGAATAGTCAAGTGCCTGGAGAAGGGAGAAAGGGCAGCATTTCTCACTGATGAGTATGTGGTGGGTAAATCCACCATCAGTGATATTAAGGCTGCCAAAAATAAACTTAGAGACTTTGTCCTATCGATGTACACTGCTGCTGGAGCTGAGGAGCAAAAGAATATGCGCTTCTGCGAAGACGAGCAGCGGAACAATGCCCTATATCTTTGGTTTCACTAGGAGCATGAGAAGGGGACACCTCTTTCATGTCCCATTCTCAAAGAAAAGGGTCTGATATTCCACTCTAGGCTTGGCAGCACAGAGCCTTTTGTTGCAAGCAAGGGATGGCTGATGTGCTTTAAGCACAGACATGGAATCCGCCAGCTCCGCCTGTGTGGAGAAAAGCTCAGCGCTGCTGAACTTGAGATAACACCCTATATTAACAACTTTTTTGACATTGTAGAAAACACCAGTCTCGTCCCTGATCAAATCTATAATGCGGACGGGACCAAGCTCTTTTGGCGCTGCTTGCCAGACAAAACATTAGCCCATGGCGGTGAGACTGAAGCACCCAGTTTTAAAAAAGCTAAAGACCGGGTAACAATCCTTGGTTGTGTGAACGCCTCTGGGACACACAAATTGAAGTTGATCTTGCTAGGGAAATCAAGATAGCTGAGGTGTTTCAAATGCATCAACATGAGTGCACTTCCTGTGCATTATGAAGCCCAACATAATGCATGGATGGACAGCACAATCTTTACTCGATGGTTCAATGAGCAATTTGTCCCTCAAGTCAAGGGTTATTTGAGGGCTAAAGGATTTCCATTGAGAGCCATACTGCTGGTCAATAACTCCCCTGGCCATCCTGAACTGGCTAATGTTAGAACCAGGGAGGGGTACATACGCTGGATGTTCTTGCTACCAAACACCATGAGCAAGCTTCAGCCTTGTGATAAGGGCATACTCGAGATTTTTAAGAGAACTTACAGAAAGAAGCTTCTCCAGTTCTTACTTGCAGACAACAATCAACACTTGACCATCAGTGACATTATTAAACAACTGTCACTGAAAGATGTTGTTTATATGTGTGCATAGGCATGGGATTTGGTAAAACCAGAGTCAATCCATAAGGCGTGGATCAAGGGAGGAATTTGAACTTTCCGTGATGACACACAGCCATGCCCTAGTGGTGAATCAGTGCTGCTGAATGATGAGGACAGCCAGGAAATTCAGCAATTTGCTGCTATGCTGCCAACCCCAGTGTCTAAAGAAGAGATAGAGGAATGACAAAATTGTGATGCGGAGGATGTTGGGCAAGAACTGCTTAGTGATGATGCCATCATTGCTATGGTACAGAAAGAAGAGAATGCCAACGAAAGAGAAGAGGACCAGGAAGATGACTTCGAACCCCCCCCCCGATTGTGCCCACACATTCTGAGGCAGCTGATATGTTTGAAAAACACATTCTGTACATGGAACGTCAGTCCGACTCTGATCCTGTACAAGTGATGCTGCTTCATTCAATGCAGCAAAGAGCTGCTAGAAAATCAATGGATAAGTTGAAGCAGAAGACTGTCACTGACTACTTTTAGTGAACAGTGATCCGTGGACTGAATTTAGTTACAACTGTTAAAACAGTTTACTGTAGTTTATTTATAAATATTTTAAAATGCCCTGTATTTCAATAAAGGCTTTCTTTATGTATCTTACTGACTGTTTGGAAATTGATGTTATTCCCTACCGAGAGTAGTTTTATTTAATGCATCTCTCGCTTATCTGTTCTCCCATTTATCCGACAACTTCGGATGTCTCTGAAGGTGGTCGGATAAACGGGGTTGCACTGTATTTAAAGGTCTTAATCATATCCCCCCTCTCCCTCCTCTCCTCCAGGGTGTACATGTTAGGATCCTTTATCCTTTCCTCATAGAACTATTAATATTGACCCTGTACCATCTTGGTAGCCCTCCTTTGGATGGCCTCCACTCTGTCTATGTCCTTCCTGAGATATGGCCTCCAAAACTGGACACTGTACTCCAGGTGGGGTCTTGCCAAAGACCTATATAGTGGCAACACCTCTTCCCTCTTCCTGCTGGTAATACCCCTAGCTATACATCCCAGCATCCCACTAGCTTTCCCAATCGCTTTGTCACATTGTCTGGCCACCTTCAGGTCATCCAATAAGATTACCTCTAGGTCCCTTTCCTGCTTGATCATTACCAGTATCTCTACCCCCACTTTGTACTGCACCCCTGAGTTTCTTTTGTCCAAGTGCACTATTTTGCACTTTTTTGCATTAAACCTTAGCTGCCAAACTTTAGACCACTCCTTCATAAAGATGTAGTGAAGTTTTAATCCACTGTCAATGTTCCAGAGGACAGAATCCACCTCTGTAGAGTATAGCGCTTGACTTCCAAATTCGCCAAGCGATTTTGCCAGTAATTCCACCAGAAACTTCACCTATGAAATCTTACAGGCAGCCAGAATGTTCTGCTGTAAAACAGCAATTCTGAAACTGCTCAGTCTCATGTATAAATCAGAAACACCGAGGGGGCAACTTTCTAAGAGTTTTTATGGCACATATGGAGTTTCAGTTAATTCATGGGACTCCCGCAACCCTGTTCAGAAAGAAATATGTATTAAACCTGTTTTTCTGTTTGATCTGCTTAGTAAAAAATGAAGATATATATTTTAAAAATAATCTAGCATTACCAGAGAATGACGATCCGAGGCACAGTTGCAAAGTGTGCAATGCATTGACAAACTGAGGATGCAAAAGTCTCTCCCTTATGTCACCACATACTTCCAGTGTAGCAAAGGCAATGATCTGGAGCAGGGGTTGGTGTCCCCATGACAGCACTGATTGGCATTGTTGTGTACATTTTGCATAAGCTTATACAAATTGGTTTGCACTTTACCTAATATCATATGGCGGAAACTGACAGGCAGCCAGTCCTATGGTGCTATGCCATGCACAAAATCCTTGCCACTAGTGGTACCATCATAGCTTTCCTGCACCACCTCACTCCTCGCCTGATGGCCTACCTGTGGACTGAAGATGGTCTATATTTTTAAGCAGCTGCCCAAACATCCCTGGTAGTCCAGCAGCCCCTCTTTCTAACTCCAGCCCTGTTGCATACCATGCTATCCAGTAGATCCCCCTTCCGCTCCCTCCAGAGCCCAGTTCTCTCCATTATGCCAGCTCAGAGGTGATGTGCACCTCCTCAGCCCTCCCTCTGCCAGAAATGTTGTTCTGGTTGGCAAGGAACCCCCACCTTAATACTTGATTTTACAGTTCTACTAGAGTTGGGGGCACTGTACCGTGGCTGGGGGGCTGGGGTTCATTACTATGCCAATGCCTTCATTTACCTGGCTGCCTCATCCCTTCCCTGTATTTGCAGTGCTAATTGCAATGGTGCAGGTAATGCCTGCTGTCTCCATTGCGTATTGCAAAATGGGGTACAATGTTGAACAGTGATGCACAGTGATCCAACCCAGACCACTTCTTGAAATTAAATAAAAATTATGTATGGGGTCAGAGAACTTTTGTGGGAATCGGGATAATACAAAAATGGTCGTTGTACTAGTATTTTTTTTTGTCTTGCAATCTACAGTAGATAATCTTCAGAAAACAAAATTATTTCTGTTCAATAAAAATTCAAATTCATGTTTTAGTAATATTTGTCTTTTGACAGTGCCCGCAGCTGTCACTTCAGTGACAGCTTTAAAAAATATAATATTGAGACAGAGTTTAGCATATAGTCCATGTATCATTTATAAATTTATGTTCTCCATTCATTACTTTGGAAATTTACAACAAAACAAGATCTGTATTCCTTAAAGTTAATTTGGCCTATAGTGTATTAATGTAGGAAAAGCCTGGCACTTTATCTCCACCAACAAGAAACAGTTTTCACACTCTCAGTTAAAGTGCAGAATGTTTTATTGACGATGTCATAAGCATTTTAAAAAGGCAGACCAAACAAAGCTCTGACATTTTGCACTTTATACCGAGAGCTTTACCAGGGATGTATGAACTGGGATTCTGATTTTTATAGTGGGTAGTGTTAAAGTGTCAGTGTAGACAGACGTGTATTAAAAACTGTTTCATTTCTATGATGCACCTCACTCCATTTGATAATTATACACACTTTTCAGGATTAAGTAACAGCATTATGCTAGGTCACATTATACTTGGGAATGCACAATTTATGCTTTTGAATTCCACCTGGGGTCAGTGATAGATTATAATTTCCTGGTCACCTCAGGAGTTTTCAGAATTCCTCTTACATGTATTTTGTTGTGCTGCTAGCAGGTAGGAGCACCAAATATATTTTGTTTTACTATTATTATTGGGCCTTTTTTTTGTTCTTCAAGTCCATATTTTATTGTTTTCCCCTTTCAAAGAAAAATACAATATTAGGAAGTTTATTAATTGTAATACAACCCAGAATTCTAGTGTAGACATCCATGATAAAGCACTCGGTATACAGTGCGAAACATCTGGGCTTTGTTTGGTCTGCCTTTTTAAAATGCTGATGATACCATCAATAAAACATTTTGCCCTTTAACTGAAAGTCAGTCAAAGACTGTCTTGTTGGTGGGGATGAAGTGCCAGACTTTTGTACATTGATAGAGTGCTGGTTTTTCTATGAGCACCATCCACAGCTCAGCACAACCCTGGCTACTCTGTTTTCCTTGAACTGCACTATGGTTTGCTGCCAAGCCCCAGTTCACATATCTTGTGGTTCTGTACACTTTGTGGAACACCTGCTCATCGCCACTTTGCCAGACTCCACCAGCAAAGTTGTATTTCAAATTTGCCGGGGGAGGGGGGGTCACTTTTCCTGGCAAAGTGTGGAATTTGCACGGCAGATTAATTCACAAAATGCCACAAATTCACGAATTACTCCACAGAGCAAATTTTGCCAGCTTTGCACATCTCTACTCCTCCAGTCATTTTAAAATCTCTTTCCATCCTTTGCACCCCCCTCCCCTCAGAGTGTCCACTCTGTTGCAGATCTTGGTGTCATCCGCAAAGAGGCAGACCTTCCCTTCCAGTTCCTCTGCTATGTCACTGCAGAAGACATTAAAGAGGACTGACCCCAGTACTGACCCTTGCAGTACCCCACTGTTCACTGTCCCCTCCTCGGAGCAAACTCCATTTACCACCATCTTCTGCCTCATATCCCCTAACCAATTTCTTACCCAGGTTACCATCTTATTGCCTTCCCCATGTTACCCAACTTGTTTACCAGCCTCCTGTGTGGAACGTTGTCAAAGGCCTTGCCGAAGTCCAGGTAGCTCACATTCACCGTCCCTCCAGAACTAATACCTTAGTTACCCAGTCAAAAAAATCTATCAGGTTTGTTTGGCATGACCTCCTCTTTGTAAAGCCATGCTGCCTCGGGTCCTGCCATCCATTGGATTCTGGGTATTCAATGATTCTTTCTTTTCAGGCCCATACACTGGTCAGAAAATGGAGGGGAGTCTTTTTTGGTCAAGGTGGAACTGCGGGCAGCACAACTGCTTGATGATTTAAAAATAAGAGTTCAATGAGATACGTATTAAGACTGTAAAATTTTATATTTACAGCTGTGTGAACTACTAGCACTTTGCATTACATCATATGAATATTTGCAAGTAACCACTCTCAAAAGAATGTTTGATCAACCAACCAACCAACTTTATTTTTGAAACGTTATTCCACATACTATAGATCATAGCATTGTACATAATATAATCAATAAATTTATAACACGGTATAATCAACATTTTTAAAAACATGCAACCAAAATTTCTAAACATATCAGGAATTCAAGTATCATCATATGTCAACTCAAATAAATAAGTGTTTAAGGCAGATTTGAAGGTGTCAGCAGATGGGCAATCCCTTATCCGAACAAAAAGATTCTAGGGGACGTCCCTGATTTAGCCTCAAAAGTGTTCTCTAGTCCCTCCCACATTTGACATTTCTGTCACCAAAGAGTAGAAATTCAATGCACAAAATACCAGCCATTATGCTACAGTCCAATTTCCCTTTGGAAAATGCTTTTCACACTAAGTCCTGCCATAAGCAATTTTCTTGAACTGATACTTCCATTTTGTAAGATGTGTCCCTGAGCTGGTCGAGTTACCTCATCCCGATTTGTAAGGCAGGAGAATGATAGGCATGCCTCTGAGCCACCTTCTGCAATGAGTGCTACAGGGGGTTCAACAGGCTGATGATCAGTTTTCATATAAAATAGCCCCAACCCCCCATGATGGATCTTGAGGCTTGAACGTAATGCCTCCTTCCTCTGGGGGCTCAGTCTGCACTGGGGCTCCAGTACACACAAAACTTGTACAGTGAGTGCGAGACCTCTCAAACCCATCTCACAGAGGAGCATGATGACAGGCATCATTCCAGTCTTGAGAGAGAGGCTGCTGCTGCCAAACAGGCATACCTCTCAACCTCTTGCCTCATAAATCCAGGACAATGCTTAAAAAAAACCAGTGACAAAGACCCCAAATCAGGGACACATCTTAAAAACCAATATTTACACAGAAAGCTGGCAAAATAAGGGAATTAATGTAGAATGCATTTTCTGAAGAAAAACAAGTCTGTAACTGTAATGTTTTGCACATGCTTACAAACCCCTCTGTTCAGTCACAAAAACATACACTTTAGGAGGGACAGAGGAAAATTTTGAGGCAAAATCAAGGACATCTCTGAAAATTGGGGACAGCTAAAAGGTAGGCAAACATGAGCCCTGAATCCCCACACCTGTACCAACTCTGACAACAACACAAAGCAGGAAATGGCAGAGAATTGAAGCTACTATACCCAACATTAGGCTCAGACAGCTGGATATAAATGAATGCCAGCCCCAGTAGCAATACCCAGCCACTTCTGGTTACACACATTCATTAAACAGAGCATTCATTGACCCCAAAGAGAGCGACCAAGACACTTCCAGTGTATCACGTCCCCCCCACCCTTCCACAACTTCTGAATGGTGGGTAGCACAAAGGGAAGACTACCCGGCACCCTGTTTTTCAAAGTGTTTCACACAATAATTACACAGTACAGCAATAAAGGAATGATGTGCCCCTCTCGTCACAAGATAAGATTTAATGCTATTATGACCTGGTCCTGCCAGCCACTGCATGCTACACACACTTAGCACCTAAGCATGCAAAACAGACAGGGCAGGTTTTACAAAGAAGAGTTGAACTGAACTGTACACAAGAGGGTTCGTACAACAAAACCATGGGCTTGCGCCTCCATTAAAACAAAAATTAAGAATAAAAAAAAATCACCCAGGAAAAATACAGCATCCCCCCTCCCCCCAACTCCCATTTAATCATGGCTCCAGAAACCTACTGCACTCCACCAACCACCAACAACCCACCACCGAATTGGGGGGATGGAACAACTGGTGGATCATCGGCCATACCAGTTTGCACCACTAAGCTCGCAACTACAGCGCCAGCCTACGCACATCCTCCCCATCCCTGAAACGAGCAGTGCCTTGCCATTCTCCGCAGAGGTGGTGACTATCCTTCAACCATAGCACTCACCTGAGAGAAAGCACAGAATCTGGTCTCTGGACACATGTGCCGTGGCTCAGTGTTCCATCTGCTCAGGCAGAAAGTCATCTTCCTTCCAAATTCCAGTGTCACTATGACTCCGTCCATTCACTTTGATCTCTGCTCACACAGGCAGTGAGCCCTTCTCTCCCATCTTTCCTTCCTGCCATGCAGAAAATGAACTGAAGAAGTGGTGCTGTATAGAAAAGGGATGGCAATTCAAACTTCCCGCTAACTGGCTTGCTACACACAAAGCAGTCAATCAGCACATACATGACTGCCCCTTTCCTATATGACCAGTAGTGCTGCAGGGCTCAACTTCCAGGCCAGTTGGAGGGTACTGATAGCAGCAGTCTGAGCCAATTGAAAACTTAGCTCCAGCCTGAACCTGGTAGAGATGCAATCAGGATTCTAGGAGGAAGCTTTGCAAACAAAATGGCCACACAGTTTATGGCGTGTTGCACCCCCCCCATCTCAGTCACCGCTCACCGACATGCCTCTCTACCTGCACAGACCTGCCTTTAACAGTGTTTCCATCAATTTCCCTACTACAGATGTCAAGCTGACAGGACTGCAATTTCCCTGCCTCCTCCTTGCTACCACTTTTGTGAAGTAGGACTACGTCCACTCTTCTCCAGTCCTCAGGGACCACGCCAGTTTCCAGTGAACTGTTAAACAAAGTCTGCCAGGGGTGCAGCTAGCACCACCCATGAGTTTCTTTTAGCACTCTTGGATCCACTCCATCTGGCCCCATGACCCTGTCCACCCTCAGATTAATGAGTGCTTTCCTGACCCTCTCCTCAGAAAAGGGACTGGTGTCCACTTCCCTCCCCTCCAAGCTCTTGGTGCATGTCTGTGGTCCTTCCCCCTTCCCTTCCACTGTGAACACGGAGCAGAAATATTTATTTAAGATATTTGCCTTTTTTTGGTCCTCTTCTGTATAGCTCCCCCTTCCTCCTTTTTTAACCATACAATCCCTCCCTTGATCTTCCTTTTATCGCTAATATACCTGAAAGATTTCTGGTGTCCTTCGATACTGTCTGGGCTATTTTTTTCTCAGCTTGTTCCTTTGTGCTCCTTATTGCTTTGCCTGCCTCCCTTCATTTCTCAGACACACTTCCCTGTCCTCCTCTCTCTGGGTCTTCTTATATCTTCTGAATGCCACTGTTTTTGTCCTTAATTTTCTGCTAAAGTCTCCTCCTCCTTCTGCTTTTGCTTATTTGCCTGATGTACGTTTGTTGCCTTTACTATGCTCTTTTTTAATCTGGCCCATTTGCCTCTGCCCCTTCCATGACATCTATCCCTGCCAGGTCCTCCTGGAGGCATTCCCCCATCTTTGTAAAGTCAACCCCTTTGAAGTCCAGGACCCTTGTCCTTGTGCGGCTGGATTCCACTGTTGTTCTTATATTAAACCACACTGTGCAGTTGTCACTGGTCCCCAGATGGCTTCCCACTCTGTCATCAACAATGCTGTCCCCAATCATAAGTACCAGTATTGCCCCACCCCAAGTGGGTTCACTGATCAGCTGCCAGAGGAATGCCCCTGCAAGGAGTTCAAGATGTCTCTGCTTTTAGCTGATGCTGCAGCAGGTAGGCGTTACTGTACATCTGGCATATTAAAGTCCCCCACCAGCACCACCTCCCCCTTCTTAGCCATTTTGCCTATGTCTTCCAACATTTCTTTGTCTAAGTCCTCTTCCCATGTCAGAGGCCTGTATACACTCCTATCTGAATGGTGGCTCTGTTTCCTGACTTGAGGTCGACCCACACCTCCCCCCCCCGAATTCCATGTACCTCTGTCGCTTTGATGTTTTATTTAACATAAAGCACTACTGCTCCACCTTTCCTTCCTACCCTGTCTCTTCTAAACATTGTATAGCCAGGTACAGTGAAGCCAGCCAGGATGAAGTGCAGTGTCACAGGTTTACTGCATGACAAAAGGGATTAACTCCCATTGAAATTGAACTATTTCCTGCAGTAACTCTACTGCAGAATTCTGCAGTGCTGCACTTCATCCTGGTGGGTTTTACTGTATGACCATTTCCCAGTCACGGTTGTCAGTGCACCATGTTTGGTGATGGCCACAATATCCAGGTCTGCCTCAGCCATGGTGTCCTCCTTTGAGTCATCTGCAAAGAGTCACAACTTGCCCCAATGCCCTCTCCAGTGTAGTTAATGAACATATTGAACAGGACAGGACCCAAGACAGATCCCTTTGGCAACCCACTTGAGACTTTCCTCTCCTCCGATTGAACCTTGTCTATAACCACCCTCTGCTGTCTCTCCTTTAACTAGTTTCCTGTCCATCTATGTCCCTGGTCATACCCAGATCTGCCAGCTATCTTTTGTGTAGCACTGAGTTGAGAACCTTGCAGAAATCAAAGTAGAGTAAATTCACAGGGTGGCCTTTATCTACTACCTTTGTTAGCCAGTCAGAGAAAACTATCAGGTTGTTCTGACAAGACCTTCCTGCCACAGACCCTTGCTGTTTACTATTCTGTAGACCATTGCTCTCTAGCTAGTCCACAAGGTCCTCTTTGACCAGTAACTCCAACAGTTTATCCACTACAGAGGTAAGGTTGACAGGTCTGCAGTTCCCAGGCTGCTCCTTGTTCCACCCCTTTTGCAGTAATACTAGGTCTGCTACCTTACAGTCTTTCAGAACTACCTCTATCTGAATTCAGCCATTGAATAGCACTACTAGGGGTTCAGACAGTTCCACAACCAATTCATTGAGCACCCTGGGCAAGGCTCCCTGTTTGCTGTGGCACTGTAGACATAATTCTGCAGCAGGGACTCTGAACTTCTGCAGAACTTTTAGGTCAAGTTCTACAGCAAGGTTTGAAGTTATGTGGTGCATTAATAAATAAACAATACAGTGTTACAGTTTTGGGGAACCCAGCTATGAAAACCAGTGAAAAGGACTCCTAACTCTCACCACATAAATATAAGTTGCATAATTTCCTTTAAATATCCAGCTGTATGCTTTTCATCAGCTGTTCTGGCTCTCTACATTGATCTAACTCCATTTAGGGCTTAGTGTCATTGTATGTAACACTATTGACTACTGGCAGGTAACCCATCCCAACCTGCTGGCAGCAAACACACAGCTGAATGGCAGTTCCCTAAAGGAGAGCCTTTAGTAGCCTCGCCATGGAGCAACCAGGACTCCCCTCTTCCATGAACACATATCAGAGGCCCCATACGCACTCACATTTGGAGGTGGGGGGCTTTGGGGAACACAGAGTCTCCCTGTACTGCCACCCCAAAAAACTGCCATACATAACATAGAGGATAATGGCTGGGGATCGGGGGATAACCACGCTGTAACCACCTCGAGTGGTTGCTAGGGCAACATGGTAAACCTCAAGAGCGCAGCTCGAGAGGTTTACTAGCCCTAGCAACCAGGAGAAGTGATTTCAGCGTGGTTGTTACTATTCCCCAGCCATCATCTTTTATAGTGTAGGGTCTAAAAAACACTGTTTGCATTCTATGTGTGAGAATTATGGAACTCTGGTGCATTCTTTTTTGTTATGCCACTGTTTGGAAGTTCTGAAGTGTGGTTAATAACTTTTAAAATTCTAAACTGTGCATAACAAAGCTGTGTGACTGTTGATTATAGTGGTTAATGGGCACTTACCATACATTATAACTATATAACATTAAGTATCTGCAGTGTCAGTGTGATTATTTTTTGTTTTTCTGTTTCATACTTTCCTTGTTGATTTTCCCATTTTGAATAACTCTTTATATTAGTTGCCATCCTTCTTTCCTGGGCTTCATCTTTTACTCATTTTCTTTCATGCGCATGTAACCCCCTACTAATGGGGGTTCCTAGAAGCCTTTCCTGGAACTTGGCTAAATGCTCCATGCCTGACTGGTGTTCGGCATAAGGCCGCTTCTGTGGGCGTTGAGAGTGCTTTTAAAAAAGCCTCATGTACTGTCTCTTTAAGAGCTGCCTGCTTGCAGGTTTTAGTGGTACCAATAGGGGAACTGAGGTTTCCCTGCTCGAGTCCCGCTCTGGACTGCTGTTTGATCGCTCCGTTTCTGTGGCCACTAGGTGCGCTGAGGGGGCCTGTCTAACGGATGTAGTTGTCCCCTTAAAAACATGTATAGTATTGGTTAAATTGCAGTTGTCTAACTTCTCTTTATTGCAGCTGGGACTTTATGTTGTGCCCCTCCATATTGGACCTGGACTGTGTAAAAGGGGTCCAATAGTAGCTAAGGGGCATCGGAATTGGCGTGGAGGTGATCAACCAGGAATCAAGACTCTGGCTGGAGCCAGCTGACCAATGGGGACACAGCTTGTAATTCTTGGAAGTGGTATTATGGGCCATGGTGCCTTTTCACACCACTGAGGGCCAGACTAAGTGACTGGCATTTGTAACCAGCCAATGGAATCGGGTAGCGCCCGAGCTGTGAGAATTTCCCCATGCTGTTAGGGGCAGATGCGTTGTGATTGTGAAGGGGAAGGGAGCTCTGAGCTCCAGCGCCATTGAGTGTTCACGTGGGAAGTGCATGAAAGGCCTGAAGTGGCCATTTGCATTGCCAGCGTTCCACGGACAAAATCCACAGGCTTGTGGTCAGAGGAGGCTGTGTACAAGCACAGCTACCTACCAGGCTACACCTGAAGAGGACTGGAGAATCTGCTGAATCGTGCTCGGTCTGTCAGGACAGTGAAGCTGCAGTGAAATGCCCATATGGCGGTGAGTTCGGTCGGATCCTGAAAGCAGCTGCCTGGTATGGTACCTCTCTGTGTTTTTCCATATAAGTGTGTGAGGAGGCCTTGAAGCTCAGGCTTAGCCCTGTGAGTGTAAATTATCAATTAGATGAGGCCCCAGGCCAGACAATTATCACCCCTCCCCATAACTACAGGGCAAGACACAATTCTTAAATGTGGCCCTGAAATTTGGGCAAAATTTCTGGTCTCAGTTTTACACTTCAGTTAATAATAAACACACCAATTCAAACAAATGTCAGTACAACTTACCCCCACCTATGGTGTCTCAAAAAATAAAAAGTATTTTCCGCTGCTATTACAAATACAGGTAGAATCTGCTTGAGGTAGCACCTGCAGGAGTGAGTCAAGCCAAAACCAACTTGCAACTTAACTGTACCTTAATAAACAATAATATGAAACCTATGTTTTGTAATTGTTTTCCTTTTATTTATAGTTCTCTTCATGAAACCAGAAATTCAGAGTTTTGACCATGTCACTATTTGAATTCATAACTCTGACCATGAACTGTGTAAACAATAAGACACAATGGGGCATCTGCTAGACACTTCTAGAGCATGGCCAGGGGTGTAGTGAGGCATGAGGCCACAGGCTGGGTGCCTTTAGCCCCTGTCTGTGCATGAGAAGTGTCTAGCACACACACCTAGATTGTCTTATTGTGCTTATGAAATGGGCCTCTTAATTATACATGTTTGGAAACTAAAATTCCTAGGAGTAAATAAAAAGAAAGTTACATGTTTGTCATAATTTGAAATAAAATAATCCTTCCACCTTCATTGGTTCACTTTTTACTTAAGGATATTTGTCCTGGTAAGGCTACTGTAGTTGCAGTATCATTGTTATGACAGTATCCCCCCCAAACTAGCACCACTCCTAATTGATTAGGCAGTGAAAATCTGATATTTGGGCTGTATTATATGGGCTGTCTGAATCTGTCCGGAGGTCAGTCAGGTGGTCTGTTAGTTGTAGCCGCATTGTTTTATTGCAGGAGTAAGATCCACCAACAACCCAGCACCCATCAGCAAGTTCTCTATGAAGAGATCCAGGTGCAACTTCAATGAACATTCCTACCTAAACGAGCTTAAGTACTCCCCTCAGTGGCAAGATTTCTACCTGGCCAAAATGATTACGTCAGCTTACAATATCTTCCACGACATTCTATCGAGGGCCCTTAATAAGTATGCTCCCCTGATTAAAGCTTGAACTAGGACCAAAACCTGTAAATGGTTCACCCCTCAGATCAAGTCCTTGCTTCTAGAAAGAGATAAGCTCTGGAGAAAAGCGCACAGACTGAACACTGCAGAGGATTGGAACCAGTTTAGGAGACTACAAAATTTATGTACCAAAACAATTAGAGAATCGAAGGCCACCTTCTTCAAATCTGAACTCTACTCTGCCACAAAGAGCCCAATCAAGCTCTGGAATACAATCAATGATCTGCTAGGCCACTCCCCAGGAAATTCACTCCCGACCAAGATTACCTCTGGCAACTTGACTATAACCGAAAAGATGGATATACTTGACGCATTCAATAACCACTTTGCTACTGCAGGCATGGCATTTGATAACTCCCCTGCAAACATACTTTGCTCCCAGACTGCCAGTCAACTGCCTGAAACTCCGATAGCTTTGCCACCTTTCTCGCTTCAGCCTGCCTCACTGAAAGAGGTGGAGGACCTCTTGCTTCAGTTGGATACTAGAAAGAGTGCTGGGGCCGACACCCTTGACCCTTACTTCCTCAAAATTGCCTACCATGTACTAGCACACACCGTCACCCACCTTTTAACTTATCCTGTCTCAGGCACCTTACCACCTACATGGAAGACATCACATGTCATACCACTGTTCATATCAGGTGACCCAGGTGATCTCAATAACTACAGGCCAATTCCTATCCTTCCGGTCCTGTCCAAGCTCCTAGAGAAAATTGTAAATGCTCACCTTGAGCCTAGGGAACTGCTAAACCCTATGCAGTCCAGATTCAGAGCTTAACATAGCACTATCTCAGCCCTCACCAAAGTTACTAATGACTGGCAGCGTAATCTTGAGAGCAAAAACTTACTTTATGCTGTTTTCCTTGATCTAAGTAAGGCTTTCGACACCGTCGACCATAGTCTGCTCCTCTCCTCCGTTCAAACCATAGGTGTGGATCCCTCCTCTCTCCCGCTGGTTTACTGACTATCTTACAGGGCGCCTTCAACAAGTTAAAGCTGAAGGAGGCCTGTCCCCCTTAAAAACTCTGCAAAGAGCGGTACCTCAAGGTTCTATATTAGGGCCCTTACTTTTTGCAATCTACATTAATAACATCAACTACTGTATAAAAAAAGCCAACATCCATCTGTTTGCAGATGATACAGTTCTCTACATGAGTTGCCCAACACCAGAAGCTACCTGCAATGACCTATAGTCAGAATTCAATCTTTTGCAAAGCCAACTCCTCCAATAAAAGCTACTCCCTAACGCCAAAAAAAACTAAAGTGATGGTCCTCTCCCCTTTCATCCATACAGCTAACCCTGTCTCCAGTGAGACAGTTCCCCAAATTGCCACAGTTCTAGCTGAAAAACTAGAATTTGTTACACAATTCAAGTATCTTGGAGTTTGGATAGACCAAAGACTGTCCTTCATTGAACATATCGAGGACTTGCTAAAACGACTTCGGCAAAGGCTTGGCCTGTTTTTTAGAATCAACCAGTTTTTTACCAGAGATGCCAAGAAACAACTGGTCCAATCCATTTTTCTATCATTGGTTGATTATGCTGATTTCCTTTACAGCCAATGCCCCAACTCTTACATGACTAAACTGGACACACTCTACCATTGAGCACCAAGGTTTATAATGGGACTTCCCTTCAACATGCATCACTGTACCCTATATGTGGCAGTGGGGTGAACATCACTAAAGTTCAGGTGCCACAGAAACGCCACTCTCTGGACCTATAGAGCCATCTCTAATAAGCTGCCTTACTATATCTCCTGCTGTCTTCCCCTGAGTATAATTGGGAAATACACGTTAAGAAGTTACTCAGCTATTACACTTAAAGTACCAAAAGCAAAATCCCACTTCGGCAGGACAGCCATAAGCTTTGTGCTACCTACCTTATGGAATGATCTACAAAAACCCCTCAAATTAAGCACTCTAATTGGTATAAATGCCTTCAAGATGCTTTATTTCTGTACAGTCAGAGAAGTATGTAACTGCTTCACCCACTGAGACCCAGTACCGGTGTCTGCACTGGTATATAGCCACGCCTAGACCCAATTTTAAGTAATGACCCCCCAGCTTGCTCCTAACAAACCTAATTGTTCTCTCTCTTATCCCCCTGTCTTATCAACACTAGGCCTGTCCATCCCCTTATCCTTCCTTCCTTTCCCAACCTCGGATAGGAGCTCACTACCCCTGGGTTGTGACATCCTACCATGCCCCATACTTTATAGCATTCAATCCTGGGACTCACACATACTCATTTTCTCCATCCACCTTCTCTACATCCTGTTTTGCCAACCCTTCTCTGTGCACCGTGCCCTCCTAGCCTTTCTCCCCCTACCTCCCTCCCTTCCACTCCTACCTTCGCCTTTACCTGGTGTATATTTTTTTTTCTTCTGTTACTTCCTCCTGAAACCTTAGATAACCTGCTTTATCTTCCTATAGACACTTCTATGTATGTAAATACCCTGTAATCTGTACAATATCTGTATAATTCGATATACATATGAACTTCTTTTTCTTACTCTCTGTAAACAGTGTTATCTGTATTGCCTTGTAAATACCTGTGTTGACCTGTATATACAATTGTTCATGCTCCACCCAGGTCCATCTTGCAAATGAGCTTCTGCTCAACGATGAATGCCTGGTTAAATAAAGACTTGATTGATTGATTGATTGATTGATTTGGCAGTGAAGAAGGTACCTGTTTCTTTAATTTAATTTATTATTTTATGATTATTTCTTTTTTGTTTCTATGTATTACTGCAGCAGGTAGTGCTGGAGAGTAGATGCCAATACTGGAACAGGACAGCATTGTTTCAGGCAGTAGTGTGGGTTTCATCTTTAACGGGAACAACGGAATAAATTTTTATGTAACAAAATTAGAAAAATTGAATAAGTGAGGAGCTAAGAGAGGGAACTATTTTGGGGGGGGACAGTTTAGGGTTACCATCATTTGTCCGTCATCTTAAAATACAGAATCTGGGTGACTTCTCATCTGATATTTGGTGCCCTTCATCATTTCCACTTTTATTTTATTTTTTGTTTGTTTCTGACTTCTTGCCGATGCAAATGTTATCTGCTACATCTCCCTAACTAAATATTTTTTCTATAAAAGGTTGCCAGATTTGTTTAAATTGTTAATTTTTTTAATCTTGATTGTAATAAATTCTTTCTAGTTTGTTTCTTTCTTCCGTCATTTTTAACCATTCTATATACAGGGGGAAGGGGACAATGCATTCTTCCATTTTAATAAGATTCATTTTTTTGGCTGCCATCATAGCTGCCAATATAAAAAAAACTTGATTCTCTTTTATTCTTGAGGAACCAAAAGTATCTATGCCCAATAACATCCCACCCATGTGAATGGAATTGATATTCCTATTGCTTTCTTCAAAGTGTCACGTATCTTACCCTAAAAACTACTCAGACTAGGACATGTAACGAGCATGTGTGATATTGTTTCTTCATTTATTAAACATCTAGGACATTTTTCTAACAGTGAGGCATTCATTTTATGCAGTTTGAGGGCATGTAATATGTAACATGTAATGAGATGAACTGGATCTGTCTGACTCTTATGGATTTAGAAAATAGTTTAGAATGTCTAATTATGTTTGTCCACTGAGTTGACTCTATATTTTGTCCCAGTTCATTTTCCCAATATTTTTTTAAAGGATTAGGAGGGTTTTGCTTCTTTTCTTTTATTAGGTTATATCATTTTCCTATTGTTTTTATATGATTATTATTATTATTATTAAATAATTCTTCAAGTGGAGCTAGGGGATTTCTTCTTTTAAATTTCAATACTTCCTAATATAGTCCCTAATTTGTAGGTAAGGTAGGTAATCAGCATTTTCCAGATCATATTTTTGTCTTAGTTCCAAGAAAGTTAATTTTCTTCCATTTTTCATTATGTTTTCAATTGTATGAATCACCCCCTTTTCTTCCATTGTTTCCAAATATAATTGTAATTTATTTTAGTAAGAAAAAATTATTATATATTGGCATCTTTCTTGAGTTTTTTTTTTTGTAGCTATGTGTTCATTTCTGTCCCTATTCGAGAATATTTTTTTTTTAAAGTTGAAGCAGTTTTCTTATATTGTTCATCATTGTGCAATGGCACAGTCAAAGCTTCTTTTAAATGCTTAAAGGGTGTTGTATTTAGTACTATTTCACTTTACTTATCTCATTACTAAAAGCTATTGTTAAGCCTTCCATTTGCACTGCCAGGTAGTACCATTTAAAAATGGTCAAGTCCACACCTGCTATATTTACTTGATGCATATAATTTTTCCATCCTTAAGTGTGTTTTTTTTTATCTTGCCAGATAAAGGATCTTATTTTTTTCTCCAAATTCAGAAAGAGCCTATTAGGAATATTGATGGGGAGAGCCTGAAAAAATAATAGCAGTTGAGGTAGCATAGTAATCTTTACTGTGTTTGTTCTACTCTTCAACGGTAATGGTAAGTACAAGGGAGAGAACTATCAGGTGGGAGAAGGAGCAAGTGAGGGGGTGGCAGGAGAGAGATTGTAGCAGGTTTGAGTCTTGTTTTCTTCCAGCTTATGTATCAACTGAAAAAGAAGAAGAAAAAGAAGAAGAAGAATGGAAATATGAAGGGCTAAGTGAGGGAACTACCAAGTGGCTGGCTGGTCAGCTGTTGAAGTAGAACAAGTGGGCAGGCAAGGGGAAGATCATAACAGGTGTGGATTTGTGTTTTTAATGGGCTGCATCCAGCTTGCTTTTAGTCTGTTTGAGGCAATGTTATGTCTGGATTTTAGTCTGCTGGCAGTGTTTCATTGTTTTTTCTTGTTTTTTGCTGTGCAATTCAACTTTGTTACAGTGTTAGCAAGAATGGCAGCCATTATAAATGCCAATGATAGACAAGGGAATTGATACCAGATACCTGTATACTTAAGATTACCTGCACTAGTTGCTAGCCATGTGCAAGACACTTTCAGTACATGGTTAGCAACCAATCAGGTTCTTCAAAAACCAGAGCCCATTTCATAATGATCTATCAGAGCAGTTCTCTAAGTTCTAAATCCATTCATGGTCATCAAAACTCTAAACTCCTGGTTCCATGAAGAGAACCATAGAGAATGTTGCCTATAAAAAGAAACAAAATAAAAATTAGCTTTTACATACTCTTTTATTCAAGTATAGTTAATATAGATAATTTGGTGGCATGAATACTGCATCATTTCTGAAAATAGGAACACTACAGACAGCAGCAAATTCACAATAATGTCCTGTCCTAGGAGGACCAGGAGATATACCAAGTAAAACAGAGGGAAGCAGGAAAGGCAATGAGTGGAGCAAAGACATAAACAGATGACAAGGATGGCCAAAGGGGACAAGACTTTCTTCAGATATGTAAGTGAGAAAAGCAAAATACTACATAGAAGAGGACCAAGAAAAAGCTGCCATCCTGAACAGGCACTTGTGCTTAGTCTTCACAGTGAAGGGAGGAGGATAGACTATCAGGGAGTAGCATGAAAAAAAGAATGGGGAGGTGGACACAAGTTCAGTTTCAGAGAAAAGGGTACTGAAGGGACTTGCGGTTCTGAAGGTGGACAAGGCTATGAGACAGGATGGGATTCACCCAAGGGTACTAAAGAAACTCACAGTTGCTAGCTGCCCCACTGATGGACTTATTCAACAGTTCACCGGAAACAGGTGTGGTTGTGGCGAGTTGAGAAGAACATATGTGGTCCCTCTACATAAGAGCAGCAGCAGGGAAGAGGTTAACAACTATAGGCCAGTTAGTCTCAATTCAGTGGTGGGGAAATTAATGGAAACCCTGCTAAAGGAAAGGTGGTACAGTATCTTGAATTCAGTGGGCTTCAAATCCAAAGGCAGCATGGATTCTTGGAAGGGGAGGTCATGCCAGACAAATCTGTGACTGGGTAATCAGGGAAATACATCAGGGGAGGGCAGTGGATGTAGTATATCTGGACTTTAGCAAGGCCTTTGAGAGTGTTCACACTGGAGACTGATAAAAAATTTTTCAGAAACAAATCCCTGCTGCGCCAGGACTGCAGAGAGAGAATAATCAGATCTATGAAACTCTCTTCTTTCAATTGCATGGAGATCTTCCCCCATGGTTTCTCCAAGCCCAGATTGGCCAAATTAGATGTGCTTTATAACAGACTATCCAGGCTGATACTTGACTGCCCTTACAACACTCACCATCATAAGATCTACAGCGCCTTAATTTGGCTGTACCTGGGTGAAAGCAGGAAACTGCACTTCATCCTGTTATCCTTGAAATACCTCAAAGGCATTGTCCCCTCTTATTTGCACTCTAGGTTTACTCATAGGTCCTGTCCTAGATCCTTGCACTCAACTGGATTACCCAAGGTGATGGTCTTGCACATAAATTTGACTCGCAAGTCACTCGCCCTCAGTCACATGTGCCCAACTGCATGGAACTAACTCCTTGAGAATCTTTGCAAATGGTAAACTTCTCCTTGCCCTCCAGTGAGACTGACCATCCTATAGCTTCTAGCCTCCTTCCAGCTTCTGCTTTTATGGAGTGTGACCGTGTCTGCCCTCCTCCAGTCCTCTGGAACTGCACCTGTTTCCAGTGACTTGTTAAATAAGGCTGAGAGTAGTGCAGCAAGCACCTCCCCAAGGGTACTAAAGGAACTCAGGGGCGTGCTTGCTGCACCACTGATGGCCTTATTCAACAAGTCACTGAAAATAGGCATGGTTCTGGAGGACTCAAGAAGGGCAGATGTGGTCCAGCTCCATGACAGTGGCAGCAAGGAGGAGGTTAGCAACTATTGGTCTGTCAATATCACCTCAGTTGGGGGGGAAATTAATGTAAACCATTTTAAAGGAAAAGTTAGTAGAGAATCAAGAATCTCATGGGCTACAGTTTAGTTTACTTTAGTTTTTATCAGGAGGTGAACTGGGCACAGTCCTTTTTCAGTCACAGCTGACATAAAAAGACATACAATACATATAATGCAACATATGCAAAATGCAGCATGAATCCTCAGGGGGAATATCATGCCAGACAAATTTGATTGATTTCCTCAACTGGGTCACCAGGGAAATAGACCAGGGGAGGGCAATAAATGTGGCCTATTTTGACTATAGCAAGGCCTTGGATACTGTGCTGCACAGGAGGCTAATTAAGAGATTGAACAGCTAAGAAACTGGTTAATAGATAGGAGACAGAGGCTGGTGGTTAACGGCACTCACTCTAATGAGGGGAATGTGACCATCAGGGTGCCACATGGCTCATTACTGGGACTGGGACTCTTCAATGCCTTCATAAGTGACACTGCAGAAGAACCTTGAGGGTAGATATACCTTTTTGCAAATGACACCAAAATCTGTAATAGGGTGGATACTCAAGATGGGGTGGAGAGAATGCATAGGGACCCTGGCAAACTCAAGGAGTGGTCAAGGGCTTGCCAGCTGGGGCTCAATGCCAAAAAGTGCAAAATCATGCACCTAGGGCAAAGAAATCCAGGAGCTAAGTATAGGATGGGGGGGATACTGACAGTCACTAAGCAGGAAAGGGACCTGGGGGTTATCATATCTGATTACCTCAATGTGGCAGAACAGAGTGATAAGGAAGTGGGTAGGGCCAGTGGGATGCTGGGATGCATAGGGAGAGGTATCACCAACAGGAGGAGGGAGATGGTGTTTTCACTGTATCGCTCACTGTGAGACCCAATCTGAAGTATTGCGTCCAGTTCTGGAGGCCACAACTCAGAAAGAACATAGACAGGGTGGAGGTAGCCCAAAGGAGGGCAACTAAAATGGTGCAAGGGCTGCACCAAACGCTCTTTGAGGGATTTCCAATGACATCACCTGCTGTATGGAGACTTAAGCTGGGAGCTCCCTTTCAGCATGATTAAAGTCTGTTGAAATCCACCCTTTCAATGAGCAAACCTGCTTCAAAAATTAAAGATAACTGATTACATGATGACCATCAGGTAGCAAATGAAAGCACATCTACAAGAACCCATCACCTGACTGACAGAACACAAAGCCGATGGGAACATGCAGCCACGTCCAGATCCCCAGGCTCCACTCCCACCATCCCACCCCCCATGGGCAGTGACACAGATGAGAACGACTGTGTGATCACCTCCAAAAACCTTCGTGAGGCACTCAAACACATTAATGCAACCCCCCAACGATTGGAGGCAAAGATCTCAGAAGACTGCAGAGACCTCTTATTTCTTTTTACTCTGTTTCTAAAAAAACATATTTATTCTGTTTCAACCTATTCATTCATGCACCAACAATTTGTGATTTCTAGAATGAAGACATCAACTGGTCAGAATTTAGTTTGTGTTAGTGTTTCCTTCTATAATTTTAGACATACCTTGAGAAAATGTTTACTTTCCAGGTGTCAATGTAAATGTCTTATCAACTACTGTAGTTTCTTATGTGGATGTATTTACCGATTTTGGTTGTACATTTAATGTTGTGTATACTATTTATTAGTTTGTTCATGTGGATATATATCTGTATGTTGCTCTGGTTGCACATGAAAATGGGTCCTTGGCCCATGGATTTACCAGATTTTAAATAAACAAACAAAACAAGCCTCAACATCGTAGAAAAATAACAGGAGCCATGGAAACATGTCTTACTTGAATACAAGGAGAGAATGGACATCCATAATACAGTCTTAGTCGATCTTCACTAAAGGGAACAAATCCTGGAACAGTGCATGGAAGAGTTAGGAAACAGGAACTGCAAGAATAATGTTCAAATACATGGAGCCCCTGAAGGAACCTAGCAGGGCAATATGATACATTTTATTGAAAGCTTTCTTAAAGAACTCTTAAACTTCCTGATGGAGAAAGTATTGGACATTATACAGGCCCACAGAGCACTGATCTCTAGGCTGCAAGATCCGAAAGTGCAACCTAGATCCATTATAACTGCCTTTCTTGACTTTCGGGTGAAAGAGGACTTACTTCACACAATGTGGTACAAAAAATAAGTTTTGTTTGGAGACACCAGGATTTTCTTAGAGCACAATTACAGCCCCAGACTGTACAAAAATGGCAACAGGTGTTGGTCATCTTGAGAGAATTACAACAAAAAGGCATACAAGCTTACATTGAGTATCCAGCCCATTTAAAGATTATGACTGACTCAGGTCCTAAAAGGTTTTCAGAACTGGAGGAGGCTAAATCATTCCTGGAGTCTATGGATATCCAACTAAAGAAGGATTCATCACCAGCACTGCAAATGGTGGAATCAAGATCCTGGCAATGACAGGGAACATTGCAACCCAATGTCTGGTTGGACAGAAAGGCTGGCAAATTATGGGCTTCAGTGGTTGCTAAACAATTACCAGAATGACAATCCCACAATAAGAAGAACAACAACAGTAATTCAATGCCAGCAGCAGCGATTGCTACCTCTTCAACAGCTTCAGCACCTACCAACCGAGGACTTCACAGGATGATGATCAGTGCCTCATCCTTGTTCAACATGTCACTTACGAGATTTGTAGCCACAGCCTGGACTACTGAGTAGTATCAGCCAAAACATTATAATGTCAGCTTTAAAGTGCTGGATTTTGCAGATACATTTGTTTACCCGATGTAGTCAGGGGAGGTAAGTGGGCTTGTCATGGGGGAGTACTCCTTCCAATGGCCTATGGGGGGCCCATCTTTATTTTTATTTAGTTATTTATTTATTTATTTGTATACCGGGTGGGTGTTCTGATCCTAGGGACCATTTTCAGGTACAACCCGGGCCATTTAGATGGCACATTTAATACAAAACACAATTTAGTTACAATCATAGTAGAGAGAGAAAAATCACAAGTTTACAACACAGATAAAATGTGGGAGAGAGAGAATACAGTAGCTATTTGGCAGACATACATAAGGTACGCTATCACTGACTCCATGGACATTAGCTGTTCTTGCATCCGACATCTAGCATTACGTGCGTTTATGTAACCTAACTAGCCATATGTTTAGATGGGACATCCAGAAGAAACTTGTCATTACTTGGTATAATATCCACCTAACAAAGCTTCCTGGAGTTTCAGTTTGAATGTATGAGGTGATAGTGGTGCTTGCAGTTTGTTAGGGAGGGAGTTCCATAGTTTGAGTGCTGCATAGGAGAAGGCCCTCCTTTCCATCTCAGTATTACATCTGGGGTATTCCAGTAGCCTGCAGGTAGAGAATTTAAGTTTGCATTTGTTTCTTTTTAGCTTTAGTAACCCTATCAGAGGTGATCCTGTCCTGTCTTGTAATGTTTTTGATATGAATGTTCCAAGCCTGAGGTCTGAGGTCTGAGGCTGAGTGGCTGTGTTTGAAAAGAGCTCCCAAAGCTAAATGCTTTTTACTATATTTTTCAGTTTAAAAATTGCTTTGTTTTATGTAAATTTAGGTGATTGTGAAAGATAACTCCGGAGGCTCCAGGAAGATATAAAATTTATTTGGTAGATATTGGGTGGAAGGTAGAATGATCACCACATTTGTTTATTGTGATCTTTCAACTCTGATGTGGTTAATTTTAATACTATGGTTTAAACCATTTCTGTATGTGCCATTGGTGGTGTCTGATATTGAGGACCTCAGTGGCATTTGTGGGTATTCTGTCTGTTTTGGTAGGTACTTTATTTTCTCTATAATGTACAGGTAGCCCTTATTACCCACTGAAATCAAGCAGATTACAACCTTGTAATCTCACTGTTGTGATATCAGAACCTTATGAACCTATCTCATCTATGTCTTATCAGTGGGTTTACAAAATGGAATGCCAGTGTAATTCAGTATTCTACACACCCAGAATGTGATTATAGTTTATGGTAGAACGTTGTCATAGGTAGAAATCTACCTTTTTATAACAACGTTTTACCATCAGTGTGATGTCACGATGTTGTTAATGCATCGATGGTATGTCACATCAATGGGTTAACAACCGGGAACAGTCTGGGCATCTGCGCAAATGGATTGGATGGTCTTGAAACGGCTGTGGCGGTGAGGGCTGAGCTGTGGCAACATACAAAAAAACTACAGTAAGAAACTGCTTTCTTTTGTAAAAAACCTAAATTGTACTATACACTATAAAATATAATGTATGGTACATTGATGGCTAACCTTTTTTTAACTCATCTCTAGGTTGCCATGGCGACCTAAACCTCTCAAGCTTCACTCTCGAGGTTTACATGGTCGCCCTGGCAACCTCTCGATGGTTAACAAACCAGTTAACCATCAATGACCATACATGATCCTCTATGTTAGCCTCAGTACAGTATTCAATTAACATTCCAGTTGTCTCAGTTTACTGTTACTGAGTCTAGTAACTATATCTGATAGAGATTTTAGCTCTGGTGCTATTTTGGCCTGCTGCCATTCAGTCCATGTATCCTAATAAATTGTTTCCCTACACAATCATGTGGCTGTAGTGCAGATTTATTAATAAGGTAAGGCTAAATTACTTCTGTTCGGGGGGGTAACTTCTCATGTCAAGTCCCATACACTATAAATGACAATGACAGATGTACAGGTGATAACCATGGTGTAATCATCTCTCGTGGTTGCTAGGGCAATTGTAAGCCTCTTGAGCTGGCGTTCTCAAGGTTTACTGATGCCCTAGCAACCACTCAAGAGGATTACACCATGGTTATCACCTGTACATCAGGCATTATCCTCTATGTTAAACAACTGAGTATATCTATTGCCTATTAGTTTACAGTACAGTAGATCCTTTTGTGCTGTCTCTGATTTTTTCTTCTTTCTCTGATCTTTTAGAGCTGTTTAGTTACTGTGGCAGCCTAGCAGTAGTGTGGTACTATGCTCTTACTTGTTGTTTGAGATGCTTTTTGGGCTGCTAATTTCTACTGCTTCAAAAGATTACATTTTTTTCTATTTTTAAAAAGCTACATCAGCTTGGTATGTTGTCACCTGTTTGTTGTTGCTAAGTAGCAGATGTTTTTATATTATGTTCTGGTTTTGTGATATAATCTGTATTAGTAGAAGGGTTTGTAAGTTTTAAGTAATTGTTGATTTGGATAAGATATGATACAAGTGAAATAGAAATGTATATGTTTTTTATATCTTTATAGTATGTAAGGTTAAGGGAGTAAGGAAAGTGTAAGAAGTACACCACGTATTTTGTTTTGAGCCGTGAGAAATTATTTCCATCTGCTGATTTTGATAAAACATTGGAAGTAGCAGCCTACTGAGTTCTAGGTTATTGAGATTGTTGTTACATTTTGATGGTAAAGTGAGATAGAAATACATATTTTTGAAATTTATAGTTATTTTATAGTTATGTATAACTGGAGGCTAGGAGCAGCTGGGTTGGGAGTATGTGGGGGAATAGGTACCTGTATGGGAAGCAGGATAGTGGTAAACTGCAATAGCTGTGAGCAGCAGTCTTTCTGGAGCTGATGTGGAGTAAAGGGGGGTGTCCTGTGTGTAAGAGAGAGTCTGGAGCAGCTAAGGGCTGAAATAAGGCTGCTCAGATGGGAGCTGGGGAGGATGGTGTGGGAAGTCAGAGGAGCAGAGCAGTGGAGGTAAAGGCAGAGGGATGTTGCCCAGGGGAGTGATGGCATCAGGCAGGGGATAGGAGTGGGGAAGAGCACCCAGTATACAGGAGTATCTCTTCCTCAGAGGACTAGGGAGCCCAGGAGTGGAGGAATGGCAAGTGGTAAGGGAAGGGGAAGGAGTGGGAATGTGACAGTAGCATCAGGGGTGGGAAATTCTAAAGGGGTGCCTTTATTGAATAGATTTACACCACTGTCTGGAAGGAAGGAGGGGGCAGCAGGAGGTAAGGTAGGAGGTTAGGTTGAGCCAGGGTTGAGAGTAGGAGTACAGGGGAAGGGTGAAATAACTAATCAGGGTGGACAGGGAAGAGGAGACAGGCAAATCAGAGTGGAGGATGGGGGGAGGGAGAGAAAAGGAAAGGAAGGGAGGGAAAACTAAAAGCAGATGCAGATAGTCAGAAGGGATGGGGCAGATTGGGAGATGGAAAAACAGTTAAGGGGATAAATTGTGGATGTGGAGATAAGTTCTCCAGGGTGCAGAAGGAGCAGTTAGGTGGGGAAGCAGTCAGCACCAAAAGTAAGAAAGGAAGGACGGGGAGCATAGATGCAGGGGATGGAAGAATGGCAATCATAGGGGACTCCATAATTAGGGGAATTCACTGAGGAAGGAAAGGGGACCTGAATGCAAGCAAGAGGGTGGTTTGTATGCCAGGAATGATAGCGGGGAAGGTGGGCCCAAAAATAAGGGAAATAGTAAGGGAAGTTGGAGGAAAACCTAATTTAGTTATACATTTGGGAACCAATGACCTAGCTGGGGAGGAGGCTGAGGTAGTGGAAAGTAGGTTCAGGGAGTTAGGGAAGACCTGCAGGGAGAAAGGATGTTTGTTGGCCTTCTCTGAGGTGATACTAGTACCAAGGGCCAGCAAAGCCAGAAAAAGAAGAATAGAGGATTTTAATGACTGACTGAGAAAATGGTGCAGGGAGGAGATGTTCATCTGTATTGGGGACTCGGAGGAGACCTGGTAAAACAGAGCACTCTTTTCACCAGACAGGCTACACCTCAGTAGGGAGGGTTTGAGGGTACTCAGGGACAAACTGAGGGAATGCATAACCAATACACTTAATTTAAACTGCTGAGGTGGAGTCAGTGGGTGTGCAGGCCCACAGACTACAAGAGGAGGAAGTCAGTGAACCTCCCCCCACAGTGATAGAAAAGGTCTGGAGGGAGGAGGTGGAAGGGGCAAGAACATAGTTAGCAAAGGGTGGAAGGAGTGAGGAACACATAACAAGGGTATGTGGAGAGACGCACACAGAGGGGATAAATGTGAATAGAAAAATAGAGGAAAGAGAAGAAAGGTCAGATTCTAGGTGGAGAGTGGTGTCTCTGAATGTGCCTGGAAATAAGATGGATGACCTGTAGGCACTATTAGCAGACAGGAGGGTGGACATAACTGTAGTAACCAAGACTTGGGCAACATCACACTATGACTGGGACCTTGCGATCCCTGGATATAAACTATACAGGAGGGACAGGGTAGCCGGGAAGGGGGGAGGGGCGGCAGTTTATATCAGGGAAGGAATAAGTTGCATGAGGGAGGAGTCAGAGGAAGAGGAGGTAGAGGCATTATAGGTTCAGTCAGGTCCAATAGAGGGAGAAAGGTGATGTTGGGGGTGGTTTACAGACCAGCCAGTCAGGATGAGGAGAGAGACAGGGAACTGAGTTCACCAATATTGGAACCCGTGGGGTAAAGAAGAGGTGGTAATTGTAGGGGACTTCAACCTGCCCGAGGTGGACTGGAGCATAACATCCACAACATGTGCTAGGAGTCAGGTGATCCTGGAAGGATTGCAGAGTGGGTTACTGACTCAGGGCGTCACTGAACCAACAAGAGCTGAGGCAATTCTTGATCTGGTGCTCACAAATGGGGAACATGTACAGGAAATAATGATCAGGGAGCTACTGGGTGGAAGTGACCATTGCACAGTGCGGTTCCAGTTGGATATGGTCAGGGAAAGCATCCCACCTAAGACTAAAATCTTGGATTTCAGGAAGGTGGACTTCAGAAAAATGGATAAAATGCTAAGGAGTCATCTGGCAGGCATCAGAGCAGATATGGGGTGGACCAAAGGTGATCCATCATTAAGGAAGGAATACTGGTTGCCACAGATGAGAGCATTAGGCTCAGGGGGAAGAACACAAGGGCCAAAGTGCCCAGCTGGTTCAGTTCTGGGGTTGCCCAGGCAGTAAGGGAAAAGAGGTTGGCCTATAGAAAATTTAGGAAGACCAAGAGAGAGGTAGATAGGGAAAATTACCTAAGGTTGGCTAGTGAGGCAAGTAAGAAAGTCTGGTGAGCACAGGCACAGAAGGAGCTGCAGATAGCTGAAGGAATTAACAAGGGGGAGAAGGCTTTCTTTCACTATATAAGTGAGAAAAGGGACAAGAAGGAAGGGATTGTAAGGCTTAAGAAAGGGGTGGAGTGGGTGGAGGATAATGGGGGAAAGTAGAGATACTAAATGAATACTTCTGTTCCATCTTCATCAGGGAGAAGGATGGACCAGTGCCTTCAGGAGGGAAAAGAAGAGCGGGGGGAGGGGAACACAAATGTATTGATAGAGGAGGATAGAGTAAGGGAGGAGCTGCTGGCATTGAAGGTGGACAAATCACCAGGCCGGGACAGAGTACATCCAACAGAAGTAAAGGAACTGGCTGAGGAGCTGGCAGGGCCACTGGCATACCTAGTTAATAGTTCACTAGAGTCAGACATGGTACCACAGGACTGGAGAACAGCACATGTAGTGTCCCTCCATAAAAGTGATCCCAAGGATGACCCAGGGAATTACAGACCAGTAAGTCTGACCTCAATTGTGGGCAAGCTCATGGACACCATACTAAAAGAAAGGTTGCATAAATATCTAGAATCATGGTCTCCAGAATGCAAGGCAGCATGGGTTCATGTGGGAGAAAGCATGTCAAATGAATTTGATTGACTTCTTTAACTGTGTCACCAAGACAGTGGACAGGAGCCAAGTGGTAGACATCCTCTATCTTGATTTCAGCAAGGCCTTTGACTCTGTGCCCCACAAACGGTTGGTCAGGAAGTTGGTGGATCTTGGGGTTGGGGAAAAGATGGCCAGATGGGTGGAAAACTGGCTGATGGACAGAACCCAGAGGGTGGTTGTGGGGGGAGAGTTATCTGGCACCAGGGAGGTAATCAGTGGGTTCCTGCAGGGCTCAGTACTGGGGTCAGTGCTGTTCAGTGTCTTCATCAATGACACTGGGGATGGCATTAAGGGCAAAATGTGCCTATTCATGGATGACACCATGCTCTGCGGGAGAGTGGATACAGCTGAAGGGATACAGAACCTACAGGAAACTCTGGAAAAGATGGGGAGGTTGTCCAGGATCTGGTAGCTTGTCTTCAATGCCAAGAAACGCAAAGTTATGCATATTGGAGACAAGAATCCCAGGATAGAGTACTACCTGGGTAGAGTCTAAGTATCTACATCAGAGGAGGAGAAGAAGGACCTGGGAGTGATGATCACTATTGACCTGAA
The DNA here is from genome assembly GCA_016271365.2 of Neoceratodus forsteri. Lineage (NCBI taxonomy): Eukaryota > Metazoa > Chordata > Ceratodontiformes > Ceratodontidae > Neoceratodus > Neoceratodus forsteri. The sequence continues at coordinate 485,577,138 of CM028132.1, read as the reverse complement.
GCACTCTACGCAGTGCAAGAAAGCAGCAGCAAAGGCAAACAAGATGCTGTGATACATATCTAGGGGATCAGTAGTAGGAGAGAGGAGGTTATAATGCCCTTGTACAGGTCACTGGTAATGCCGCATCTAGAGTATTGAGTTAAGTACTGGTGCCCACACCTCAAAAAGGACGTTAACTTGCTAGGGAAGGTCCAGAGGAGGGCTACAAAGATAATAGCTTGGCAGAAAGGTAAGGCATATGAGGAGAGGTTAAGGGTACTGAACATGTTCTCTCTGGAAGACAGAAGAGAGAGATAGGGGACATGTTTGGGACCTTCAAGAACTTGAACGGGATAAATAAGGTTGATAAGGATAGTCTCTTTAAGCTGAGTGGCAACCATAACATGAGGGGGCACAGTCTTAAGCTGGAGGGTGGGAGGTTTAGGAGGGAGGTCAAGAAGAGCTTCTTCATAGAGAGGGTGGTGGACACTTGGAATGCACTGCCAAAAGAGGTCATCTTGTTGAAGACAGTAGAAAGCTTTAAGAGAGGCTGGGATAAGCATAGGGGGAAGGTAAGGATCATGGATAGGGAGGATGGGAGGAGTGGGGAGGGAGGCAGGGCAGGGACATTGGCTCAAGCTGTGGACCCTGCAATATGAGCAGACTTGATAGACCAAATAACCTTCTACTGCTAGCTTCTTCATATGTTCCTATGTCTCTCTGGTCGGAGGGGGAGAGTCATCCCAGAGATTGACAGAGATGGTAGTGGTGGATATGGTATGGGGCTAGGGTGATGAATCTACATATGTTGTTATAGGAGGTGTTCACATGATTTAGTAGTGAGGAGGGTGCGAGGGCTATTACTGGATAGCAGTAATTGAGTATGGGGAGGAGGTGACCTCTCCTAATTGCTAGTCTTGCCTCAGAAGACAGTAGGTGCCTAAGTCTGCAACACATTCCTATTCACTGGCTCATCTTCTTTATTGCTAAGCCAATGTGGAACTCAAAAGTAAGGGCTGGGTCTAGCATAACCCCTTGTGGGTGCCTCAGAGTCTGTAGCTACCAGTGAGTGGATACATGGCTGTGGGGTGAGGGTGACTAGGTATTTGAAGGTACAGGGTATATTGGGACTTTTGGTGGCTGGTCCTGGGCTGTTTATTTATTTATTTATTTATTAAAATGTTTCACCAGGAGGGCACACTGAACAACAAGTTGCTCGTCTCACAGTGTGACCTGGGGGGAAGGGTTACATAGGGTTGTGAAGGATGATCAGTTACAATAGTATGTGGGTAGTACAAACAATACAACATTGTAAGATTGTGCAACAATTGGAACACAAGGTATTGTACAATAAACAGTAGTGGAACATTGGGTAAATTACAATGCATGTCCAAAATCATACAAAAGAACATTGAAATGTACAAAACAGCACTAATGCGATACAATCATATATAGTGCATGAGTGTACCAGGAGCAGGCTAGAAGTAGTACGCAAGTCCTGTTGGAGTAAAACGGATGGGGTTAGCTTGTGCACACTGGTGACCCAGAATGGCAGAAGGAGAACAGAGGGGGGAGAGGCAAGAACTGAATATGAGGAGAAGGGGTAGCCATTTCCTGATTTCTCTCTTCAGGATGTTGAGAACCCTACTGGGAGGGTTCATGGTAGGAAGGCAGAAACTGGGGATAGGTATTAAGGTGGGTTAAAGCAGGAACAGCTGAGGGAAAGGTAATTGTGTAGGGCAGAGGTAAGGGAGTAGTTGGAGGAGGAGTGTCATATTTCAGGGGGAGGGAATTCCAGATTACAGGGAAATGATGGACAAAACCAGTTTGACTGATGAGGGTGGAGCAGTGAGGGACCTTCAAGGTGCGGGCATAATTTGATCTGAGAGAGTGGGTTGGCAGGAGGTGGAGTGGAGAGAGAGGATGAGAGCTAGGAGGGGAGCCCCCCAAACCAGAATTTGGAGGTTAGTTTGGCACAGTGAGAGATGTGTCTGTGAGATAGTGGAAGGAAGGTTAGAGAGTGATAGAGTTCACAGTGGTGGAAGCGGGAAGGGGAGTCGATAGCAAGGTGGCAGAAAGAGTTAAAGAGAGTGTCTAACTTGGTCAGGAAAGATTTGGGAGCAGCACTATAGACTATGTCACAGTAGTCAAAGATGGGGAGTATCATCTTCTGGACAATTTCACACCTCACAGTCAGCAGGATGCAACTACAATTTCTGTACATAGCACCAAGCTTGGGGCGCAGTTTCTTCAGGATAGCATCGATATGCACAGAGAAGTTGAGATGTTGGTCCAACCAACGTCCCAGATATCTAAATGAGGAGGTGTCCTCCAAGACTGTCCCATCAAGGGTGTGGAAGGTGGGTAGCACCAGGAGCCTAGAGAGTCTCTGTCTGGTGCCAAAGGTCATTGAGACTGTCATCTTGGCATTTAGAAAAAGCTGGTGAGAAGCAAACCAGAGCTTAGCTTGGTTGAAGTCATGCTGTAAGCTGGTTTGCACAGCAGCAGGGCTTTTGCCGGAACTGTACAAAACAGTATATGTGGATAGAAAAGGATGAGCAAGCTGTGGGAAGATCATTAAGGAAAATAGAGAAGAGTAGGGCACCAAGCACTGAGCCCTGAGGGACACCAGTGTTGATACGGAGTGGAGGGGAGGTGGAATCAAGGATTCTCACTGACTGGGTCCTGCCAATGAGGTACGATTTAAACCAGTTGGTGGCTGATGGAGCAAGGCCAGCTGAGAAGAGTGAATCAAGAAGCAGGAGATGGGAAACAGTGTTGACAGATTTGGCTAGGTCAACAAAGATAGCCAGGTAATCAGGCCATCGTCCATCTCTGAAAGGATGGAGTCCGTAAGCCTGAGGAGAGATGTGGTGTTGAGTGGTTCTTCCGAAAACCAGATTGGAAGGGGGTGTAGAAGGAGGAATCAGAAAGGAAGGGTGATAGTTGAGAGAGTACTTAATGTTCTTGAAGTTTGGCAAGGGTAGGAAGGAGGGAAATGGTGCGATAGTTGCCAGGAGTGGATGTGTCACCACCCTTGGGGAGAGGAAGGACTATAGCATGTTTCCAGGATGAGGGTACTTGGGCAGAAATAAAGGACAGGTTAAGAATTAGGGAGATAGGATAAGCAACTTCAGGAGCAGAAAGGTAGAGAAGTTTAGGATCAAGCTCATCTGGTGAGGAGCCTTTAGAGGGGTTGAGGGATAGGAGAGCATTAAGAGCTTCATCAGAGGAGATAGTAGAATAGGAAAATGTGGGAGGGGTAGGCACTGGCTGAGGCAAAGGGCTGAAGTTAGTAGGTGGCAATGGGGAGAGGCAATTTAGAAGAGACGTGGTGCATGGCGTGTAGTATTCATGGAGTGTTCATGGAGAAGTGAGGGTCTGTGAGAGTGCAGAGTTAGTAGGTGGCATCGGAGCACCAAGCTCCTCTGCCCTATGGTAAAACATGATTTTTTGGACCAGCCAGTGGGTAGACTCCCTTTGCAAACATCATTTCTGTGCCAAACAGAGATGCAACTGGAAGCTTAGCTGGGACCTCTACATTTGGGCTCAGTCATTTAAATTGTATTAGATAACCTAGGTGGCTGGAAGGGTGGTCAGGAGCAATCTCCAACTCAGCAGAAGGTTTTCACTTGTGAGTTGCAGAAAGCCCAGACATAGAGCATAGCAACCCTAGATTTAACCCCATTATAGTGTGGGGCAGGTGCAGTTGACTCAAGCTGTGATGACAAGGCCGGGGGGAAAGGTGGGAGCCTCAGCACCTCTGTAAGAGCTTAAGTGGCTTGGAAAACACTCTGATAGACTTACATCCTTTTAAAAGCAAAGGCAGACCAGATGGATTTCACTTAAGTTATTTTAGATTACAGGGGGCACTGCCAGAGGCATAGTTGCCAATTATTATTATTATTATGATGATGATTGTTTTTCTCTGGCTAGGCAATAATATGTGCCCGCTCTCCCCCTGTGGTGGGGTTGCGCTGCTCTTCACTCCTGGGGGGGGTTGGTCGCCTGGACTGTGGCTGCATCTGACTACCTGGGGGGCAGTGGACATGAGGGGCACTTTGGGATCAGAAACCACATGGGCCATACCACTTCTTATTGGGTAGGTATGGGGGGAGTGCACCCCCCCTCTATGGACTCTAACCTCCTCCTCCTTTTAAGTAAACTCTGTACCCCACTTAGCGTGGGGTTAGCAATGCTGGGAGAAACAACCTGGTTTATTTGTTCTTTACCCATTAGCAATCTCCCATACAGTGGCTCAAACACTATCTCAGAGCCTATACCCATCTGGGGGCCACTTTCGGGGAGCCAGGCACCAGACAGAGGGATTACAGAGTGTGACACCTTTCCACATCCCACTGCAACATCTTTAAGTGGTGTGGGCTGGGTACTTCCTAAACCTTGAAGTGTAATTTATAAGTTTATATGTTAAAGCAGCACTGCATGATAGTGGTGAATATTTTGACCTATACTTTTTTTTCTATTTTGGATTGTTCTTTATCTCCTGATTTGTATATGATACCCTTCATTCCTCATTTCATGTCTACTTTAGTACTTTTCTTTACATTTGAAACAAAAAAAGGAGCACTTCTTTTAATATGGTTTGGACCAGGTTTTCATCAGTATTCTCAGCTGTTTTTGCACACCTGTTGTCCCATAAGGTGAGTAAGTTGTTTAAAATCACTTCTCTTGTGACAAAAATGAACTATCGTGCAGCAGGCAGTGCTCTCTGACTTTATGGGACAATAGGTGCTGAGAATACTGATAAAAATGTAGTTCTAGCCATATTAAAAGGAGCTCTCCTTTTGATATTTAAAATATGAGAAAAAGTACTAAAGCAGACTCAATGTGGGGAAGAAGAGTATCATATGAGTCAGATAATAAGAGGCAATCCAAAACAGAATAAACAAATTCTGGTCAGAGCCGATATGGCTGCTCAAAGTGACGATAGTGAATCGAGAGCGAGTAAAAGAGTACTTGGAGCTGTCACCGCACCTGAGTCTGGAGGTCAAGTGATGTGCTCGAGGGTACACAGTGAGCAACAGGATGAATTTTCTGTATGCCAGATGTTAATTGGAGCACCTTTGCTGCAGCCACATCCAAGAGTAGGGTCATTCTCAATGCGCTACAGGGGGAATGCCTCAGACAGCTAGAGTGGGAACCCACTCGGGAGGGAACATTCTTAGACCTGGTACTCTCAAATGGGGGCAGAGAGAGAGAGGATCTCAGATCTAGAAGTGGGTAGCCATCTGAGAACAAGTGGCCAACAAACAGTTTGGTTCATGATAAACACAGCTGCAGAGTCAAGCCATACAAAAGTGAGGGTACTGGACTTCAGGAGGGCTGACTTTGTCAAAATGGGAGAGTGCATCAGAAAAAGTACTAGCAAACAGGCAAGAAGGAGGGGTGGAGGAACAATGGGGAACATGAAAACTGCCATCACAGAGGCAACAAGCCTTTGTGTGAAGCAAATAAACAAATCAAAATGAAAGGAAAAAACACTATGGTTCTCAAAAGAGGTGGTGGGGAAGGTTAGGGAGAAAAAGATTGCATTCAGGAAGTATAAGGAAACATGGAAGGAATAGGACAGAGAACTATACCAGTTAAAGTCGAAGGAAGTGGGGAAGGCAGTCAGAATAGCAGAGGCCCAAACAGAGGAAAAGATAGCCAACTCAGTTAAGAAGGGGGATAAAATCATTTATAGGTACATAAGGGAGCAAAGAAAGACCAAGGGAGGGATAGTGCGGCATAATAAAGGCGAGGTGGGTGGGTAGAGAGGATAGTGAAAAGCAGGGACACTAAATGAATACTTCTGCTCAGTATTGACAAAAGAAGAGGAAGGAAGTACCTAATCCAATCAATAGAAGTACCTGGATTGGGGGGGGGGGATTCCAGTCCTTTCACAGAAGAAAGGTTTCTGAAAGAACTCCTAAAACTGAAGGTGGACAAAGCAATGGGGCCTGATGGGCTTCACCCCAGAATTCTAAAAGAACTAAGGGGAGAACTAGTGACACTACTGACTACCCTTTTTAACAAATCATGGGAGGATGGTGTTGTACCTAAGGACTGGAGGAGGGTGGATGTGATTCCCCTTCACAAAAGTGGGAGGAAAGCAGAGGCAGGAAACTACGGACCTGTTAGCTTGACCTCAGTGGTACAGAAAATTATGGAATCACTTCTGAAAGAAAAAATTGTAGAGTACCTAGAGGCCAGCGGGGCACAGGACCCAAGGCAGCATGGATTCACAGTGGGAAGGTCATGTCAGACAAATCTAATAGATTTCTTTGACTGGGTGATCAAAGTAGTAGACCAGGGAGGGGCTATGGACATGGCCTACCTAGACTTTAACAAGGCATTTGACACAGTCCCACGCAAAAGATTAATAAACAAATTAGCCAGCCTGGGAGTGGGTCCCAGGGTGGTAGCCTAGGTAAATAAGTGGCTGGACAACATGACACAGGGTAATAGTAAACGGAGTTCACTCCAAAGAAAGGGGGTTACTAGTGGGGTACTGCAGGGCTCAGTACTAGGTGCAGTCCTTTTTAATGTCTTAGTAAGTGACATTGCGGAGGGACCGGAAGGAAAAGTATGCCTCTTTGCAGATGACACAAAGATCTGCAACAGGGTTGATACGCAAGGGGGATGGAAAGGATGAGAAGGGACTGGCTGAAGGCTGAAGGAAAGGTCAAAAGTACAGGAGCTTGGATTCAATGCAAAGAAGTGCAAAGTAATGCACCTGTGAAACAAAAACCCAGGGGAAGAGTACACAATGGGGAGGCAGTATTAACAACAATAAAAATGGAAAGGGACCTGGGGTAGTCATATCAGGTGACCTAAAGGTAAGCAAGCAATGTGAGAAGGCAATAAGGATGGCTGGGGGATACTGGAATGTATAGGGAAGGGCCTCACCAGTAGAAAACAGGAAGTTGTTATCACTCTGTACAGACAGTTGGTGAGATACCATCTGGAGTACTGTGTTCAGTTCTGGAGACCCCATCTCCACAAGGACATAGACAGGATGGAGGCAGTCCAGAGGAGGGCAACTAAAATGTTGCAGGGTCTGAAACAGAAGCCATATGAAGAGAGACTAAAGGAGCTTAATATGTATACTCTTGAGGAAAGGAGGGAGAGGGGGTACATGATAGAAACTTTCAAGTACCTCAAGGGAATCAACAAAGTTCAAGAGGGTAGCATCTTTCAGAAAAAGAGATGTGCAAGAACAAGGGGACACAATTTGAAGATGGTGGGGATGGCTCAGAGGCAATGTGTGGAAGTACTTTTTCACAGAGAGGGTGGCGGACACATGAAACAGTCTTCCTGAGGAGGTCGTGGGGTCAAAAATAGTGAGGGAATTCAAGAATGCATGGGACAGACATAAGGCAATTCTGGTGGGGGGGGTAGGAAGAAGTAGGCTGGTGGTTAACTAGGATCTGCAGCTTATCCACTAGATAGGGAAATGGGCAGACTAGGTGGGCCAAGAGGTCCTTATCTGCCATCAAAGTCTATGTTTCTATGTTTCTATGTCCCATTATGCTATGTGGAAGATGGCGGTGCCCACAGAACTGCGCATGCGTAGTTTGAGTCGGTGCTGCCATCTCGGGCATGGCAGCTGTCACATCCGCAGTTATGGAAGAAAAAAGGGAGCCTCACGTAGGGGTTGTGTTTATGCAGCCCTTGGAAGGGAAGGTCCGCATAAGCACCACCAGTGAAAATGCAGCAGAGCACTGTAGAAGCACACCAGACAGCAGACCAATCACGTGCTTCCAAAGTGCTCTTCTAAACCCAATGCGATGACATAACATCTGTGGAGCTCCGCCCACACAGCTGTAAAAAGTATAAGTCAAAAGTTTCACTGCTATCATGCACTGCTGCTTTAAGGTGGTTGGAAATGCTTTATTCTGCCTGTTGCAGAATTTTCTGAAGGCTACTATTTCTCAAGCATACCTCAGAATTCTCTGGATTAAGACATGTAACTCTACATGGATTTACCCTAATGGTTGACCTTACTATTATCTCTTATAATGTTACAAGGGTCAGCAACCCCATTAAAAGAGCCTGAATCTTGCAGGAACTTTAGCATAGAAAGGCCACTTTGACCTTCCTGCAAGAGACCCACTTGTCCCCCCAAGAGCACCATAAAAAATGTCAGAGTTGGTTGGTAGATCAAGACCTAGAAGAGTAGTTTATCCACATTGGGGGGAGTACAGGGGACAGAGATGTGTACTTTTAAATATGTATGCACCTAATGTGGAAACAAATGCCTGTCTTTTGTTAAAGAAGTAGCGAGAGATACTGTGCAAGACATGCAAAGTCTGGTTGTCTTTTTGGGGGTTCAGCTTTTTACCTAATCCCTCTCTTTGCAGCTCGGGATTAGGTGGTCAACTGACATCCAGGATGGGGAAACGGATCCCCAAATTGAGTACTGAGATGGCTTTGGTAGAAGCAAGGTGCTTAAACATCCTCGGAGAAGAGATTATATGAAATACACTCTGAGGTATAATATCTACTCTAGAATTAGTTATTTCTTGATTTCTACAGATTGGGCATCAAAAATAATGGGATGTCATACTGGGTCTATAACAACTTCCCATCATGCTCTTGTGATATTAGAGTTGGCCACTTCCTCAATACCAAAGAAAACTCTATGGAGAATGAATGTTAGCTTGCTGAACAGGGAGGAATTTAAGGAGCTGGTGACAGCAAAAGTGGAAGATTATCACCGGTCCAATCCAGGAGATAACTGAGGGGAGGGTATCGGACGGGATGTCCTTAAATGTTATGTCCAGGGGAGATCATAAAATACTCTTCTAGAGTTAAGAATGAGAGAACACAAGAATGACTAGATCTAGAACAAAAGACAGCAGACATCAGATGACACTAACTGAGGAAGTTAAGGTGGAATTGATCCAACAAATGAGACACCTAAATCAGCTATTAGATGCCCAGCTGGAGGAGTATGCCAGACAAAAATATTCTGAGCATGGCAATAGGGCCGGGAAACTCCTGGCATGGCAGTTATTTATTTATTTAAGAGATTTACCAGGAAGGCATACTGAGCAGAGTACCGCTCGATTCCAGATCCGCCCTGGGGTAGGGGGTTACAAGAGTGTAGTACATAAATACATAAAAACACAATAGTACATACATAATTTGAAGATAACCAGCAATGGCCCAGTAGGATGGGTGCAGTAGCTGAGATGCATGTTGGTTTATACAAAGTGAGGAGTATTTACAGGCAGTATTTACAGGCAGTGATACAGTAGAAATTGCAACAATTACATGGTGTGATTAGATTTATCTACTATATGTGTAGGTGTGTGTATCAAACAGTAACAGAGGAAGAGTTAAAAATGGCGTATGGTACTGATTTAGAAATGGAACCCAGGATAGCTGATAAGAGTTGAGCAGGGAGTTCAGCGATGGGGAAAGCATAAGCAGTTGGTGGCAAAATGCACTTTGAGGAGGGCATTTCGATGTGGAGTACTTGTGGTGTGTCTGATGTCGGCTGCAAGAGAGTTCCATAATTTGGGGAGTCTGAAGCTGAAAGCAACCTGACCTGATCGGGTGGATCTGTGGGGGATGTGAGGAAGCCTGGAGTCAGAGTTCCTGAGATCGTAGGTAGGTGGGTGGGGGGACGGCAGTTAGGAACGCTGATAGGTAGGAGGGCAGCGTATGTGACCAGAATTTAGCAGTAATTCTAGTGCAGTGCAGCAATCGCCAATTTTGGAGTGATGGGAGGTCAAGGGACTGGTAGAAGTCACAGTGGTGGGTGTTTGGAGGATGATCCAAAGCGAACCAGAGTTATAAATGGGGTCGAGTCTGGCTAAGGATGTTTGGGGGGGCGGCACCGTAGATGACATCGCCGTAGTCAAAAATTGGGAGGATCATTTTTTGTATCATTTCTTGCCTGGTTGGTAGAGGGATGCAGAACTTGTTCCGATAGAGAGCTCCCAGCATGGGATGTAATTTTTTTTGCAGAGCATCTACATGTGCTGAGAAGCCAAGGTGCTGATCCAGCCAGACGCCGAGATAGCGATATGTGGAGCAGGCCACAAGCGGAGTCCTATCCAAGGTATAGAAGGTGGGTGCATCATTTAGCCGGGTTAGTTTGGCTCGGGAGCCGAAGTTAAGGAAATATACCACAAATGGAGTAGCAGTTAGGCTCCAGGTCCCAGGAAAAACACCTCCACCACTAACCCCATTAAAATAATGCAGATTTTTGCTCAGTACTACTCGGGACTTTATATGTCAGAATGACCTGATAACCATGCCACTAGAGTACAAACTTTTTGGGATGAGTTATCCATCCCCTCCATTTGACACAAGGGCAGAGATAAACTTAATGCACCCATCCTCCCCCTGTGAGAAGAGGGCAGAGATAAACTTAATGTACAGATAGTTTCACAAGAGGTTGAGGCCAAAATAAAAAAAAATTAAAGAATGGTAAAGCATTGGGAACCAAAGAGTTTCCCCTTCAAGTTTTACAAAACCTTTACTCCTCAGTTAATGCAATTACTCACTGCAATCTATAAGGAGGTGCTGGGTGGGAAGAGGGGGGACACAATCCTAGAATCAAGCCCAGACCTCAGTCCTGCTTAAGCTGATGATCATAACGACCTACCTCCCTCTTGCCTGTAGACCTAAAAATCTTCACAGGGATTTTAGAGAACTGCTTTCAACAGAGTATTCTGACCATTATACAACACAATCAAACAGGGTTTATTTCAGGGAGGTTACTCCAGGACAATAGCCAAAGGTTTTTGAGCATCATTACAGCTCAGCAAAATAAGTGATCCATTCAGTTAACCATCAGTATGGACGCTGAAAAGGCCTTCAACAGTGAGGACTGGGCATGTATGACAGCCACTCTGGAGAAGTTTGCCTTTGGTCCCCAGTTTGTCTCAGCAGTCTCTTTGCTTTACAACCATACCAAGGCATGGGTAAATGTAAACTGGTTTCTTTCAGAATTAATTTCCTTTGCAAGCGGCAGTGGCACTAGGCAGGGGTTCCCCTGTCACCCCTGCTGTTTGCCCTGTCCCTCAAATCTTTAGCAATCGCAGTCTGTAACAATAAAAGTATTAAAGGGGTCATGGTGGGGAGGGGCTGAGCAAAAGCGGACTCTTTATGCAGATGATTCTTTATCCTTTCTGGGTGGTCTGCAGTCTTCCCTCCCACATTTATTGCAAATCTTTTGACATTTTGGAATATTTGCTGGCTGTAAGATACTGTAAATCTGTCTAAATCGGAAACCATGATACTGAGCGGCTGTCCATTAGCGGGTTATAAGATAAATCTGTCTAAATCAGAAACCACGATATTGAGCGGCTGTCCATTAGCAGGTTATAAGATATGGCTGGTCTTAGACACAGTCCTTACCCCGATCACCTGCCTCATCAACCACTCTCTTTGCCTAGGGAAGGTTCCAACTGCCTGGAAAGTCGCCACTGTCACCCCTATCTTTAAAGGTGGTATTAGGACTGTGGCTGGAAACTATCGACCGATCTCCATTCTCTCTCCTCTCTCCAAGGCCTTGGAAAAAGTGCTGGCCTCTCAAATCTCTGACTACCTCTCCACCTACAATGTCCTTTGTCCTGAGCAGCATGGCTTCCGAGCGGGCCACAGTACCAACACAGCCCTCCTAGAGTTCTCCAACTTTGTCCACTCCTCCTTAGACACTGGTTCTCCGGCTGGTGCTGTCTTCATTGACCTCTCGAAAGCTTTCGACACTGTCTCCCACCCCCTCCTTCTTGATGCCCTTAGTCTCTCTGGTTTTGCTGCTGGGCCTATCTCCTGGTGCACCATTTCTCTGTCTGACCGCTCACAGCGTGTAAAAATTAATGGGACCTACTCAGACATCTGTCCCATCTTTTCTGGGGTTCACCAGGGCTCCATTCTGGTCCCCTTACTATTCTCCCTTTACCTTAACACCCTTCCACGCTCTTGCTCGGGGAACATTCTATTGTACGCTGATGATGCAGTCATCTCTGCCTCAAGTCAGAACCCTATTGTTCCTCCAGGACTCGCTGCAGAAGTCCTTCACTGAAGCCGAGGGCTGGTTCAAGGAACATAGATTGGTGATAAATCTTAAAAAAACCAAAACCATGTTCTTCACTCATCCCCAAAACAAGTCCTGCAACTTCAAACTCTTCATTCACTCTGGGTCCTCTTTCCCACTCGAACAAGTTTGCTCCTATAAATACCTAGGGATCCATTTTGACCCCTCCCTCTCCTTCCATGGACACATCGCTGCCCTAGCCACTGCCACTAATATCCGATTGGGCATCTTACATCGGTATAAACACTGCCTCCTCCCGAAGGCTCTTTGACTCGCAGTCACCTCCTCTATCCTGTCCCTAGTGGACTATGGACTGCCGGTGTATGGTGCTGCTGATCAGACTGTACTCCATAAAATTCGCACTACTCTGAATAAGGCCTGCAGATTAATTACTGGAGCACCTAGGATGACACACACCTGTCTACTGTATGCTAAAGCGCTGGTACTTGATCTCGACGAGCGCCTCAAATATCTGACCTGTACCCTTACAAAAAAGACCCTCCTTGGGCTATCCCCACCAAGATTGACCACCACCATACGCCGCTCTGTCCCACTAGTTCATACTCGGACCTCTGGGAAAACCTCTCTTGTTGTCCCTAGAGCTAGGACCTCTCACGGCCAAAGAGCCTTCAGCTTTAGGGCCCTCCTGGTTCAACACACTGCCTCCCTCCATCTCCGAAGCTCCAACTATATCGTGCTTCAAAACTTCCTTACGTAACCACCTTATTAACACCGATGCTGTAACTCGCCACTAGTCAAAGCCGTACTCAATACTTATGACAACGCTTATTACTAAGCTGCTAAGGACAACATAACTCTGGTATTGTTTGCATCCATCCTACCTGTACCAGCTTGTTTATATCTATGTCTTAATTTACTGTTATACTTATGTGTTGTACTGCTATACTGTGTATTTTGGTTTGCCTTACTGTGACAAGGTACCTTTGTAAATGAGCCTATGGCTCAAAGGTTTTCCAAACTGCTGTTTAAATAAAATAAATAAAATAAAATAAATAAATAAATATGTCTAAATCAGAAACCATGATACTGAGCGGCTGTCCATTAGCAGGTTATAAGATAAATATGTCTAAATCAGAAACCACGATATTGAGCGGCTGTCCATTAGCAGGTTATAAGATAAATCTGTCTAAATCAGAAACCATGATACTGAGCGGCTGTCCATTAGCAGGTTATAAGATAAATCTGTCTAAATCAGAAACTACGATACTGAGTGGCTGTCCATTAGCAGGTTATAAGATAAATCTGTCTAAATCAGAAACCATGATACTGAGCAGCTGTCCATTAGCAGGTTATAAGATAAATCTGTCTAAGCCAGAAAACATGATACTGAGTGGCTGTTCCACACTGGAATTTCAAGCCACATTTCCCTTTGCTTGGGCTAGAAAGAATATCTATCCTTATTTGGGGGTCCAGCTGTAGGAAGACATATCTCTTTTATTTAAGAATAACTACACAAAGTAATATAATACTTCATAAGTGGATTTTGTCAAATGGGCCCTATTACCCCTCACTCTCTATGGTTGCATCCAGACCATTAAAATGAATGTCCTTCCTCATCTATTGTTTCTTTATTAAATGCTACCCATCCCCATTCCAGTGTGTTTCTGGTACAGGTTACAAAAGGATATCATCAGATTTCTGTGGACAGGGAAGTATCCCCATACAGCAGAAAAAATGTTGCAGGCTTCATGGAGTTGGGGGGCCTCACCCTGCTGAACCTTCACAAATATTATTTGGCAGTTCAAGAGGGCTATTGGTGCACCTGAGCCAAACAACAGGTGGACTCTGGGTGATATCAGATAGAAGAAGATATGCTTCCTGAACAAGCATTGTGGGCACTCCCAACAGTGGCAATACCATCCCATATTTGGCAACATGTATATAATCCCTGGACTAAACATTCTTCACACATTTTTACTAAAGGAACTATCAAAAGAATTAGCTAGGCCTTTATCACTGTTGTTTACCTGCTCCATTGCTAGTGGAAAAGTCATCCCAGAATGGAAAGAAGCTAATGTGATGCCTGTGCACAAAAAGGTAAGAAGTAAGTAAATATTTATTTCTTTAAGGCACCCTTCCAAAGCTCAGGGCGCCTTTGCAATATCAATCATACAAATCAAGACCACAATTATAAACAACATCAAATTCAATAAACAATCCAATATAATTTAAATCACTAAAAAAATGCTTGGTTAAAAAGGAAGGTCTTTAAAGCTTTTTTAAAGCTCTCCACAGTCAGGCAATTGCGTATCTGGCAAGGTAGAGAATTCCACAGGGTAGGGGCCATAAAGGCAAATGTTCTTCCACCAGATGTTTTTAAGGTTACCCTGGGAATCTCCAGCAATCCCTCACCAGAGGATCGGAGGGAGTGGGAGGGACAGTAAGAAGTCAGGAGTTCTTTCAGGTAGCGAGGTCCCGAACCATGTAGGGTTTTATAGGTCATCAACATGACCTTGAAAGTGATCCACCACTGTACAGGCAGCCAGTGCAATTCTCGAAGCATAGGTGTTATATGGTTGGACCTCGGGCTTCCAGTCAACAACCTAGCTGCCGCATTTTGCACCAGCTGTAAGCGACGGATATCCACTCCCGGCAGACCTAGATAAAGGGCATTGCAATAATCAAGACGATTGGACACAAAGGCGTGGACCAGGGTAGGAAGATCCTCTGATGGAATCAAGTGTTTCACCCATGCTATATTCCTTAGATGAAAAAAGGATGATTTGACTACGGCTGACACCTGTGCCCTCAGGGTCAAGCCCTCATCAAATATAACACCAAGGTTACGCACCTGATCATGATGCAGAGGGTTCCTCCCAGGAATAAACCTGAGAGTTTTCCCGCCCATGGACTTGATATCCTTACCCCCGGTTCCACCACCAATACCTCTGTTTTCCCCGGGTTCAACCTCAGCCAATTAGCACTCATCCAGTTCTGTATCTCCTGGAGGCAGTTGTTAAACAATGTACTTGACTCAGACTCCTGCTCGGGTACAAAAGACATATAGAGTTGAGAATCATCGGCATAGCAATGGAAACTCAAACCAAAATGTCTTATGATGTCCCCTAATGGAAGCATATACACTGCAAATAACATGGGGGACAGCACTTAACCCTGTGGCACTCCACAGTGTAGACAGCGAGAGGTCGAGGAATAAATCCCTGACACTACTCTCTGAGTCCTACCCTGCAGAAAAGATTTAAACCAACTGTGGACCACCCCCCCCTTAGTCCACAGAGAGACCACAGGCATTCAAGCAGCACCCCATGATCCACAGTGTCAAATGCAGCTGAAAGATCAAGGAGAACCAAGATAGAACGAGTTCTCTGATCTCTTGCCATCAGGAGATCATTCAATACCCGAACAAGAGCCGTCTCAGTACTGTGCTGTTTCCTGAAGCCAGACTGGAGAGGGTCATAGATATTGTGGATGTTTAAATAATCTTCCAGCTGCAAAGCGACCACCTTCTCAATAATCTTCCCCAAAAAGGGAAGATTCGAGATTGGTCTGTAGTTTCCTGGGCAGTTGGGATCAAGGGAGGGCTTTTTCAGGAGGGGAAGTACTATTGCCTCCTTCAAAGGATCAGGAAAGATCCCTCTCTCCAATGTCACTACTATCCCAGTAAGGGTCGGGCCAATAACCTCTACACACCCCACAAGTAGGCGTGTAGGGCCCGGATCCAACTCACAGAAAGTTGGGCGCAGAGTCTGGACGATTCTCACTATATCCATAACTACCAAAAAAGGTACCTAAGGCTGTGACCTGTAATTATAGGCCAATAAGTCTGACTTTGGTGGTTGGCAAAATTATGGAACAATTCATAAAATAAATTGTGGAAAGAGAAATACAGCAACTGGGAATGTCGGACATAATGCAACACGGGTTCACACTGTCTAGATTATGCCAGACAAATTTTTTACACCCATTTGAATCAGACTCCTGCTCGGGTACAATAAGGCTCTGGATGAGGGACTCCTAGTCAATGTGGTTTACTTAGATTACTCAAAAGCCTTTGACAAAGTTCCTCACAAAGAGTTGATTGAAAAATGTGCTTTATTGGGATTTAACGCTAATGTTGTTAAATGGTTGGACTCATGGCTGGAGGGGAGGAAAACAATGGCTGGTAATTAGAGGCTTTTTCTCTGACTGGGGAGGTGTCACTAGTGGGTGCTGCAGGGGTCGGCACTCAGCACAATCCTTTTTAACATATATATATATATATATATACAGTATATATCAACAGTGAAAACATCAACATCCTCCTGGTTGTGTAAATTCTCGGACACACAAAATTAGAGGCAATAGCAGATAGTGCTGAAGTCAGTCGGAAATTCCAGGAGGACCTACACAGTATAGCAACATGGGCCACTGAACATAAGTTATTCTTTAACGGAAATAAGTGTAAAGTTATGCATTTTGGTAAGCACAATCCTATGACAACTTATTTTCTAAATGGTACCCAGTTACCAGCAACAGACAGAGAAAAAGACCTTGGTATTACCGTTACCAACTCCTTATCCTTCTCTGAACACACACAAGATGTGGCCACAAAAGAAAACAAAATCTTACAATGTATATACAGTATATATTTTTTTAATTCAAGTGTTTATCCTCCTTTTCAGCCTGCTGGCATGCTTCTGTCCTCCGCCAGCCCCTGGCCGCCAACTTGCCCCCCCGGGCACCCCTCAGACCCTTTATCCCCTACGGATTACCCCCCATGGTGGGGCAGAATGGTGGAGGGCTGTCTCCCCCCTTCCGAACACATATCCAGAGTGGTCCAGAGAGATCTGTGAGGCTGTGGTGCAGGAGTACTGGAGGGGCTTCCATGAAGCCGGCAGCCGATTTTTCCTCTTTTCTGTGGTCCCTCCCCATCACGGCCATGAACGCGCACGGCTAGAGATGAGCACACATCGCAATGCTACACCACCTGTCTCCCTGGCTCTGGCCACCCTCCCATCCTCTACCAGGGGCAGCCAAGGAGTGGGACGACATGCCCACCCTTCCCTGGGAGAGGACAGCTGTCGTCAGATGCTTGATCCTCTCCCTCCCCTACCGACCCCTGGTGGTCCATGCTTGTTTCCAAACACGGATCACCGGCACGATGCAAGATGTGGCATCCAGTGTCTCAACCCTCAGTGCCACCGGGCCGGCACGATGTATGTATTTTTTTTAACTCAGCTTTATTTCATAATTAGTAACAGCAGCATGACATTCTCAATACAGACTAAAGTTATATTCCATGGTACAGTTCGTGCTAGTAATTGAACAAAGGTGTACAGTATGCTCCCCCCGATAATAACATAGGCTGAGATGTCAATATTAAAAGTTTTCCTTAAAGGCTACTGCTTCTTACAAGATGATCTGTTCTGTCTCATACCCCAGCCAACCTGGGCTATTAAAATAATCTAAGATGTAATGAGTAATATCTAAGAAATAAGAACAGAGAAAAAACAAGTTAAACCAAAGGCCAAACAACATGGCCCAGTTGTTGGTCACTCGCTGCTCCCTTCCCTCCTCCCCCCGTCTATAGAGTTACATCATAGATACATAGATACATAGACCGTGTCAGCAGATAAGGGCCTATGGCCCACCCAGTCTGCCCATTTGAGCCTGTAAGTTCAGTTTATGTTTTCCTAGAAGTCTGTTTCCCCTTACCCCTGACCTCCAGAACTCCTTTATGTCTATCCCGTGCATTCTTAAATCCCGTGATTGTTTCAGCCCCCACCACTTCCTCTGGCAGGGTGTTCCACTTGTCCACCACCCGTTCTGTGAAGAAATTCTTTCTCACGTTTCCTCTGAATCGTCCTCCCTCCAACTTCATCCCATGTCCTCTAGTCCTGGAACATCTTTTTCGCTTAAAAATAGTGTATTCCTGCACCCTGTTCCTCCCAGTAAGATACTTGAATGTCTATGTCCCCTGTCTCCCTCCTCTCCTCCAGGGAGTACATATTCAGTTCCTTCAACCTGTCCTCATAGGACTTGTGATGCAATCCATGTACCATCTTTGTTGCCCTCCTCTGAACCTTCTCTACCCTGTCTATGTCCTTAAGTAGGTAAGGTCTCCAGAACTGTACACTGTACTCCAGGTGGGACCTCACTAGTGTCGTGTATAGTGGAATTATGACCTCCCTTTTCCTGCTGGTGATGCCCCTGCATATGCATCCCAGCATCCTATTTGCTTTACCTGCTGCCTTGTCACACTGTTTCCCTACCTTGAGGTCATCAGAGATGATAACCCAAAGATCTCTTTCCTGCTTGGTGCATGCTATATCCTCACCCCCCAACTGATATATTGTCCCAGAGTTTTTGTGCCCCATATGCATTATCTTGCACTTCTTTGCATTGAATTTCAACTGCCAAACCCCTGACCATTCTTCAAGTTTCTGCAGGTCCCTTCTCATTCTGTCTACACCCTCTGATGTGTCTACTCTGTTACAGAGCTTTGTGTCATCAGCGAACAGTGAAATTCTGCCTTCTAGGTCCTGCGCAATGTCACTGATGAAGATGTTGAATAGGACTGGTCTCAGCACTGATCCCTGTGGTACCCCACTGGTCACACTTCCCTCTGTGGAGTGACAGCAATTTACCGCCACCCTCTGTGTCCTGCAGCCCAGCTAGTTACCTACCCACCACACTACTTTCCTTCCCACACCCATATTCCCCAGTTTGTGTAGTAGTCTTCTATGTGGCACAGTGTCAAAGGCCTTGCTGAAGTCCAGATAGGCCATGTCCACTGCCCTCCCCTGATCCACCTCCCTAGTCACCCAGTCAAAAAATTCAATGAGGTTGGTCTGACATGACCTCCCCCTGGTGACACCATGCTGCCTTGGGTCCTGTAGTCCATTGACAACCAGATGTTCCACCGATCTCTCCTTCAGTAGTGCTTCCATGATCTTTCCCACTACCAAGGTGAGGCTGACTGGTCAGTAGTTCCCTGCTTCCTCTCTAAAGAAAAGGTGTCTTCCCTGGTGTTGAAAGAGGCTTAAGAAGTTATCTCTGTTACCTTCAGCAGCAGAGGGTCATCTCATATTTAGTCTTTGAGTACCTCTATTTAGAGCTACAGTCTAGGAAGCAGGGGGCTCACTGTTACTCCTCAACAGCCTAAATTCCCAACCTCTCTATCTCATTTCTTGTTTATCAAAACTGAGTCAGAGTCTCGCCGACAAAGCTTCCACCTCTAAAACCCCTTTGACTCTGCCCACCCAGGCTCCCATCTTGGGGGCTCAGGTTGGAGCCATCTGCCTGTGATGCATTTCAGGGCCACCACCATTAAGATAAGTAGAGCTTTCTGATGTCTCCCCACTGGTGTGTTGCCATGGGGATCCCTAACACCCACTCTGTAAAAGCCAGAGGAATCAAGATTCCTGTGATAGAGTGCACTGCCTGTTGCATCTCCTTCCAGAATGTTCGTAACTTTGGACAGTCCCAAAAGATGTGCCATTGGCTCCCTGTCTGGCCGCATGCCCTCCAGCAGGCTGCCAACTTGGAGACACTATAATGTTGCATAATTATTGGATTGTGGAAATATCAAATCAGTACTTTCCAGTAGAATTCTCACCAGATTGGGGCTGAGGTGACCTTCCAACCCCATTTTAATCTGTGTGCCCAGTCTGCCGCATTGATTGAATCACTGGCCTCCCTTTCCCAGGCAGCTCACTGTACCTTAAGGGGGTGGCCTATAACCACGGTTAATGACCTGTAAATTCCATATACATATTTCCCTACACCTGCAGTCTTTACTGTGCTATGTAGGAAGGCTTCCCAAGTTAAGTATGATCTCGCAAGTCATGCTATGTTGTCATTGGTGTAAATAAAATGTCTTACTTGCATGTATCTTAAGAAGTCAGTATTTGACCAGTGGAACTTTTCTTTGGCTGTATGAAATGTAATGTAAATTGCATTTTCTATAAATTGCACAAATCATGTTACCCCCTGGACCTCCCATCTGGCATAGCCGGGGTCCAAGGTAGGCGGAAGAAATTCTGAATCATACCTGATGAGAGAAAGTGGGCCCAGACCTCTAGGGGTGGCAGTTAACTTTTGAACTTTGTTAAGAAGGTATAGGCTATACCTAACCCATATATTTGTAATCATTTTTGTGTACTCAGGAGGGGTTGTTGTAAGAGCCAAGGTAAACAACGGGCAATCACCCAGAGCAGCCTCCTCCATCCTGTACCACAGGGAGGAAATTCTTTGTTTTGCCCAGATAAGAGTAATGGAAAGCTGAGTGGCTAAATAATAAGCATAAAAGTCAGAATAGGCTAAGCCCCCCTCTATCCTGGGGAGATGTAGTATTTGTTTGGCCACTCAGGATTTTTTGTTGTTCCAGACAAACTTGGAAATGCCCTTGTTTAGCTTATTCCAGAGGACACAAGTGGGCGTATAGAAAGAGACTGGAATAAGAAAAAAATCTAGGTAATATATTCATCTTTACCACATCTACCCTCCCTACAAGGGAAAATGGTAAAAGGCATCACCTGGCTAAATCTCATTCCACTGTGTCCCACAGCTTATTATAATTCAGAGAGAACAACTTGGGAAGGTATTCAGAGAGCTATGTACCCAAATATCTTCTTTGGTTTTTGTGGACCCAACGAAAGGGGAATGTTTTCTTGAACTGACTTGGGCAGCATCCACTGAGGACCAAGGATACTGATTTTAAAAAGTTAATTTTATAGCCAGACACTTGTCCAAAAGATTGTAGGATGTTTCCGAGAGGTAACAGGGAGGTTTCTGGAGAGGATAGGAAGAAAATAGAATCATCTGCATAAAGAGATAGCTTTTGTTCTATCCCCCTCCCCCAGTGTAACGCTCCTTATCACAGCACTCTGCCGTACCTTAGCGGCTAAAGGCTCTAAACTTAGGGAGAACAGTAAGGGCAATAAAGGGCAGCCCTGCCTTGAGCCCCTGGAGACTGGGAAGGGGCAGAACTAATACCTTTTACTCGTATCAGCACTTTAGGGTTTTTATATAACTAAGAGATTGTCTGCAGGATTTTTGGGCCAAATTTCATTTTTTCCATGGATGCTTTTTAGAAATTTCCAATTTATCCTATCAAATGCTTTTTCGGCATCCATGGATATGGCTATCTGAAAGGTATCCTGGGACTTGGAAGAGGAAATGATGTTCAGCAGGCACCAAATATTATCGGTGAGGTACCAACCTGAAATAAATCCAGTTTGGTCCTCATGTATCACTCAGGGAACAACCTCCTATTGCCTTGTGGCCAATAGGACTGTAAACAATTTTGAGTCCACGTTTAGGAGTGAGATCAGACGATATGACCCACACTCCAAGGGGTCCTTCCCCTCCTTATGCAACACTGTAGTTTGTGCCATGTCCCAGGAGACCGGAGTGTTCCCCCCATCCATTACCTCTTGGCAAGCTGGTAGTAGCACCAGAAGAAGGATATCTGCAAAAGCCTTGTAGAATTCTGATGTGAGGCCATCTAATCCCGCTGACTTTCCATTTCTGAAGCTTACTATTTGGCCCTTTAGTTCCCCTATGGTTACAGCCATATCTAATTGGTCTGCGCAGGAGGGGAGAAGGGAACCAAGTTCCAGATTTTCAAAAAAATCTGTCACTTTATTTGAAAAGTTTGAAACCTCTTCAGACTATATAGAGATTCATAAAAGCTGGCAAAGACACTGGTGATTTTCCCGGGTGGCGTGTTATAGACCCATCCAACGTGGGGTCCTTAATTTGCAGGACTGTCCTACTGGACTGTTGAGAGTGCAGGGAGGCCACCAGCAGTCATCTTGTTCAGTTGCCATTCTCATAGTACTACTGACAGATTCTTCAGTGACTACCTTCTAGTTGGGTAGTCAGTAGTGCTCTAGGGCTGCCCTCCTCTCCTCCAATGCCTTTTTAGTGTCTGGGTTTAGGTTGAATTTATGCTGAACCCCTAAGTCTGCTATATCTGCCTCTAGGTCCCTGTGTTTCTTTTCTCTGTGTTTTTTGAGAGTAGAAGCAAATTTAATAATGACCCCTCAAAGGACCACCTTCAGTGCATCCCAGCAGCTTGTATGTGAAGTGGCTCCTACCAGATTATGCAGTACACAGACTTTGACAGTGGAGTCAATTAGTGCAGTAAAATCTGAGTTATTTAGGAGGCCCACATTAAAACACAATGATTTTGAGCCACCAGTGTTAGTTCTAAAGTGAGTTTTACCAAGCCATGGTCTGAGAGGGTGCACAGCATTATCTTGCATGAGGAAACCGAATGGGCCCACTCTTCAGATATAAAAAAAAAAAAATGTAAATTCTAGTGTAGCCATCATGCTTATCTGAATAGTGTGAATAATCCCATTGATCCACCTCCAGATATCAAGCATTCCCATTGTTTGACTTAATTTATTTAAAGCTGATCCCACTGCACCAATTTTGGTACCCTGCATTCTACCCCACCTATCCAAGGCCGAGGACAGTATTGCATTAAAATCACCTCCCAGGATGCAAAGGCAGTCAGTAGTGTCCAGGATTTCTGGGAAAATTTTTTTTGAAAAACTGAGAGGCCTCCTTATCTTCATTAGGGGCATAAAGATTTAAAATCGTGTGGGGGTTATCTCTCTAATTTGCATGAATTGTTACATATCTGCCCTCTGGGTCATATTCCACTGTCTCCACATGTATGGGACATGATTTATGGATCAAAATGGTCATGCCTATTCTATGGGGATGGGTCTCATAGAAGGAGAAATACACTGATCCAACCCAACTCCGGCGTAGCTTAAGGTGTTCGCTATCCGTAAGGTGGGTTTCCTGCAGCATAGGAATGTGAGTGCCCATCCTATTGCACTCCTGCAGGAGTCTAGCCTACTTAATGGGGCTATTAAGGGTAATGCTGCTCCTGTAATATGTCACCTTCTAAATTGCTGAAATTGTATTGTATTTTGTTTTCATGTCTTTCCCGGGTTGACCATGGAAAAGGGTCTGCAGTTGTCTCAGTGGTCCTACCCAGTTCCTAAACTCAAATAAATAAATATATTATATTACATGTAACAATATTTAAACTATCCATTTTGTTTTAGGGTCACCATTTGCATCCTGAGATACCCATCGTCATCCAGACCATCCTTATGCCTGGTTGTTTGGCTGGGATAATTAGGGGGGTGTGGAGAGTGAACAACCAAACTGTCTACCCAAACTTGAGTAGTAAGAACATTAACATAACCATGTGAATACTTGAAACAATAACTACTGTAAAAAGAATTAGAAATCATAATCTGGGATACCGCCCAGCTTTGTTTGCCACTTTTCTTAGGTGGGTAAAGTCCTTTCCATGGTGCCATGTTAATCCCATCACACCACTGTTGCTTCATGGTGGCAGGAAGTACAGGAATCCCTCCTGCACTTGTCTGCTGAGTCCTCAAAAGACCAGGTTCATGCAGCCAGCATGGAGCCATCAACGCCATGGAGCACCCCAACTTCCTCCCCCGCCCACTTCCCCTCTCTCTGATACTGTATCAGGTGAGTAGAGCCCTCCCCCCACGGGCGACACCAACCTAGCAAAGGCCAGCCATCAAATCCCATGGCAGACCCCCATCATATGTTCATCACATCCTGCAATAAACTGCATTTCACATAAATCATAAAATCAGCGAGTTCACCTGCACCCCCTTCTGATAACTGTTCAATTTTCTCCTCATACTCATAGAATCCGTAATCTCCATCTGGCAATTAAGACTTTGTGGAAAGTAAAATGACAATTAAAATAGACTGGAAACATGGGATACAACAGTTTCAAACTCTGAAAAGTTAATCAATGTGCCCCATCCGGGTAGGATCGACAGGCTCCACTACTAAAACTAATAACCCACACTTAAGTAGTATGCTGGGGTGCCAAAGTCAGCTAAAAGTAAATGATTAAGAGTTACTGTCACCTCACTGACCTGTCTGCAGTATTAATAAGAGAGGCCTTCTAAATCAGAAATAGGGAGCCTGATGATCATGCATGGGTAGCATTGCAACTGGGAAAACTCCGGTTAGTTTAAATCAGAGTCCTACCCCTTGCATGGTTCAAGTTGGCTGCTCTGCTGAATCCTCAAGAGCTTCCCCTCCAGTTAAGCAGGTGCTTACCTCACATTCACTGGAAGACTGAGAAGCTGAGGTCTTAGCTTTCAAACCTGTGGACGCCAGGTGCAGATTCATTCTGATCTTAGACCATGGACTTGATTCACCGCTGGCCCCAGGATGGCCCGATCTCTTCCCCCGGAGTCCATTGCCTCCCATTAATGACCACTGCTGCTTCTCTATCTCCTTTAGGGTGGCTACATTAATTGTTTCATCCACTGCAATCCTGAGGGACGTCAAGCACTTTCTCGCTTCAGGGATGGTGTCAAAAATGTTGTTCCCCTTATCGGAGAAGATGTGAAGTTGCGTTGGGAAGTCGACTTTAGCTCCCAGGCCTTTACTGCACAAAGCTTTGATGATTGGGAACCAAAACTTCCACCATGCCATCGCTGTTGGGGCATAATCCAGTTCAAGAAACAGCCAGGTGTCCCCAAAGATTACTTCTTTTGTAGCCCATGCCTTGCATAGATCCATCTCTTTGGTCCTAAAGTCCAGGAAGGCACTCACAAATGATTGTATTGTAGGTGAGCCCTGGGATCTTTAGGTGGAGCTGCAAGCGAGCAGTGGGACCGAATAATGTTTAGTGGAATGTCCTTATCCAGGCCTAATACTTCCTTCAGTAGAATTTCCATGAATTCCACTGTGTTGCCCAATTCTGTGTACTCTGGAAGGCCATGCAGTCGGACATAGATTCACCGCAACCTGTTCTCCTGGTCCTCTACTTTATGCATTAGAGCCTTTGTGTGAATGTGGATCTCAAGGACTGTGCCATTATGAAGGTCTACAGATTTGGAGCATGAAGTGAGATGGGTTTCTAAGCTCTGGAGAAGTTTTTCATGCTGTTGCAGTGTTTCTTTATTTAAGCCTCTTTTCTTACTGCATCCATTGTAGCTCCCAGTTTGTGAAGTACATGGCACAACTGCTGAGAGGTGATGGTGAATTCATCATCCTCTTCCTCCTCCTCAGACATGTTCTCACACTCGAGATCGGTGTTTTTGGAAGGCCCAGCTTGCTTTCCTCGTTTGACTGAGGGTCGAACAGTGAGGGTAAGCTTTTGTTGCTTAAGATTTCCTCCGGTTGGTACCCATGACTTACTTTTACTCACCATATATTTGGGCTAGTGTTCTGTATTTGTTTTGAACCAAGTAAAGCACAGGATGTGAAAATTTAGCAAGTTTTATGGGAAAACGAGGGAAAGTTCTTGCTTCAGGCTACTGCATCATGTGGAGGCATCACCGGAAGTCCGGCACAATGTATATTTCAACACATTAGAATTCATGATCAACAGGTAATTATGCCATTGTATGGATCGCTTGTTCGACCCCACTTACAGTATTGTTAGCAGTTCTGGGCTCATTACAAGGTACAGGATGTTATGAGGCTAGAGAAAGTCCAGAGAAGAGTAACCATAAAAAATTCATATCTCGCATTTGGATTATGAAAGGAGACTGGGCGAGCTGGATTTATTTCCTCTTAAGTGCAGGCGATTACATGGTGACCTGTGCTTGGTCTATTGAGTGTTCGAAAATCAAGACCTGTGGGAATGCACAGGCTTACAATCTAAAAATATGGTTAGCTCTTTAAGGGGACATGATAAGTCACTCAGTGGAGAATTATATACGTCAACAAAGAGAGGGAATTGGTTTAATCAAAGAACTGCAACCATATGGAATGTGTTACCTAACTCCATAGTAAACAGCCCAAATGTAAATTCATTTAGATTAGTTTTAGACCAACATATAGGGGAATGCTTTAGAAAATAAAATCATTGCGTTTAATATGGCTAACCACTTTTGACTCATAAACATCCTATAATACCTATGATTTTATTGCAATTACGGAAACTCACAAATACATCCAACACAATTGGACCACTCTCCCTTATAGGACATGAGGACTCATTTCTCCCTATGCAGCTATACAATGAGTTTGCTTTCTGGGAAAATAGGAGTCTCACTACTTTTTTCCAATGTATAGATCGTGGAGTTTGCGTTTCATTTGCCCAGTTGGCTGACTCACATGCACTTAGCAGGGAAGATCATTTCAGATTTTTGCAAATTAGACATTTTATCCTGTGTCCTGATGTTCTTCCTAAGTTGTGGTAAGAGCAAACAAAGTTGGAATCCTTCCTCTACAATGCAGTCACCCTCAGAGTGAAAATCAGATATGTTCCTAAACTATATACAATCCTATACCATTCAGAAGATCGTTCCCTGGATAAAATTTGAAATAGCTCAGAATGGGCCCCTATAACTCCCAACCAGTGGATTAGACAAATTCAGAGGAGATGGAAAGTAATGGCCTCCCGCACTGGGAGAGAGTTTAGCTGGAAAGTATTAGTGAGATTCTTCAGAACACCCACAGTCATAAAACATTTCAATACCAGTTATCCCGATGCCTGTTAAAAACAATGTTTGGGGAGGGGAAGAAACAAATTATAATAAATTTTGTGCCTGTCCAAAGTTGACTTTATTTTGGACAGCAGTACATCAAGAAACACAGAGAATCATAGGTAAATGCAGCTCTTTCTGGCAGAAGAGAACTGGTTGCAGAGCAAGAAACAGAAGTCCAGAACTACAGATTTTTTACTAATTAATCACTTCTGTCTCAGCAGGAGTAGTACCTATTTGTATTAAGCAAACAGATACTTTATTAGAAGAAGGGGGTCACATTTAAGTAAAAAAAAAGTGTTTTTTTCTGAGGAAAAGGGCAGTATCAGCTTAATTTACTGAGAGCAGAGAGTGAATCTAATTAGGGATGTGACTTAGCAGCTTAGGTGTACAAAAGCACCTGTCTCCAATTACAGCTTCCGGCTCTTTCTGCAGAGCAAGAAACAGAAGTCCAGAACTACAGATTTTTTAACTAATTGCCTTCCTTCCCACCCCTCCATCTTCCCACCCAAAGCCAGTTCTAGTTTTATAGCCACTGAATTTGACTGAGAACAGGAACTTCCTGTTTGGCAGTAGGAAGGGAAGGATCACTGAGACACATTAGTTTCAGCAACCTTGAAGGAACCTAAAAAAAAGAAAAAAATTACTCTTTATCCCCAGCTGCTGGAGGTCTGAATCCAAGCACAGAAGGAGACTACTGAAGACTACAGGAAGTTCCTGTCCCAGAACAGGATGGGTGAGAGTTGTAAGGGCACATAGGCAGTAGGAAAGTAAGTGTAAAAATACATAGAGGGAGGAGATAATAAGTATACAAAGCAACAGGAGAGGGGGCACAAAATAAGTCAGATGGGAGTGGTGCAGTGCAATGGCTGTGGAGCAGCAGTGTTCCGGGAGACATTCTGGAGGCTGCGAAGCTGCCCTGACTGCAGGCACCTCTCTGGTCTGAGGGAGAAGGTTGCTCAACTCCAGGCTGACCAGGCTAGGATTCATGAAACCTCTTTCCCCACCCAGGGACCACTAGGGCCACCACCGTTACCTCAGAGGTTGCCAAGAAAGAGGACTGGTTGGACCAATGTGGGCTCAGGCAGGGAGAGGGTGGTGGAACAGAGGTGCATCCCTCCAGTTGTAGCTCTCCACAATTCATATGCTGTTCTGGCAAAGAGTGGCACCTGCAGTGGAGACCAAGGAGGATGCTGGGAACCTCCACAAAGGAGACCCACAGGAGGGTGGCACAAGACCCCACAGGGGAAGGAAACAACTCCTGGTGGGGGACTGAATCATTAGGGGGGTAGACATGGGGAGGAAGGGGATAGGGAGGTAAGGTACCTGCCTGGTGCCACAGCTTGGAGGGACAGGAAGCGAATCCTCAGGATCGCGGGAGCAGCTGCATGAGGGAGGGAGCTGGATGTCATTGTCCACCTAGGGAAAAATGACCTGTCTGTAAATGGGATCTGAGCAGTGGAAGAGGAGTTTGTGGAGTTGGGGAGGGGCCTTAGACAAGTAGCATGTATGGTAACCTTCTCAGAGGTGCTGACTGTCTATGGCAAGGATGATGCTAGGGTATTACGCACCATGGGATTCAATGAATGGCTGAAAAACTAGTGTGGAGCTCAGAGTTTTGGCTTCATTGGGGACTGGGGAGCTACCTGGAGGGATGCAGACTTATACTGGCGTGATGGTCTGCATCTGTCCGGGGGGGGTTCAGGATCCTAGATGACAGGTTTAAATGCTTCATTGGCAAGCATTTAAACTAGCCAAGGGGGGAGGCACTGAAAAGGAGCATGGAAATCCCAGCCTCCCCCCACAAAGCACAGTAGTTAGAGAGGTAAACACCAAGGCAGAAAAGTCAGTAGGGAGCAGGACAGGGATAAATGCAGAAAAAGGTGTTAAGGACAGGGATGGGGCTAAAAGGGGTAAGGCCATGAAAAATAAATGAAAGGTGATGAGTACCAATGCCCACAGTCTGTGCAACAAGCTCCCTGAACTAGTGGCCTTAATGGAAGAGGGATGCCTGGATATTGTGGCAGTCACTGAAACATGGTACACAGAGAACCATGAGTGGGAAGTCAACATACCAGAATACACGGTCTACAGGAGGGACAGGGTGGGTAAAAGAGGAGGAGGAGGAGTAGCTCTCTCTATAAGAAAAGGGATTAAAGCAACAGAACTAAAGAAACATAGAAACATAGACTTTGACGGCAGATAAGGACCGCTTGGCTCACCTAGTCTGCCCATTTCTCTACCTAGAGGATAAGCTGCAGATTCTATTTAACCAACAGCCTATTTCTTCCTACCTCCCACAAAAATTGCCTTATGTCTGTCCCATGCATTCTTGCATTCTCTCACAGTTTTAGACCCCACAACCTCCTCAGAAAGGCTGTTCCATGCATCCGCCAGCCTCTCTGTGAAAAAATACTTCCTCACATTGCCCCTGAGCTGACCCCCCCATCTTCAAATTGTGTCCGCTTGTTCTTGCACATCTCTTTTTCTGAAAGATGCTACCCTCTTGGACTTTGTTGATTCCACCGAGGTACTTAAACATTTCTATCATGTCCCCCCTCTCCCTCCTTTCCTCAAGGGTATACATATTAAGCTCCTTTAGCCTCTCCTCGTATGGCTTCTCTTGAAGACCCTGCACCATTTTAGTTGCCCTCCTCTGAATAGCCTCCATCCTGTCTATGTCCTTGTGAAGATGGGGTCTCCAGAACTGGATGTAGTACTCCAGATGGGATCTCACCAACTGTTTGTACAGGGAGATAACAACTTCCTGTTTTCTGCTGGTGATGCCTCTCTCTATACATCCCAGGATCCCCCACGCCCTCCCTACCGCCTTCTCACATTGCTTGCCAACCTTAAGGTCATCTGATATGATTATCTCCAGGTCCCTTTCCATTTTTGTTGTTGTTACTACCTCCCCCTCCACATTGTGTAATCTTCCCCAGGGTTTTTGTTTCCCAGGTGCATTACTTTGCACTTCTTTGCAGTGAATCAAGCTGCCATACTCTGACCATTCCTCCAACCTTGCCAAGTCCCTTCACCCTTTCCACGCCTCCTGTGTATCAACCCTGTTGCAGATCTTTGTGTCATCTGCAAAGAGGCATACTTTTCCTTCCAGTCCCTCTGCAATGTCACTTATAAAGACATTAAAAATGACTGGATCCAGTACTGAACCCTGTGGTACCCCACTAGTAACCCCTCTTTTTTCAGAGTGGACTCCATTTACAATTACCTTCTGTGTCCTGTTGTTCAGCCAATGTTTTACCCAGGCTACCACCCTGGGACCCACTCCAAGGCTGGTTAATCTGACTACTGATCTTTTGTGTGGGACTGTGCCAAATGCCTTGCTAAAGTCTAGGTAGTCCATGTCCACAGCCCCTTCCTGGTCTACTACTTTGGTCACCCAGTCAAAGAAATCAATTAGATTCATCTGACATGACCTTCCTGCTGTGAACCCATGCTGCCTTGGGTCCTGTGCCCCACTGGCCTCTAGGTACTCAACAATTCTTTCCTTCAGAAGCAACTCCATCACTTTCCTACCACAGAGGTCAAACTGACAGGTCTGCAGTTTCCTGCCTCTGTCTTGCTCCCACTTTGTGAAGGGAATCATCAGCCTTCTTCCAGTCCTCAGGTACCACACCATCCTCCCATGATTTGTTATAAGGTAGTCAGTGAGTGACACTAGTTCTCTGCTTAATTCTTTTAGAATTCTGGGGTGAATTCCATCTGGCCCCATTGCTTTGTCCACCTTCAGTTTTAGGAGTTCTTTCAGAACTCTTTCTTCTCTGAAAGGACTGGGATTGACCCCCTCTCCAGAGTGCTTCTGTTAATTGGATTAGGCACCCCCCCACTTCTTCTTTTTGAATCTGGAACAGAAGTATTCATTCAATGTCCCCTCTTTTCACTGTCACTCTCTGCCCACCCACCATCCATTCTATTCAGCCTCACTATCCCTCTCTTTGTCTTTCTATGCTCCCTGATATACCTATAAAAGGTTTTATCCCCCTTCTTAACCGTGTTGGCTATCTTTTCCTCAGTTTGGGCCTTTGCTATTCTGACTACCCTCCCTGCTTCCTTCTGCCTTAACTGGTACAGTTCTCTGTCCTGCTTCTTCTGTGTTTCCTTATACTTCCTAAATGCTATCTTTTTCTCCCTAACCTTCACCACCACTTCTTTTGAGAACCATAGTTGCTTTTTCTTTCATTTTGATTTGTGTATTTGCTTCACACAAAGGCTTGTTGTCTCTGTGATGGCAGTTTTAATATTTCCCCATTGTTGCTCCACCCCTCCTTCTAGCCTGTTTGCTAGTGCTTTTCTAAGGCACTCTCCATCTTGCCAAAGTCAGCCCTCCTGAAGTCCAGAACCCTCACTTTGTATGGCTTGACTCTGTAGCTGAGTTTATCGTGAATCACACTGTTTGGTGGTCACTTGTTCCCAAATGGCTACCCACTTCTACATCTGAGAGCCTCTCACTGTCCCCATTTGAGAGAACAAGGTCTAAGATTGCTCCCTCATGAGTAGGTTCCAAAACTAGCTGTTTGAGGCATGCCACCTGAAGGACATCAATAATGGCCCTGCTTTTGAATGTGGCTACAGCAAAGGTGCTCCAGTTAACATCTGACATATTAAGGTCTCTCATCAACAGTATCTCCCCTTTCTCTGCCATCCTAAGTATGCCTTCTGCCATATCCTTGTCCATTCCCTCCCCCTGACATGGGGATCCATGTACAACCCCTGTGCGGATTGTGGTGCCATTTCCAGTCTCTAAGCTGACCCACGTGCCTCCTCTCCTCCCTGTTTACTCTTTTGTTCAGTTGCTTTTATCCCTTTCCTTACATAGAGAGCTACCCCCCTTCTGCCCTCCCTGTCTGTCCTGTAGGTTGTGTACCCTGGTATGTTAACATCCCAGTCATGGTTCTCTGTGTACCATGTATCTGTGACTGCTATGATATCCAGGCATCCCTCTTCCATCAAGGCCACTAGTTCAGGGAGCTTGGTGCCCAGACTACAGGCTTTGGTACTCATTACCCTCAATTTCTTGATGGCCTTACCCTTTTTTGCCCCATCCCTGTCCTTAGTGCATTTGTTACTTTCTCCATTTACCCCAGTGCTTCTCCCTATTGACATATCTATGTTGGTGTCTACTTCACTTAGTACCCT
The DNA here is from genome assembly GCA_016271365.2 of Neoceratodus forsteri. Lineage (NCBI taxonomy): Eukaryota > Metazoa > Chordata > Ceratodontiformes > Ceratodontidae > Neoceratodus > Neoceratodus forsteri. Next base: position 485,545,464 of record CM028132.1, on the reverse strand, counting down.
GACTTTTTTGGAGGGGCTAGGATTTCCCTGCTCCTTTCCAGTGCCTCCCCCCTTGGCTAGTTTAAATGCTTGCCAGTGAAGTATGTAAACCTATCACCTAGGATCCTGGTTCCCCTCCTGGACAGATGCAGACCATCATGCCAGTATAGGCCTGCATGCATCCAGGTGGACCCCCAGTCCCCAGTGAAGCCAAATTCCTGAGCTCTGCACCAGTTTTTCAACCACTGATTGAATCCCATGGTGTGGAGCACCCTAGCCTCATCCATGTCTTAGACAGGCAGCACCTCTGAGAAGGTTACCATGTGTGCTATTTGTCTAAGGCCCCCCCATCTCCACAAATGCTTCTTGCACTGCTCTGATCCCTTTCTTAGCCAGGTCATTTGTCCCTAGGTGGACAATGACATCCAGCTCCCTACCATGTGCAGCTGCTCCTGTGATCCTGAGGATTTGCTCTCTGTCCCTCCAAGCCATGGCACCAGGCAGGCACCTTACCTCCCTCTCCCCTTCCTTCCCCAGTTCTCCTTTCCTAACAATGGAGTCCCCCACCAGGAGTTGTTTCCTTCCCCTGTGGGGTCCCATGCCATCCTCCTGTGGGTCTCCTTTGTGGAGGTTCCCAGGATCCTCCTTGGTCTCCACTGTGGGTGCTTCCATAGAGGAACCACACTTTTCCAGAACAGCACAGAAACTGTGGAGAGGTAAAACTGGAGGGATGTGCCTCTGTTCCACCACCCTCACCTTCCCTGATCCCACTGTGGTCCAACCGCTCCTCTTTCTTGGCAACCTCTGAGGCAACGGCGGTAACTCTTGTGGTCCCTGGGTGGGAGAGGAGGTCCCACAAATCCTTGCCAACTCAGCCTGGAGATGAGCAACCTCCTCCCTCAGCCCAGAGAGGTGCCTGCAGATGGGACAACACTGCATCCTTCAGAATGTCTTCCGGAAGACTGCTGCTCCACAGCCACTGCACTGCACCACTCCCATCATGTCTTTTTTCTGGCCCCCTAAAGAGTAAACAGGAAGTTGATGAGTCACTATGGGTCACCCTGAAGACAGGAAATGGCACCACAATCTGCATGGGGTTGTGTACAGACCCCCATCTCAGGGGGAGGAAATGGACAAGAAAATGATAGAAGGCATCCTTAAAATGGCAGAAAAAGGGGAGATATTGTTGGTGGGGGACCTGAATATGCCAGATGTTAACTGGAGTACCTGTGCTGCAGGCACATCCAAGAGCAGGGTCATTCTTGATGCCCTACAGGGGGCATGCCTCAGACAGCTAGTGTTGGAACCCACTCAGGAGGGATCAATCTTAGATCTGGTACTCTCAAATGGGGAAAGAGAAATGATCTCAGATTTAGAAGTGGGTAGCCATCTGGGAACAAGTGACCACCAAACAGTGTGGTTCACAATAAACACAGCCATAGAGTCAAGTCATACAAAAACAAGAGTATTGGACTTTAGGAAGGCTGACTTTGGTAAAATGAGAGAGTGCCTTAGAAAAGCACTAGCAAATGGGCAAGAAGAAGGGGTGGAGGAACAATGGGGAATAATTGAAACAGCCATCGTAGAGGCAACAAGCCTTTGTTTGAAGCAAATCAATACAACAAAACAAAGGAAAAACCCACTATGGTTCTCAAAAGAGGTGGCAGGGACAGTTAAGGAGAAAAGGATAGCATTCAGGAAATATAAGGAAACACAGAAGGAACAGGACAGAGAACTTAATCAATTAAAGCAGAAGGAGGCAGGAAAGGCAGTCAGAATAGCAAAGGCACAAACTGAGGAAAAGATAACCAACTCTGTTAAGAAGGGGGATAAAACCTTTTATAGGTACATTAGGGAGCGAATAAAGACCAAGGGAGGGATACAGAGACTTAATAAATGGGAGGGAATGTGGGCAGAGGGTGACAGTGAAAAAGCAGGGATACTGAATGACTATTTCTGCTCAGTATTCACAACAGATGAGGAGTGGGAGGTGCCTAAACCAAACAAGGGAGAAACTCTGAATAGGGGGGTCAATACCAGTCCATTCACAGAAGAAAGGGTTTTGAAAGAACTATTGAAACTGAGGGTGGACAAAGCAATGGGGCCTGATGGGATTCACCCAAGAATATTAAAAGAACTAAGGGTAGAACTAGTAACACCCCCAACTACCCTCTTTAACAAATCATGGGAGGATGGAGTGGTACCTAAGGACTGGAGGAGGGCAAATGTGATTCCACTTCACAAAAGTGGGAGCAGGGCAGAGGCCGGAAACTACAGACCAGTTAGTTTGACTTCAGTGGTAGGGAAAATGATGGAATCACTTCTGAAGGAAAGAATTGTTGAGTACCTAGAGGCCAGTGAGGCACAGGACCCAAGGCAGCATGGTTTCACACCAGGAAGGTCATGTCAGATGAACCTAATAGATTTCTTTGACTGGGTGACCAAAGTAGTAGACCAGGGAGGGGCTATGGATATGGCCTACCTTGATTTTAGCAAAGCATTCAACACAGTCTCACACAAAAGATTAATTTATAAGTGACATTGGAGAGCACCTGGAAGAAAAGGTATGCCTCTTTGCAGATGACACAAAGATCTGCAACAGGGTTGATACACAAGGTGGGGTGGAAAGAATGAAAAGGGACTTGGCAAGGTTGGAGGAATGGTCAAATACATGGCATCTCAGATTCATTGCAAAGAAGTGCAAGGTAATGCATCTGGGAAACAAAAACCCAGATGAAGAGTACACAATGGGGGGTGAGTTAATAACAACAACAAAAATCGAAAGAGACCTAGAAGTAATTATATCAGATGACCTAAAGGTGGGGAAGCAATGTGAGAAGGCAGTAAGAAGGGCTGGGGGGATACTGGAATGCATAGGGAGAGGCATCAACAGTAGAAAACAGGAAGTTGTTATCCCTCTCTACAGACAGTTAGTGAGACCCCATCTGGAGTAATGCATGCAATTCTGGAGATCCCATCTCCGCAAAGACATAGACAGAGTGGAGGCTGTTCAGAGGAGGGCAACCAAAATGGTGCAAGATCTGCACCAGAAGACATACGAGGAGAGACTAAAGCAGTTTAATATGAATACCCTTGAGGAAAGGATGGAGAGGGGGGACATGATAGAAACTTTCAAGTATCTCAAAGGAATTAACAAGGTACAAGAGGGTAGTATATTTCAGAAGAAGAGATGTGCAAGAACAAGGGGGCACAATTTGAAGATAGAAGGGGGGACAGCTCAGAGGTAATGTTAGAAAGTATTTTTTCACAGAGAGAGTTGTGGATGCATGGAACAGCCTTCCTGAGGAAGTTGTGGAGTCAGGAACAATGGGAGAATTCAAGAATGCATGGGACAGGCATAAGGCAATTCTAGTGGGGGGGCAGAAGGAAGTAAGCTGGTAATTAACTTCAATCTGCAGCTTATCCATTAGGTAGGAAAATGGGCAGACTGGGTGGGCCAAGCGGTCCTTATCTGCTGTCAAATTCTATGTTTCTATGTTTAAACAATTTCCACTGACATTTACCAAGCTAGTGCTGGCATTCCCCGCTCTTCTATCTGGGAACAAATCTGTCAGGAAACTAGAACAGATCTGGAGAGTGGTAGCAGTGAAATGCAGTATCTTCAACTGGCTGTCTATACACCCACCTACATTAGACCAGTGGTGCTCCAGAGCAAGAGATATAGAACAAATGGAAAAGATAACCACTGAGCTCAGGTTAGAAACAGAGAGATTCTTGGATCTGTGGAGACCATGGCACTGTTCTGAGCAGGAGGGGGAGGAGTTGTCCTCCGATGAAGAGGAACAAGGAGTAGAAGCGGGGATAGGAACTCAGGGTAGGTATTTCAAATTTTACTAAATGGGAAGGCACCAACAGCAGCCTCCCTCTATTATGTAGTTTAGGGCAGTTCACTGAACCGAGAGGTGTGGTGGTTACAGAGGCATGTGCGTGGGAGTTCTCTCCTGGAGAAGACAAGGCTCGACCTGCATCTTCTTGAGGCAGTTGGGGAGGAAGCTGGAATATGGGCTTATATGAGGTGAGCCTAGACACAGGGATTTTGAGACAGTATATTGAATAGCCAGGGTGGAGAGCATACAGGTTTTTGTCTATTTTTTTTTCTTATGTATAACCAAGTTTGACTCACATTATTTACTGTAGTTGTAAATTCTTTTGAAATAATGAAGGCCAATTTGACGCAATTTTTTTATAACTGAAATTTTCTAGAGAACTGTATGCGATTATTATGAAGTACTGTTTACTGTAAGTTTCCTGCACATTTTTTATGTTGAGTATAATTCATTTTGAAGTTTTAAAAAAAGCCCTTCGAGGAGAGACTGAGGGATCTCAACATATACATCCTAGAAGACAGGAGAGCAAGAGGGGGGACATGTTAGTGACCTACAAGTGCCTCACAGGGGTGATCAAGGTATAGGAGGGGAGTTTCTTTCAAATGAGGAAGAGCATCAGGACCAGAGGGCATGCGATGAAGCTGGTGGGTGGGGGGAAGTTTAAGAGGGATGTGAAAAAGTACTTGTTCACTGAAAGAGTGGTAGATACCTGGCACAGACTACCTGCAGAAGTGGTGAAGGCAAAAACAGTAATGGGCCTCAAGCATGCATGGGACAAACATAAGGGAATATTACATAAAAAAAAATTGGAACTGAGGATGGAGGTGGCCAAGATCAGGTAGAGTCTATAGAGACAGACTAGGCAGGGACCATCCAGGCAGAATGGGTGGGCCTAGTAGTACCTTTCTGCTGACAAATTCAGTGTTTCTGTGTTTCAGTATAAAAGTCAAGGAATGATTCTTTTGTGTCTCCTCTGGGCTTAAACTCTGTTACTATCATTCCAGGGCATAACATAGGTAGCAACAACCATGAGTTTCCATCCTTATACTCCCCTGTACTGAACTTTACTTTGCACCTGAAACTTTGCTATGCCTGTGTAAACATACAATGCTTTGCAAGTTGCATACTTTTTTTTTAATTTAGTGTCCTTTTCCCTGCCGACAAGGCTCAGTCCCTACCGATCCTGGACCCCCTCCACATCCCTGGGACTTACCTTGAGACATAGGAGACCCCCTGGATTCCCCTCCAGGGCAAAGACAATATATCAGCATGAAACCCACATGACAATGGGAGAAGGGTTCCAGTAGGGAGCCCACCGGAACTGCCACCCTGGGTTACCCCCCCAGGGCGTGGTGTGGAGTCAGGCTGGACACATTGGGAGATGGGCTAGGTCAAAGGCCAGAGAGCTGTGGGAGGTGATTGGAGCTAGTAGAGCAGGGCGTTAAATGGGTGGCAGCTATTTTTTTTTCCATTCCGGATGGGCAGCATGGTGTGCAATGATGCACTGATGCAGAGCATCAGCATCCTGCATGCCTCCCAGGAGATTCCAGGCACCGGTCGCAATGGAACCCCCAGCCTCCACCAGGGGTCTGTAGTGCACCAGTCACACAACCCCCCAAACCCTCCCTGGGAGAAGAGAGCTGTCATAGGGTGGCTCAATCCAGATTCCACCCTCCCCCCTGGCTGAATCCCAACAACCCAGCTCATTCCCAAACCCGGGTCATCGGCATAGTGCGAGGTGTGGTATCCAGCACCTCAGCCCTCAGTGCCACTGGGCCAGCTGTAAGTTGCATACTATATCTAGCATTGTTTATGTCTGTAACATGTTTACCGTAATAGGACAGGAAGCGTAGCCCAGCACAGCCAAGCTCTGAATAAATCAAAAACAACTCTTGAGGGAGTAACCAATTCCAAACAAGGCCAGACAAACTTGCAAGAAAGATTGGAAAAATAGTCCCACTCACCAAATAGTTCTTTTGTACTATTTATTAACCCTTAGGCTGCCGAAAGAATTAGAATGTGTAGGAATTTTGGACTGATATATCAGTCCGCGGCCCTGCAGGGGTTAAAACACATACACCAGAAGCAGACAGATGCCAAAACCAGGAAATATGTAAGCCAACATTTTGGAGTAAAACTCCTTTTTCAGGGCTTTACTGGCATGTGTCTAAAAATCTAGTAAATTCAAAAAGATATATCCTTAGTATTAAACTTTTTTAAAGAAACTTATTAGGTGTTTTTTGGTGCAGAATTAGCCACTGCTAAGCAATTTAAATCACAAATTGTAGTGACACAGAAATAATGTGACCTACTAGGAACTGAAACCAGGCCACCAGACTACCATCTCACTGATCTAACCACTGAGCTACAGGCTCACACGGTTGGACCTGAGGTTCCCCAACACACTTCTTTTCTATAGTATTGCATATACTGCAACTAGGAATAATCAAGATGACAACTGGATGTTTTTGGTGCAGTATTAGCCACTGCTAAGCAATTTAAATCACAAACTGTAGTGAAAAAGAAATAACGTGAGCAACTGGGAGTTGAACCCAGGCCCCCAGAATACTGTCCCTGTGCTTTAACCACTGAGCTACAGCTTTGCAGTGGCTAATACTGCACCAAAAACATCTAATTGTCCACTTGATTATTTCTAGTTGTAGGATATATAACATATGGGAAAGGAAGTGTTTTCGGGAACCCCAACTCCAATTGTGTGACCAAAAGAAACCTGTAATACATGAATGCTAAAGGGTGGCAAATGCTTAACTCACTTTCAAAAGACAGCACTGGATACATTATCCTTAAGATCAAGGGCTGGATTTTGAAAATGTGGTGCAGGGCTTGCCTCCTGCCCTATGCCACAGGACTTAGGTTCTGCCAGTGTGCCAAACAACATTGCCACAACTACACCTGATTTTCCATTCCCAGGTGTAGTTGCGACAATTTCCATGATTTATGGCAGCTTGTGACAAATATCTGGTGCAAGCTCCGTGCTGGAGGTCCCAGGGAGTGGCACAGACTAGACCACAAATATGTGGTCTAAGGACCTGCAGTCAGCGCAAGGGATAGAAAATCCAGATTGCCAAACGGAGACTGCCGCAAGCTCCATGCACCCTGTGTTCGGCACACCAGGGAGCTTACGGCATCTTGGCAGGTTTGAAAATCCTGCCCCAAGGCTCCAAACTAAAAATAAAATCAATAGTGGTAGTTACAATAGATAGCCCAAGCCAGTAATCATACAACTTTAACATTAGTCTGGTCCTCCTTTAATCTCAGGAAATAGATGAATTTGTTTAATCTCATATAACAGTGTTAAAAGAACTCTTTAGTCCACATTTGCTTCATGTATAATATCATTCTTTGCAAAAACACTTAGTTAATGCACTAGTTAGGTTAACTGAATGCCACAAAAGTAGAGAAATGTGGCATTAGGGTTTCCAACTCTAACTCCCCACCTCCAAGCAGCAAAAGTAAAAACATTAGGGTTTTGGGTCTCTGGAATCTTGCCGAATCAGTGGTGTGGTCTTCCTTGGGGTTGTTAACTGTAATGCTCACACCTCCATTCCATAGCCTCCAGTCCAAAGCACAAGGCAGTGCCTCATAGTGATACACTATTCAAGGGTAGAGAAGTTACGTCTTGCCTCATGTTGCCAACACAATTTGTTGTAGCTTTCTTCACGCAGGGCCCTGTGGGCCATGCATTAAGAAATGAGATCATGTGAGACATTGTTTGCTTAGGGAATGGGATGAGCATTAGGGTTGACAACCCCAAGAAAGATCCCACCACTAATTTGCCAAGACTCCAGAGACTGAAAAGCCAAATGTTTTTTCCTTTTGCTGTTTGGGGGTGCGGGTGGGGTTGGTAAGTTAAGGTTGGAAACCATAACGCCACATTTCCTTACTTTTGTGGTATTAAGTTACCTTAACTGGTACAATAACTAAGTTTTCTTACAAATAATTTCATTTCTTTTTGAGATAGTGGAATCATATCCTCATTCACATAGGTTCCTTCTGGATCTGAATGGACAGGTGTAGATGTGCAGAACTCTTTGAGTCCTGCACCATGGGAAGACTCCATCTGCCTACAGAACTGCAGGGCCTGACACATTCATCCGTCACACATTCACTCTTTATTTTTTAATTTAATTTTGGCCCAAAATTTTCAATATAGTCACTTTATGACTGTCCTTACAAACATGACATGTAGCATTTACTGTATACTGGCCGAAATTGCTGGGGGGGGGTGACCTGGAGGTGAGGGAGGGAGAAAAAAGTGTTGTCAAACCAATGAAAGACACCATTCTGGTGCAAGCCCTTTCTATCCTGAGAATTTCAGACCAGAATTCCAAATCATCTGGGCTGTAGGTGATGACAAAAAAAAAAAAAAAAAAAACAGCAAACAACCCCAGATTTTTCCTAAAAGTGCACCATCTGAATCTTGGAATCTGCACATCCGACTGGAGCAAAACTTGGCAGATCAAAGACTTTGCCCCCAAGACTGCAAATGCAAATTTTCATGCAATCTCATTCAATGGGTGCATAGCTATTAAGGTACAAAATTAGAGGTTTAACATTAAAGTGCCTACTCAGCCCTAACTATAGTGGTGCTACTGCACTACTCTAATACTGTGTGTAGATATATATATATTTATATAATGTATATAAATCTGTTTAAAAGCTTCACCCCCATTCAGCAGAATTGCACAACATTTTGTGTCTGCAGTCTGATGGGCAAGATGTCTTGACTTTCCATGTTTTGTTCCAGTGGGATGTGCAGATTCCCAGATCCTTATTTTTAGGAAAAATCAAGGTTTTGGGGTTTTTTTGCTTTTTTTAGCCTTCACCTGCAGCCCAGACAGTTCAGGATTTTGGACTGAAATTCTATGGGTAGAAAGGGCATGCCCCAGAGTACTGCATTTTATTGGTTTGGTGAAAAAGTATTAATATGTGCCCCACATAAGTTCTATCTGTGTGTTCAGGTAGGCCACCTAAATACCTGAAATGGACAGCATTCCTGCACTGAGCAGCTTCAGCTCAGGCTAGAATGGGCTCCATGAATTTTAGTGCAGTACTGGATGTAGTTAAATTAGTAGAAGAAGTTGGATCATGTGCACTTTCTCTGTAGCTCCTGGGGGGCTTGCAGAACTTGTGGATATCTAGAAGGGGATGTATTCAGAGTAGTCAGGGAAGTGTAGTCTTACGGACCCATAGTACTGACTGCTTCTGAAGTGGAACGTTGAAGGTCTGACAAGCTGCCATCCAGTAAGTGCTCTTTTCCAACTGCATTTTCCTACAAAAACATTTAATTTAATTTTTGCACCACAACTGCGTTAGAACCCTCAGATACAATGAGGTTCTGTTTCAAGAGATACAGAAACTCTAAAGATGTACCTTTCCCAGACGTCTGTTGTCTGTCTTTCACTCTTGGTTGTGCTGCAGCTGTCTGTTGTCCCTGCTGTGAGTCAGTGCTTCAGCAGCTGGCACCATTTGGAGGTCCCTCAGACTCAGAGAGAAAGCTATAAGAATTACTTGTGGATTCCTGGCTGGATTCCCTTGCCCAGAACCATGCCTCTCAATCTCCTGCCTCAAAAATCAGGGACAGGGCTTAAAATAATCAAGGACAAAGAGCTGAAATCTGGGACACATCTTAAAAACTGGTGATATCCACTCAGGAAGCACGTAGAGTAAGGGGGTTAATGCAAAATGCTTTTTCTAATGAAGAACAAGTCTGTAACATTAATGTTGGGAATTATTTTGTGGTTTCGATCTCTACTGCTAAGTGAGGGAAAAACAAATTTCAGGAGGGACAAAGGAAAATATTGAGGGCAAACTAGGGACTTTCCTGAAAGTCAGGGACAGTTGGGAGTTATGTTTTTTTAATTTTTTTTATTTGAAAACTGTGATTATTCATGCTTGAGTGTTTCTAGCACTCTGCTCCAGTTTGCCGCTCAGCTGTTCCATGCAGCAGATATGGTCTGTCAATATATTAGTGCCAGTGGCTCAGTAGGTAGCACACTTGCCTCTGAGGTCGGGAGATCAGAGGGTTGTAGGTTCAGGTCCCACATCTGGCACTTGGGTTAATATCCCAGTACTGACACTGTAGTGCTGCATGAGAGGAGTGCTGCACTTCTGAGGTGCTGTCTTTTGGATGGGACATTAAACCGAGGTCCCATCTGCCTGGATTGGTGGTAGTTCAGGTGGATGTTAAAGGTCCCATGGCACTTATCGAAAAGAGTAGGGACATTTTTTATTAACAGAAATACTAGAAGCATAAAAAACAAAACAACAGGAACAAAAAAATGAAAAATACATTCAAGAAACCATAATTCATGTTACAGGGGAATCCGAGCCAGTTATCCAAGACATGCATTTCCACAATTCCAACAGAGTTCTAGCGGGTTTAGACTGTAAGTCTGAAACATAAACAGATTTCAAATCAGAGACAACTTTTTGTAGCATGACATGGTGAGATAAATCCAGCTGTTGTAAAGTAAAGAGACAGCAAACAGTCCAAATATGCCATTTGAGAACAGTAAAGACAATATTTAAAGTATCAATGTTCCACTTCCTCCATGCCTGTGAAAACACACCATACATTAAAACCTCATAAGACACTGATGTAAATACAGGTTCTTGCCATTGGGTGGCCAAATAAGACCAAAAATCCTTACTGTAAGAGCAATAGAAAAACAAATGGTGGATAGTTTCCTCTTGTTGTATACAGGACTGTCTTGAACAATATCGTTTAGTTAACTGTTTGTATTTTTGGTTCGCTTTCATGTTAATACGTTCATGACAACTCAACCAATGATAGTCCCACATCCTCCGAGGGATCCAGGTGTTACGCAAAAGTGTCAGAAGGTCATTCATGAAAGTATCTGGGCATTTAGGGAAAGTTGCTGGGACAGTGCAAATGTGAGTAAGTAAATGCTTATACAAAGCCTTTCTATTCAGGGTCATAATCGTGGAGCTCAATACACGCCACTGTTTCAAGAGCAGAAAAGATTCCCAAACATAACCTTAAGAGAATTAATTTCCCAAAGGCCAAACCATGGGTTACAGGATTCATAAAACCAAGATTCCCACCCCTTTTCACAATATATCAGAAGAGGTTTAATGTTGGTCATAAAAAAAATGCTATTGAAAAAATAAAGGTTGACCATATGGACCACCCTCGAAGTGAATATGTTAAATTAAACTGAAAAATGTGACTGTATAGTGTGAAAAAACAATACTCAATAATCTGGTTTCAAGGCTCCATGGAGGGGGAAAAATATATGCTAAAAAAAGAAAAACAGGAAGCAAATAAGTTTTAATCATATACACCCTTTTCTTTTTCCCCATTTTCCATCTATTCCATAAAGTAACTTTAGACTGTGCCATATCTAGTTTAGGACCCCAATTAATAATATCCAAAGAACCATCACCCAAACAAAATACCCAAAATTTTAATAGGCTCCAAGGTTATTCTAATGTCTGAAACTAAAGTGTGTCTCAAACCACAAGAGCCCAATTGTCAACCCAAGCATTTATCCAAGTTCAGGGCTGTTCCAGAAAGGGACCCAAAAGCCCAACAGTGCTTGACGGCTTCAGTAATTGAAAAAGTGTCTGCTACAACTAGACTCATATCATCCGCATAGGCCATTACATTGTGTGGAATAGAATGTAATGGAGTAGAAAGTGGAACAATAGATTGGGATGTATTAATAGAGTGCAGTAAAAGATCTAAAAAAAAAATATGTATAAGATAGAGCTAAGTGGACAGCCATGTCTAACCCCCTTTTCAGTAGTATTATAGGACCTTTACAATCATTCACCATAGGGACTGTTCTAGCTGATTGATATAATAACTAAATCCAAGAAATAGTTCTAGCAGGAATTTTATAATGACGTAGGGTAAGCCATAAAAAATCATGATTGACCGAATCAAAAGCTTGCTTTTGGTCCAAGGAGATCAGGAATCCGTCCAGCAGGTCATGATTGGAACATTCAACTATTTTTCATAATAAAATTACATGATCAGAAATACTCCTCCCAGAATATTACTAAACTGAGCTTCAGAGATTACAAGAGGGGTTATTTTTAACAAGCGGAGTAAAATAATTTTAGCTAAAATTTTAAACTTAAAAATGATACTGGGTAATAAGGCTCACTCACCCAACTTAAAAATAAATCGAAGTAGTTCTTATATCAATTATATAAGAACTACTTTGATTTATTTTTAAGTTGGGTGAGTGGACCTTATTACCCAGTATCATTTTTAAGTTTACTTAGCATCAGCCATATACTGGTGTTTAGAGGCCTCTCCCCAAGAAGCAGCTACTAATACTTGTCTCAACTTTGTTTTGAGGAACATGGCTGTACTGGATGAATCCTTTTTCTAAAATTTTAAAGTCAGCATTTAAAAGAGTAAGGGGCCTCTAACTGTGTAACAATTGCCTATCCCCCTTTTTGTAGATATAAAAAAGACTACCCATATTCAAATTCAATGGTAAAGCATCCTGCCGTAAAACATAATTAAACATCGCTGTTAATTCGTCACGTAGGTCAACATCCAATAACTTGTACAGTTCATTGGAAAGACCATCTAAGCCAGGAGTTGCCCCTAGTCTCAAAGCACGAATCACATCTCCCACTTCTTGAATCTGTATACCACTAGTAACAAAAGCAACAATTGTTTGCAGAACGTCTGGGATGTCCAAGTGAGATAGGTAGGAAAAGGTTCCCGCTACCTGTGAGTTAATGGGACCAAATAATTTTCTGGTATAATCAACTAAATATCTCCGAATATCTAAAGAATCAGTTAGTTCTGTCATATTATCATCAAAGAGGGACTCAAAAACTTTACTATCCACCCATTTAGAACAGCTGTCAAATGGGCAGACAGCATGCTAGGAACCCGAAAGTCCAAATTGTTGCTGTTGTTGTAACAAGGAAAACTGTTTGGAATGATATATATTAAGCTCCTGTTTAAGCTGAGTAATTTGAGCAGTAAAGTTACGACCAGTAGTATAAGACAATGTAAGGAGTTTTTGTAATTGACAGCACGTCCTACGGTAGTCAAAATATTGACCATTGTGAGACTGTCAACAAAAATGTCTCAACAAATGCTGCAAATCTGATTTGGTATCAGACCACCAGCCCCAGAGGTCATCATAGAGCATGAAAACTGATTTTCTGGCCTGAAAAAATATTTTAAGCTATGCTAACAACTGGGAATCCTTCAATAATGCAGAATTCAGTTTCCATGAGCCTGGACCAAAACACCTCATATGGGCATCACCAAGGGTAACAGTTAAAAGATTATGGTCTGAAAAGGCTGTAACCTGAACAGTAGCAGCAGAAAGTGGCAAGTGGTCGAACACAAAATAAAAATCAATACGGGTAGCCAGAGGGCCTTCATGAAAGGTAGGGGTATGTGTATTAGTTATCTGAAGATATGCATCCTTCAGTTTTGCAGACTGCAACATTTGTTGCAGAAAATTTGTATCACAAAACAATTTATTTGTCTTAGAGGAGTGTGATTTACCTTTGAGAGACAAGCTACAATTGAAGTCTGCTCCAAAAACAACATACTGGATAGTGTACAGATAAGGGCAAACAAGCTTCAATAAATCAATTCTAAGTGATTTGGATTGTGGCACATAAATATTAATAATCCTGTATAAAACATTAGAAATACTCACATCCAAAAAGTAACAGCCTACCTGGGTATAAATCAAGCACTTTAAGAACAGAAACATCAGGTAAATTGAACAAAATCCCCACACCGGAACACGTCTCCTGGCCAAAGGACCAATAAGATAGGCCAGGAAACCATGCCCTTTGTGCTGTAGATAATTCAGAAAGGGAATGAAACCTCACATCCTGTAATAAAATCACCCCAAAAGTAGGGCAAGATAAAAAGGAAAAAAAACGAATCCCTTTTGGGCTATCTTTTAATACTGTTAACATTCACAGTATGTATGGAAAATGAGGGAACCATAAGATTTGGGCAAAAAAAAGAAATCAACTATAAGGCAACAAAAAGAACTTTCACCTAGGTTTACCCCTCCTGGACACACTGTCTTTATTTTTAACCTTAGCCTAAGCTTTCCTTTTTTGCGACCCCGGATTATCAAGGGGGACCTCTGTATCTGTAGTCAATTCTGGATGAGAAGAAAGTACAGAGGAAGAGTCAGAATCTGTGTTTTCCGAGGGATCACTCAGTAAGTCAAATTTATTGGCCAAAGTGATATCATCCACCTTCAATGCCTTAGGAAAAGGTGACCCCAATTTTCTAGAGCCCCTCGTAACTCTAGTATGAGGGACAAAAGATTTGGATGGGGGGGTGGGTCCATAATACCTGCGAGAAGAGCCGGGATATCAACAGTGGACAGGGGAGCCTTGTCAGAACAACTAGGCAAAATGGGGGGTCTGGTGCAGGGACAACTATATCAGTGTGCAGGACAGTAGGGGGCACTGTCACAACAGCAGGGGGAGCAGCAGAACATGGAAAATGCATGGGCAGAGCCTCCAAAGGCTGTTCACTCTGGGGAGCAGATGAAAAACTATGAATCTTGGAATGTTGTGCCACAGTGATAAGTAGTCTCTGTTCCTCCCCATCAGTTAGCGTTGGAGAGTTATGTGCTGCCCAAGTACATTGTTGAAGAGTGTGACCAGTTTCTTTGCAAAGAACACACTTAGGCTTTTCTATGCATTGAGAACCAGCATGGCCAAGTTCACCACAAACAGAGCATTTTACTACATCGCAAATGCTACTAAGGTGTCTAACAGATCCACGTCTGTAACATGCCTTCGGCAGACCAGGATAGAAGAGAACCCCCCATCCCTGCCTAACATAAAACTGTTGGGTAAATGTTGCACCCCCACGTCAGTTGTCTTAAGCATCAGTCTCACTTTTCAGCCCCCTGTCCACGAATTTTCAGAATCAAAAATAGCCTCTGACTCTTTAAGTATTGTAATGTCATTCAAACTGACCCCATCATTATGAAACAGAATAGTGACATTTTTATGAGCAGGCTTAGTTAAAGGAACTGCACTAAATGGGGTCCATAAGGGTAAAGTTTTTAGTTCATGAAATTTAGCTCAAAACTTCTCCATACCTGACAAAGTTTTAAAGCTGACATCAAAGTGAGTTTCATTGGAGACATGGAGTAAAGCTGAATTTCGTAAGCAGCAAATCCCACTGAGTCCTTAAGGAGAGTTCTTCCCACAAAGACCCTATCAAGTAGTTCAGGCATTCAGCTAAGTACTGCAGTCGGACCACGTTATGTCACTTAGCCTGATGTGTAGGCACTGTAAAACAAGAGGCATAGGTTTTAGGAGCAGCAGAGCGTGAAAAGGAATCTCGTCTAGCGGGCGGTAGGTGTGACCCAGGGTCCTAGGGTGGCAAACCAGGAGAAGATGTAGTATGGAATGGGGAGAGCTCTACAAGTAGTGCAACAACCGGGAAATTCAAGACCGAGTGCCGAGTAAGTTTCAATTCAGGAGGTAGAGAGGGTTCTAGGGGTCGTGGTGAGGCAGGCGACCGCGGTTCAGGAGGAAAAACAATCATAGCAGGCTCCATGGAAGTCCATATAGATGAGGGACCTGAGTGCCAAGTTCCAACAACAGGATCTCTTTCCCAGCCCGCTGCACCGAGGGCTGAGTCTACCAACCAATCTGCATTCAGGTTTCTGGTTGCAGGTGAAAGGGCTCGTTGTAGGCCTGGCTTGGAGACAGCCGGTAACGCCATTCTGGGTGATCCCTCACCGTCAGCAGAGACAGACTGTGCCATTGCTGGTTGGACAAGTAAGGAACGAGGAAGTGTCAAATCACTTTCTGAAGCATCAGTGGGCAAGGAAACTGCATTCTTACAGTGTGAGTCAGCAGGAAGGTCTCTCAAAGGCACAGCAGCAGTTCATTTTAGAGCAATAAGTTCAGCTTTCTTTGCTAAATAACATTGTTCTTCCAGCGCTAGCAAAGCATCAACAGCAGTCACATCAGCAGGTACAGAAACAGGAAGGTTAACATAAGTAGTCTCAGGAGAAAGGATTGCAGCATTAGCAGTTCTGTTAGAAGGCATAGAGTTACCTTGTAATTCCTGACTCACAGAGTAAAAGTAGATTTTTCCAAATCCAATGGTAAATTGAGTGAAGTCACAGTAGTAGCAGGAAACTCCTTAGGCAATTTGGTCTCTTGCAATACAGAGACAGGGGAGGAAACCGGCTCCCCTGCCTCCAACACCTCCATGTCCTCCACAGCTCCTCCTTGAACGGTCATCTTGACGGAATGCCAGGATTTAAGGGGACCCCGCCACAGAGTAGGGGAATTTCCCCAGTGTCCTGGCTAAATTTCCCTCATTCACTAAAAATACCACAAACAGCTTAATCTGGTTCAAGGTCAGTTGACATTCATCTGTATCCCTTATCCCCCTTCCCTGGGTCATGCCTGAATATAGGCAGGATTTGTCTAGTGCACTTACCCGGTCAACAAAAATGAAACAAATAATAAATATACTTGTTATCAGTGCCTTGCTGCATTTCTTTAGATTTCTGTACTTACTATTGGCTTTTCTGATTCCATCTGTTCTTTTTGCCTGGTGTACCTCAACTCATCCTCAGCTAGCAGATCCAGAAAGCATTTCCTTCTCTGTTTCATTTCAGATTCTAGTTCTTCTGACATCCAGTCACCCTGTGCTATAAATTCTGATATTAAGTCAGATATGTATCCTGACATACCTGTAACAGTATCCTCCTTAGAAACTGTAGAAAGCAAGAAGAACATCTCCTCTGCCTTTGGCAGTCCACCATTTTTCTCCTTTCAGGATTCCTCCATTCTGGAAGTGAGTCAGAAGTGTCACTTCCAAGAGTAAGGGCATATTTTACTTATAAAAACAAAAACACAAGGCCAGCCCATCAGTGCAGCAGTAGCACTATTGTCTGTGGTGCTGACAGCCCATGTTCAGAAGAGAGCATGGTGCATCAGAGAGTTGGCCGGGAGAGGTTGGATGAGCTTCCCAAGGAGAGTTCACCTCTGACAGGGGGAAGGTTGCGGTTCCCCAGCATACTAGTGACTCCCAGTGGAGACTGGGTGTTCCAGCAGCAGGGACTACCTGGCACATGTGGAGGCAATGGTGGATGTCAGTGGGACAGATGCAGGAATGCACCTGACCTTTGATGATGTCATTGCACATCCATGCCTCCTGGGAAAACCAAACCAGAAAATCCCAGGTCACAGAGCATCATGATGCCACTGGACCACTTCCCAAATGATGGCCCAAGCATAAGCCCCGGCTGGGGACTCTGGTGGATCTCAGTCTATCCCCCACCCTTCCAGGGGAGCCCCACTGTAGGGGATAAACTACGGACCACCCAGTCTTGGTGGCCTGAAGGGGAATGCCTTTGAGGACAGTCCAGGTGCCTATAGAGGGAATATCACCCACCCGTCAACCTGGTGACAAAACAGAGTTGACCAAAAAAAAAACACTCAAGATGCCAAATTATTTCAAAGCCAAAACAAAACAATTCAATCATAAAAAAAACCTGCACTGTGTAAACAAAGAAATACAAGAATATGGAAAAATAGAAATCAATAAAAAGAATACATGGTGTCAAATAACTGCAAGCGCAAACAACAAGCAAAGGAAGGCTCTTCCTGTGGGCACCCATACCAGTAATCTTGATTAAAGCATAGCTAAAGTGTTATCAGGAAAAAGAGTGCCACAACGCCTTGAACTTTGTATCAGTTAAGGTTGCTTTATCACTCTGAAACACAGTACATAAAGCTGCATGGAGATATGAAAACAAATCATGATAGGAAATCACATGTTGCTGCAGCAAAAGAAGGCATTGTGCCTGCCACACAGTGAATTTATAGATGGCAAACAAAATCTCAATGGTATCTGCATGTAAATGATTCCAGCCAGGAGGAAGGAACCTGAAGATTAAGCAGTCATAAGAAATCTGGGCAATCAGCGACCGTTGCCACTTAGCCACCATAAAATCCCAAAAGCCTTTTACATACGGGAACCTCAAGAATAAGAGCTCTTGGGTCACAGCACTTGATTGCATTCTGGATGGGGGCAATACCTTTCCTGCAGACTTTTATGCTTTAGGGAACCCTTGGTTCCTAATCTGCCATGGGCATTTATTAGAAGTACACCCCACATTTGGGGGAAACTCTCTTATTGGCTAAGGGTTCTAGAATTCATTTCTTCCTAGCTACAGGGCAAGCAGAAAAGTCTGGGGGACGTAAAACCCACTCTCCATAATAGCTGCATATAGTCCTTTCATTGCTTGTGTTTTGACCACTTCTGATGACACCTTCCACTATCTGGCTTTCGTAAGCGTGGCTGTCACATAGCTAGGACAGGAGGTTTTCTGTTTTGAACTAAAACTATGAAGTATGCCTAAGTCCCACTCTTTTGTGGAAAGGGGACAACCTGATTCTGCTACAAAAGGAATCCACAGCTTGTCTACAGCAAACAACCACTTTCTTAAATTGTCAACAAAAACTAGGCTGTAAAAGAAAGCCACAGGGCTGACCACCCCTACTCCACCTTTATTTATTGACAAATAGGTAATCCCCCTTTTAATGGGGTTAAGATGACTACCCCACAACCCCACAAAAGCGAATAAAAGATACTATAGAGTTTTGTCCACGTGGCAGCCAGTGGTGGGAAAACATAACTCAAATAAAGAAACTGTGGTGTTAGAAATGACTTAATGAGAAATGCTTTTTTTTCATAATTTCAAATTTTCTGTTTATCAACTAAGCATGCTTCTGCGTTGTTATGAAATTCTCAATTATAATGTACCATATCTACTGGACCATATCTAATTCCAAGCATATCTATCTGGGGATCCAACACCTTGATCCCAGCTATACTGCTTTCTGTTTCCCCCCAAACCCCAATACCTACCCCCCTTGGTTTTGTCTGTCTATGAGCTGCAAATCTGGAGACCTGGGTTTGAATCCCACAGCCCCACTTGCATATCGTGTGACCCTAAGCAAGTCACTTAACTTCCTTGGCTCTCAGGTCACACCTGTAAACAAGCTTTCAGCTTAGTGTGTCTCTCCTAGTCAAAAAAAAAAGGTATTAATTTGGGCCCCTGAAACCTGGGATAAAGTTCTCAAAATTTCCACTAAGGCAGGCCCACTGCTGTCATCCTAAAGAAACAGGCTCACATCATTCATGTAAGCTAGGACTTTAATTAATGGAGCCCCTTCCTTTACTATAAGACCTTGCAGAGCTACTGTGTCATTTAGCTTCCATAGCAATGGGTCTGTTCCAAAAATATACAGCAGGGGTCTAAGGGTATAGCCCTGCCCAACCCCTCTAGAGGTTCTCAAAAGGCTACCCTCCCATTCATTCAGCAAAGGACGTACTGTTGCCTGGGCATAAAAACAATGTATCCACTGTATGAATACATTTAGTATGTTGTATCAACTCAACACCTGGAAAAGTTACTCGTGCTAGCAGATCAAAGGCCTTTTCCTTGTCTAGGGACAACACGTATCCCAATACTTTCCCCAAAGTACCCCTTTCAAAAATTTCCCGCAGGATAACCAGGTTATCATCAATGGTTCTACTAGGGATAGAACAGGCCTGGTGGGGGTGAGATTAATACTACTCTCACTTTCTCTAACCTTTTTAGCAGAAATTTCACATTAAGAATACAAATGGGCCCTCAATTTTGTAATTTGGCCCTATCTCCTTTTTTGTACAAAAATATGAGGATGGCTAGAGACATAAACTGCAGTAATTCTCCTGAAGTTAGGATGCTATTGTACAGATCTTAAAGAGCGGGGCCCAGTTCAAGGAGAAAAGTTCTGTAAAATTCTGTGACAAGTCCATCACTAATTTCTCAAAGACTGAACTGCAGTGGCTATCTCATTCAAAGAGATAAGATGCACTAAAGCTGGTTTCACAGACACTGGGAGAGGAGGTAACTGCAGAGACTGCAAAAAGGAGGAATCACCGGGCAGATATTGAGAAAATAGCTCTGAGATACATTGATCTGTAATCTTTAACATGTTTGATATACTAAGGGTTACTTTCCAATCCTTTCCCATGGGGCTTGAACAAAAAAACTATTTTTTATCCTCTTTTGATTGACTTTAAATGCATTAGAAGTTTGATGTGAACCATGCATTCCAAACCACAGTTCTCTGTGGAGAGACATTGCCTTGCCATATTAAACTTCCTTCATAGCTTCCTTAATTTGCTTAATTTGGGAGAAAAGATCCACCCTGTTTTCTGCTGGATAAATCTATGAGCCTATGCAGCTATGCCCACAACCTGAGCTCTTTTTGTATAAAGTATTACATTTTTGTGAACCAGTCTTTTTAAGAAAGGATTTAAAATCCTTTTTAGAGTCCTCCCACCATTCTAGCACAGACTCACAAATGCACTGGACAGACAGCCTGGCTTGCCATAAAGCCCCACATCTCTGTTTTATATGATCTTTTGTTAAGAAGAAAGAATTTAAACACCTCACTCCTGTGCTTGCAGGAGGGGTGAACTGAGACAGAGCAAGTGCATCTTATGAATAAATGATCTGAGGATTCCGTAACTAATGTTTTAGTGTCTGGAGAGGAGGGAGATAGGGGATATGATTGAGACAGGTATCTTACAGGGAAGGAAAGAGTGCAGGAATACATTATTATCCAGTGAAAAAGATGTTCCAAGACTAGAGGGCATGCGATGAAGTTGGAAGGAGGGTGATTCAGAGGAAACGTGAGGAGGATTTTCTTCACAGAAAGGGTGGTGGACAAGTGGAACACCCTGCCAGAGGAAGTGGTGGGGGCTGAAACAATCACGGGATTTAAGAATGCATGGGATAGACATAAGGGAATTCTGGAGGTCAGAGGTAAGGGGAAACAGATTTCTAGAAAAACATAAAGTGAACTTACAAGCCTAAATGGGCAGACTGGGTGGGCCATAGGCCCTTATCTGCCAACAGTGTCCATGTATCTATGCATCTATGTAAGAGTCTGTGATAAAAAAAACATAAGCAATCCTCAAAGTCATGGACTCTTTGCAGAACATGTGACCTTCTGTTGGATGCAAAACCCTGTAAGCATCCTGCAGGCCTGCCCCTTCATGTCCAACAAAAGGTTTGTGTTACAGTACACCTTTTTACGTTGCATCTCCCTTGATTCTTGATGGATCGGGCAGTCAGAGTCTTCCCCCAGTATTACCAGTTGTGATGTGACTAGGCAGGGGAAAAAATTTCCTTGAAAACATCAATTCTGAGGGCTTCTGTTTGAGAGAGCACATACTAATGATCTGTAAATGTTGTTCCCCATGTGTCATGTCTGTTCTCCTTTTTTACAGCAGTATCCCACTGGAACTCTCTGCCCCATTCTGTCCTGTTCTGTTCTACCCTTCCACAGTTCCCAGCAGAACTACTTACCTTTCTCTCTGCCTCTTTGACCTGCTCCTGCTTCCATTAATCCCTTTGCTGCTCCTCTGCTGCTCATCAGCTTGTCTACTCTTCTCCTCTTCCGACTCTTCCCATTCCCCCATCTTATCCACTCCCTCTGCCTTCTCATACTTTCCCCTCCCACTTTCCTCCTCTCCCTTATGACGCTTTTCTTCTGGAGCCTTGTGCTCTCACTTGGCTCAGCCGTGTACCATGTTTTTGCTAATGTGTATATATTGTTTCTCGTTACCTGTTGTAAAAGTTTGTATCATACTAGTATTTTATTTCAACCTTGCTGTGATGCATGTCTTTCTCCCATTGCTATTAGTGTTCCTCAGATGTATATACATTGATACATATTTAATTTGTACTGTAATGCTATGGCTATATTCTCCAGGTCGACCGAAAAAGGGACTGTAATTTTTTCAGTGGACTTACCTGGTTACCAAAATTCAATAAATAAATAAATAAAATTAACACCTGCCAGGATGTAGTTCAACAAGACAAGAAATCTTCCATGTAAATCACACAAACATGACGGCCACCTTATCTCAAAGATCCACCCCAAGGGACCAAAAATAGAGCATAATAGACCACTGCAAAGTAACTCTGGCAATCTCAAACCTGTTTTTTATTCTGGTGTCTTGCACCAGAAAGATATCCCCCTGCACTTGTTGCAAAGCAAAAAGAGTAGTGAGACACTTTTCTGAGACTTAACACTGTTCACATTCAGGGTGACCACATTCATTACAAGAAAAAAGAAAACAAAACCCCAAAACCACCTTATAATGAATTGCCCCTTATGTGCAAGGACTGTGATCTTGTTCTACTTCTTCTTTTTTTGAAGAAGCCTCCACCTGTGAGTCTTCTAAAATAGCCCTCTGTGAGGTCATGAGGAGATTTCCAACTCCTCGTCCTCCTCCTCAGTGACCCCACACCATACATTTTTACTACAAAGGGCAGAGTGCCTGTTTGAGACTGTCATTGGAGCACTTTTTGCTGACTTAGTTTTATTGTTCCTGCACCCTTTTTTCTAGGAGTGGGAAGCATTTCCACATCTTCAGGGGGACCTCCTCCTCTGGAAAAATCAGTGGTGGTGGTGGAGGGGGTGTGAGGAACGTCTGGTTTATCTACAGCAGGGGCCTCGACTGACACTAGGGATGGTAGAGGTTCATCTTAAGCTGGAGGCTGGGGTCCCTCAAGCTGAGGTGATAACCTGATCTCCACCTTTCTCCACAGTTTCCACTGAAGGACCATCTAGTATAGGCTGTAAAGGCATCTCTTCAGCTGTAGCTGTGGTCTGGGTCAAGGGAGATTGCAGGGGTTGATCAAGGTGTGGCTGGCTGAGGGAACTTGTGCCTACTGGAAGTCTAGGGAGTCTTGCCTGTTGGACATTTCCAATCAGGTGATCCTGGTCTTAACCATCACCCCTATTGTGAGAGGAACAAGGACAGTTCCTAAAAGAATGGCCAGGCTCTTCAAATAAGTTCTTCTTAAAAGGGTTATGACAATTGGAGTTACTATGCCCACAGGCCAAACACAGACCACAACGCTGCTGATCACATGCATTGCTGAAGTGTGCAAGTGAACCCCATTTAAAGCAGGCTCACTGTTGCCTTTGACAGATGCAGACCTCTGTATCATTCCCCAAGTAAAAACTAGTAGAAAGGAGGAGGAGGAGCAGTCCTGTACCCACATACCTTAGTTTTGCCTGAAACTTCACCCCCCTGTCCAAACTTTTTCTCTGTCCAGAATAGGAGATGATACATCTAGTGCCTCACACCTTTGTTTTAACCAATACGCTATGTTGGACATGCAGGCCCCTTCATTGTGAAGCAAGATGGTTACCTTTTTGACTGCTGATTTTATCAAAGGGATTGCAGTGAAGGGTGCCCATAATGGTGTGTTTTTCAGAGTAGTGTATAACACCCAAAACCTGTCTAAGGATTTAGCTGTTTTAAAACTTACGCCAGACAATTCCTCGTTAATAATGTGGGTGAATGCATACAGATCAGAAGTGCCAACAGAAGCAGAGTTCTTAATCAATGTCCTGATTACCCAGCCATGCCCTCTCTGGAGGATATTCCTCACCCTCCACATACCTCAAACAATGTGCATGCCTCCTTGGGGCCAGTTCAACACTAGAGGAAAACAGCTCAGAAAACCTGGGGAGGGGTTATGTTGACCCTTTGAGGACCTTGAAGGGTAGTGTGTGACCCTCTTCTACTCAGTTGCTTTTGAGGAGGTAGAGGTGGCAAGGAAACAATTGGGATACCTCTGCCATCCACCCTCAGCCCCATCTGAGACTGTTCTTGAAAGTTGCCATGAAGTCAGAATCTGTTTTATAGTGTATAGTGGAATGTTGTTCTGTATAGAATTGCATCCCTTTCAAAATGCTGTTCTACCACAGTCCCAAGGTCATGGAATGCTGTTCTACCCTACTGTGGTAGAACAACATTCTAGAACCTCTAGAGACTGCATGAGTCAGTTTCATTTTGAAAGCAAAAGAACTCACAAAACACATTTTTCACACAGTACTATACACTATAAAAAATACAGGATGAGCAACTCTATGCACAACCAGTGTGTTTTGCCACCTCGGGGTTCTGATTCCCATGGACTTCTCAAGCTTCGCTCTTGAGGTCAGAGGGAATCAGAATCCCTCTGTGGCAGAATGCACTGGTTCTGCATGGTTGCCCATCCAGTATTCTCTATGTTCTCCCTTGATCCACCTTCCCCCGGGTTCTGAGGGTGGCCATCTTGTGCTCCGGGAGTCAGGTCAGACACTAGGACAGGAGAAACTGATGCAGAATCAAATGTAACACAGTTTTCATGCTTATCAGCAGTCTCTGTCCTGTTTGAAACTGTCATATGTGCAGCAACTTCAGGTACTGCGAAAAGTGTTGCACTCTCCCCATGTGCTAGATGAAATTGGCCCTCTGGTAAAGCAGTGGACATGGAAAACTGTAAGCCTGAATTAATCATCAGTGTCTAAGGGATGGTAGACATAAGTTTAAATCATTTCAGACTTTTCACTGCAGCAACATGTACAGTATTTGGGCTGTATGCCAACAAACCTGTTTGATCTCAGTGAGCTGCCGACATTCCCAACCATCGCCTGGCAAACTAGCTTCCTCTCATCTGTGCTTCAGCATCTAGTGCAAATTTTGGTTTGGGACTTACCTTGCTGCCCCAAGTCATTAGTTCTGTCAGCATCAAGAGATTGCCAGGGAGCCATTGTTTGTTGGGGGACCAAGTCCATCCTGCCTCCTGAAAAGCAAGTTTAATTGAGTGGGACATGCTGACTGGCAGAATCGGAGTGTGGGCCTACTCCACCAGAGTCTGTGTGACTGACACACCCTGATTTCCATTTCAGCTTGTCAGCATTCTGTCACTGAAAGCCCCATGTTTGACAGGAGCTGCTGCTTGACAAGTGCTGCAGGCACACTTTCCAGCTGAGTAGAATTAACTTCTATAGGGCACCAGCTGCTGCTATTGCCACATCTCCGTCTGCCAAGCCCATTCTATAATTCAGCAATGAGAACATTATTTGCCTCCTACAAAATGGCTTCTTCCTTGGAAACTTCCATAGCATCACCTTGCTGGTCTGTCTCACACACAACAGGTGCAACTTCCTGTAATTCATGGTTCTGCTCAGCCCCTTGCTGAACAACAGGTATTATCTGCAAAATATCACCAAAAATAGTTTTACAAGTGTCTCTAGTAGCATCCTACAAATGCAGAACCACATGTTCACCCCCTCCTCCTCCTCCTCCACCACCACCTTCAGGGTCGGCCATCTTGCTTGGCAACAAGACAGCCACAGTGCTCCCCTTTGAAGAATAGGGAAGCTTCCCCGGTGTCCTATGATCAAAGTCTTCCAGTTCACTTTAGCCAGTAAACAATAGGCTAGAAAGACTATAAAAAAGCAGGGGCTACTCTCTAACTTTAATACACACTATTTTATTTTCTAAAACTTTATTGTAAGGACAAGTAAAATTGGTACATAAAGAAGGTTTAAACTTCTTCTTCTTCCAGTCATGTACCCTATCTCAAACCTCTCTTGGATACGCTGTTCCTGACCGTAACTCCACTTTACTGCTGACTGATCGGCAGTGCTTGAATGGATAGTTATCTATGGAAGAAAAAACTAAAATGATTTAAAAAAAAAAAGAAAAATCACTCCAATACATGAAGTGAATTTATTCTTCAGCTATGCTACCTCACTCTGTCTTTAACTTTAGTGCTTTTTATTTAGTGATGAAAAACTTTAAAAAAATTATCAAAAAAATAAAAATAAAATGATAGATGTGAAGGGCCATTGCTGCCTTCACTGGCAAAACAAAGTTAGCTTATAAGACAAAATTACATCAATTCATAAAGCGTGAGTGGAGGGGGCCTAAATGTATTCTATTTGCATGCTGCTGCACATAAATAGGTTTCCTCAGACCAATCCCTTTCATTAACTGTATCCTGTCACCCT
Source organism: Neoceratodus forsteri (assembly GCA_016271365.2). Classification (NCBI taxonomy): domain Eukaryota; kingdom Metazoa; phylum Chordata; order Ceratodontiformes; family Ceratodontidae; genus Neoceratodus; species Neoceratodus forsteri. The sequence continues at coordinate 485,519,740 of CM028132.1, read as the reverse complement.
TCAGTCACCAAGTCACTTTTGCAAGCCGATACCTGGCTTACAAGACTACACAAGTTGGGGGCCATTCAATTGTTATACTGCCTCAGTCTATCTCCAATCATTCACCATGTCTTGTCTCATGTCATTTACCACTTCTCTTCTTCTGTCAGTACCATATCATGTTATTCTTCTGTGCTGAAGGTTAACTAGGAAGCTAGACTACAAGCTATGTTGTGTGGTATTCAGTTTCTGGCTATAACTCTCAAATACCTTTCAAGATGATTTCCCTGTTGGGGGGGGATCAGCTGGTGCTTGCTAACTGCCATGTTTACGTTTGTGTTTGCCTTTCCTACAGAAGTGTACCTGTTTTACTCTTTTAGCATGCTTTAAACTGAAGGTACAGAGGAAGTTTTATACTGGATGCAGACTGGCCATGAATCCAGAACCAAAGCCAGAACCAAAACTAGGAGTGATATGGCAAAACCAAAACCTCCAGTTTTGCTTACCTCTTCTGTGAACTACTGAAGGAGACCTCAGGTTCAAATCCCACTATGGCCATTGAATGACAGTGTGCCCTTCAGCAAGACAGCTGATTTCCTATGCTGCTATCCTTTCATGCTGTAAAACTGGGTGGATGCAGGGCCATACTGAAAATGAGACAGGGAACCTAAGTTGGGCTATCATGGGTGAATACACTGAAAAAAATGTGTCAGGGAGAAACTGTTTATCATCCAAACAGTCCAGATTAGAATTGCAATACATAGCACTCATACATAAATTAATTCAGTCCCTTGACATCTTTCACCAGAAACATCCCGACCATCCTGAGCAAAGAACTGAGACTGACTTTCAGAAATAATGTTCAGTTTACACAGTCTTCAATTGCTGATCTGTACTATATTTCATGAATGGAGTTTGAAATGATGCCAAGTCATGGAGGCCATCGCAACACGTGGTAGCCGCCAGTTTTAGTGTGAGTATAATGCTTCCCTACGATCATGTAATCCAGTTATAGGAGCATCAACATGAAACTTCTGTCTAACAGAAGGGAAAATACAGCTTGTAAACGAACAGCGACACAAAATAAATAGGGTTGGGAAGTGCACACTTAATCCCAAATGCTGATTCAAAATCATAGACAAGAGTAATTGATTGAAAGGAAGCACATCTTCAGTGCCTAACCACCACACAGAGATACCTCAACGTTTCACCAGTGCAGCACTTCAGCTTTATCGGGGGCACCTACTTCCATTCATACTACTGCGCTAAAGTGACAGTGTAAAATTACAACTCGTTCCAGTACATGATTGCACAGATATATAAATAAACCAAATGTTAGCCAAAAGGGTTCAACAAAAATCAAATAAATGGAGGGATAAGAGGATAGGGAACATACTGCAAAGAGAACAGTGACAGGAAAAATAATAAAATAAAAAGTGAAAAAAAGATGAGTGGTCTAACAACAGTCTAGCAGTTTTTGAAAAGCCAGCACATGCAGACCACTCCCATGAACATTCTCTTCATTTTTTGGTTTAGACAAGGTCTGCATTGCTTCCACTTCCTATTGCTCCGAAGTTTTTCAAATATAATGGGGTGTGCGACAGTGTTGAAGGCTTGGGACAGGTCAGCAAAGATGGTGGAGGTGATCAGACCAAGATCCAGCCCCTTCACTATGGAGTCAGTGAGTTAGAAAAAGGAGGAGGAGGTGGTGGAGGGAGTCTTGCTGGCCCCAGACTGAAACAGGGTAGGGAAGGAAGAAGAGTCCAAAAAGGGGGAGAGTGTGGAGAGAACCAGATGTTCCTGGAGTTTGGCCATTACTACCAGAAAAGAGATTGGGTGATACTTTACAGGACTAGACGACCACCCTCCTTTACTAAAAGCTGAGGTGACTTCTGCCAGATCAGTGATAGTTTGACCCCCTTGTTTGAGAGCTGGGGAAGAGGGGCTGGGGGAGGTAGGGAGGGAGAGGGGCTGGGGGAGGGGAGATATGGATGTGGTTGACTTTCCAGAACTTAGAGGGAGGTTTAATATTGTTCTGCAGGGTGGAAGAAAAGTTCTCTGATTTAGCAAGCTTGGTAGCTTTGGTGCAGACACTGGTCCAGTGTTTCACAAGGTCACCTGAAAAGCCAGAGACTTTGTGGATGCAGCAGGCTGAGTCCCTTGCCTTGAGACAAGCTAGCAGATCAGCTCAGAACAAGAGAAGGTGGTAGTCTTTGGCCCTGATACTCCTTAGGAGAGCATGAGAACCCCAAGTAACCATATGCAATGGTCGTGGGGCAGAAATGCGGATGAATATACTGTGGAGGCTGGGAGGGTGCCCAATATGCCACAGGCTAAGGAGGCTCAAGGAAGAGGTTCAATGGCTTGGAAGGGAGCTGGGGAGGTTGAGGGATAAGGGGAGGATGGCATCAGCAGGAAGACTGACATCTAAGAGTATTGTGGGGGCACCACAGGGAAGGAACAGTGGGTCAAGGGAGGGGGGAGGGGGCAAACTAACAGGAAGCCAGCTGATGAAGGGTGGACTCTAGTAGGACCTAGAAAAAGAGGAGAAGCAGTAGGCAGGAGGAAGGAGAAAGTACATTGTAAGGCAAAGGGGATAGGGAACATGTTTACTTTACTAGAAACACATGGGAAAGAGGATGCAGGAGGTGATTGCACAAGGGATAGCACTCACAAAGAAGAGGGAGTGGGGTATTAATAGTGGAGAGATTGAGCATGGTGTGGCAGGGGAGGGATAATCCGAGAGGTGAGGAGGGAGAGGAGGTTGGCGGTCAAACAGGAGGAGGAGGGTCTAGATTGGGAGGGACAGGGGAAGACACTGGGTCACATGGTAAAAACACAGTTTTGAGTGGCTCAAAATGAGAACCGGTTGGGGGTGGTGACGGGCACAAGAGAAGAGGAGGGGGGTGTACTGGTGTTGGGGGACTCCATACTCTAGGTGATCAGATGGGGCAGTAAAGGGGAGAGGCACAGTCAGATACGGGTGGAGTCCATACCAGGATTAAAGGCAGACATGGCAGAACAGGCAATCCTAAGGTGCATAAAGAGGGGTAGGAGGAAACCACACATTGTGGTACATGTGGGGACAAATGGCCTAGCAGGGGAAATGGTGGAGGTAACAAGGGAGAGGATTCAGGATGTGGGAAGGTTGTGCGAGGAGACTGGGGTGTCTGTGAACATCTCTGAAGTGCTCCCAGTACCCTGCGCAAGCACAGTGAGAAAGGAGAGGAATAGAGAGTTGAACACATGGTTGGTAGAATGCTGTTGAACTAAGGGATATGGGGTTGTGGGCAGCTGAGGCAGTACCTGGGATAATAACAACCTGTTTGCAAGGGATAGGCTGCACCTGAGGGGGGGAAGGGAAGGAGGTATTAAAGCAAGGACTGGAGAGGTATATTGCGACAAGGGTGGATTTAAACTAGATGAGGGTGTCAAGTGAACAGCAGGTAGGCAGGTATCTGATAGAGTGGAGTCACAGCCTACCCCCCTAAGCTAGCAGGGAAGGACTCAGGGCCGCCACAAAAAGGAGGGCATAGAAGGGAGGAGATGGAGGCTAGTGAAGGGAAGGGGGCATTATGGAGGGTGGTCTCATTGAATGCAAGAAGCCTAGGAAACAAATCCACTGAGCTACAGGCACTCTTTGCAGTGTGGAGGGTGGATATTGCAGTTGTCACAGAAACATGGGCAACTGAGCACCAGGACTGGGATCTGGCAATCCCAGGATACAAATTATACAGGAAGGACTGTAAGGAGGGGAGAAGGGTGGGGTGGCAGTCTATGTGAGGGATAGGATCAAATGCAAAAGGGATGAGGGAGAAGAAAGGAGAACAGAGGCAATCAGGCTGCAGCTCCTAGACTCAAGGGGTAGGAAATTGAGATTTGGGGTGGTATACAGGCTGTCGTCCCAGTCTGAGGAGCTTGACAGGGAGTTAGCGGGACAAATCAAAAAGGTATGTAGAAAAGGGAAGGTGGTCATCGTGGGAGATTTCAACTTGCTGGGGGTTGATTGGAGCATTCCGATCACCACCAGTGCTATGGAGCAAGTGCTCCTGGACACGATCCAGGAGGGTCTCCTGTCACAGTTGATTACTGTATCTACTAGGCTAAAGCACACTTTAGGTCTGGTATTGTCGAATGAGGAGGCAGTGAGGGAAATAAAGGTAGAGAACCCACTAGCCGACAGCAATCACTAAATGGTGTGGTTTAATAGCACGATGTGTGGAGAGCCAGAGAAATCAGTTACTCGGGTGGTAAACTTCAGGGAGGTGGACTTTGGGATGATGCAGGAAGTACTGAAAGGGAAACTGGAGGGCATAAGGCAGGAGATGGACATGGAGCAGAAATGGGATATTATTAAATGGGAGGTTACAGAGGCAACAGAAGCCTGCACCAAGGCACAGAGTAAGAGGAGCAGAGCAAGAAAACCATGCTGGTTGAACAGTGAGGTTGTGGAGGTGGTGAGGGCAAAACAAGTGGTGCACCAGAGGTTTAGGAGGACAGGGAAGGAAGTGGACAGGGAGAAATATGCAAGATGGTCCAGGGAGGTGACCAGAAAAGGAGAGAAGCCAAGGCCCAGAGGGAGCTGAGATTAGCACAGGGAATTAATGGGGAAGAAAGACTTTTTCAGATACATCAGGGAGAAAAGGAAGTGCAAGGAGATAATAATGAGGATAAAAAGAGGTGGGGAGTGGACGGAAAAGGGGGAGGAGCAGGCAGAAGTACTGAATGAATACTTTTGCTCAGTGTTCATGGAAGAAAGGGGGGTACCGCTACCGGCATGGGCTGAGAGGGTGGGGACAGGGGGAGAGGAGATGACAGATGGAAGAATTGAGGGAAGTAGAGTCCTAGAGGGACTGAGGGCACTGAAGGTAGACAAGGCACCAGGGACGGATGGTATTCACCCCAGGCTGCTGAGGGAGATGGAGGAGGTGTTGGCAGAGCCACTGGTGGATCTGTACAGCACCTCACTGGAGTTGGGATGTGCGCCACTGGATTGGAGGATGGCACATGTAGTACCATTACACAAGAGCGGGCCAATGGAGGAACCAAGTAATTATTGTACGGTAAGTCTCATCTCCATAGTGTGCAAACTCATGGAAACGATACTAAAGGAAAGACTGGTGTCATACCTGGAGGACAATGGCCTCCAGGATGTGAGGCAGCATGGGTTTGTTTCAGGGAAGTCTTGCCAAACTAACCTCATGCAATATTATAACTGGGTGACAGGTGAGCTGTATAAGGGTCATGCAGTGGGTGTTCTTTACTTGGACCTCAGCAAGGCCTTCGATTCAGTCCCTCATGGGTGGCTTGGGGAGAAGCTAACTGGTGTAGGGGTAGGGCAAAAATGATGAACTAGATTTCAAGCTGGCTGAATGACAGGCTGCAACAGGTGGTGGTAAGAGGGGAGCTCTCAACTCCAAGGTCAGTGACGAGTGGGGTGCCACAGGGCTCTGTGTTGGGGCCAGTATTGTTTGGGCTATTCATATCAGACATTGCTCATGGGGTGGTGAGCAAGGTAAGTCTGTTCACTGACAACACCAAAATCAGAGCAGTGGTGGATGGAGAGGAGGGATGGAAGCAGGTGCAGGGGGACCTACGCAAGCTAGAGGAGTGGTCAGAGAGGTGGCAGCTGGGGTTCAATGCAAAGAAGTGTAAGGTTATGCACTTTGGGGTGAGGAACCCAAGGAGAGAATACTGGCTGGGGGGTTTAAGCTGGGGATCACTGAGGAGGAGAAGGACCTAGGGGTAATGATAACAGGGACCATGAACAACACTTCCCAGTGCAGGAGAGTGGCTGCAAAAGTGAACAAAATGCTGGGGTGCAAAGTGAGGGTTTTTTCATCCAAGCGAAGATAGATGATCTTGCCCCTCTACAGGTCACTGGTAAGGCTGCACTTAGAGTATTGTGTGCAGTTTTGGAGGCCATACCTAAAGCGTGATATCAGGCTACTGGAGGGGGTGCAAAGGAGGGCAACAAAGTTGATATGTGGAATGGAGGGGGGAGAGACTATGACAGCAGGCTGGGAGACCTGAATATGTACACCCTGGAGGATAAAACGGACAAGGGGACATGATAGAGACATTCAAGTATCTGAGGGGAATCAATAAGGATGGGGCAGATGGGGTCTTTAAGTTAAGGAAGGGGAGGGTCACCAGGGGACATGGGCTAAGAATAGAGGGGGAAAGATTTAGGAAGGAAATGAGGAGACACTATTTCACAGAGAGGGTGGTAGCAAAATGGAACACCCTACCAGAATGGGTGGTGTCATGTAAATCTGTGAACAGCATCACAAAGTCATGGGACAGGGAACAGGGGAGAGTGAGGATGGGGGAGGTGGGGGTGGCAGTGGGATGGCAAAGGGGAGGGGGTGGAGCAGCTGTAAACTAGGGGTTTTGGCTGCATACTCGAGCAGACTTAGATAGACTGGGAGGTCTGTTTCCTGCTGGCACATTCGCATATATTTTTTCTGGAAATTTAGGAGGATATTTATGTCAGAGGCTACCAGGATGAAAGACCAGTCAGTAATGGACAGATTAGTATAAAAGCAGACAAATTAAAGGACCTGAAAGGTCAAGTCTGGATAATCTTGGGGGGGGGCGGGAGACTTCTGAATGGCAGATTTTCCATACATAGTAGACTATACGGTGATTGTGCAGCTTTTGGTATGGAGCTGTCAAGGCTGTCTTTGACTTAGACGAGTTAGCATATACCATTATGATCTTAGAGTCTAGAATGGCTATAAACAGTATAATCTATCCCTAAGATGCAGCTCTTGGACACAATATAGTGTTAAGTTTTTAATATATATGAAGGTTGTATTAAAGACAAAACTGAACTTGATCTGTGTGATTGTGATGGTTAGCGTCACATTGCCTGAGAAACATGATATCCCGCTGTGTCTCGTGACAGAAACTGTATTTTGCAACATAAAGAATGCATGTCAAATTTTTCTTTTTACTGCTGCAGTGAGCGGAGCCTGCAGCCATTTTGGGATCACTTCGAGAAAAAAGAGCTGACCGGAAAGCGTCCACATTTTTTCTTTGGATTTCTCGTGTTCAGGGCGCATGCATAAATGGGAGCTTCTAGTAGTGCAGGCGGACACGCATCCACTGCACTACTCTGTTCAATGGCCTGAGCACGGCACTTTTCTGCCATGGTCAAGGTGGCCACCGGAGTTCAGTGCACATGCGTGACCATTCATGCATGCACACTGAACTCCGTATGCATCACACACTTTTGGAGCATCAGCAGCTGAAAAACTGCACCTTTCCACCATGTTCAAGATGGCCGCTGGAGTTCAGTGTGAATGTATGACCATTCATGCATGCGCACTGAACTCTTCATGCGTTACACATTTTTGGAGCAAGAGGAGATAAATAGATTCTATTTCTTTCCACTTACTATGAAAATGTTCCCCATTTCCACCCACAATTGTACCTGCAGCCATCTCTGCTCTGGCTAGAGTTTGTTAAAACGGGCAACACTGGGTGATTTAGAAGCACCAACACATAACAAGGTTAACAAAAGATACTGCATGCAGTGCCATATCCTTTAAAGATCTAGTGTACTGACCAAAGTTAATATTAACTTTCAAAGGTAGTGAACTATTACTTCTTATGTCTAAAGTTAATTTTTTGTTTTCCTTTTTTAAATTGAAGATTTTCTACCTGACACAACTAGGTGTTATGTATGGAACAGCACTCTTCCTGGAGGCTGATATCACTAGTTCTGCTCCTCCTTATACATCATCAGCCCTATGACCTCACTGTCTGTGACATCACAACTGACCAGGAAGTATCAGTCACATGCTGCCAGACCAGTCACTTGTAATGTCACAGCAAGTGAGGTCACAATTCTGATGAGTTATTAAGAGAAACAGAAATGGTACGTCAGTCTCCAGGTAAAGTATTGCTCTTCTTATCTTACCTAAAGTTATCAGAGAGAAAACCTAATGAGCAAATGGAAATATAAAAAGACTTCAGAAAAAACTAACAACTAACTACAGTACTTTCAAAAATTACCAACATTTTCTGTTTGCCATATTGGAGCTACTATATGTTTAAGTTGTATGTTGAGGCTGTGAGCATTGTTGCTCAGTACTCTCAGGATGCAAACATCAACAGAACTTCCAGCACTGGAAGCTATAAAGTTCCAACACATTTTATAGGGGGGTAAATTCTGCAGCTGTCTATCAGAATTTTTTTATTTTTTTATTTAGTTTTTGTTGACCGAGAAAGGAGGACTAGACAATTCTGCTTATTTTCAGCCTTGTCCCATGGAAGGGGAATACAGATAGATGCCAACTGACATAGAACCAGATTAAGCTGTTTGTGGTATTTTTAGTGAATGGGGGGAAATTGGCCAGGACAGTGGGGAAATTCTCCTACTCTTTTCTAAAAAGTGCCATGGGATCTTTAACATCCACCTGAACTTCCACCAGAATGGGCAGATGGGACCTCATCTGAAAGACAGCAGCCTCCTCATGCTGTACTATAGTGTCAGTATTGGGATTTAACCCAAGTGCCTGGTGTGGGACTAGAACCCACAGCCTTCTGATCTTCTGGCCTCGGAGATGAGTGTGCAACCTGCTGAGCCACTGACACTGCTATATCAAGTTTCAGTGAGGTCTGATTACAGTAGAGTAATTAGAAGAACTGGCAGTTATGAAAAGTAAAGCTTTGCACTGTAGCTAGCTGAGACCACCCTTTCCTGTGACAGATAATAAACGGTGTCTTCTCTTTTGTAGTAGACCCACTGTTAGAAATTGACCTTCTGTTAACTGTCAGATGAGTTCTTTTTTTCTAGTCAGACTTACCAAAGGATTGCAAAAATTACCTTTGAGCATTACAACTGAGGCAAAAGTAATAGCTGAAACAAACATTAATAAATTTACATTATTTAATGTAGCTGTTGTGAACATTATTTTCAAACTATGAAATACATGCAATACTACAGTATACATTATCCCTTTAAAGTAAGCTTCTTATCGTAAGTAATGTATAAGAGAGGGGGACTCCTTTAAACTGAAACAGAAGCAACCCTAGTCCATGGCAGCAGTAAAGATTTTGATCTATGCGTCTTTTATTCTATGTTAGACTGCCCTTATCTGCCATCTTGTATAATACCCCTTTTCGATGTTAGACTGTCCTTATCTGCCATCTTGTATAATACCCTTTTCTGATGTTAGACTGTCCTCATCTGTTGTCATGTATAATACCATTTTCCGATGTTAGACTGTCCTTATTTGCTGTCATGTATAATATCCTTTTTTCAATGTTAGATTGTCCTCATCTGCTGTCATGTATAATATAACTGTCCTTATCTGCTGTCATGTGTAATACCCTTTTCCGATGTTAGACTGTCCTCATCTGCTGTCATGCGTAATACCCTTTTCCGATGTTAGACTGTCCTTCTCTGCTATCATGTATAATACCCTTTTCCAATGATAGACTGTCCTTATCTGCTGTCATGTATAATACCCTTTTCCGATGTTAGACTGTCCTTCTCTGCTGTCATGTATAATACCCTTTTCCGATGTTAGACTGTCCTTATCTCCTGTCATGTATAATACCTTTTTCTGATGTTAGACTGTCCTTATCTGCTGTCATGTATAATACCCTTTTCCAATGTTAGACTGTCCTTATCTGCTGTCATGTATAATACCCTTTTCCGATGATAGACTGTCCTTATCAGCTGTCATGTACTGTATAATACCCTTTTCTGATGTTAGACTGTCCTCATCTACTGTCATATATAATACCATTTTCTGATGTTAGACTGTCCTCATCTGCTGTCATGTATAATACCCTTTTCCGATGTTAGACTGTCCTTATCTGCTGTCATGTATAATACCCCTTTCCGATGTTAGACTGTCCTTATCTGCTGTCATGTATAATACCCTTTTCCGATGTTAGACTGTCCTTATCTGCTGTCATGTATAATACCCTTTTCCGATGATAGACTGTCCTTATCTGCTGTCATGTATAATACCCTTTTCCGATGATAGACTGTCCTTATCAGCTGTCATGTACTGTATAATACCCTTTTCTGATGTTAGACTGTCCTCATCTACTGTCATGTATAATACCATTTTCTGATGTTAGACTGTCCTCATCTGCTGTCATGTATAATACCCTTTTCCGATGTTAGACTGTCCTCATCTGCTGTCATGTATAATACCCTTTTCCGATGTTAGACTGTCCTTATCTGCTGTCATGTATAATACCCTTTTCTGATGATAGCCTGTCCTTATCAGCTGTCATGTATAATACCCTTTTCCGATGTTAGGCTGTCCTTATCTGCTGTCTTGTATAATACCCTTTTCTGACTTTTGAGTTTGCTTTAGCACTTTTTTTTACATTTTCTGTAATTTCTTTTTTTTTCTTCTTTTTTTTGACCTGAAAGGCACACTAATCTGTGACAGTTTGTTTCTAGGTGCATCCTAGGGGTGGGTTACGTGACCTGTTTTATTATTTTAGAATATTATTCTATCCTTTATAATAAAGGAGCACATCTTTTAATACGGCTAGGTCCAAGTTTTCATCAGTGTCCTCTGTTGTTTTGGAACAGCCATTGTTTAACTTCACTTTTCTTGTGACTAAAATAAACTAGCATGCCACAAATGCTGTTCCCTGATCTTATGGGTCAATACCTATATAAAAACAGATGAGAATACTGGATACAACCTGGTATGAGCCAAAGTAAAAGGAGGGCACCTTTTGATATTTCAAATTTACAAAAAAGTGTGAAAAATGACTGAGAAAACTAATGAAAACCTGGTACAAGCATCTGAAACTATGCTCAGAGAATGGGACATGTGAATCCTTTGACTGCCAGAGACCACGAAAGGACAAGATCCTGTTGGGTTCATGGAGCAGTGGCTCAGAAAGAACTCATACTGTAAACTGAGCTGCACCTTGAACAAGTATGCAAAATCCTCCTCCAGGGGGCTGTAGATCAGTAAGAATTCCCATGCACTATAGTCACCTCCTTTCTTTCATTACAGGACAGCGACCAAAGGCTTGATTTTCAAAGGTCCTGCTGCAGGGTCAGGACTTGATTCTGACAAGTATCTCTGGCAGGAGTATTGCAGCATAGCATCTAAATGCTATTTTCAAATGTTGTGCCACATTTACAACACCTGACATTGCTTTATGATGAAGTAATGCACATGCATCAAATATTAATGTGGGTGTCATTATACAGCACCCATTGCCCCACAACTTCTGGTAGATGCACATGATACTTACTACCTTTCAGGTGGTCTAAGATATCAACATAAGCATCAAGGATGCAGCTCAGTGATGCCACAAGTCACCAGTGTTCAGTTAAAAATCCAGCCCAAGTGATTCAAGCAGTACGTCAGAGGCAGATTTTGGTGGAAGGGCAAAAAAAAATATGTTTTTTTCCTAACTGGTCCTATGCAACATCTAGCCCTGGAAAGCCTTTGATGGGGTAAAGCATGAGCTATGTAAGGCTCAAATTCCCTGGGTACCTTTACCAACCAAAAAACCTAATGATTCTTTGCGGAACAAGCAATTCATGTTTTCTAAACCACGAGATGCTACCAAAAAGCTGAAGAAATAAATAAAATGTAGCTAGAACGATGAGTGATGGAGTGTCAAGAAAATCAGCAGGACTTCAAAGGGTTTTCCGGCATGAACTGTTGGATGGACTATCAAAATTGACTAGTTTTACTAATCTTGCAGGTAGGAAGGTAAGGCATTTTGCTGATGGACTTTAGGGGCCGGGGAGTGTTTGAAAGATTTGGTTACATCGGGGACTGGGGACCAACCTGGGAGGATGTGGGCCTCTATAAGAGGGACAGCCTGCATCCTTCTAGGAAGGGGACCACAGTCCTTGATGGCAAGCTTAAGTGCTACATGGATGAGCATTAAAAGGAGATGGGATGACATGGTAAAACCAAAGCAGGCAAAAATGGCCTCTCCCTGGATGGTGAAGTGTTAGAGAGAGAGAGAGAGAAGTCTCAAGGGGAGGAAACTCCCCTAGGGCAGATGCACAGAAGGGCAAGGATTTGGACAGAAAAGAAGAAAAGGGAAATATAAATCAAGTAGGGGAGGACAGTAGATTGAAGAGGACCAGGAATTGTAAAAGTCAAAAGAGAAGGGGTGAGTCAAGGGGTAATTTGGGAATAACTTATGCAGAAATGGGAGGGAGAAGCAGCATAGCAGACAGGGGGAAAGGTATGGAAAGCAATGTGCATCAACGCCAGGAGTCTTGGAAACAAAATTCCTCACCTGGAAGTCATCATGGCATATACTAATTTGGATTTAGTGGCCATAATGGAGCCATGGCATACTGAGCAACACATCTGGGACATAGTCATACCAGACTGCTCTCTGTTGAGGGGAAACTGAGTGGGGAGGAAAGGAGGAGGGGTTATATTATATGTGATGGAGGACATCAAGGCCATGCACTTACATGGGCACAAAAAGGAAAAGGAGGGCTTGAAAGTGCTAGAGGTCAACCTGGAGGGTTCCCCCATGATGGTGCGTGGGCAATGTGGGTGAGGTAACTTAGGGCACAAGCAATATGTTACCCAGCAATGGTGCAGCTGACATTGTGCCACAAACAAGTTACATTGCCCAAGGACTGGATGGTGAAAAAGAGAGGTTTTGTGGGGGGGGCTTTGTCCCCCACACACATCCCCAATGCAGGGGGCTTCAACACCTGCACCCCCCCAAATGTAAATATAACATCCTCAGAGTTGGGCATGCAATGTAGGGCAGCAGAACTGTGGTGACGCCCAACACGGTGTAAGTAAAGGATGTTTAAAAATCCAGAATGCCCCTGTCACTTATGACCTTGTTGTGGCAGCCACACAATGGCATACCAACCTGGAGGCAGTTTCTGGGCCCACTATCCATATTGGGGTAGTGTACTGACCTCCAGCACAGGGTGAGGAGATGGATAAGGCACTTGGGGAAGCAGAATGGCACTAAGGGGGAGATGCTGATAGTGACAACTTCAATCTGCCAGATGTGGAGTGGCGCCTTACAACTGCAGCTACAGCAAGTAGCAAAGCCATCTTTGACCCCTAAAAGGGGCTTTTCAATGGTATATAGTCAAAGAACCTACTAGGGATGGGGCAGTGTTGGACCTGGTGCTTACTGGCAGGGACAGCTCTGAAGGTATTACGGTGGGCAGTCCCCTGGGTACCAGTGATAACCGTACAGTGTGGTTCAACATGCAGACAGAAGCACAGGCAGATCATACATAGGGGCATTTGTAACCTGTGTGATTCTGTGACTTTATTACACAGCATGAGAGGAAGATAAGTAAACTCTTTGTTAAAACAAAAAGCTTTTGTGTGGACATTCCTTCTTTAATTTCATGCCAGCACATATTTCCTCATTGTGTGCACCACCACTTTGAAACTTAGATCATACAAGGACAAGGGTTCTGGAATTTATGAGGCCAGATTTTAAAGAAATGGGAGTCTGCCTCAGAAACTGCCTAAGAGAGTGGGAGGAAACCCAGGGGTTGGAGGCACAGTGGAGAAAATAAGGGAGGACATAACTAAAGCAACACAGTGCACAGAATACAGTGCAGGACTTCAAACAGGCATGGGATAGGTATAAGGGTGCAATATAGATGGGTATAAATAGATAGGCCATTGACAGAGTAAAGGCCTATGGCACATTCATAAGGTAGAAAAAATGGGCAGACTGGATGGGCCTTGTGGTCCTTATCTGTCATCAACTTCTATGTTTCTCAAGCAATGAACATATGCACAAAGAAAGTGAGCAAAGTCAGAAGATAAAATAAACCATTATGGTTCTCCAAGGAAGTGGCATGAGTGGTAAAGGAAAAAAGGGTTGCATTTAAGAGACATAAGGAAACACAGAGGGAGGACAGTGAGGTATACCTAGAAAAACAGAAGGAAGCAGGCAAGGTGGTGAGGGGGCGCAAAGGCTCAGACAGAGGAAAGGGTTGCCGAAGGGGTCACTACAAAGGATAAGACATTCTTCAGGTACATAAATGAGATGAGGAAAGCAAGGCTAGGATAGTAATATTTAGAAGGGTAGATGGGGGGCACTGTGCAGAAGAGGACAAAGAAAAAGTTGACATTTTAAACAGGTACTTCTGCTTAGTCTTCACAGTGGAGGGTAGAGGGGATGGACCACTGGAGAGAAGCAGGAATAGGGTGGGGTGCAGGTGGACACAGGTCCATTTTCAGAGAAAAGAGTACTGAAAGGACTTGCAGCCCTGAAGGTGGACAATGCTATGGGACTGGCTGGGATTAATCCTAGGGTACTAAAGGAACTCAGGGAGGTGCTAGCTGCCCCACTGACAGCTTTGTTTAACAAGTCATTAGAAACAGGAGTGGTTCCAGAGGACTGAAGAAGGGCTAACATTGTCCCTCTACAGATAAGCAGCAACAGGGAGGAGACTAGCAACTATAGGCCAGTCACTGTCACCTCAGTGGCAGGGAAATTAATGGAATTGCTACTGAATGAAAGACTGAAGAGTATCATGAATCCAATGGACTGCAAGACAACAGACAGCACAAATTCATAGGTGGAAGGTTATACCAAATGAATGTAATATATTTCTTTGCCTGGGTGACAAGAGTAATTGATCAGGGGAGGATAGTGAACATAGCCTATTTGTACTTTAGCAAGGTCTTCATCATGGTGCTTCATAGAAGGCTGATTAGGAAGTTGACCTACCTAGGAGTGGGATCCCTAGTGGTAAACTGGGTTAGAAATTGGTTAAAAGATAGGAGACAGAGGGTGGTGTTTAACAGCACTCATTCCAAGGCAGGGATTGTTACCAGTGGGGTACCACAGAAGCCAGTACTGGGATCAGTCCTCAATATCTTCATTCGGGACATTGCAGAAGAGTTGGAAACGAAAGTGTGCCTTTTTTTCAGATGACACCAAAAGCTACATTAGGTTGGACACTCAGGAAGTGGTGGAAAAAATGTGCAGGGACCTTTGGGAAACCCAAGGAATGGTCAGCAACATGGGGTTCAATGCCAAAATGTGCAAACACATGCACCTAGGGCACAGAAACTCCAAAGCTGAGTACTGGATGGGGGAGGACGTATTAATCACTAGACAGGAAAGGGACATCAGAATTATCATATCTAAGGACCTCAAGGTGACAGGGCAATGTGAGAAGGGTGTGGGTAGGGCTAGTGGAATGCTGGGTTGTATAGGGAAGGGAATCTCCAGCAGGAGAAGGGAGCTGGTGTTGCAGATATATTGCTAACTGGTGTGACCACACCAGGAGTACTGTGCTCAGTTTTGGAGACTGCACCTCAGAAAGGCCATAGACAGGGTAGAGGAGGTACAGAGAAGGACAGCTAAAATGGTGCAAGGTTTGCACAAGAAGCCCTATGAAGGGAGATTGAGGGATCTCAACCTGTACACCCTGTAAGAGAGGTGAGTGAGAGGTAACATGATAGAAATTATTCTTTGAACCAGTGAGTATGGCAATGGACCAGGGCCTTCCAGTTGATGTTATTTTTTTAGATCTTGAGAAAGCCTTTGATTCCATTCCACATGGAATTTTGATCAAGGAATTTATAGGGTATGGTTTAAATGCAAATATTGTCAAATGGATAAATTCCTGGCTTAGTAATAGGAAACAACGGGTTAGCATTAAGGGGTTTTTGTCTGATTGGGGAGAAATAGGCAGTGGTGTTCCACAGGGCTCAGTATTGGGCCCCTTGATCTTTAATTTATTAATTGCCATTATTCAAACCACAAATGATGTCTGGATACACAAATATGCTGATGACAGCAAGCTTGGCTGTATTGTTAATAATTTCAGTTCAGTTGGTTCTTTACAATCAAACCTCGAAAACTTAGTAACATGGTCAGTAAGAAATAAAATGACCTTTAATCCTGCCAAGTGTAAGGTGATGGATGCACTTGGGAAAAAAACAATATGCAAGCATCGTATTTAATAAATAAAAATAAATTACAATCTGTCACAACTGAAAAAGACTTGGGTATTACCATTGCTAATAATTTAAGGTTCACAACACATAATAACAACCTAATTAAAAAATGTCATGCTACACTTTCCTGTATCCTTAAACACATAAAGAGTAGGGAACTAGATGTGTTAATCCCACTTTACATAAGCTTAGTTAAATCACAAATTGACTACTGTGCTCCCTTCTGTATTCCTACTTCTGTGAGAGGAAAGGTATCAACAGAAAAGGTTCAAAGATGAATTACAATAAAGGTCAAAGGTCTATCTAACCTAGATTATAATACCAGACTTAAAACTCTTGGTCTTTACTCCCTAGAATATAAAGCATATAGGGGGGATCTATGCTTGGCGTACAGATCATTTCACGATCCTGCCTTATGTGAGGCTCTCTGCCTCCAGAAAAAACTGAAACAGGTCATAATACCAGAACACACAGCCTAAAATGAAAAGCCGTAATAAATAATACCGCAAAAAGAAATAATTTTTATACACAGAGGCTGCCACCTATATGGAATTTATTACCTACAGAAGTTGTCACCAGTAATAGTTTGACTAAGTTCAAATATGAGCTAGATAATTATATTAGTAATAAGAAATTTGATTATCGCCACTAGGTGAAGAGTTCATAATGGGCACGTCCCCCGAACTCGTATCATACCTTTCAGGAATTTTAACACATTCTGTGACCCTGGGTTTCAGCAGTTCATCGTTTCCACTGGATGAAATTTACTACCAGGTAACAGCATTTTCATTTTAAATCAACTTTAAATGTACTTGTCTCTAAAGGGCTGCTCTACAACAACTTTGAAAACAAAGGAAACAGACAGACAAAGGTTTTCACATCCTGCATATGCCCAGGCCAAAGTTCATCACATTGAAGGAATTTAACACTTTCTGTGACTCTGGTCCTCTTCAGTTCATCATTTCCACTGGATCTAGCTTTTATTTCATTTGCTGCTTTCTCCTTGGAGGATCCCCTGAGCGGGCGTTCCGTTGCCATACAAGCCCTCCAAGCTCCCTCCTAACTGTGCCTCTGCCAGCAGCCCGAGTGGCACCACCAAAACCAGAGACCACAAAAGCCTGCAAGCAACCACAGCCTCCAAGACCTTTTGAGGGCGACCGGCACCTTCAAAGCCACCACCCATACCCTCTCCAGCCAGCAACAATGACAGGTCGGTAACTTTTTGACCAGCGAGCCAGTGCTTTCTTACTTCTGCAACCTGATTGGTTGGTCTCCTGACTGTGTGCTCCTATTGGCCAGTTTCTTTTGAAATGCGTGGCTCTACAGTCGAACTTCTCTCATTCAAAATTCTACTGCTTAATTCTGGAAAATCTTAATATTAGCAAATAAGATTGTTCATAACTGTTTTAAAGCATTAGAGCATTAATTGCCATTTAGTTTTCAGTGTGTGTATATAAGCAGGGCCACCTCAGCACTCTCAAAATGTCATTACTACAGCTTTTGTTAAATAATTTATTCTGTTATTGACTGTTAAGCAGTATCCTGAAACTATTAAATTCGCGCCGACCCCGCCATGCAGAGCACAGGAGGGGCTGGCAGGAACGTTGGAATTAAATATCCGTCAGCATCGTAGTTTTAATATTACGTTTTGGAAGTCGACAAATTACACAAATCATGCTGAAGTTTAACTTTTAGGTTAGGTCATTTACGTGATCAGGGTATTCAGATAGCAACATAGTTTCTTCTGTGAAACTGGCCACTTCAGATATGGTGCTGCACCCCAGTCTCCCCCTAATGAACCCTCCTCTCACCTCTAAAACTTCACCACTATACTCCTGTCTCTCCTGTTATGTCTAAACTGGCTAACAACTTGTACATCTCTTGCTACTTATCCCTGCGCTAACAATGATAGTGACTTCAGGTTTTCTAACATCCTGCTGTACTATTACTCGAATTCTACCCTGCTCACTCTATCCTCATCAAAAGGGCTGTATCTATCTGTCTATCCACTCCTATCTCTTGAACCATCGTGAGACCCAAACGCCAGCTAGGCACTCTCTCTGCCAACCTACTTTCTCACCTTGCCCGCGGCTCCTTATGCTTGCCGGAGATATTGAACCCAATCCGGCTCCTTATGGTTTGCGTCACACCCCTGCAACGGCTACAACAAAAAAGGGTCTGGTTATAGCCCACATGAATATCCGGAGTCTCACGAGTCACCTGGCTGAGCTCGAAGCCTGGGCTAAACTGATTAACCCTGACATTTTATGCCTATCAGAGACTTGGCTGAAGCCTTGGGTGCCTGATGCCACTTGTCTTGTGCCTGGTTATAGCATTCTAAGGAAAGACCGTATTGGGTCAAGGGGGTTGCAATTATGTACAAAAATCATCTATCCCTGAACATCCTACCCTGCACTGATTCCCTAACACCTTGTGAAACTCTGCACGCTACCCTGGCACTGGGTTCAAAACTGCTGCACATCATTTGTGTCTACAATCCACCTACAAGCGGGATGAATGGTCTCCAGAATTTGCTACAATATGTCTCCCAGAATGTAAAATCAAATGAGGCTCTACTCCTTGGGGACCTGAACCTTAACTGGCTGGGTCCACAGCACAGCATCCTTGAATCTCTAATACAGAACCACAATCTACACCAAACTATCACAGGCTTTACCAGAACTACTACTCAGCACTCAGGGTCCCTACTTGATTGGATCCTCACCACCAGACCTGATCATGTACTAGATGCCACAGTGCTTGCTGACTCAATCACTGATCATTCCCCACACTTTGTCGATGCGATCCTGTCCACCTCCTCCTCCTCCACCACGTCTGATTAGGTTTTCAAACTATGCTGCCCTGGACAAACAAGCCTTCCTATTTGACCTCTCTTGTGTTGACTGGTCTAACATTTATACAGAACCAATGTTGATACTGCCTCAATTCATTTCTGACTGAATTTGGCAACATCCAAAAGAAGCACCTCCTACAGTCAAAAGGAGGGTAAGGGGCCAGCATTCGAGGTGGCTGAAAAAGACCTGCTTCAAAAGTTAAAGTTAGAGACAATCAATGGAAAAGTACAAACAAACTGGACTGCAGTCAGATCTCATTCTGTATAAACAATACAGAAATGACTGTAAAGATGCATCAGGCAGGCCAAAAGTAAATACTGCCAAAACCTGCTGATTAATTCTTCCAAATGACCCTAAGTTTTGGGGTCACATTAAGTCCTTCTTGGGTTCTGCTAAAGATGTCACTCCCTCAGATATGGTCCTACATGGTGTACACTGTAATGATTCTACTACCATTGCAAATGCTTTTAACCAACAATTTTCTGACTTATCTGCCCACACAGCTTCCCTCCCATCACAATCCTCTGCTTCACAGTTTAACCCCACAGCATCTGAAGGACCCCAAAACTTAACCAACCCTTCTATTTCAGGGAAGTGTCTAGGCTTCAGGTCCTAAAGCTGCTCAGGTCACTCTGAAAACACCAGTACTGGCTCAGATGGCCTAGAACCAAGACTACTAAAAATGGCTTCTTACTACATCTCTGGCCCCTGGCACACTCTTCACCCTATCTCTCTCCAATGGCATTGTCCCTGAAGTCTGGAAGGCAGCCAGAGTCACTCCTGTATTTAAGAAAGCAGTAAAATGACATATCAAATTACCGCCTATTGCTATTTTGTCTGTTCTAAATAAAATCCTGGAAAAGTAGTATCCATGCAAATCACTGAATACTTTGAGAAATTCAATTTACTAAGCTCAGCACAACATGGTTTTAGAAAGCATCACAGCACCATGACAGCACTTGAAAATTCACTTCAGATATCGTTACCAATATGGATAGAGGAAAGTTAACAGAGGCAGTCTTCATTGACTTAACCAAAGCTTTCGATCTGGTTGACCATTCTCTGCTACTATCCGCCCTCAGTACCTTGGCTTCTCTCCCCAGTCACTACCTGGTTCAAAAGCTACCTCTCAACAGAACCCAAGCTGTTAAGTTTAATTCATCCATGTCAGACAGTGCTGTTATCAACATTGGGGTCCCTCAGGGTCTATACTTGGCCCTCTTCTATTCTCATTATTTGTCAATAAACTTCCTGAGCTGGTCACCACAGGTCACTCACTTCTTTATGCGGATGACCTGGTAATTTATCATCACTCTGTTAAGGTCCTGGATCTAAATGCTGCCCTCACTGCTGATTTTCGTGCTGTACAACACTGGTTGAACTCTCAACACCTGGTTTTAAATACAAATAAAACAAAAGTTATGATGTTTGGCTCCAATCACAAGCTTAGATCCTGTCCTCTGACCATCTTTGTCTCTGATATCGATGGGGACCCTATAGAAACTGTCACTTCCTTTCGTTACCTTGGCATCCACCTGGATCAAACCTTGGACCTGAAAGCACATATACAGGAAACCTGCAAGTCAATTAACTGCAAATTGGGGGCTGCCTATAGAACAAATACCTGCTCACCCCTGATGCTAAATTGGCGATAGCCAGAGGCATTCTATTGCCAACCTTACATAAGGGTGTCCCATCCCGTCCTTGGCCACCAAATCTTCACTGCAACTATGGGATACCACCTTCAATAAGTGTGCAGGTATGCAACCAAAGCACCTCGGCTGCAGCATCATTGTCTCTTATATCAGGACCTTGGTTGCTCTCTCCTTCCTCTACCAGGCAGTACTACTTGTACAATTTAGTTGATTCCATCCTAAGGACGTCCAAGCCTGCTATCCTGTCTGATCTCCTCAGGCCGCCATTCCCACAAGGAATCTTAGATCGGCTGATCAGACCTTACTATCCATCCCCTTTTGTCGGACTACAAAGGGCATGGGCTCCTTCCGTCAAGCTGCCCCCCACCTATGGAACCTACTACCTCAGGATCTAAGAGATGTCTCCACTCATGTGACTTTTAAGAGCAAACTCAGGACTTTCCTCACTACTATGGACAAATGTGTTTGCTTTGACCCTACCTGATCCGCTGCATTTGTACTGTTTCCTCATTGCTAGCACTTTTGCCTGTCCAAATGGGTGTTCTGTACTGTGCCTTGTAATTAATGTTTTATTTTGTGCCTTGTAATTAATGTTGCCTTAACCTGTTTCTTTATAAGCCTAATGTTAGCTGTTGACAATTGTAAGTCGCTATTCTACTCCATGACATTCTTATCTTCACTTCACAGCCTCTCCTCACTTAACCCCACTGCTGCTCTCTTCCCCCCTTCTTCTGTATATCCTCTTCCCCTTTGCCACTCCCACCAAACTCACCTTTACCTGTTCCTACCTCATCCATGCCCCTCCGTAGTCCCCACCCTCCTGGCTGTGCTTAGTCACCTCTCTCCACCTACTACGCCCTACCCCGCCTACCGACCCCAACCCCTGCCCTGCCGTCTCTTGGTTCCACTGGCTCGGCTTGACTTTGACACTTTGCGCTATTGCCGTAACTCCTCCGCCTCTATCCCCCTCTCACGGCATCCTCACTCTCGCCCTGCAGTCTTCGGTTCCACCAGACCGGCTGTATTTTCCTACCTCCTCCCCGCTGTTGCCGTCTCTGCAGCTCCCCTACCACCCTCTCTTGCCTCGCCGCCTTCAAGCTCCATAGTCCGCCGCAGGTTGGTACTCACCCGCTGTTGCCGTATCTGACCGGCACCTCCTTCCACTTAATCTCCCTCCCATCTTTTGCCAGTTTTCCCTTCCTTGTGTCTTTTCTACTGATGTCTATCCTCTTATTTTCTGCCTTCTACTATTCACATTTTTGAGTATGTTCCATGATCAGTGCTAAAGTATATTTTTGTTTACTAATGTATGTTACATTGCCATATGTATTTCTCTCTGCATTTTTTGTACTCGTTGTCTTAATAATCTGGCTGTACTCTTTGTGTATTGTAATTGTACCTCCCGGGTCGTGCCGGAAAACAGTCACTTGCTGACTAGCGCACTTACCCGGTTAACAAAAACTAAATAAAATAAATAAATAAATACCTATGAACCTATGAACATGTTGGGAATACATATGCATACTGTGTGTAAGACTGAGGGTATCAGTTGTGTAGTATATCCTCTGAAGGTATCAAGTTTGTATAATTTGTGATATAATCTATAAATAAAATATTTAAAAAAAGTGCTCCTTTTAAAATTTCAAATGTAAAAAAAAGGTGCTAAAACAGAATCAAAATCAGGAAAAAGGGTTATCAAACAAGACAGGAGGTAACGCACACTGTAAGCCTTAAACCCCTCCAAAGGAGGGTTCTACTGGGGAATTAATGCCTGGTTGAGGGATGGGTGGGTGAGAGCACTAGACCATAGGCCGAGTTCCTCCAGCCACCCAACCAGGCATTAATTCCCCAGTAGAACCCTCCTTTAGAGTGGCTTAATGCGCTTATAACATTGCAAGCATTTCCAGAAATAAGCAGATTTATTATTTGTAATGCTAACTTGTAATGCAAAAAAGACACACACAGTTATTATATTTCTTATCTTTAACAGTGAATTGATAGTACACATTCTGCTGAATGTAGCCTGTCTTACATATATTGTGGGTGTAGGAAGGCATTACTTTACAACATTCTGATTTAAGTGCATGGTGTTATTATTGCCAAATATACTTTTATAATTTTTACTATTATTGTACTTTTTCTCCTAACTTACTGTCAGGATCCATGCTAGATACTTCGATTTTCACCCCTGTGTATTACAAAATATGGGCTGCATTGCATGATGGGACCATGCTAGGGTACATTTTCATGTTTTGTTCCTGCAGTTCCCTTGGCAGGGCAACAGATGGCTGTGATTGCTGATAACTGTAATATCGTGAGTACAAACAGAATGATTTTTAACCAGTAATTCTTAACATATTAGCTTTATATTTAATAATATGGTACTTTTTCTCCTAATTTACTGTTAGGATTGGTGCTACGTACTTCAATTTTCATCTGCATTGCATGTATTATAAAATATTGGTTGCACTGCACGATGGGACCATGCTAGGGTACATTTTAATTTTTTGTTCCTGGAGTTCCCTTGGCAGGCCTACAGATGGCTGTGATTGCTGATAACTGTAATATCGTGAGTACAAACTGAATGATTCTCAACCAGTAATTCTATATATATTAGCTTTATATTTACTAATATGGTATTTTTTCTCCTAATTTACTGTCAGGATTGGTGCTACATACTTCGATTTTCATCTGTATGTATTATAAGATATGGGTTGCACTGCATAATGGGACCGTGCTAGGGTAGATCTTCATGTTTTGTTCCTGCAGCTCCCTTGGCAGGCCAACATATGGCTGTGAAACAATGCTAGCAGCACAGCATTGTTTTACAGCCATCTGTTGGACTGCCATGGGAGCTGCACTTGAACAAAGAATTTACAATGGTTCACAAAGAGCAACAGGACATTACTAGGGAATTAATGCCTGGTTGCTTCTTGGTCAGCTGCTGCTATTGCTCCAATGAGAAGTACTTATTTGTGTCTAACATTTATTGCCATGTTACAACAAAAATGAAATTAAAAAGTATGGGTAACATTTTTGGCGCAAAATGCATTGGTATTTTATATGGCCTAAATTGCTAGTAAACCTATGAGTCTCAGCATATATCTACATACTGTATATGCATACAGTGCACCCCGATTATGTGTCCACTTTCTTACAAGGAAAACTGTGTGGCTAATCGAGGGTGGTGGATAATCAGGGGCAATGGACTAGCAAACATTTTGTACTAACAAAATTTGGTTGATAATCGAGGATGGCAGATAATATGGCTGTAGAAAATGAAGGGAGCACTGTACCTGCAGTGAATTGATGAAACCCAACAACCATTTCTTTGAAGTGGCCTTTGTCTGCTTGTACCTATGAAGTTGCTAGGTACAGTTCCAGCATATTGTACAGTTCTTCTTGACTATCGGTAGCAGGCAAGACACATGCATGAAAACCTAGTAAAAGTGAAAACAAACGTAGTACCACAAGAATAATCTCATCTTCCAAAACCCCAGAGGATAAAAATGTTTCTTTGTATAACATTCTTTGTCATCTCAAAAGAAGAAATATTTAAACAATGTGATATTTAGTAGTGGGTGAATCATATCAGGTATCCATAATACAGTGCTTCAGTGTTCAAACCTCACAGCATCATTCTTGTAGCAGGCCTGTTTTGTGCCACAAACTGAAGAAGTATGACATTACTGCATCGTCGGCCTGTCAGCGCTAAATTATTCTCTAAAAGTAAGACTTTTTTTAACTTTTTGTAACTAAAAACAAAAGTTTGGGTATATACATATACATATTTTTTAAAAAGTTGACTATTAAGTTTTCATAACACTTTAAAACAAGCAACAGACAAGTGTATGGTCCTGTAAAACATTAGAATCCAGGAGAAATATTACTTTAGCTTTTTGTGACTGCTACATGCTGGCTAGGCTGTTTTGTTTGGGGGAAGGGTAGCTGCAGTATCGTGATGATCTAGTAAAATGGATTCTGACATTAAGTTTGAAAATAATGTATTTGTTTATTTTTTGTTGACCAGGAAAGGAGGACTAGACAATTTGCTTATTTTCAGCCTTGTCCCGGGGGAGGGGGGGTACAGATGAATACCAACTGACATTGAACCAGATTAAGCTGTTGGTTATATTTTTAGTGAATGGAGGGAAATTTGGCCAGGACACCAAGGAAATTCCTCTACTCTTTTTGAGAAGTGCCATGGACTTCTCGAAACATGTGGTGCTTGATATCCCTTTACTGTCAGGTCTCATTGGGATCGCTGGAGTTTGTTTTATGTTTACTGGACCCATGTCAGAGTTTCTTTGCTATCATAAGAGCAAATTAGTCAGAATGTTTGAATACAGTATTTGTACTCTGCTCAGAATCATTTCAGTGATCTGAATTTTAGCTGCACAGTGCGCAGCTACCTTATTTTCTGATGTGCAGTCTCCTGTTGCCAACTCTACTCAAGATTTAGCACCTTGAGCCCATGGCAAGATACTATAGTAATAGTCTGTCTACTCTATCTAGGTTTATTTTAAATATCCTTGTCACAGTTAGACCAACTTCAACGTTAAAGACACATGCCATGATTTCCAAGGCCTTGGACACAGGATTTGCGGCAGGTGTTCTGCTACCGCTGCATCGCTGCATATGCAGCAAACTATTTTGTGTTCAGTTTCTTAATATTTGGATACATTTGCTGCACTTTGCTCACATTACAGAGGAAAATTATGAATGTGTCATTTCTTCTGATGCATACTTCATAAATGTGCTACTTGTGGCACTTACAACATGAAGTTAGACCATGTTGTACTGTATGTGGTCAAACAGTCACGTGGCAAGTACCACACTTGTAGCAACATCATGCTTCAGTTCTTTAAAACCCAACCCAAGCTTCAGTTTAATAATGCCTGAAAGGATTTTGCTCACAAAATAGTTGGCAGTATAACTGGGTAAGAATGTACCATTCTGTGTTTCTTAATATTGTAGGTTTGTACAACAAGCATGTTGCATAAAGGACCCAGATAAAAACTCTATCCACGATGATGATTAACCAGACTCCTAAGATGACAATTTCATCTTATGAATCAGGTTTCTCACAACAACTATATCCACACTCCGGTTCGTTATAATCATGGACCAACTGTCCCAATCCAATGGAATCCAAAGGCGCATCTGTCGAATGGTGGTGAGAGATCATTGCACTGACATAAAGTAAAAAAATCTATCAACTAAATCGCTGATCTGGTTCTTTTATGCAACATGCTAGTTGTATAAACTGGACATGGTGTGTGTGAGTGTGTTATATGTTTTTTTTATCTTTATTTGAGATCTGCAAACTCTTGATCCCTCACTCATGGCTACACCACTCTTGAGGGGTCTAGAGGTCATAGACCTCGCATAAAGATAAAAACCGTATGACACGCTCAAACATACCATATCCCCTATTTATCATTATTAGGGCTGGTCTGTGTAACAGACCAGTTCCTATTATGATTGTAGTCAGAAAGTGTTTTCTAGCCCTCTCCCATTGCCACGCATCAGGGAGAGGATCTAAGATACAGAACAAGTTCATCAGCTTGCTTAATACTGACTGCCGTTGCAGCATGTCACGGTTTGTAAAGCTGCTATAGGTTATGGTGTGAAGAGTACACAACAGAGTTGTGAGCGAGTGTTGAACCTCTCGAGAATGTGTGCTACTAAATGATAAAATTCTACAGAGCACACATTCTGGAGAGGTTCACTGCTCACTCACAGAATAGCCCAGCCCAGCTCCAATTTCTGCCTCCCACAAAGATGTCCTGCAGGGGAGCCAGGCTCAGAGGCAGCTACAGAATTTTTTCAAGGGTGTATCAGTTTTGTAAAGGAGGTAGTAGCACTTTCCCTGAAAAATATAAAATGTTACCTTTTAAAAGCCCAGATTGGGTTAGAATAGTTACTGTCTGCTGGCCTAAGGGAAAAAGGGATAGAGGGTGTTACTTTTCTACATAGCTGCATCTGCTAGTGGCCAGACTCAGCTGTGTGTGTGAAACTGATATAAGCAACCAGGATAACCCCACATGCATGCAGCTTCTTGTTTTCATGGGTGTCCAGGGCACTACAACCCCAGACAGCAGAACACCTTAGCTCCATATACAATCAATGGGGCCTATGTACAAATGTGTGTGGAGTGGCTAGCGAGGTATATAAGGCACATAGCCATATCATCCCACTCGCCCCTTGGGAGAGATGCATGACCTGGGGTGCACAGCCTCACACACCCAATCCCCCAGCCATGTGGAAAGCAATGTGCTGAGGGCAGGCAGGGGGCATGCCAGTACTCTTCACCATGCACTAAGGCACATAGTGATGCACACTGGGGCACATAGGTGAGCACCCAGTACACCAGACAGAACCCTGTCATAAGTCCCCTATGCACCCTGCTCCCACAGCAGACAGGTCACTGGATGTCCCCACAGCAGGCAGATACCCCCCACACTCACAGCACGGGCCTGCCCCGACCCCATACACCCAAGGCTGACACCCCCCACACTCAGCGATGCCCTGTCCCCTGATGAAGTCCTCCCATCCCAGTGCTGCACTGCAGTGCCAATGCAGCCTGCCTCACCACACATGTCCGGCAGTATCCCCCAAGTAGTGAGCACCTGTCCTGGGCAGCAGAGGTCAACCCCACCACACAGAGGTGCCCAGTTCACCCTGGCAGGACGATACAGGGCATTAGGTGTGGGTTGCAGGTGCTGTGGATGGGTGGGGGTACACTGGTGTATAGGGGCTGGTAGGGGGTTGGGGTGAACTAGGCACCTCCATGTGGGGGGAGGTTGACCTCTGCTGCCCGGAACTAGTGCCCACTACTGGGGGAGGCTCCACTGTAAGGACAGGAATGGTTGGCATAGCAGTTGGTGGGTATTGGTGTGGTGGGTGCCACTGTGAATCACACTGGCTGATGGAGCTGTTGACATGGAGGTGCCAGTCTCTGTGCCTATGGGTGCTTTTCACACACCCGGACCCACGCCTGCCTGCATAAGGGATCCACTGTGGGACCCATGATGGGCAACCCATTAGATGCCGAACTGGGTCTGTGACTCTGCCCCCAGACACCCTGAGGAGTACTCGTGCTGGAGGGCTGAGCCACAGAGAGGTGGCAGCTGATGGTGAATGCCAGCTGTGCACACATGTCCTAGGAGCAGAGCTACAGGCAGGATACACACCTCAGCACATAAATCCTGCCCAGTCTTGAATAGGTCCCAATATAATGAGTGCACCAAAACAATGTCATATCTAAAATGAGGTTACATACCTACATAGAGGTAAAACATGTGAAATAGCTTCTACAACAACTAGAACACTAGACGTCCCAGGCAGAAACTAATCCACCCACTACTGCAAGGATCACCTGATGATCTGCAGCTCCATCAGTCTAGTACTTAGATCTAAGGTGCAAAAGTTAGAATGTGGAGATCTGGAGGGGGTTGGAGTAAGGGTACACTTTACATATATATTTGTCAACGTCCAATGTGGGTTCTGCTCAACCAGCTCATTAAATGCTAAAAAGAACTGTATCTCTGACTTTGGTATTAGACAGAAACTAGAAAGGCTCCAACATACCCTGTCTTCAAAACTCCAAATGGCAGCCTGCTTGAACAGGTACCCCACTTCAAATCTTTAGGCATGTGGATGGACCAGAGTCTTAGTTGTTTCACCCGCATTGATATGGTTCCATGTCATAACAGCGATCGCTAAACAGTGATTGCCATTACAGCGAGTGTATATTGCCAAAAAGCAAAGCGGTGATGTACACTCCCAGCGAACCTGACAACAGCGATGATAAAACAACAATATATCTATGCAGGGGCATCACCTCCACACCCTCCTAAATTAGGATTCTCAACTCCAGGGGGTACATGTTGGGGAGGGGAAGAAACTAGCAAACCAAAAAAAAAATTAAGTCCCGCACATGAAAAAACAAAATAGTATCCCAACCCAGCCCCTGGACCTCCCTCACTGCAGCCCGCCACCCTCGCCACCACACCAGAACACAAGCTCAACAGCACACTGCCAAACCACCGCCCACATACCTTCTCCTTCCTGAATCCTCCTGTACCGTTCCTTCTCCCTGCTACTACCTAGCCATTTTTTTTGTATAATTTGAAGCTATAATCACACTCACTACCCTTTCTGGATAGCTCATATCACAGGCTCAAACTGAGTCGCTCAATTTGAGTCGCCATTATAACATGCTATCCAGTGATACTACATAGTAGAAACTTAATCTAAGCCTTGTGTTCTGCACTGAAACAAATCGAGTCTTCCTCCCCCAGTCCACCAAGAGATCATCCTAAAAATAATTTTGTCAGTGTCTGACTACACAGCTGTAGTCTACAGAACTTCCAGGCTAGATGGACCCTTTTTTATGTTGGCTTGCGCTTGTGCGCCAACCAACATATTGCAGTAGAAGCAGATTTAGAGATGCGGTCACTGTGGGTGAATGCAGGGCATGCATCAGTAGGTGCGTCCCTCATTCCCCAATAAGCCATTATGCAGGTGCCACACCAGCAACACACAATGTGGTGAGTACATCTAAGAAAAGGTCCGCTGCAATGAGAGACAAGCTCGTCACGCAATGGCACCTCCTGATGTGCCTTTCCTGGTGAAGCATTCTAGTAAACAACCACCTGCCACAATGACAACTTTGGGGGTGCCCAATCCCCCTGTTGGCATGCCCGGACCCAGTTTATGTGCCAGCGGGGCTCACGCCCGTCGGCATAATGCCACCCATTTGTTGTGTGCGGTGGGGTACTCAATCTCTTGGCTCTAGCCCCCCTTCAGTATGTGCTGACGGGTGCCCAATCTCCATTGGCTAGCCCCCCAACACTCAGGAGGCATGCTGGGAGCCCACCTCAGCGTGCCAAATGCCCCTGTAAAAGAAAACCGTCACAAATGTTTTTAACCTGTAAAAGAAGAAACTGTCCCTTGCAGTCTGTCCTGCTCCTCCCCAACCTCACACTCAACCTCTGGGCGCACTCTGCCTATTCACACACCCTCACCCCATACTTACCTCCGAGTTCGCGCGCACGATCTTTGGGAGACTGGAACCATCTGCACTCTTCAAAGCCAATTCTAACTGAAGAAATGCAGGTAAGCTATATAATGGCATAAATAGGATTTTTTCAACTTTGGTGCATATCTTGGGCATTTTTTGAATTTTGCACCACATTTTCAACATGGGGTTATTGGAGCCCTCCTCATGAATTCAGTCACTATCATGGCGTTATTCAGTCCTGAAAGGTGATTTTGTGGTCACTGCATGGAATCATCTTTCAGGACCGATTAAAATGACAGTGCCACTGTTCATGAGGTGGGCTCTCAAGAAGCCTATGTTGCAAATTTGGTGAAAAAAATTCCAAAAATGACTGTTTTACAAGCGTACATTGCACAGTTTCCATGCACGCTCGTAACTTCGTGAATGAATTTGTAATATTTTCACTCTAGATTTTCAACATTGCCATTTTTTCACACCTCCTTATGAACAGTACAGCTGTCATTTTACATATCCTGGCCGTAATGTGTTTTCGCACTTCCAGCGCAGAATAGTGCAGTCGCTGTGCAAAATCAGTTTTGGGACAGTTTGAGAAAATGACAGTGACACTGTTAATGAGCAGAGGTCCTAAAATGCGTATGTTGAAAATCTGGTGATGAAAATCCATAAAATGACTGTGTTACAAGCATGCATTGCGTAGTTTCCACGCACCCTTGTAACTTTGCAAATTTGCAATATTTTCATGCCATGGTTTCAACAGTGGCATTTTTTCACACCTCCTTATGAACAGTACAGCTGTCATATTTCACATCCTGCCCAAAATGTGTTTTCACACCTGTGGCACAGAATGGTGTGGTCACTGTGGGAAATCAACTTTTGGGACAGATTAACAAAATCACAGTGCCACTGTTCATGAGGGGAACTCCCAAAATGCCTATATTGAAAATGTGTCTCTTCAGGGTGGGGGTGAGGTTGGTGTCAGTTCAATACTTCACTGCCATTCCTATTATGCATCTCTAACTCCTGCACTACCAATGCCAATGCCAGCGATACAACATTCGGCATTGACAAATGCTTGTTTATTCCTTCTTTCACTTTGCCATTAGTGTTCCATCTTGCACCAGCCACAGGTCTCTCTATGCTTATCTCTTTTTCCTCTCCACAGAGATCTGGCTTCTGTCACACTGTTCCTCCTTCCCAGCCAAATACTGCATTGCCGCATTTCTCACTTACCTCTCCTCTCTCCTTAACCCTACCGTCCCTTCCTCCTACTTACTCAAATCATTTGCTGCTAATTCCCTTCATATCACTTGCAG
The DNA here is from genome assembly GCA_016271365.2 of Neoceratodus forsteri. Classification (NCBI taxonomy): domain Eukaryota; kingdom Metazoa; phylum Chordata; order Ceratodontiformes; family Ceratodontidae; genus Neoceratodus; species Neoceratodus forsteri. The sequence continues at coordinate 485,488,978 of CM028132.1, read as the reverse complement.
TAAATCTGTAGCAGGCTAGTCTACTTTCTTAATTTAGCTTACAACATTGTGGAGCAACCTACCATCTCACCATCCATCTCTCTTCTTCTCCGCATTCTCTTAAACCACTTCTACTGGCACACTGCTCAAAAGCATGTACCTGTAGCTAGTTTTCTACCTCTTCTCTCCAAAGTGCAACACCCCATGCCCTGTCTACTACTCCACTATTTACCCTTTTTGTCTCTTATCTCAAAACTCACTGCACTCTGTAATTTGAGTTTTCTGCCACCGTGATTCAGTTGCTAATATCTTGCCACACATTGGTGGCACATTACTCTAGCTCTCACCTGGTTACCGCCACAACCAATGGACTTTGCACACTTTTTACATTGTTTTTTTTTTCTTTCTCTAGAATGTACTACTTGTGCTTTTCTTTTATTGTTCATATACATTCACCTATTGTTGTCACTTTATTTGTTACAGCTGTTCCACTTCCTGCTGTATCCCCTGTCCTGGGTTACAACTGGAAACCAGCTGTGACTCAGTGTGCCTATCCAATTCCCACATTTTAAATAAATAAACATACAGGGAGCCAGAAGTACCCCCCTTTCACAGTATAATGATTAGGCTACATCATTCTACGTTGTGAAGTACATGCCATCAACATGAGAGATTTCTCAAAAGGGTGGTGAAGATGGAGGGGGTGAGTGCTGCTGACACGTGCTTTGTGCGTGGTGGAGGGGGGAGGATTGAGACCTACACTATATCTCAAAAAATATTACAATCCAGAAAATGGAGTTGAGAGAATACTACTGATGTATATGTGTGTGGGGGCACTGTAATTGTCTGGTGTTGGAATTGTTTAACTACTGTGTACGATGTAGGAAGTATTAGTGAAAAGCAGTGCTGCAGCATCAAAGCCCTCCCAGAAGCACTGTGTAACATAAAACCATAAAAGAGGATGAATGTGATCCCCCAAAAAAAAAAACAGCTTTGTAAAATTGAGACTACTGAGGCACAGGGTTGTTGATAGATGTATTGGCCCTTGCACAAACAGGTGAACAAAGTAAGAGATTTGATCCCCTTGATTGAAACAACAAGACATTTTCAGCACACAACCTTTCAAGCTTCCGCAGGGCCCTTCTTCATCTGAACTCGATGTACTAGTGAGGCAGGAAGGCCTGCCACAAAAGAGTAAAAACATACAATATTGCATTCTCTTATATTACAATAACTGTTACGCTAACATATGAACACACCGTAATAAAACAACACAAAGATTAACAAACATAACCCCTTAAAAAAACAAGACCAGACTTGTTAGCACTAGCAACATGCTGTTTTTGTTGTTAACTAACTAGTTCCTTGTTTATAAACAACCCAGGATGACCCCAGTACTGTGCCTGTTTGTGTAGCAGACCATTCCTATAAGCCAGGAGGTGATTTTCAGCTTTGCCATAGGAATGCATTGTGAGGCAGTGCATTTTACTTTTTACTTTCATGAATGAATGATGTTGTTTGCTATTGGTTGTTGGTGCTTTTGCATTCCCTTTGTGGTGATTTCATTGGATATCAAAAAAAGGGTGCAGTGCAGCAGGATAACGGAGTGTTGAAGTTCTCAGGAACGTGGAGGTGGTCTAATTGGTGTTACAGTAGCTGTACACTGAAGTGAATGTGCTGCTTGCGATGTTTTAGGAATGAGTAGGAGTGAGGAGTTACATCACTAAAGCTGTTTAAAGAGTTGCAATGGACCATACAAGGTAAGTTTAAAAACAACTTCTGCTCCCTCCCTCTGCATGCTATCACTTTTGTCTGCCAAACCTCTAGTTAAGTGTCTCCTGAGCAGGCTTAGTGAAATACTTTTAAAAAATCTCCCTCTTCCTCCCATTATGCGCTATCCCCTCCTTCCTGGCCCCCAGTTAAGCGCCCTGAAATGATTAGCTACCCACCAGCCCTAAAAACTCCTGCTTCCTCCTTCTGTCTGCTACCCTCCCATCACTAGACCCCTAGTTAAGAACCCACTGAGTGGGCTTGCTTTAAAGCTCAACTGCTTTTTGCTGCTCATGAGGGCTCACTTTTTAGCCTGCCGAGTGAGTTCTCCTGATGATGCCTGCAGTTGCACCCTCTTCAGCCTGCTGAGTGAGTTCTCCTGATGATGCCTGCAGTTGCACCCTCTTCAGCCTGCTGAGTGAGTTCTCCTGATGATGCCTGCAGTTGCACCCTCTTCAGCCTGCTGAGTGAGTTCTCCTGATGATGCCTGCAGTTGCACCCTCTTCAGCCTGCTGAGTGAGTTCTCCTGATGATGCCTGCAGTTGCACCCTCTTCAGCCTGCTGGGTGAGTTCTCCTGATGATGCCTGCAGTTGCACCCTCTTCAGCCTGCTGAGTGAGTTCTCCTGATGATGCCTGCAGTTGCACCCTCTTCAGCCTGCTGGTGGAGTTCTCCTGATGATGCCTGCAGTTGCACCCTCTTCAGCCTGCTGAGTGAGTTCTCCTGATGATGCCTGCAGTTGCACCCTCTTCAGCCTGCTGAGTGAGTTCTCCTGATGATGCCTGCAGTTGCACCCTCTTCAGCCTGCTGAGTGAGTTCTCCTGATGATGCCTGCAGTTGCACCCTCTTCAGCCTGCTGAGTGATTTCTCCTGATGATGCCTGCAGTTGCACTCTCTTCAACCTGCTGAGTGAGTTCTCCTGATGACGCCTGAAGTTGCACCCTCTTCAGCCTGCTGAGTGGGCTATCCTGGTGCCACTGCAGGGGCTCACTGTTCTGCACCTGCTGAGCAGGCTCTCCTGGTGGTTCCCATGGAGGCTTATTATAGTGTATAATGACCCCTTGTTACACATAGAAATCCATCGCAGTCAAAATGTTGCTGTACCACAGTTCAAAGTTCATGGAACGTGGTAATACCATACTGTGGTACAACAACATCTTGGCTGTTTTTGAAAGTACATGAGTCAGCAGTTTAACTACAGGAAAAACTGCTGCGCACACATTTCAGAATTCCAACAATAAATTTTCTGACAGGATGGTGGTGGTGTTTTTTTCCAAAAGTGGCAGAAAAGTGCACAAAATGATTTTAAGTTTTTTTATTTTATTGTTTTTGTTGCGGAACTTGTGGGGTCACTATAAACAATATTGTCTGGGCAAACTGTGTCCAACCAGCCTGCGCTACCACCTCATGGTTCTGATTCTGTGTGACCTCTCAAGCTTCACTCTTGAGGTCTAACAGAATCAGAACCCCTCGGTGGCAGCACAGGTTGGTTGTGCACAATTGCCCATGCCAGTATGCTCTATGTTCTGCACCTGCCAAGCTGGTTGTCCTGTGTCCTTAACCCCCTGCCGCCCCTAGATCCCTGGTTAAATGCCTACCAAGTGGGTTTGCTTAAAACCTCAGTTACATGCTGTTGCCCGCAGTGGCTCTCTTCTATGAATCACTGAGTGGGTTCTCCTGGTGCAGTCCACAAGTGATTGTTCTTTGGCCCACCAAGCTAGCTCCTCTGGTACCACCAGTGAAGGGTGGTTGTTCTGCATCCATTGAGCAGGTTATCCTGGCGCAGCCCACAGTGGCTCACTGTTCTGTGCCCACTGAGTGGGCTTTCCTGGTGCCACCCATGGTGGCTCACTGTATGGCCTGCCAAGCAAGCTCTCCTGCAGCCACCTGTGGCTGCTCTCTTTTAGATTTCTTAGTGTTGCTTTGCTTGGGGGATCAGGATAGTGTCTTTCAACATAGGCACAGATGGACAGAAAAAGAGACCAAGCCTCACCAATTGCCAGAACAATGGTGTGTGAAATTAGTGTTCAACGGTAGCTTCAGCTCCTCGCTAAGTTGTGTGTCAACCACGCGGGAAAGACACATTTTTCTGGTCATCCATCTGAGACTGACAAATACGTGACCAAGCTATGGGCTGAGTCTGAGTACCAGGAGGAGCACACAGTTTCAGCAGTTGAAGACAGACCATGACATATTTTAATTTTTATGTTTGATTCTGATACTGTGATTGTGTAGTGGGGAGATCAGAGTGCAGGAGCTGCAAGGAGGAGGGAACTGCCACAACTCAGTGCGCATTCACATATCTCTCTGTGTCTCTCTCTCTGTCTCCATCGACACTCATTAATGGACCAGGAACTTGACTCATATGAGGTAAGACCTTTTAATTCCTCTCTGCTCTGCTCACATCCACACTGCTCTTTCTCACTGAAATACTTACACTTATACTTTTTCAAGCCGCATTATCTGACAGGGAAAAAGGCGACGCTGGGCTCGGTAATCTGATTACTTTAACAATAAACCACATGAAAGGATCTGGGGCGTATTAAGTAACTAAGTGATGCCCTAATAAGCGAGTGATGTATCATCCTTATCTTGTACGAAAGCTGTAATAATATAAATGGACTGGGGGAGACAGAGACTCGTCACAGTGAAGTAATTTGTTTTTCCTTACAATTATAGATTAGTTAGAAGACTTTTAGGAAGATGCCTGTGTTGTTATTCAGGATACAGTAAATACAAAGGCACACACTGGATGCATGTTTATGTGTTTTCCTGTTTATTATTTGACAGGTATATAATGGCACCAATTGTAAACCCGGGGGCAGCACATTTCTTCTTTGACACTTGTCACAACATGAGTCATGCTTCTGTCCCCACAAAGGCTGGCTGTGAGGCTGGATCCCACATTCATGGAGTGGCCACACCTCAACTGGGATAAGCTGGGATCATGCATTCCCTCTCCCCAGGAGAACAGTCTCACTGGTGAATTGTACTGCATTAGGAAGAGCAGGCACAACCTTAATTAGCTTATTGCTTTCATCTGATCCTTTAATGGCTATACCGGTCTATGCCCTTGCAAGGTACGGTATGGAACTGTTTGAAAGCCATTTTAAAACATTTCCAACCAATAAAGACATTATAGTTTTGTTTTCCTGCACTGTAGTTATACCATGTATGTTACCATGATTTTAATGAAAGGCATACTTTCCCACAGCTAAGTCTACTATACAGTTTACACCAAGTGCAGCCTGGTTTACTAAGTTTGTGATCAAAGGGAGTGCTGTTTATCTAAATTGTTCCTGTGGTCAGTACTATTGTTAAACACATCTTTTTTAATGGGTATGTGCTAATGTGGCAACTCATTTTGGATTCCTTTGCCGTGTTTGAATGGGACTGCATGTACCAGCCAAAGGAAACTACAGCAAATATACCTAACATTTATTTTAGGAGGAAAAGTGAGTAAAGCACTCATGAAGCTAAAAGGACACTCTCTGAGCCAATGTTGTATACTGCAGTAACAAATTTATTCAGTGCGCAAAGTGAATAAAGGTATAAGAAAAACTCAGAAGTCCATAATTGTGATGTACATGGCAGCAATGGGTGTGTTACATCAACACATCCAGTATTTCACCCAACCCCTGACAGGCTTCATCAGAGACATGCTGATGTGTGCCTATCCCATTTAAGCCAGCATCTTAAAGCAATACATATTATATCACCCTATAAAGAGCTAACAGTGTAACCATATTAAAATCGATCATGGTAAAAATACTTTAAGTTAATCAGTTACTCTTAGTCCATGGAGACTGGGTTTGAAATGTTATCAATCATTAAATATAAAGGCAAACATAATATTTTCAGCAACAGCCCTTGCGTACTATGGCTTTGTTGCACCTGAGCTTCACATGATCGAACCTTCTTTTCTGTAAAAATGCATAGAAAGCAAGTATTAGTACTGTTAAACATTGATACTCAAATAAATATACTATGTTCTGTAAGCGTTTTAACATCATTAGTTAAAAATGCAGCCAAGTCAGTATTTTCGTTCATCCCCTGTCCCTCCCTTGCCCTCAGTTTGAAGATCCAATAATTTTCTCTTCACCCTGTTTGGTGTTCCCAATCCCCAGCCCTCCACCCCTCCCCCAGTTCCACTGTTAATTTTTCTATCCTTCTGAACGTTATTTTTTTTCATCCCTTTCCTGCTGGTCTTCAGATGTTGGACAACGGCTCAGGCTGTGCGATAGCTGTCATTCTCAGACAGCTCTGTCGGTTGGGTGACCATGGCGGTATCTGGTGTGTTGAGCTGCCCGTTGACAGCAGGACCTTGCTGGGGTGGGGGAGAGGGTGGGTTGGGGGTACATGGAGGCTGCCACCTGGCTGCCATGGGAGGCAGCGATTACCGAGTGCTTGGCTGAAGGGGGTTCAGCCTGACATTCACACGCCACGGGAGGCGGCATCTACGGGTGCTTGGTGGGGTTCTTATATCCATCTAATGCCTCCAGGAGCAGCATCGTATGGGTGCTGGGGTGTGGATCATCTACTACTACTACTGCCATCAGGAGTGGCACTTTATGGGGGTTTGGGGAGGGGTTCAAACTGTGTTGCTGCCGCTGGGAGCCAGCTTGTACAGAGGCATTGGGGTGCACCATGTCCATATGCTGCCAGGGGCAGCATTGTATAGGGGCTTGGGGCTGGGGGCTCACTGGACTGCCAGGATGGGCGGGCACCCATGCTGCTGCCCGCAGTGCAGCAGCCTGCCTGTAGATGGCAACCGATATAAGTCTAGTTTTCTAGACATATCTTTCTATGGCATCCCGGACTTGCCCGAGGTTGCGCCACAGAGTTGGGCTGTGAATGGGTCTCCGCCCAGGATGCCGACGCGCCCCCTCAGCTCCTCCGGATGCGCGGCATAGCATTACTGGTGGTATGCGGCACATCAGGGGTTGCACCGGTGCATTGGGGTTGTGCCAGCGCATTGGCTTCCTGCCTGAATCGCCCTTGGGCACATTTTGGGGATGCCATGGCGTATCTCGGATGCACTGGGCGCATCCCTTCTATGAATCCTGCCCTATGTCTCTGGTATTTTTAAACATTTTTCAGTATCAAGGAAACATATTTAAAATATAATATTCAAGCTTAATCCAGCTTAAGTGAGTGCATCCCACTGCAACTGTGTATAGCCTAAGATACTAGTTATTATCTTATCAGTTTATACATGCTGTGTTAGCACCGCTGGTACTGACTATGCTATATTAGTACCAGTATTGCATTCTTACAAAACAAATTGTTTAACTCATTTTTTTTGTGCTACACTGAACTTGTATATACATGTTTTACTTTACATGTATCTTTTTTTCAGTTACTCTTGGAAATGTTTTTCCCAGCTTGTCTATAACGATGTTTCTCTCATCTCCACCCTTTTCTTTGCCTACCTAGGCCTGGGTCATTCCGGAAAAAGGTCCCTTGGACCAGTGTACCTACTTGGCCAACATATAAATAGATATATAAATATTCCTTAATTTTCCATATTTATCTTCCTTTGTTAGTTAACACTGAACACATTTGTATGACATGTACAGTAAGCACGTAAATGTGGTCAAACGTGAAAAATAAACAAAGATGATAACATATAAAAACAAGCATTTGTCAGTGCAGAATGTTGTCTCAATGACATTGGCTTTGGTAGTGCAGGAGTCAGAGAAGCATAATAGGAATGGCAGTAAAGTATGGGACTGACACCAACCCCACCCCCACCCTGCAGAGACTGACAGGCGCTGGGGTGTGCCTTTGGGGCATCATCTATAACACGCATGCCATTTTACCTCACCCTACGCTGCAGACAATGGCAAGTGTTGTGGTGTGCTTTGGGGTCTTTGGGCCTTATACTTACCCCATTCCATAAAGACATATGCTGAGATGGGTGCAGTATAGGAGAATGGGCCTCACCCTACCCTGTAGACACTGACAAGTGTCGTGGTGTGCTTTGGGGTCTTTGGGCCTTATACTTACCCCATTCCTTAAGGAAATATGCTGAGACAGGTGCAGTATAGGAGAATGGGGTGAACATTAGGGCAGAACACTCCAAGGCACACCTTGAAGCCTGTCACTGGCTGCAGGGTGGGGTGGAATGGTGTGAGCATTACAGCCAATAATCCCAAGTCACACCCCTGACACCTGTCAGTCTCTACAGAGTGGGGTGTTACAGTTGGAAACCCTAACATTGTAGGCGTTTGTTGGTATTTTCACTCCAAATTTTCAACATAGGCTTTTTGTGACCCCACCTCATGAAGAGCAGCACAATCAGTTTATTAGCTGAAAGGTGGTGTTGCACAGTGGCTATGCCGTTTAGTGACACAGGGATGAAAACACATTTTGGGCAGGATGTGGAAAATGATAACTGTATTGTTCATGAGGAGGCGTAAAAAAATGGCAACGTTGAAAATCTGGAGTGAAAAAATGAAAAACTGGTGAAGTCATGAGCATGCATAGAAACTGCACAACACACGTATGTAACCCAATTATTTTTGGGGTTTTTTAGCCACATTTTCAACATAGGCATTTTGGGACCTCCTCTCATGAACAGTGTCACTGTGATTTTGTTAATCTGTCCCAAAAGTTGATTTCCCACAGCGACCATGCAATTGTGCGCCACAGGTGCAGAAACACATTTTGGGCAGGCTGTGAAAAATGACAGCTCTACTGTTGATAAAGAGGTGTCAGAAAATGCCAGTGTTGAAAATCTGGCATGAAAATATTGCAAATTTGCAAAGTTACCAGGGTGCATGGAAACCGCGCAATGCACGCTTGTAACACAATCATTTTATGGACTTTCATCACCAAATTTTCAACACAGGCATTTTAGGACCTCTACTCATGAACAGTGTCACCGTCATTTTCTCAAACTGTCCTGAAAACTGATTTCATACAGCGACCGCACTATTCTCTGCGCGGACGTATAAAATTACATTTCAGCCAGGATATGTAAAATGACAGCTGTACTGTTCATATGAGGTGGAAAATGCCAATTTTCAAAATCTGGAGTGAAAATATTACAAATTTATGAAGTTACGAGCATGCATGGAAACATTGCAATGCACGCTCATAAAACAGCCATTTTTGGATTTTTTTTTCACCAAATTTGCAACATAGGCTTTCTGAGAGCCCCCCTCATGAACAGTGGCACTGTCATTTCATTACTCAGTCCCAAAAGGAGATTCTGCGCAATGACTGTGAAATCACCTTTCAGGACTGAATAATGCCATGACAGTGACTGAATTCATGAGGAGGGGTCCCAATAACCCCATGTTGAAAATTTGGTTCAAAAATTCCAAAAAATGACTGAGATATACACCAAGGTTGAAAAAAAACCTGTTTATGCCATTATACAGCTTACCGGCATTTCTTCTGTTTGTGGTTGGCTTTGAAGAGTGCAGACGTGTTCCTGGTCCACCGAAGATCATTGCACTGGACTCCAAAGGTAAGTATGGGGTGAGGGGGGTTGGGAGGCATGGTGCGCAGAGGGTGGACGTGGGTTGTTGAAGGGGGCAGTGAGACTGCGAGTGACCGTTTTCTTTTTTCACAGGGTTAAAAAAAAATTGCAGAATGATTTTTCTTTTTCAGGGGTTGGCATGCTGGTGTGGGCCTCAGTGTGTCACCTAAATGATTTTTTGGGGGATGCTGTAGCTGATGGGGATTGGGCACCCATTAAGCACACAATGAAAGCGGGGGCAAGAGCTGAGGTTGGGCACCCCCTCAGCATATAACAAATGGGGGGGTGCATTATGCCAACTGGGGAGTGGGCTCCCTCATTGGCACATTCATTGGGTCAGGGCATGCCGACAGGGGGATTGGGAACCCCCAAAGTCGGCACTATGACAGGCAGTGTGCCGCCATGTTTAATGTAATTTTTCACCAGGGAAAGCATGTTGGGAACTGCTGCTGCGTATGATGAGCTTTGCTCGCATTGTAGCGGACCTTTCCTTAGATGTACTCGCCACATTATGTATTCCTGGTTTGGCCCGGCATGCAGGCTTATTGGGGAATGAGGGACGCACCTACTGATGCGTGCCTTGTATTCGCCCAACAGTTACCACACCTCCAAATCTGCTACTAATGCAATATGTTGGCTAGCACACAAGCTCGAGCCAACATAAAAAGACCAGCCTTGTCTTATTTTCTTTTTTTAGGATAAACAAAATCAGTGAGGTAAAGAAAATAAAAGTACCACACTTGTAAAGTAGATATTTTACCCTCCATGTGGATTTTGTTTTAATGCCCTCCTGTCAACCACCACCAATTTATAATTGCTTTTAAATAATCAAAGAGATACAAAAATGCCCTGTAGATAAAGATATAACTGCCTCCTTAATTAAATATATTTAGAAACAGTTTCCTTAAAGACCTGCACAGAATTTTTTTTTCTCTTTAGCTATCACATGTATGGACTTGTTTACCCTGACTGCTGACACAATATTTGCTCAGGCAGAAAACAAAATCAAGATACCTTCAGCTTTCTTAAACCTGAAGAATAGAGTGCCAGTCTCTAGAACGGCAAACAAGAATGACAGAAGAAAAAGAGTCAGACTTCCTGGGATTGTAATGTCACTACATTACTTCCAGATGGTAAAGAAAACAAGTTTACTCTCTTTGTGAGCTGTCTTGGTAGCACCTGCTGGCTTTACATACAGTAATTGTAGGACTCCTCTTTCTTCTTCTCTTGACCTATGTTCACCCTGGGAATATGCAAGGTGGAACATTTTAAAGCAGAGTTCTAAACCGTGACATTCTGGATTACGCTTCAGAGATTGTTGAACCATAAAATCAGTATCAGCTACTTGAAAACCTGCAGGGTCCTGTTTAGTGAAGGTAACGTTCAGAGCTTTCATTTTCTTTTAGGTGCAGCAAGAACTTTAAAAATGCTGTCAACAGCATTGTAAATCTGCTCAGTAGTCCTCATTTAAAGGTGCAGCTGTTCTTGAAATGGAAGCATAAAATGCTCTCATTTGCAGATGGCACTTTAAATGTCTGAGTTTTAGAATTCGCTAGACTTTGCAGCTCAAGAAAAGGTTGACATGTAAATGTAACCAAAAAAGACTACATTTATTTTCTGTTCCATGATATATTCATTGATCTTGTCTTGTTTTCAGATTTGTTGTCACCTTTTGCTTATGCCACATAAACTGAGAAACAGCAGATTTTAAGTGCTATGACTGTTTTGCACAGTGACGGTTTTGACTTCCCAGAGCTGACTCTGCCTCTTTTTGCAGTAACCCCCCTCCCTTCAGGACTATCCAGTGTGTAACATATCCTCTTCTAATTAGTAGTGATGGAATCAAACTCATAGAATGATGCAGTATTTCTCTTGTGTTTAGACTTATCAGGGCAAAGACTTTCAACTTGTTCAGGGCAGTGAAACGAAAGGGCATCTACTACACCAAAGGGGATACATACTGTATAAGGGGTGATAGGGGAATGTATTTTTGTTAGCCCACAGAGTGTTAAACTTGTGAAATTAGCTCTCAGAAGGAAACTGTGAAAGTGGGGAATGCTGAACCTTTCAAACTTGTTAGATCTATTTCTTTAATGGAGAATCACATCTCTGGATATAGCATTTTACAACAATAGTGTTTGTTGCTCATGTCTTTTTTTTTTAGTACAAGTAATAATGTATTTCTGGGGGAAAAATCATTATACCAATTTTCTGTTTCATTTCCTCCATTCCTGAACTGAGATAAGTGATTCCAATATTTTCAAAAGTTCTTGTTCACATGAAATGCCCACCACAAAAAAAAATTGTTTTGGTGTGGTGCAGTGCTATTTACCTTCAAAGACATGTTCCACCACCATAAATCCAGCATTTACAGTCAAAAGGTACCCTTAGTGGAAGAGATTTTTAAAGACTGTGAAGGGCAGCATCTTTTTTTTCCTTGTATTATCTTCTTTATCCTCCTCCTCCACTATACCACTAGCTCACCACTCCTTCAGGCCACATCAGCATCCCTGATGCTCACTGGTCTACCATCCACTGCCAACTCTTATCAGAATGTGACATCCCAGTGCTCCCCCTATGGTTCACAGGGATCTGGTGTATTCCTGCTGTAAGGCCCCCTCCTCCTCCTGGAGGCCCAAGGAGGGGGAACCATTTCCATGGGCCCTCTGAGATGACGGGACCATCTGGGGATGACAGCAATACACTAGGGGGACAAAGTGGCATGTTGGAACAAGGTGGACATCATTTGGTTTGCCAAGGGATCAGATTTTCCATTTTGGGGGGCCTCATCCACCTCCCACATTCGTGTGGCATCAATGGCATCCTGAAGGTAGGGGCATTCCGCAGCATGTGGTCACCTATGCTATCAGGAATACCTACACTTAGCCACCACCAGGAGATGCTCCAAGACTGGCATGCTATGCACCCCTCTCCCCGGGAGGAAGGTGTCCAAAGGACACTTTAACTCCCTTCCTGACGGTCTCTGCTCTTTACATGTGGGCTTGGGGCACAAATCCAGATAGCCAGAGTGCCAGAGCGATGCCCCAGGGCAGGATCTTTAATTACTTAAGTCATTAATTACAAAAATGATATACAACCTACCATATTTATTTGAATAGAAGTCACCCTCAAATAGAAGCCACAGGTTAAGGAATACTAAAAACCCATCCTCAAATACAAGCTACAGCTTCTAAGCAGGGTTGAAGTAATGTCAGATTAAACACTGTAAGTGGGACCCTCTGTGATTTTTTTTATCTCTGGAAATATAATCATTATTGCATTTAATTCTAAATTTATCTTAGTTGATGTTTATTATGCTTATTTTGCTATGAAGTAGATCAGTAACAATATATTTGATCAAATTCAGAACGTGCAAAATTTTAATGGTAGAACTTAAAAACTGGTTTTACAACACAAGCCACCCTCAAATAAAGCTGATCTTGAATACAAACCAGAGGTTAGACTACAAAGTGAGTTTTTGTTTTTGCTATTTATTACACTTTCTGTTGCTGCATCTCCCAAGGTTCAGCCTGCCCCCCCCCCGAGCTCCAAACATCCCCAGGGCTCACCTGCTCGATGATCCTGATGCCAGGCTTGTCCCCTACTGGGTGAAGCTGCTGGTCAGCCCAGGGAACCATGGGCTTGAAGTTTGGGCTCTAGCAGGCATCCCTACTGGAGGAACCCCCTGGCTTACCTCCCAGAGTGGGTCCATGGGACTGGAACATGCCAACAGAACACACATCACTCAGTCACCAGCATGGCCACGAGGAACAAGCAGGCATGGAGAGTGGAGCATCATAGAGGGAGGCAGCATTTTTTTTTTGTACTACTACCCCCAGAGAGAAGGAACATGCAGTGATGCAGTGATGTCTGTTCCTCCTCTCAGCAAGTCAGGTACTGGTGTGTTGTGGAACCCCCCCAGCCTCTGCTAGAGGTCAGCAGCATATCACCGGACACTCAACCCACCCTCCCCCACGGAGAAGGAGAGCAGTCAGTAGGATGCTTAATCCTTCTCCCCCCAGCCATCCCTCTAACTCCCGAGTCTGTTCCCAAACCTAGGTTGTCGGCGTCATGAGCAGAGATCCTACTGCTACGCAGGTGGGCCAGCCCACACTACAAAGTTTTAATAGAAGTCTTGGCTTCTATTCAATGAAATGCAGTATTTTGAAATATCTGAGGAAATTAAAAAGTTATTGATTATGAATCTAATGAAGTCAGAAATGCATTTTTGCTAAAAATACAATATGATGAAATTTTTGCTGACTAATAATTATAATGTTGCTTTAATTCATTGTGTAACGGAGAATCGTGATCATGAGAAAAGTTACTCATGGTTGCAGTAGAATAAGCATGTCCAGGAGAAAAGGGGGTATCAGTTGGCTTTGGAGTTTCAGAAGTTTCTGCCATTAGTGCCTTTTCTCTCCAAATGCCAAAGGCCATAACATTTGCTTCTAGCACTTCCCATGTAACAATGGCTGCAGGTATTTCGCATGATATTGAATGCTGCAGCTTCCTGAGTGGCAGGTAATGAACATAAAGAACTGCATGGTCTATTGCCATCTAGCTTTTCCTACGTCCCTATGTACAAAATCTTTATAGTGTACAGTTTGGCTATATTGTGCATAGAAACCCATACTGGCAATATTCTTGTAGCATATGAAGCATGGATTTCCATACACAACAAGTTGCAGCATCTTCGACATTCTAAATCACCCCATGCCAACTACCCCAGATGAAAACATCTTCATGCCACCTGACACTGCTCACATTTCTCCCCAGTCCCCACTCTGCCTCCGTTGCTCTCTCTCTCTTTCTCTCTGGCATTGTTGGTAGCGGGCACTTGGAGTGCTGTCTACCCTGCTCCTGTCCATGCCTTTTTTCAATTTTTGTTTTAAATACAGAGACACTGATCCAGCTGTGTTGTACGTCATAGCAAACGAGCGAGAGCAATGTGCGTTTTGTAAGTCAGAATGAGGGAGAGAGAGAGAGAGAGAGTGAAGTAGCTGAGCGAGTGAAAGAGACTGCATCTGCAGGTGTGACTCTTTTAAATGATCAGAGGCTGGGATGGGGCAGGGTTTTATAATGTAGAGGTGCCTGGGGTTTTATTGGAAAGGGACTGACACCAGGAAAGAAAGGGAGAGACAACAATTTGGCTGAGTGAGAGTGAAGGGGAGAGAGAATAATGTGACTATTTAGTATGTGAGATAGTGATGTCGCATGCTACCTTGGCTCTGACAGTGAGAGTGAGTCAGAGGGACAGAGCGGGAGTGGTGCCAAAGTAAGTTGGAAAGTTAGAAAGGTAGAAAAAAGCATTTTCTTTAAAAATGTTATTGTTGAGTGGCTGAGTGATCGAGGGGTGGGTGGGTTAACAGGGGAAGAAGCTGAGCATTGGAAAGGTTAATTGAGACAGGACTGGAATCCTTTTTGTTAAAAATACTATATGCTACACAAAACAAAGTAGGGCGCATATACACAACAAGGCTATGTTCCCAGTTCAGGGGTGAGATGACAGCATGGACCTCTCAAGCTTCTCTCTCAAGGTCCATAGACTGTCATCTCACCCCCTCAATGGAAACACTGCCTTGTTGTGTGTGGACACCCATACAGTATTCTTTATATAGAATATGAGCAGTACTTGTTATGTATAAATATCGTCCCCTTCGAAAATGCTGTTGAGCACATTATAAGTTGTTGTGCATATTCTAAAAAGGTTATTGTGCATGTTACAAATCAAATTCAGCTGTGTTCTTGCTTGCGGTGTCTCTGACTGCACTGTTAACACAGTCACACTTCACTTACAAATGCATGATGAAAGCAAAAGAAAACAACCACTGGTCTTTTCAAAAACCATAAAAAGGTAAAAACAATTCATTCAAAATCATGTACCATAAAAATAAAAATATGGGCAACCATACAAAAATTATAATGTGTTTCCATTTGGGGGCAGAGATATCATCATGAACCTCTCAAACTTCACTTTTGTGATTCATGTGCTTTTATCTAAACCTCTCAGTGGAAACACGGATTCACTGTGTATGGTTGCCCATACATTATTCCACACATTAGAAGTATTAACCAACTGAGGGACTAAGAGTATTTAGCAAAGTGACACAGAGACTATTAAAGAGCTAGTGTACTGCTTGAAATTAATATTAACATTGACAAGTAGTAAACAGGGGAGTTGCCAGGTCATAGAATGAAGACATGGGCCTTCATTTGAATCGGTAAAGTTGGAATATTGTACCTTAACTCAGTCAGCCATGAATCTAGACCACTCCATCAACAACACTTGGGCATACTGTGATGTGATTAGTTCTATTCCCTTACGTACCACAGCATCCCACTGGCTCCTACACACACATTGCCCTGACACTTTCAGATATAATAACACCAAGGTCCCTTTCCTGTGTAGTGATTGTCAGTACCTCCCCCCACTCCCATCCTATACTCAGCTCCTGGGTTCCTATGCCCTAGGTGCATGATTTTGCAGTTTTTGGTGTTGAACCCCAACTGCTACACTCTTGAGCACTCCTTGAGTTTACTAGGATTCCTGTGCATTCTCTTCACTCCCTCCTGAGTGTTCACCTTATTGCAGATTTTGGTATCATCTTCAAAAATGAATACCTTCCCTTCCAGTTCTTCTGCAATGCCACAAGTGAAAACATTGAAGAGGACCAGTTCCAGCACTGAGCCCTGTGGCACCCCACTGGTGATTCTCCCATTGTTAGAGTGAGTGCTGTTTACAATCACCTTCTGTCTCCTGTCGGTTAACCAGTTTCTAACTCAGTTCATCACTTTGGATCCCACCACTAGGCTGCTAAGTTTCTTTATCAGTCTGCTATACAGCACAGTGTCAAAGGCTTTGCTAGAGTTTTTACGCTCACATAAAACAAGGATAGCTGTTTTTTCCCCCTGTGTTACCAGTCTCCATGGAGTTCTGCAGGCCACAATTTTGAGCCCTGTTTTCTTCAGTTTCTTTTTGAACACAGTCCAACTATTGTGCAGAAAGACCAAAATTCTACTTTTTGCAGACAATGCAGTGATTTTTACTGGGGATGCTAACATCAAGGATATACAGACTGGCTGCTATCCAATTCAACTTTGATTCAGTGCAGCAGTGGTTCATTGATCACAAGCGTGTGCTAAACACCACTAAAACTAAATACATGATTTTCCTCAACTCCAATAAAAAATTACTCGAATGCGTAAGCACTACTATCAGTACCCTAAATGGAACCTGCATTGAAAAAGTCTCTGTCTTCAAATACCTGGGCCTCTACATAGACACCAATTTAACTTTAAGCAGCCACATTACGCACCTGAGAAAAACAACACACCAGAGACTACACACACTGTACCAGATCAACCCATTCCTGTTACCCTCAAAATGACACCTACTGGCCCAAACTTTCCTGCTTCTGCTTAAATCAAATCAAATTAAGCTTTATTTGTAAAAAGGCACATTTCCAATGATCAAGGAGCCCGTACATTAAATCAACAAAATACATCAAAGAATTTATTTGACTATGGCTTAATTTTCTACTCTGCGGCAGCCAAGTCTGAGCTCCACAGGGTCAGAAAACCTATACAACCAAAATGTCAGGTTTGCTACACAACTCCCAGCCTTGATGCACCATTGTGCCCTTCTAAAAGAGGCTAATTTGCCTTCCCTGATCGCCAGAGTCAAGCTACAAATTGGCATCATGGCACGAAAATCATCGTGAATAAAGCACTGCCTATGTACAACTTTTTCTTTCAACACAAATCCCTGCTGACACACACCAGATCATCGGGCTCAGCCTACTTCAAAATCTACATGCTTAGAACATACACTGGCCAAAGGGTTTTACGGTTTCAACTGTTCAGTTTCTATAACTCACTACCTTAGCATGTTATAGAGCTGACTCTGGCCTTCTCAGCCTTCAAATATAGCTTGGGTAACTGGTTATCTAACTCAGATTCATGTAAATGTCGGTAACAGCTATGTTTTTACTCAGTAAGTGCACTTTTACTGTCAATTTGTATTTACTGTTTGATTGTACCCTATGTCTCTACCTACAGTATCTCTAGTCGCCCATGAAAACAGGAAGATATTTGCTCGTGGTCTCACCAGACGTTAATAAGTCAATCAATAAAGTCCAGATAGGCCATATCCATTACCCTCCCCTGGTCTATTTTCCTGGTCATCCAGTCAAAGAAATCTGTCAGATTTATTTGGCATGACCTCCCCTCAATGAATCCGTGCTGCCGGTGGCCTTGCAGTCCATTGGATTAAAGATACCCTAACAGTTTTTTCCTTTAGGAGGGTTTCCATTCATTTCCCCACCACAGAAGTAATACTGATTGGCCTATAGTTGCTAGCCTCCTCCCTGCTACCATTCTTAAGTAGAGAGACCATGTCAGCTCTTCTCCAATCTTCCAGAACCATGCATGTTTTTAGTGAGCCATTGCAAAAGGCTGTCAGTGGGGCGGCTAGCACCTCCCTGAGTTCTTTAAGAACTCTTGGGTATATTACATCTGGTCCCATACCTTTGCCCACACCTTCAGAGTTGCAAGTCCCTTCTGGACTCTCTCTTCTGAAAATGGACTTGTGTCCACCCCACCCCCACATTCCTGCCACTCCCTGGTAGTCTGCCTCCACTCCACTGTGAGGACTGAACAGACTAACCTATTTAAGACGTCAGCAATTTCTTGGTCCTCTTCTGTGCATTCCCCCCCCCTCCACCTTTCTAATCCTCACTACCCCTCCCCTTGCTCGCCTCATCTCACATATGTATCTGAAGAAAGTCTTATCCTCCCACTTAGCGAGCCCTTTGGTAATCCTTTCCTCTGTCTGCATCTTTGTTCCCCTTACTGCCTTACCTACTTCCTTCTGCTTTACTAGGTATACCTCCCTGTTCTCCTCCCTCTGTGTTTCTTTATACTGCCTCAAAGCCACTATTTTTCCCTTCACCACCTTTGCCCCTTCCTAAGAGAACCAAAATGATCTCTTTTTCCTTCTGCTTTTACTTACTTCCTTCACTCAAAGGATGGTTGCTTTAATTATGCCCGTCATTATTTTTCCTCACTTTGCCTCTACCCCTCCTTGGCAATCCATTCAAGGCAGTTTTTGCCACCATCACCTAATTCTTTAAAATCCACTCTCCTAAAATGTGGGTGGCTGTACTTGGGAGCACTGTAGTGCTTCAAGGCACCGGCTTTAGGGCACCGAGTCACTATGGCACCAAAATCGAAATTCGCCAACCCCTTCCCAAGGTCCACCCTCCCAGAGTTGGAATCTATAGTTGGGGGTGGGTGGAAGTACAGAGGGGTACAGACCCTCCACAAAAACAGTGGTTAGCAACATTGCCAATTGGCACCCAAATGGCTCGGCACCCTAACGCTGGCTCATCTGAGGGTGAAATCACTTGGGAAGCTAGCTAGGCATCTGGGGGTTAGTGTGTCAGTGGTCTTAGGGGCTTGCTGTTGTTTTTCTTTATCTTTAGTATGGTGCTTGTTCTTAACTGACACAAGGAATTAGTGTGTTTCTGGGTAGTAGGGATTCTAGGTAAATTGATGCTAGGTGCTAGGGTGCTTTAGGGATCGGGGTCTACTGTTAGACAGTTGCTATATATAGTAAAGGAGTTGATATATAGTAGGGACTTGCTATAAAAAGCCTGCTAGGTACTAGTAAGCTTCAGGGATTAAGGGTGTATGGTTACTGGGTGGTAGTAGGACAGCACAACTGGGTCTGGAAAAAAAAGGGAAGGACTAGAAGAACAGGGTAAGAGAAATGTGGGGAGTTGTGCAATGCAGTGATTCTGGAGTGGCAGTCTACAGGGAGACCTTCTGGAGGCTGTGGTGCTACCCATCTGCATGCACCTCTCTGGGTGGTGGGAACAGGTCTCAAGACTCCAAGGAGCACTGGCAGAGAGTCAGAAAAATGTTGCGAGACTCAAAGTTGTGTTGGCAAGGAGTCAGGGGACCATATCTCCAACTCAGGGACCACCTATCCAGACACCGCTACCTCAAAGGTTGCCAGAAGAAAGGAGCAGTTGGACTAAGGTGGGCTAAAGAAAGGCAGGGGTGGTAGGATCGGAAAGGCTGGAGGGAGTGGGTAAAAGGCACACTCTTCATCCAGTGCCACAAAGAAACTCCTACACCATTCTGGCAGAGTGGGACTGCCATGAAGGGACACCTGAGGTGGTGGATGGAGAGGATGTGGAGGACTGCCCAAGTGGAGTCTCCAGAAGGGGGAAGGAGACCCCAGAGAAGAAGGAAGCAATTTCTAGTGGGGGACTCTATAGTCAGGGAGATAGAGTTGGGGGAAGGAAAAGGGGTAGAAAGGGAGGTTAAGTGCCAATTTGCTGCATTGGCTCAGAGGGATGGAAAGCATATCCAGTGGATCATAAGGGCTAAAGGAAGGATGGGGAGCTGGGCATCATTGTCCACCTGGGGATCAATGACCTAACTCTTGAAGGGACGGAGCAGTGCAAGAGCGGATTAGGGAGCTGGGAAAAGGTATGCGTGTGGCATGGTTTAAAGTAATTAACACTTGTCATGCTAAAATATCAGAAATGCTGATGCATGACTCTTGCAGCCACTGGAGGGTTTTTCTGACTTTGTAAAACAATTGAATGCATGCACGAATTTTGTTGTATTATTTTACTTTATTTTTTATCCTTAAAAATGAATTTCATAAAAAGTTAAAGGTTAGGCCCTATACTTTACTTGTAATGACTAGCAGTAACTATATATAGAATAAATGATGTGAAAGTGTGAGTTACAAAGTGATAAGTCAATTGAGGAGTTTATGGAACATACTAATCCATGAGGTTGAAGGCCCAAATGGATTGTGATGTTCCATAAACCCTGAGACTGAATTGTCACCTTGTAACTCACAATTAAATTACCCATTATTTTATACTATCACAGTGAAAGCAAAAAAGTGCCTCTAAAGCAAGCAGCAGGAGCAGTTTTCCTGACACTGCTGATGTTGTGCCTCACTCACTCTCGATTCTCTGAAACTACTACACACTACTGCACAACATTCCTCATTAACAGGGAGCCTTAAACTTTTTGTAAACTAACTAAAATCTAAACAAAACAAATCAGCAGCTTACAATGTTCTGAGAGCACAGACAACTCCCTGGTTCCCAGATCAGCTTGTCAGCTGCCGTGTTAGGATTTCCCCACACTCACCGGCCTACCTCATCTTTCTACAGGGCCGGCCTTAGCTAGGTGCAAACTGTGCCCCTGCACCTTGGGGGCCCATGCTTTTTTCTTGAGGAAGCAAAAATAATTTAAAACATTTAAAAATGCCAACATTTTGTTATAGATGAAAATGTTTACCAGCAAATCAAAGGGGAAGACAACTGGCTCTGCTACTGTTACAAAAGGTGGGGGTAGCTTTGCTGCAGTAGAAAAGATTAGGTTAAGCAAGTGCTAATGGTGTTAATGGCCATACTTTACACCTCCCAGGCTGACTGTTTTCACAAACAAAGGGCTATATTGACAAGTGAACTTGTTTGTAACCTGGACATGTAGCTGAAACAATGAATGATATGACAAAATATGTTTCAAAAGTATGAGATCACTCAAAATCCGAGGCCAATCTTAAGATTGTTTTACTAGCCCAAACACTACTGCAAATTGCCCAGGGCTAATGCAGCTAACTCTCTACTTGTCCGTCTTGACTAGTGCAGGTTTTCATGGCTGTTAATGAAGTTAAAAAAGCCTACTTTAGCAGGCCTTAGTCCTCATGCTAATCTCATTCAATGCAGCTGCAATTATCTGGCAGTTCAAGAGGTGGATCCCACAGAAGACGCAATGTGAGTCATTATCACTCCACTGTTAGGACTTTTAGCTAGTGTGCAGGGTGTGATCAAATGTAGAGTACTGTTAAGTCATTAACATCCAGTTTTCTGAATGTGTCTCTGTCTAAAAATGTGTCCCATATTAAGACCAATGCCCCTCATTTTCCTACATTTTGAGTGTCTGTATCCAATATTTCAGTGACAAAATGTGAAGAGGTATACACGGTCGGCCCTGCAGGTGGTGGGTTTTATCCCAGCCTCATCATAACTTCCTCTCCCTTCCAAATCTCTTAACTCTGTTCTTTCCCTGGACAGTACTGCAGACCAGACTCTGAAATTACCATCCACAGATCCATAGCTGCCATTACTGGCAAGTGTGAGGGGTCCCCAGCTCTTCTAAATGGACCATGCCAGCCATCACTATCCATACAATCCCACCCTTATCCCACCCAGCATGTCCTTTCACCCTAAAAACAACACTTTGGATCATATATGGTACAAAAATAAACTTTAATAAAATACATAATTTGAAAGCTTAAAATAGGCATTCCTGCAGCACATAGATCATCCTATATAGCATTAGTTATCACACTTTCTGATAGTGATCCTCCCCCAAGCCATGAAAAAGACTTTGAGCCTCATTCAAATTTGCAAAAAAAAATCTTGGGCCTCCCCACAGAAAAAAATAACTCCTACTTTGCACAGTACACCAGGAATAAAGTGAAAATAATATCGTTGACTGAGTATATTCTCTTTTTATTCAATGTATTGCTCTCCACCCCTGACCTGGCACCCCAGGTTATACTGGTCACTCCTTTTTTCTGACTCTTGGGCCCTTGTTACTCTGTTTCCTCTCTATCTGGAACAACCAAACCTAGCCACTGCATCTCTCCCATTAGGCTCGGGGTGGGTCAGAAGTTGGTCAACTGGGTGGCAAACTGGTTGACGGACAGAAAACAGAGAGTGGTGGTAAATGGTATACAGTCAGAAGAGATGCAAGTCACAAGTGGGGTACCTCAGGGATCAGTTCTGGGGCCAGTCCTCTTCAACATCTTCATTAGTGACCTTGCAGATGGACTAGAGGGTAAGGCTTGTCTGTTTGCAGATGACACCAAGATCTGCAACAGAGTAGATGATCCAGATGGGGTGGGCAGAATGAGAAGAGATCTGGATAAACTAGCAGAATGGTCAGAAGAGTGGCAACTGGATTTAATGCAAAGAAGTGCAAAATCTTGCACATAGGGAAGAGAAACCCTGAAGCCACCTATAGGCTGGGAGGGAGTTGCTAGCAGTCACAAAGGAAGAAAGAGACTTGGGCATCATCATCACTGATGACCTAAAATCATCAAGCAGACCTCTAAAGCAGTAGGTAAGGCTAGGGGGTGTTAGGGTGTATTAGTAGGGGTATCCAAGTCGTAAGAGGGAGGTAATAATCCTCTGTACAAGACACTGGTTAGGCCCCATCTGGAGTACTGTGCAGTATTGGAGGCCACACCTTCACAAGGACATTAACCAAATTGAGGCAGTCCAGAGAAGGGCAACCAAATGGTGCAGGGACTGCATCAGAAGACATATGAGGACAGATTAACGGAGCTCAATATGTATACCCTTGAGCAAAGGAGGAGAGGTGATATGATCGAGGCATTCAAACACCTTAAGGGCATAAACAAGGTGAAGAGTCTAACATGTTTAAATATAAGAAAAATAGCAGGACAAGAGGACACAGCATGAGATTAGAGGGAGGCAGATTAAGGGGAAATGTGAGAAATTCTTTTCACAGAAAGGGTGGTGGATGCATGGAATGGCTTACCACAAGATGGTGGCTATGACTACAGTGCAGGGCTTCAAACAGGCATGGATAGGCATAAGGGAGCAATACAAATGACTATGAATAGATAGGCCACTGACAGAGCAAAGGCCGATGGCACATTTATAAGGTAGAAAAAGAAATGGGCAGACTGGATGGGCCTTGCGGTCCTTATCTGCCGTCAACTTCTATGTTTCTCTGTTTCCCTCCCTTACCCTGTTATTAAGCAATGACATGTACTCACACCTGAAAACATGCATCAGATCTCTGTGCCTTTCCCAGTCATTAACTTACATATAAATACCTGCTATAGAAAGGATCATTGACTCAGCATGCCTTCCCCCAAGCATTAATTTATATATGCACACCTATAAACAAGCTTTGACTCAATGGGGACTTCCTGGTCAAATATTTGTGCATAAGTAAAGAAATTCACCTGCAATTATCCATATTTAATTTGTTTTATCCTTTCACACAAAACAGCCAAAAATGTTAATACTGTACATTCCCAGACTTGACTGGGCCTCCCTTGGAACAATTTGGGGCCTCACCATTTGAGAGCCATTGCTATATAGAAATAGAGATAGTATAGCATTATGCCTGTGTACTGTTTCCTCTGCGCTGATGAAAGGACAATGTTAAAGAAAAATCTGTTATTGTTGGTGCAGAGCATATACAATCAATGCTTTTAAAAATTAAAATATCATTGTTTTCTATTTCCCAAGCCCCTTAGGTTTGTGTAGCCCCCACCCCAAAGAAATTTTAGATGTGCTCCTGGCTCACTTGAGACTGTACAAAAACTTTCAAAAGTGCAGGGTCTCCAGTTGACTATAGGGTGGATACAGAGAGTGTCTTTCTCTGCCTGACTCTGTTCATTGCCCTGTAGGTGGTGTTGACAGTGTGGTGAGGTGCATGATGATGTCAGCCATTGTGTGTGTGTAGAGCTAGGACTGCTTGATTGAACATTGCATATTGCATCACCTTACAGCATCCCCCATCCATTACTTCTGGGTTACGTCCGTCTCATAGGCTGCAAATGCACGTGACCAGAATAGAAACCTGATCCTGCCTAGGTCCTGTCCCTCCCCACAGTTCTCCAGTTCAATTTTTCCAAAGCTGTGTCTTCCATTGGTTCCCTGTGGTAAGAAGTTTGTTATGGTGTACACATATAGAGATATACATATAATATTAGAAAACAGTCATATTCTAGGTTGTATAAACAGAAAAGGCGTTGACTGCAGAGAGGGTGAATGATCATTATATCTGCTCTTTATTTCCTGTTATTTGCACTCTAGGTATGACCAGCCTGTACGGTACACTTGTAGGTACTGGAAATGGTCTCTTTCTAGTGGATAAATTGCATGTTAGCTGAGCCATCATCCGAGAGTCTGGGTGGGAATGAGGATGCTGTATGGTGATGCTCATGCAATGTTGGATGTGTGTGTGGGGGGCCCACAGGTAATGGAGTGGGTGGCCCTGACAGGGGACTGCACAGGGGCCCAGAATGATTAAGGCCAGCCCTGTCCTATCTTCTGTGCCCAAGCTTCTCTATTCCTAACTCCACAGTATGGTCATAATCTCCCCATTGCTGACAGCTGACTGGCAATCAAGCAGCAAACTGGGAAAATGCAATGATACTGTACGTAACTACAGAGAAGAAATCTTTCGTATACTCCATACTGTACTGTCTCTCTCTCTCTTTCACCCTCCAAAAAGCAATGCAGATGTATTCTCTGTATGGCAGAGCAGATTAAATAACCAACAGCATCATCCACAAAAGTGATGCACAGATTTGCAAACTGCAAACACTGAACCATATGCCTGACACCATAAACTCTATAGCCCCATGCTACACCTTCTCTGTGCTGATACTTGCTACACTACAAATGCACAGTTCATCACAGAATTAGAATACTAGTCTGTCCTCTGGATTTGGAGCAATGAACCACAATACCATTTTTTTTTTTTTACACTTCTTTCTCACCACCACCCACCGGCCCCCCCAGCCCCATCACCACGGTGTCCACTGGGACTTACCTCTTTAACTTGTTGAGGTGCCAGCTTGTCAGGTGAGGTGTCTGTGAGGGGTCAGTATCATCCTGCCGTTCAGTGAATTTTCAGCCTCCGTTTGTGTCCCGTCCCCAAGTGTGGAGCCGTATGCATGCAATTATGCCAATGGCTGAACAACGCACGCTTCCGCACGACGAACCCTGGGTGTCTGCTCCATCTCCGTCCCTATCTTTGAAGCCGGTGTGTCAGCCTCCAGCCACTGCTAGGAACCAGACATGCACTGGTCTCAGGTCCCACCCCTTCCCGGGAGAGGACAGCTGCCCTCCAGACGCTCAATCCTCTCCCTCCTCGGCTAACCCCTTTGGCGAACTGCTCACACCATAAACATGGGTTGCCGGCATGGCAGGAGGTAAGGCAGTGATGTCTTAGCACTCCAAGCCACTGGGCCAGCCCCCACAATACTATGTTCACTCAGGTGTTAGTGAGATTGAGTGAAGCAGGATGGCAGCAATGTGAGGAAAAGCCCTGCTGCTGTTTAGTTTAGTGGCGTGAGTGTGGTTTTCTCTTACTTTGCGATAATCCATTGTTGGTGACTGGCAGGTGGTGATAATCCACACTTGGATATGGATTATTGCCACCTGTCAACCAAAAAGCATGGATTGTCACATTTAGAAAAGTGTTTCTGTCCATGGGCTATTATTGCCTTAGCCATAAAATATATAACAGTAACCTGGTGCTACCAAAGTACTGCCCTGGTTACATTAATGGAATGTTCCATGTTTCATGCCTTAATATTTTAATTTGCCTGTAATCTAGTGAAACATGGCAGAAGTACTGGCTGCCCATGTTGCAACAAATTAAAATGATGGAAACCATTCTGTATATTTAATGGTTAAATATGGCCTGTATGTTTCAACCAGTGCCACTTGCTGAAAAGTTTGTACTCAGTCTAACTCAGTAGATTTTTTTCACCAGATTGCAAAGTAAACAAATTATGAAGTCTAAGAATACTGTGCTACTCCATATCCAGGCAAGGCTTTCTTGTGGTCTTTATTTTGGGTACACATGCACAATGGGTGTTGTCCATTCACTGTAAGCTACTAGCAAAATTGTGCATTCCTATTCCAGCTGCTAATTTGCAGCTAATTGACTTGCACAAGGTACAGACCAACCCTTACAAACATATTGGAGCATTTTTTTCTGAATGCAGTATTTCTGCTTTATCAGTGACATTATGTACATCAGATCAACCTAGCTTTAACCTCTGGACCCAAATTTGGCCTATAAGTGCATGGCCACTCCCCTTTGTAACTAGAAATCCTAAATGTCTGACCTGATCATTACATTTTAAAACAGCACAAATGTTTTCTAACAGTTGAAAAATGTGTTTAATGTAAGCTTTTAACAAAAAAACTTACTGGCAACAGCTTCACATTTCTAAATTTATATTTTTGCAGTTTTTCAGAAATAATTGACTTGGCTGTGCCCTTGTAATGTCTGTTCTGATTTTTACACCAGCATTTTTTACCATCAGATAATACGGCTGTACATAGAGTGCAGCCCATTTTGTAATCTAACTGATCTTCCTTGAGTTGTTCAGTCCTGCAAGAAGGCAAAATCTGGTGTTTAGATGCTATAAGGCAGGGGTTCTCAAATGGTGAGGCCCCAACCTGTTCCAGGGGAGGCTCAAGCAAGTCTCAAAAGTACAGTATTTAAATTTTGAGTTTTATGTATTTTGTGTGAAGAGATGAAGCAAACTGAAAGAGGATAGTAGTAGGTGATGGCAGAACAGCCCAAATACAATGATTGAGCATAGAAGTTCTAAGAGCAATAGCAGGAAGGAGCAAGTAATCCCAGAGAAGTTGCTTAGGAGCAGGGAAAGAGGAGGAGAGGCAAAGTATGCAGGAAGGTTATTTCATATAGAGAGGAAACAGAGAAAGTAGCCTGACCCATGAAGGTTCTGCAACAAGAGTAACAATGGTTTAAGAATGAAAATAGCAGAGCAAGTAGGCTGGCTTGGGGGTTACAATAAACTGAATAATAATATTTGTTTATTTTATTTATTTGTTATTCAGATAACACCTTTGAGCACAGGTGCTCATTTTTAAAGGTTCTACATCAGTATAAGACAAAGAACTGAATGAAAGAACTGAATGTGAGCCAAGTACTCAAAGGGGTTTCAATTTATTCATGGTGTACTGCGCAAAGTATAGCATGTTATTTTTCCTTGGGGAGGTCCAAGAATATTTCAGTTTTTGGGGGAGGCTCAAAATTTTTTCCATGGATTTGGGGAGGCTCACTGTGACAAAGTCTAAGAACCACTGCTATAAGGCTTGGAGTTCTCAAGTAGGAGTTCCCTGAAGGAGTAGCCCATGTGCATTGATCCATAGCCAGTTGGTGAGATCCCATCTGTCTGCAGGCTCAGGCCAGGTGTTCCATCCAGTAACAGACCCTACACTGATACAACTTCAACTGGCAATGCTGCAGTGCAGGATCTGTCCTCTTACACCAATAGCAGGTGACCTGCGTGCGTTGACCTTTTACTAGCAAGTGTTGTCCTGGGGATTCCAAGACATTTGTTTTCACTTGCGTTTGGTGTTTAAACTGAAAATAGGCTGTGATAAAGTTACTTCAAACGTATTGTTGCATTCACTTGTCATGCCAGGGCTTCATTTTCAGTATGCAAATAGTTAGGGTATGGCACGGAATGCCAGGGGCCTGGGTTCAAATCCTAGTAGAGGGCACATATTTTCCTTTCACATTTCCTTTTTCAGTATGCAAAGAATTTAGTAAATGGTTATAAAGCTCCTGGCAGATCATGCCGCATACAAAGTGGCCTATCATGTCTTCAACGAGGCTTGTTTCCAATTTGCAGGATGAGGTCAGCTTCTTCAGACATGTAATATACCCTGCAACAGTTTTATCCATTTGCCGCTTTCAGCTGCGACACAATCGTTTCTTCTATCAGATTAATCTCTAACAGAGTACTTTCTCGTGTCGATGAGTAGTTCTCAAAATGCAGTCTCATCTGGTTATTTTCTCATCTGATTTCTTTAGAGATAAAAAAATTAAGAAGCAGAGTAAATGTTTTTGCTTTAACTACCGTTAGGAACACAACTTTTATATGTTTAGCCCCCATCTGGTTTTATCTAGAATTTACTGTGATCTGTATTCATTTGAGAAGCTCCCGCTACCTTTATTTAAGTTTGAGTCCAACTCCTTGCCAAAACTTGCCATTTTTCTTTTCTTGATTCTGTCCCACCTTGTCATTAAATATGGTTATAGATGAAGATGAGCTATGCTCCCTTCACAGAACACAGTTATATGATTACTTTTATAACTGAACAGAGAACAGTATCTTTAGCATAGCGGCGTCTCCAAATCACACTAACATAAACCACTCTGCTGTAACTTAGCAGAAAACAAACACTCACAGGCAGTTGGGCAAGACATGAAATCTACCAAGGTTTCCAATCTCATTTGGCTGAAGAAAACTTTCTGATTAACAAATGAAGTGACCTTACAACCTCACTATTGCTTAAAGACACAACCAAAGTATAGCTTTAATTCCATATTAAATGCAAATTATTATTTTGCTGATGAGTATTTTTTTTTTGTTTATTTGTTTTACAATTTATTTACCCAGGATAGCCCGCTGAAATGTTACATCTTATTTCTAGTGAGGCCCTGTTTCTACCAATTTCCAAAGCTGGGTAGACAGGAGCACTGGGAGGTTAAGTGACTTGCCCAATGCGACATAGTGATTTATAGGTTCTAGCAAGGTTTGAATCTGCAAGCTCCTGGTTTCCAAACTGGTGCACTAACTGCTAGGTTACACTGCCTCTAGGATTCACAGATGAAAAAGAAGCAGTTTGCCATTTTAATATGAACACATTAAAACGCAGTTCTCAGATTTAAACAATGCTAGATTGTCATTAGTTAACTACATGCCTTCACTTTTCACATCAAAACATACAAATTTATTATTAATGGATATTCTGATCTCTCTTTCCTTTTAGCAATGGCCTTGCAATGGTTTGATGGGTCAGTGGTGTCCCTTTAACACAGGTAGTAGAGTTGTGCAGAACATGGAATTGAAATGGTAGAATTCAAGCAGAATAGCAATTCTGCTTCCAAAATACTTTTTGGGAATTTCTTTTTTAATTCCGTAGCATTCTATAAAACATTTCTATAAAAATATAAAATAATTTTCCATGGAGTATGTAATCTGCACAATATTTCTCTGGGATTTGGGGGAAATGAATCCACAGTTTATGTAAATTACAGTTACTAATCTGCAGTTACAAAAAAAAAAAAGGTTCCACTTTCAGAATTTCAGAATTCCACTTCCAGCAGAATTCCACAGAATCAGGAGGGATGTCAGAAATTCTGGTGAAGCAGACTATGAAAATTCCACACAGCTTTAACTGGTAGTAAAGTTAGACACTTGTTCACCTGTGCAGCTGACACAAATCTGTCAACTCTCACCATTTTATTTTTCCTCCAGAAGCCTAGCAGGCGGCTCTGGAGGGGACCCCCCCTTCTCAGGGGTGACTCAGTTTCCGGCCCCACTGTTCCCTGCCTGACCCTCCCTGTGATTCCCCCATGGGTTACACCTGTGACAGGGCTGAGGCAAGGGGCACTGACTTTCCCCTCCCCCTTGAGACCAACATCTAGATTCCGGGGGGCCAGGATGGGTGCTAGTAGGGCCATCACAGAGCCTGCCAGCTCCATTTTCCTCCTCAGTTTTCTCCCTCCCACCTCCCTGCTGCCACTGTATGTCAGCAATGTGCCTCCTGACCCATATTGCCCTCCAGCCACCACTAGAGGGCAATCAACAAGTGGGACAGCAGTCCCACCCTCCCGGAGAGAGGAAAGCAGTCCTCCAGATGCTCAATCCTCTCTCTCTCTCTCTCTCTCTCTCTCTCTATCTCCCCTGTCGACCCCCTGTGCCCCGGACTCGTTCCAAAACCTGGGTCGCCAGCGTGGTGCGAGGTGTGGTGTCCAGTATCTCAGCCCTCAGTGCCACTGGACCGGCAACTCTCACAGTTTTCAAGAAATTTCACTATGTCACCCACCCGCCCAAACTTCTCTCTGCTGAAAATTGACCAAACCCCATTCACTGAAAAATTTGCTAAGAAAGGGTATATTCAACTTGCTATGGATGTACTTCTTGTTAGATTAGCAAATTTAGAGTCCTGAAACTAATAGTTCTGGAATGGGTGATCTTCAGACAAACAGGTAGCATAACCAACCTGGGGAAAATAAGACCAAAACTAGGGATGACAACTTTAACAACAGGAGGGGTCCTGTATAACATTTATTTTTTTGGGAGAAATACCACACCAGTAAGGTGAGGCCCAGAGTATCAATATTAGTGTGGAACACTTTAAATGTTCCTGCCCAGTCATACAGGTTTCTTTCCTGCTGTTTTAAAAGCTGCTGATTACTTCAGGGAAAACCTTTGTACTTTGGGGTAATTAAAGGTGTGGTGGAAGTATCTATTACTGTGCAAGCTATACTGTCATAACCCATACTTCTGGTGTGCGTTGTGAGCAGGGTTGCTTGCAGATTATCTTTATCACTTTCCCTGGATGATCCTACCAACCTGCACAAAATCTGGTAATCATCTGTGGTGTGGTGTGTGTGTGTGGGGGGTGGAGTGTTAGGGCTGTGCCTGAAAGTGTCTTTTTTGTAGCAGTATGGGAACACATTTCATTTGGCCTTGCCTGCTCAGGATGTGTAAAGACAGCCACATACACCAAGTCTGGACCATGCCTGTGCACAGTAACAGAAGACCAGCTGGGCTACAACCACCTATCTCATATTGCCTCATATTTCCATTTAACCTTCCCCCTCCTAAAAGTTAATTATCTAAATAAAGAAGCATTCTGTTGGACCTGTTGATCATTATCGTCTACCTATAGTGTAAATGCATGCTAATTACATAGAAACATAGACTTTGACGGCAGATAAGGACCACTTGGCCCACCTAGCCTGCCCATTGCCCTACCTATTGGATAATCTGCAGGTTCTAGTTAACCAACAGCCTACTTCCTCCTACCCCTCACTATAATTGCCTAAAGTCTGTCCCATATATTTTTTAATTCCCCCACTGTTTTTTTTTTTTTAACTATTTTTCCCTCTGGTTCATGGACTGAGGAGCCTCTCTCGGGCATCCAACCGGATCCTGCCCGGCCCGAGGTCCTCCTGACCAAGCCTCCTCTCTCTCACCCTCACCTCGCAGCTGGCCCCCCCAGCTTAACCCCTCCAGGGTGGGGCCACCCCTCCTCTTTGGGCACACCTACCATCATCGTTTCCAGCTGCTTGGCGAAGACCCAGGTGGAGGAACTGAAAGGCTGGCCAGGAGGGGCTTGGCAATGGGCATGGGGGCTGGTGCCATCGCCTACCCCAGGGTCCGGGTTTTTCCTGAGTTCTTGCAGTCCCCCTTCCCTCCTGTGTGTGGTGAGCACCTGACACACTGGTGCACGACAACCCTGCCTGCATCAGCCACGCTGAGATCGTACTGCCCAGCATGCTGCAGTGCCCCCCAGTCTCCACCGAGGCTGCTGGTACGCTGGGTCATCCCCCTCCCTTCTTCCTGGGGAGGAGAGCACCACAAGGGCACTCATTCCTCAACTCTCCCCCGCTGAACCCAGATGCCCGAGCTCGCTCCCGAACTCGGGGCCAGGGTGATGTGGAGGTGTGGCGTCCAGAGCCTCAACCTCAGCACCACCGGCCGGCTTTCCATTGTTTTTGGACCCCACAACCTCCTCAAGAAGGTGATTCCATGTGTCCACCACCCTTCATGAAAAATACTTACTCACATTGCCCTGAGCCCCCATCTTCAAATTGTGCTCCTTTGTTCTTGCATCTCTTTTTCTGAAAGATGCTCCGTCTTGGACTTTGTTGGTTCCTTGAGGTACTTGAAAGTTTCTATCATGTCCATACTCTCCTTTCCTCAGGGGTATACATATTAAGCACTTTTAGTCTCTCTTCATATGGCTTCTGTTGCAGACCCTGCACCATTTTAGTTGCCCTCTTTTGGACTGCCTCCCTCCATTCTATGTCCCTGTAGAGATGGGGTCTCCAGAACTGTACGCAATACTCCAGATGGGGTCTCACCAACTGCCTGTACAGAGGGATAACAACTTCCTGTTTTCTACTGGTGATGCCCCCAACATTGTGCACCTTCCCCTGGTTTTGTTTCCCAGGTATTACTTTGCAATTTTTGCATTGGAATCTAAGCTGCCATATTTTGACCATTCCTCCAACCTTGCCAAGTCCTTCATCCTTTCCACTCCATCTTGTGTATCAACCCTGTTGCAGATCTTTGTATCATCTACAAAGAGAAATACTTTTCCTTCCAGCCCCTGTGCAATGGCTCCTATAAAGACATTAAAGAGGACTGGTACCAATACTGAACCCTGTGGTACCCCACCAGTAACCCCCCTTTCTTCAGAGTGTACTCCATTTATTATTACCCTCTGTGTCCTGTTGTCCAGTCAGTTTGTTACCCAGGCTACCACCCTGGGACCCACTCCCAGGCTGGCTAACTTGTTTATTAATCTTTTGTTTGGGACTGTGTCAAATGCCTTGCTAAAGTCTAGGTAGGTCATATCCACAGCCCCTCCCTGGTCTACTACTTTGGTCACCCAGTCAAAGAACTCTATTAGATTCATCTGATGTGACTTTCTTGCTGTGAATCCATGCTGCCTTGGGTCCTGTGCCCCACTGGCCTCTAGGTACTCAACAATTCTTTCTTTCAGAAGTGATTCCATAATTTTCCCTACCACTGATGTCAAGCTAACAGGTCTGTAGTTTCCTGCCTCTGCCTTTCTCCCACTTTTGTGAAGAGGAATTACATCTGCCCTCCTCCAGTCCTCAGGTACCACACCATCCTCCCATGAGTTGTTAAAAAGGGTAGTCAGTGGTGTCACCAGGTCTCTCCTTATTTCTTTTAGAATTCTGGGGTGAATCCCATCATGCCCCATTTCTTTGTCCACCTTCAATTTTAGGAGTTCTTTCAGGATCCTTTCTTCTGTGAATGGACTGGTATCAATGCCCCTGTCCAGAGTGCTTCTATTGTTTGGTTTAGGTACCACCCCCTCTTATTTTGTGAGTACTGAACAAAAGTATTGGTTCAGCATCTCTGCCTTTTCATGGTCACCCTCTGCCCACCTCCCTTTCCCCTTATTAAGCCTTACCATCCCTCCTTTGGTCTTCCTTCACTCCCTGATATACCTATAAAAGGTTTTATCCCCCTTCTTAACTGAGTTGGCTATCTTTTCCTCAGTTTGGGCCTTCGCTATTCTGACTGCTTTCCCCAATTCCTTCTGCTTTAACTGATACAGTTCTCTGTCCTGTTCCTTCTGTGATTCCTTGTACTTCCTGAATGCCAACATTTTCTCCTTACCTCTTCCCTGCCACCTCCTTTGAGAATCACAGTGTTTTTTTTACTTTGTTTTGTTTATTTGCTTCATACAAAGGCTTGTTGCCTCTGTGATGGCAGTTGGCAGTTTTGATTTTTCACCATTGTGCTTCCACCCCTCCTTCCGGCCCATTTGCTAGTGCATTCCTTAGGCACTCACCTGTTTTGACAAAATCAGCCCTCCTAAAGTCCAGTACATTTGCTTTTGTATGGCTTGACTCTACTGCTGTGATAATTGTGAACCACACTCTTTCGTGGTCGCTAGTTCCCAGGTGGCTACCCACTTTTAAATCAGTAATCCTTTTTCCATCTCCATTTGAGAGTACCAGGTCTAAGACTGCTCCCTCCCGAGTAGATGCCAATACTAGCTGTCTGAGGCATGCCCCCTGTAGGGCATCGAGAATTAGAGGGAACTGTTGCTTTTGCTTGTGGCTTGCGGGAGGGGTGACCACAGTGGTGAGATGGGCCTGTACAGTATATCAGGGGTTACACTATCCAATCACCAGGCCCTGTTAAATCTTTCTCTAGATCCATAGACAATGATGGCAGAAAAAGGCCTGTCGACCCATTCAGCATGCTCACCCTACCTAACTACTCTGTATTGTCTCTAGTGGAGATCTCTTCCCTTTGTTTCTGTCCCCCCCTTTCCAACTAACCCCATATGCCTGCCCCATCACTGCTTGAAGCTGTTCACTGATTTGGTCTATACCACTTCCTCAGGCTACTTGTCCACTTGTCCACCACTCTGTGAAAAAATGTTTACAGACGTCCCTTTCAAATCTCTGCCCTGCAAGTTTAAGTGAGTTCTCTCTAGTCCCTGTATTTATACTGAAAAAGAAAAGCTTCTTTGTGTCCAACATATTTATCTCATTCAGGTACTTGTATGCATTGATCATATTACCCCCTTCTCTCCTTTTCTCAGGGGTGTACATGTTCAGGTCCTGCAACCTCTCCTTGTATGTCTTGTCCCTAGTCCCCAGACCATCTAGGTTGACCTGCACTGTACTGCTTCCACCTTGTCACAGCCTGTCCTCAGGTGTGGACTCCAGTACCTTGTGCAGTATTCCAAAGGTGGTCACTTCACTGACCTGTAAATCTGAGGATCACCTCCTGACTTCTTTGGCTTATCCCCCTGCTATGCAGCCTTGCCCACAGCACTATTGCAATGTGCTGTTGTTTTTAGGCTTCCGATATCATGACCCCAGGTCAAAAAAAGGTATTTTTGCTTTGCTTCTTGTCATAATCTTACTGTTCCTGACACTTTATGTACTGAAATGCAATGTCATTTGGTACTCTGTTTTTTTATTCTGTGACATAATGTTATTCAAAATTTATGGAGGCAGTATAGCACAGTGGTTTAAGCTCTGAGCTGCAAACCTGGAAACCTGGGTTTGAATCCCACAGCCCCCACTTGCATACTGTGTGACCAGGAGCAAGTCACTTAACTTTCTTGTGCTCCCAGATCACGCATGTAAACAAGCTTTCAGCTTAGTGTGTTTTGCCTGGTTAAAAAAAATAATAATGATATAGAGAATAATAGATAGTTACCTATCGGTAACAAGCTGGTTAGTTCATCAAGAGGTTACCATGGCGACCGCATTAACCTCGAGAGCGCAGCTCGAGAGGTTAGGTTGCCATTGGTAACCTTGAGATGAACTAACATGGCTTGTTACCATTAGGTAACTATTCATTGTTTTTTATAGTGTAGAATGGAACGTTCAACTGGAAAAAAAACATTTTAAAATGGTCCTATGGTTTTTGTCTCTGCCTCAGTGCCACTTTCCTTTGCTCTCCGATTCGCTACTGCCACTTCCTGGACATTTAACGTGCATGCACTAGCACGTTCGATGTTGTTATGCTGTAGTAGCTATGTAACAACTAAGATGATGTAGCTACTACAGCATAACAATGTTTTGAAAAGTGCCGATTTGTATCATTAAGAATGTTCCATCATACACTATAATACAATGCAAGGCAATATTATTTATGTTACATTACAGGAAAACTTTGTAAACAGGGTGCAGCTGCCATAACATCCTCATTCTGTCCCCCTCCCCACACACACACACATACACACACATTTTTATAGCACTTTTGGGTTCCTCTTTTCAATATGCATCACATTACATTTTTTTTCCTTTTAAAACCAGCTGCCAGATCTTTGACCTGTTCCCCAACCTGCCCAGATCATCCCTGAGTTCCCTTATCCCTTCCTCCATGTCCATCCTTGCACAGATCTTTGAGTCATCTGAAGAGAGGCAGATCTTGCCCTTGATGGCATCCCTTATGTCACAAATGAATATAATGAAAAGGACTGGCCCAGAACCGACCCCTGAGGCACACCACTTGTTACTTCCCTTACCTATAAAAGCTCCCCATTAACTACTACCCTTTGTGTTCTTCCCCTTAGTCAGTTCTCCAAAAACGTTGCCAATGTTCCCTCATCCCTCAGTCCCTTATCTTTTTCACCAGTTTCCTTTGGGAAACTAAGTCAAAGGCCCTGCTGAAATCCAAGTATACCACATCTACTGCATATCCTCTATCTGCTGCCCTGGTCACCCAGTCAAAGAAGTCAACCAACTTTGTCTAGAAAGACCTTCCCCTCAAGAACCAATGTTGTCTGGGTTCCAGTAGCCCATTTCACTTCAGAAAGTCCACTAGTCCCTCTCTTAGTAAAGGCAGCCTCAGGGCGGAGGCTCTTTCTATTATCTGGATATGATACCCCCACTAGTAAAGGAGAAAACAGCCAGGAATGGCTGCGACTCGGTGGTATTGTAAGGTAGTGTTGTCACCTATCCCCTACTAATTGAGAGGACACCCTCCTTAAAGGGGCCTTAAAAGATGGTTACAGTGTGGAATATCCCACCAGGAGACATGAAAGAAGCTGCTAATGCTCAGATATTCAAAGTGGGCTTAACTGATTCCTGATGGAGAATAACATTTAAAGTGCAGTGCAACAAAATTGGATACAAATTTAACCCTGCCTATTTTTTCTCTATAAGAGAGTCCAGGCATCTTCCAGTTTTTTTTTTTTTTGTGGTAAAATTTTCAAGTTCCACCAAAATTTAAGTATTTTATGAATGTTTTAAGTTATTTTTTCTCAAGACAGAAAGTTGTCATATTTGATTAAAAATTGCATTATAGACCTGGGAAGGGATATGATTGAGAAACTAGAAAGAATATATAGTGTGCAGCATAGAAAGGTACATGGAAAGTAGATTTCACAGGTATGCTAATATTTTCAATTAACTGTAGTATTGGTTAGCTTTTTAGAAAGACATTTTTGTTGCTCTTCTGCTTTGAGGCTAACCACAGCACTGGCAAAACAAAGCACCCCAAATGAACAAGGTGGAGCACTGGCTGACTCACCTGAAATGAATATCTATTGGAGGGCAAACTGTTATTTAAAAAAAAAATAATTATAAAGCAGCACAGAAATATAAAAAAAATCTCTATAAAGCAGCACAGCAATAAACCCCAAATCCCTCAATGTTTTAGCTCAGCAGTCTTTAGCTAAAGATTGTACAGTATTGGAACAACACTGCTACAAGAAGGTATTGTCTCATGACCAAGCTTGGAATTATGTCAACAGTGCATCAAACAAACACAGATATTACTCTATGTCCCTTCCATATCTCCCCTACCATTTTACTACGTACTGAAATGTACAGACTTTACTGTGTTTTAGTGTGCTGTTTTGTGTATTTGTTCCATGCCACCTTACTGCAGTTCATACCTGGAAATCAGGTTTGTCTTGGTGTGCTTTTCCTGGGCATAATACTTTATATAAGTAAATCTTAAAAAGTGCTATTGTGTTACTCATGTAGCTTGGAATTTTTGAATTAACTTTCCCTTGCACAACTTTTTACCAAGAGATGTTGGAGGGTGGGCCAATTTTCAATGTCACTGCATACTGTCACGAGGATGCTGGCATCCCCAGAGAGAGTGAATGATTCCTGATACAGTCCACCTGCTCATGACTTCCTCCCACTTTGGAGCATAAAAATGCCAGAGCAAACAATTCTCCAGCTTCCTGCCAGCTCAAAGGAAACATTCAGGGAAACAAAATTAGAACTTGTGGTTTCCCTGTTCATGAGACAATATTTATTAAGGTATATTAAGGTCTATGAAGCAGAATAAGGTCGTGGAGGCCATTGAGACTGCTCTCTGCACCTCAGTGGGCAGTACTACTGTCTCATCCCGCATCAAAATATCTAGCTTCTTTTTAAAAGTATCCTGCATTTAACAGCTAATCATGTCCTCTGGAAGCTTGTTCCATATAGCAACAGTCCCCTGGGTGAAAAATGGTTTCTCTTGTCAGTATTAAATTGGGAAGGAAAGATTTGCATATAATGCCTGTCGTTGAGGCACAGGTCAGAAAGCATAGGGAAAACCAGGAGCAGTTGTAGAATTCACCAAAAATATTTATTTACAGTAGCAGTAACATAAAACAAATGAACTTCTTCATAATAACTATGTACAGAGGAGAAATTAAATATTTTTTTCTTTCAGTCCGTGTCCCTTCTTCTTCTCATCTTTCACGCAGTTGCATCTTAGCTCTTATAAGTCCTTTTAACCCGTATCCTTAGAAAGCATTCTGTTTTTGTAAATGTCAGGCAGGAGCTGCTAGAACACAGTGTGCTTCTTGAGTTGCAGCGTCCTTTTGCACAGCTTTTGCAAAAGGCTTACAAATTTAACTCTGGTAACCTCTAGCTTCCAACAGCTTTTTGCAGTCATCTCAAACTATAATTATACTGTATACATTTCAACAGTACTAGGTTTATTAGGTTTGGTATGGAAAAAAAGGAGGCCAGGCCCATCAAGGTTTTTCCCACACACAATGTGGGCTAGTAAG
The DNA here is from genome assembly GCA_016271365.2 of Neoceratodus forsteri. Classification (NCBI taxonomy): domain Eukaryota; kingdom Metazoa; phylum Chordata; order Ceratodontiformes; family Ceratodontidae; genus Neoceratodus; species Neoceratodus forsteri. Next base: position 485,450,843 of record CM028132.1, on the reverse strand, counting down.
CGTGGGTATGGTTCATAGTGAGCCAGAGATCAAGGTGTTTTTGAAGGTGTTAAAATTTCTAATGTCAACCAATTCTTGTGACAGTAAGTACCACAGTATTGCTGCACATATCGTCATATAAGTATTTCTTTTATATGTGTTTGCCTTTTTTAGTGTAATCTGCTTGTCATGTGACCTAAGAATTCTTTTTTTGTTAGAGATAAAGAACCCACACTGTGTAGATAACTCAGGGAATTGAATGATTTTATAAAGGAACAAGCTGTCTCCCCTATATTTTTTTAGTTTGGAGAGTATGAAGGCCTGTAGTCTGTAACCTCTCAGGGCAAGTTTTGTTCAACAAACCAGAGATCATCTTTGTAGCCCTTCTCTGGACTCGTTCCAGTTGGGCTATGTCACCTACTAAGTAGGGGTTCCAAAATGGAGATCCATAATCCAGATGGGATCTTAGGTGAGATCAATATAGAGGGATAATGCACTGTTTGGTTCTGGTGACAAAGGATCATTTTATTTGGCTCAGAAAGGAGTGTGCTACTCTAGTGACTTTTAAACAGTGGTCATGAGATGAAAGTTTGATGTTTACAAGTATCCCCAAGTCTCTTTCTGTATTTGATGATTTTAGGGGATTATTGTTTAATTTATATGTATTTCTTGGATTGTTTGTACCAAAATGGAGGACTACGCAATTATCGATATTGAATTCCATGTGATTTGTCAGTGCTCACTTTTCAATAGAACTTAAGTCTGAAATTAGGCTTTTTAGGTTAACAGCTGAATCAACATGACCACCAAGTTTGGAGTTGTCTGTAAATTTGGATAATCAGTTTTGAGACAAAATTTTCATGTCGTTGATGTACAGATTAAACAATAGAGGTCCCAAGACAGACCCCTGGGGCACTCCGCTGCTCATTAAACATTGGTTTGACAATGAATTATTAATGTTCACCTTCTGTATTCTATTGGTGAGCCAATTTTTAACCCAGTTAGTAATGCAACATGAAAACCCCATAGACTCCAGTTTAGAGACCAATTTATTGTGTGGTACTTTGTCAAATGCTTTAATGAAGTCCAAAAGAATAACCTCCGATGGAGTGTTGTTGTCAAAGCCCAAGTTTATATTATAGAAGGATACAAGATTAGTAGCACACAAATGTCCTGTTTTGAAACCATGCTGTAACTTGTCAACCAGATTAAGTATATCCATTTCTTTTTCCATGAATGATTTGAGAATCTTCTCCATAATTTTGCAGACAACAGATGTGAGGCTTATGGGACTATAATTCTGGATGCTGGCGTTACTACCCTTTTCATGGATCGACATGACTGTGGCTATCAGCCAATCCAGAGGGATATGTCCAGTTTCAATGGACTTATTGAAGATTATTTTTAAGGGAACAGCTATTGCCTTGGCTGTTTCAAGTAAAAATCTTGGGATAATATGTTCTGGGCCTGGGCTAGATTATTTTTTTAAGGAGTGTAAGGCTGACAAAATCATATTAATAATATAATATAGTAATATATATCTATATATTTTCCAAACACAAGGGATCCCAATATCAGTTACATTTCCATACACTGATTTCCACATATTCTTACATCAGCATATCTAGATATGCAAGGGAGCAAAAACAGACAGCAAGGGAGGGCTGAGAGACAGTGAGAGGCAAAGAATTGTGAGATTGTGGGGTTAATCAAGTCCAAAGTCTCACAGGAAAATATGGTTGTGCAACTGGACAGACAAATAGACAGGAAAGGACAGATACTTGCATTGAAACACTTTCTCCATAATAACTGGGACAGGATCCAATTCTACCCTGTCACATACACCCCCCCCCCAAGAGGGAACCTGTTTTATCAGACAGGTTTCCAGAACTTTTTATCAATTCTCTACTAACATTTGCTGCTTTCAGAAATTAAGCACATGTACATTATCTGTTGTTCTATAACAGTACAGCAAACAGTAAAGTTAAAACTCATACATTTGCTTTTCAACTTTCAGAACCCTCAATTCCTGATCCATATTTTGACAAAAAATCAGCATTGCTATTCTCTGTACCACATTTGTGTATCACCGTGAATTTAAATGACCATAGTGCCAAGTTAAGCCAACAGAGAGGACTGTGATCTGTTACAAGAACAAAATCAGTTCCTAGCAAATAAAACTTAAGGGACTCCACATCCCACTTTGCTGCTAAACATTCCTTTTCGATAGTGGAGTACCTTTTCTCTCTGTCATGTGACTTCCTACTTATGTACAGAATAGGATGTTCTGTCCCATCTATATTTTGACTTAGGACTGCACCTAGGCCTAGCTCGGATGCATCTGTTTATAGCAAAAATGGTTTCTCAAAATCTGGGCTCCTTAAAACAGGGGCTGAACATAATGTAGCCTTAATGGCTTGAAAGCTTCATCACACTCTGGGGTCCATTTCACATTATTTGGGTACCATTTTGTTTTTCCGTGAGTCCAGTGAGGGGAGTAGCTAGCTCAGCAAAATTGGGAACAAATCTTTGATAATAACCAGCCAGCCCTAAAAATGACCTGACATGTTTCTTTGTTTTAGGTACAGGCCTGTTTGCTACAGCATCCATTTTAAAAACCTCTGACTTGACTTCTCCAGTTCCCAACACATAGCCCAAATATCTGGTTTCCTGCATGCCCAATGCACATTTGGTAGAATTAATAGTCAGACCTGCATTTTTGATAGCTTGGATAACTGCTTGTGCGTGTTCCAGGTGGCTTTTCCAGTCTGGACTGTACACCATGACATCATCCAGGTATGCAGCACTATAACCAGTATAAGGTGATAAAATTACATCCATGTACCACTGGAATGTAGCTAGTGCACCATGTAAACCAAATGGCATGGAGATGAACTGATAGAATCCAACAGGAGTGGCAAATGCAGTTTTGTCTCTGGATTCTTTAGCTAAAGGTATTTGCCAGTGACCCTTGGTGAGATTGGTGAGATATACTTTGCACTCCCAAGTCTGTCCACCAAATCATCTGTTCTGGGCACAGGATAACTGTCAAATTCTGACACTCAAGTTTCCTAAAATCAAGGCAGATTCTAACACCCCCTTCTTTTTTATTTACATTTACCATTGGAGATGACCAAGCACTCCTTGACTCCTCTATGTTACCCAGTTCTTTCATTTTTTTGCATTTCCTTAACCATATCATCTCTTAACTGCTCTGGCAACCTGTATGTCTTTTTGCCTAATAGGGCAAGCATTTCTTGTCACTATTATGTGCTCGACCCCTTTTGCTTGTCACTTCATTAACATAGAAACATAGACTTTGACGGCAGATAAGGACCGCTTGGCCCATCTAGTCTGCCCATTTCTCTACCTACAGGATAGGCCACAGATCCTAGTTAACCAACAGCCTATTTCTTCCTACCCCTCACAAGAATTGCCTTATGTCTGTCCCATGCATTCTTGAATTCTCCCACAGTTTTAGACCCCACAACCTCCTCAGGAAGGCTGTTCCATGCATCCACTACCCTCTCTGTGAAATAATACTTCCTCACATTGCCCCTGAACTGCCCTTCTTCTATCTTTAAATTGTGTCCCATTGTTCTTGCAAGTCTCTTTTTCTGAAAGATGCTACCCTCTTGGACTTTGTTGATTCCACTGAGGTACTTAAAAGTTTCTATCATGTCCCCCCTCTCCCTTCTTTCCTAAAGGGTATACATATTAAGCTCCTTTAGTCTCTCCTCATATGGCTTCTCTTGCAGACCCTGCACCATTTTAGTTGCCCTCCTCTGGACACCTCTATCCTGTATATGTCCTTGCAGAGATGGGGTCTCCAGAAATGGACACAGTACTCAGTATTCCAGGTGGGGTCTTACCAACTGTCTGTACAGAGGGATAACAACTTCCTGTTTTCTGCTGCTGATGCCTCTCCCTATACATCCCAGTATACCCCCAGCCCTCCCTACTGCCTTCTCACGTTGCTTGCTAACCTTAAGGTCATCTGATATGATTACCCCCAGGTCCCTTTCCTTTTTTGTTATTGTTACTACCTCCTCACCCATTGTGTATTCTTCCCCTGGGTTCTTGTTTCCCAGGTGCATTATTTTGCACTTCTTTGCATTGAATCCTAGCTGCCATACTTCTGACCATTCCTCCAACCTTGCCAAGTCCCTTTTCATCCTTTCCACGCCTTCTTGTGTCAACCCTGTTGCAGATCTTTGTGTCATCTGCAAAAAGGCATACTTTTCCTTCCAGTCCCTCTGCAATGTCACTGATGAAGACATTAAAAAGGACTGGACCCAATACTGAACCCTGCGGTACCCCACTAGTAACCCCTCTTTCTTCTAGAGTGGACTCCATTTACAATTATCTTCTGTGTCCTGTTGTGCAGCCAATGTTTTACCAGGCTACCATCCTGGGACCCACTCCCAGGCTGGTTAATTTGACTATTAATCTTTGTGTGGGCCTGTGTCAAATGCCTTGCTAAAGTCTAGGTAGGGCATGTCCACAGCCCTCCCTGGTCTACTACTTTGGTCACCCAGTCAAAGAAATCTATTAGATTCGTCTGACATGACCTTCCTTCACGAAACACATGCTGCCTTGGGTCCTGTGCTCCACTGGCCTCTAGGTACTCAACTATTCTTTCCTTCAGAAGTGACTCCATCATTTTCCCTACCACAGAGGTCAGACTGACAGGTCTGCAGTTTCCTGCCTCTGTCTTGGTCCCACTTTGTGAAGGGAATCACATCCACCTTCCTCCAGTCCTCAGGTACCACACCATCCTCCCATGATTTATTAAAAGAGTAGCCAGTGGTTTCACTAGTTCCTCCCTTAATTCTTTTAGAATTCTGTGTGAATTCCATCAGGACCCATTGCTTTGTCCACCTTCAGTTTTAGGAGTTCTTGCAGAACCCTTTCTTCTGTGAAAGGACTGGGATCGATCCCCCTATCAAGAGTGCTTCTGTTAATTGGATTAGGCACTTCCCCCTCCTCTTTTGTGAATACTAAGCAGAAGTATTCGTTCAGTATCCCTGCTTTTTCACTGTCCTCCTCTGCTCACCCACCGTTCATTCTATTCAGCCGCACTATCCCTCCCTTTGTCTTTCTACACTCGCTGATGTACCTATAAAAGGTTTTATCCCCCTTCTTAACTGAGTTGGCTATCTTTTCCTCAGTTTGGGCCTTTGCTATTCTGACTTCCCTCCCTGCTTCCTTCTGCCTTAACTGGTACAGCTCTCTGTCCTGCTCCTTCTGTGTTTCCTTATACTTCTGGAATGCTATCTTTTTCTTCCTGACTTTCACATCCACCTCTTTTGAGAACCATAGTGGATTTTCTTTGGTTTGATTTGTTTATTTGCTTCACGCAAAGGCTTGTTGCCTTAACAGCTTATTTTCTGTTGTAGGTAACAGTAACAAAACCTTTTCACCTGACTCAAAAACTTTTTCTTTTACCCCATGGTCATAATATACCTTTTGCTAGTTTGGGGCCTTTTCCTGATTACGATGGGCAATTTCAACATATTTTTCCAGCTTCTTTCTTAGGGCACAAATATAAGATGTTATAGATTGTTTCTGAGAGGGGTTATCTTCCCAAGTTTCTTTTATCACATCCAGTGGCCCTCTTGGCTGCCTACCATACAGAATTTCAAATGGTGAAAACCCTGTTGATGCCTGTGGCATTTCTCTGTAAGCAAAAAGTAGGTAAGGCAAGAATTGGTCCCGATCTTTCCCTTCCCCTTTTACAAACCTTTTTAACATTCATTTTAGGATTTGGTTAAAATGTTCAACAAGATTGCCTGAGGGAGATGGGGGAGGTTCTTATGGCAGTGATACCTAGTAGTCTGTACAGCTCCTTAAGTAATGCAGCACCAAAATTACTACCCTGATCAGTAATAATTTCTTTAGGTATGCCCACTCTACTGAAAATGTTGGTAAACTCTGCTGCAACTTTTGGAGCTGTAACAGTAAGCATTGGAACTACTTCTGGGTATCGAGTAGCATAGTCACATACTACCAGGATAAATCTATTACCCTTTTTACTTATGTTAAATTGCTTTGAGTCCCTAGCCATGAAAGCATTTGAAGTGATCTGTCACCTCTCTTTACACTAAGCTAATATATGAATCCTCACTGTCCCTTCTGCTTGTCACCCTATCGCTGTCTCCCCACCAACCACCCAGCCTATCCTCTAACCTTTCTGCCCCACTCACCCCTTTATTGCTACCCCAACCCCTTTACCCATTCTGCCTCCTAGCCTTTCATCCCTCCCTCCTCCCTCCACCTCCTGTCTCCCTACCATTCCTCCTCTACCCCTGTATTCGTGATCCCAATCCTCTTACCCATTCTGCCTCCTAGCCTTTCTTCCTCCCTCCTCCACCTCTGTCTCCCTACCCTCCTCCCCTACCCCCGTATTCCTACCCCAACCTCCTTTACCCATTCTGCCTCCTAGCACTTCTTCCCTTCCTCCACCTCCCTGTCTCCCTACCTCCCCTACCTCAGTCTCCTCCCACTCCTAGACCCGCCTCCTTGTATCCCCATCTCTGTGCACAATATATCTGTCCTGCTGAACCTACCACCCTCCTGTTCCTCACCTCCCTGCCTTCCTACCCCCTCCATAGCTACCCTAGTCACCACCCTCCCCTTGATCCCCCTCTCTGTACCCCATCTCAGTGCACAATATTCCTGTCCCTCTGAACCTACCATCCTCCTCTGCGATGTCATCTACAGCCCCATGTTTTCACATTTTTCTTTTTTCCTTTTCCCTTTTCCTTCTGCCCCCTGTGAAGACATGTCTCACTCTGTGTGTATCATCTACGTGCACATTTGTGCAGTTAGTTTTTTTGTATGTAATGTATCAGTTATTTGCAACAATCCAAGTTGTACCTTATCATTGCCATTGCTGTTAACTCGTGCTATCCAAATCTGTTTTGTATAAGAGCATGTACGTCATTGTATTGTTTGAAATCTCCATGACCTCCTTGTGAATGAGCTTGCTCACTGGAGTAATTCCTATAATAATAAACTTGAACTTGTCTAAAGGACCAACCACATCTATCGCAATTCTCTCAAAAGTCACATCTATCAAGGGTAGGGGCACCTTGTCTTTTCTAGTGACTAGGGCTACTTTCTGACACTCAACACAGGAATTACAATAGGTAGCAACATCTTCATGAATTCCAGGCCAGTAAAAATCTATACAGCAATCTGGCAAGGGTGCAATCCCTCACTGAGTGACCAGTCATAGGACTGTCATGTGCTATCTGTAATAACTCTGTTCTATACTTCTGTGATATAACCAATTGTTCTGTCTGTTCCTGTGTCTGAGGTTTAACCCAAACTCTGTGCAGTAACCCGTTACATTTTTTAAAAACGGGTGTACCCTGTTTTGGTTTTACCCCCAGCTGCTTAAAATAACCCTGGAAAGAAACATTATTAGCTTGCTCTGAAAGAAAATCACAATCGGTTATCAATTTAGTTTCAGCATTTTCATATGTTAACCCTTTATGTCCATCAGTCATTTGTTGCCATAGTTTCTTCAGGTTTCGTCTTTCTTTCCTGGATTTCTGGATCTTGGAGGTGTGCTCAAACAAGTCTGAATCAAAATCTTTGAAAGGAAAAGTGTCCCCACCATATGAAATTTTCTTTGCCTGAGCTCTTGTCACCACTGCTGCTGAAACATCAGGATTTATTCCCTCTTTGATCAACTCAGTTAATCCTGGAAAGTCATTTCTAATAATCACAGGTACAGGTAACTTTGGTACTACCCCCACTTTCATTTGGTGCGACACATCCTTAATGGTCAGAGTCACTTGGGTGGTGAAATAGTATTGAGTGTCCTCGTGGAAGCAGATGACACCAGTACCTGGTCCCTTTGCACAATGTTTTCCCAACACTTTAACGTGCACTAGGGTCTGTCTGCTTCCCGAATCAATGAGTCCCTTCACAGTCTTATCCCCCACCTTCACATCTTTTAAGTACTTGCCCCAGTTTGCCAATGACAAATCTGCTCCAGTGCCACTCTTCTTACTATGGCAGTTTCTTGCAATATGGCCTGGCTTATTATAGTTACAGTGTAGCAAATAACATCTTTGGGCACAGACCTGTTACCCCCACCAGAGTTCTTATCAGGCTTAGAGTTTAAATGGGTAAAAGAATGCTTGGATGTTACCTCGCTGCTGTGGCATCTGTTTGGCCATTTGGTAGTCCTCAGCCAAAAAAACAGCCCTTTCCCCAGTCTCTGGTTGGTGTACATTTACCCACAGCTGCACATCTGTAGGCAAGATGTTGATGAATTGTTCCACAGCAAATGTGTCGATGATCTGTGGGACTGTTTTGCTCTTGGGTTGGATCCATTTTATCAGGAGTTCTCTGAGTCTGGTGAAAGCTTCTCAAGGATTGTGAACAGAGTTTTACCTCAGAGATTGAAATCTCTGCCTGTAGGTCTCTCTGGAGATGTCATACCTTTTCAGGATTTCACTTTTCACCAGATCATAGTTTTCTAACTGTGCAGTGTATATATTGCTGTAGGCAAGCTGGGATTTCCCTGTTAGGTAAGGTACCAGTCTTATAGTCCATTGCTGCTTTGGCTACTGGCAGTCTGTGGCAACTCTTTCAAAAGTTGCCAAGTATGTCTCTATATCATCCAAGCGACACAACTTTGTAAGTTTAATGGCTTTTAAGTTGCTTGCATTTTGTTGCTCGTCTGGATCTGTGGCAGATCCGCTGCCTCTGATAGCTTGCAAGGCATCCAGCCATCGCTGCTCCTGTCGCTGCATCTCTTCTCTCCTCTGCTGCTCCTGTCGCTGCATCTCTTCTCTCCTCTGTGCTTCTAAACATTGAATCTCTTTTTCTCTCTGCTTCTCAGTCTCTTTTTGTTGTATAGCCCACCATTTGAAAAAGTCCATCAGGCTTTTAGGTTCTGTTACTGTCTGTTTTTTTTTTCCATAACTTCTGCTTGCTGTACAATCTCAGACTGGACTTCCGTCTCTGCTAGTTTGGCTGCCATTCTCCTGGTAACCACTCCTGGACTTGCTGCAGTAGAATCAACAACTTTCTCTATGCTTTCCTGGTACTAGGTCCAGTACCCATGCACAAAACTCCCGCCTTAGAGTATGCACAGAGTAAATCCCACTGCTACCACCATCTGTCATCGAGAACAACTGGGACAGGGTCCTATTCTACCCTGTCACAATGCCCTTTTGTGTGATAATAATCACTTTTTGATTGTAATTCCAGCTGAGTTCTGAGCAATTTGTTCCTCCCGGCTGATGTCATACATCAGCAGGGATGAAGATATGACCTTGAGATATGAAAATTTGGGAAAAAGAGAGACATTGTGGCCCATCATGATCATCTCCTGCCAGCTCAGCAGGCATACCCAGAGAGTCTAAATTCAGTCATGAGTATCTCCAGGCCAACCTTGGAGACTTGCACTGACAAAATCTCCATATCCAGACTGCTCTTTGAGAAAAGTAGTGTCTTCTCAGGTTCCCTTCTGCACTTACAATGCCTATGCTTTTGAACATACTCCCCTCTCAGTGTGCTTATCCTGGATGAGGGCATTATAACATATCTACCCCCTCCATCTTCTACTTTCAAGTGTGAACATGCCTAGCTCATGAAGCCTACCCTTTGACTGTTATAGCATAGTCTGCTATCCCACAGCTGCATTGGCTGTCCCCTGAATAGCTAATTCCCTGCATGACTTATTCCACTAATTGATCTCATACAGTAGGTGTATACTGTATACATACACTTAGGAGTACGTATTGTATACTCTGAGCATTCTACTGACAAGTTTAAGCCTGAAGATAAACAAATGGACAAGTAGCATCCATTGTTACATATTTACAGGGTGATGATGGTACCCCTTGGAGGAAATCTAACAATATATACTTAGTTTTTTAATCTATTTAATATGTCTGCTTAAACAACCCTGGGGCAGAATAAATCCATTCTTTGCCTAACATTTTTTTTCCCAAAGTAAAGTCCCTCATTTCCTGCCAATCAGGACTTTCAGTAGCACAAAAATAAAAGTCACTAAATATTATGATCAGTGCTTTCATGTTTTACAATGTGGTCCTCTGTGACTTGTAATCAGGATTCTCTCACTAAAAACTTCTGTCCGGCCCTAATACCACCCTAACCAGGCTTGACACTCTATTCCACTCCTTCTGCCACTTCACCCTTGACTGCCCACTCCACACTCACCACTGTTACTTATACCAATCCTTGGCTCTTCCCTCCCTCACTAATTGCTGCCTGGCTCATTCCACCGATTTTACTGGTACATTCTGGCTCGGTGTGATCCCTTCTTATCTAGCAGCCTTGCTCTCCCTTCCTCCTCTCACTCTCTCAGGAGCAGCTCTGCCCGCACCCTTGCCATCCCCCTCAGGACTACCTCTGCTGGACAGGTATCTGTCTCCTACTGCTTGCCCAAGCTTTGGAACTCCCTTCCCATCAGCATTTGAAATGCTCCTTCCATCTCAAGTCCCTTCCTTTCTCATGCACTCGCTCACTACCCCACATGCAACTGCACCTAATTCTCAGGCACTCTCTTACTTCCCCCGCTTGCAACTGCACCTAAAGTCATCTGTCCTAATCCTCTCTTCTCTTCTCTTTAGGTTCCCATTCTGATCCTTCTTGCACATTCTCCCTCTTTTCCAGCTATATGTTAACCAAATGTAATTTTCTATGATGTAGCACGCAATGTTGTTTTATTAACTCTGCACAACTGCATTGTAGCACTTGTTATTGTTGCCTTTGTACCTAAATTGTAAATTGCCATATTATCACATTTCTCCTCCCCAGGATATATCTGAAAATGAGCAATTTTTGCTTGATATGTCTTCCTGGTGAAACATTTCAATAAATAAATAAAAACCTTGACTACGGCTTTCAATTAAAATTGTCCACGCGAGCCTCCAATCCATTGTGATTGGTATTACCACTAATAAATTAGCTGCACAGGGGTTCCCACTTAACAGGCAGTGTTTACAGAATCCTCTTCACCTGGGCCAAGATCAGGGTTGTCACAAAACAACACACCAATAAATACACATCCCACTCCCCCAACCTTTTTTCTGAATCTGTTTCCATAGCAATGCCACTAGTACTTGTCATAGAAAAGATTCTGAAAATGGATAAAGCCCAGAGGCCAAGTGATGACTGCATTCATGCTCCACATGGGGGACCAGTGTTAAGGCACCATGTATAGGATCCTCAGAGACTTTGTGTGACCCCAAGAGAATGTGGGATGCCTCTGGGAAAGGTACAGAATACTCGCTACTGTGCAACTGTTCTGTGAAGTCATAGTGAAGAGATGTCATGTACAAAAGAGTTGATTTCCAGGTCCCTCCTCCAGCATACAGTGGATCACTGGCACAGGCCAGATGAGTAGTCCACGCCCTGCCACCCCCAAGATGACATCACACATTGCCCTGTGCCACTTTGCCCCCAAACATCTTTCATGCTGAATATTTGTTTCTCCCAGGAGTGTCTCCACCTGGAAGATCCCACTCTGCAGGGTATAAAACTCTGAATGGGGCTTAACAGGCAGTGAGTAGAGGGCTATCTTATTGAAATCCAGGATGCAGCATACAAATCGGGATAAGACAGGGGAGCCATGAGGATGGAGGTTGGACCTGAGATAAATAAGTGGGAAAATATGAGGAACAGTGTAGCGATAACAGCATACATAGTACTATAGTATTTGATGGTCAGAAGGACTTCTAGGGTCATCATATCCACCACCTACTTCATAAGCAGGTAGGAATAAGTATGCAGTGCCCCCCCCCCCAAAACTGGGGACTTACATAGATATACCTCCACTTTGCCCAGTCATCAGGTTGAAGGCAATGCTCTCTGGTTCCCTTTGGGACTTTGTAGCAGGGACTGTGAGAAAGCCAGAATGCAGGATTCTTCAGCACCTCCTGTGCCCACCACCTGCCACAAGCCCACAATCAGTGGTCCCAGTGGACTGAAGGATTTACGGTTTAATTCCCTGCCTGAACTGGTCAGCTGCGCAGAACTGTGCAAACAACACAAGGGACACTGCAGACTGTTGCAAGAGCAGGTGCTCTACACATTTTGGCCATTTGGGTCCAGTGCTCCCTGCCACCACAGACCACCCCCATCTTGATGCACTCTGATCCCATCTTCACACCAACTGGTGTCAGGGTCTGCACCATTGGCTAGTCAAGCTGCAGAGCCCAAAGGATGTGTGAATACAGTCCCTGGTGGTCTAGTGGACCTCCTCCCAGGTCCTGACCACAGTAAATCACCCACAGCTAATTCCCTGGTGATCCAGTGGCACCCCCACCCTCCCACCATGGACCGCGCACCGCTCCCCCTCCATTATCAGCGGGTGGCTGCATCCCACCTGCATACTGCAGGAGGCCAGCTGAATGACAGGTACAGTATGGGCTGTAAGCCCATTGGTCCCCTGTGTGGACCAATGAGCTTGCAGGGAATACTGTACTAGACGATCCCAAATATGTGAATGAATCATTCACATATTTGGGATGTTCTAGTACAGTATGCCTTGCAAGCCCATACTGTACCTGTCTTTTGGTGGGCAGCCGGGTGGTATGTGGGCAGGATGCAGCCACCCACCGATGATGGGGGAGGAGAGGGGTGGGCAAGTGATCCTGTGTGGGTGGAAGGGATGGGGGGTGCCGCTGGATCCCCAGGGAATTACTTGTGGGTGATTTACCATGATCAGGGACCCAGGAGGGAGAAGGGTCCACTAGACCTCCAGGGAATGTATTTTCACACATCCATCTGGGCTTCGGAGGGTGGAGGGGTACCACTCAGACTACCAGGGCATGGATTATATTTCTTCCACTGTGATCAGGGACTTGGGAGGGAGGGGTCCACTAGACTACCAGGGATTGTTTTAATTTACATTTACCGGGATTGTGGCAATGGGTGGGGGGGTGTCCACCAGAACTAGGAACAGTCATATTTACATATCTTGGGGAATCAGGGTCTCAGGTGGGAGGGGAGACAACTAGACCACCAGAGATGGTCATGTTTCATATTTATTGGGGTATCGGGTACTGGGGGACCACTAGACTACCAGGGATTTGTTTTAAACATATACCACATGTACGTGCCTATGGGATGGGGGATGCCCCGGGATCCTCACAGCACACGTCATGCTGTGCAGGGTGCCAGGTGCAAGTCACTGGGCTGCTCTGCGCAAAGCATGCAAATGGGGCCATAACGACATGCAAATGGTCCCATTTGCGCCTTGCATATATTATGGCCTCACTTGCATGCCCACTGCTGAATATCGTGAGTGATGTGCCTAGCACAACTGCACTTGCGCTGGCGCATCCCCATGCTCCTTATCTGTGGCTTGCACTGGCATAGTGCCACTGCGCCATTGTGCAGTCTGTGTGCCGACCTTGCCATATTCAATGGTGCTGCGCTATGGCACATCACCATTGAACATCACCTCAACCTGGCCCCGGCGCATCCCAGTTGCACTGCGTCCAGGCTTGAGCCACTGCCTCGTGTAGTCTGATTAACCGTGACCTTGTGTGTATGCCAATTTCAGTTTAATTAACAATGGCAATTGCTCAAAGCAGTATGATCCAAAAGCATTTCAATTATTAAAAAAGATTCAAAGTCCATCACGATGGTTCCTGATGGATTCGCTATAAATATGAGATATATTGGGGTACTTCTATAACCCCCATAACTACTGCATACCACAGTTTTGTTCTTTTCTCAAATACAGTATGTACTACCAGTATGCACTTAATGGGAATTCACAAGAGACAACAGCTACCCCCCCCCAAAGTCTGCAGAATCATTGACTGCTCTAGCATGGGTTGTGGCACGGTTTATGATGTCTCTAGTGTTCAAAGGACTAGAGCTACTATAGCTGTTAAATTTAATTGGTGATGTATGTAGCAACATTTCTGTTGTATAGGTCAATAGTGATGCTATATATAGACCATTGCAGATGTGCCTGGATCGCAACAGATCTCCAGTGTTCTATTATCAACCCCCTAGTGGCAATGGCATCACAGCAGACTATTACCTAACGGTACTGCATTCCATAACAGTGCCACCACTGTGCAAGCAGGAATCACAAAGCTTCCTACTGTGGGGAATGACATAACAAATGCAGCTAGCTTTCACCCACAACTACCTGAATAATGTGGACACCAACATTATAGATAAGGTGCTACCAGACATATTAGAAGCATACATTCCTTCACCAAATCAATCTTCCAAAACATTGTTTATGTAACCAGATGTGGATTCTTGCTTTTGGATATTTCTGTTAGAAATACTAGTGTGCTCAGTTAATGATCAGGTCTGTAACTAACGTTGCAAATATGTTTATTTTTTAATAAGAGTCAATAAAAACATTAACTACAACAAAGTCCATCACGAAAGTCAATAAAACTGCGGCAGAGTTTACATTTCAGTCAGTCATGATCCTCAGATGACAATGGTGTTGAACTTCTTTTCCTGAATCTAGAGACATGCTGACTTATGGCTATGCTCTTCTCTGGATGAATGAACAAGGAGTGCAGACTAACAGTTGTACTGTCAATGTCAGTTTTGTTTATATTGAGTAGTTCTGGGCTGTAACATATCTTCTCAACTTCCAAGAGTAGGTCATACACATAGCCTTTGAAAAGAAATACAATGACGTATTCAAAGATTGTATATGAGAAAGGGACATATCATTCTATAGAATCATCAGTGAGTGAAGAAAATACATGGTGGTGGTTGTTGTGGGGAGGTTGAAAGGGGGTAGAGTATGGAAAAAATAAGATGAAGGGGAATGTACCACAGGCATCCTATTGATACGAATTGTAGGGAGTGGGTTGAAGGGTGGTTGTGGGAGGGGTGGGGAAGGTGAACTATAATCCATTCACAGATAAGATAGTCCTGGATGACATAATAGAACTGAAGATGACAAAGACATTTTAGCAGATGTTATACACACAAAAGAGGAAGCATGGAGGAAATAGTGAACTATTGGCAAACTACTGTCACCATAGTAGAGAGGCAAAGCACCTTAGTAAGATGGGGGCCAAAGTGTTGGGGATGAGGGGGAGGATGGATTCAGTCATAGTAAGTATGTACAGTATCCCATGGAACAGGCCTTCTAGGAAGGACAATACTGGTATAAAGGTAGGTGGGGTAGATTGTACATCAGGATTGTCATTAAGGTGACAGAAGGGCAGGAGGGCCTAAGGAAGGTCATGTTCTTATGGATCACACAAGAAAAATGGTCTGGGGCATCAATATGGCTGGAAGTGACTTAAAATCATCCAACGTAGTAGGAGTAAGTAAAAAGGCAGATGTTACACATCATTCTATGGGTGGTATTCAAGGAAGGAGATTCATCTGGTGGGTGACATTTACTTTGACGGGTGAGGGGAGAATACAATAGGAGAGCACTTTGAGAAATTGGAGGTGTTAAATAGGTATTTTTGCTTAGTCTTCATGGAGCAAGGGGAAGGAAGGGGACTTTGGTTAAAGGAGAGGGGAAGAAATTACATAATGGTTGATGCTAGCTGATTTAGAGAGGACAGTGTAAGAGATGAATTAGGTGGATTGAGGGTGGACAATGCCCCTCAGCTGAGGTTGTTTAACTTTTCCCTGGATACATGCTGTATGTACAAAGACTGGAAGAGAGTAGATGTGGTGCCACTTCACAAGAGTAGCAGCATGGATGAGGCGTAAACAATAAGACATGGTTGGGTGTTGGTAGTACTGCGATATCGTCACACACAGAAACATAGTGAAGCACAAGACCACAGGCCAAGAGCATTCAGCCTGTGGATGTACTAGTATCTCAGTACTATCAACACATTCTTCAGATTTCAACTGGCAGAATTAGGGCAGAGCTGAAGTGTAGACTGTAAAATGTGTCCTCTACGGCTATTCTTTACATTTAAGGCACCTTCTCTTTTTTTATTCATATTCAATACAATATGCAATTTTTTTAAAGGGAATATAAGTATTCAAAACTGAATTACAAAACCCTAACTCCACAAACACACTCAGGATCCCACTTCAAGGTTAGAGCAGAGTTTGAGGCTAGTCAAACCACCACAGAGGTCCTAGACTTCAAGTGGGCAGATTTTCCCAGGATGAGGGAGATATTCTGGGAGGAAATGGGGTGGTACTAGTGAAACCATTAGTGGGGTTATTTAACTTGCCTCTGGATACAGGGTGTGTACCGGAAGAGGGTCATTTAGATTGGGAATGGGCAGACTGGATAGGCCAGGAAGATCCTTTTCTGCCGACACATGTCTATAAATCTATGAATTTAGGGTGGTAATATGGTATACATGTATTCATAATTTGTCACTGATGCATGGACGTGCACACACAGAATCACACTGACCTCTGGTTGTACGACTGTTGTGAAAACAGGTTAAGCATTTGTCTTTGTGTTTTTTTGCAAGCATGTTCTGGATAAAGAAAAAAACATTAGTACCATCCTGGAATTACACGTGTGTAAAGGGATTCACTTGTCTATCAGTCTTGAAGGTTGAAGTTATAAACCACTTCATACACCTTGAATGAGTTTCCTGTAACCTGACACCATATAAAAACATGTCGTGTTATCACTAAATGATTTGAACACATTAGTCAATATCATACTTCATATCTGGTTGTAAGCATAGGTCTTGAGAATTATGGAGCTTGTTGTGTTAAGCAACTGACATGCATATTATTAGGACAAGCTCTCCATGAAAATACTTACCATACGTAGGCTATACAGGAACAGTCCAAGCAATGTGACCCTCCTACTTTTACTTAGAGTAGTGCACTGTGTAACGTTTGTCTCTAGCTCTAGTTGTGGCCTGCACTCGTCTTGAGTTTTCATTGTAGTGCATAGTGGCGAGCATTATTCTGTCGAAACATATAGGCAAGGAATCAGGAATAAACATAGTATCTTAGGCTGGGATATTCAAAGGGGTTGCACATGGTGCAACAGTGTTGCACCATGTGCAACCCACTGATCTTCCTGGCGCAATATTCAAGGGGATGTTGCTAGCGCAAATCCCGATGCGCCGGGGCACACCAGTAATGTGGCGTGCACAAGTGTAGGGAGTGCCCATGCACATTCGCACATCCCGATTCAGCCCGGATGTGTGGCGATATGGAGTCACACACCGCCTTTGTGCCACAGGGGTGCAAAGATATGCCTGAAAAAAGGAACAAGTCGGGGGACACCCACAGGCCAGCCACTGTATTGTTGGGCGCAACACTGCAGCCGCCTGCTGTGGGTGGCCTCCCAACCTCCCGGGTCACAGGCCAGGCTTTGCCCCCATGCCTGACCACAGGCTCTGTAAATATTGAAATTCCCTGGTGGTCCAGTGGACCTGCTTCCCAGCCTGATCGTGGGCTTAGTAAAAATAAATGTATCCCTGGTGGTCCAGTGGACCTGCTCTCCAGCCCGATCATGGGCTTAGTAAAAATAAATGTATCCCTGGTGGTCCAGTGGACTGAATCCCAGCCCGATCGTGGGCTTAGTAGATAAAAGCAGAATCCCTGGTGGTTCAGTGGACCGAATCCCAGCCCAATTGTGGGCTCTGTAAATGAAGATAAATCCATGGTGGTCCAGCGGTACCCCCCCTCCCCATCCACCCACTCAGACTCGCCACCCCACTTCCCCCAGTCGGTAGCAGGCGGCAGCTGCCACCTGCAAGCTGCCTGGCCTGCGACTGACAGCGTCTGTCTGCTGTCACGCCCATTGGTCCCTGCGTGGGCCAATGGGTGTGCAGATTCACACCGTATTACACAGTCCTGATATGTAAATGAATTCATTCACGTATTGATCGTGTGTGTAGTTAGCACGATCTGCACGCCCATTGGCCCGCAGTGTACCAATGGGCATACAGCCGTTCTGTACACTGTCAGTCGGTGGGCAGCAGGTGGCTTGCGGATGGGGAGCTGCTGCCCGCCACTGACTGTGGGGGAGCGGGGTGGCAGGTCTGAGTGGGTGTGTGGGAAGGGGTTACTGCTGGACCACCAGGGATTTATCTTCATTTACGGAGCCCGCAATTGAGCTGGGTTGCCGTCCACTGGACCACCAGGGATACATTTATTTTTACTAAGCCCATGATTGGGCTGTGGAGCAGGTCCAGTGGACCACCAGGGATACATTTATTTTTACTAAGCCCACAATCGGGCAGGGGAGCAGGTCCACTGGACCACCAGGGATTTTACATTTTCACAAAGTCCGTGATCGGGCATTGGGGTGTGTTGCCACCAAGGGGCAGGGGGAGTCAGTCCCTGATTGCTGCAGCCTAGCAGGGAGCCAGGCGCAAGTCACCAGGGATCAATGTACCTGCATGCAGATGGGGCCATAATGACATGCAAATGGACCCATTTGCGCCTTACATGCATAATGGCCCCATTTGCATACCCACCACTGAATATTGCAGTTCCTGCACCTAGCACAACCGCACTTGTGCTGGCGCATCCACCTGCTCCTCTCTTGCTACTTGCGCCGGTGCAGTGCCACTGCACCATGCGCAATGCCGGTGGCCACGGTGCCATATTCAATGGTGCTGAGTCATGGCACAGCACCGTTGAATATTGCACAGACCACGCCCTGGTGCATCCCAGTTGCACTGTGCCCAGGCTTGTACCCCTGTCTGGCGCAGTCTGAGTATCGGGCCCCTAATGTTTTACAACACATAGGATCATTATAAAATGGTATGCTATAAGTTTGTCAATTATGCACAAACAACTTAAAATGAATTAGATGTGTGACAAATCATGGGCTTTGTAAAAATGCAAAATCCCTGGTGGTCCAGTGGACCTGCTCCCCTGCCCGATTGCAGGTTTACTAAAAATAAATGTATCCCTGGTGGTCCAGTGGACTTGCTGCAGCGTAGCTTATTTTTGTCCCACCCCCACCACCCCTCCCAGGCCACTTATTAAATACACTACTTGCCCTGCCCTTTCTTCCTGCTCCAATCCCTTTAGCGACAGGTATCACCCCTCCCCTTTTCTCCCCCAGCTATCTTCCTAGCGGTCCACATGGCCACTCCTCTTCTCCCTTACTCTTCACTGCCTAATATGTGCCTCCTGTACACTTGTCTATTATGGCACAACCAGTAAGGAACTTATTTCTGATCTCCTCCTTCCTATTTTTCCTACCCTCTTTAACACCTCCTATAAGTTGCTACCCTGCCCCCCCCACCTTCCCCGGAACTAACCCATCCTACAAATGCCCCCCAAATGACCACAGCATCTCTCCCAGCTACTACCTGGTCCTGCTTCCGTATGAGCCCCACCACCTCACTCTATTCCTATGGCTGTCTCCTGGTTTCCCTCCACCAAAGTAGCTTCCATTCTCCCCACACTGCCTGCCCTAATGCCACCCCTAAGCGGCGCTTGTCCAAATCTTGGTGCCTTTACATACTTCGTCACCACTTAACCCTTGTCCTACTACTTCTGGCAGCAGGGGATATACACCCAAATCCTGGCCCAACACCAACCCCCAGTCACAGCTACCCCATGATTAACCCCTCAGCCAAGGCCACCACTGACACTCAGTCTGGTTCACTCCCCTGGGGATTACATTTACTCCACCTAAACAGTTGAAGCCTAGCCCCCAAGCTCGATCTGCTCCAGGTTCTAGCCTCTCACCATGCCCCTGACATAATCATCGTATCTGAGACCTGGCTAAACCCAAACCTCCCGGACCCAGCCATCGCTATTCCAGGGTTTACTATCACTCGGCAAGACCAACCCACCAGAGGCAGAGGAGTGGCTATCTATACCAGCTCAACCTTACATTTTTCTGTCACTCTCACAAAAGCTGAACCCAAAGCCTACAAACTTCTTATGCTGAAATTGTCCCCTCATTCCTCACTCCCTATATTTGTGGCTGGTATTTATTGCTGCCCTGGCACCCCAGCCGCAACAGTCACTGACCTCCTAAGCTAACTAACGTCTTTTGCCCAGTCGGGTGAACTTTATGTTATGGGTGACTTTAACCACAACTGGCCAGCCCCCACTTTTAACAAAACCAGTACCGAGATATCTGCTCTCAACCTTACCCAAACCATCTTGGAATCTATGCGCTCAAACCTTAAGACCGGCAACCACTCCCTACTTGACTGGACACTTACCTCTCATCCCCACCACATCGTCAGCTCCGGCCTCCTCCCTGACTCCATTAGCGACCATCATTTAACCTACCTGGTCAGTAAAATCCATGGGTTAAATCCCCTCTCAAATTTATATTCCAATGGTCATATAAATCTCTAAACCTCTCACCTCTCCTGGAAGAACTAGCTCACTCTAACTGGGACTTCATCCTTAGATGCACTAACATGGATGTTGCCCTTACGCACTTCTGGAACACTTCCTTAGCACCTGGGATAAACATGCCCCCCTGTGCCTTGCTAGGGTCTGAGGGACTCACCTTCCCTGGATTTCCTCTGAGCTAATAGCATGCCAACAAGCCCGTGACAGGTGGTGGCAAAAGTACAAAACTACGCTCCTCCCAGGTGACAACATCACCTACCACATGCTCCAAAACAGGTGCACCAAGGCCATCCACTTACCAAAGGTCAATATTTTAACACCACCCTAAACGCCAATATTGGGAGGCCATCTAAATTCTAGAAAGTTATCAACTCTTCCCCCGACAACAAATCCCCCCTTCTCTCCCAGGGGACTCTCCACTCCGACACCCTGATGGTTGCCTCCGAGTTCAATTTCTACTACACTACATGTGCAACGACCCTTCTGGACTCCCTTCCATCAGTAACCCTACCCAATCTCTGGACAGTTACCCCACCACCACCTGGCCAGAACCCTTTATCCTTCAGACACATCTCTCCCATCAAAACCTTAGATACCCTTCACTCCCTGAATCCCACAAAAAGAAAATCTCCCGACGGTCTCGACAACAAACTCCTCTTCTTATCTGCCCCTGTCATAGCTACTCCCCTCACTGCCCTGCTAAATCTCGTGTTCACCACTGAATCAATCCCCATGGAGTGGAAACATGCCACTGTCCTACCACTACCTAAAGGAGGAGACCCCACCTCCGCTGCAAACTACCGCCCCATCTCCCTCCTCCCCACCCTCGCTAAACTCCAGGAACACCTTGTGCTATCTCAACTCTCCCACTTTCTCTCTGACACCAACTTCTTCACTCTATTCCAGTCCAGTTTTAGAAAAAGTCATTTCACGACCACCTCCATACTAAAACTCATGGATTCCATCCTCTCAGGGATGGACAATGGACAAATTACATCCGCAATTTTCATCGATTTAGCCAAAGCTTTCGATATGGTATCCCATTCCCTCCTGTTATCTTGCCTATCGGGTGCTGGGTTATCTGAGACGGCCATTAATTGGTTCAGAGCCTATCTACAAAATAGAACCCAATCTGTAAAAATAGCAGACTCCACCTCTCCCCCACTCCCTATTACCACCAGCGTTCCCAAGGGCTCAGTCCTTGGCCCCATTCTCTTCTCCATCCTACTAAATGATCTGCCAAAGACTTGCTCTACTACCTCTATTTCTATGTACGCAGATGACACGGTCCTCTTTACATCTGGCCGGACCCATGAAGAAGTCACCTCTAATCTCCAGACCGACTTCAACAAGGTACAACACTGGTTTAACTCCAACCAACTCATCCCTAAATGCCTAGAAAACAGTCTCTATGACTTTCGTCACTAGACAGAGACTATCCAGACTTAAATCCCCACTGATCTTCCATACTCTGGATAACACTGTCCTAGAAGGTGTGTCCTCCTTTAGGTACCTGGGGGTCTGGTGTGACCGCCATCTCGCCTTTTCCACACACATGGACGCCATCCTGTCAAAAATGCGCCCTAAGCTCGGCACCCTCTATAGAAACTGCATTAGTCTCCCGCTTCCTGTGAGACGTGAAATCATCCTGAAAATGATTCTACCTTCCTTCGACTACTGCGATGTTGTCTATAGCTCTGCCCCCAAGTCCACCCTATCCAGACTGGACCCCTTTTCAATGCTTTCTGATGTTTCACCCTCGATGCCCCCCGTATCCATCATTGCGAGCTCTTCCATTCGCTGGCCCTTCCATCTCTGAGCAACTGGTGCTTACTACACAGTGCTAAATTTGTTTCTAATTTCTGGCTCGGTTCCCTTCCACCCTACCTCATCACCTCCTTATCTTCCCCACCAAATGACTGGCTTATAAATTTCCCTACCAACCCATGCACTTGCCCCCTCATGGCACTTCTGCTATCCCCCTGCTTATCTCCCTGACAACATCTTCCCTAAGTCAACCCAATCATCTTTCCTTGTGCATCCTACTCAAACCTGTCACCACTCCCTAGCCCAAAGCCCAGGCTTCTAGTTCTATCAGCCAACTCTGTGTAAAATACTCCAAACTAAATACTAGATAGTAGGCACTTATGCATGTATGTATGGTTCCAGATGTGCAATCAAGTATGTAATGTTACCCACCTTGTGGCACATGTATGTAGTGTCTCTCTCTTCATGTAGCAAGTATGTAAAGCCACCCTTAACTATGTAACAATTGCTTGAATTGCTTGACTCCAATGTACAATCTATTGCTTGTTTCATGTACACTCCTCCCTTGTACCCCCCCCCGGTCACACCGTGAGACGAGTATCTTGTTGCTCAGTGTGCCTCTCCTGGTGAAAAATTTTCAATAAATAAATATGACAATCAAAATCATATAAATGGTATCACTTGGAATAATATGTATAAACTCACTGTTAAGCTTCTGAAATCATTTAAAACTCTATTGTATGTATGTACTCATACTCTCTCATCAACTTACAAAGATGACCAGCAAATGCAGTTTACTGCTTAGGCCTCATGGTGGAGCATGGGGTGCAAAAAGCACTGTGAGATTCAAAGTTTGCTGGGGCTGTAAAATGTTCATTTTATATTAAAGAGCTACTGACACCTCAAAGAAAACTTTGAAAAACATAATAATTAGGTATAATTCTGCTTGCATTTCATATATATTTTATATATTTCTCTTCTATATAATTTATTACTGAGTAAATTAACATAAATACATCATCTTTATCCTTTAGAGTTCCCTTAGAGTTTATCTGTCTCTGTAGCTTACTCCTTACTTTAAGTCTTAATTCTTCATTGTGACATCACAGTCTGTTGCTATGAGAGTAATTATGATGTCACAAGGAGCGCATTATGACCTCAGGTAGGGAGGAAGCAACAGGAACAGAGGAACTCTTCAGGAGCAGAGATCCGGTTTTCATGCAGATGACCTCAGTAATAAATGATGGGTAGAAGAAATGCAGGCCTAATGTAAAATATAAGCTGAACTGTGTCTAAATGTTATGTTTTGTTAAAGTTCTCCAGAAGATGTCAGCTGGTCTTTAAATATGCATTTAGATCACGTTGGGTAAAGGATGCTTTTGCTATACGGGGGATGTGTGGGAGTGGGGGGCAGACTGCCAGACATCATTTGTTGGGTAAACCTTGGTTACTGACCCCCCCCAAAAAAAATGGTGGGACTACAATTTGAAAATGGGCAGTGCCCAATAATATTGGTGATGATGCTGGTTGGCACCAGTACTTTTAATACCTTGGCTCTGTTGTCTGATAGATGACTACCTTGCCATGATTATCAGCCAATCAACGCCCGGGATATTCATATACCATTTTATAAACTGCATTAACTGTTGAAAAATATTATGTTATTACATAATAGAAGATACTCAAACACCGATACCTGCACTTCATCCCCTCATATGAAAAAACACCATTTTGGGGGTGAATTGAATCATTAGGCTATGGAAAGCCTCTAGTTCTGACATTTGATGTGAATGAGATACCTTTCTCATATCGTTAAGTAGTCTTGTATTTGTAACCAGACGTGCAACTTTAGCAGTGACCTTAGAGGCTGCAAGGCAAAATTGTATCATGAGCATAGACATCTGTCATCATGACATATACAGTCAGGTTTCTGATGCAATTAGAACCATCACTTTTCCTTTTTCATGTAGGGTGTACAACAGTTTACATGCAAAATGTCAACCAAGCGCACCACCCACTTCATGTATTCTTCTTCTGTAACATGCATCTACAGTTCACGAAGTCCAAAGGAATCAAAACCCTCTGTGACAGAATACAATTGTTGTGCACACCTACTCACCCATTATCCTTTATGTGAATATTGACATGTTTAGAACATAGTAACATAGTTATTGGCTGGCCCAGGAGCACTGAGGGTTGAGGCACTGGATGCCACACATCGCGCCATACCAGCAACCTGGGTTCAGGAACAAGCTCGGGCCACCAGTGTTCAGCAGGAGGAAGAGATGATTGAGTGTCCGGAAGACTGCTCTCCCCTCTCAGGGGGAAGGAGACTTGTTATCCCCCTCGTTGACTGCCCTCTGCCGATGGCTGGATGGCAGTATGAGTAGGGAGACATGTACCGACATCATTAAGTTAGTGGGGAGGGATGGGAAGAAAAAATGAGAAAAACTGGAGCCTGGCATGGTCCACGATGGCTCCTGCAACAGCGGGGATCAGTTTGCGGCATCTGGATTGGGTCTCTCGGGGGAGGGAGGGCCCAGCCCCCTTTCTCCTGGGCCCCACTGCAGTGGGCAATTGACAGGGGACACACACCAAGCAGATGATATGGGGTTGCAGGAAGCTGGAGACTGAGTCTGTCCATCAGGAGAGACCATATCCACCTGCCAGGGGCTCCCGGGGATGAAAAAAAAAATTATTATCAGCAGATAAGGACCATCAGGCCCATCCAGTCTTCCCAAAAGCACTACACATGTTTGTGGCCTCTGACCCTAACTGGACAATGGCTTTTCACCATCCTTTTCCACATCTGAGGCACCATTATGCCTTTTGTCAGCAACTCCCACCCCCTATCCTGTAGCATTCATCCGGCAGTCTAGGTGGGCCAAGCAGTCCTTATCTGCAGTCAAAGTCTATGTTTCTATGTTTCTACTTTCCCTCTTCCCAGGTGCATTATTTTGCACTTGTTTGAATTTAACTACAGTTATCACACATAAGACAAATTTTCAAGTTTCACCAGGTCCCTCCCCAGTCTCTACACCCAATCTGAAGTATCCAACCTGTTGCTGATCTGTGTGCCATCTGCAAACAGGTTGACCCTTTCATCCAGTCCTGTGGCTATGTCACTGATTAGACATTAAACAGGACTGGCCCAAGGACTGATCCCTGTGGCACCCCACTGCTCACCTCCCTCTCCCTGGATAGGATCCCATTTAATTCCATGCTCTGTGTTCTGTCTGTTAACCATTTTTCTAACACATATCTTCAAGCATGCTTTACATCTATTACTTCTGAGACGCAGCTTAACATGTACGGTGTTGAAAATCTGACATACACGTCAGTAACACATAAGTAAACTAACAGCATACAATGCACTCACATGGTTTAAGCCATCTCTTCATTTTATCCTGGTCTGTGAGCGGGCCATGTGAATATTGAGGACAGTGTGCATCTGTGTGTTTGTGAATGTTCTGTGCATGTGCAGCAACTGATGACCACTTAGCAACAATCATGTCGTCTGAGCCATCTGGGGCGGAAGCAAATGACCAGTACAGATGATTGACCATTGACGAAATCCATGGTCTAAGATCTCCCTGCTTCAGATCTGACAGTGTGATGAGCTCTTTTTTAATACCTAGATATTGATGTATAAAGAATAGAGATCAGGAATTGTATCTGTGGCAATTGCCATGCTACACTGCAATTAAACTAATCTTACTACATGCTCAGTAAGATAAGTTTGTACCTTTAGCTATATGCCATGAATCATAGCAGTGCTCAGTGTTCAGCATGTTTTCCTTAACCCACTTAGATACCTGTAAGTGTGTGTTTGTTGGTAACTAGTTTTTCAATACTAAGTCCCCACTCTGTCACTGATGCCACACACCGTCTGAAACCCTCCAACTCCATGTTACTGCTACCTCCACAATCATTACTCTGAAAAGTAATTTATATACAGTATATCAACATTTTTAAAAGGTGTCACACTGAGGGACATGTGTGATCTACAAGGAACATACCTGAACGACATGTATGTCAAGTACAATTCTGGCCTCAAGCTGCATTAGGGAATATGTACCATACCTGACACAGTGCCAAGGACTGTCTGCCCCTCTGTCACCACCACACTGTAGTCCTCTTTGTTCTGATTGTAATGCAGTGACCAGCCACTCCTGCTTATTGATCCATGTGTTATTAATTGCTGGCACACGTATAGTTGACTGATGTCAGAAGAATGTTCTGGCAGAATAACGCTGGACTCCCATGTGATTAAGGACATGAAGAACTTTGCTGACTGTGGATCCGGCAAATGGTATACCAGATGATAGCAGCATGTCTCCTGCTGGGATTCTTCCTGTATTGGGCTGACTGTGCCATACTGTTTGTTCACAGCATGCCGAAAATCGAAGAGTCAGTAACAGCATTGTGCCAACACATTTCTTTGTTATGGTAATCCCTACACATTCACATTGCAGGCAGTGACACCAAGTTAACAGTTTTTTTTTTATGCAGAATTCAAATATAATGAATTTTGGATCAGCACAGTAATCTTGGTAACAGTCATCGGACAAGAGTATGTCAGACTCATTCACACAGCCACTATCATCATCACTACTACTTTTGTCATCTTCAGCATATTCTGAAGAAGAATGTGGATTGTATTCATCATCTGCTTCTGCCTTCATGTCACTGTCTGTCTTTGAATCCAAAGAGTAACAGTCATATTCATGTTCCATTGTTTCTTCTTAATGTGGTATGAGATCACATTGGACACTGATGTCAAATGTCAGTACAGCAGTCTGAATACCTGTATGGATAAAAACAATGTTGAAGTTGGATATACCTGGTCCATTACAATTAGTTACATATGGGGAAGTGTGTATAATATGGGTTTTATATACACACACAAGGTGTGCGATGCCCCATAAACCCTGATGGTGAAGCCCAAGGGGTATGTTTGGGCACTGCACACCAAGGGTGAGCATAAAATCCACATTTTATACACATTTCCAATGTTTTCATTTTTAAATTTGCTGGTTCTTAACCAATAAAATAAAATATTACTTATTTGATAAATTGCAGATGGAATGCCTTTTCCCCGTGTTTGGTCCTGCCCTGCACAGTTTGTTTTCCGGCCCCGCTATTCCTCTTGGTTCCATCCTGCTCCCTCTTCCCATACCTTTCTGGGTCTCTTGCCTCATCCTTCTTCTGCCACTCAGACAGACGCCCCAGCAGCTTTCCCCCTTGTTTGACTGTCATTCCTTCCACATACCTTGAGAGCGACACCATCTGTCCTGGTTCTGCTTCCCTGGCCTGCATTTGTCTGTGACTGTTTCCTCATTCCACCAATACCCTTAGTTCTTGATCCCATCCCCTTGCAATCTCCTGCTTATGCCTGCTCCCCATGTTCCATTGTTCCTTTCACTGGCTCCAGGTCCTCCACACTGGGTTCACTGTTCTCTTCCCCTTTGCCCATTTGTTACTTGCTTCTGCTCCATTGTGCTGTGCTTCTGCTGGTGCTTTACTCCGTATCCCATCTGGATTTTCCATTGTAGACGGCCTTTTCAACCGGCTGACTGTTATGATTCCTGACCTCACACAACCAGGCCACACAAACAAATGCTACTTGCTAACCACAAACAATGACGGTCCACCTCATCATTCCGGTCCTTGCATACACTTTCCCTGTTGTTTTCCGCTTGCACTGATGGTTCTTTTTCGGGCCTCCTGTTCTGCTCCTCCCTCCTGGCTTAAAGTGATACACTCCATTTTCCTTGCATCTGTCTTATGGTGACGGGCAGCTCATGCAGTTGTCCCTTCATGCTCATCTCAGCCTCCTGCATCTCACAACCAGTAATCATTCCCTACTGCCTTACAGTGACAGGCCCGCATCAACTGACTACCTCCAGCTACTCCAGGCACAAAGTCAGTAACTACTTTGTTTCTTTGTTTTCTCTAACTTCATCTGATTCCTACTGGTGTGTATTTTGTCCGTTGTGCATTTTTTCTCTAGCCTCCTACCCATTTGTAGTCCCTCTGGCTCCTCCTTGGTTGTTCCTCATAAACTCAACCATTATTCTTTTAAAGCAGAATGCATTGCTTTCCTGCTAGCACATACCAGCAATTTTGCATGACATAACAGTATATATGCCTTTGTATGTTCCCAATTCATGGGCCTGGATGTGTTTATTACGAGATGTAGATATGTCCCTGAAGTACACCTGGGTAGAAGACTGTTTTGTCATGATGGATGGTAACGGGATAGTGTCTGTCATGGCATCATGACAGCTGCCTTCAGCCAGCATGTAATCATCCATCTGTTCAGTTGCTGTGTGAACTGTTGTCAAAAGTTCATTAGCAATCTGAAATGCAATAACAAACACATATTTCATGCAAAGGGTTAAATATCACGCTTACACACAAAAGGGCATGAAGTAGTTACATTTCGCATGCAATACAAGATTAAATCAATATACTCACTGTTCAATAGTATACTTTTACATTTTTATTGTTTGAAGGGAGACCCATATATATGATTGGTTTTGCATGAAGTGGAATAAAGTACTCGGTTCGGCGATGTTGTTATGTAGTAATTGATCTGACCAACGAAATGTAAATATTAACATAGTGAACTGAATGTTGTGAATTAGTTATAAACAAAATATTTATTATGATAAGTAGTGCCCCTTCCATATTGTGACTGTTACAATATCATAACAAATGAGGAATGTGACATCTTTGTTTTTTGAGCCACGTACCAGCATGTGGAGAGTGATACACAACATAACATATACACACACATATACAGACACATTCCAACTCACACATTTGTTCACACAGTTTCAGGCACACACTTATTCAAGCAGTGGCATACTGAAATACTGACAAACTAGGCTACATGCATGCACAATCATGCACACACCAAGTGGCATAGGTAAATTTCATTCACCAACAGTTAGGAAGTGTACTCGCCCACTTACCCTTGCTATGTAGTCTGATATACACACAGAGTGCTTTACGGGACACCTCACTGCGGCCTACCACCAAGATTCGAACCCAGTTCTAGCAGGTAGCTGGAAGTATCAATACCAGGTAATGTTTGGCCACGATGATGAACCTGCACAACCACCAATGGTGAGACCAACATATCAGTGTTCAACAGGCACACCCAACACACACACACACACACACACACACACACACACACATATGCATATGCACATCACAACAAACCATATAGAGACACCCACAGACAAGCAGACACACATTTCAACTCACACATTTGTGCACACAACTTTAGGCACACACTTATTCAAGCAGTGGAGTACTGAAACACTGATGAACTAGGCTGCATGCACAGTCATCATGCACACACCAAATGGCATAGGTAATTTTCATTCACCAACAGTTAGGGAAGCGCACTGCCTGCTTATGCCTTGCATATGTAATCTGACATACACAGAATGCTTTACATGGGACACCTCACTGCAGCCTACCTACTGGGATTTGAACCCAGTTCTAGCAGCTAGCTAGAAGTACCAATACCAGGTAATGTTTGTACACGCTGATGAACCCATAATCCC
This sequence comes from Neoceratodus forsteri, assembly GCA_016271365.2. Classification (NCBI taxonomy): domain Eukaryota; kingdom Metazoa; phylum Chordata; order Ceratodontiformes; family Ceratodontidae; genus Neoceratodus; species Neoceratodus forsteri. Next base: position 485,421,249 of record CM028132.1, on the reverse strand, counting down.
CAATGGTGAGACCAATATATCAGGGTCCAGAGAGTGATGCATACCACAACATACACTCTCACACCCATATACACACACACACACATATATATGCACATCATAACAAACCATATAGAGACACCCACAGACATACAGACACACATTCCAACTCACACATTTGTGCACACAACTTCAGCGTTCGGAGAGCAATGCACACCCCAACATACTCACACTCATAAACACACACACACACACACCAAAACAATATAGAGATACCCACAGACACACATTCACACTCACACATTTGCACACACAATTTAAGATACACAGTGAGTCACACAGTGGCATGCTGAATAATGTCATATACACACTAGAAAGCATGCATGCACTGTCACGAACCTACCCATTGACAAACACACATTGCAACTCAAACATATGCACACACAATTCAAGGCACCCACTGAACCACATGGGGGTGTACTGAAACACAGTATGCATGAATGCAGCACACCCAGCATTATTCAAACATGGGTATAGCAGAATGTAGTCGTAAATACATTAACAACAATACTGTGACAAAGGTTTCATCAACAACATACAATATGAAATCACAAAAGGAAACATTACCTGCTGCTACTCTCTTTTGGCCAATGCTGTTGACACCCGTGGTCTCTTAGTCATTTTCCCTAGACTCCCAGGAGCAGCAGATTTTGCGAAGATTGTCAGTAAGGTACCATGTTTCAATTGACGACAAACATGACCTACATCAAGTCCCAATGACTTGGCAAGAGCATACTGGGGCTCATAGCTATCTCTGTGAAGTGATCACTGCACAAGCAGCTATTACTGGTAGCCCCTTTCCAGTCAACTCTATAAATACGCACAGCTCTGTCCCACCATGCACGTAATTCTGGGTCACAAAGAAATCTGTGCATGCTAACATTATTTTTGCTGCTCTTAGAACATATGCCACACAGGTATTCACCATGGTGAGGTCTTGGGGAGAAATAACTTTAAAATGTGGAACAGTAACTGTAATAAAAACAAACTGACTTCAATAAAGTCAACTAAAATAAATGATGTGAACCTAACGAGTTCAATGCACAACTATTAGAGTAGGTGATTGTTTATATCAACAGTGGAATAAAAAGCAACACAAACCAATAAGCAAGCATATGCTGTTCTAAATGGAAATATTGAAGGCTAAAAAAAGCATATAGGATAAGCTAAAATACCTATCTCATAATTACCTAAAATATATAGACAGCTGAGTACCAATACTCTTAAATCAAAACCACACAATCTGTATGGCATGGTCAGCAAGCAATATAACACATTTTCTCAGTAACAAAATTTGTAAATATTTTTTATAATTGCTTTCTAGTATGCAGGTTGTCAATCAGTTCCAGACATACATCAGAACAGCAAACCTGGCAACTGAAGCAAAGCCAAGGTAGACATGCAGTGTCACATACAGAGTTAAATAAAAAAATACCTCTGTCATAAACAATTAATATAATCTCTAGTGGATACTGTAACATAAGACATAATTTAACAGAACAAAATTTATGGAGTATTGTACCAGTCCAGAATTTAGGTTGTCATAACAAGTTACAACAGCAATATCGAACTGCAATTCTGAAAGTCAACTCAGATGGTAAACAGAAGTTAAATACGATATCAAATATAGACTGACAATATTTTCCTAGGAGAAAATCAGTCAGCATGAAGTACATATTCAAAACCGTAAAATAAGACAAGTGTCAAGCGGCTATGCAATTCACACTGACAGGGGACACACAAACAACTGGGACAACCAATCAGTCACACGATGACAGAAGTAAGATATCTATGGACTTTCTATTGGTACCTTAGTGCCACACTACTGTGGTAATCTGGCATAAAAAAATATTTTTTGTATACTTCTAATAACCGTAAAACAAATTAGGATACACATCTGTTACACATACAGGTACCCCACTTCACAGAAATATAGATAGAGAGTGAGCTAAGGGTTTACTCTTCTGCACAGACAGCATTCAGATTTTGTGCTTGCTGATCTCGCTACTGTGACTGCATTCCCATATGTGACGTCACAGTACAGTACAAGCAGGAGCTGCAACATGGACGGACTGTGTGAACATGCAGCGTACACCCAAATGGAAAAAAGGTCATTAGTAAAAAAAAAAAATCATTCTGTTAATGACAACAAAATGATTCACTGTCTAACATAATGTGCTGTCTCCATTTCAAAAGCAGATACTAGCATCAATCATGTCAGCTGCTCTTTAATTCTTTTGAAAACCCATAAAAATAATATCCTGCAGAGACACCAACACATGTATCCTGCTAATCAGGCCCTGTTACATGGATTCTGCAGTTAGTGTTTTGAAAAATCACCCAGAAATGCATTTTTAACACATTTTAAAATATTTTGTTGTGAGACAAATTTCTTTTTTCATATGGTCATATGAAAAAAGATTCCCTTCATCCGAAAAAGAATTTTAACTTAATTTTTCTCACATTCTTTTTTTGTATGAAGGATATTTTATCATATGAATGACACAACCTTATGAAAAACGATCCCTTCATATGAAAAAAGAATTTGGACTTAGGCTTTTTTCCCATATTTCAACATTTACAAGTCATAACTTTGTAAACATTTGGAAGCAGGGGACAATATGTCTATCAAAATAAAGGTCTTACTGAGTACTACAACCCTACCAAATAATTTAGGAGCCATATAAAAAAGTACAAAAAAAGAAACCATTACAATTCCCATAGGATAACATTGCAACTTTAACAAGCTTTAACTCTGTCAATGTCTGGAGTTAATGGACAGTGTATATATCATCAGAAAGGGTCTTATGGACTACTGCAACACTAAGCTGCTAAGAAATAACAACTGAAAATGGGCCATCCCTCCAAAAATACAATCCCAAGGAAGCACATAAATTACTTATCTGGTGGAATGGAGTGCCCTACGCTTCCACGCCCACATACACATATGGATAAATGGAGGTAAGGAAGCGCTGGGCACAGAGGGCCCTGCACTTTGGTGATCACATTGATGTATTTATTCAGATCCCAAAGTGACCTGCATGAATGATGATACAATTCTACTATCTCAGAAAGTAAGGAAATTCATTACAAAAAAACGTTATTAATGCGCTAGTTAAGGTTAAACGGACACAAGTAGGGAAATGTGGTATTAGAGCTCCCAAACCTAACACTCCGCCCCCACTCTGCAAGCAGCAAAAGGCAAAAACATTATGGTTTTGAGTATCCTGAGTATTGGCAAATCAGGCCTAGGGTCTTCCTTGGGTTTTCAACCCTAATGCTTACCCCATTCTCATATAGTCTGCACAGTTGAGCTTATTTGCTGATGAAATAGGGTGAGTGTTAGGTTGATAACCCAAGGCAGACCCGAGTTCTGATTTGTCAAGACTCAGGACGTCCATAACCACAATGTGTTTGCCTTTGCTGCTTGCAGGATGGGGAGTGGGGTGTTAGGGCTAGAAACTCTAACACTACATTTCCATCAGTTTAACCTTCTAACTGGTGCATTAATGAAGTTTTTATATATATATATATATATATATATATATATATATATATACAAATATATAATAGTGGCACGGTAGGGCCACTATAGTTAGGGTTGAGGAGCCATTTACATGTTAAACCCATAATTTTGCACCATAATAACTTTGCAACCATTTAACAGATTTGCCTGAAATTTAGAATACTTGATCAAGACCCATACGCCTTGGGATCTGCCAAGTTTCATACCAGTTGCTTTTACGGCTGCAGAGTTATTAAGCGTGATTTGCGTGAGCATTTACGCTTTTCTGGAATTTTACTGTCACGCGTACAGGTCGCATGGTTTGTGTGACCAGTCCAAAATCTTCAGGGACCGTGTGGCCAGGGTCCCTGATGTGTCTTTTGAAAATTTCATGAAAAAATATCAAACGGTTCAAAAGTTATTCAAAAAACAAGTTCCCATTATAAGTCAATGGGAAAAGTTAACAAAAAGTTCGACAGTGTCACAAAAGCAGTTTTTACTTTCGCAAATGGCCCTTTTACTGTCACAAATCTGCCATTTTGTTTTCAGTTAGCGATCACAAAAATGCTTGCCATTTAAATTTGGGACCCTCTAGCAACCTAATTCTTCTTGTATTCACCTAATCAGACCATGAAGATGCTAGCCATGTCTTTATTTTGGCATAAAACACCCCAGAAATATGTTTTTCAAATTTCTGGAAAAAGTACTTTCACAAAGTATTGTCACACTTGCAACACTGTCGAATGAATTTGCAAAAGCTTTCGCAAACTGCGACAGTACTTTTCTAGGCTGTGGGAAGATGACAGCAATTCTTCGGCACCCTGCTGCAAAAGAACGGTTTGGTGTTTTGGCCTGAAATTTGGAGGGAAAGCAGCTGACATCTCACAGATGTGCCTTTCAGTGTTTCATTGAAAAGATATTACATGGCGGCAAAGTTACAGCACTCCAAAGTTGACACTTTTTCCCATAGGACAACATTACGGCATCCGACACATTACAGGAATCATTTGGCGCCCTGCTGCAAAATAACGGTTTGGTCTTTTGGGCTGAAATTTGGAGGGAACACAGCCAACATCCCACAGATGTGCCTTTTGTGGTTTGGTGAAACAATAATGCAGGAGCCAAAATTATGGCACTCGAACTTCTTTTTTCCCATAGGATAACATTACGACATTCGGGCCATATTCTTTCAGGCCCGTGATCTCGAAACGTATGTAGATAATGACTTTTGTCAGAAAATGCTTAGCCCCTAATGGTGTATATATATATATCTATATATATATATATATATATATATATATATATATATATATGTATCTTATTTACGTATATACATATACGTGTACATTAGATTAAAACTGCACACCGTCATGTGCTATTGCTTATTAATGAACACACATATCCAGTTTTACAAAAAGTACACTTGACGTGATATAAGTAAACATAGGTGAATCCTTAAACATCTGTATACATTAAAAATCCTTCCTCTGTTAACACCAGAATATCCCTCATTGATTAATACAGCTTGTCATGCATATCACACACAGTAGAAAACACAAAGAACATTTACAAGGCTTTCTGCTTACTGTTTCCATCTCATGTTTTTGAATATTATAGATCATGTTGCAAATGTGCTGTGTAATATATGTTATCTTAGTCTGTGTAATATGTGATAATTATTTTAATGCTGTGGAATATATGTGGATATGTGGAATATTCAATATGTCCATTACTTTAGGCTGTCTGTACTCTAATGCTTTTCACTTTGACCCAGGCATGGCAAAGGAAGGGTGCAATACCCAGCCCACCTCTTGATTAAACAATAAAAATAAACATTCAGCTTTATAATATTGAGGGTGCAGCTGGATCTCTATGAGTGTCTGTATTTTGCAGAAAAATGGAGTCACCAGAATGGAAAAGGTATATCCTGTAGGCTTTTAATGTTAATGCTGGAAAATAGAACAGTTTGAATTTCCTTAGTGCCTGGATCAAAGTTTTGCTGCTCTGGGAGTCAACCATCATGGACTTGTGCTAGCCCATCGGAGAAGAGGTAGTGCTACCATTCATAATGCTGGTGACTTGGATTCAGGAGGAATCCTGGGATGCTATAGAGCTGGCAGGGAGAGGAGGCTTGTGCATCCTAGAAGAGACACGACTCTTCTGAGGTGGGTAGGAGTCTGTTCCTGCATGCCAGCACCATCTGGGGGGGCCACAGGTGGTATGGCATGTGGGACAGCTGTGGAAAGGAAGAGATGCAGGGCCCCCAGGCCACACACATTCATTGCTTGCACATTGCAGTGCACATTGTCACAGGCATCTTGGCAGGGGAGAACAACAGAAAGATGCTCAGCAACCAGGATGACATGTCCCCTTGCACTCTCAGTTCCAATGTCCACTGACTGCCGAGGCTCCCTCCTGGATTCAGTCCCATCCGGGGGGAGGGGGGGGGGTGTGCACCCAAAAAGCCCTATCATGGAGAGACAACTCCATGAGAGGTAAGGGTAGCCTCTGAGGTTTGGCTAGGAGTGATGGCCCTTGGAGATTGCCAACAAAGGAGAGAGAAAGGGGGTCACACTAAAAGAGGGGAATATTTTTTTTATTAAAAAAACAGCCATGGAGGTGTTCAGTTCTGGAAAGCACATTCTATAGAAGATCATAATGAAAGCTTACATAAATTAATCATCAGCTACTGAGAAGTCTGGAGTCAGCAAAGGCAAGAGCCATGTTTGTATTCTCAATTCGGAAATGAACAATGTGGTTTTGCTTCTCATCTTCTATAAAGAATAAGGATGATTTGATAAATGGTTCACACTACTTTAGTCTGAATAGGAAAACACCAATCTTGTCCAATATATCCCTAGAAATACAACGTTAAAGTATCTTAAATAAAATTGACATAACAGTAGCGTTATTACTGTAGTTTTGTTAGAAATATGCACTTATGACTAACTCATTACTGTGTGCTGGCATCATAATAGGCCCGTTATTATAGGTAGAAGCAGGGGTGGTGTTAGGAGAATAAAATATCGACACTAGAAACCTCTCCTCTGAGTTGTATTCATAGTTGTTTGTTGCCCTACCCACTTGTATACTCCATATTATTCATTTATTTAATTAGTTATTTATTTATTTCAAAATTTTACCAGGAAAAAAATACTGAGCTGTTAACAGCTCACTTCCAGATGTATCTGGGAGAAGGGGATGTGGAAAATCATATACATATAAAATAATAGATAGGAGACTGTGCATTACAAGGATATAATACCATTGAGAGGTTCTGGGGACATGGGAACCTTGAGACCGAAGCTTGAGAGGTTTCAACATGTCCACAGAACTTCAAGATGGTATTATAGCTGAGGAATGACGGTACCCTATCTGTTCTGATTTATATACATGGATCCTGAAAATGGAACAGCAGAGCATGAGGCAACAAGTTGCCCTGCATAAGTGGATCTGAGCAGTCACAGCAAAGTCCTTCATGAATATTAAATACATGCATGAATAGTAAAATTACATGCATTACCGTTGTCATCCCCTTCAAGATAGTTTCTCCTTAGTCCATTTCAGGCAGGTCAGTTAAAATAATTAAAGAATTGACGGTCGAAGATGGCTACGTACCTGGGCATTACCAAGACAGTAAGTGACAAAAAATGAATGGTGATAAGCTTTCAGCTCTAAAGCTTCACAAATAATTTCATGATGCCATGTATGTACTGCATCCTGCCAATACAATGCTGGTCCATGGTGACACTGTAAAGTAAAAGTGAGGGGTTTGTAACTGAACTGTAGTCAAGAGATTTCTCCGCTGGCTCACCAGTGGTGAGTTGGCTTATACTGTATGTGACAGTTACAGTAAAATCTGGCTCCCACTGAGACTGAGGAGTTTGCTGACTCATGTTGCTCTGTTAGTCTCTTAATACTACTATTCAGAGCTCGGAATGATAGTATTATGGGTTCTGAATGATAGTATTACAAGACTTCAACTATAGTATTATGGCATCTGTACTGTTATATTACAGGATTTTTTTATTATTTTCGGTAGTATTACCTTAAGTATCCCTATATTGCATATACAATAATGACTGGATAGGGGGTTATAACAAGATTTTACACACCCCTGAGGGGTGGGATGCCACATAAATCCCAAGAGTGAAGTTTGAGGGGTTTATTAAGGCATCCCACCCCAACGGGCTGTGTAAAATTTGAGTTTTACACCCCCTACCCAGCTTTTATTTTATATAATTGCTGGGGAGTGTTTTCTCAGCACAGCAATTATATGAAATAAATGGGCAACCCCATGGAGTTGTGCCATGGAGTAGTTGGGCTTGGTGTAGTCAGTCCACAGCAGCTCTTAAATGAACACAGCGTTTACTTTTTTTTTGTGCCCAACAATGTATATGGCTAGTAAAGAAGCTAAAAAAGAAAAAAAAGACTTTATCACTGACTGGGAGTGTCGGCAATGTGCAGCTGTGAAGAGTGGGGTTGGCAGCACACAGAAAGAGAAGATCGGGACTGGCACGTGCCAGGAAACCTGGTGCATGTTCGCTGTTATAACCCACGAGTTATAACAGCGAATTATAACCCAGGTTTCTTATGGGAGAAAATGCTCCCCAGTTGTTATAATACAATAAAACAGAAGCAAAACCAACTGTAAAAAAGATATGTACATCAAGTATAAATTGAGTCTTAATGGTTAGGGTAATACATTTCAAGTAAGGAACAGTGTAAAAGAACATGGCAAATTACTGGGGGGGGTGAATACAAAGAGTGATTTAAAGTAAGAGGATCAAAGACAGCTGCAAGAGGGAGAAAAAAAGTCATGAAAAAGAGACTTAAAGGAGAAGGCAGAAGATGCAGAGTGAATTAACAAAGGAAGAGAGGACCAGAGCTTAGGGAAATGGTAAGAGAAAGCAGATTGACCAGCAGTAGTTTTCTAGAAGGAATAAGGAGGGAATGTGAAATACTACTGCAGAGTGGGTAGCTAGAAGCAGGGGGAGAGGATAAGAAAGAGGTAAGGTAGGAGGGAAGATCACCAAACCAGAATTTAGAAAAAAAGAAAACACAATGGGAAAGGCACCTGGCATCAAGAGAAGGGAGAGAAATGGCAGAGTATCATGAACAATGGTGGGTACTAGGGGAGCAGTCTAAAGCAAAATGACAGAAAGAGTGAAATAGGGGGTCCAGTCTGGCAAAGGAGGATTTGGGTGCACCACTATAGGCCATGTCACTATAATCAAAGATCAGAAGAATCATCTTTGAAACAATCTCACGGCAGACAGGATAGGGATACTTGCTTTGTTCCTATGGTGAATAGCATCAATATGAACTGAAAAATTAAGATAATGGTCAAACTAAACTACAAGGTACTTAAAATAGGATACATCCTCAAGCATAGCACCATACAGGGTGCGAAATACAGGGCAAGGGGAGAGTCTAGAAAGTCTTTGATGGGTGCCAAAAGTCATAGAAACTGTTTTTTTGCCATTGACTGTTAATTGGTTAGACTGCAACCATTGCGGAATATTGACAAAATCCAGCTGTAATTGTGAGGTAAAATAAGATGCAAAAAGTACCGTTTTATCAGTGTACATATGAATGAACACAGAAGAACAGATGGAGGGGAGGTCATTTAAGAACTTGGAAAAGAGAAAAAGACCCAGTACAGACCTTTGAGAGATACCTGAGCAGATAGGGATCAGAAAGAAAATGCAGCTACCTATCCAAACAGCTTGAGACCTACCAGCAAGATAAGAATGGAACCAGCTGACTGCAGCATCAAAAAGTGTCTCTGCTTTAAGCTTGTCCAAAAGAAGAGGAGAGGGGTGCTACTGTGTCAAAAGCTTTAGCAAGATTAACAAAAATGGAAGATGTGATCAGACCCTGATCCATACCTGGGAGAATGGATTCAGTGAGCTGAAGCATGGAAGTAGAAGTGGAGTAAGATTTCCTAAAACTAGACTGAAAAGGGATGACGAAAGAGGAGTCAAGGAAGGAAGAGAGTTGAGATAAAATATGGTGTTCCTGTAACTTAGCTAGGACAGGAAGTAGAGAGATTGGATGGTAGTTACCAAGAGAAGAGGGATCACCCTCTTTGGGGAGAGGAATGACAATAGCCTGTTTCCAGGCAACAGCTACAGCAGCAGAAAAAAAAGGAAAGGTTGAGGAGAAGGGTTATAAGCAGAGCGATAACAGGGGTTGAGAGATAAAGTAGTTTGGGATCAAGGCCATCAGGGCTACCATCTTTATAAGGATTAAGGGCAAGCAAGGACTTAAGGGTAGCAGAGGTGGTGATAGAAGAGAAGAAAAAAGATATAAAGGGAGAGGAGTCGGGGGGGGAGAGAGAGAGGGAAGAGGGAGAGGAAGAGATGAGAGAAAGGGCACAGGTAGAAAAATAGTTCAAGGAAGAGGCAGCAGTAGAAGGATCAGAGATGAAGGAGTCACCCACCTTAAGAATAGTGGAGGGAGACTGGATCAGAGTGGGGAAAAGAGAGCGAATAACCTTCCAGAACTAGAAAGGATGATTTACTGTAAGTTGTTCTGAAGTGTGGCTGCAAAATATTCAGACTTAACAAGTCTTATGGCTTTTTTATCCATGTTGTACAGCACTTACAAAAGTGCACAGTAATGGGGAACACGATTACAGGTGGACTTAGTAGTAATAATTTATTTTTCAACTTTTCATAGTCTTAAATCCATTTAAAAAAGAAAACATATCATAACATAGCATAAAATGCATTTTCACAAAAACACGAACTACATTATACAACACCCATTGTAACAGAATTTCAATACTGTACACAGCAATTCCCCCCTCTCACTTGTGCAATATTACACAATAATAAGGACTTTGAGTACAATTCTTGCTGAACAGTATATATATAAAGATACCATTGTGAATCTACACTACAGTCAAAGAATATCAATAAAATAATACGAAAAAATATATAAAACCAGATACAATGTACCTAAATCAGTACCACAGGAAATTGAATTGGTAATTACGTCTGGTAATAAATACAGGGAAGACGGAGGGCAGGATTTCCAAATGCTTGTGAATGCCGCAAACCCCAGATGTGCCGTATATATGGCACTTGGAGCTTGTGGCATTCACCTGCTGACAATTGGGATAGGCTATCCCGTGTGCCAATTGCCGCAAGTTAGACCAACTTTTAATAGTCTAGTTTGCAGCAATCCTGAGAGCTTTTTTTCAGGAGCTTGCACCAGATATTTGGCCCAAGCTGCCATAAATCGTGGAAACTGTTGCAACTGTGCCAAGATTGTGAAATCAGGTACAGTCGCGGTGAAGGGGTTTTGCACACCACCAGAACCTAAGTGTTGTGGCACAGAGCTGGATGCAAGCCCTATGCCATGCTTTGAAAACCCTGCAAAGAGAGTTTTAACTGCCTTTATATGACAGCCAGGATTTGCTGACAAAGAATGCCATACCAGCTTATAATACATACTGATCTATGCCTTTATTTTTATTTTCCTAACCTTATTAAGAAGTAGTCTGCCAATCTTTTTATAGTCCGGTCATTCTCGGTATGTAGCAGAATCGTTGTAAGTACAGATTTATCCAAATCAGCCCAGTTGCAGAGATATGGGCCTAGTCAGTAAGCCCTAGCCCTCTCATACCAGGAGCAAGTCCAAAGGACATGCATAAGGTCTTCCTTGCCACCAGAAGGGCATAAGCAGTTCTGGCTACTAGGAGCTAGTTTTGTCGTATGTAGACATATGGACCTTACTATCAAAATGCTCATATTTGTACTTCATAAAAATCTTTCTCAAGGGTGGATCAATAAGCACGTCTAGATAGTATTTATAGCCAAATTTGCAGTTGTTGTTTGCAAACCAAGGTGAAATTATTGACTTTAAGATGCTCTCTAGATCTGAATTAACCAAAAAGTTGCTCTTTTTTTTATCAACTCTGTATTTACTCCACCTGCTGCGGTGCTCCCGGCATGGGGCATCCAGCCTCCGGCTCTGCCTGCCCAGAGATCTGGGTAGCTCTAATTACTCCCAGAAGGGTCTGGGACAGCCATCATGCCATCCTGCCAGAGGCCCCCCCCCATTCCTCTCTCAGCCAGGACAGCCTTAGAACCCTCCCCAACGGGACTCCTCACAAGTCCTCTGGGCAGCACAGAGCACGTCCATCAGGCTGCACGGTCGCACCCAGCTGATTTTCCTCCTCAGTGACATCTAGGCGTGGTGTGCCAACATCTGCCACATTCTCCCATGTTTGCACCACCACTAGTAGTACCTCTGCGTGTCCCCAGAGTTCGCTACAGCATGGTGGATGTCCCCAGCCACCCCAGAACTAGGAGAGCAGTCTGTGAATGCTCAATCCTAGTCTTCCCCTACCAACCCCTGATGACCCGGGCTCATTCCTGAACCCAGGTCACCGGCGTGGCGTGAGGTGTGGCATCCAGCACCTCAACCCTCAGCGCCACCAGGCTGGCTCAAAAGTTACTAATTTTTGATATAATATATTTTATATAAGAGTTGTGTTTTCTCTGAATAGTTGTTCAAGATTAGCAAGTCATACTTTAAGTTGTACAAAATGTCTTCATACCAATAGATTATTTGCATCCTACTGTACTTGCAGCCAACTCTATTTTTTCCATGAGGCATTTGTATGGCAACCTGTCTTGTGACATCCTGGTCAGTTTCAGCCAGTAATTAATCTTCTGTGAATCAATGACAGAATTGATACTTACTGGTCAATATCTTGCTTGCTGTATGTCGCATGGTAATACCGCACAACAGGAATAGCGTGGTAGGGAGGGCGAGGAGGTGCAAAACCATGAAAAGGTGTATGTGCGGTGGTGCACCCTCTCACTCTTCCCAGACAGAGCATAAGACCTCTGCCGGGATGAGGGGACAGCGAGCAGCTGCCATGGCTTGATGGGATGAGTCACAGGCAGCAAGGGAGGCAGTACATCTGTAGAATGGGTTTCATTTCCCAGTCCCAGATGCATGAAATGTGTTTATTTTTTGCACTTTGTGCAAATTTAAGTGTTAAAACCTCTCCCCCCAAAGTTGGTTATTTTAGTTGGGGGGGTTTGGAGGCACAGCCTATTGTAACGGGGGTGCAGGGGATATAGCCAAAACACAGACATATACCACTGGCAATATATTGTGCTGTATTGGCAGTGTGTATATTGTTGCAGCATAATGTCTTGCAACATTATAACCCTGTGTCAAATTGATATTATCTACACACAGGGCATGAGTGGTCAAGTCCAATGTCATCATCAGCCTCTTATACATTGGGACAGTAAGTTTATTTCTGCTCCTGAAATCCCAGATTTCCACCCCAAAGAGCAGTTGTGCAAAACACTTAGCTTTGATTGTGTCAAGCAGGGGTCTTATAGAGCATCCCCATAAACATAATTAAACTTATTAAGACCAAGAACCACTTTCTTCATGCCCTCTATGGTTTTAGTAACAGGTTTGCTCCAGGTTCTGTTTGAGGTAAAGATTAAGCCCAGATATGTATAGCTGCTAATAGGTTCTGGTCTTTGACCAACAGCCCAGTAGCCTTTGTCTTTATTTATACCAGTAGTCATAATGTTTGTTTTAGCAAATTTTTATTTTAACTTTACGTTTTTACTTTGAAATCTAACAAATCTAATTTTCTTTGAAGACCTTTTTTAGAAAGAGATAACAGGATCAGGTCATCAGCATGAGCCAATGCTGGGCAAAAACAATCCTTTATTTTGGGACTTAGCTTTATGCATTTATTTATTTATTTTATTTCTTTTTTGTTGACCGGGTAAGTGCACTAGACAAATCCTGCCTATTTTCATTCACGACCTGAGGAGGGGGATACAGATGAATGCCAACTGGCCTTGAACCAGATTAAGCTGTTGGTGGTATTTTTAGTGAATGAGGGGAATTTGTCCAGGACACCATTTAGCACTATGTTGAAGACAAGATGAGCACAGCAATCATATCATAACAAGAGCAGAGATAGAAATCAACCAGTGGAAGCAACCAAAATTGATGGCCATAGCTCAGAATGGCACCCCTGTAAATCAACTTGTAAGTCATGGCGTGCTAGGCATATGCAGTTCTATGCCTATGAATAACTATTCTTACCTAAATATATTACTACTCAAGGATAGCACTGACCCAGTTCCACTGAGTGCAGTGGGAGGTAGTCATCACTCATGCAGTACAAAATGATGGGACTGAGGTTGTACTATCATCTCTGTTTAGGAAACTAGATCTCTGAGGGCTTCTATACTATAGCAAAGCATGTTAATGCTAGCTTCTGACTTACTTGGCATTATGCATCAGTGCACTAGATATTGATTAAAAAGCTCGACTTCATAGCAGCTGGTTACGGAACATAGATTGATTTTGCCTCTTATGTCAGGCATATTACACAACAGCAGCCCTGTGTGCTACTATAAATCCATTGCTCATGATCTCAGATAAAACAACCAGTCATAGAAACATAAGCTGATGAAGTCAGAGCATTAGTGAACCAGAACCGCCTTCATATAAATGATCCCTCTGTGTATTCTGTTACTCACATTTGAGTCATCACTCCAAGTACAAAGAACTCAGAAAAAAAATTCAGATTTTTTAAAAACATGGAGGGTTGGTATTTTGAGACTTTTTAACTAGAGACTGAGGCCCAGATATTCAAAAGGGTTGTGCCCCAAAGTGATATTCAAATGGGAAAAGTACGCGGCACAAATCCCGATGTGCCAGGGCGCATCAGTAATGTATGCAGGCGCAGGTGGGCGATGCCCATGCATAGCCTGCACAGCCGACTGATTCACACTGGATGTGCAGAGTCATGCATGCACACCTCTACCTGCTGCTAGCACAAAGTTGATCCCCAAAAAGTAACAAAGATGGCTACCCACAGGTGAGCTGCCGCATTGCAGGCGCAACATGGCAGCTACCACCTGTGGTTAGCCACCAAGCTCCGGCTGCACCTGGCGGTGCCCCCCCATGCCTGATCTCGGGCATTTGTACAAAAAAAAAAAAAAGCAATATCCCTGGTGGTCCAGTGGAATGCTGCCCGCCCGATCGCAGGCTGTAGTAGAATGAAAGTTAATTCCAATATCCCTGGTGGTCCAGTGGACTGCTGCCCGCCCGATCGTGGGCTGTAGTAGAATTAACAGACACCCATCATCCCTGGTGGTCCAGTGGACCCCCTCCCCACCTGCCCACTGATCCCCACTGACCCGCTCCCCCTCGGTCAGGCGGTGGCAGCACCCTGCCCACCTGGCGCCCGCCAGCCGCTGACTGACACCATCGATAGGACTGTACGCCCATTGGTGCTGGCGTGAGCCAATGGGCATCGCTCATTCCCTACCACACATACCGAGATATGCGGATCCATTCACATATTTGGTAAGTGTAGTATGGTATGGTATAGGCTGCATGCCCATTGGCTCCGCTGTCGAACCAATGGGCGGCATGCTACGATGGTGATCAGCGAGCGGCGAAGCGTAATGGGTGGATGCTGCTGCCCGCCACTGACCGGGGAGCAGGGTGGTGGGGGATCAGTATCAGGCAAGGGTGGTCCACTGACCACCAGAGATGATGGTTTCTGTTAATTCTACTACAGCCAGTAATCAGGCAGGCAGCGTCCACTGGACCACCAGGGATATTGGAATTAACTTTCATTGTACTACAGCCCATGATTGGGTGGGAAGTGGTCCACTGGACCACCAGGGATAGCGGTTTATTTTATTTGGATTCAGCCCACAATCAGGCTGTGGAGCACATTGCCATGCTGCAGGGGGGTTGGTCCCTGACAGCTGCTGCCTGGCAGGGCGCCAGGTGCAAGTTATCAGGGATTAGTGCACCTACATGCAAATGAGGCCATAATGACATGCAAATGGACCCATGTGTGCCTTGCATACATTATGGCCCCATTTGCATATACAATTTTGAATATCGGGGTTGCTGCGCATAGCACAATGGAACTTGTGCTAGTGCATCCCCTGCTCCACTCTGGCCACTTGCACTGGCGCAGTGCCACTGCGCCATGCACACTGCAGGTGGCCAGGGTGCGATGTTCAACGATGCTGTGCCATGGCGCAGCTCCGCTGCATATTGCCGCGTCAACACCCATGCGCAGCCAAGTTGCACTGCACCCAAACTTGCGCCACAGCCTGGTGCAGTTGACTATCTGGGCCTAAGAGTTTGAAAACTGGGTCTTATTCAGAGTCACACTTTGGCACCCTCAGTCCCCCATACAGAAGATATACACATCATAAATCTTGGTATGTTTTTATGTTTTTTTAATTTATTACAATTACTGTGCTCTGTTAAAACAGCACAAAAGGGCAACAGCCAAAAATACATAATAATGACAAGAATACACTATAAAGTACACTCAAGGGCCCCATAATGACAAATCCTGCTGCCCCCAAAGAAAAGGCTGACACTAATCCTACATGGTCACAGCATTACATTATTATCCCACCAGAGCTCAGCACACCAAGTTAGAAAACTGTGGATGAATGAGGGTGTAAAATATTGGAGGGTGGGAGCGGGCTGTCATGCCCATAGCCTCTGGGGACATGTTCCCTACCAATTATCATCCAAGTAATGCTTTTAGATTGAGAAAGGTTGTAAAAGTGTAATATAGGGTACCTGTTAGACCAGTTTTTAATTGTGGCCCTCTCAGAAAATTTCTTTGCACGACATCCCTGGGTGGGGATGGGAGATTTAAAGAAACCACATGCAAAAATTATAAAAACACATGTGCATTGAGTTTGTGTTTCAGTTATGGTCATGTGAAGCAAGTGTTTTATAATAATATGCATGTTAGATCAAATTCTTGACATCAGTTCATGGGTTTCAAACTATCAGTTGTACTTGACTGCAGTTATATTGACAAGAAATGTAATTTCATAATACACTACCCTCTACAAAAAGTGAAACACATCCATTCCCATGCTGTGCAAAGCTTTAGAAGTGTGCAGGTGAAAAAATGTTCATGAGCTTTGCTGGTTTTAAGAATTGCAGGAGATGGTGTGCATCCCTTTAAAACAAAAGGTTTTTATTTGTTTAGCGGGTAAGTGCACTAGACAAATCCTGCCTATTTTCAGGCATGACCCGGGGGAGGGGGATACAGATGAATGCCAACTGACCTTGAACCAGATTATGCTGTTGGTGGTATTTTTAGTGATTGAGGGAAATTTGGCCAGGACACCTGGGAAATTCCCCTGCTCTTTTCAATAAGTGCCATGGGATCTTTAGCATCCTCCTGAACTACCACCAGTCCAGGCAGATGGAACCGCGGTTTAATGTCTCATCTGAAAGACGGCACCTCAGAAGTGCAGCACCCCTCTCATGCTACACTACAGTGTCAGTACTGGGATATTAATCCAAGTGCCAGATGTGGGAACTGAACCCACAGCCCTCTGATCTCCCAGCTTCAGAGGCGCGTGTGCTACCTACTGAGTCACTGACAATGCACCCCTGTGGGCATTTTGGCTAAGTACTGTAACATCAAGAAAGCTTCCTGCAATGAGCAATGGGAAACAAACATTTCTGCAAATGTGAGCATGTTTGAATATCAGCCGTTCAGAACTCCAGATCTGAACCTTGTAGCTGTTCAGGCATAGCAAAGGCTGCTAAAGATGTGATAAACCATAGATTTCACTAAACTGACATTTCCTAATCAGCAGGAACCCACAGAGCATTTAGTTTTAAAATCAAAACAAATACATTTTGAAAAATATTGCATTTAGCGTCCTAACCAAAAGAGCTCTTAGCTGGGCCATGGCCTGAACAGCTACAAGGTTCAGATCCGGACTTCTGAACAGCTGATATTCAAACATGCTCACATTTGCAGAAATGTTTGTTTCCCATTGCTCATTGCAGGAAGCTTTCTTGATGTTATAGTACTTAGCCAAAATGCCACAGGGGTGCATTGCTGGTTTATATTAAAGGGGCACTGTCAACTCCTCTTGCATCATATTATTTCTAGTTGAAAACCCACATGTTATGATTGCTTACCTTCTGTAACATTCATTGATTTTTGCTTAATCTACTTAATTTCTTATGGCATATAGTCTCCACTTCTCATACTGTATCTTGAGTGGCTAGGCTGTGTTGGCCCAAGTCCAGGAAAGATGCAGTTGGAGTTGATCAAGGTGTGTAAACAAACATGTTTTTGTGTGGCAATACCAGTATGGTGGGCAGTCTGTTTTTAACTTTTAAAAAGATAAAAGGAACCAGAATTAAACTCCTAGCTACATATGCAATCTCTAAAAAGGGGATCAATCATATCATGCGTTTTTTTAAACTAAGAACAATTTGAGGCCTAAGAGAGTTGACAGTGCCCCTTTAAAATTTCCACTTCGACTTGATAAAAAGTCCAACATGAATACTTTAAGGGTGAAAGATCAACTGTTCAGCTGATGGAGGAAGAGAGCTTACATTTAAACCTGTTTCCTAATAATTGTTTATATACCTTGGAAAGAAGCCAATGAATTTAATATGCAAATTGTTTTCTTAGGTATTTTTTTTTCCTGTGATTCTAGATTCTCAGATGTCATGACAGGCTTCAGCGAATGTTCTAATAGTGCTGGTCTCTTTTTAACCAGCAGTTTCCTAAGAAGTGGACCCTGGAACAGGGAAACTGGTAAAAACCTGAACGTGACATAGAGCATGTGAGCATCTTTTTGCAATTTCTCATTTGCATTATTTAATTGCTGTTCTGTCACTGTATGAGACAGCTGCAAAGCTGGAGTTTCAAAAGGACTCACCCTCTGCAAGCAGAGTTCAAAGTCTTTACTTTAATTTATAAACCACAGCAATGTAGTTTTCAAAGGAAAGCATTCATTATCATAGAAATTCTACCCAAAACACCCTTACCCCCAATTAGACTTTTCAAGGATAAATGAAAATTTTTATGGACTGGGAACTTTCTTTTGCTAACTTTGTACTTATCTCAATCTCCCAATATGGCTTGACCCAGGCACTGGCATTTGCTATCATGGTGCAGCACTGCACCGCTCACTCACATTGAAAAGCATGCGTGCGAGCGGTGCGGCATCGCACCGCAGTAGCAAATGCTTGTGCCCAGGTCATTGGGCGCTTGAGAGGAGTACAAAGTTAGTGAAAGTAAGTTCCCAGTCCATAAAATATATTGTCTTGAAAAGCCTAATCAGGGGTAGAGTGTGTCGGGTGGAATTTTAATGATAATGAGTGTTTTCCTTACGGAAGATAAATGCCTTCTCAAAGTTCACAATGGCAGCCAATTTGTTAATTCTTGACAGGCCATATTGCTGTTTTTTTTTGATTGTTTGTTTGTTTTTTCACCACAAAGCTGTTTCTTGTTCCTGTTGTTCTTGCCCCTGTCTTGTCTGGCAGCACGCCTCCTTGCCCCAACATTGACCTTTTCATGAACCTACAGGTTATCCACCAATTAACCAGGACCACAGCATGGTGAGTGGCCAGCCATGTTGGTCATGCAAGATCCTGTTGGAGGGGGAGGAAGGTGGACTTAGACAGCTGACATTTTCCTCCTGTCAGTTGATTTTTCTCCCCAGGGTGGCGGCGTGCAGTCATGCAGTCGTGCATGTGTGTGATGGCATGCAGGGAGGACAGATGTCCAGCAGTGACCCCCTTCCTTCCTGGTGCTCCTGACTGTGCTACCAACCAGTCTCCACCAGTCGGCAGTCATGCAATGAGAGCAGCATCCCTCCACATGTGCAATTGCATGCATGCATGGCAGATGTCCAGCAGTAATTCCTCTCTTCCTAGTTCTCCTGACTGTTCTGCTGAACACTCTCCACCATCCCCACCCCCAAGGAAGGAGAGCAGTCCCTGCGATGCTCAGACCTTCCTCCCCCAACTAGTCATCGATGGCCTGTGCTCATTCCCAAATGCAGGTTGCCATAGTAGCAAGTGACAGTGTTACTACTGTACTACCAGGTTGACCTGAGGCCACATTGTTTTTGAGTGTGCAGATGCACTTAGATGTATGCAACATTAAAATATCAACCAGAGAATCATAATTCTGCATAGTAAAATTATAGTGGAATTTTTTTTGATTCATTCCATGTAATTTTGCCATGCAGGGATTCCACATTTCATGACTGAAACTGCATGTTAAAACTACCACCAAGACCTGTCTTATAGGTGTAAGAGTGGTCTCATGTGCATTCTTAGGATGTGAGAATCGCAAACCAAAGGTGAGTGGCTCTGCTAGCCTAAGGATGTAAGTGAGACCACTTTTAATTACTGATTGATTGATTGATTGCTTGATTGATTGATTGAGAAATAGTAATCTGTTAAGGCACACTGAGCCAAAGCTCATTTCCAGGTGCGACTCAGGGAAGGGAGTAGGTGGACAATATACAAGGACCCAGATATTCAAAAGGGTTTCGCATGGCGCAACAGTGTTGCACCATGCACAACCCACTGATGCGTCCCAGCACGATATTCAAAAGGGAAAAGTGCACGGCACAAATCCTGATGCACTGGAGCGCATATGTAATGTATGCAGGAGCAGGTGGGGGGGCGTGCCCATGCATACCCTGCACAGCCCGATATTCAGCCCCGGATTTCCAGAGCCATGCATGCGCAACCACTACCTGCGCCAGCACAAAGTTGATCCCCCCAAAAAAAGGAACAACTGATGGCCACCCACAGGTGAGCTGCCGCACTGCAGGGTGCAACATGGCAGCTGTCACCTGTGGGTGGCCACCCGAGCTCTGGCTGCACCTGGCGGCGCCCCCCCATGCCCGATCGCGGGTATTTGTCATAAAAAAAGTTATTTGTCCAATATCCCTGGTGGTCCAGTGGACCGCTGGCTGCCTGATCGCTGGCATTAGTAATAAAGAAAGTAATTCATTCAATAACCCTGGTGGTCCAGTAGACCACTGGCTGCTAATCATGGGCATTACTAATAAAGTAAAGTATCGTCCAATAGCCCTGGTGGTCCAGTAGACCGCTATCTGCCCAATCGTGGGCATTTGTAAAAATAAATAAATATTGCCAATATCCCTGGTGGTCAGTGGACCCCACCACCGCCACTGAATCCACCACCTCGCTCCCCGGTCAGCGGCAAGCGGCAGCACCCACCTGCCTGCCGCCCACCACCCCGCGACGCACAGTCGGTAGGGTTGCTGCATTGGTCTGGCGTGAGCCAATGGGCATGCAACTCACGTACTACATTCCAGATATGTGAATGGATCCCATTCACATATCTGGAATATAGTATATTGAGCTACCGCCGATAGCTCACTGTGGACCAAAGGCATTACAGCCCTACCAACTGTGTCGGTCGGTGAAATAATGAAGCGGCGAAATAGTGGATGCTGCCACCGCCACTGACCGAGGGGCAGGCGGTTGGGATTCGGCAGATGGAGATGGTGAAAATCACTGGACCTCCAGGGATATTGGCAATATTTATTTCTTTTACTAATGCCCGCGATTGGCAGATAGCAGTCCACTGGACCACCTGAGATATTGGGCGAATTACTTTTTTCATTACTAATGCCCGTGATCAGGCAGCCAGCAGTCCACTGGACCACCAGGGATATTGGAAGAATTACTTTCTTTATTACAAATGCCCACGATCGGGCACACAGTGGTCCACTGGACCACCAGGGATATTGGACATTTATTTCCTTTTGACAAATTCCTGCGATCAGGCTGTGGAGCACATTGCCAACTGCAGAGGGCATCGGTCCCTGATGGCTGCTGCCTGGCAGGGGCGCCAGGCGCAAGTCGTCAGGGATGGGCACACCAGCATGCAAATGGGGCCATAATGACATGCAAATGGCCCCATGTAAGTCTTGCATGCATTATGGCCCCATTTGCATGTCAAGTTTTGAATATCGCGGTTGCTGTGCATAGTGCAATGGAACTTGTGCTAACACAACTCCATGCTCCACTCTAGTCACTTGCACTGGTGCAGTGCCACTGTGCCATGCACACTGCGGGTGGCCAAGGTGCGATATTCAACGATGCTGTGCCATGGCGCAGCTCCGTTGAATATCACCCAGTTCACACCCCTGTGCAGCCAAGTTGAACTGCGCCCAAGCTTGCACCACAGCCTGATGCAGTTTGAATATCTAGGCCAAGATATCTAAAAAATGTAAACAAATGAACAAGGTACAAAAGTACAGCAAAAACAAATGGTGATAGTGTTCAGGCACATATCAAATCTTACAGCACACAATATACAAGATAAACACTATAACTAAAAGAATATAAGGATGGTAAAGTGCAGTAATTGCAAATGGTGACAGTGTTCAGGTTGAATTCTTACTGCACTGGAGCAGATGCAGTAGGCTTGGGCCTTGAGAGACTATGTCAGCTAAGGACTGGGCAGGAGTAGGGGGGAGCAGAAAGTGGTTTAAGCTGATACTTGAGGTAGAAATGGGAGGGAGAAAGGTGGAGAATAGAAGGGAGATTGTTCCAGCTTGGAGGGAAGATAAGAGAAGAAAGTAGATTGTCTAGCAGAAGACTGTGAAAAAAGTTCACTGGGCTAATTAATATAAAACAGCTCGGTGCTCGGTCCAAGGCAATCAATGTCTATAAGTTGCACCTGAATGTAGGTCTGCAAAGGAGAAGTATGGGCACATGCACTTTAAATTCAACAAATGTTTTAATATTGAATATTTCATATATAATAAACTGCTTTCAAAAACTGTGAAAAAAGTTCACAGGGCTACTTTGTGTATAAAAGACCAGTGCTCCATCCAAGGCAATCAATGTCTATAAGCTACACCTGAGAGCAGGTCTCAAAGGAGAAATATGGTTTAACATTGAAGTTCATATATAATAAAGTGCTCTGAAGACAGTGGGTCCTTCCGCTAAAACACAAACAGTTGTTTTGTCATAGTGGTATGAGGTAACTGCTAAAGGGACCTTATAGAAAATGAGAATGCCAGAAATCAAGGGTTCTTCAACGAGGCAGTTTCCTATTTAGGATTTCCTATGAGCAGAAATACCTGGCGACAAGACTGTTTCTTGATACCATCAAGGTGTGCTTTACAGACGCATAAGCCAGATTCTAGCAACTGGACTGTTTTGTGAGTGGTGGCCAGGGTCACACAGTAAAGAACTGTATAAGCAGGGGCCAGGAGACTACAGTGGAAAGCAAAAGACTTTATATACACCTCTACTGAAACAAGTGTTTATGGCAGATTGTTTACGCTATTGCACACTATTTGGAAAGCATTTTTAGTATATATGAACTTCAATATTAAAACACTTGCTGAATTTAGAGTATGTGTGCCCATATATCTCCTTGGTGACCTGTACTCATGTCCAGCAAATGAATTGGAGTGAGAAGTGAGGTATATAACTGTAAGAGCTGTCTTGGTGACAGTTTTAATATATTATTGACTGAGATTAATCAATAATGTATTCTTTTTCATTTAGTATACTTTTCTCCCCTGTGATCTCAACCAACCCCCTTCAATCCTCTGCCATACCCAGTCCCATCACCCACTGTCCAGAGCACTTACCTTGTTCCCCTGTGGGTGACCTCCCCACTGGAAGGGCTGCAAGAAGAAACCTCTTCTCCCAGACAGAGCTGAAGTGTCAATGGGGAGCGAGGCTTTGGTTGGGGTGCTGGGTCTATGACAGGGTAAGGACGGCAGCCTGCTGGTTGAGGGATTTTTTTCTTTATCTGCCCCACCAAGAATATCGTGGAGGTGGTGCGCCTGATACCTAGATTTCAGAGTGACAGTTTCCCCCCTCCTGTTACTGCCTCCAGCCTGCACTGTCACCTGTGGTTACACAGGTGGCAGTATTGTGGCAGAGACCAGGAACTCTCCCTCCCCATAGAGGCACGCATCCATGAGGTTGTCAACCATCCTCCCCTGGTCAGCCCTTCAGCAAGCTAGGCTCGTTCCCAAACCTGGGTCGCTGGCATCACAGGCAGTAGTGCTACCACTGAGCCAGCAGGCTGGTAATATATTAAAATAAAAAAAAAACTGCCTTGAACGTGCCTATTTCCAGTACAGCTGCACATGAGACACTCTTCACAAAATAAGAGTGTCTCACATGCAGAGGAAATGAAGCACTTTGGTCGGGAACGTGCCTTTGATCTATAAATCATGGAATAGAGATTTCTCCTACTGAAAGGATGAATTTGTATGGAGTTTTTGGAATGTTCTGTGAAACTCTGAGAACATAATCTATGCATTCTGCCCATCTCCAGTATTGATTTCCAAGAAACAGTACTATGGCATTTAAAGAGATGTCAGCCAGGATGAAGCACTATTGTTACAGTTTCTGCCAGTGATAATTTGCAAGATACTGCAGGACCACAATGTAATCAAATTGATTTGCTCCAATTTATTCTGCAGGAACTTGGGACTTCTTCATACGGAATGCTCTATCCTGGTGGGTGGCACTGTATGTGCTGCAGATATTAAAAATAGCATGCACAATACAAGTCCCTCTGAAACCCAGACAACTGAGTTATTTTTTCTTGTCAGCTATGTCACATTTTTGGAATGTTCTCTTTTACATGTAGCCAACTTTCTTTGACAGGTAGCATTGCACTGAACTGGTGACATTTACTGTACATCTTCAGAGTTGCACCTCTGCTGGTATGAGCTACATGAGCAGCTCCGCTACAGACTCATTGGCACTTAGTCTCAGTCTGCTAGTCCATGGTAAATTGTCCTAATCCCCCACCTACCAGCAATCACAATCTCTTCAGAACTTTTTTCTTCTAAGTGTAACCCCAGGCTGGTATGCCGTTTGTATCTGAGAGCTCTAACAGGTGGGCTGGGTTAGGGGAGGAATAGGCCACTCGGCACAAAGGCTAGGTTTGGTTACTCTGCACAGGGGTACCCAAGTAACTCTGAACACAGGGAGCAATAACTGTAATGTCCAATACCAGAAGTGGGATTCTAAAGTGTGGCTTTTATTCACATCCAAACAGAATAAACAAAGCATAGATGGACCCCATGGGGCTACACTCCTGGTAATGCAGATTAAAAGAGACCAGAACACATCCTCACACTTTAGCCCTCAGGCTCTACAACACACTGGGAACACAGCCTGGACTTGTACGCTGCTTTGGGTTACACAGCCCGAACTTGTACACTGCTCTGGGTTTTCCCTGGCTCAGCTCCCTTGCCAGCCACTTGGGACACCTTCCATACTTCATGGAAACATTTTCTGGTGGCTCCCAAAACCACCTAAGAGCACTTCAGCTCCATCAGGGAATCCTCCTCATTAATCCACATCTGGGTACTTTCCTCAGGCACTGGCCAAGTACCTGAGAGAAAGCAAAAGGTGTCTCAGAGCAAATCCATAGAGGTGAATTTGGTTACTACTGATGGGGGGGTCTCCCACCTCTCACTCCCACAATTCATACCCAGCCATTTCTCTGAACTGTAAATACCTCCTGCTTTAACACTTTGCTGTGTAGATTCTTGATAAATGTATTTCACATTCAATCTACTTGTCTTGCTTCCCATTTGTGCTGGACTTGAACATATTTAAGATAAGTGGCATTGTACATTAGTCTAGACCCCCCATAGAGTTAAGCAGTCCAATCCCACATTCTTTCTTTCCATTTGTGCTGGACTTGAACATACTTATAAATGGCCTTGTCCATTACTCTAGACTCCCCACAAAGTTAAGTAGTCCAATCCCACATCTTCTAACTGTACTTGGCTGTCTTTTCAAGACCCCACAGTAACAGTCCCTTTAGTTTCCTTCTGTTCAGGTGAAAACACTTGGACCTTTTCAGAGCAAACTCACCTTTTGGTTGCAGGTGCCCCATAGGCATTTCCTCCACAAGGAATCTTTCTTTCAGATTTGCTGTTGCCTCAGCACAACTCAAACAGGCATTTTCTTTCCCTTAGCCGGACCCAGGACGGTTGCCTCTGGAAAACAGGCAGACACCTTCCCCCCATCCCCTCAGGGATGGGGCTCTGAACCATTTAAAGTTGTCTTCACCACTTCAATTGCCAGTTTCTGTGTTTCCTCTTCAGGTGGAAACACACATCTTAACAAAAGTAGCTCTGTAACAGAGCTTAAAGCTCTGAGAGCCTGCACACACTCTGCTGCACTACAGTCTCTCCCTCTGACTGCACACAGACTGGCTTCAAAATCCCCAACATTCTACTCTAACCTCCAGCTGCAGCATTCCAGTGTGGCTTATGCAGCTGCAACAGTTTTAAAATGATGTCATCCCTCAGTCTCAGCTGAGATTGAGAACAGAGTGAGACAGTGTGAAATCCATTTAACTGGAGTTTCACAAGCTGCTTTCCCTGCCTACCACTAGGTCTTACTGGGATTCTAGTAACCCCGGGTAATGATGAGGGATTACACTCACCTTGGGCCAGGAAAATGACTGTCCGCAGTCATTATTCACCCAGCTTAGGCAATCTCACTCCATGTGTTGACTATGGGGAGGTAGCGCTACCTTCTCCCCTACCATGTGCTAGCACTGGCAGGCAACACTAAGGGCCTAGAGGCCTTTGGCTGACACATCAGCCTCTACTCTACCCACTAACTATGGGTACCTGGTGGCGCTGGTAGAACTGTCCAGAGCATAGCCCTAATAGAGCAGCACTGCAGCCCCTACGGCCATTCAGGACCACAGCTTCTCTATCCCCCTAGCCTCTAGGGAAAACCTGTCTGCTTCTAACTCAAATTTCCCAAAACAAAACAAACAGGGGACCTCCACGACCCTGGACACCATGCAACCATACACCAGGAGCTAATACCATACTCTATGCATTACTCCCGCACTCCCCCACAACCATACCCGTGGAAGGAAAAGTTACACACAGTAACAACAACAACAGTACTTTAAACACTGCACTCTAAAGTATTAGTGAGGGACTCTGATGAGTCCCTCCTCTTCTTCTTGTCTTCTCTTCTATCTTCTTCAGGAACACCTGCAAGAAAAAGAAAGACAACACACACTCCTAATCTGCATACACAGTCTATCTAAACTCCTACCATCAAAACACTGGAGAATCCCAAAAATATTTTTTTAGAAAAGTAGAAAAAACAGTATAAACATTAGAAAACAGTAGAAAACAATGACATTATTTACAATACACCATATTTGTGGGATGGAGTGCCCTAAAAGTCCCATCTAGTGACCACAGTGCCAGAAGGCAAGTCCATTAAAGAGTGTCTCCTGGGCCGGAGCCCGGTAAAGCACAGTTCTAGCAGGCCAAAGTCCCGAATGGGAGAGTCTTTGAGGACAGTTCAAACATCTGAGAGTCTGCTAGTATAGGGTGTGTACTGCAATTTCATAAGAATAGAAAAATCTGCACTTACCAGTTCCTTGTAGAATGAAAATGGCACCAAACCTGGTCCTCAGCCGAAGAATCTCCCTGGCAGCATTCTTCCAAATACAGCTGGAAGGACATCTTCCAAGAACAACAGGAGGGCACATCTGGAAACTGCTGGGGTGATGTCATCTCTGGAGATGAAACCTTGGAACAGGAACAAAAAGGAAAACAGCTGGTCTAAAGTCATCCAATTACCAGGCGATGAATCAGGATACAGCTGGGCTGGTGTCCTCTCTGGATCTGAAGTCATCTGGTGGGCCAGTCAATGGATACTGGAAATTCAGTACACTGTAGAACTGATGAATGTGGGGCACCTGAGTCCTGGATGTCCATACTGGCGGAACAACATAGGTACTGCAATGGCTGGAGTGCCAGCACTGGCTATCTCTGCATTACATTTGGTAGGCATGAGTACATTCGCAGGGAGGGCTTTGCATTGTGGCCAATAGCACAACGGGTCAGGCGCTTTAATTATTAACCCGTCTGGGCGCTCAAAATTCATACGAAAGTTTTCACGTCCTTCTCCATCCAAAATTCAAACAGTGTCCATTAACAGTGTCCTGCCTCTTTTCCACTGGCAGTATTTGTCGTGAAACATTCTGTGCTTGACATGCTTGTTTGCACCAGGATGCACACATTTCATAGCTTCTTCCCAAATCCAGGACTTCCTGTTTTGTTCAATTTCCTCCCAGACTCTCCGAGGAAAGGTAGGAAAGGGCATCCCGTAGATTTCATTCGCCTTCCTACGAACCAGTCTTTCCTCTTTATTAGCTTTGGTCAACCTGAGACCTCTGGCCTGGCTTGGGGTGGCCAGTCCTGGTTCCGCCAGCTACGCATTCTCAATGAGACAAAAAATGGATCCCTAGCTTCTTCTTGCACAGCCAGGGCAGTGGCATCACCACTCTCTTCCATGCATTCCTCTGAGGCAAGAGTTTCAGTCTGTGTACCAGTTCCTTTTTGACAAGGCCACATAGGTTCCCCCCCTCTTCTTCTTCCTCACTGAGAATCTGTGCCCAGGAGTGATCAGTCATCCTCACTCCTGAGACTATCCACTCCTTGCTGGGCATGGAGGTCGAACCCTGCCATTCAAGGCCTCCCTCATCTCATCTTCACCTATGAGACTTGGGCTAGGCCCCGCTCTCCACGGGTCTACTGATGCTCTTCCAGATATGTCTCTCTGCGACTCAGAATCTGAAACATCAGCACATTGTTCTGTCTGTAAATCTTCACCCTCTAGCTCTGTGTCACACTCCCCTGAGGGACCTTCACCAACAAGCTCCATCTGGTTCTGTGTGCTGCCAACTGCAGATTCTTGAACTTTTGTCCATGTGGGAGCCAAACGAATCTTGGGCACTTTATTTAAACTATATTTCTCTAAGTACCCAGAACAGTGAGGTACCATGAAGACGTCCCGTCCAGCATTTAAGCACATTAAACATACTTGCACTGGATATCCAGGAATCGCCACATGAGGAGGCAGTCATCCTCCATAGTAACATCTCTCAATGTCCCTTAACTTGTTAACTTCTACTGCTACATGGCCAGACATGATCTGGGTAGCGGGCTGGTCCTAAGCCATGACTGCAGTGAAAAACAAACAAGCGCTCACTGTTATTTCAGTCCCATATCACTGAAAACTTTCTCTCTCTTCAAAATGGCTCCTCTGCTGCTGTGTTTACATTACTACCCCACCCTGTAATGGCGGCAGCAGCACTTCACGCATCAACATTCTGTAATTGGGTCAAGCTACTGCACATCTGAATTACACACTCCACTGATAACTTTTGCTCAAACTGCTCAAACTTGCACTGTTCTTTATTCTAGCACATTTATGTGATTTACCATGGACTTTTCACTTGCTGAAGACATCGCTCTAGTTCACAGGCCCTAAAGCCTCAGTATTTCAAGCACAGGATTTCCTGTAACTCTTGCTGCATATCGTGATACAACTCACAGTCTCTCTCATGGCTTTGAAACTTATACTGATGCTGCACCTATAATTATGCTCACAGTCGATGGCTTAAAATGTTTGCTTTACTGGTAAAACTTAACACAGTCCTTGTTTGCAAAGATTACACTGCTATACAGATTCAGCTGGCTTTTGGCAAAATCACTTAGTTTGAGCAATTATTTCTGTTGTTACTTACTGTTATCAGTAGCTGTTTGTTGCAATGGAAAATGGCCTGCAGCCAGTCTTGAAGGCCTCTGGGAAGAAGTGGGTTGGCAGTCCTGCTGATTTTCCCTCTTAACACCACACTCACAGTCCAGTCGATCGAGATGCGGGTTGAGCCCGAATTCAGACAGAAAAGTCAGTTTTTTTACCTTTTTACAGCACTTTCAGTCACCGTTACACTCCTCCTGATAAGCCAGAATGCACACTCCACTCCCTCTCCCTCTCCCTCTCGAATGCTGGGAAGTCACTCTAGAGCTGGCTTGGGGCGGGACTGATTGCAGTCTCACCAATCACTCGATGCCATGCAAATGAGCCTCCTTCCTTTCAAGTACTCTTCTCCTCACAGCGATCGTCGAGCAGGCAGATTTAAACTGCAAAACAACACTTTTTCTTTTCTCACCTGACTCCACTGTGGGAGCCCATTTCAACCATTTTTCATGGCCATTAACACAAGTCTCTCAGTTCACAAGAAAGCATTTCCAACGTCTAGGGCACCATTTTCCTTTTGCTACCCACAGTTTTCCACACTTTTCTTTGTCACGAACAGTTGTAAAAGCTGGCAAATGCTGTAAATTTGATGCAGGACAAGGGCATATACTCTCAAGCTTTACTGCTCCTTGGAAAACAGTTGGCATTTTAACAGCAGCACATGGACAACAGCACACAGTGGCACATTAGTTAACATTGCTTCAGATTTTTGGGCTACCCACTGCCAGATAACCAAAATGCTAGCCCTTTGCCCAATCAACCTTTCTTACATTCCTCCCTAAATTTCAAACCCAAATCCTCAGCGGTGCCTCCATTTTTGTAACCCCAAGCTGGTATGCAGTTTGTATGTGACAGCTCTACCAGGTGGGCTGGGTTCGGGGAGGAATAGGCCACTCAGCACAAAGGCTAGGTTTGGCTGCTCTGCACAGGGGCACCCAAGTAACTCCAAACACAGGAAGCAACAACTGTAATGTCCAATACCAGAAGTGGGATTCTAAAGTGTGGCTTTTATTCACATCCAAACAGAATAAACAAAGCATAGATGGACCTCCACGAGGCTACACTCCTGGTAATGCAGATTAAAAGAGACCAGAACACATCCTCATCACTTTAGCCCTCAGGCTCTACAACACACTGGGCACACAGCCTGGACTTGTACACTGCTCTTGGTTTTCCCTGGCTTGACTCCCTTGCCAGCTACTTGGATACCTTCCATACTTCATGGAAACATTTTCTGATGGCTCCCAAAACCACCTAAGAGCACCACGGCTCCATCAGGAATCCTCCTTATTAATCCACATCTGGTACTTTCCTCAGGCACTGGCCAAGTACCTGAGGAAAAGCAAAAGGTGGCTCAGAGCAAACCGTAGAGGTGAATTTGGTTACTACTGATGGGGGTCTCCACCTCTGGCTCCTACAGTTCATACCCGGCCATTTCTCTGAACTGTAAACACCTCATGCTTTAACACTTTGCTGTGTAGATTCTTGCTTAATGTATTTCACATTCAGTCTACTTGTCTTGCTTCCCATTTGTGCTGGACTTGAACATACTTAAGATAAGTGGCATTGTCCATTACTCTAGATCCCCCCACAGAGTTAATCAGTCCAATCACCATAACTTCCAGCTGTACTTGGCTGTCTTTTACTGACCCCACAGTAACAGTCCCTTTAGTTTCCTTTTGTTCAGGTGAAAACACTTGGCCCTTTTTCAGAGCGAACTCACCCTTTGGTTGCAGGTGCCCCACAGGCATTTCCTCCACAAGGAATCTTCCTTTCAGAGCTTCTAGTGCCTCAGCACAACTCAAACAGGCAGCTTCTTTCCCTTAGCCAGACCCAGGGCAGTTGCCCCTGGAAAACAGGCAGACACCTTCCCCCATCCCCTCAGGGATGGGGCTCTGAACCATTGAAAGTCATCTCCACCACTTCAATTACCAGTTCCTGTGTTCCTCTTCAGGTGGAAACACACACCTTAACAAAAGTAGCTCTGTAACAGAGCTTAAAGCTCTGAGCCTGCACACACTCTGCTGCACTACTGTCGCTCCCTCTGACTGCACGCAGACTGGCTTCAAAATCCCCAATGTTCTACTCTAACCTCCAACTGCAACATTCCAGTGTGGCTTATGCAGCTGCAACAGTTCTAAAATGATGTCATCCCACAGTCTCAGCTGAGACTGAGAACAAGAGTGAGACAGTGTGAAATCCATTTAACTGGAGTTTCACAAGCTGCCTTCCTGCCTACCACTAGGTCTTACTGAGGATTCTAGTAACCCGAGTAACAGGGGGGTTACATAAGGAACAAATCATCTAGTTCAGAGGTCACTGTTATATAGTCTGCTACATGAAATATGCATATTTATTGGATTCTGCCCATTCATATAAAGTTTGTGTGAACAGTGAAGTCCTGCTCTTGCTCTGAGAAGCTCATAGCACCTGGAGTCCATGTGGTGCTGAAAACAACAAGGGTCACTGTACAGCTCTGCAAAGGTAATAAGTACAGTTGCTTGGATCATGCACAGATAGCTCAAGTATCCATAGCCGGGCTGACAGACCTAGATAACTGATAATTTTAACCAGAATAATTTGTATTTAGTTTCTTAGTGGGAAGGTCCATGGGCTTCAAATACCCATTTCCAAGAAATGTATCAGGATGATTAGTAGAATACCTTATCTGCTCTGGGCAAGCAATCAAGGTCTACCTTTGGCATTATCCAGGATATCCACAAGATATATTGGATTATCTGAGCAGCATATCTATTAATAAAGACAAGAAAATAGATTAGGGACAATTATTCAAAATGTTGTGGTCATCTAACAAGGCTCTAGAATGTAAAATACTATAAATCATTACAAACAGAACTTTTAATGGATTGAAAAGAAAGCAATATGTCGCAACTACTGCAGCACACAGTAGTTGTTACTGAAATCAGCACTGAAGCACAAAGCAGTTGTCATTAAAATCCAGCATTTGTAGCACACAATAGTTGTGTTTGAAATCCAACATTTGCGGCACACTATAGATGTTACTGAAATCCAACTTTTGTGGCTCATGATAGTCTGTATTGAAATCCAACATTTGTGGCACACAATTGTTGTTACTGAAATCCTACATTTGTTGCACACAATAGTTGTTACTGAAATACAGCATTTGTTTTTATTTATTTGAACATTGGTAACTGGGAGCGGCACACTGAGCCAGGGCTCATTTCCAGGTGCCAACCATGGGAGGAGAATGCAGTAAAGAACGGCAGCACAATACATATAAGCAAAACTTCTGAAGTACAAAATTGGTACAAAATTAGAATAAATACTAAACAATTGTATGTGCAGAGAAAAAAGTGCAGTGAAGCACAATAAGAAATGCCTAGCAAGTGCATATTCGGAAGTGGCAACAATACTTGGTGAGCAAGACAATAATGAAAAATCAATGATTGATCTGAGGATGAATTAATTGCCCAGCCTCAAAATGGAGTCGCGAACTGTAGTGGTGCGGAAGTTTAATCAAAGGCGGAGCAGTGTCAACCAACTTCACTCTGATGGTTATAAGCTCAGCCATGGTTGTATCAGGAAGAATAGTAACATGAACAGGTGGGGAGGGTTGGAGTTTCAGTTGGTGCCTGAGGAAGCCATGGGATGTGGAGAGGCAGAGGCAGGAGAAGAGTTAGTTTCAGAGTGAGAGAAGCCAATAGAAGAAGGCAGACCGCCCAGCAGAAGATTGAGGTATGGAGTGGCAAAAGTGCTATAGTCCTTGGAATGGCAGAAACAGGAAACAGAGGGGTAGTTGGGAGAGAAAGGAAAGGAGAGATAAGAAGGAAGGAACCAAATCAGTAGTTGGATATAAAAGAGGTACAGTGAGCCTGGCAACCAGTGGGCAGAGGGAGGATGGATAGGGATGAGTATAGTGAACAATGGTGGTTGTGGGGGTGTAGCAAAATGGCATAAGGAGTTGCAGTGGGTGCCTAGTCTGGCTAAGGAAGTGAAGCAGGTGGTGCCATAGACCACATTTGTGTAACTGAAGACAGGGAATGCCATTTTGGTAACAAATTCCCTACAGACATGTGGAGATAAGCAGTCTTTATTGCAGTACAGGTTACCAGGCTTGGGATGGAGTTTTACATGGATGGCATTGATGTGGGTTGAGAAGCTAAGCTTACTGTTAAGCCACACTTCAAGGTACTTGAAGAACTGAACTGCTTTACAGGATATGCCATCCAGAGTGGTGAAGGTGGGGAGCGGTGCATCTGACCAGTTTCTATCTGGTACCAATGATCATAGACATCATTTTTTTAGAGTTGGCTCTGAGTTGATTGGATTGGAACCAGTGCAGGACATTGTTGAAATCCCATTGAAGCAGGACTTCCACAGCTGTGGTTAAGGGACCGTAGATGATGACTGTATCATCTGTATACATGTGGATGTAAGTTGGTGCAGGTAGAGGAGGTCATTCAGGAAGATAGAAAAGGTTGGGACCCAGGATGAAGCCCTGTGGGACCCCAGCCTGAATAGGAAGGGAGGTGACAGGATGCCTCCAACCTGTACTGATTGTTGATGGCCCATTGAGAGGAACAGGACCAAGTAACAGCAGGTGCTGAGAGGCCAGCAGAACTCAACTTGTTGTTCCTCAGAGCCCTGTAAGAGATGAAGTTGGTAGAGGATTGTGATACTCTGTAGTGGACCCATGCAAGGTTGCAATGATTTTGGTGGTAATCCAGGAGTGGTGGGAACTTTATACTCTGGATTTCCTGAGGGGAGGCATGCTTTCTCCATACAGAAGAGAAATTGGAGTGTAATAGTGTGAGGGCCACATCAATATCTGAGGCAGAGAGAATGGCTGGCCAGTTAGTTGCAGTGAGGTCACTCAGTAGAGTATTGGTGTCCAATGACCGGAAAGATCTGGTCTAGATGTATTTTGGCAAGGAGGGAATGCCAGATTTTCCAGAGCAGAATGTCATGCAGTGGTCACTAAATGAATCTGGTAAAATACCTTCTGCAACAATACAGTGGGAGTGGAAGGTTAGAACCTAGTCCAAAGGGTGATTGTCGAGATGGGGACTGAGCTGAGTGGGTTGTGAAGAAACCTGTGACAAATTTAGGGCTCAGTCTTGTTGATGGCAAATTTGGAGGATGGGGAAAGCAACATTGAAATCCCAAGGAGGATGAGTTCACCTGATGAGGAATTGGGGCAATGGAGGAAAAAGAGTCAACTAGGGATGAAAGTGAGATCTTGGGAGACTCATAGCAACCATGATGAGTATAGGTACCAGGAGTGGCACACAATAGTTGTTACTAAAATCCAACATTTATGGCATACAATAGTTTTATTTAAATCCAGCATTTTGTGGCACACAATAGTTGTTATTGAAATTCAACATTTGCTGCACACAATAGTTGTTTACTGAAATCCAACATTTGTGGCATACAATAGTTGTTATTTGAATCCAGCATTTATAGCACACAATAGTTATTATTGAAATCAATATTTGCTGCACACAATAGTCGTTATTAAATCCAACATTTGTGGTACACAATAGCAGTTTTTGAAATCAAGCATTTGTGGCACACAAAAGTTGTTATTGAATCCAATAATTGTAGCACGTAATAGTTGTTACTGAAATCCAGCATTTACAGCACAACAAAAGTTGTTATGAAATCATTGAACTCCAGCAATTTGTAGCACACAATAGTGTTTCTTGAAATCCAACACTTGCAGCACACAGTAGTTATTGAAATGCAACATTTGTAGCACACAATAGCTGTTCTTGAAATTCAACATTTGTATCACACAATAGTTTGTTCTTGAAATCCAACATTTGTAATGCACAATAGTTGTTCTTGAAATCCAACATTTGCAGCACACAGTAGTTATTGAAATACAACTTTTTTAGCTCACAATAGTTCTTCTTGAAATCCAGCATTAGCAGAACACATTAGTTGTTATTGAAATACATTTGTAGTGCACAATAGTTGTTTTTGAAATCCAACATTTGCAGCACACTGTTGTTATTGAAATAAAATATTTGTAACACATAATAGTTATTTAAATCCAGCATTTGTGGCACACAGTAGTTGTTATTGAAATCCAACATTTGTGGCACACAATAGTTGTTGAAATCCAACATTTGTGGCACATACAGTTGTTATCGAAATCCAACATTTGTGGTACACAATAGTTATTTTTTAAATACAAATATTACTACAGAAATGAGACAATTAGGCGATGACATAGTTTTGTTACAAAGTACTGTACTTGCAGCTGCAGTATGCTAGTTTTATTGCTTGGCAGACATCTGCTGTGGGGTTGGGAAAACAGAATATGAAGCATTATGACTCAGCTGTGTAATCATATAGCAGTTATAATCTTCATCATCCTGGCATCACAACAAAGGGAAAAAAGTTATTTCAGGATACAGCTCTTTGTTCTCACTTTATGACATCATAGTGACACTGAACTGTCGTATTACACAGCTGATCAGTGTGTGTGTGTGTGTGTGTGTGTGTGTGTGTGTGTGTGTGTGTGGTGTATACTGGGCTATTTCAGCTAACTTTACCAATGTCTTTCTGAAGACAGATGAATCTTAAAGAGGTTCACACTTTCAGAATGCTGCTCTCATAGCATGCTGTGGATGGGGAGTATTGGGGCACCCAATTAGGGATTTGAGTCTCTATTGTCTGATAAGATTGTACATCCACATGGCACCTAAACTTGGGTGGTGCATGCAAAAACCCTTTTAATGAAATTTGCATAACTATACTGATCCATGATAGAACAGTTAAGGTATGCAAATACAACTGGCTGCTCTGTATGTTCTGCAAATGTTAATCCTTGCTGTTTCTCTCCACAGTATAGAGGAAGTGGTGCTACTATTCTTTAAAAAAGGCCTTAACTTCCATTCAACATAGTGATTTAATTCCATGTGGTCTACCGCAGTTCTCAAATATCATTTTGACAAAAACATACTGATACCCTACACCATCACTTGGATGTATAGTGGGAAACAAAAATCTGAAAACGAGCTTTAGAGCAGATCTGTGGTATAGCAGCCTGTGTCAGATGTAGAGTGTTGACAGGACTCACAGTTGAATGCTATGCAAGCAACTCAGTGCAAAGCCAGAGGAGGGGTTAAGGGGTTAGAAGCCCTTCTTTAATCCTCACATTGCCCTCAGATTAAAGAGCTTTTTTTCTGTGTCCCCTACTAAAAATGTGTAGACTCCCCCTCGTGTCATCTGTAGAGCCTCCCCTGTAACCATAAGAAAAATGACTGTACTTAAAGGGGAACAGTTAGTACTAAGAGCCCCACACCCATGTGTAGGGCTGGTCTCAATTCATACTTTGTGTGTGAAACCATGTTTTTTGCTTACTGTTTATGGCAGTATAGCAGATTGTATCAGACTGATTCCGTTGATCTCAAGGTGACATTTGCATTAACCAGAATTCCCAGAATCCCCTACCGCTGGCATCAGAGCTGTGATGCAGCAAGAGGAGACTTGATAGCATACAGTATATGTTAGAGATTTTTAAAGCTCAGATCAGATATTTACCAGTCTCACTGTTCTCCCAGGGCTAAGTACAGTCCTCTGAGAGGACAGCGAGACCAGCATACAATCCTATTCAGTTCTAGTGACTCACTATTGTCTTTTGTCCCAGGGTTTCTTTTAGTACATATTAGACTTCTATTTGTGTTTCTTTTGTGGGTCCTGATCTTAATGTCTCGTACAATGATGTGTTACAGAGTTATTTATTTGCTTCTGGCAAATATTTGTTCTGTCCGTAGACAACAGTTGATCCTCCATTATCTTCTGGCTCAGTCACGAGCTCCGGTGTTCCTGTAATTCCTTAAGGGCCTTTCTCTTTGAGTGTTAGGTTATTGGGAGGTGGCTGTGTTTCCTGTTTAATGATTTTATTAAATTGCATGTTTACCAGGTTGCTGGAGGTAACCACAGCAGTGCTTTGATTACTACTGGGATAGAAGGCTGATTTATTTTTCAGGCTCATGGTTTCTCTAATATAGAAACATAGAAGCATAGAATCTGATGCATAAGGACCACTTGGCTCACCTAGTCTGCCCATTTCCTACCTAATGCATAAGCTGCAGATCCTTGTTAACCAACATCCAATTTCCTTCTACCCCCACTAGAATTGCCTTATGTATGTCCCATGCATTCTTGAATTCCCCACTGTTTTGAATTCACTACCCCTCAGGAAGGCTGTTCCATGTATCCACAACCCTCTCCTTGAAAATATACTTCCTCACATTAACTCTGAGCTGTCCCCCCTATCTTCAAATTGTGCCCCTTGTTCTTGCACCTCTCTTTTTCTGAAAGATGCTACTGTCTTGGACTTTGTTTATTCCCTTAAGGTACTTGAAAGTTTCTATCATTCCCCCCTCTCCCTCCTCTCCTCGAGGGTATACATATTAAGGTCCTTTAATCTCTCTTCATATGTCTTCTGGTGTAGACCCTGTACCATTTTAGTTGCCCTCCTCTGGACAGCCTCCATCCTGTCTATGTCCTGGTGGAGATGGGGCCTCCAGAACTGCACGCAGTACTCCAAATGGGGTCTCAACAACTGCCTGTACAGAGGGATAACAACTTCTTGTTTTCTACTGTTGATGCCACTTCCTATGCATCCCAGTATCCCGCCAGCCCTCCTTACTGCTTTCTCACATTGTTTGCCCACCTTAAGGTCATCTGATATGATTACCCCCAGGTCCCTTTCCATTTTTGTTGTGGCTAGTATCTCCCCCCCCCCCCATTGTGTACTCTTCCCCTTTTTGTTTCCCAGGTGCATTACTTTGCACTTCTTTGCATTGAATCTAAGCTGCCATACCTTTGGCCATTCCTCCAACCTTCCCAAGTCCCTTGCATCCTTTCCATCCCACCTTCTGTATCAAGCATGATGCAGATCTTGTGTCATCTGCAAAGAGACATACTTTCCTTCAGTTTGTCTGCACTATCACTTATTAAAGACATTAAAGAGGACCGGTCCCAGTACTGAACCCTGCAGTACCCCACTAGTAACCCTCCTTTCTTCAGAGTGGACTCTGTTTATTATCACCCTCTGCATCCAGTTGTCCAGCCAATTATTTACCCAGGCTACCACCTTGGGGCCTACTCCAAGGCTGGGTAACTGTATATTAATCTTTGTGTAGTACTGTGTCAAATGCCTTGTTAAAGTCTAGGAAGGCCATGTCCACAGCCCCTCCCTGGTCTGCTACTTTGGTCACCCAGTCAAAGAAATCTATTAGATTCATCTGAGACGACCTTCCTGCCATGAATCCATGCTGCAGTGAGTCCTGTGCCCCACTGGCCTCTAGGAACTCAACAATTCTTTCCTTCAGAAGTAATTCCATCATTTTCCCTACCACTGAGGTCAAACTAACAGGTCTGTAGTTTCCTGCCTCTGTCTTACTCCCACTTTTGTGAAGGGGAATCACATCTGCCCTCCTCCAGTCATCAGGTACCACACCATCCTCCCATGATTTGTTAAAGAGGACAGTCAGTGGTGTCACTAGTTCTCCCCTTAGTTCTTTTAGAATTCTTGGGTGAGTCCCATCAGGCCCCATTGCTTTGTTCACCTTCAGTTTTAAAAGTTCTTTCAGAACTCTTTCTTCTGTGAATTGACTGGTATCGACCTTCCTATCTGGAGGGCTTCTATTCTTTGATTTAGGTACCTCCCCCTCCTGTTCTTTTGTGAATACTGAGCATTATGGACATTAAAGTCCCCCTTAGCTCTGATTTACCTATGATACCTATGATACGTATTCGTTCAGTATCCCTGCTTTTCACTGTCACCCTATGCCCACCCTCCCTTCCCTTTATTAAGCCTCACTATCCCTCCCTTGGTCTTTCTTTGCTCCTTAGTGTACCTATAAAAGTTTTTATCCCCCTTCTTAACTGAGTTGTCTATCTTTTCTTCAGTTTGCACCTTTGCTATTCTGACTGCCTTCTCTACTTCCTTCTGCTTTAACTGGTACAGTTCTCTGTCCTGCTCCTTCTGTGTTTCCTTATACTTCCTGAATGCTACATTTTTCTCCTTAACCTTCTCTGCCACCTCTTTTGAGAACCGTAGTGTTTTTTCCTTTGTTTTGTTTTGTTTTGTTGAGTTGCTTCACACAGGCTTGTTGCCTCTGTGATGGCTGCTTTGATTGAAGGGGCACTTGTTCCAATAATAGTAGGTATGGCAATGGGATTGGTGTGGGGTGGGGTATGGCAGGGTGAGGTGGAAGAGGCTCTAGGGCATTAGCTTGGACAGCCACATGGGCTTTGTAGCTCACCTCAACGTGCACAATTAAGGCACTTTAAAAGTGCTTTGACCATAATTTGTATGTTCTGTACCAGGAGTGGGTGCCAGCCATACATCTCAACTGCACTGCATTTCACATAGTGCTATGCATTTTACACTGAGATTTACCCTTGATTCACAAAGATTTACTGATGATTCTCATGTTAGAGCTATTTCTGGACATACAAACTAACGAAAAATAAAACTAACTTGATAGACTCATTCCTTAACAATACTCATATGGAACTCCCTATTCGTATACTTATACTTTAAAATAAGAAAGTGCTGATCATTCTGGCCATTTGCTCTGCATTTTGAAGGCTGGTGTTATGTATTTTCATGCTGAGAGCTTGAGCGGTATGATGACAGCCTTCCAATGTTTTTTGTGATTGTTAGAGGCTAATGCACCACTCTAGAGCACCTTCCTTTTTTTTGCATTAAAGAATATAAGAGACTAGGTTGTGAATTGCCAGTCAATATACCCAAGAAGGATAGGCCGGGCTCCCAGAAAGATCCAAAGGCAACCACAGATATGAGAATTGCTAACATTGCCCCGTGCAGTGAATACAAAAACACTAAAACATCCCAGGAATTGCTCCAACTTTGATATCTATGACTTTCTTGCCTGTTCCCCAACTTGTGTGATGTATCTGATTACATACACATGCAGCTGTGGATATTGGGGCCTATGTGCTATAGCAGATCGAGTATGCATTTTTATTTATTTTGTTTTTGCTAACCAGGTAAGTGCACTAGACATTAAAATGCCTATTTTCAGGCATGACCTGAGAGAGTACAAGTTACAACACTCGTAACACAGTGGTACAGGGAACATAAAATCAAGAATTGCAAAAAGCAGTCAAGTAACAAGATACGAATGTGGTTGAAATAGTAAATACACAGTATCAAGGAAAAAATAAAACAAGACACAGTATAACATTTCAAAACTCATGGGGTGAGGCATTAGCAATGCTACAAGGCAAGAGAAATGGATGCAGTGAAACTGAGAGAGAGAGAGAATAGTACATGTACGACACAGTGGCAGAGCCAGGTTTGGGAGCATTTGGGAGTTGGGGGGGCCATTCAGTCAATCACGGGCTCCACATTGGGCACTAAACAGTGAATAAAGATAGTGGCAGGGCACCACTGCTCACACTGGGCAGCCAAGAGGCGACTGCCCCAGCCCCACCACTGGTATGACAGGCACATGCCTACCCGCACCCCCAGACAGGTATGCACAGCTTGCTATTCACAACTGCCAGTAGCCTATCTATGCTGACATGTAGCAGAGTGGCAGGGACAGGGGCAGTGCATGAACTGGGTGGTGGACACCAGTGGGCATCCAACTGGATGCCCTCCCTGCTGCCACACTGGATCCCTGCTCCACATGGAGCAGGGGACTGTGGGACAGGAGGATCCCTTTGTCCCTTAAAGTGACATGATTCTGGGCAAGTGCCCCAGTGGTCAACCTCAGCTTTCACTGCTGGTCCAGAAGGCTAGAGCCACTTAGCATGGGGGGGTCAACCCAGCTGACCATGGTGGGACAGAGGGGGCATGGAGCAGCATTGTCAGTTTCCCTGCTCATGTAGCCTGTGCCCTTGTCCTCTTGCACTCTGTGACTTAGTGGATAGCATGAAGCGTATCACCACCCCATCACTCCCCAGTCTGTCTATGTGCACAGGGGAGTGAATGGATGGTGTTCCTGTGCACATGGCGGACACACTCTTTTGGTGCACGTTGTAGAGGTCTGCGGGACCCCCAATGGGCAGTGGTTAGACTTAGGAAAGCCTGTGCACCCTGTTTATGTGGTGCTTAGGGTTTGGTCATAGACCACATATTGGGCAAATGAAATGTGCACTGAAGACTCATATCTCAAAGCACAAAACTGCAGTCCAAGGCAATACATAAATTAC
The DNA here is from genome assembly GCA_016271365.2 of Neoceratodus forsteri. Taxonomy (NCBI): domain Eukaryota; kingdom Metazoa; phylum Chordata; order Ceratodontiformes; family Ceratodontidae; genus Neoceratodus; species Neoceratodus forsteri. The sequence goes on along the minus strand of CM028132.1, from coordinate 485,380,079 downwards.
AGTAACTAAACACTACATGAAAGCCAGCCATGCATCTGCATTGTCCCTACCTTTTGTGGCAATCAAACATGTGGACATGTGGATCTGGAGTGGGGGGAGGGTGAATGTGGTGAAAACATGGGTCTAAACAGTGGCATACTGTACTGCATCCTTGGACACTGCACCCTGAGGACAAAAATGAGGAACACCTACCAAATTGACACCTTAAAAGTAGTCTTCAGACTGGTTTCTAGCCCTTTAATCGCTTTCTTTTTTACTTCCTTTTTAATTACAGTGCCACAAGTATCATAATCACTCCTTTTCACCTTTTCCAACTTTATGTTCTCTATCTTTTCACTCATGTGGCTTCAGATCTTTATCTACACAGCTGTTTCTCACCTCCTTAAAGATAAGAATGCTCACTATCCATGCAGGGTTTTGTTTCGCTTTTATTTAATAATTTATACATTTATTTATTGGTTTTGGTAACTGGGTAGGCCCAATGGAACCAAAGAGTCCCATTCAGGGTGACCCAGAAATAGTTACATAGAGAGGTACTGACAGGATCAAACATCAGAAGAGGCATTTGGTAGCCAGTTTTAGTATACCTTGATTTCTGTTTCACTTTCCTTGTATTCCTGAAACCTTGTAATATGGCTTTTTATTTTTGCGTGATGCATTTAAAAATAATTAGTGCTTCATTATATGGACAGTATATTAGAACCACCAGTTCTAATAGTGTATGACACTGACTGGATTGACAGCGTATGTTTGTGTGTGTGCTCAAGTCCATAAACATCGCAGTCTGGTCTGGAGTACTGACAGTCTGAAGAAGACATCATCATGCCAAAGAAATGTTTAATGTGTGCACTTCCATCTGCACTCCTGGGCCAGTGGGGGTCTCTGAAAATTCTTGCTGCTTATCCTATACTCATCATGAGTACCTGCGGGATGCAAAACTAACCATTTGGTTATAAGTTATTATTACTGTAAAAGCTGTACTTTTTAAAGAGATTCATTAATCAAGGAAAGGACCAGCATGGTGACATACCTTGGGGACAAGCAAGGAACACGGACACGTGACAATAGATTGAGTGAGTGTAAGACACTGTTTTCAAGTTACTGAGTCTTCTCCATGTGAAATTGGGCATTGTTGGCTGTGTCACACACTCATCCATGTTGCAGACACTTAATATTTATTGATGATGTCACGATGAGTGAGGTCATAATACAGATTTGATATAAAGAGGAGTAGAACTTGATAAATTAGCTTTCAGATGGAGGGTTGTTCTGTACTTCACACCTATTACTGTTAAGTAGAAAATCTAATTAGCAATGGTGAAAAAGTAAACTGAGGTTCATTTCAAAATGTAATTCCATTTTCTGTCTGCTGTTTTGATAGTATTAGCTCTTTAACAGAGACATTAGCAATGTAAGCTAGGGGATAGAATTTGAAGAAGCAATAGTGAAACACAAATTAATTTGCAAACAGCAAAATATAGGCCCAGGCTGCTGTCATTCACTCTCAGCAATGTATATAGAATAATATATGGGGTGGTGTGTATAATGAAAACTTTACACACACCGAGGAGTTGCATGCCCCATAAACCCCAAGAGCTAAGCTCATGGGGTTTGTGCAAGTATCCAACATCGAAGGTGTATGTATAATTTGAGTTTACACACCACCCATGTTTTATTTTATATGATTGTTGGTATTGTTTCTCACCATAGCAATTATATAAAATAAGATAATCTCTATGGAGCTGCCCAACCAGGTTTTAGCAGAACCCACAGTCGATGCAGCTGCTGAAGGAAACATTTACATTTTTTCACTTTTTTTTTAAAGTAACCCAGTTTAGCCCAGCTTTGCTTTTTGTTTTTAACTGACTTCCGCCAAGTCCAAGTGGTGGTGTAGTCTCTGGCATAAGCCATGGTGTCCAGTGACAAGAAAAGGAAGAGTGGCAGCTGGCGCATGCACAGGACAAGGAAACCTGGCACATGTTTGCCATTATAAGCACTCCTTTACAACAGCAAATTACACAACAGACTTCCTAAGGAAAAACACAACAGCCATTAATTATTTCTGCTTTATGACTGCCCACTACAGGAGTTACAGATAGCAGCAGTGTTCACAGTAACGTGATGATTTAAGGTTGGAAGTGACTCTGGGTTCAGCATGTCTCCCCCCTCCTGCTTCCTAATGAGGGATGATAAAGTACGCTGTGCAGACATGTAATAATACAAACAGTTTCCCTAGCCATACTACTACCCCGGTACTCTCCTGCAATTCCCTTGGTAAGCAAAATTTGACCAGGCTTACCTTGAAGGCATGTACTGTCTTCATGTTCATTTAATGTCTACTAGTGCCAAAGTTGTGTCACTTCAATAAAAAATCCACAAGTATGTCTTTGTGGAAGGGCAGGTTAAAACAAACAGAAACACCTAGTCTGCCCTAACATTCCCTACCTATTGTGTTTCTGCAGACCCTACTCGATTTCCAGCCTCCCCCCAACCTGTTACAAATGTCCCCTTGTGTCTATCCCATGCATGCTTGAATCCTGCTACCATTTTGGAACCCACCACCTCTGCTGGGAGTCTGTTCTGGATGTCCACCACCCTCTCCATGAAAAACTTCCTCACATCCCCTCTGAGCCCCCTCCAGCTTCATAACATGCCCCTAGTCCTTGAACATCTCTTTCTCCTCAAATGCCACCCTCCTATACCTTATACCTTTAAGGTATTTGAACATTCTATCATGTTCCCCTTTCCTCCTTTCCTCTAGAGTATATATTCAGTTCTCTGAGTCTTTCCTTATAGAACTTCTGATGCAGTCCATGCACCATTTTGGTTGTCTTCTTCTGTACCGCTTTCATCCTTTCTATGTCTTTTCGGAGATGGGTCTTCCAGCACTGGACACAATACACTAGGTGGGGCTCACCATTGATCTATACAGGAGTGGCACTACCTCCCTCTTTCTGCTGGTGGTCCTCCTCCCTATACACCTCAGCATTCTACTAGCCTTTCCTACTGCCTTAACACACTGCTTTGCTACCTTCAGGTCATCAGATTTGATAACACCCCCCTAGGTCCCTCTCCTGTTTTGTGGTTGTCACCACCTCCCCCTTCCTAGTTGGTACTTTGCTCTTGAGTTTCTGTGTCCCGTGTGTATAATCTTGTACTTTTTGGTGTTGAAGCCTAGTTGCCAAACCCTTGATCAGTGTTCCAGCTTTTTTAGGTCTTCCCTCATTTTTTCCAACCTCCCAGGTGTGTCCACCCTGTTGCAGATTTTTGTGTCATCTGGGAACAGGCATACCTTCCCTTCCAGCCCTTCTGCAATGTCACTAATAAAGTCATTGAAGAGGCCTGGTCCTAGAACGGACCCCTGTGGCACCCCACTGGATACTGTGCCTTTTTCCAAGTAAACCTCATTTCCCACCACCCTCTGACTCATGTTCCTGGCCAACTTTGTAATAGAAGATTACCAGCACCTTTCAAAAATCCAACTGTACCTAATCAAATATGTTCAGTTATTCAAAATATAGCAGTAATCAGAAACAAACAGTAATCTTTCATTTCAAAGAATAATACCATGTGTCTAAGGTGGGGATAGACATTGAAATACAACTTGTATACTCTTCTACATTTCTAACATCCTTGTAGGCACATATAAGATATCTTGTAGTACAGCTGACCCTCAGAAAAAACTAGAAAAAAGGATACAGTTTTTCTTTACTGGAAAACCATTAGTAACTTTCAAAACCATAGTCTTCCATGATATGTGAAATACACCACACCCCAAGACATGCCCTGCCTTCCAATTCCCCCACGACCACCACCATTTCCATACAGTGGTTCTGTAAAAATAAAATAGTTGCTAGTCCATGGCATGGTGTCAGATGCCAACTCTGTCTATTTACTGAGGCTCCTCCCCTCCCAACCCCAAAGGCCTTTTTATTCAGAACCCCATCCCCCCGCCCCACCCTCATAAAATTCCCATTCTTGATTTTGGCAGGAAAGACCAATAGTTCAATTCCAGGCTAAGTTAGTGGGTTTCCTTCTCTAACCTTATAGAGCTGTCTGTTCACAAGTTACATTGTCGTATGACAGCAGTAGCACAGGTGCCTGGGAGATAGGGGACAGAAGCAGTGTCACTATTGTAGGAGTGCAAATGTCATTAAATGCCTTGGTAAATTTTTGCAATGATAATAAGCTAAACGTTAATGATTCCAAAAGTAAAATTCTTGTCTTTGGCTCAAAAAGGTCAAACATTCTTAGAAAATTGGAAAGACCTCACTAGAAATAGTTAAGGCATTCATGTATTTGGGACTTACATTTAAATATTAAGTCTCATGGAAATTACATATTGATAACATCTCAAGGAAATTAAATTAGTCAGTGAGGGCCTATTGAGGTTCAATAGCCATCATGGAGCAACTCAGTCCTACCTGCAATAAGACCGGACAGGCCAAGTTGTCCTCTTAGGTTTTGTATGCCTCTTAAATATGGCCAATATCCTTAGCTGAACCAAGAAAATGAAAATTATCAACATTTTGGAAAACATTCTGAGCCTCCTGCAAGGATACCGAATCCTGGGTTTAAGCTGATTTAGGCTAAGTTAATATCTCAGCATTGGGAAAAACAAGACCAGTAGGGTATTGTTTACAAGCTCTCAGAATGCAAAAACATTGCCTGCCAGTGATTTGTCTATGAGGGAAAAAGGAAATTGAATCAAGTGGTTTAAAGGATAAATGGCTCTCTGATCTTTTGGAAATACTAAAAAATATAGAACTAGTATCTTTATGGGACTTGGTTGAGATAGGAATAAGGATTTATAAACGCTATGTAAGTATAACACAGAATAGGCTGACAGAAATAGATAAATGTGAGGAGATGAGGACCATGAATGTGGTCAGGTTTAGCCCATGGCTGGCAAATAATAAACTAAATCATGAACTTGAACCTTATCTGTTAACTTTAGAAAATCCTTCTTCATGTAAATTATTCACAAGATTCACATGTACATGTTTCAGTTCAAACTTAATAACAGCAAGATATGCAGAGAAAATGAATGAGTATGAAAATATTCTATGTAGCTGCAGATTGCATTGTCCTGATGTTGCTCTCCATATAATTCTATTTTGCCCCTATTGTGAAAAAGCAAAGAAAAAATGGTTAGGTTGTTATCATATGTCCACGTCTTCTGAACATGCAGCTAAGCAATTCAAAATGTTGCTATCTGGAACTGATCACAATCTCACTGTTACATGTGATAATTTTTTAAATGAGGTGACTAAGAAAAATATGTCATACAAAATATATAAGGCCCACTGACCCAAACCTTCTATGACCATAATGGCCGTCTTTCCACCAAAGATAGAAACATAGAATCTGTTGGCAAAGGACCATATAGCCCACCTAGTCTGCTCATTCCCCTACTTGGTTTGGCAATTCCTATTCTTATCTGGATAGGAGATTACAGACACTAAACTTAAATAAAGCATTAGTCATATTACTATTGCAGGAGTGTTCTGCTCTGAGCATATCTCCCTGGTTTTGCAGATGCTGCACTGGCTGCTGGTGAGATCGCACATATAGGGGTATTAACATACAAAGTCCTACATGATATGGGCCCAGGCTACCAGAAAGAGCTCCTGTATCTATATGCTCCTGATCACCCTTTTCTCTGATGTGGCTTTACTGGCAGTCCCAAGGTTGTGTTTAAAGTAGTCTGGGGACTGCGGCTTTTTATTTATTTATTTATGACTTTGGTAACCGGGAGTGCACTGATCCCAGGGACCATTTTCAGGCATGACCCGGGCCACCATACAGTGGCACAGATTTACAAACAGCAATACATAAGACTGTAGACAGCTTGACAGATAAAAACATGGTGACAAATAATGTACAGTTTACAATAAACAGGTAACACTGGTACACTCGAATACAGGGTAGCTTGAAGGCAAAAGTTCCACAATGATACAAGGTTTGTGATACATAGATCCACTAAGCTAATACCTGTACTAGTAGGAAAACAAAATGCAAAAAAAATATGTACATGTTATATACAGCAGTATTGGACTACCCAGAGAAGCAATGGCACCTGCAGGTTGCCATGAACTACTCTTTAAGGAAGGATTTGAAGTGCCAGTGGATGTCGATGGAGCAGAGCTCGGCAGGTAGTTGATTCCATAGCATCAGGGCAGCTACCAACAGGGCTCTACTGCCTATATTTATGGATACCCTGGGAATATACAGAGGGGGGATACTGTGAGATCATAGGTGACGATGAACTGTATGAACCACGAGGATGGCTTTAAGGGGTACTTCTGGCCAGTCTGCATGGTGGAGTCAACCAAGCTGCCAAGGGTGAGGGCTAATCAGCCTTGCAGTGGGAGCCATCTTAACGTATTGTAGAGGACACAGTGGTGGGTAAAAAATGGGGCTAGCAGGGCAAAATGACACATGCTGTTGTGAGCTAAAGAAAGCTTGGACATCAGGGTTGAGGACATCCTAGCATATATGGGGTAGTAGTAGTCCAGAACTGGTACTAGATTACCCTGGATGACATCCAGTTGGGTTTCTGGGGTGAGGTAATGCCGAAATCTGTAGGTAGCACCTAATTTTGGTGGAATCTTAGAATCAGAGAGTTGATGTGGTTTGCAAAGAGAGTGAGGTTGAGTATGACACCAAGGTATTTAAAGGTGTCAACTTCTTCAGGGCTTGGCCATCTGGGGAGATGATATTGAGAGCAGGAAGAGTTTGGGATTTTGCTAGAAATGGCTTGGATCTGAACAGCATGGATTTTTTTGCATTAACCAGGAGAAGGTTATCCACAAATCAGTAGTGGGCTGCAGCATAGTTATGAGGAAGAACAGAGGAGATAAAGCGTGGATTTGTCACTGTAGTAAAGTACAAGGTCATCAGCATAGAGGAGTGAGTGTCATTACAGGCTGTCTGAGGAAGGGAGCTGATAAATAAAGAGACTAGAGGGGCCCAGGATAGAGCCCTGGGGCACACCTGTCGAGATGGGCAGGGTGGGGCATCTGGTGGGTCCGATACACACAAATTGGGTACAACCAGAATGGTAGCTCAGGAACCAGTTCATAACCTCTGGAGAGCTGCCGAGACATCATAGTTTGTTGAGGAGGAGGGCATGATAGGCCATGTTTAAGGCTTTTGAGAGGTCAATGAAGACTACACCAGTGGCTTTACCATGTTACATGTTTAATAGTATGCGGTCGGTCAGTGATGTGAAGGTGGCAGTGGTGGAATGGTTCTAGTGGAAGGTGCGCTGTTTGCTACTCAGGAGGTTGTGTTTCCCCATGTACTCAGTGAGCTGGCAGTGGATGTCCTTCTCTAGTAGTTTACTAGGGTGGGGAGGATGGAGATGGGATGATAGCTGTCTGTGGATAAAGGATCACCTGCTTTGAAGACGGGGATAACCTTGGCAATCTTCCAGAGGTTGGGCATAGAGGAGGAGGAGGAGAGGGTGAGGTTAAAGATACAAATGAGATGCTCTATGATGGCTGGTGAGACGAGCCTGAGGAATACTGGGGAGAGACCATCAGCCCCAGCTAACCCGTGATTTGGGAGGTTTTTGAGGAGCTTAGTAGTGCCAGCAGTTGAGAGGGCTCTGATATAGAAAAATGGGTTGTGAGGATGGGTGGTAGGCCCAGCAAGAGTCAACAAAGGGTTAGAGAGGGGACCGAGCTATTTGGCAGGCCATTTGGAAGTTTATTTATATACATGGATAGGTCTGTGAACTTGTCATTGAAAGCCTTGACTACTTCCAGTTGGTCGGTAATGGGACTCTCTGTGGAGTTTAGTTACAGGGGTGCCTTGCTGGAGTGGGGGTTAAGGAGGGAGCCAATGGATGACCAGAATTTCCTAGGGTCACCAAGGTTAACCTGTTGGAGGTGACAGAAATTATTCTTTTTGAGGGACTTGGCCAGGTATTTACACAGATTTCTCCAGCGCCTATAGGCATCCCAGACAGCAGGGGAAGAGGAGGCCTTGTAGGTGGACCAAGCACGATCCCTATCTTTCATCAGGGTAAGGAGGTCCTTTGTGACCCAGCACAAGTAGCTGCCTCTCACCCATCTTGTAGTGACAGGAAAGTGCCTGTCCTGGAATGTCATAAGGGTCTATCTAAATAGGGTTACTGACGTAGTCATGTCAGTAAGAGAGAGAAGAGCAGACCAGTCCAGGGTCCATACCTCCTCGAGGAGGCTTGAGCTGTTGGGGTTCCTGAAGTTCCTGAAAAACAGGTACTTGGGTGGGGGATGTTTAAGCTTGAATGACCAGAGAAGATATGTCAGTTTTTCAGTGGAGCAATTCAAAAGGGGCTTTAAGTGCTGTCAGTTCAAGTTGACTTTACCAACTAAGTTCCATCTGGGTCAGGGTTGCATGCAGGAAACTTGGGGCTGTGCAATATGTTAAGTGTTTTTTTAGTTTACTTCAGCATAGTGTAATGGGACGTGTGATTAAATTTAGTTATAACTTAGGAGATGTAACGCTAATGTATATCTACTGAAATTTGTAAGGTGCCCTGAGTCTGTGGGATAGGATGCCAAAGAAATAGAATACTTATTTAGTTACTTACTTAGGCTCTGTTCACACTACTAACACAAAACGTTATTAAAATCAGACTAAGTCTTACTGTGTTATAGTGTCTGCACTAGACCCATCAAGTTCAAGTCCATTTTTAATAGCGGACCAGAGCACCTGCACTTCCAGTTGAATTCCAGGTTTGCTGCAGGGGTTTAAAAAGCATGTTAGGAAACTGCTTATCATCATGCACTGCACAGTAGCCACAAATCCTAACATGCACCACCGCTGAACCATGTTGAGACACCCGCAAGCATCCACACTACTGGCTAGTCCAAATTAAATCCTGAAATGTTTTAAAAACTGTGTTTAAGCCTAGGTCTTATCAGGGTTGAAACACACCACTTTTAAAATGGACTACAAGCCATGTTAGGTACAGATGCAAACCATGCTAGGGCGCTTTAAATTGGTTTAAGCTCCTTAAACCGTTTAAAACACCCTAGTGTGGACAGAGCCTTTCTTACTTCATTGATGTTGCAAGGCAAACTTACCAATCAGTGTGCCATCAGTGTGTCTAGCCTCATGAAAAATGTGAGCCCACATTCTCCCAATCCAGCCAGTCATGGGCACTGCTGATGTAGCAAAACAGTATGACTTATGGACAGCACACTGCAGGTTAGAGAGGGGGATCCACTGAGTTAGCTTGGAGTTGAACTATTATTGCCCCTCAACCAAAAATCATGGATGGGGGCCAGGATAGGGACTCCCTTGTGAGACATGGCCTTCTAAGGCAGGCTGGAGATCTAGAAAGGCATCTTACTAAGAATGCAGTGTAGGCTCCTGGCACCACGTTAGCAGCAAACAGTGACACGGAAAACACAGGCTGTATGGTTGTAAGCACTACAATAGTTTAAAAAATGGCTATGTTTATTAAACAGTTTCTGAATTTTGGTTCTTATTTAAGACAATTTAACAGCTATATTGCACGATTTTATCTACTTCTCATATGCTTGCAGTTTATACTTTTAATCACGTTGCAAGCTTTTCATTTCCCCTCCTCCCCAACCAACCCTTCATCTTCTTTTCTTTTGCAACTGCTTTGGAAGAAGATACTAAAAAGGAAGAAAGGGCATTACAGAGGGGAAAAAGAGGGAAGCAAGACTCTTGATAGACAAATCCTCCAGAATGGGAACTCTTTTTGATCCTCTCAAAAATCTGAAGGAATTGTTATATGTGCAGTTTGGAATCAGTCTCTTCATTTAACCCCACGGAGATACTGGGATGAATTTTCACAACTCATCATGCAGATGCAAGTCTCTATTTCAAACACAGTCTGCAACATGGCAAATGCAATAAAACCTTTGTGTCCTATTTTCAAAAGTTTTGAAACTTTTGTGATATTTCCCTCAGTTTATGACACAAAAATGACACATGCATCATTATTTTGACGTATGTGCCATTTTTTGCAGTGCATCTCTCTGCACTTGTAACATGAAGTTAGATTATGTTTTCTGTGGTCTAGCAGACACTTTGCAAGTAGAGCAAGTGCACAGAAAATGTGTCACAAGTCACTGAAAATCCTGCCCACTGTCTTCTGTGCATACATACAGAAGGTTTCTTTGTCAAAACATTTTGAGGGGATTTGGTTCCCCACATCTTGGCCTATGAACATGTTCTATACCTATTAGGGTGATGCAACATCCCACAAAGAGATGGCATGACTGGGACCAAAGTAACCCACTAGCCATGCATTTTATCAGTATGTAAGTAATTAAAAAAAAAGTTGTTGCATTCCTGCTGCTGTGAATCATATAAATACAGTAAGCTTTAAAACATCCAACATGCAAAGCAAACAATAAGCCACATTAGGGGGCCTTGTGTGGAACCAGTGCTTACTCTGGGTAGGCATCAATTCCTTATAATGCCCACCTTGGCTTATTACACTGCACTCTTAATCTTTTTCTAAATATCTAAGAAAAAACAATGCACTTTTAAGATTAATTTCAAAAGTGAATTGAGATTTTTAGACTGTAAAAGCATGATTACATATCCATGTTGCTATTATACAGTTGTTTTTTTATCTTTGTTTTACATTGTGAATACATTGTTACTATAGAGTTCTAATTAACTCTTTGATTATTTTCTTCCAGTGCTTATGAACATGGGAAAATGCTTCTGTTTCCTGAGGGGGAAATTCAGATTTTACACAATGCAATTAGTCCCATTTAGAAATACATTTTCATTACAAAATACACACTGTTGTTGTTTGATTTGCCTCTGTATGAACCCAAAATCTGGAAATATTTTAAAGGTGCCTCATTTATTTAAATAAACATCTTGCTATTTTATGTAGGGTAAGTGTAAGTTTTCTTGGGAGGATCAGAAATATTTCCCTTCCTAGAGGGTTCTTCAGACAAAGATCTTGCTTACTTTTTCTGTCTATAATTTCCTTTCTTCTTTAATATAAGAAAAGTTATGCTATGCTGATGTGCTGAAACTAGGTTTTCTCTCAGTACAGTGTAAGTGCATGGTACATTGATAAAGTAAAAGTGCCTTTACAGTATATTGATACACTGTAACTAGATTCACATGGTGTATCCGTGTTGACCTGAGCCAAACTTTCATTAACAAAAAGAAGGTTCTAGATCTAACAGTTCAAAGGTTGGCCCTCTGTAATGATAATGGAATGGATTTACAATTTTCATACATTTGAACACATTCAAGATAACTGGCACACTATACAACAGAAAACTGATGCATACTTCAGTTTTGTGGAGGCTTACATAATTTTTGATGCACAGCATGTGGCACCTGCGCTAAAATGTTAGATCTTCATTTTCATGATCTAGTAGTTTTGTTGCAGGTAGTGCAACTGCATCAAAATTGTGTCCCTTTTCTTTAAAATCCAGCCCAATTTCTTCAAAAGGACTACCTTTGGAACAATACTAGGAACCAATGTTATTTTAAATGAACACTTGAGTCATGTTGACATATTCGGTCCCATCAGTACAGTTGTCTTGTTTCAACACATATTATTACATATTGAGAGTAAAAAAATTTTTTGAAAACTTGATGTAGTAAAGTGAATGTCAGTATATCAATACAATGAAAGCATAACAACTGGATATCCATGTCAGTCTCTCTCAAATTTTCATTTATCAAAATTAATTACCTAGCCCTAACAGTTCCGAAGACAAGAGCTTTCTAAATGTAAAGAAAACAGAGTGTGGGATCAGCATGTATGCTGCAAATAAAACAAAGGGGTAATATTAAATAGAAACAGAAACATAGAATTTGATGGCAGATAAGGACCGCTAGGCCCATCCAGCCTGCCCTATTTCCCTACCTACTAAAAATGCTGGAGATCCTACTTTATCTTCAGTTTTACCTTCTCTTTTGAAGGGTTCCCCTATGTCTGTCCTATGCAGTTTTGAATTCCCTCACTGACTTTGCTCCCACCACCTCTGCTGGGAGGCTGTTCCATGTCTCCACCACCCTTTCTGTGAAGAAGTACTTTCTCATGTTGTCCCTTAGTCTACCCACCTCCAGTCTCATGCCATGCCCTCTTGTTCTAGAGGATCTTCTTTTCTGAAAGATGCTGCCCTCCTGTACCTTATTTATTCCTTTTAAGTACTTGAAGGCCTCTGCCATGTCTCCCCTCTCCCTCCTCTCCTCAAGGGTATACATACTGAGCTCCTCCAGTCTCTCCTCATATGACCTTTGGACAGTCCCTACACCATTTTTGTTGCCCTTCTTTGAACTGCCTTTACCCTGTCTATGTCCTTTCAGAGATGTGGCCTCCAGAACTGGACACAGTACTCTAAATTAGGTCTCACCAATGGATGTACAGTGGCATCACCACCTCTTTTCTTCTGCTGGTGATACCTCTCCCTATGCCCCAAGATCCCACTGGCTCTCTCTTGACCTTGGGACATTGGTTGGCCACCTTTAAGTCATTAGATATGATCACCCCCAGATCTCTTTCCTGTTTGGTGGCCATTAATAACTTCCCACTCATCATGTAATTCTCCCCTGGGTTCCTGCACCCCAAGTGCATGATTTTGCACTTCTTCACATTGAATCTTAGCTGCCACACCTGGACCATTCCTCCAGTTTAGCTATGCCCTTTCTTACTTTTTCCACCCTTCCTGGAGTGTCTACCATATTGCAGTTCTTAGTGTCATCTGCAAAGAGGCATACCTTCCCCTGCAGCTCCTCCACAATGTCACTAATGAAGATATTAAACAATACTGGACCAAAAATTGATCCCTGTGGCACCCCGTTGATCACCCTTCTTTCCTCGGATTTAGCTCCATTTACCACCATGCTCTGTGTTCTATCCCTCAGCCAATTCTCAACCCACTTCACCACCATGTGAACCAATCCCAGGCTGCCCAGCTTGTTTATAAACCTCCTATGTGGAACAGGGTTGAACACCTGGCTGAAGTCAAGGTAGGCCACAACCACTGCCCCCCCAATCCACTTCCCTGGTCACCTTGTTTCACATGGCTTTTCTGACATCAATCTGTGCTGCCTTGGATCTTACTCTGCTAGGTTCATGGTGCTCCACTATCCTTTCTTTTAGCAGTGATTCCATAAGTTTCCCCACCACCAAGGTCAGGCCGACTGGTCTATAGTTTCCAGCCTCCTCCCTGCTCCCACTTTTGTGGAGAGGAGTTACATCAGCCCTTCTCCAGTCCACTAGAACCATTCTCATATCCAGTGATCTGTTGAATATGACTGCCAGTGGTACTGCCAGTACCTCCTTTAACTCCTTTAATAGTCTAGGGTGTATTTTATCTGGTCCCATTGCCTTGTCCACCTTCAGTTTTGTGAGTTCCTATAGGACCCTCTCCTCCATTAATGGACTGGTGTCCACCTCGCTTCCAGTCCTGTTCCTTAGCGTGGTACCTTCTTTTGCTGACATACGTATAGAAAGTCTTGTCCCTTTTTTAACTTCCTTTGCTATTTTTTCCGTCTTCACCTTTGCATTTCTGACCACTTTTCCAGACTCCATTTGCTTTTCTAGATACACTGCTCTGTCCCCTTTCTTCTGTGTTTCCTTGTGTTTCCTGAAAGCCAGCATCTTTGTCCTTACTTTCCCAACCACTTCCCTTGAGTGCCATAGTGGTTTTCTTTTTCTCTTAATTTTGTTTATAAACCAAACACAGAGGTTAGTTGCCTCCACTATGGCTCATTTGGATGGGACCATTGTTCCTCAACTCCCCTCCCCCAATTTTCCCCTTCTGCTAGTTCTTTGCTGAGATATACCCTTATCGTAGTGAAGTCTACCCTCCTGAAATCAGGACCCTACCTTATGTGACTTGACCCTGTTGTAGTACTTATATTGAACCACACTGCGATTGTCACTGGACCCCAGGTGTTCACCCACCCTGACATCTGTAATTCTGTCCCTGTTGGTTAGTACTAGGTCCAGAATCACTCTCTCCCAGGTTGGCTCAAGCACTAGCTGCTTGGGCATGCTCATGAAGGAGTCCAGGAAGTCTGTGCCTCTGGCTGTGGCAGCCGCTGGGATGCTCCAGTCAACATCTGGCAAATTAAAGTCCCTATTAGCAGCAACTCCCCTCTAGTTGCCATTATATGGATGGCTTCCAGTAGACCTCTGTCCATTTCCTCCCCTTGTGCTGGGGGTCTGTAGATCACACTTGTGCAAATGGCTGTGCCATTGCCTGTATCCATGGTGACCTACAGTGCCTCTGCCTCCCCCTGCACTCCTTGCACCTCTGTCACCTTTATCCTTTCCTTGATGTAAAGAGCCACCTCTCCTCCCTTTTGACCCTCCCTGTCTCTCCTGAACAAAGTATAACCCGGTATAGCTATGTCCCAGTCATGGTCCCCATTATACCATGTTTCCGTAATAGCTACATTATCCCGGTCAGCCTCCACCATTAAGGCTTCCAGGTCTGGGGTTTTATTCCACAGGCTGTAGGCATTTGCACACATGTCCCATCATTTTATGCAAATTCCCCTCCTGACTTCTCCCCTTTTCCCTTTGTTCCTCCTCCTCTTCTTCTTCCCCTCTTATGCTGAGTTCAGTCTGCACTAGTAATATTGTGAAGTCATGTTCCTCTATGCTGGCTACATTATCCTATGGGAGTAGGCAGTATGATTTATTCTGCTTCTTTCCTCCTCCCCCTTGGCTGAGTTGAGAATAGCTTGCCAATGAAACATCTGAACTAAGCACTAAGGACATTGGTCCCTTCCTGGAAGTATGCAGGCCATCAGCCCAGTAGAGGTCCACATCCCCAGATGGGTCCCCAGTCCCCAATGAAGCTGAAATCCCTCTCTGCACCAGTTCTGCAGCCAAGTGTTGAAGTCCCTGATGCAGATCCCTAGCCTCCCTTTGCCGAGGACAAGCAGCACCTCTGAGAAGGTCACAGAGCTTGCTATCTGCCTCATGCTCCTTCCCAGCTCTCTGAACTTCTCCTGCACCCTTCCTAGCCCTGTTTTGTCATCAACCAGGTCATTGGTCCCCAGATGTACAATGACATCTAGTTCCCCCTTCCCTGCTACCACCCTAGCATTCCTCTGGATCCACTTTCCATCCCTCCAAGCTATGCCTCCAGGTAGGCACTTTCCCTCCCTCTCCTCCTCCTTGCTAACTGCCCTAGACACCACTCCCTGGATGATGGAGTCCCCCACCAGAAGTAGCTTCCTCTTCCTTTAGGATTCTCTACCACCCAAATTTGGGGCTCCATTGTGGAGGTCCTGCTCATCCTCCCTGGGTGCAACTACAGGTGGTCCTGTGGAGCCTTCCCATTCCTCCAACACAGCATATGAGTTTCTCAGTTGCACCTTCTAGGTGATGTGCCTCTGACCCACCTCCCTTACCTGCCTGGGCCACCATGGTCAATCACACCTCCTGCTGGGCAGCCTTTGAGGTGAGTGGGTGTGGATTGAGTGGCCTCTGAGGAGGGCTCCCAAATCCTGGCCAACTCGGTCTGGAGACTGGCAACCTGTGCACTCAGCCCAGAGGTGCCTGCAGATAGGGGCAGCATCCAGAGCGTCCTCCTGTGGCTAAAATGTGTATATTTATTTAATTAGCTTTTGTTGACTGGGTAGGCACACTAGACAAAAATGCCTATTTTCAGGTGTGACCTGGGAGGTTACAACATGATGACAATAGGAAGAAAAATACAGGTAAGGTCCCCATGGACAAAAGGCATATAGGTGAAATAACAGTAGAATAAATTGGTATCCACATAGTACAAAATCAGATACACATTAGTAGGCTAACTAGGACACAGGTGAAATTTACAGGATTAAGGTACAATAATAAGTGCTAGTGGTTGCTAAGAGGTTGAAGCATTAAGTTTTGGGTAACACTCACAGAGCAGGAAAAGGAGTGATGTCTGAGATACAGCATGTAAGGGGGGGAGGAGGAGATGGACAAGGGAGAAGAGTAGAAGAGAAGGGGAACAGTCAGAGGATAGAAGTTTAGAAGCAGCTACAGGATAGAGCTAGAATCAAACATTTCAACCATAGGTCTTCTTTAGGAATTATCTATAAAGAAAAAAATAAGTATGGAATAAGCCATAAAGATGTAGAAATGTAAATTTTGACGGTAGATAAGGACTTCTTGGCCCATCCAATCTACCCATTCTTACCTACCTACATTATCACCATAGACCATACTCGATCTACAGCTCTTTCTTCCTCCCCATTCCCTTTCCACTAGACTCCTTGTGTTTATCCCATGCATTCTTGAACCTCACCATTGTCTTCACCTCCTGGAAGGCCATTCCAGGAATCTACCAGTCTTTCTGTGAAATACTCCCTCACATCTCTCTTGATCAAACTCAGGTACAAAAAATTTTGATGCATGCTGCAGGGCAAATGTGAATGAGGTTAAATGCTGAGTGTTCTTACTGCTCTATGAAGTGCATCAAACCCTTTAAATCACAACCTGAGTGGCTTGTCCTGATTATAAAAGAGCATTTGGAGATTGCAGTTTACTGAAATATAGAGAAGCACTGTTGGTTGCATGCAGTCAAGGAAGTAATGTTATTTCTGTGAAACAGAGTGCATTAAATAGTTCTCTTTAACAAGAGTGTGAAACGTCTGGGCATTGGTAGTGGTGCTGATTGCACAGCCAAGATCCAAGTATGTGATGTCCAGCTCTGCAAAAGAACTCAATTAGGATACAGAAGAGAGAGAGAGAGAGAGAGAGAGAGAGAAGAAGAGAGAGGAGAGAATGGGAAGCTCTGGCCATGGTGCTAATGCCAGAGACTCAACTCAGCTTTATAATCTGCAGTTCTATGGAAATGGTTTCAGTCAAAGCAGCAAAGAAAAAAGAGGAAATGCTCTAACTCTTGCTAGTCTCTTGCTTAGATGTGTCTGGTGTACTGAACTGTAATTCGGTTGCAAATACAAGTACCAGGATAACTTTTTTATGAATGCCCGATTATCCGAACTATTCATGAACCACCCAAATGGTTCAGATAATTGGTGTTCTACTGTACCAGGATAACTTTGGGTTGAATTTAAAAAGGAGATCTGATATCTAATCTAGTCATGCATCAGTATTGTTTTAAACCACAATCAATTGATGGCTTTTAACAAATACATTATCTACAGTAGATTCCCTCTTACTATTGTATAAGCAAAGTTATTGGAGAGGTCAAGGGAAAGCAGAGATATACTGCATATGTGCAGAAGGAAAATGAATGCGTGGATTTTAGAGAACAAGTGATAATAGGCAAATTTAAGGATAGAAACTGTAGAACAAAATGGTGTTGATGGGGAGGGAGACCCATTAAGAAAGATTAGGAGATAAATAGTTTAATGTGTCATCATGTAAGATCTAATAAGTGAGGGAAAAGAGAAAGATGAAAGGTGAAAACTGGGGGGAAGGAGTCAGAAAAAACAGCAGAAAAAGAATATAGTTCAGGGTAAGTGTGGACATACTCATATGGGCATTTGCCCTCTGTGCCCTTATGTATATTTCTTTTCTCTTGGTTTTCCAGACTTATTCCCACCCACCTCCACTCCCAACTCACATATCACTTTTCAGCTTTCTAACTTCACACTCTTAACCCCACTTGATGAATAATAAACTTTTCTCTTCTACTCTTTCATAATCTCTTCTTCCCAATCTACAATGTTTTGTTTTACAGCCTCTATTCTTAACTTTCTTATGATCACTTTTCCTGTAAGATCCACCATCCTTTCAAAACACAATTTCTGTGAAAAGGTCACATTTGGAACAATGAGGAAAATAACTACTTGGCTGTGTTCTGCTGATACAATTTAGTTGTATTGATTTGCACCAGTTTACATCAGTGCACCATTAACCATACAAGATGCTGCTGAGGGCCTTCAACTAGTCAGGAAGTGCAACAATATAGCTTAAAGAAGACAATGCCTCCAGGAGACTTAGAAAACATACTGTTTTAGCACAATTCAACTTTCATTTCTCATTAGTTCTGTATTTCTTCCTCCCTTTATTTATTAGTGAGATCATATGCATGAAATAGGATCTTTTTTTCTTGCAAGTTCTTTAGCTCCACTTATTCTCCACCAGACAATGTAATACTCTGCTTGCGACAACCCAGGTACAGTATTCCAGTGGCTGTGATGTCACAACAGAGAATAGAAACAAGAAATAATGATGAAAGAAAAAGACCAATGGTCCATCCTGTCTGTCTGTACTACCTTATCATACCCCAAGACCTCTTGTCAATATGGTGTTTTTGTCTACATTATCCACCCCTTTGTTCCCTGTCTAACTACTAAGCCCTTAACTCTGTCCCAACTGTGCTTGAAATCATTAAAGGTTCTTGCACCCACCACCTCCTCTGGCAGACTGTTCCATGACTCAGCTGCTGTCTCTGTAAAATGAAACATTCTCACGTCCTTTCTGTACTCCCCCCTGCTTCCAATCATGTCCCCATGTTCAAGATTCGCCTCTCCTGTTGACTAGTTCCTTGTAGTTCACCTTGTTCACTCCTTTAGGAGCTGATGTGTGGACTTGTAGTCACACTGTAGACTATTTGACAGTAAGTGGTCAATCTGAGTCAATAGAATTATGATTTCAAGTGAAGAATAAGCTTAGGGAGCAGATGAGCGCTAATGGACGAAGATCCTGTTTTTGTGCAAATTTCCTCAGCAATAAATAAAGGGGAGTAGAAATGTATGGAATAGATGTGAAATACTATGCTGAATTGTGTCTAAATAATGTGTTTTTCCAAAGTTTCCCTAGAGGAGACAGCAGCACTTAATAAAATGGGTAAAGAATTTGCTGCATCCTGATTGGTGGTGAAGGTTCAGAACCCTGTGCCCAGAGGGCTCTGCGCTCCCACAAGTAAATGAGGGGTGGATAGCATTATGGACTGATAGCAGTACAGGACCCAAAGGGCCCTGTGCTTCCACAGGGAACTCACCTCATTCTCTTATTCTGTATTCACGTTAGCTTACTTAGTCTTGGAATGGGGTGAGCATTAGTGTTCCAACCCCAAAGCACACCCCTCACCTACCTATCCTGAATGCAGGGTGGGGGTGGAGTCTTAGGGTTGGAAGCCGAGGGGGGTGAGGACTTAGGGTTGGGAAGCCTAAGATCTCATTTCCCAACTTTTGTTGCTAGAACCCTAATGATGCATTAACGCAGTGGTTTGCATAGAGTATGTAGATATAGCTAGAGAAAACTGCCTGTTTCTATATAGATAATATAATAGCTACTATTACACGATAATTATATAATAATGACATCATTATTTAATTTCTGAACTCCAAGCTTTCATTAAAAAAAGGTTTCAAGCCCCACCAGTTCCAGAGTTAGACTTTTCAAAAGATATGTTATTTAAAATGTGATAACTTTGGAGTCATTAGAGCTAGACACTTAATTTCTTTAATAAAAGCTTGGAGTCTGCAGAGTAGATATTGTAATAAGATATCACTACAGCAAAAAATAGTTTAATATCGATATTAAAAAAAAAAATAAGTCCTGTCATTTTAGCAACATATTACATTGACATGTATATGCATGTAGCAACACAGCAGAACTGTATTGCTAGGATTTATACATATTGATCAGACTCCAAGCTTTCATTAAAAAAAAAATATGATTTAATGGTTCAAATGCTACAGCTTTCAAAATACAGTTTAAAGCATTATAAAAATATTGCATAAGGTTATTATTGTGTTATACTTACAAGGGGAATGTAATAATGATTAAATAATAATAAAAAAGCACTGAGCCAAGCAAGTTATAGCATGGTTGTTTAAAATGGTTATAAATGGTTACAGGAATTTATATGCAACCATTCTATGAGTTATAGATACATAGAAACATATTATGATTATAGATGCTCCTCCAGTCTTTCAGTAAACTTTCCATTAATTTCCACACCACTGAAGTAGAACTGACCAAGCTATAGTTTATAGCCTCATCCCTGCTGCCACTCTTATGTAAAGGGATCACATCAGCTCTTCTTCAATCCTCCAGAACCAGTGCGCTATTGAACAAGGCTGTCAGCTGGGTAGCTGGCACCTTCCAGTGTTCTTTTATTACCTTGGGGTGTATCCTGCCTGGTCCCATAGTCTCATTCACCTTCAGGGCTGCAAGTCATTTCAAGACTCTTTCCTCCTAAAATGAACTAGTGTCCACCAACCCCCATTCCTGTGTCATCCTGGTGGTCTGTCTCCTCTTCCTTCCACTGTGAAGACTGAGCAGAAGTACCTGTTTAAGATGTCAGCCTTTTCTTGGTCCCTTTCTGCACAGTCTTCCCCTTCCACCCTTCTGATCCTCACTATCACGTCCCTTTGCTTTCCACTTTTCCTTATGTACCGAAGAAAGTCTTACTCGCTCTGTTGCGTTTGGCAACCCTGTCTTCTGTTGCACTTTTGCTCCTCTAACTGTCTTGCCCGCTTCCTTTTGCTTTGTATACCTGCCCTCCTCCCTCTACATTTCCCTATACCTCTTGAATGCCACCCTTTTTTCTTTTACCACCCTTGCCACTTCCTTATTTTTCCCACTATGCCAGTACACCTCCTTGACAATCCCCCCCACGAGGAAATTTCTGAGGCAGTCTCCCATTTCTTTGAATCTGTCGTCATGAAGTCCATGACCCTGGTCTTCATGTGGCTCACCTCTGCTCCTGTTCAAATGTTGACCCACACTGTACGGTGATCGCTGGTACCCAGGGGACTGCCCACTGTGACATCCACAATTCTGTCTCTGTTTGTAAGCACCAGGTCCACCACTGCCCCATTCCTCCCTAGTAGGGTCTTTGACTAGCTGCCTGAAAAAGCCCCCTTGTGTGGAGTCAAGGAAGGCCTTGCTTCTAGCTAAAGCTACAGCTAGAAATGCTACATTAGGCAGATTGAAGGCTGTCACTAGCAGAACCTCCCTCTTACTTGCCGTCCTAATAAAGGCTCCCCCAAGTGCCCTATACATCTCCTTACCATGTGCTAGAGGTCTGTGCAATACCCTCGTATGGACAGCAGTCCCAGAGTCTGTCTCCAGTATGACCCACTGTACTTCCAGCACCTACAGTTCCTCTTGGTGCCCCTGTACCTCTGTGGCCTTAATTTCTTCCTTCACATATAGCACAACCACTCCTCCACACCATGTCTGTCTTGAACAGGAGTAACCCACCATGGCCATAGCCCAGTTATGGTGCTCAGTGCACCATGACTCAGTTATGGATATAGTTATGAAATAAAAATGCACTGATGAGTGGCATTAAATTTGATATTGTTTCTAATTAATTATTATTGTCTTAATAGGATCATAAGTGAGCTATGGGCAAGGAGTTCTAATATGAAATATATATATATATATAAGAGAGAGAGAGAGAGAGAGAGACTTTGGTAATTGGGTGGAGTCCACTGGGATAAAGCCCATTTACAGGGGTGACTGTAACATTATATTATATAAACAATATACTGTAAAGGTGCAAGTAGTGATAAGTGAATAAACAATTACATTTTTTTAAACCTCATGAGTAAACAATGGCTGAATTTTACTTAGTAAAAATGTTTATACTAATAACTGTAAAAAACTATTTTAACTACACTATAAATATTTATTAATGTATATTTTTGGTTTTCATTAATTTTGGAAGTGTAGCATTTTGCTATGAAATGTCAGCGACAAAAAAAGACCAGTTAATGTATTTTCTGAAAAGTAATGTTTTTATTTGTAAATAATCTGGATTAGGGTGTGGCATTACTTCTTTTTCACATTACTATGACACAGGTTAGAGCTAAATCAGTGCTGGTCATGTGATCAGATTCCACAATCACAGTGCAGGATATCTCTGTTCCATTTTAAAAATGTACTTAGGATTGCCATAACTAAGGAGACCATTTTCTATTACCAGGAGTGGGCTTCCTCCTTTGACCCATGTTGGGCCTTTTTCTATTGTGTGATGGTAGCTTCCTCTTTTGGCCCCAGATAGGCCCTTTTCATCTGCTGCATGAGTGACTTCCTCTTACAACATACTCAAAAAGTGATTGTGTTGGTCCTGATGTCGAAAGAAGAACAAATTAAGAGTGAACTACAGGCATATAGATGATAGATTTGATTGAGCAGCACATGACACAGCGGATTCTGTTCTTAAGCCGTCAGAAAGAACAGGGGAACTGTACTGTGCATGCAGTGGCCTGGAAATCAGCAGCACTGAAGGAGAAAAACTGATCAAAGGCTGTGATAAAAAAGAAAAAAATCAAAGATATTGCAACAGCACAGTGTAGCAACTGCATGGTAAGAGACTTACTTGTTTATTTTTAATTTTTAATAATCATTGAAGGACTATGATGGAGATCAGGATGGAAAAACATCAGGGAAAGGAAGTGGTCATGGTGGACAATCTGAAACACTTTAAATAAATGTCAATAATAGAGGTTAGAACTGTGACTCCTATTTTAGTTTTTACAGGATGTTGCATTCAGGGTTAACCTGAGTATAAAGGGGCATATAATGTGATGAGAGGAGGAAATGCAAGGAGTTCTGGATGACTTGCTGATTGAATTTTCTATGGTACAGCATAAGGTGGTAGGGCCCAGGTGATGTGATGGTGTATGAAGAAATGACCATATGATGGGAGCGGGTCAATTCAACCATTATTATATTTGATACTGCCAATATGCCAGAGAATAATAGTTCCTAACAGGCATCTGGCTGTATATTTTTCCTATGAGCAGACAAAAAATTGCCTACAGATCGAAGGATCAACAGCATTGGCAGGGACCTAAGTGCACAAGTATGTCTCGTAGAGACGGGATTTATATGCTAGAAGGCCAAAACAGGAATCAAAGCCTAAGTCTAGACATATGTGAAGGATCACGCTGCAAATTAAAAGACAGAACAAGGGAGTATAGGTCATTCAAGGGACCTCAGCCGCATATATCAGCCAACTAACTAGGGATGGGGTACATGCACAGAGCTTGTAGTAAGGAGTAAAGAAGAAGGGGTAGGAGATGGAATGAGGTACAGTAGATGCAGGATTGAGGGAAGGAAGACAGCTAGCAATATCTTGAGAAAAAGCCTTTTTCTATATGTGAATAGCAAAATGAATAGGCCATGAGACAGATGCCCAGATGATCTACAGCAGAAGCCAGTGGGGACTTTGCAGGCACTGACCTACATGCAACTTTTGGGGATACTTCTCCAATAGCAGTACTCAAAATTCAACATGTATCACCCATATTAGTGGCATTACTGGCAGGAGCCCTCATGAGGTTATATTGACCTACTAGCAGGATTTTTATGGGAGGGTAGTAGGAGAAAATGTTCCTGACCTTCACTTATGGGACAGTTTTATCTTGAAGAGGGATTTTGAGCTATAACAGCTCATGTTAGTGATGCTGCTGACAATAATGTTCCTGGTGTCTGTTCTATGTTTTTGGTTGTTTTATGTATTACAATGAAGGTTCTTTAAGTCTGTTCTTTAGGGTCACAGAGGGAGACAGGAACACGATTATGACATCTGAAGGCCTAGCACCATAACGTGGAGGTGGGCTAATGTTAGCAATGCTCAGAGTAAAGATATGAAGGAGTTAATTATGGTGCCCTAGAATGTCAAGCTAGTCAAAAGCACAGTCAAAGAAACCCAAATATTGGCAGAATTCAACAAGTTTCACTGTTCAGTGGTGTGTACACAGGAGACCCACCTCCCATCATCTGAGCATCTAAAATTAACATACAGGTGGGTGGGGCAGGTTTATGCCGAATCACACATAATAAGAAGAAATAGGGGGCCATTATGATAACAAATGCAAGTGGAACCAGTGGTTTGTGATCCTGTGGGTCTTTTTGAGGGTCATTTCTTCATGAAATGGTCTGTGAATTGACAAGGGTCTCATGACCTGCATTCATGAAGTGCTTTTTTCCATGTCATTAGAGATTGTTTTACCTTGGTAGTCAAGAAGCACTTTGTATAATATTATTTTTACATTTTTCTACACTTTTTGTTCAGACACATCCATTATGGTATTGAATGTTTAGGTACCTGATAGTGACTCCCCAGCCCAGAGTTTCATATAAGAGTTCCAATTGTTAAACCAAGAAGTCCAGAGAATTTATGTCATCCTTGGAGATATGAACTGCAACCTAAATCCTAAACTGGATGAAACACTGAGGGTAACAAGGAGGGAACATACAGTAGCAAAGATTATAAGAGCTCTGATAATGGAGAACAGGTTATCAGGCTATCTGGCCCTTCAAAACCCCACCTGATTAGGATTACACATTTTTCTGTAATGCACAGGGGCCTTTCACAAATTGATTGCTTATTGACTAAGAACTGATTGCGCATAGTACAATGTTCTGTCATTCAAAGGCAACAGGGCCGGATCATACTCTTTTGAGTATTAACCCAACAATAGACCCCCTAGCAGCTTGACAGGTTATAAAAACAAAATGTAGCAGATACCTAATCTTACTATCAAACCCAGCATAAATACTATGTGACCTCACAAATTGTTGCAATAGCAGCCATTGTGGCGCTGACCTGAATTTGTTAATTAGCCAGTTGCTTTTTTAAATTTTGTTGCTGTAGTCTCAGGTGTCTGGTACACAATTTAGATGAAAAGAAGTCTGTTTCTTCATGAAGTGGTCTGTGAACTGGCAAGGGGCTTATTGACCAATTCCTCAGCAGAGACTATGACCTGTATTCAGTAAGCACTTTTTTCTGTGTCATGAGTTTTTTTTTTTTACCTTGGCATTCAAGAAGCACTTTGTATAATATTATTTTCACATCTTTCTACACATTTTCATTTACTACGCATCTGCTTCAGCACTGCCATTAGACTAGGAATAAAAGATGAGAAGAAAGGAAACTAAATAATGTCAGAAAGCACTGAAAATTATTACTTTGAAAATAACAAGGAAATAAAAGTTTAAATGCCATGTGCTTCATGTATTCACATGCATCATGAATACAGGCCAGTAATGCCTTAGTGCCGAGAGGCATGTATGTGGTTAAAATACAGAAAGTAGGCCTGTTGACAAGCATGTTTATGGGAAATAAATTCTTCTTTTATGCCCCAGTTCAAGGTTGAGATTGATTCTGAGACACCATCAATCTGAGATATAATTTTATTTATTAATTTTTTTTATTTATTTATTCATACATCAGTTTACAACCTTTGAGCCAGAGGCTCGTTTCCAAAGGTACCTCGTCCCAAAATTCAGTTGTTAGATCAGACTGTACAGTTGTACAACAATTTGTATTATTCAGATGCCTCACAAGTTCCTGTTGATACTTTTCGAGTTTTAAGAACAATGATTCTGCTCTTGTTTTAGTGAGTTGGATGACTAAACTGGCATTTTAAGCAACATCTGAAAAATTATTGAAACTTATATAACGTTCTGATAAACAAATTGTTCTATGACTTATTTCAACCAATATCCTTGGCATTCATAATACAAAAATAAATTTGGATAAAAGCTACCCAATTCAAGCATCCTCCTCTAACCCCCCCCCCGAGCCTCTAGGTATTCCCAGCTTCCCACTGGACTCACCTCCTACATCTGGGAATCCACCTCCAGGCTCCCTGGAGTACTCCTCCCCCCCACCATGTTTCTGGCTTACCCTGCAGGGTTGCCCCCTTCAAATGCCTGACCATGATCATCTGGGATGGAGAAGCACCTTGAATGTTGCTAGAGATGGCCAGCAGGTATGGAGCCAGAGCAGGGAGTGGCATGGGGAACTGGAGGTGGCTATCGCCCAGTGAACTGGGCCAGTTGATTTTTCCTGTATTCTCCAGACTCTCCCATCACCTGCCTCCCATGTGCACTCATGCCATGGTATCCCAGGGTTGTGGCACACACAATGCATGGTCACCCACATCAAACATACCTCCACAAGCCATGAGGAGCCTCTCTAAGAGCAGTGTTCCACCCCCACTATGTGGAAGGCATCACTCTCCCTGCCAGCCTCCACTTCTGATGTCCTGGGCTTAGCAGTCTGTTGTAGTTTTTAAAGGGCTAGGTTCCCTTTGCAGTCTCTTAATCTTAGAACTCTGGAATATACCATACTTAAAAACTGCCTACTTTGAGAGTTCCTGGACCAAATGCTATCAGAGTGGATCAATTGGATGCACCCTGTTTACTTTGTAATGATTGCATGCCCGTCAAATGAGAAAATTTGAATCATAAATCTTAAAAATGTAGAAGCCCTACATTTTTGTCAAATCATCTAACAAATTCATTGCAATGACATGCAGTCCCCATTCCAGAATTTAAATCTGGCTCCATGCTATCTGTATATTAAACTAAATTTATAATTACTAACTTTTGCTGTTGGCCATATGTAAGATTTTTGGTCCATTTATTCCCCTTTTTCATCCTTCTGGTTGTTCTCCTCTTAGGATTGATCTGCAAGAGGTGTGGTCAAGGGGGTGTCTTCCATTAGAAAAGAAATGTCAATGTTTTCTGACTCAAATTACTGCATTCTGCATCTGTGGACAGACCTCTGTGACACTGTGTGTAGTATTTCATAGTTTGTTTCTTCTCATTGGCTGTTTATGCTTCTCCCAGCTACTCTACACTCTCTCACCTCTGTGAACAATCTCATGTGTCCTTCTGACAGTTTGTAGTTGTTTCTGTGTAATTAGTGATGAGAACTGTTAAGAGGTCAGTTAGGTGAAAAACTATTTTAGGAATCTAAAGCATTTTTTTTTTCCTTCTAGAGTTATATTCCTTTCTGCTCTTGTTTCTTCAGTTATGAGTAAGACAGAGTCAAGTTCTTAATGCTCGATTTGTTCCTGCTTTTTTCATACTGTACAAAAGATAAAAAAGATGGGATTTTATCGATGCATACACTACTATAGATTAAAACAGAATTTGGTTATATATGGCCTTTTCTACCTAGGAGATCAAAGAATCCAAGCACTCATCACCCCAAGACTGAGCACTTTCCAGCATCAAATAAAGCCAACCACTGAAACAGTGCAAAACAGGAGCTTTATTGGTGCAAATGTCATATAGGTACTGTAACATTTACACAAACAGGCAGACTCCCATCTTTTTCCCTTGAGGTGGAGTGTACTTGGATTCTTTGGTCTTCAAGTTGTTTATTGTTTGGGTACCACCGACTGGAGTTGCAGACTATTTTTCCTATGTTTGGAACCTTTTATACCTACTAGATCTCATGGTACTTTACAACGCAATGTGTATTAATGCAATTTAAGGAGCTTAGGCTGTAATATAAAAATGAGGGCTACGTTTTCTGACTGATCTGCTTCAATTTTTTTATTACATTCTATTATCTTCAAATTTCTTATCCCCCTTTCCTCCTTCCCCCAAACTGAAAATAATGGTCATTATGGTTGCACTCCCCTCCTCCTCCTCCTCCAGCAAAGCAGGCAGTTAAGCAGTGCCCTTTATATTCTACACCAGTACATCTTTTTGGTCAGCCAAGAAAAGGGGTGGGAGAAGACTAGGTAGCCTGCTGCTCCCTTCCCTCTTCTTCCCTCGGTCCCTCCCTCTCTCTCCCTCACTCCCTCTCTCTCCCTGCCTCCTTCCCTCCCTCTCTCCCTCCATAGGAGTCATCCACCCACCTCATGTACCTGACATACCCAGTCCCCATACCATGCCCTACTGTGGAATTCTGTGGCTCACTCATCAACACTGGCCTCCCAAGAGGAAGAGCTTTACTCTTAGGATGGATGTGTGAAATGATGGAATACTGAAGCAGAGTGAGGGTGAGGTGAGGACAAGGTATTTAGTTTACAGAGGCATACAGGGAGGTGAGCAGGGATCAAGGCAGCCAAGGCAAAAAAGGAGCTGAAATTGGCTCAGGGGATCAGAGAGGGGGAAAAGGGGTTCTTTAAATACATAAAGAGAAAGAGGAGTTGTAAGGATGACATTGTTGGGATCAAAAGGGTTCAGAAATGGGCAGAAAAAGAGGAGGATCAGGCAGACGCAATCGACGAGTACTTCTGCTCACTGTTCACAAAAGAAGGGGATAGCCCAATACCACAAGGGGAAGGGGGTGAGGGTGGAAGGGGGCAGAGATAACAGATGGGGTTATCCAGGAGGATAGAGTTCTGAAGGGCCTTAAAGCCTTGCAGGTGGACAAGGCACCAGGACTGGATGGTGTACACCCAAGGGTCCTGAATAAAATGGTAGAGGTGTTGGCAGGCCCTCTGACAGATCTGTTCAATGCCTCCTTGGAGATGGGGAATGTACCCAGAGACTGGAGGATGGCTCACATAGTGCCCCTCCTCAAGAGTGGACCCAAGAAGGAACCGGGAAATTACAGGCCGGTGAGCTTGACTTCTATTGTAGGGAAGTTGATGCAGGCCATTCTGAAGGAGAGATTGATAACCTTTCTCGATAGTAATGGTCTATAGGATGAGAGACAGCATGGGTTTGTCTCAGGAAGGTTGCAACAGACTAACCTAATTGACTTCTTTTACTGAGTCACTAGGGCATCTGATGAAGGCCATACTGTGGATGTCCTGTATCTGGGCTTCAGCAAGGCTTTTGACCCAGTGCTGCATGGGAGGTTACTGAGCAAGCTGAGAGACATGGGGCAGAGGAAAAACTGGTGTGGTGGGTTGATAGCTGGCTGCAGGGCAGACAACAGAGGGTAGCTGTAAGGGAGGAGACATCCAAGCTAAGGCCAGTAACTAGTGGGGTGCCGCTAGGTTCAGTACTAGGCCTTGTTTTGTTCAATGTCTTCATTGGAGACATTGCAGAGGGAGTCAAAAGTAAGATCAGCCTGTTTGCTGATGACACTAAGATTTGTGCAAAAGTGAACAGTGAGGAAGAGAGGCAGGCAGTCAGGGAGGATCTAGCTAAGCTTCGAACACTGGCCAAAGGGTGGTAGTTGGGGTTTAATGCTAGAAATGCAAGGTCATGCGCTTAGAGCCAGAAATCCCAGGAACAGCTACTGACTGGGCTGGGGGGAAATACAGGTAGCAGCAGGAAAGGAACCTGGGGTACTAGTCACAGGGGACATGAAGGTATCAGCACAGTGTGAGGGCGGCAACAAGGGCAAATTGGATGCTGGGGTGCTTTGCCAGAGGGATCACCTCTAGAAAAGAGGAGGTCATCTTACCCTTGTATAGATCACTGGTGAAGTCGCACTTGAAGTACTGTGTACAGTACTGGTGCACATACCTAAAGAAGAATGTGAGATTTCTGGGGGGGGGGAGTGCAGCGTAAGGCTACAAAAATGATCATGGGACTAGGGGAGTTGCCTTATGAGGATAGATTGAGGGAGATCAACATGTACTTGCTGGAGGAGAGAGAAGGGAAAGGGGGAACATGATAGAGAGCTTTAAGTGCTTGAAAAGCATAAACAAAAAGTCAGAGGAGGTATTGTCTGCTTCAAGGGGTAGAGTCACTTGGGGCACAGTTTGAAGTTGCAGAGGAAGGTTCAGGAGGAAATGAGGCAGTACTTCACAGAGAGTGGTGGCAGGATGGAAGCACTGCAGGAGGAGTTAATTAAACTGAAGACAGTGGATAGCTTTAAGCGGGGTTGGGATAGATTTGGGGCAAGGATAGTACAGACAAGAACACAATGTGGGAAAGGACTGGGAGAGAGGAGGGAGGGAGGGATGGAGGGAGGGGATTGGGTAGGGAGAAGCTTCAGTGGTATTAAACTAGAGTTGCACAATTGGGCAGACTTGATAGACCTGTGAGCCTTTTTCTGCCAGCAATTTTGTATGTTCGTATGTACATTTTGTAAGAGTTCGGCTGTATTTGGCGTCCTTTTGAAAGGGGTATTGCCTGCTTCATACCATGGATAATGCAGTAGTTAATTTTTGGGGGGCACCATTCCATGGCTCAGAGCACTGAAAATGTAGAACACAGAATACCCAAGAGGGGAAAGAAGTACAACAAAAACAGTCATTTAGAAAGATGAACAAAGTGGGTGATTTGATACTTTCTATTGGACCAACAAGAGATTACAAAATACAAGCTTTCAGGCTACACAGAGCTCTTCATCAGGTGTAGCAGCCAAGTTCTACAAAAAACAAGCTTCTTTAAAAAGGATAGAGAAATCTACTGGTAAATAAACTTTCACACCTGAGTATAACTGCTCTTTTGATAAAGCAGTATGCAGACAGAAAACAGTCTGAAATACTATGTGTTTATCAGATACGTAATGTAGACTCTTCTCTTTAAAATGGAATGTGACAGCAGGAGGCCTATAAATTGTCAAATGTTTATATTTAAGGAGCCTCCTTGACCTTGTTAACATATAAGGCACACTAAAAATCTATCAAATTTAACAAATAATGTATATAAAGATATGTACAGGAGCAGCATATGCACCTGCACCAAGAAGACAGTTGTCACTTAAAATTTGTAATGGTTCATGAAACCAAGGCCTATATTCAGTCCATTATTTTTAGTATCCAGGAGGATAAGCCTTAGCTCATAAGCTCATCTTTCTTATGTATTTTTGACATGTCCTTTGAGAACCAGGACAGAGAGATCAGAAATGGAGTGATCAGACTGAGAGAAATGTTGCCACAATTGTTGTTCAGTCTTTTTCTCCATTATGTTGTGTCTATATGAGTTCATTCAGGTTCAAAGGGTTGCCCAGTTGCCCCCACATAACCTGCATATGGATACTTCTTGCACTTCTTTACTGTCTTGGACAACCACCCAGCTTACCCAACCTGATTGTCAGGAGCAAACTTGTACCTGACCAAAACAATAAAACACTTGGAGGTACCAAACCCTGCACTATTCCTAAATGTAAGACATGTGAGTACATTTCCACTTCAGACTTTATTAGTATGCCCCCAAAATATGGAATTCAAGATACAGGGGAATTATACATGAGGATCACTGCATGTTGTTTATAACATCCAGTGCAAGAAGTGTCCACATACCAGCTATGTGGGGAAACGGGGCAACCACTTTGAACCCAAATAAACTCACTCAGGCATGACATAACGGAGAAAGAGACTGAAAAAACACTGGGAGAATGTTTCTCTCAGTCTGATCACTAAAGGTGAGTCTATGAGCTAAAACTTAGCCTCCTTCTAGGTACTAACAATAATGGACTGAATATAGACCTTGGTTTCATGAACTATTACAAATTTTAACTGACAACTGTGTTCTTCTTGGTTCAGGCGCATATACATTTCCAGTGCTTATATTTATATACATTGTCTTTTACATTTGGTATATTTTAGTATGCCTTATACATTAACAACTTACAAGATTTTACTTATATGGTAGTCTCTCTCTCTCTCTCTCTCTCTCTCTCTCTCATTCACTCACACACATATGCACAGTCTGTATTGAGGGAGGCTCTTTGAATATTAACATTTTACAGTCTATAGGCCTCCTGCTGTCAAATTCTGTTTCAAAAACAAGAGTCTATATCACTTACCTGATAACCAGCTAGTATTTCAAAGACTGTTTGTTTTCTGCATATTGCCTTAGCAAAAAAAACTGTTACACTCATGTGTGAAAAGTTATTTACCAGTAGGTTTCTCTATCCTTAGTAAAGAAGCTTATTTTTTTCAGAACTTGGCTGCTATACATTTTGAAGGGCTCTGCACATCCTGAAAGTAAATATCTTGTTGGTCTAATAAAGGGTATCGAATCACCCATTTTGTTCATCTTTTTGTACAAAGACCAGTATGGCTACAACAATTCTTTACTGTCGTTAAGAAAGGAACACTTTACTAAAACAGCAGGAAATCCTAGAAACATAAGAATAAAGTATATTATTTTTTTTACAATTACTCAAGCTATAATTTATTTATTTACTGGGGTAATCCAACTAGAATGCAACACTTTGTTTATAATGGGGTCCTGCTGATAATCATTTCACCAGCTGGGTGGACTGGAACGCTGGGTGGTTAAGTGATTGCCAAGGTCACACACTGAATATTTGTATCTGCTTGGGTTTACACCTGCAGTCTCCTGGTTCGGAAGCTGGTGCTCTAATCCCTAAACCACACGGCCTCTTGAGTTAGTGACACTGGAGCATGGTAGAAATAAATGATTCAATATAAATATGTTAAAAAGTCCTGTACTAGGAAAGTCTGTTCAGCATGTCTTAACAGTTTTTCTTTGACATTTTGCAGACAGGAGGACAAACGGATGCACATTGTCAAAGTACTCAATATCTTTGGGCTGCAACTAAGAATGTACAGTCCCCACTGATTTCAGGCAGGAAATAGGACAAGGGTAAGCAGCAGCCCTTGACAACTGATTGGCAGGTGGCTGTCCTGGGGATATCAGGTTCAGGGGCTTCCAGAGTTAGAGACATCAGAGGTTTAAAGGTCAGCTAAATGAACCTTGTAATCAATCCTCTGTCTGTCAGGCAACCAGTGCCAACTTAGTAGTAATGAAGTAATGTGTTCGGACCTCTGTGTGGATGATGGAAGCCTCATTGCCACCTTCTGCATCAGTGACAAATGTCAGATCTTATCACAAGGCAAGCCTTTATAGAATGCATTGCAGTAGTCTAGGCAAGAAGATATTAAAGCCTGCACTAGAGTTTTTAGATCAGCAGGTTTCAGATTAGGGCAAACTCTGATGATATTTTTCAAATGGTAAAAGTAGCTTGAACTACAGCCAACACTTGAGATTCAAGAGTCAGCTGTTTATCAGTGGCTACTCCCAGGCTGTGACCACCCTAGAAATGTCATTCTGTGTTCCCGGAGTTCATATTATATTTTACTTTTTATTTTTGGCTGAGAAAGGCCATCTTGGTTGAAGTTCATTTCTAGGTGCGACCCGGGAGCACAGGGAGGCCAGGTAATGTGGGACTTGCTCAGGATCACAGAGTATGCAAGAGGCAGTGGTGAGCTTTAAACCCAGGTCTACTTGGTCTCCAGATTCACATCTCTGTGATCTAACTCTTTGACCAACACAGTGGCATATTTTTTTCAGTCATGAATATTCATTATCTTTTTCATGGATAATAATTCAACATTTCTACTCGATGGACAGAGTGAGAATGAATAATTTCCATTTCAGTGAGTTTTATAATACAGTTACTACAGTGAGATATACAGTACAAAGTACCAGTCAGACTCTGTGAGTTTTCACTTTTGCGTGTTCTGTCTCATGAATGTATTTATAGTCACTGCATGGCAAGCCTGAGCGAAGTTTCCAGCCTGACACTACAGCTCAGAAACTGACAATATCAGCCAAGATCTATTCAGAAACAAACACAAATAATTCAGCTACCCATTTCCTTCCAGGTTTTAGATGCATTACCAAACTCTGATAAAATTGGCTTAATAGGTATCACACAAAACCACTCTTTTTTAATGCAGTAATAATAATCTTATTCATGAGAAACAGATACACCACTGAGTCAAGAAATCGTTTACAGTGGTTTCCAACTGCAGTAGGATCTGGTTACAGCTTGGAGAAGATATAATTCATACATTATAGCTTGAGTACAGTGTTTTCACCACAATTACAATACCCTTTATTTCATTATTCATTTATTCCTCACGAGTGGAGAGGCACTTAGCACCAACTGTCAGACTGCAATAGATTACAGATACCTTCCATGCCCAAAAATGGGGTCTTGGGCTCCCCCAGTATATGGCAGTGCCCCTCCCCCCACTTACAACCAACAATGAAAAAAAAACTCTGGCAGGCAGCCTGGGTTCCCACCTCCGTTCCTACTTACATAACATGACACTGTGACAGTAAGTAAGCTAGCCCTCCTGGCTTCCTCTAGTCCAGCCTGTGCTCCACCTCCTCACACTTGTTCTCAGCAGCAGCAGCTCCTCCATCTGTGATGACTCATCTTGTCCATGTCTCCACTCCAAGCCATTAGTCCAGTCTAATCCTTCCAAGTGGTGGCAGCTGCTGAGTGATGGAACGTAGCCACACTGTGTGTGAACTAGCTTGCAGTGCCACACCTGCACATGACTAATGCATGACCATTACCCTCCCTGTCTTGACTCCACTGCTTTCTGCTGCTCCTCCTTCTCTAGGCAGTCTCCCATCACACTGGGCTGACACTGCGCAGCAGAGACAACATGGGAGGCATGTCAACTCATCTGCTGGTAGTTCTTGCTAGGGCTTGTACAGAAACACAACACTGCAACAAAACAGGGTGGGCTCTGGCAGATTAAACCAAGTCATCATGTCACACTGAATGGGGAACAACTAATATTGAAGCTTTCTGGCTCCAGTCATGTGTGGCCAAGTCGGTGGGGTCAGTCATATTTGGAGCAAAGTCTGGGATGAGGGCAGGTCTTGAGTTGATACTACATACACTACGCTAAGGCAACTGAACATAGTCATCATTTTGTTCTACAGGTGGTACATATTGAGCAAACACTGAGGATATTTAATCAACAAAAGCAGAGTAACTTGCATTGCAGCAGTTTATTTGGACTGTCTGCAATTACTTTGAACTGCAGCTGTAGTGTCTCTTCAAGCTTCACACACTACAGGCAAACTTCTGAAAACATTCAGAATAAAAAAAACACATTAATTTAAAACTAAATTATCAAGGAAAAATGAGAGGTAGCTCAGTGGAGGGGGAGAGGACAGACACGCAGTGACGGGCTGACTACACTACAGCATAGACTGCTGAGTACGTCTTTGTTCTTCTTTGCTGGTTAGGCTTAAGGAAGAGATTGGGAAAGGAATAACCTTATTAAATTAAAAAATGAACAACAGTGTGGATAACTAGCTGAGTAAAGGATCAGCAGCAGTAGTGTGGAGCTGCTGCTGCAGTGCATTTCTTTAATTACTTGATTATCTACTGAGGCTCAGCATTGGTATAGCCCTAAAATAATAATAAGGCAGGGTTTGTTTGCCCACCATCACTGATTACTTGATTACCTACAGTCTTGGGGTATAGCGCTTGCTTAGACCCAGAACATAATAAATAGGCAAGCTTTGTTTGCCCACCATCACTGATTAGTTGACTGCCTACAGTCTTGGGGTATATCCCTTGAAAATAATGAAAAAGGCAGGTTTGTTTGCCCACCATCACTAATTACTTGATTGCCTACAGTCTTTGAGTATAGCCCCTGAAAATAATATAAAGTCAGGCTTTGTTGCTGCTAAGTTCTTTGTTACATACCGTCTCAGAGTAATTTTTCTTTAAAATATTGAGGCAGGGTTTGTCATAATCACTAGTTGCTTCATTGACTACAATCTGGGTGCATCATTTCTTCTGGCTCCAGGAAAAGACAGGCTTTGCTGTCATCACAAATTGCTCTATTGCCTATAGTCTCTGATGATCTAGCCTATCTACTTAAGTACCATAAAATAATAAATCAAAATTTTACTATTTGGCGTGCATCAGACTTAAACCAGAAGTAAAGAACAACAAAACAGACAATGAGTTGTGACATGAGGTCTTTCTTTTTCTTTAATGTAGGAACAGCTGCAAAGGCCAAGATTCAGTTCTTCATCAGCATCATTCTCATCTACTGTGAATGATACCAAGTGCGAGACATAATAAAGGATAACTGATACAGATACAGCTTGTAATGCTCAAACAGGTGACACAGTATATCAGCGTGAAGGCATCAGCACTAGCAACATTACAAGAACCGAATCCATGATTGAACAGCCTTCTACTTCTACTGAATCCGACTTGTCCCCATCCTTTACAGTATCATCAGTTGGTAATAAACCCCTACTGATCTTGACAATAAGGAGAAACCAATGACTAATTTCAGTACTAAAATTTATGGAGGTAAAAGATGAGGCTTTAGCCATCACTGGTAAAAAAATTTCTGTTGGTTAGAGTACAGCTGTGAAAATAGAGTGCATTCTGCTTCACATGTAGATGTTTCATCATGTATGAGCAGTGATGCACTGATTAAGCATTTACAATTTGTGAGTTTCAAAATTGGGAAGAGGCACTGGATAAATTCAAACGCACACATCAGTTCACACTCATAGAAGTGCAGTGACTGCCTGGACTGCATATAAGTGCACAAATGAAACAGGTAACATCATTATACAGGTAGACAAGGGGAAGGTTAAGTAAATTCTGCAAAGAAGAGAATACATGAAGAGACTGGCTGAAGTCAATCTATGTTTGGGTCGGCTAGGGTTATCCTTCTGTGGTCACAATCAAGTTGAGCAGTGTGTTAATAAAGGAAATTTCAGGGAGACTTTAGATTTGATTAAAAAGTTTGATAGAGTGCTTCAAGTGAGTGATTCTGTCCCATTATATGCAACATATATCTCAGCAGAGTCACAAAATAGTCTAATTCCATCTGCCTATCCTGTATTACAGATGCAATTGGGCAAGAAGCAAAAAATGCTAAATTTATATCAGTTTTATCTGGTAACAGTAGAGCCATTGCATGTCAGGAACATCTGCATGAGATACTGTATGTTCAAAATCATAGTGCTGTTGAATGTTTTCTGTGCTTTGTAAAGTCTCAGAACCGGATGCAAGAGGTTTGTGTGGCATCATTAAGGAGACCTTAAAAAAAGTTTGATATTTTTGAGCTAGATGTTACTTTTGTTGCCCAAGCATATGATGGTACAAGCATCATGAGTGGCCATCTTAATGGCATTCAGCAGCTTTTCAAAAAAGACCATCCTCATACTGTGTACGTTCACTGTTGAGCACATAAGTTAAATTTCACCCTCATTGATTCATGCCAGTGCATTCCAGAAGTATAAGAGTTTTTTTGATTTTGTGCAATGTGTGCATACATTCTTTTTGACATCTGTAGAATACAGTGAAAGACTGAAACAGATACAGCAAGACATGGGGCCCGACAGAAAATACAAAGTCACAGCTTTGAGGAACACTAGGTGAGGATGTCAGAAAAGAGCACTGAGAGCACCAGAGTGTACTTATGAGTCCATAATCTCTCATCTGTCTCTCACTGTGACCACAGAAATGCACCCAATGTTCGGGGCCTCTAAAACTTCATGATGTCATTCAACACTATATTTTGTCTTTTCCTCATTGATCATGTTCTCGGATGCTGAAGGACTCCACAGTCTGCTACAGACTGAAGATCTGGATCTAGTTAGTGCTGGCATTGCAGTAGAGCATTCATTGATACTCTGGTTTCATTCAGAAATAAAGAGAAATTTAAAGAATTACTCTATGAAGCAATGCTAAATATTGCTAAATTAAATTTTTCTGGCAAAATTGACAATTTTGCTGTGCAAAATGTTTTGCAAAATGTGGCGTAATTTTGACCGCATTTTCACCCTCTGAGCAAGTCCACCCACCACTACAATGGAAAAATGTCACCTGCATGTGGCAAAATTCCACCAAAAATGGTGAAGTTTTGCTGCCTTAGGGGTGACATTTTGCTCATAAACACGGGTGAAATTTCACATTTCGCCCAGCAAAATATTTTGCGTAATGCGCTGATTCCACAAAATATTTTGCCAGCTGAAATATTCCAATTTCGCACAACACTAGCAACAGCATTTGCAGTAGCACTTAACATTATTTCCAATAGTATAACAGAAGGAAGGACCCACAATGAATCCATCACTTAGCAGCTCATTTTGATGCATATGTGGTTGACACAAGACTTAGGGAACAGCAACCAGTTACCTTGGAAACAGGCTACTGAGCTAAAATTTACTACTCAATTTTAAACAACATGATTCCAGAATTAAGATGAAGATTTTCAAAAAGGGGGGGTAGACCTACTAAAAGAAGTTCAGGCTTTGAAACCAATAAGTCCTTTGTTTTTAGATAAGACAATAAATGATATGTGCAATCACTGTGGAGTACAGCTTTCTGAAGAAGAGTTGGCTGTAGCACAATGGTTTATTGATTGTCTCCCTTCTGAAAACTGTCTACAGAACAACTCTTCATTGCTTGAGTCACTGCCACTGGCTATGTTTCCTGGCATCCACCAATTGGATACCATTGCACTTGCTATACCAGTCACTATATGTTCATGTGAACTATCCTTCAGTGTCCTGAAACAAATAAAAACATACCTGAGAAACACAATAGATCAGGACAGACTAAGTGGTCTTTCCACATCAGCTAGTAAGAGTGAGGCAACAAAATAAATAAATCCCATGAAATTCCTCGAAACATACAAGCTACTAATGGAGTCACAGCATGGGGTCTATGCTGGCCACAATACTGAGACTGCCCTTGTGGGGCTTACTAACTTTATTGAAAAGGCCAATGATGAAGAGCTCTATATCATTTCGGTATGTGTTGCTCACAATGGCCTTCAATCAAGTTGATCATAAAATTCTCCACCATACCCTGTCTGACCTAAATTTCTCAGATAACGTGATCAAATGGTTTGCTAATTACCTCAGTGATCGGTCACACAGAACAACAATAGGTGGTCTATACTCAGATGTTATACACATCAAATATGGGGTTCCTCATGGTTCTATCCCAGGACCCTTCTTTCTCTCTGGTGGTCAGCCCCTTCCTGAGATTTGCACATCCACTGAGCTTATTCTTTATGCAAATTATGTGGCTCTTTTCTGCAAAAACAAGAATATCTCCACCCTCCTTGACAAATTTCAACACAATTTCAGCATGCTTCACTCCTGGTTTTCCTCCTGGTTTGATTCTCAATGCCAAAAAAAATAAATCTGTGGTTTTCTCTAGTACAAGGAAGGCCACCAATGTCATCTTCACTCTCAAAAATAATGACGGTAAGCCAATTGAGAGGGTTACCTCTTTCAAATACCTGGGTAACTACCTTGACTACCACTTAACTTATGAACTCCACATTTGTCAGCTAATCAAAAAAGTTCACCAAAGACTTGGCATCTTGCACTGGCTAAAACAATTCCTTATACCTGAAACCAGGGCCCTTGCTTATTAACAGCTACTTGCTCCCTTTAATTGACTATGGCTCTCTGTTCCTCCATGTCCCTGAAAAATCTTGGTAGATTAAGGCCCACATACCACAGCATCATTCGGTTCATCACTGGCCTCTCCATAAGGACACACCATTGTGACCTCTACAAGACAACAAGCTGGCTGTCTCTGGAGGATAGGTTTGACAGCAAAATCCTGACTTTCTTCTTCAAAATCCACTGAGTCATCTGCCCAGTAGTATTGCACTAACACTCTCCACTAGCCATGCCTTCACAATCCCTTATTGTCACATGACCCAAGGTCAACATACCCTCTCTTTCAAGGGTGCCAAATTCTTCAACACCCTTCCCCCACCCTTAGTCCATTGCCCGACATTGATGTCATTCAAAAACAACCTAAAATTCCACCTTCTTGGCAAACTCCTATGCAGATGCTTTTGACCTTATACTTTCACCTCTGATTTATGTTACCCTGGATCCTATTCCACAACTTACCAGCCCTGTTGATTTCCCACCCCTTGATGTTCTACACCCACCTGAAATTGTGCTCACTTGAATGTGCTCTATACTTTCATATCATTTATGTATTGTGTACATATTATTTAATTTATGTATATTTTGTTCACACACATGTAATTGTAACATGTCACTAAGCTTCACCAACTTGAGAAGGCTCGCACTTCGGTGTGCTCTCTCTCCTCTGATTTCATTTATTATATTTGTGAACGTATCTTGTAAGATATAATTTAGAATGTTCTGTTCAACTAATATGCATTTGTTCACTCTCGATTGTTTTGTATTAATCCTTCCTTGCCACTGGATGCTTGTGAAAACAGACAATTGTACTCACATGCCTTTCCAGTATAAAAAAATGAAAGGAAATAAAATCCAGACAAAGTTTTTGATAGATCTGCCAAATTGTCAAACAGACATATTGATCTTCTGCTTCCTGCTGACATCACCAAAGAAAATTCCTGAATTATATGGCAGTATTAGAGACGTACAGTTGTGTGTGCTGAGTCTGACCTTTTTTGAACTTCAAGACTGTATCACATCCAAAATCTGCATCGTCTCTGAAGTGTCTCTTGTTCATTTCCCATTTCCAGTGGCAGGTCTCTTTCTCTTGCTCCCAGGTCACAATAGACACAGTCACCAAAAATATTTCATCAGTCTGTTTTCTGTGTTTGTGTGCAGTTTGTGTTTAATGACCTGATAATAAGACTGAGGCAACAAAACAATTAGAATAAATATGTTCACTGGTTCAGATTATATACTGTATTGTAGGGTTGTCAGCTATTAACTCTCTACACTTGTTTTGCTGCAGATTGCCTAGAACATGCTTCTAAAAGTCACCATTTGCCATAATTCTTCAAAATTTTTTCCATAGGTAAAATCCCACCAGGCTCACCTGCCAGCCCTATTTTTGTTTGGGAAAAGAAAATCTAATCATTAGTACTTTTTTCTCTTTTGTTTGCAGTTTGAGTATGAGACTAAGGCAATTAAATAATTATGTTCCTGGTTCAAGCCACCTGCTGTTATTCAGGGTTTCAGCTGCTAAATCCCTATGCTTTTCTTGCTGCAGATTTCATTATTATTATTTTTCTATTATTTAGTTGTTTAACCAGGAGTAGCACACTTAGCTGAAAGCTTTTTTACAGGAGTGACCTGGGAGCACAGGGAAGTTAAGTGACTTGCTCAGGGTCACACAGTATGCAGGTGGAAGCTGTGGGATTCAAACCCAGGTCTGGTCTGCTGAATGTCACCAGATTTGCAGCTCAGAGCCTTAAACCACTGCACTATACTGCCTCCCAAAAATGCTTCTAAAATGTACCGTTTGCCACCAAATTCATAACAATTTCTTCCAGTGGGAAAATTCCCCCAGACCCCTTTTGGCAAAAGTCACTGATGAGGCATCTTAAAATCCTACTGATGCCCCTGCTTCCATGTAACTTCAAGTTTCTAGGTTTTAGGAAAGTTAAGGATAGAAGCTTGGAAACAAAATGGTGTTGATGGGAAGGGAAGAGACATTTAGACAGAGCTAAGAGCTAGCTCCATGGTGCCAAGCAGTGGGGGGAGTGGGGTTGCTCTGGCACACTGGCAACCTGGTTTGCACACAAAGTCTAGGATGGCAGGGAAAGCTAGGAGTGTCCATGTGAATTCACTCCACCTGGATGGGATAGGTCCCAGGCACTGCTAATATAGTAACATCTAGGGGAGTTGTGTGGTGTGTGATTGATGTTATGGATCACCACCCAGTGTCTGGGCCCCCCAAGGAAGTTGCAAATAAATACTAAGAAAATTAAGTGGTGTAGCAGGCCAAAAATGTAGAGACACTCTTACCTACTGGATATTAGATGGCTGCTGCTGGGGCCTGCCACATCTAGCAGAGCACATGAGCAAGCCATCACCTCACCCCTCCTACCATGCGCTGCCAACTGAATTGTACCTCCTCCAGTGTGT
The DNA here is from genome assembly GCA_016271365.2 of Neoceratodus forsteri. Taxonomy (NCBI): domain Eukaryota; kingdom Metazoa; phylum Chordata; order Ceratodontiformes; family Ceratodontidae; genus Neoceratodus; species Neoceratodus forsteri. The sequence goes on along the minus strand of CM028132.1, from coordinate 485,338,876 downwards.
GCAGTCATGGCTCTCGAAGTGCAAGCAAGATCACTCTACAAAGTAACTATCACTCACGCCAGGTCAAAAACAGTAGCAGGAAACATAAACAAGTTCTGACCAGGCAGTATGGCTGCAGCTGAGGTCATGGAGGAGCATGGGACTATCTGCCATGTCCAAGATGACTGCTGGAGTTCACCCTGCACTCCCATGAAAAAATAAGGAGATGATACCACTATCTCAAAAGTATGGATCATTAGGAGTGCAGATCCCAGAGGGCCCAGTGCTCCCAGAAGCAAATAAGAATACAATTATAGTATCTCAAAAGAAAAGAAAATTCTTTGCAAAAACATGCATTAATGCAACATTTAGGGTTCAGGCTAAAGCGAAAAAGTAGAGAAATGTGGTTTTAGGGTTTCCAACCCTAAAACCCCATCCCCTGTAAAACAAATCAGAGGTACAGTCTTCCTTTGGGTTGTCAACCCAAAAGCTCACCCATTAGGTGTGGATGTTTCTGGAGTGTATAGAATGGGGTGAGTTTGGGTGGTTGACAACTGCAAGAAGACTACCTTTTGTTTTAAGGGTGAGGGGTTAGGGTTAGGGGTGGAGGAGGGAGTTAGGGTTGGAAACCCTAAATCCACATTTCTCTACTTTTTTCACTTTAACCTGTACAGGAAATTCTGCATCAACACCATTTTTGCAAAGAATTATTCTATATGTGTTAGCTAACACATAAAAAAAGAGCAATACACATCTCACTAAACACATGCAATTAAAAAATCCTGAACTCTGTAGAAAAATCAGATGATGGAGAGAAAAATTATAATGCGGTCAATGATACTGCCATTGTGTTATACCAATAAATGAGATGAAAGAACTTCCACAGGACTGCAGTAAAAGTTTTCACATCATAGTAGTCTATTATACAAAACATAGGAGTTATAATAACTGCTGGATAGTTATTCTTAATCACGCATGCCTTTCAAAAATGTTCTAACTTCAACTTCCAAGAGGACTAAAAGTACAGTTCTTAAGATGCCCTCTGCAGAGGCAGTAGCTTGCATCAGCAGTTCCATGTGTCATTATTCATTGGCCCTGTCCACTCATCCATCCCCAGTTGATGAGCTCAGGACTAATAACATGAAACTCCTTTATATTCCCCATAGGTCCTCCTCATTGGGCCAGGCAACATTCATTTACCACATGGTCAAGATCTGGAACTCCCTTCCTCTGCACATTCAACACTCCTCACCCTCCCAGCACCTAAATGGTCTCTTATCTGCACATTTCACCTCCTTCTGCTCATGTTCCTAACACACAACTACCCCCAGTAGTCTCTCCTAAAAAAATAGGCTGAACCTTCCTTACTCAGTTTATAATCCAAGGTCCCTTTCCCGTCTGGAACCACAGACATGGCTGGCTGATCACACTACGAACACCGTTTCATCATTTGTACCTGTCCATCCCTTCAACTGTCTTAACTCACATGTTAAATGCACTTGTATTCCTGCACTGTGTTAGACCTTGGATTGTGTCATACCTGTTGTTAACTTGCCTGTACCTATTATCTCACCCTGTTATACTGTTACAATGTTTGCTTCACAATGTTATTTTGTATTCCTGCAAAGTGTTATACCATGTTTTGAGTTGTAACCTGCTGTTAACTTGCCTGTACCTATTATCTCACCTTGTTATATTGTATGTTTCACAATGTGTATTTTGTATTATCCCCAAGCAGTAATCTACTCAGTATGCCTTCCTAGTAAAACTCTTAAATAAATAAATAAATTATCATTTCTAGTAAGGTGCACAATAACTCCATATTATAGTTAAAAGGCATGACTTAGCACTCCCTGTTCAGGAGGTACACATGTACTGGAAAATCAGAAACAACTGGAGTCTCTTCTTGTCCACAAAATTTGACCAATGTCAAGGTTCAGTATTGATCTACAATGACTGTGGTGTCCTTGTAAAGCAGCAGTTTTTGTTAGCCACCATATACTTTTTTTTCATACCTAATGTTTTCCTGGCAAAAATATGAAGATGCCTATTTTTCTTTCATTCATAAAGCAAGAGATGGGATTTTGAAGTTTTTAAACATTCTCACTCCATACCAAACCCACCATAATCAAAAAAAAAAAAAAAGGAAAATAATTGTGGTACACTGCTGAGCTGTTTACCATCAGAGACATGCAGTAATACCATCCTAATACATCCACATTATGAAGCTAGCATGAACATTCAACAGGTAACTTCAACAGAAGAAACATTTAAAAATTGTGACAGCCATCTTTTTTTTTAAATTTCTTTTACAATATGACTCAGCATGGAACTAATCAGTTGTATCCATAGCTGATTTTCAATCAGTTACGATTGTACTGAGGTCCTGGTCATCAACCATCATATTGTCTACCTCTCTAAAGGGTCCAAAAGTATCTAACTACACCTTACTTAATTATAAAGAGAAATAAATAGACATACTGTAAATGTGTTCTAAGTGCATTTCTGATAAAACTTACAAATTATATCCTGCAATTTTATAATCTTAAACTCCCTCAATAATGGCCTGAAAGGAAGCCCATATTTCACTAAATTTCTATATCTGATTATTTTGGATATAGTGAATATGCTCCAATTGAATTATGTCCTTTACATAATTTAACAAATCTCAGCTGGTGGATCAGTGTCCTTCCACTTTAACAATATACAATTCCATCCAATATTCATTGCCATTGTGTATAATACCTGACTGTATTCATCCATTTTACCATCACACATAAATAATGATAATAAAGTTGCCATCGGTGTACATTGTATATTGTGCTTTGTAACCTCATTTAAACATTTGAATATTTTAGGCCAGAAATTTGAGAACATGCATAAATCAAATGAATTTAGAGTCCCAGAAGTATTTCTGCACTTTGCGCAACAAGGGCTAACAGTATGATTAATGGCATGCAACCTCAAGGGGGTGTAATAGACTTTATGAGTTGTGTTATACTGTATCTGTTGTAACTTAGAAGTTTTTATATACAAAAAAGGATGTTGTAGAATTTGAAACCATATCTCTTCTGTAATATTAATTCCAAGGTGCTGTTGCCATTTCTTCTTTCATTTATTTAGGTTTTCCTTTGAACCATGGTTTAGTTCTTTATAAATTGCAGCTATTAATTTGATGTCACTTTTTTTATTGACTAGAAGTTCAAAAAGGGGGAACTCCTAGTCAAAATTATTTTTGTATTTATCTCTTTTATATAGCTTTTTAATTGCAAATATTGAAAAACAGTGTTGTCATTAATACCAAACTCATTCCTCAAATCAGTAAATAATTTTAGCTTTTTATTTTTAAATATATGACCAAAAGATGCTATCCCTTTAGAATACCAAGTTTTGTATACCTTATCTATTATGGTTGATGGAAGGGCTGGGTTGTTAAAGAGAGGTGCATCTTTTGAGATCCCTATTTTCTACTTTGCCAGTGTACATACTCTATACCATGCATATAAAGTTGACCTTGTGGCCAAATTATTAACATATTTGTTAATAATTGCCCTTGCCCTCCTGTTTTATGTGATAAATAATACAGTGCTCCCTCATTATAATGAACAGTTCTGGAACCATAAATTTCATTCGTTATAGTAAGTGTTCCTTATAACAAAAAATCAAGGCAAATGATAGGAAAAGACATGCTTTTTATTTAACACACTAAAATTATTGTACCTGTAGGTGTACTTCTGTATTAACACACACTTTAGCTATAAAAAACTGACACACAAATACACATAAATACTGTTTTAAGTACTGTTTGTACTGTTTGTGCTTTAGTTTTAAAGTGCTGTAATCAGTAAAAAAACAATGTCTACTAAAAGCGTCAGGTGCTGTCATTTACTGAAGAAAGAGTCTAGGGTAGACTGTACAGTCTTATTGAGTTTGTGTTCTGATTTTGCAAGTGAAATTTTTTTTAACTGCAGAAAGTGCCACAACCAGCCAGGTGATCAGCGTAAGTGCTGTCAGGTCCATGAAATTGTTCTGCCAAAAAATCAACTGCTTTTCCTGAGTGATTGCACCCGATAGAGGAACCTCCCTACCGCTGTGTCTCAACCATAAACAAACTGCTGAGTCCACCTCACTATTGGCAGCCAGCTATATCTTTTTATGCTGCAGTCCATGCTTTTCAAAACAGTTCAAGGCAAAGCTCTCAAGTTTGTCCTACTGCTTTCTGAGACCAGATACCATCGACTTCAGGAGGCAGTATTTAGCTGCAAGCATTGCAGTTGATTCCTCCATTCCATAAATGGCCCAATATTTCTATTTTTTTGTCAAGGTTGAGGGCCTTTCATTTGTGGGACTCAGCCGTAAGATAAGACACTGTGCGGACATACGCTTCAGCAATGGGAGGGGGTTTGGAGTGTCTATTGCTCATGTTCATGCAGTTTAAGTGTAGGAAAACAGGAAGTCAGTTAGTCAGCTAAATTCAGATGAAAGTGTTCTTGCAACAACTAAAGCGGCAGGCAATCAATGCAGAAAAGTGGACAATGTCAGTCATGTTCGTGTATTTTAAGTGTTGAAAAACAGGGAGTCAATTGGTCAATTTAATTCAGATTAAGGTGTTCTTGCAACAACTAAAGCAACAGGCAATCAATTCAATCAATCAATGCAGGCAAGTGGACAATGTCAGTCAGTGAGTAAGCATCTTGTGAGCTCCTGACTGACTTAACTTATCAGACCAGGCAAAACAAAGTGTTGTATCATAAATATGAAAAGCAAAATCTGATTAATATGTTAGTAATAGTGGGATCAAGGTGGATGTTCGCTATAATCGAGATTCATTATAGCAGGGGCACTATAATGAGGGACCACTGTAAGTTCCTCAGAGGGATTTTTGCTTAATTGGATTCCATCTCAATCAGTGAAGGGATAGTTCTTCTATCTGTGAGCCAATACCATATGATAGTACTCTGGGCAGCCAGATAATATTTATACAAATCAGGGAGTGCCAACCCTCCTTCTTGTTTAGCCTTCATTAAAGTAGTATAAGCCACTCTAGAGGGTTTATTTCTCCATATAAACTTAGTTATTATTTGTTTTAATTTCAAAATATAAGATTCCGGGAGTTCCAACATACTTTGAAATAGATATATATACTTAGGTAGAATTTTCATTTTGATAACATTAATTCGACCAATAATTGTTAAGGGTAAAGAAATCCACCTATCCAAAGCTCTTTGTGTATTAGTCATAGCATCCTGATAATTGCATTGAAACAAATCTTGTAAATTAAAAGGGATATTAATTCCCAAATATGATATTTGTTATGTTATAGTACATTTACAATCATCCGGCAGTTTTTCCTCTTCCAATTTATTATTAGACAAAATGAAAGATTTTTGCCAATTCACAGTGTAATACAAGAAGCTCCTTAAATCCTTCATTAATTTATAAAGCTCTGACCATGAATGAGTCATATCTTCTAAATAAAAAGGCATATTGTCAGCATATAGACTGATCTGATGGTTATATTTTTGAATAACTATTCCTTTAATGTTGTTATTATTTCTCACCCTGTTAGCTAGTGGCTCCATAATCAAAGCAAAAATAAGGGGTGAAAGGGGCACCCTGTCTTGTTCCGTGAAATAACTGGAAAGAATCTGATAGAGTATTGTTGATTTTTACCCTTGCTGACAGTGTATGATAAATTAACTTTAACTATTTTATATATTTTTCACCAATATTCATCTTATCAAGAGTCTGAAATATGAGCTGCCATTCAATTTTGTCAAATGCTTTTTCTGCATCAATTGATAAGAAAAAAGCTTTATTATGAGTATTGTTTATTATAGTAATTCTTCTTCTAATATTTTCATACATTTTTCATCCCTTATTGAATTCTCATTGATCGTGATGTACTAGATGTTCCTTGACTGACTATAATCTTAGTGCTAAAATTTTAGTAAAGATTTTATAGTATATGTTTAATAATGAAAAAGGCCGGTATGACTGACAGTTTAATGGGTCTTTATTCTTTTTATGAATTAAATCAATTGTTGCTTCATAGAAAGATGTGGGTAATTGTTATTCTTTATGGAATGAGTTTAGTAGTCTTAGCAAAACAGGTTTGATTATATATTTATATTTACTATAGATGTCAGTTGGGAGACCATCCAGTCCCGGGCCTTTGATTCTAGGAAGCTGAGATACTGCTGTCTCAACCTCATCACTACTGAAATCCGCATTTAAAGTAAGAAAAGCTTGATCAGAAATAGACACTAAGGGCCAGATATTCAACACTATACCCAGGGGCTAAATTAGCACTGCCCAGCAGGCAAACTTAGCCCGGAGCACAGAGCAAGCCATATTGAAATGGAAATAGCCCGGTACTAATCCTGCTGAATATTGCCGTCTAAGGAAACCAGGCAAACTGGTCTGGGAGTGCAGGGCAAAAATAGCCCGGGAATAAGACAGCACTGACTAAAGCAACCAGGAAGTGCAACCTACAACAACAACACAGTGCACAGCAACGTGAGGGCAGGTACAGATGAACTACATGGCCAATGTGTGTGCCAGCAAATGCATGGACTCAGTACAGCTGCAGGAAGCAGCAGATGTGAAAGAACAGTGATCAAAACTGTATATTATTCCCCGTACCATTAGCACTGCGCTAACACATTAGCGTGGCATTAGTGCAGAGCTAAGCAGTTAGCCCAGTGCAAACATGCTTGCCAGGAGCTAAAATGTGCCATATTCAAAAGTGCCATGCAAATGAGCCTACTTAGGTAGTCTCTGGGCAAACAACCGGATTAGTATCTCATTATACCCTGATTTGCATGCAGTTTGCCCAGCGTGACTGCAGGGTCCCACAGAGCCACCTGTAGGTCAGTCTGGAAGTACAGGGGCTCACCAGGTCCAACCGCAGCTCCACCTGTAGGTCAGTCTGTCAGTGCATGATGATAGCTGCAGGCTACATGTAAACAGTACAGCATAGCATAGCATATTGTACCCGGGGACAAGATAGCATAGGCACAGGTGGTGGTGGTGCTGCATGCAACTGTCACATTGTAGGGCATGCTACAGTGCACAGCAGAACACTACAGTAGCAGGGGCCAGTAGTGAGGACTTGGCACTGCCTATGGTGTGTAGGGCAGTGATGATGACTGCACTGTACACAGTGACAGGCCCAACCTGCAGGTGTTTACTGACAGTGGACATTACTGTTACACTGTTGTGTGACCCACAGATGCAGTACCTGTGGCATGGGATGCTCACAGTGACATGTACATTTCTGGCTTTGTGTGCTGTGGCAGTTGTACAGCTGTGCGGTATGTGGCTGGGGGGGGCATATATTATCCGAAAGGCACACTAGTGTTGGGATATTCCCAATACTGGCCCATGTGCACTGCATGATGTGTCCCAGCCTTGTGGCCACGCCTGGTCTGTGGCACAGCCTCGCCACCCATACACGCTCCCCTCAACATCCTCCATGCCCACAGTGCTGCATGTGTGTGCTGGCATCTGTTCGTGTCCACAGATATGTGTGGTCCACAGGTGTGTGCTGTATGGCCACACTGCCATGCTGTCCACTGGCGGCAGGGTCACCACTTATTGCCTGGCATGTCTGGGACTGGTGGCAGATGATGGCATTATTGTGATGCCATCAGTTAGCAGCATGCTTCCTCTATGTTTGGCTTTATCTATGTGTCATATTTATTTGTTAGGGTTGCACAAAACCCATGCTAAACCTGCGCAAATGCCACACAAAGCCAAAGTGTCACGCAAAGCTGATTGCCCAGGGTTAAGACAAGCTTTTTTTGGGTGGTACTTTGCACCGTGCTAATTGTCACCCTAAGTCATGCAAAACCACTTAGCATGGCGCTAGTCACTGAATATAGCATTGCACCAGTATTCATGTCAGTCTGCCCCTTGCATACATTATAGTTTTGCCCGGCGCTAATGCAGTTTGCCCGTGCTATTTGGCCTTTTGAATATAGCAGACCAGCGCTAATCCCACTAAACCTACGCAAACAGTTTTTGCCCGGCGCAAAGTTTTGAATATCTGGCCCTAAGTCTGCTGAATTTATAAACTCCTTCAGTTTAATATCATTAGAGTTTAACTGAGAAGTAGATCATTGTTGGTAAAATTCTAGAAATATTTTGTTTATTTCCTTGGGGTCGGATGTTATAGAGTGGTCCTGTTTGTATAATTTATGTATAGTATTGGTTTCTTTGTCTTCATTAAGTTGCCAATATAGTAATTTTAAAGGCATATCTGAATGCACATAATAATTTGTTTTGGTTTGCAAAATAATTTTCTCTGTTCTTTCCACAATAACATTATTGTATTCTGACTTTTTCTGCAGCAGGGTATTGTATAACTTGGGATCTAGATTCATACTATGTAACAGTTGCATGTCGTGTTTTAATATTCAGATTGAATTTGTTTTGAGTTTAATGCTTTTCCTAACCCTTTCTAAAGTGCTAAAATAATCCCATGCCCATAATTTAAATGATTCCCACAGATTACTTATTTTCACCTCATCCTTCTCATTATGATACAAAACTCTAGAATATCTGAAGCAATCTTATCTCTAGATCTTTTTTTTTTGCAGAACAGAGACATCTAGGCACCAAGTAAAGCAATTTTCCTGATTTGTCAATACACATAGTAACCACACAGGGAGAATGATCTGAAATTAATATGCCAGCATACTCTATTTTAGATACCTTGTATAATAGTAATTCTGAACATAATACTAAATCGATTCATGAATATGTTTTATGAGTATTGAAGTAAAATGAGAAGGCTCGTTTATCCTTGAAAAATGCAACCAAGGATCTAGCAGGTTCAATTCTGTTTGAACATTTTTAATAAAAATTATAGATGATTTATGGGTATTGTAGGAATCATAAGTTCGATCCAGCTTGTTTAATGTTAGGTTAAAGTCCGCTGTTATTAAATAAGGTGGTGAATGGTTTGTCAACTGTAGAAAAATTCTGTAAAAAAACAGGAGCATTTTCATTTGGAGCATATAATGTGGCAAGTGTAAATCTGAAATTAAACAACTGAAGTTCTATGATCACAAATTGTTCTTGAACATTTGTGGTAACTTTTTTTTATTGTATTACTTTTTTCTCCCATGGGGGTCCCAGCTGGCCTCATCATCCTTGCATCCACTGTGATCCGGCTGCCGTCTGACCTGCGGCGTCTCCTACTGAGGGCAACCACCGATTACCCCACAGCTTATCCCCCCATGGTGGGGGCGGCGGGGGTCTATCAACTCCCCCACCACACAATGGACCCATTCACGGTGGTCCTTCAGAGCGGTGCAGAACAATGCAGACAGCCATCAAGCTGCAACAGCTGAACACTCCCCTTTTTCCATGTTCTGTTGGAAGCAGGGCATGCAATGCTGACAAGGGCTCCCTGTGCACTTGTCCACATGCACTGCACCCACCGGCTGCCCTGCCTACCACCCCATTCTACCAGGCCAGACATGCTGACACCCAGCCTCTGCTAGGTGTCAGACTTACGCTGGACACTGTACCCAGACCCACCCTAGGAGAGGAGAGCAGTCCATAGGATGCTCAATCCACTCCCTCCCCTGCTGACCCCCAGCAGCCTGAGCTCGCTCCAACCCGGGTCACTGGCATGGTGTGAGGTAAGGTGTCCAGCGCTCAAACCTCAGTGCCACCGGGCAGCCTGTTTGTGGTAACTTTTGAAATAACAGGATTCAAAGGTGATTTCTTTAAAAATATAGCCACTCCTCTTGAGTTGTTTCAGTAATTTGAAACAAAACCTTGTCCCCAATGTTTAGGAAACCATCCTGCTTCCTTAGCATTAAAATGTATTTCCTGGAAACATATACAATTTATTTTATGCACATCTAAATAATTAATAACTTTTTGAATTTCATCTCTTTTCTTAAGACCCTTTATTTTCCAGTTCACTATTTTAATTCCTCAAAATCATCTATCCATAGTTTAAAGCCTGTGAATGTATGCCCTCTTTTGGACCCTTGTTTACAAACTAAAATTGATAAACCTTAATAATATACAAACTACCATACAAAATCATTCTTTCCTCAGCTGATATAGTATCCAGTATATTTATATAAGTGACTAAACTGTATTCTAATCCTCTCCCCCAATTGGGATAAAATATTTCTCCCCCTCACTCTTCCATTCATGTAGCTGGACCACTTGTCCAGCTATTGCCCATATGCACCTCCACCCTAAGTCCCTATTACCCCCATCGTCCACCCAAGCAAGCCCTCCAAAAACAAAACAACAGAAAGAGAAAAAAGAAAAGAAAGCAGAAAAGCCACATATAAATCTTTTGTCAGTTCCAAGTTCTGACAAGCCCGCCCCCTTAATAGTGTCTTCATTGCTATTCCTTCTTTAATTTCCATGGGGGGGGGCAAATCACTGTTTCTCTCAAATTAGTTTCCATTCTTCTTTGTTTTAATCCTTCTCTGTTCTTCTTTATTTCTTCAAGTTTCAAGTTTATTATTGACACACATAAATGTATAAAATCCAAAAGATTTGTAACATTCCATCTAAAATTACATAAATATCACTAGTAGACATACATAACTTAAGAAATCTAAATTCCACATGCTAATAAAAATTTTGCAATACCAAACATTACATTTACTTTCTCTAATTTTAAAATTTCTTTCTGAGCGACAAAGGAAGTCCTGGGAATTCCTGAAACAAAAGGTGGAGACAGCCATCTTGTTTTCTCTTTCTCCCAGTTATGACACTTATACATAACATGAAACATTCTGGGAAGTGACTCATCATTACAATCACATTTCTTAATCGCAACATAATTTTGTTTGATAGAAGTTGTATCTAAGCCCGACATATCCATTCTAAGTTTACATAAAACACTTCTATGCGAAGCCTTTTCACAGAACATAAGATAGGACTCCATACCCCACTGCTGTTTAAGTGAAGAATAAACACCAAATTTATCAATGTCATGTATTGATTCAGGATCCTTAGCAATAGTTATATCTTTTAATCTTGACATGGCATTATCTATATATTGTGTAATATTATATTCCACTGTTGGGTAAATGAGGCCTTCCAAACCTGCAGCTTTAATTTTGTAATTTAATCTTGAGAACCAAACATTCTTAACATTTTGTGTTTGTAGGCGATTAATAAAATAATTCCAACAAAGTTTAGTTAACCTTTCCTCATTCATAGCTTGGATTTTACCCCAAAATGTAATTGCTTTAATTAGCAATCTTTCTTTAGGGTAATATACCAGATTCTAAATGTAAAAAGGCAGCCAGACAATCCCTCGGTAAGTTCAATATAAGTTTAAAAAATCTGTTCTGAGCAGTTTCAATATTATCATATTTATCAAGGGAAATCCCCCAAATTTCCCTGCCATATAACAACTGACAGATTGTTTTTGCCTCAAAGGTTGATAATAAAGAGCTAAAACTATTTCCAGCAAATTTGTTTGCGAATGCCAAAATGGCACTTGTAGTTTTATAGGAATTATTTTTGATTTCCCTTAAATGAGCGGACCAGGAGTGATTTTTCTCAAATGTTACTCCTAAATATTTATATGACTTAACTACATCAAGGTTAACACCATTTATATTCCATTCTTTTCTCTTATCATATGTCCTACCTACTACCATAATCTTGGTCTTCCTAATATTCAATTCTAGATCCAACTCCTTTAAGGGTGACATTATACTAGTAGTGCCTCTTTTCAGGCCTAAGGTGTTCTTGATAAAGAATACATCATCTGCATACAATAACAACTTTATATCTTCATTATTGACCTTGGACACAAAAGCTAACAGACACCCTTGTTTTACACCCTTAGAGATTTTTATCTAATCAAATAGAGCTCCATCCCTAGTATAACGTATCCTTGCAGTAGTATTATAATGTAACATTTTTAAAACACCCAATAAGTGCAGATCAATATGCATTTTCTTTAGGATATCCCAAAGAGTAGCTCAAGTAATGGAATCAAATGCAGCTTTTATGTCAATAAAACATAGATGTAATGTAGTTTTCTTAACTTCCACAGAAATATCTATGGTATAATTCAACATAAAAATTAAATCCAAAGTACCACACTGTTTTTGAAAACCACACTGCCATTTGGATACTAGTTTATTTTCAGCTATCCAACTCTCTAATCTATTTAAAATTAATCTAGTATAAAATCTTTGTACAATCAGTAGAAGTGTAATTGGTCTATAATTCTTGGGGTCTTGTTTGTCTCCTTTTTTAATAAAGGTAGAATTATACCATGGTTTCAACCATCCAGTAATACCAAGCATTGGCTTATAATATTGAAAATTAAAGTCAGAAGCTTAGTCCACTCTTCAGAATTATGGAGGAAAATGTCCACTGAAAGACCATCATGGCCAGCTGCCTTGTTCCTTTTTTGATTTAGAATGGCTAATCTAACTTCCAATATTGAAAAAACAAAGGAACAGTCAAGCCTATTTTCTAATAGATCACAGTCTTCAACATTCTCAATACTCAGATTACTATTATAGACACTCTCAAACTATTGGACCCATGTGTTTCCAGGTATAAAACCATATAAATTATTTCTCACATTCTTTTCATCACAACGAAAGCAACAAGTGTCCAAAATAATTTTGCATCCATCGTCCAAACAGAATTTTGTAATTGTGGCCATAGATCTAATTTATATAGTTTTCTTTATAAACGAATAGCTTCTTATTTTCTTTTTTCAGATTTTGCAAGGCACAAAAAACTGTGGGAGTTGAAAATTTCTGCCTTAGTTTCCCAACTTTTCTTATTTCTTTCCTTATTTTCCTATGGTCATTATCAAACCAAGGTTTATCTGCACCTATATTACCTTTGAATGATGGACACTTTACCTTACAAAGCTGATCACTACAATTTTCCATAAACTGATCAAAAAATGTTATCATATTATCACAGTTTATCTCACTTTCATGGTTAATTTCCTTATTCTGATCTAATAAGGTTTTCAGACACTGATTACAATCTATAACTCTATCAACTGTCAATTTGAACTCATTCCAAATAATTTTTTTACTGTATTTTATGCATAGTTTGACTTATTTCCATCTCCCTTTTCCTAATTCTATTAAATGTTAAACCAATTATCTAGCTTTTGCATTCCACAGGAAAAGTGTCACTATCCCAGACTCTGTGTATTTTAATAAAATCTATCATATGGTATAGGGAAACATCTATTATAAAATAGTCTATTTCGCTGACCCCTTTGGCTGAAGGAAATGTAATTTCCCCCTCCCAGTCCTTTCTTACATGCCCATTTAATACTCTTAGATTATTTTTTCCTAAAAACTGCATCAACAGCTTGCTATTACTCATAACTATTTTATCTTTTGAATGCCTTATTGGAATATTAAAAGTATCATCCAAACCCCATTCATTTTTCTTTCTTTATCAAGTTTCCAGTGCATGCATTAAAGTCCCTGCCAAAATAAATTCAATGCCTGAGTAGTGAACTCTAATAGAGTCAATAACATCCCTAAATTATCCAAAATAAACCGATAGTCCTTCTGCTTTATATTAGGGTTTATATAAATATTAAACAATGCAGTACACTTAGATCCAAACTTCAGAATTAAATACATAAAGGAATCACTATACATGCTAGATTCAATACAACTTAGAACAAGTGAGTTGTGAATAAAAATAAACAACCCTCCCTTACTCCTACCAAATCTACTTTGCGGGTGGCAGGAACATGCCACATATTGTAACCATCCAGTAAAAATCATCAGGTCTATCCATCCAGGTTTCCTGGAATAATAGAATTGGGTATTAGGTTATCCATTCCAGGACACACTTATTCTCTATTTTAGACTTTAATCCTGCCACATTCCATGATAACATAGATGGAAGACTTTGAAGTCCAAATTACTAAGTCAGTTGTTACTATCATCTAAATTTAGAGTACTCACCTGGGAATCATTGAATGTGGCTGCATTATCCATTTTTGAGATCTGCACTAAAACTAAAATCCAATTCCAAAATTACACTATTACTGATTCTATACCCTAATTTCTTTCTTCCACTAATATAAGTTGGAAATTCAGAGTTTCTCTCCAGGCTAATTTCATTTTCAGATGGTTTCATATAGGCCATAATTATTGCTTGTTTACACAATTTATTTTCTTTACTCTTACCTAATAATCTCGAATTTATGCTTTTTTTCCTCTTCAAGTACTTTAATCTGCAACTCTTCTCCAATTGTAGAGTCCAATTCTATGCCTATTTCCTGGAGATTAACTTTTTCTTTCAGCATATCTAATCTTAGATCAGCTTTTTTAAATACAAGACAGATCCATCCCTTGTAAGGGCTTGATTTGTACCTGTACACAGAGACAATGTCCTGCCAACCAAATTTGTAGCCCATGAGCCCTTTTATTAGATTATAAATTGTTAATTTCAGAGTATAGGGGTTTTCATTTCTTCCCTTTGAGACACCATTAAAAAACAAGGTGGGTAGCATAACACCTTCTCTGATTAACCTATCTTTCCAGTTTACTTCGGTAGCAGTTTTAGCCATGTTTACATTTTTTCCCTTATTCTTGTTAGAAGTAACATTATTCTGTACGGAAGGCTGTTCCACCACATAACTACATCTTTCTGTCATTTTCAATTTACTTTTACCTGCTGGTTTTTCTTTCAGGTTCCTTACAACAGTGCTTTCAGAAGGTATTTGATAACCACTTTGTATTTTATCATTTTCCTAACTGCTGTTTTCTCCATTTTAAATCTTGAATTATCTGATCGATTTCTTTGGCCTCCTTATTGGCAATCTCTGTTGTTATAGTTTTTACTGATTTCGGTTTTGAGCTTTCAGATATCTTTTTGTCCCCTTTTTTCTTTCATCCTGAATTACCATATTCCTTTTTTTGTCCTTATTTTTCTTTTTTTAAATCAACAGCCATATTTTCCGACTTCCTGTGGTTTGATCATCCTTTATGAGATTATCATTTTCCATAATAGGGATAATTTTTCTTGCCAAAAGAGATTTCACAAAGTATTCCACCACTGATTTCATCATAGAACTCAACTCCACAAGCTGTGTATTACCAAAACAAAATTATTTTTTAATTTTGTTAAGCATAATATTGAGATCACTATCCCTCTCTTGACTTAGCAAATTGCTATCACTTACTGTCTGAGTCCCAACTTCATAAGATAGTTTATCCAAAAGAGGGAAATTCATATCAGATCCCTTATATCCTACTTCATTTCTTGGATTCATTAAAGTGTCTTTATGCCCTTGTTTTATATATGGCGTGATAAAAGAATTAAAATCTCTCAAAAAAGATCTACTTTCACATTCATGACTATCTGTATTAAGGTCAACTTCAGAAATATTTTGATAAATATCCACAGCTTCTGGAGATAACACAAATACATCCTGAGCATTGCCATTATTATCATTGGCACTAGAATCATAATCACAGTTTCCACACTTCATGTCCAAATCAAATTTCTCATTAATAACAATATTTTTATTAACTGTTAAAACATTTTGTGCCAGTCTCTTATTACCTCTTGACCCTGACTTTTCCTTATTAACTATTTTAACTGATTTCTCCCTCAATGCATTTATACTTTATTCTTTCCCAAGTTCTTCTCCAGTCAAATTTTCATGTGGGATTGTATCTGAATAAGAGAGCTCAGGACCAGACTTAGGAAGCATCAAATTCTCTATACTTTTTGGAAAGTCACTTTCTTCAAAGTTTCAGATTTCTTCTAATAAAGGGTGCTCACTGGAACAGGTCTCTCTACTCCTTAAACTAAGATCAGGGGATGACATAGACCTTGAGACAAAACCTCTATTTACAGTCTTATTACCTCTTAATTCTATCTGATCTGAAACCGGTCTAATAAAGCACGTTATTTTGGAACTATCAGGCAGAATAGTATTCTTTAACCCTTTGTTTGACAGTTTTATTATATTACCCATTTTACCTGATTTAATAGGTTTTCTTACTATAGGTTTTATTTTTTAGTCATTATCAGTTAATCACTAAGAGTCAGCTGAATTAGATACTAACTTCTTATACTGATAATACACACACAAAAAATAAAACACAATCAATATTAATACAGAAACAGACTGAATTAAGTCCAGAAGTCCACACAAAAAAAAGCGGTTCATGACTCAAAGCACAGGTGACCAAATGTCCAGGTATATAAACAGTTCAAAAACAAGATCAGGTCTTGTCTTCATGTAATCCTTTCAGATGGAACCACCAAAATGTAGCTGTAACTGTTGGTGAAGGATGGCTAGGCCATAAAGTCTTGCTATTGACCAACTTTGTAAGTTGCTATGTCGCTGCTTCCCTCACTGCCCGCTGAAGCAGAAATCAGAAAAGGATTTTAAAATATATAATTATACCCTCTATAATACACTATAATGTCATACACTTTCAGAGCAACAGTACATGGATATTAAACTGTATACTGAGGGCAGGATATTCAGAAGGGTTGCACAAGGTGCAACACAGTTGCACCATGCACAACCCACTGATGCGCACTGGCACAATATTCAAAGGAGCATTGAGCCTTGCACAAATCCCAATCGTCGGTGCATCAGTAATGTATGCAGCGCGAGGTGGGGGCGGGCCCATGCATACTCCACATATCCCGATATTCAGCCCGGGATGTGCTGAGCCCATGCAGGCACAACCCCTACTCTGCGCCTGCACACAGGTGAGCCAAAAAGAAAGTGAGCAAACAGCTGGCCACCCACAAGGAGCTGCCATATTGCAGGGCACAACACAGCAGTTGCCACCTGTGGCTGGCCACCCGGCTCTGGTGGCACCCTAGTGGTGGTGTCCCCATGCTCAATCACAGGCATATGTAGAAAAATCATAGTCCTATATCCCTGGTGGTCAGTGGACCACTCACAGCCATTCACGGGCATATGTAGATAATTATAGTCCTATATCCTGGTGGTCTAGTGGACTGCTCACAGCCTGATCATGGGCATCAGTAATAAATAATGACACACCAATCCAACCCTGGTGGTCCAGTGCTACCCCTCCCCATCCACCCACTGGAGCCCCACTGCCCTGCTCCCCCTGGTCAGCAGTGGGCAGCATCTCCCACCCACTTGCCACCCACCACCCGCTGACTGACTCCATGCGGTAGGGCTGCTGTACACCCATTGGTCCACACTGTGAGCCAATGAGCATCAGCCCATACTATATTATAAAAGTCCAGATATGTGAATGGACCTAATCACACATCTAGACTGTGTAGTACGGTATTGGAGTTGCATGCCCATTGGCTCACGCTTGTGGACAATGGGCGACAGCCCTACTATACAGAGTCAGTCTGTGGGCAGCAGGGCGGCAAGCAGATGGGAGCTGCCACCACCGCTGACTGGGGAGCAGGGCAGTTGGGCCCAAGTGGGTGGGGGGAGGAGGATACAGCTGGACCACCAGGGTTAGATTGGTGTCATCATTTATTACTGATGCCATGATTACGTGAGTGGTCCACTGGACCACCAGGGATATAGGGATCATTAATTTTCTACATATGCCCGCTGATCGGCTGGCGTGAGCAGTCCCACTGGACCACCAGGGTTATAGGACTATTTATTTTCCTACATGCCCACAACCGGCTGCAGCAGACCACTGACCACCAGGATATGGGACTATTATTTTTCTACATATGCCCGTGATCGGGCTGTGAGCAGTCCACTGACCATCAGGGATATAGGACTATTATAATTCAACATATGCCTGCAATTGGATGTCAGAGTGTGTTGCCACTTGTGCAGAGGGCATCGGTCCCTAGCACGGCTGCAGCCTGGCAGGCAAGGCTGTTGCTAGATCATGATCTGCATGGAATGGGTATAAGACATGCAAATGGCCCCATTTGCACCTTTACATACATTATGACCCCATTTGCATGTGCACTTTGAATATCGCAGTGGTTGCACCTTTCACAATGGCACTTGCACTGGTGCATCCACCTGCTCACTCTGGCCGCGGGTTTGTGCAGTGCGCATAAGCCATGTGCACTACGGGTAACCAGGTGCAATATTCAACAATGCTGTGCCTTGGCTGGCTCTGTTGAATATCATCCTGTCCATGCCCCTGCGCATGCAAGTTGTGCTGCGCCCAGGCTTGCACCACAGCCTGACGCAGTCTGAATATCCTGCCCTTAGTATAAAAAATAAAATAACAAGTGCAATAGAAAATTAATCAACTAAACCATAGCATAATGCCACATAAATGTAATGCAACACATTTTGTATAAAATTAAAAAGGACTGTAGTCTGAAGACAATCTAAATCACTAAACATCAGCTAAATAAAATCTATACAAAAACAAAGGAATATAGACATACAAAGTACAAAAATACCAGAACATATTTCCTTGGATCTCCCGGATTCAAAATTGTGATGCCCAAAAGACACTCGAGGATCCAGCATGCTGAAGACCCACATCAAACAATCCTTCAGCTCTGCTTCGATACAATATGGCCACATTTTTTGTTAAAAAGTTACCATAACAAGAAATAACGATAGCCAGAACAGTTGAAATAAAGCAGGCTAATAAAGGAAAAAGACCCATCATACGAACTATACCGGGGAGGCAGACAGGAAACAGAAATGGAGGAAATGAACCAGGCACAGTTTGCAGCCGACTAAAATGAACTCTGCTCATCTAAGAGACCTACGCCAAATATACCCAGAAAAACTCATGCCTAGTTAAGGAAAACACGTGCCTAATTAAGATAAATTATCAAAAGCAGGAGTCAGTTTATAACCCAATTAAAAAATCAGCCACAGAAACACGGTCATAAGCTACCTGCTATAAAACCTCACACTAATTAGAATTAGAATTAGACAGAAACCTATAATGAGCCAATTAAACAATTAAACTGCTGGGGAGACATAAGAATGTTTGGTTACAGGCATCAAATAAATGACTGATTTAAAGTTACTAAATAATCAGAATAATCAGACAATATATGAAACTCGATTAGTTGCACACAAACACACATACATACATATATACACCCAATAAAAAAAATAGCAGAAAGACAGAAAAACAGAAAGCAACAGAGCTAAAATGTTCATAAGCATAAAGAACAAAAATAATAATTATAACATTGTCCTTGTCCTTGGATCGTAATCATTAGTCTTTCAACCTCCTTTGATGCTTAAAGAGCAATGCTAAGCACTAGCTTCTCAAGATTTTTTTACAGTTTATAAATTACTCAGTCTGCAAGCTAAAGCCTCATGAGCTCAAGCTCTTGTACTCTCAGCACTCACACTTCAGCTAAAACAGCCGGCAAATGTCAAACACTAC
This sequence comes from Neoceratodus forsteri, assembly GCA_016271365.2. Taxonomy (NCBI): domain Eukaryota; kingdom Metazoa; phylum Chordata; order Ceratodontiformes; family Ceratodontidae; genus Neoceratodus; species Neoceratodus forsteri. The sequence continues at coordinate 485,319,548 of CM028132.1, read as the reverse complement.
ACAGTCTTTCTATTTTGATATGTCTGCCCTTTGATCACTCAGGAACTCCAGTCTCTCCTTCAGACTGCAGATGTCAATCAATCAGACGTTATAGCAATATGAACAAAATAAGCAGATATTCAAATATTCAGATCTGCAGATATGTGGCTCCTCTGATGTCGAATGCGCTCCACAGCACTTTTCTCCAACAACTCTGCCCATGGTGGGCTGTCCCACTTCCAACACTCCAACCTGTGAATAGAGAAAGAAAGCAGCATCAAAGGGACCACACCAAGCCAAAAGAGACCGCACAAGTCAGTGTGGAAAGAATTGTACACTTAGACAGGTATGGTATGTAAAACAGGTGATATACCTTTTCTAGAACAAAAATGTATTGTACAATTCCTGCTTCATTCGTTTTCCTCCACAACAGGTTAGCGTGCAGCAGCCATCTTGGATCTCTCAACTTCCACTGTACAAGACCTCCCACTCACTTGCACTCTAGCTCTTTATTTCTTCTTTCTTCCCTAATTTCACTTTTTCCCCTTCCAACTCTAATATGTTCTTGAAAAATTAATTTTCTTTCTCAGTTGAGCCCTTCTCTGAGCTCGTGCTTTCAGGTGCCTGCGGTGGTGCTTGAGATGCATGTGTATTGGTGTCAGATTGCGTTGAGCTGGAATAATATTTATCAAAGGCTTCTTGAGCTTCCCATAGGTCTTCAAATGTCTGCAATTTATTATTTGTTACAAATCAAAGTTTGGCTGGATAAATCATGGAGAATCTAATCCCCTTTGCATACATTTTTCCCTTTAATGGGTTAAACTGCTTTCTTCTGAGAGTAGTCTCCTGCAAGAAGTCAGGATATACATTAAAATGAATACTGCCAACTTTTAAACCTTTCAGTGTTCTGACTTGCTGGAGAATTTCTTCTCTGTGCTGAAAATGATGAGGTTTAATAAATACTGTTCATGGAATACTAGAGTTAGTTGCCACAGATCTGCTGCCACTCCTGTGCACTATGTCCAGGGCTATTTTGTCTTCTGGATATTTTTTACCCCACAGCCTCCATGATAAATTTCTCCAAAAACTTAAGCGGATCTTGAGAACCTTTGGTTCCCACAGGTATTTTGCCCAAATGGAGATATTCTCTCCTAGAACAGTCGTCCTGTTCTATAATCTTCTGTAATAAAATCTGAAGTAGTTTTTCATGCAACCCCTGAACTGTGGCCATTGGAGACATTTCAACCTCTATTTTTGAAATCCTTTTCTTGCAGCTCTATATTCTTATTGATAAGCTGTCCATTTTTGTGTCAATTCTGTGAACAGAATGGTTATTGATTGGATTGATTCTTTCATCTCTCCAGCATTCATGCCATATCACTTTTGATGTCTGTAATTGCCACTAAATTCTTTCCATTGCTGTTGGACCAATAACTCCTCTCTCCGATTGGAGGTGCCTCTGTGCCTTGAATAGTATTATCCTCCCCCTCTGCTGGGTTAGCATTGGAGGGACCACTTTTCTGGGAGCTAATTGATTCATTGCCCTTATTTGACTCATTACTTTTTTGTGGTTCATTAGATTTTTTTTTTCTTTGTTTTGTCCTTTATTTATGCTCCTCCTAGGCTGGGCATCCTTCCGAGGTGCACACGTGGTGAGGGCTACTACTCTCTGCACCCTGCAATTCTGACTGGGACTCCCTTGACAACCGGGAAAACCTAGCACCAGTTCACCCACCAGGCCAGGCCCGCTCACCCTCAGCGGCCTATCTGAAATTAGAAAGGGCTTACCGCAGTTGCCGGGTCAGCCAGAAATCCAGCGGAGATCAGGCCAATGGTGGGATGTGCATCCTGCCTCTGGTGCCCCCATCATCTCCACAGTCCCAGGCGGTATTTTTTCCATTTTTTGTTGTTTCCCCCTTGGGAATGTGATGTGCAATGACATCTGTGCAGGCTCACCTGCTCATGTCTGCCTCACTCCCGCTCCCTCTCATTCTGGCTGGCATACCTTTACTGCCCCCGATCTCCATCGGGAGTTGCTAGGATGTCGAGCAGCCCCAGAACCCTCCCCAGAGAGAGGAGAGCAATCCTCCGGATGATCAATCCTACCCCTTCCCTGCTGACCCCCAGCGACCGGGGCTCATTCCCGAACCTGGGTCACTGGCATGGTGCAAGGTGTGGCATCCAGCAGTTCAATCCTCAGCTCCACCAGGCCGCCAGTTCATTAGATTTTGAAAGGTGTTTTTTAAAGTGGTCTGTGTTAAATCTACTTGCTCCCTGTTTAAATTTTTAACTCTCTTAGAAGGCATAATTGGAATTTTTAGAGCTAACTGTGTTAGTTAAATGCTGTACTTTTAACCTTTTGGGGCTTGTGCAAAGAAAAATGATTTTCTTTACCAGTAGACTGAGAGTTTTTATACAGAAGTGGGTCCCAGGATATGTTGCTGCCTTTGTGAAAAAACGTGAACTTAAATCCCTGGAAATCCCTGCATTTATGGAGGTGATAGACTTTTGAAATAACAAAACTGTTGGTTTATAATTTATTTTATGCCCAATATATACTTGAACCAGCTGTTTTGCTGAGTGGATATTCTTTAACATCCGATTCCACTTTCGGATCAGGGTTTTGCTAACTATAACACCAGGAAGTAAAACCGTGAATATTAAAGTTGTAGATGTTTGTGCTTATCAAAGAACTAATACTTATGCTTATGAGACTTGTAGCACTATCAACTTCTACAATCAGCTTCTCCCGGAAAATAAACATAATTGCCAAAACAGTTTTTTGTTCAAGTGTTCTGCATTAAAGCTGACCAATACCTTGTTTCTCTGAGCATTTGCCGCTATTGTATAAGTACTAATCAAAGGATCATGCTCCACAAAATGCTAAAGGAAGAAAAGAAGTAGTTCACACCTTTGTCACGTTAATACCCAGCACAGAGCCTGTCTCCCCCCAGAAGCACTGAGACTCACCATTGACTCATCGGTCCTGTCCCTGGTGGACTATGGACTCCTAATTTACAGTGCTGCAGACAACACTGCACTGGGAAAAATCAAACTCTCAATCGACAAGGCCTGTCGGCTACTCACTGGGGCTGATAGGAAAGCACACACACATGTACACTTTATGCCTGGTCCAACATCCTCTCCCTTGAAGAACGGCACCTCTACCAGATCTGCCTCCTCACCCAAAAAATCCGTGTTGGGCTAACCCCCGGTCTGTCTGCACTAATCAATATGGCCACCCCTCCTGTCCACACTCATAGCTCCACTAAGACCCTGCTAGTAGTTCCCAGGGTTAGGATGTCCCTCGTGCAGAGATCTTTTTCATACAGGGCACCCTTCTGGTTCAACACCCTCCCTTCTGATACCTCCTCTAAGCTCAGAATTGGTCCTTTCAAGTCATCCCTATGCAGCCACCTCTAAGCTCCTATCACTGCAATTGTAAATAACTGCTCCCCCACGTGTCTGCATCCAACCCACTAATCCCTCACCATCCACTCTGCTCATTTACTCTTCCAGTGTACATATCTCATGATTGCTGAGCTACAATCATGTACAAGCCTAAACCTGCAGTGTTGTGCTCAGCACCACCCCCCCACCATATACTACCACTATCTTCTAAGTTTATATGCCCAATGTTTCACTCCTTCTTGCCTAGCTACCATCTTGTATAGGCCTGTATCCAGCAAGAAGGGGCCTCTCTCCTGCCGATATGGACCTCTCCACCTGTATTCAATTTGTACAAGCTGTAAATTGTATATAGCCTGCCATGCCTGCACCTGCACTATTGTCTGTTTGGTCTGTTCACCACTCACTGTATGTTTCTCCTGCCCTGTCCTACCCTGTGTTATGACGATGAGCTTTTGTAAATGAGTCTCTGACTCAAAGGGTTGTAATTCTGATACTGTAATAAATAAATAAATACCCATTTCATACTCACAATTCGAGTAGAACAATTTCAGAGATAGTTTCAGAGAAAAGCACCGCAGTTGCTCAGACAGAGGAACAGGGACTAGGCATGTGCTAGCTTCTCCTTCAACTGGCCATCTTGCTGATTGTGTGTTTTGTCACTTGCTCCTGACTCACAGATGCCTTCCTCTGTGCCACCAGCATTCACACTGCTTCATCACAACCTTGTGACAGCCACCTTTATTAATCTGAATCATTAATTACAAAATAAATCTTAAAAGCTGTTTAAGAAATATCTGAGAAACTAAAAATACACTGACAATGAATCTAAGGATATCAGAAATACATTTATGAAAAAAAATGACATGATTTTTTTTTTCAACTAACAAATACTGTTTCTTTAAAGTGGCCTAATGCAGCTGGAAAATGGTGCCTCTGAATCACATCAGGCCCTTTGCAGATCTGCTGCAGGATATCTGTGAGTTCAGAGGGATTTAAGCTTGGTGTGGTATGCAGCACATTCAGTAGCTAGCTTGTGTCAAGTGTCAACACAAAATAGCTGTACAGTGTACAAACAAATTAAAGGGAAAGCAACATTTAAAACAGAGGTGGGAAGGAACTGAGGCAGAGAGGGTACAAAGTTATCAACTTAGTATCCTTCTCTCCTCAGTTCCTTCCCCTGCTGTTTTAAATGCCCCCCACCATACACTGTATTTTGTGTTGATACTCAATGCAGGCATCTTTGATAGGATTAGAACAACGGTACCCTCCCCCACCTCTGGTCCATCCCATCCTATCCCTCTCCCAGATAACATAACTATCCTGAACTGTTTTTACTAGATGAGATGATCCCAGTATATTGGTAAACTGACCATATACCCCTAATTAAGAGAGGGAGAAACCCTTTTGCTGGAAGACATAGAAAGGAAAGAAATAAAATACTCTTAGTCTTCAAGACGAGTGGTTGAATTTCATGTGCATTCAATCAGGTTACAACTGACACCTCCATGTCCCCACCATCTCTTACCTGTTTTTCAGTGTGTGCCCAGGCCATGATGGGAGGGGGGAGAGACACTGCACCAGATGAGGGATGGGGGGGTTGTCACGGGTGTCAGTTGTATCCTGATTGAATGCACAAGAAATTCATTATTTAGCCTAATATACCCGTGTCTGTTAGGTTCTGGGTGTCAATATCACAGAAAAAATATCTCGGGACAAAATATCCCAGTCAAAACATTGCAGGAAAAAATAAAGTGTGGTAAAAACATTGCAGGACAGAACAGTGCAGGAAGTAGGGAGTACAAGCCATAAGATGACAGAAGAGCAAAGGACACAGTAGGGTTCATTGGGCAGGACACCTAACTTCACACAGCCACCCCTTGGCCAATTTGCTGTGCCATGCATCACAGTATTGCACTGAGGGGGCTAACTTCACACTGGCTTTATGAAGTTAGACCACCCCCAATGGAGAACTGTGATGAACAGCACAGAGAAGTGGCTGAGGGACCGTTGTGCAATGTTAGGCTCCCCCCAATGAACCCTTCTGTGTCCTGTGCTCTTCTACCACCTTGTGGCTTGTACTGCCTGCTCCCTGCACTGTTCTGTCCTGCAATGCTTTTACCATACTTTATTTTTTTCCACAATGTTTTGACCACGATATTTTGTCCTGCAATATTTTGTACCGTGATATTAACATATGGAACCATCTGTTTGACAGATCACCCAGTCAACCACTGCTACAGGTCAGGGATGGGACGAGGCAGGCATTCACTTAGAGCTGTGACCCAGAAGTTGTTTAGAAAGAACTGTGCTATACAATAGCCATAGCCACCAAGTTGGGAAACCAGCAACAGCAGCTGGTGCACAGATGCAGAAAGTTAAATTTGACATCAGAGCTTTAAAATGACAGCATTTAACGGTCAAGAAGAAGAAGAAGGGGGGGGGTTCACATTGGGCAGTCAATGACAATAAACCATGATCATCCTCTCTCAATCTGGGTAGACAATTACAGATACAGGCATCACTACAATTTGGGAATAGGGGGCTTGAGTCCCATTTCGTGTTTCCTCGAGATCTCCTCTGCTGCTTGTTGGGTTGGTGAACATGACTGACAGTACTGAGATCATAAAAGAGACATCATCAATTGGAGGACTAGGAGAGGCCTCCATTGCTGTTTTCTTGTTAGTTTTGTACTGCACATAAGCACTCCCCACCCCATACCATCACTTAGTAGTGTTGTGGATGGGATACCTATATTGAATATTTTTAATGTACACCAATTCCAAGAGTGGACACAGTATGTAATTTAACAAAACAATATAGAAAGATTAAATAATATACATATTACACAAAGCATTTATTGTGCAGTCCCACACATTGGCTTTTCTATAAATGGTGTTGAAAATAGGGGATGGGGAGCCCAATATCTTTGATATACAATTGGATACGCTTGACAGGGGGACTGGGAAGAAGTCATTAAGATTCATCTAACAGTGGAGAAGATATGAGCTACACATGGTGGCCAAGTCTGGAAAGCAGCACCAGCTGGTGTAGAACTGTGGAAACCCATGCTGCTGCAAAATCCAACTAAAATGACAGTGTTAGATTTTCAAACAGAAGGCTTCAGTCGCTTGGCTTCCCCCCCCCCCCTATGTCCACTTCCAGTGGTTATACTAACCACTTCATAACATTTACAATACCATTACAAAATTTTTCCTACGTAATTTCATTTAACTCGACTGGTAGTGTGTGGAGTCAGAAATGTTCTCTTAATGCAGTAAAACAAACCGATGGTGCATTTTCAGAGGTGCAGCTGTGCCACATTTGTCATTTTGAGGTGACTCTATGAGATTTATGGTTTATTCTACCTGCTTGCAACATATTTAATCTGTTATTGCATCAGACACGCTTCCTGTAAAATCTTAATTTCATAGAAATGAGTTGATACATGCTAAATAGCAACAAGGTGGCATGGCAAAATGTGATCCAGTTAAGAGCAGCATGTTTGTGGCCTCATTGTGCAATGTGACTTAGATTTCTAGAGAAGAAAATTTATAGTGAGGGACAATAGGTGCTGCACTACAAGCCAGGTGGGGTGCGAGTGGGGGGCTGCCAGCCAAATGTAACAAGCCACAAAAAAAGTCACTCACACTCCAGAGCCAGGAGAAAGTTTCTCTAGTGAAGGAAGTACAAATGCTATGAATTCAGAAGTTGTTGTTTCAGAAGAAAATCTTCATTTATTTCTGTTTTACATGAACAAATCAAATAAGTACAACAGAGAGATTCACATGTAGGTGATCCAGCGATTCAACATTTAAGGCTTCATCGGTGGTAATCACCTATGGTAGGACAGCCCTTTTATAGGCACTTAATTCAAAATGATGTCATATGCATTGACCAATCAGATTTAAAGTACAACAAAATAGCCAATGAGTGCGCCACATAAAAAGACTATGTAACAACATAACATAATTATTCAAGCTCATCTAAATGTTACTCATGAGAAAATCCTGAAAGAAAATACTTTTAACACAATATTTGGTGTCAACTAATCAGATTGCAGGGATTAAATTAACAGCAATGTTTTGCCCATATTGCTTTCTCTTTCTAATATTCATGCATAACAAAATCATTTTAGATCAAACTATGTTAAGAGAATTAGTCTCTGTGGCAAGAAATGTCAACAACCAATCAGGTTGCAGTGATCTAATTTTAGACCTTTGAAGCAATATTGCTAAGAATTATTCAAATATATGAATTCAAACAATAACCACAAGTCTTGCTTTACCCCTTTAGAAATTAAATTGTAGTCAATATTCACAATTACTTCTAAGCATAATTTTCATTATAGCCATGTATAGTTAGTGAGGATATTGTGAAGAATCACTGACCAGCAACTGAAACTGAAATAACTATTACAAACAGCAAGAAAAGTACCCTTTCATAAATCATAGTTAGAGTACATCTAATCATCAACTAAGCATAGTATTTCTAGAAATTATAATAAAATTAAAATTAAATTTATAACACTTTGTGGGAATCAGAAGCTTATACTACAAGTCCCAGCCATCTCAAATTACAGCATAGTCTCCGGTAGTTAGCAGAGGTTTCTGCACTCACAGAAGTCCAACACTGTAAGAAAATAACAAAAAAATTTAGAACATTAGTGAAGTTGTGTATACACAGACTGTAAAATGAGAAAATACATTAAAAGATCTATGTTTGTAACAAAACTGAAGTGCTGAAGAAAACCAGCTTAAATCAATCTATGGATAGCTTTCAAGACTTATCCCTTTCATAATTTTTTAATATAACATCTAGTTAAAATATTGCATACATCATGTCAATTAACCATGTTGGGGGGTTGTTGGGGGGAAATTGATAGGTATGGAATGGCTTGTGGGGAGGATTTTGGTAGCCTATTTCTCTTACTTACATCACAGATAAGGTTTTGGATCCCATTCCTGATTCAATCCATCAGTAGTTAGAGCACTCAAGACATAGATCCAATAGGTTTCCCTCTGTGAGAGCCTTTTGAGTCTGTCACCCCCTCTTCTGCCAATTTGTGCCTGTTCTATGTCTGTGAACTTTAAACTTTTCAGATCTCCATTATGGTATTCCCAGAAATGTGTTGCTACTGGGCTATCTAGGTCAATCTCTTTATGTTTCTGACATGCTCCTGCATTCTTACCTTGAGCTGTCTCATTGTCCTACCAATATACAGTTTATCACACTCACACCATAATGCATAGACTATAAAAGTGGTGACACATGAAATTAACAGTCTTATTTGTACTGTCTTTCTGTTGGTAGGGACTGTAAATGAGGTACCCTGTAGGCAATAGTTACAAATATTGAAGCTGCCACATTTGTATGATCCTGGTGGTCTCACGGGTAGCCAAATCCTGTTGTTTGTAGAATTCCTGTAAAACTGGCTATGTACCAAAATGTCACCAATATTTTTACCTCTACTAAAGAAAATTCTGGGTTTTGTACCAATGTGCTCAGCTAGGGTGGTGTCACTCAGTAAAATCAGCCAGAATTTAGTGACTATATTGCCCAGTCTACCCGCCAGATTGTTAACCTCAGTGACAAAGCTAACTACATTGGTATTTGAGGTATTCCTAGTTTTTGGTTTTAAGAGCATTTTTTTTTGTCTAGAAGTTTTGCATTTTCTAGTGTTACATTTAGAACTGACTCATCATAGCCCCTTTCTAGGAATCTTGTTTCAAGATCCTCAGCTTGTTGTAAAAAAGATACTAAAGTCACCGCAATTATGGCATATTCTTAAAAACTGGCTAATGGGAATAGAATCCTTTAAAGATTTGGAATGAAAATTAGTGGCGAACAATAAATTATTGGTTGCTGTGGGTTTCCTGTATCCCCTGGTCACAATTCAACTATCAATGTCAGTAGACAAGATGATGTCCTTGAATTCAATTTCTTGATCATTACATTTGTGGGTGAAATGCAGGTTTTTCCATTCAAGTTTAACCACTTCATAAATTCTGTCACTTCTGCATCAGTGCCCATCCATATGCATAAGACATCATCAATTAAACGCATCCATTTTATTATGTTTTTGCAAAATGGGTTGGAGTTTGGCTGAAGTAATATGGTATCTTCCCAGTAGCCTAAATATATTTTTTGCAAATGAGGGGACCATAGCTGCTCCCATTACTGTGCCACAATTTTTGTGGATAAAAAGTGCCATCAAACTTGAAATAATTTCTTTTCAGCACAAACTCCAAACCCTGCAAAATCAAATTTGTTGATAAATGCTCCTGAAGAGGGTCCTGCATAATAAAGTAACTGCATGCCTCTATGCCATCTAGATGTCTAACTGACATGTAGAGGGACTCCACGTCTATTGTAATGAATTTATTTTGAAAAGAAGTACAGTGTCTTAAGTCATTTACTCAGGGACACTATCATGTTCTGGAACAACTAGAAGATTTTAGATGGACAACAGGAATGAGATGGTTAGCAATATATGGAGTCTCTACACATCAGATACCTAGATGGTACAGAGGCATGCAGTTACTTTATTATGCAGGACCCCTTCATGAACATTTACCAACAAATTTGATTTTGCAGGGTTTGCAGCACAGCAATGGGCAGTTATGCCCCTTTATTTGCAAACCTATTTTTAGGCCACTGGAAAGAACACTATATTATTTAAGCCAAATTCCAACCCAATTTGCAAAAACATCATAAAATGGATGTGTTTCACTGATGATGTCTTATGCATATGGATGGGCACTGATGCACAAGTGACAGAATTTATGAAGTGGTTAAACTCAAATGAAAATCAATTTGCATTTCACACACCCACGAATGTACTGATCAAGAAACTGAATTTCTAGACATTACCTTGTCTGCTGATATTGATGGTTGAATTGTGACCAGGGGATACAGAAAACCCATGGCTACCAATAATTTATTGTTGGCCACTAGTTTTCATTCCAAATCTTTAAACGATTCTATCCCCATTAGCCAGTTTTTAAGAATATGCCATAATTGCAGTGACTTCAACATCTTTTTACAAGCTGAGGATCTTAAAACAAGATTCCTAGAAAGGGGCTATGATGAGTCAGTTCTAAATGTAGCACTAGAAAAAGCAAAACGTCTAGACAGAAAAATGCTTTTAAAACCAAAAGCTAGGAATACCTCACATACCAATGTAGTTAGCCTTGTCACTGAGTTTAATAATCTGGTGGGCAGATCTGGTAATATAGTCACTAAATTCTGACTGATTTTACTGAGTGAAGCTACCCTAGCTGGAGCATATTGGTACAAAACCTAGAATTTTCTTTAGTAGAGGTAAAACTATTGGTACATTTTTAAAGCTATTACAGTCAGTTTTCTAGGAATTCTCCAAACAACAGGATTTAGCTACTGGTGAGACACCAGGATTATTCAAATGGCTGGCTGTATAACCTAAAGGTTAGAGGAATGAGGTGTAAATAAGCTTGATACATCCAGCAGACCAGACCTGAGTTTGATCTCTCACAACCTCTACTTGCATACTGTGTGACTCTGAACAAGTCACTTAACTGTTTAGTGCTCCAGGTCGCCCCTGAAAACAGGCACTTGTGCCTAGTGGGCCTTGCCCGTTACCAAAAGACTAAAAAAATGTGGCAACTGCAATATTTGTAACTATTGACAACCCGGGTACCTCATTTACAGCTCCCTACCAACAGAAAGACAGTACAAAATAAGACAGTTCATTTCATGTGTCACCACTTGTATAGTCTATGCATTATGGTGTGAATGTGATAAACTGTATATTGGTAGGACAATGAGACAGCTCAAGATAAGAATGCAGGAGCATGTGAGAGACATAACAAATATTTACCTAGATAGCCCAGTAGCAACACATTCTGGGAATACCATAATGGAGATCTGAAAAGTTTAAGTTCACAGGTGCTCTAACAGGCAACGAATTGGCAGAAAAAGGGTGACAGACTCAAAAGCTCTCACAGAGAAACCTATTGGAGCTATGTGTTGAGAGCTCTAACTCCTGCCGGACTGAATCAGGAATGGGATCCAGAACCTTATCTGTGATGTAAGTAAAAGAAATAGGTTACCAACCCCCACACAAGCCATTCCATACCATACCAATCAATTCTCCCCCAACAAACCCCCAACACCTTTTTCTACTATCAGCAGCAATAGTCCTTAACATTTTATGTTTAGCTGTAATCTGCTGTGTCATGAGTGATTCAGTTGATTGACATGATATATACAACATTTTAACTAGATATTATATTCAAAAATTATGAAAGAGATAAGTCTTGAAAGCTATCCATAGACTGATTTAAGCTAGTTTTCTTCAGCTCTTCAGTTTTTGTTACAAGCACAGATCTTTGAATGTATTTTCTCATTTTACAGTTTGTGCATATACAACTTCACTAATGTTTTATATTGTTTTGTTATTTTCTTACAGTGCTGGACTTCTGTGAATGCAGAAACATTTGCTAACCACCTGAGACCTTGCTGTAATGGGAGATGGCTGGGACTTGTGGTGTAAGCTCCTGATTCCCATAAACTGCTATAAATTTAATTTTATTATAATTTCTAGAAATACTATGCTTATTGGATGATTAGATGTACCCTAACCATGATTTATGAAAGGGTAATTTTCATGGTGTTCATAATAGTCATTTCAGTTTTAGTTGTTTGTCAGCGATTTATTACAATATCCTCACTAGCTATAATGGAAAATTATGTTTAGAAGTAGTTGTGAATATTGGCTAACATTTTAATTTCTGAAAGGGCAAAGCAAACCTCATGGTTATTGTTATTGTTTCAATTCATCTATTTGAATCATTCTTAATAGTTTTGCATCAAAGGTTTAAAATTAGATCACTGCAACCTTATTGGTTGGTGATATTTCTTGTCATGTAGACTAATTCTCTTAATATAATTTGATCTAAAATAATTTTGTTTTGCATCAGTATTAGAAAGAGAAAGCAATATGGGCAAATCTTTGCTGTTAAACTATATGTTTTTATCCCTGCAATCTGATTGGCTGCTGCCAAATATTGTGTTAAAGGTTTTTTCTTTCAGGATTTTCTCATGAGTAACATTTACAGTAGATAAGCTTGAAACATTATGTTATTTTGGAGGTACTTCTCTGGTGGCAACTGGTGCAGAATGCAGCTTCCAGGTTGCTGAAAGGACTTTTGAGGTTCTGTCATGACCTGCGCTGGCTGCTGGTCAGGTGGAGGGTTATCTTCAAGGTGGATTTACTCACCTTTAAGCCTTACATGGACTAGGCCCCAGCTATCTGTCTGATCTTCTAACACCTGCTGCTCCAGTCTCTCCTCCGTTCCTCCTCTAGAGGCCTCCTGGCAATTCCCAAGATGAGACTTAAAACTGCCGCGACAGGCCTTTAATGTAGCCAGCACTGTCCTGTGCAATTTGCTTCCTCCAGCCATCAGGAGGCCCTTCAACTGAGGTGTTTAAGGGCTGCCTTAAGACCCATCTCTTTTCATTGGCATTCCCAGATATAGTTATTTAAATATGATAGAGATTGCTGAATTGAACTGTTTATTGAATCATGTTGTTGTTTTTAGTCTTTTATTGTGTTTTATGTGTATTTGTGCTCACTCCCTTTTATGTTTTTATGTAAGGCTCCCAGAGCCTCCGGGAATGGGCACCAAAGAAATAAACATTTCCTTGCTTTGCCTTGTCAAACTGCGTGTTTATGTGCACAAATTGGCTATTTTGTTATACTTTTAATCTGATTTGTCAATGCATATAACATCATAATTGTTTTGTATTAAGTGCCTATAAAAGGGCTGTCCTGTCATAGGTGATCACTCCCTAATGAAGCCTTAATTGGTGAAGCACAGGGGTACCTACATGTGGCTCTCTCTGTTGTGCTTATTTGATTTCTCCATGTAAAACAGAAATAAATGAAGATGTTCTTCTGAAACAACTTTTGAATTTGTGGCATTTGTGCCTCCTTCACTGGAGAAACTTTCTCCTGGCTCTGCTGTGCCAGTGACTTTTGTTTGTGGCAAGAAAATTTATAGATATGGCCTTTGTAAGCAGAAGAAACTCCTAACACTGTGATATTTGTTCCAAAGATAACTGGAACGTTGTCAGTTCATTTTAGAAATGCCATTGTTATATTATATGTCCATTTTACTCTTCAGCTGTTCAGGTAAAGTGTCATTGAACTCTGGGGCATGGTAGAGCAGTCCATCATGCCCAAGATGGTTGCCGGAGTTCTCTGCACATGCTCAGGAACTCGCACATGTGCAGAGAACTCCAGCAGCCATCTTGGACACAGCAGATAGTGCCGTGTTCCACCGATGGACAGGATAGTGTAGTGGATGAGCAGTGACTGCCATTTACCTCCACTATTTAAAAGTCCATTCAGTATCCAGTAAGCTCCCTTTTGTCTACTGTGATCTCAAGATGTCTGCAGGGCTACACCCACTGCAACCAAAAAAAATGGCACCAGTGTAAGCTGCAAACATATTTATTGCTTAAAACCAGGGCTGGTGAAAGTTGTGAATTCTGCTTTCATGAAATTTCTGTGAAAATTCAAAAATTTAGTGGAATTTTCTGAGTTTCTGCCATTGGCAAGATCGGAATCTTCCAAATGTGTTTGGCAGACTTTCACTGTGTATCACAGGTTTGGGGGCTGAACTGTGGAAAAATACAGATGAACTGCAGGACAACAGTTCTGAGGAATTTTTTTTCCGCAGTTTGATGAGTTATTCATGTAATTATTCAGCAGTTCTGTAATAATTTCTGTGGACTTTCTTCTCCACAGTTTAATAGAATAATCCACAGTTTATACATTTATTCTGCCTTTCTAAGTCAAAATTTCCATGAAAGTTGCTGATTTGATTTCTGCACTTTTGCGGAAGTGAAAATCTGCATTTCGTGGAAATTCCGCAGGTGGACTTTTTTTTCGCACACCTCTATTTAAAATATAAAATTACTCACAGAAAAAGCATGGACAAATGTCAAAAAGCAGCAGAGACAGGAGACAGTGTCCCCTAACCACTTTTGCTCAGAGGGTTCATCGAGGAGGGGGGTCTGCTAGCTGCCATTGTGCTAGATAAATACAGGTTTAACTTAAAGTGATAGTTCTACACCTGTTTAATGACACTTCGTGAATACTATAAAATACATGCATACTATATCCTACAAGCCCAAAAAACAGTAGCAAAAAACACACACAATTATAATTTATTTATATCTACATTAAGAGGATAGATTTGAAAATAGCAGAAAAATTATAAGACAGAAAAATTATTTGAAGATCCAAATGGTCTCCAAGGTGTTTCTGCATATAATTTCTGCACGTTGTAAATAGTCTGAATGTAGAAGTTGGGATCTTTATAAATGCTAATAAAGAACAAAAAGAGAGAACATGTTAATTATCAAAACAAATGATACTCATACTTATATCCTATTCCCCTAATCAAAGATGTGGATTAAATTCTGTCATTCATTCCAGGAACAAAAATAGCTCCAAACTCTGTAATCCATATAGCTTCCCTTCTAAGGGTTAGATCATTTAAGTCACCCACCTAACCTGGCCCATTCTATCCAGAAAACTTAAACTGGTGAGTGCCTCCTCCTTTGAGAACAAATATAGTGGGCAGGCATTGGTGCACTCATTCTTTTCATTCTATGTAGTGCTCCTAATTCACATTTTAAAAGTGTGTGATGTCTTCCCACGTAGAATGCTGCACAAGTACAAGTAGCTATAAACAACATGTTCAGCATCACAGTTAGTAAATGACCTTGACTTAAATGTTTTTATTGCATTTACACTTGTGAAATTTAAAAATTTTTAAACACTCAGGCAAAACTTAAAACACCCACATTAAAAAGGGCCATTTGGTAACGGGGGTAACCGGGTGGGCACTAGAGGTCCTATATCACACACTGGCTGGAAGCTCTGAACAAGTCTGTCATTAAGATTTTTTCCCCTTTTGTATGCTACTCTGGGTGGGTCATGTGTATTCACAAGTGTAAATACAGTAAAAACATTTGAGTCAAGGTCATTCATTCCATTAGCCACACTTATCCTAGTTTCAGGGCTTAGTGAATTGCCCAGTCTGTAAAGAAGATTACCTTTCCGGTGTACAGTTTTTACTACATAGTCCATATGTTGTTTAAATGTGAGGTCTTGGTTGAGGTAAATGCCCAGATACTTTATCATATAGAAAGGATAGACAGGATTGAGAAAGTCCTAAGTAGGGCTAGAAGAATGGTTAGAGAATGCAGAGGTATGCATTATGCTGACAGACTAGTAAGCTGGGAGCCCTCTTCCTTGGAGAGAAGATGACGAGGGACACTATTTTGGTTTATAAAGTATTCACAGATCAATCATTGCTTAAAGCAACAGTGCATGATAGCAGTGAAAATTCTGACCCATACTTTTTTTATTCGGTTTTAGATAGACCCTTATCTCCTGACTTGTATGATACCCTTGCTTTTACATTTTAAATCTGCTTTAGCAGGTTGTTTTGCAATTGAAATAATAAAAGGAGTTTCCTTATAATATGGCTTGAACCAGGTTTTCATCAGTATTCTTAGCTGTTGTTGTACAAGTCAAAAGAAAAAGATTGCTTATTCAACTGAGGGGGATTCTTCACCTCCAATAAAGGAGGATAACAGTCCATCATACATAAATCTCTGATTTGCAGGACTCCAAAATCATTTGAATTTTCAAGTTGAATTACTTCGTAACATACTGAAAGCTATTTTTATTACTGTAAATGTTTAGAATCATCACAAGATAATCCCCTTTGTTACCAATATATTCAGGTTCCTACTAAAAGACAGAGGGAGACCAACAGCTGAACAAATGTAAGTGCTTCAAATTGATTGAAATTCTGGACTGACTCTGATGAACAGACTACCACAAATAGCATTAATCTTTGCTCAACTATTATAGTCAATTTGGCCAGCAGAAATTGTGACTGAAGACAAGATGAAGAAGGGCACTTTTCTTCCATAACAATAAATGTCATAACTTCCCACATATAAGTGTAGCAACTCAGGAATATAGAAAGTATTTTTTGTATCATGGAAGATATCTCATGGCCCTGGGGGGCAACATTTAAGGTACACTTTCCTGCAAAGTGTCTGGATAACCCAAAAGATAAAAAGGCATTTATTTTTTCCCAGATCAATTGAAAGATTGTATTCATGCATGTCAATTTAAAAAATAACAACAATCTAAGGAAATACAACAGGAATATATATCTGACATTATAGATTTTGCAAGTAGCCAATCTGAGATTCCAGTTATGCTACCCTTTGAAAAATAAGGACAATAATTTTAATTTCTGAAAGGGATGTTCACATTCACAAAGTTTAAGTGATAAATTTTCAAACTTTTCCATAGTCTGATTTGTTTGTTCCAGAGAAAATTGTATTTGTGGCTGTATCGTTTACAGTTTTATCAGAAGAGTTGCATACTTCTAAGTAATGGAAATAGAGAGGAATTATTGGAGAACATTTCAGGAGCATTCTTAGAAAATAATTTTGAACTCTACTTTTTCTGTAATGGATGTCACAATTTTGAATGGTGTATTTGGTATGTTGATATTATGCTGTATTGTACTGTACTATATTGTGTTATTTGTTTCACGTATTAACCACCCTGAAAACAGGTAAAATTTTGCTCAGGGACCATCCAGGTCCCAAAACAAAACATAAAATAAAAATTATAAGTAATATCTTTCATATTTCTATTTATTTATTTATTTATTTATGTTGGCTTCAATAAATGAGATGGAATGTAAATTCTTATTTTGGATCCTCCACATGGTGTTGGCCTGATCTTTCTAAATATATGAAAATAATTATCTAAAAGGTGTTTTTTTAATAAAAATTAATCTATTTTTTAATTTTACACAGAATAATGAAATCTTTTATAATTTTTATTGTAATATTTGTATATGCTGTCAACCTATTGAAATTACAGAAATAAAAAGTTGAAAAAAAGTCAAGTTCTTTTATGATGCCCTTTGTCTACATTTGGCTTCTCCATATGGGTGCCACTTGCAGTGCATAGCAATTCAATTAACGGTTGTCACTTCAATTAATGCAAAGCAGGCCATCTCTTTATAGCCCAGATATGAGAACTTCAAACATAACTGAAATAAAACCACATCTTAGATCAATAACTGTTTTGTCAGTTGTTTACTGTCTGACTCAGCCACCTGACCATTCAAATACAGCTTGATAAATCCACTGCACAGAACAGAAACACCGCTGATCTTAGTGGATTCTTGTCTTTGGTTACAAGACAGCCAAATGATTAACTGGTTAATTAATGCACATGACTTTTGTTTGAATAAGCAGAGCATTTACTATGTGGTATGATCAGAATGTAATGGTACATTCACATTTTGGAATGTGCTTTTCTGGCATTTTACTTTTTTTTCTCTTTGTTTTGTTTGTTTGTTTGTTTTTGAGTTACACTTATTGCTCATGAATAAAAGGAACTAAAAAATAAATCCCTCTTTTCATCCATGCACAACAGAATAGAATAGGCATAATCAGGTAATTTATTTAACCTGTGTGTAAGTACCTCATCAATTAACCATTCGCTGATAGAATGTTGTCCCACATTGATGGTACTGTGGAAGCTAGCACATTCCATGATGCACTCAGGGATGATTGCATAATCTACAGTGTGTGGAAGGTCCACCACCCAAAGTCCAACCTAAGGTCATCCAGTGCCATTCCTTCAGGTTGCTTGATCTGGCAGCCCAGCAGGTTGACATCACCAACACAGACTGATCCTTTATCACCTCCTCCACTGGTGTGGTAGGTACACTCTGAAACTTCCAATCTAAATTCATGGCTGCCTGGAATGGGCATATCCTTCTCTGGATGGTCAGGGTCAATGGTTCCCACCTTCCCCGGGTCTCCACTTAGCTAATCACCTTCCTGGTGCCTCTAGTGCCTCCACAAGAAGTCTGACAACTGATTTTTGCCTGGCTCTCTCTCCCTTCCTTATCTCTTCCTTCTTCCTAACTCTGTTCTAGTCTGGCTTTAGAAAATTCCACTCCACAGTTTCCTCCATACTCAGGTTCACTGACACCATCCTGAAGGCACTGGACCATGGCTTGCTCGTCTCTGTCATCTTTGACAATCTGGCCAAAGCTTTTAGCACTTTTGCCCAACCTATCCTTTTGGACAAATGCGTGGGGGTTGGGCTGTCTGAACTTATGGTCAAATAGTTTAGCTCCTACCTTGTGGACAGGTCTCCAGCAATCCAGTCCTCATAGGTCCACACACATACACACACACACACACACACACACACACACACACACACCCTCAGTCAGGGTTTTTTTTTTTATTTAGTTTAGTTTTTGTTGACCAGGAAAGGAGGACTAGATAGTTCTGCCAATTTTCAGCCTTGTCCTGGGGAGGGGGACACAGATGGATGCCAACTAACATTGAACCAGGATTAAGCTGCTAGTGGTATTTTTAGTGAATGTGTTCCTAATGGTTTTGTACTTGGCCCCATCCCATTCTCAATTTTCCTCAATGATCTGCATAGACTGGGTGGGCAAAGTGGTCCTTTAATGACAACAAAGTCTATCTCTTCAAGACACATGCCTCTTTCTACATCCAGATGTGTGCTGATGATACCATGCTGTAGGACTCAAATCTGGTTGCTTAGGACTAGCGAGACTTCAACAATATCCAGTGCTGGTCCCATAGTAACCAGCTTATATTCATCATTAAGAAAACAGTCTCACTGACCATTGGCTCCAAGCAACATCTGGCCAAACCCCATCTTCTATACCCAGACTGGCCCAACTTGAAGATGTCACCACCTTCAAATACCTTGGGTTCTGGCTGAACCATTATCTTAATTTCTTATAAGAAACTCCACTCAAAACCTGGTACACTATACAGGAACAAAGCCTACATACCTCTCTCTACCTGTTGCAAGAGTGTTGTAAAGAAGATCCTCCCAATGGTTGACTATGAGGACATTATGTGTAGGGTGCAACACTGAAATCCTGTCTTGATAGGCTGGAAACCCTCTTCCACTCTTTCTGCAACTTTACCCTTGACTGTCCACACACACACACACACACACACACACACACACACACACACACACACACACACACACTACTGCACCTGTCTCTCATATGCTTACATTCTGGTTTGGACCCCTTCCCTTGTATTTCAGTTCCCTTCCCTCTTACCCTCTTCCCTGCAGTTACCTCCTCCACAATGCAGGCCCTTGCTCTCCTTCTGCCTCTCCCCCCATAAAGAAAACTACTGCTAGTCAAGCTGCCTTCTCTTTCAGTTTCTCCCAACTCTGGTCCACCCACCCCTTTTGTATATGATCTGCCTCTTCTCCCTCCATTCTGAAGGGCCTCTTTCATGTCCACACCACACATCTCTGCAGACCCTGATACCAAATTTCAGGCATCTCTTACACCTGTCAGTTAGTTATGGCTGACTGTTCTATTAACAGAGATGCTAAGCACCTTGACCTATCTTAACATATCTTCATTTGCACAATTTGAACTGCATATTTTCATTTTATAGTTACTAGGAAAAACCTTTGAACACAGGTGCTCTTTTACAAAGGTTCCACATCAGAAATATTTACAACAGAGAAAGTACAAGCACTACAGTTGATAGTATGACAGATGAGACACATACAATGGATAACACAATGCAGTGCAGCTTACTCTGAGTCAATAACCAAGGTCAAATAGAAAAAGCAGTAACATTGAGTCATTAACTGAGGTTGACAGATTCCATGTCACCAGGTAAGCATTGGTACACCCTCATCCAACTAGATATTTTTGTATTGTGCATGTTACTTTTACTGTAATTTGCACTACCATGTACTTGATTACTTGCCTTTGTATGACTGTACCATTTTACTTCTATACCATGTTCTGCAGCACTGTCCATATTTATTTCATTTATTTTATTGTGCTCCGCTTCCCTTTCCCTCCCAGATTCATCTCTGAAATGAGCTGTGATCTGTTCAGTATATGTGTCTTGGTAAAAATGTTTAAATAAATAGCAGATACAATGCTTATTTTCCCATGATGCTCATCCCGTGAATTAAGTGTCTGTTATAATGTAACTAATCATTAATTGCATGCAACAGGGTAATTACACAGTAGCTACATTTGTTACATGCAACTACATTGCATTTCCAATGCAGTTACAGTATAGTTACACGATCAGTACAGTGTAGTTTAGTGACACTTACAGTGTAACCCTGCATGCTTATTCTGTATTCCAACTCATCTGAGCAAAGACTGACATCTGCCAGTACCTACCACTCTTATTTCACATTTAGGCCTTGTCCACACTACCACCCAAAAATCCATAACATTTCCAAAACGGTTTAAACAGGTAATGTTACAGTGCATCTACATTACCTGTGAACTGTTCTGGAAACCAATATAGTCTGTCCACACACTGAGCAAAGTGTGACCGTGATGGTCAGCTCCCTATCCCACAATACAGTTGTAGGCATCCAAGAAGCAGGGTATGCAAGGAAGAAGCCTAGAATGTGAGTAAAATGATGCCAGCACTCTTGGAACCCATCAATACAACTGACTACAACCTCCCCCAACATTAGACTGTCCTAACGGGGGGGGGCAACCCCCAAAGGCCCCGGCTTATGGGAGAAAGTCCATGAAGAATGGAAATCAAGTTAGTATCAGAAAAGACAAAGACTGGATTGGGAGGTGGCCAGGTTACAGGAACAGCAGCCCTGGAGATAGAAGAATGAAGAAATTTAAAAAGGGGTATTTGTCTCTGAGGTTAGAAAAACATCTTGCATAGCTTTTCATAAAGCTCCCGACATCCTATCCACAAAGGAAGATATACTACTGAAAAATTACAAGCAACATTTCACATTTGGCCTGTTGCCTGTGGCTATGCATCCTTAATTTAATGTTAGCTGACACACTTGCCCTTTGGAATGCTAGCTCTGAAACGCCCTTGCTTTATTATTGGGGAAGAGACTGAAAGGCAGTAGTTTAATGGACATGTGCCATTACTGAACTGTGATACACTAGAATCACAAGGCGTGGCACCACATAAGTCAATTATGTAATGTTACTGATATTGTTACATAGAAGAAACTTTTAATATTCTGTGTTTTGAAGGACTCACCTTAAGGGACTCTGACAATCTTTAAAAATGCCTTTTGGCATGTGTTTGCTTATTTATCAACAAGTTTGTAATGGGGGCATAACTGAAAGGGGTGCAGTGCTAGCATAGGGGAGCAAAAACACTATTTACACTTATTGTAGTGGTAGCCAACCCACTACTCATACAGCAAAACAGAATACAAAATTAGACTAACTTCCAGATTACAATAAATAACTGTTGAGATTTATTTAGTGCTAGAGGAATAAGGTAAGGATAAGGGAGCACTGTACCAAGGGTGAAACACTTTCAAACACAATGTATTCTTGTCATACTATGCAATACTACTATAACCTAGCAAGCATAAAAACTGTGTCATGGTAATGTCTAGAGAAATTTGAACTCCGTTTCTTTAAGTTGGGGGGGCACTTAAACTCTATGCATACTAGTCAAGTAAGGCAAACATAAGTAGATTAACTACAGAAGTCCAACATTTTAAACCTGAGGCCAGTTGCAATGGGGTGTTTAGACTCTGAGCTTACTAGTTACTGTAAGCAAGGCAAACTTATACAGATTGACTATAGTAGCCCTATCACTTTAAACCTGGGGCAATATCCAAGACAGTAAATGGACGGGGGAGGGTACAATTTTAGGGAAAGGTAATGGCTGATTCCCTTGCTTACTCTAGGGGAACAACCCAACCCTGTACATCCTGACCATAGTCTAAACCAAGAGAGAGGGTACTTATCTGTAGGTAGTCCACGATGCTGCAAAGTCCATCAGGAATTAAGTTGCCAGTTATATCGTGGCTCTGATGGAGGCAGACACCTGCAGACCTGCTGGAGCTGGACACCTCTGGAACTGCTAAAGTTGGATGCCACTGAAGTGGATGCTGGAAACCACTGAAGTTGCTGGCACTGCAAATCACTGGAGCACTGAAGCTGGAAAACTTTAAAGCTGGGAACACTGGATACCTGCAGAACTGCTTCTCCCAGAAGACAAAATCAGCTGGCAGGCTCTGTATCCTAACTCTACAACATAAAAAACATCTGATCTCCACACACTCTTGGATCACTAAAGTGACCACATCATTGTCACTGTGTTCAGATCCTGATATCCACAGCTTTCTCTCGAGCACCCCAGTCTTCTAGCTCTGACCCTCGAGTGCATTATGGCTACAATATCTCTGACCACTGTGAGGCTAACCCCCAGTTGCCTAGACTGGTTAAAAGAATTTGTAATGGGGGTGCTTAGGGCCCCAGGGCTCCTGTGTGCCAATACTCATGTGTCTTCATGATTCCTCACCAGTACTCGCCTCCATGTCTTTCTCTGGCCTTTGTCTTCTTGACTGTCCCTCTCAGCTCTGCCTCTTCCGTCCTTCCAGGTCTATGTTATCATCTCACTCAAGAATTGCCACCAGCAGCAAGTAGGTAAGGGAATTATCTGCTGGGGGCTTCCCTTTAGTGGCTGGTTGTCCCTGTGCCACTCACTTACTCTCTTTTGTGTCATTTAAATTGAAAAAATTAGATGGCTGTGGCACAATCTGTCTCTCCATCTGTGTATCTGTATCTCTGTCTCTTACTCTTTTTTATCCTTTTTATATTTATTCTTTTTAACCCCATTTTAGGGAGTAGCTGAGTGGCTGCTTGCATATAACAAGAAGGGTGGGGCTACTTTGGCAATGTTTCTGATCCCCCACCTGCTCACTCTTTCTGTCTCACTCTGTCTCTCTTTCTTTATCTGTCTCTCTTTCTCTTGTTCTCTGTCTCGCTCTTTCTCTGGCTGTCTTTCTTTGTCTGTCTGTCTCTCTCTTGTTCTCTGCCTCTCTTTCATTGGTTGTGTTAGTTAGGGTCTTTGCCCTGCCACTGAAGGAAAGACCCCTGCGGATGAGACCCTTATTACTTGCTGCTGGTGGCAATTCTTTAGCAAGATGATAACATAGACCTGGAAGGACAGACGATGGAAGAGACAGAGTCGAGAGAGACAGTGGTGAAACATAGAAACATAAAAAATGATGACAGAAGGGGACCTGGGGTCCATTGAGTCTGCCCTAAATGGTTCCCCGGTACCTACTGTTGTTCTTGGGGCCTATCCTTCCAGATGTCCAGCCTAGCCATCACTATTGCTGTGTGCTTGTGACCAAGCCTTGTCCCACTTGTGTTTAAAACTTGACACTGACCCTGCAGCCACAAGTTCAGATGGCAGTCTATTCCATGGCTCCACCACCCTCTCTGAGAAGTAATACTTTCTGATGTCCTTTCTGAAATTCCCGACAGTCCCTCTTGACTCTTCCCCATAGCAGTGCCAAGCTACTTCTCTCACCACCGCCACCCAACTCAGCTACCCCAAAATATATTTAAAAAAAAAAAACTAGTGCTGCAGCATTCTTCTAGCATGAACCATGGCTCCATCCTGAGCTGGATGGTGCTCTGCTACCTTCAGCTAGCATTTCCCATTGCCTGGAAGACCAGGCACATCTTCTACACCTGTCAGGGGCACATTGATGTTGTAACACTGTCTGGGACTGCTGCACATATGTGGCAGAGGACAAGGTAGTGAAGAGGGAGACATTTCTTCCTGATTAAAGACTGCTAGGGAGGCAGCATTTTTATTTCTTAAGGCACATGGGCATAAGGAAATGGCCCATTGTTGGGTACAAAGGTGCTGTCCTCCCCACTGGTCTACCAGAGGAGGGGAACTAAACCAACTTGGATGGGCAGAGACACCACTCAGGGAGAGCCAGCTGGACCCCAGACGTGGGGTAGGTGAATATTGTCATTTTGTTTGGGGGGGTAGCCCAGTCTACAAATTTAGCTTCCCCACTTGGTAGTCATTTCTCTCTCTGCTGTACCCATGCAATGCAGGGGTAGTTATTGATTCCTATGACCCTGACCAGTTATCAGAATTCATGCAGAATTACAAATCTGTCCAAGAATCTGGATCACCCACTAGCTCCTGAGATTTAGATGCAAGTATATTGGATATAGAGGATTGTGCATAAGCAATCACACACAACAAGGCAGCTGTACGATTGAGAGGTTTCCATGGTAACCGGAGACCTTGAAAGCGAAGCTCGAGAGGTCCGCTACCACGAAAACCTCGAGATTGTTCAACTGCCTTGTTTGTGTATGGTTGCTCATACACAATCTTTTATAGTGTATGGGCAACCATGGGCAGCACTGCCTTATCCCCCAAACATGTCTCCAATAAATAAATAAAAAACACCTTACTTAGGCAGCAGTTCCAGCGTGCCATTTACTTTCTCACCACCGCGACTGCTCAATTGCGCATGCATGCCCACGTTCGATGTTGTGCTGCACTAGTGACATACTCAGTGCAACACAATATCCTGACGCATAGAGTGCAGCACAATAATGCTGTTCCAGGCATGGATTCCCATGCGGAACAACGTTCCACCATACACTATACTCCAGCTTTATGCCCATTTAATCTGCTCTCACTGCCCACTCTACAGGTCTCAGATTTAGCACCTATACCCATGGAGTCAAAAGCTTAAAAGATTTTTAGCTGTTCCCTGAAGAAACCATGAACTTTTAGACTATCATTTCAAGTGCACAAATAGGTGACTGATTTTAAAACTCTAATGCTCTCTATTGTTTAAAAGCTACATTTTTACTTAAATAATTCTCATGTGAACTGGACTGTGGCATATCATTTGGAAATCTAATCATTCTTTTTTGTTTGTTCATTTCAGGATATGTTGAAAACTGGTGCCAATGATTGATAATCTAACCATATGATAACATAACAATATTTTTAATCAGCTTAACCAGTCTACAGTGTTTTTCCCATGAAGTAACTGGCTATTCTGAAGTGAATATACTTCCTCTAAGTTGTTATCTTGGTCTGGACTGGGAGAATGGCTAGTGACATATTTTGATATACTGGACATTTCTTAGGGAGTGAATTAAATATATTTAGGCTTAGGTAAGTGATTTAAATATATTTAGGCTTAGGTGGGCTATTGTAGTGAATTTTGCTCCATTGAGAGTTAACATATATTAAGTTGGGGGAGGTGAGACTGGGGGTAAGTGATACTGCCCCAAAACAGATAGTTGGTGATGCCCCACCTGGAGTTCTGCACCCAGTTTTGGAGTCCTCACCAGTGGAAAGACATCAATAGGATGGAGTCAGTGCATTGGTGTGTCACAAAACAGATTCAGGGCCAGCAGGGCAGATCCTATAAGGAACAACTGAAAGCCCTGAGCATGTACTTGCTGGAATTAAAGAAAAACTGTACAAACCTGAATCGCTCCAAACCCAAAACCTTACCGCACCCCCATATTAGGGTTTTTCAAGGCAAACCTTTTTTTTAAGTGTCTTAACTTACTTTATTTCATTTTTGTAAAGTCCAGGATTTGGCAACATGGTGGCCACTGCACAGTTCCGTTTCATGTGAAAGTGCAGCACTGCACTGCTCACTTCAATACAAGTGTACTGAAGCGAGCAGTGTGCTTTTGCATGAAATGGAATAGCACAGCATCTGCCATGTTGCCAAATTCCAGACTTTACAAAAATGAAGTAAGGTAAGTTAACACACTAAAAAAAAAAGATCTGCCTTATGAAAAGGCTAATCGGGTTAAGACTTTGGATGGAGGGGCGATTCAGATTTGTACAGTTTTCCTCTAATATCAGAGAGGGAGGACATAACAGAGATTTATAACTTCCTAAGGGATATATATAGGATAGTTCATGGGGAACGGTTGACAACAGGGCTATTCTTTCACCGAGTTGGCACTATGACGAGGGATTACCTCGAGGCGCGGCTCGAGTATCCGATGTCATAGTGCCAACCGGTGAAAGATGCCCTGTTGTCAACTGTTCCCCATGCACTTTCTTTATAGTGTATGGTGGAACGTTGTTTTGGGAAAAAACAGTTACTAGAAGGAAAAAGAATTTACATTGTGAACGTTCCACACTAACCATTAATACTGCCCCCGATATTGCTGATTTTGCCATGTGTCCTGTCTATGGGTGAGCCCTAACTGTCAAATGCTGCACGAGGACACAGTGTGACATTCGCAGTACAGTAGAAAACATCATTCTGTTGTACTGTGAACGTCACTAGTGTGTGACTACAAGGTTTCGAAAATGATCGATTTCTGTGGAGAACGACGTTCCACCATACACTATAAATAGGGTAAGCTTTGAAGACCTCTATTTGGAAATAGGGATGCAGTCACGAGGGGGCACGATTGGACAGTGGTTAGAGGTATATTCAAGAAGGATGTGAGGAAGTTCCCACTGAAAAGGTAGTGGAGCCTTGGAACAAATTGCTGGCGGAGGTTGTGGCTACAAAGGCCCTAAATGGGTTGGGACAAGGCCAAGGGAGTCATTTTCCCACTTGAGGAACCAGGGAAGGGACATAGCAGAACGGAGAGCAGGGATGGGCGGCAAATAACCCACCACAGCATTACGTTGGAGAGTAAGAGAGTAAGGTAGTAATAAACTTGGGCAGACTTGATGGGCCATTGGTCTCCTGCTGTCAGGTTCTTTGTTTCTGTTTAATTATAATAAGTAATTCCTAGAATAAACTATACAACTATCATTTATGAATGGTGTGGAATGTTGTTTTTAGGGCTGTGGGCAGAGCCTACAGCCATTTTGCGAGAGCTCTGTAGCTCTGAAAATGGCGAATCTCACAACAACTTCCACTGGGCATTTGGAAGTATCCTTCCAAAAGCCCAACAGAGCTTAAACCCCTCCGCCACGATCAGCCTACAGAATAGCAGCTGCACTGTTTCGGCTGTTACTTCCACATTCTGATGCGTGAACTGCACATGCGCATGACTCATGTGCATGCACAGTTCTACGGTGCCATCATGTTGTGAATGGCAACATGCCATTCACTATTTTGTGCCCCCCCACCACACATCATGCCTGACATCTAATGTCACATACTGGGAGCCCATTCCAGTGTGTGGAATTTGTTTTTTCCTGTAAATTAGAAAATAGTTCCTCATCATGTTTTTTTTCTGGTGCCCCCTGCCCAAGTTATGCCCACATTGGGGTGCCCAATCCCCATGTTGGCATTCATGTGGCACACTGGGAACCCACCCCAGTGTGCCAAAATGTTTTTTTCTGTATTCACTGTAAATTAGGAAATAATCCCTCATTGTCATTTTTTTTACCCCAGTGAAACTGAAAACAGTCCCTCGTCATCGTGGCAGTCCCCTCCTCTCCCCTCCCCACCCTACTACTGAGCACCCACCTCCCCACACCCCTCCCTTTATGCCATACTTACCTCTGGAGGTTGGCACTGTCATCTTCTCTGGAACAGGACATGTCTGCACCCTTCAAAGCCCAACCATGAAATGAAGAATTAAAGGTAAGTGTGCTATATAGTCATTCTATGGGATTTTCAACTTATGCTCATATCTCAGCCATTTTTAGTAATTTTTGCCCAAAATTTTCAACATGGAGTTCTTGGGACCCCACCTCGTGAAAACTGTCACTGTCATTTTGTTACTGTGTCCCAAAAGGTGATTTCATAGTCACTGCACGGAATTACCTTTCAGGACCGAGTCACAAAATGGCAGTGCTACTGTTCATGAGGTGGGGTCCCAAAAAGCCCATGTTGCAAATTTGGTGAAAAAAATTCCAAAACATTACTGCATTATGAGTGTGCATTGCACAGTGTCTACGCACACTCCTAACTTCGCTGATTTTTTATATATTCACTCCACATTTTTAGCATTGCCATTTTTGCACACTTCCTTCAAAACAGTACAGCTGTCATTTTCCACAACCTTCCCAAATGTGTTTTTGCACCTGTGGCACAGAATAGCACGTTTGGTCTGAGCAATCACTTTTGTGACAATTGAGCAAAATGACACTGAGGCGAGGTCCAGAAAAGACCATATTGAAAATTTGGTAAAAAAATTCTAAAAAATGACTGTATTATGAGCATGTGTTGTGCAGTTTCTATTCTATGCACACTCCTAATGTCGCCAATTTTTTATATTTTCACTTCACATTTTTAGCATTGCCATTTTGCACACCTCCATCATAACACTACAGCTGTCATTTTCCACAACCTGCCCAAAATGTTTTTTTCGCATTGTGGTGCAAAACAATGCATTTGGTTAGCGCAATCACCGTTTGGAACCATTTAACAAAATGACACTGGCACTGTGCATGAGGAGGGGTCCAAAAAAGGCCATGCTGAAAATTTGGTGCAACACCTCCAAAATATGTCCAAGTTACACCTAGGTGTTTGAATAATTTCTATGCACATGTGTAACTTTTGTCACTTGGTAGCCCTTCACAGCCCTATCGGCTCTGGTTAGAGTTTGTTTTCACTAGCTTACAAGGTATTAAATCTACTCATAGTTCTTTCCCAACTTCACTTCACATGCTGTGTAAATATAATGATATTGTATTTTATGTTTGAGATACATATATGATACTTCCTCAACCTTTACTAATGGGCTTAGGACTAATTCTCATTATCTTTTTATTGTTCAAGATCATTAGGCTGGAGAATGTATTTGAAAAGTGTATTTGTATTGAATGTATACAACTTTAATTACATTTATGAGCTTGCTCTTAATTACCACATATGTTTACATGTGGTCAGTATGAAAGTACTCTTTCAATGTGTAAATATTGAAAAAAAAAAATATGAATAAAAAGTTTTTAAACAGAATGGCGCACCCCACTGGCCACCCTCATCTGACTGCAGACTTCCCTGCTCACCCAGTCTGTCTTGGTAAAACCTTTGACTTAGCCACTTCAGCAGGCCTCACAGGAACTCAAAACCAGTCTTGCCTTGGCAGAAAGTTGAAGAATGTCATCACTGTAACCCTGCCTTCTTCATTGCGTGTCTAGTTTTTTTTTTTACCTTTATCAATCCTGTAGTTTTGAGGGCTATCATCTGATGCCACCACACAGAATAACAAGGCCATGCTATCTTGACTGCTGAGAGATAATGAGCTGATCAAATCTTCCCTTGCCACAGCTTATGTTCACTACATGTACATCTGTAATGCACTTTAAGCTCACCAGCTTGGGGTTGAACAACAATCAAGCAATACTCCCAGGTCTCCCCATAGCAGCAATAACCCTATGAACAGGGTTGGCTTAAAAAAAGGCATATTCAACTAGAATACAGTAATTAACAGCTTGGACCACTGTTCCAACTTTCCAGATCACTTTTCATGTCCTCAAGTCCCTTCTCGGAGCTTACCCTGCCACAGAGTTTAGTGTTTTCTGCGAAGTGGCATATTTCTCCCTTTCCTTACTCAAGTTCCAACTTCTTAATAAGCCTTCTATGGGGCATCAACTATTAACTGCCTGGTTTTTACCAATTGTTATCATTACATAGTCATAAGAACTTGCCTGGGTTAGTCTGGCATGACCTTCCATTTCTGAAGCCATGCTGCCTCCTGACATGGAGCCCATCCTTTTCAAGAAATCCCACCAGTTGCTCCTACCTGACAGTCTCCAGGATCTTTCCCACTATAGAGGTCCAACTAACCAGCTTATAGTGTCCTGGGTCCTCCCTGCTCCCACTGTTATGCAGGGGACCACATCCGCCTTTCTCCAATCTTCTGGGACCTCCCCAGTCTCCATAGACTGGTTAATCTGGACCATTGGAGGCCCTGCAAGTTCCTGCCCCAATTCCCTCAGCACTATGGTTGCAACACATCTAGTCCTGGAGATTAATATCCCCACCCCCAGAGAGTTTTTCGTCCCTGGCATACCCAATCCTCTAGCACCAATCTTAATTTCAGTTCCCTCTGCCCTCCCTTCTTAGCCTGCCCTCCATACTCAAGGATTGGACCCTCTACCTCAGTCATGAATACTGATCAAATGTATTCATCCAGGATGACAGCGTTCTTTCTATCCTCTGCTACACAAATATTTCCCAGTTTTAGCCTAATTGTACTAATGGAATAACTGAGGGCATGGAAAGTCTTAGAAATACTGTATGACTTAAAATATTAGCAGCTGCTGAGAAGAGGCGAACACAGTTTAGATCTGATAGCACTACAAAGCTAAATCATTAATTTATTTAAAACTGGTTAAACAGAATACATACTGTATCAGTATGCATACAGCATGTATTAGAACACATACTGTAACTGACAGTAAAAGGAAAACAGGTAGCATTTAACTGTATGAAATTATTTCCTGACAGTTTAAAAAAGAAGAAAAAACAGAAAAAGGAATTGTTATACACTGTGAGTCATAGCTTACAAAATCGATCTATCGATAAATGGTGCACAAGCATGAGGAAAACCAAATCTACAGAAGGCATTGTGCCATTTATGTGAGCAAGGGGAGGCCCAAGGCATGTGCCCAAAGTTGAGAGAGAGGTGAGGAAAAGTCAAGCAGCCTCCAGTTAAGAAAATTAAAATAAAATCTGGAACACAGCCATGCTGCTAGAAAGTTAGTAATTCCTTCACAATGCAGCTCAGTTTAATTTTATATAACAAGTTCAAAGAAGAAAGCCCCACTAATTATGTTGGTTTTCTGCCCATTATTCAGCTGGTAGACATCATCAGGTTTTGAAGATAAATATCAAGCCTCACACTGTGTGTGTGTGTGTGTGTGTGTGTGTGTGTGTGTGTGTGTGTGTGTGTATCATTCAAATAGTTTGAAATCCTTTTCTTTTCTTATGAACTTTATCCTCCTACCTCTCTCCATCAGCCTCCTTCCACCGTTGACTAACACCCCTTTGCCCAACCTCCAGGACTTACCCTATCTATTTCTTACCTCGTTGAGTGAGTGAGTGCCATGGATGATGGTGGTGTGATGACTTCAGGGTTGCAGCATCATCCTGCAGACAGGGGTTCATTTACACCCATTACTTCGCTTGCATCAGAGCCAGCGGAGTGCAATAGCACACATGTGGACTGCAAAGATGGTGCTGACTTTCAGTTCTGTTGACCTCTGTTAGGTGGCAGCCAAGCAGCAGCACACACTTCCCCCCAACTCCAAAACAGGAGATCCTATGATAGATACAAAATTCTCCTTCCCCTGCAAGCCCCCAAACGACCATGGTCCCTTCCCAAAACAGAGTCACTGATATGGCAGGAGGTTAGACGTCCAGTGCCTTAGCCCTTTAGACTACTGGCCTGGCTACAAGTTTACTGTAGCTCAGATTTCCTTAGACAATATTGTTTGTGGCCCTGAGGGAGCTGAACCTGCAGTCCACTGTTTTGCAGTTATGTGCTTTTACCCTATGTACCAGTCAGAACTAAATTTTTGCAATTGTTTCCCCTTTTTTTTTATTACTGAGTGAAGTGACATAAAAAAAAGTTTACAGTCCCTTGGACTTTATTAGTTTTGGCTGCTTGTCTACACATAACATCATAATGCCCTGTGTATGACATCATAATTATCTCCACAGCAACAGACTAGGTTGTCATAAACAAATTTCGAGCCAGTCCAGGTACGCTGAGGGTTGAGGCACTAGACACCACACCTTGTACCACGCTGGTGACCCGGGTTTGTGAGCGAGCTCGGGCCACCAGGGGATGACAGGGGCGGGTAAGGATTGAACGCCTGCTAGGCTGCTTTCCTCTCCCAGGTGGAGGTTGGGGATTGCCCAGTGAGCTAGCGGCTCCTGATGGAGACTGGGGTGCTGTAGCATGCTGGACTGCATGTAATCATAGTGGCCTGATGCAGGCAGGGGTTGCCATGCACCAATGCATCGGGATATGTACATGCATGGGAGGGGGGGAGCGATCACCAGAATAAGGAAAAGCCCAGTCTGTGGGGTAGGTGATGGCACCTGCCCCCGTGCCCATGGCCAGGTCCATCCTGCCTGGCCTTCCAGGTTCCTCCACCCGGGTCCTCTCCCACATCGGAGTCTGATTGTAAGAGCACCCAAGAGGAGGAGTGGCCCCATTCTGGAGAGGTTAAGCCGGGGGTGCCGATCATGGACAGAGGAGGAGGGAGAGAGGAGGCACAGGTAGGAGGACTTCAGGCAGAGCAAGAGCAGGCAGGATGCCTCAGAGAGGCTCCACAGACTGTGACCAGAGTGAAAAAGATTAGTAAAAAAAATAAATAAATAAACATTTCAAATGCAGGGAGGCGGGTATTGCTAGGAGGGGGTGGTGACAGGGTGCCAGGAGCACATCGGAGGTGAGAAAGATTGAGGTGGTATGGAATAAGAGGCATCCTGGGGTTAAATGGTGCCTTGAGAGAGGCCAAAAGTGTTTGGCCTCCATCCCCAGGGATCCCGCCAGACCACTTGGGCAGGTAGCTAGAGGGCCTTCAGCTGACACAGATACTCTTTGGGCACTGCTTTGCAATGCCAGTTCAATTAGGAATAAGATCGCAATTTTTTTGGACTTGATTTCCTCGGTCGACTTGGCATGCATCATGGAGACCTGGCTGGGTGATGATGTGGGGCCTGTGTTAGTGGCATCGGTCCCAGTTGGGTACTCTGTGGTGCACTGTCCATGGAAGGATAGCAGGGAAGGGGATGTAGCCATCTGTTTTAGATCTGACTTGAGCTTCTCGGTGCATTCAGTGGGTTCTACCAAGGCGTTTGAATGCATGGTGAAGCATAGGGGTCCAGGTGCAGGTTCTAGAATTCTCTTTATTTACCGCCCTCTGGGGTCAGGAAGGGGAATTCTTGCAGGAGGGAGTGGAGTTCATTGTCAACAGGGTGTTGGAGTCCCCCAGAGGTTTTATTCTGAGTGACTTCAATGCCTGGATCGATGATGAATCCTCACAATTTGGAAATTACCTCCTCCAGTTGATGACATCACTGGGCCTAGTACAGGCAGTTGCCTCTGCGACCCATTACCACGGCCACATCTTGGACTTAGTATTCTCACTGGGTCTCAGGGTCACCTACCTCAAGATTGATTGGGTCATTTGGTCTGATCACTGCACTGTGAAGTTCTTGTTTGGGGCTCCCTAATGGTCCCTCCCCTGTTGAGATGATCAACTGCTGCCCTTTAAGGTGTCAATGCTGCTAGTGCGATTGACTTGGGTGAATCGATGGCAGCCTAAAATTGGGCTGTATATGAAGCACTCGATGCCACTGCACTGGTCCGTATATAACGTAGGTCCTCTCATCTGAGACCCCCATGATTTGATGGGCTCTCCAGGCGATGAAGACCTTGGGTCGGAGATTGGAGCATCGCTGGTGGAGAACCCAGCTAGAGGAGGAAAGACTGGCTTTAAAAAAATCACTATGGTAACTATCAAAGGGCAATCAACAATAAGAAGGCAGAATTCCTGTCCAGGAAGATTGCTGCAGGGAAAAATAGACCAGCTCAGCTCTTTCGGACTGTTAACAGGCTTCTCCATCCTGTCTGTCTATAGCCGAAAAAAGCATTTTCAGCAAAACCGTGAGAAGAGTTTGCTCTGTTGTATTCTGACAGGGTGTCCTCTATTCAGGCTGGGATCTCACCAGTGGGTCTGAACCAGACCTGCAAGGTAGGATCTGGTTGGAACAGGAGCACTCCTATTGTTTGGGCAGAGTTTTGACCAATGGAGGTGG
The DNA here is from genome assembly GCA_016271365.2 of Neoceratodus forsteri. Lineage (NCBI taxonomy): Eukaryota > Metazoa > Chordata > Ceratodontiformes > Ceratodontidae > Neoceratodus > Neoceratodus forsteri. Next base: position 485,285,533 of record CM028132.1, on the reverse strand, counting down.
CTGAGGTCTCTGAGGTGATTTTGAAGCTGCGGCCCACTTGTGAACTGCACCCAGGTCTGACACATCTCCTAGTGGGATGTGCTGAGGTCATTGGTCTAGTGTTTACTGGGATAGTTGGATGCTCATTTTTGGAGGGGGTCTTCCCCGATGCCTTGAAGGAGGCATTGGTGAAGCCACTTCTGAAAACACCATCTCTTGACCCCAGCCTCCTAGCAAATTATACACCAATCTCCAACCTCCCATTTCTAGGTAAGATTGTCGAGAAAATAGTGGCTCTATATCTTGAGGAACACCTGGAGGCCCGTGACATCTACAAGCAATTTCAGTCCAGGTTCAGGGTGAGGTACAGCACTGAGATGGCACAGTTTGGGGTACATAATGACCTCCTCATGGCAAGAGATCAAGGACAATGGTCAATTCTCATTCTCCTCAATCTATCATCTGCATTTGATACTGTGGACCACATTGTGTTGCTGGATCACCTTAGAGAGTAATGTGGACTCACCAGTGTCGTCATCAACTAGTTTGAGTCCTTTCTCTCAGGCAGGAGGCAAAGGGTGGTGATGGGAACATTTTCCTCTTCCCCCCTGCTTCTTACCTGTGGAGTCCCTCAAGACTTGATCCTGTCACTGATGGTGTGCCCCTGGAGAGGATCATCAGACAGGACAGTTTGACTTTTTACTGCTATGCAGATGACACTCAACTGTATATGTTCTTTGTACCAGGGACAAGTGGTGCTGTCAAAGTTGTGCACAAATACCTTGCTGAAATCCAGGACTAGATGAACTCTAACTAGTTGAGGCTCATCACCAGCAAGACAGAGGTACTAGTGATTGAGCCTGGCCACAGACGGAGTGAAGGCACCTCCAGGATGACAGCAGGCTTAGTTCTGGGGTCAACACCGATTGATGGCATCCTCTGGATTGCGAAATCTGGGCATGATCTTCGATGACAGGCCGACATCTGAGGCTCAGGTGTCAGCTGTAATCAAAAATAGCTTTTACCAGCTGAGGAACATTGTTTGGAACAAGCCCCTAATCCCACCTGAAGACATGCCATCACCGGTGCATGCTTTTGTAGCATCAAGGCTCGACTACTGTAATGCTCTATATCTCAGGATCAGTGGAGGGAACCTCCACCAGCGGCAGCTGGTGCAGAATGTAGAGGCCAGATTGCTGACAGGATTGCCTAGATTTTGTCATGTGACCTCGGTCCTGCGGGGTCTGCACTGGCTGCTGGTCAGATGGTGGGTTCTCTTCAAGGTGGGATTGCTCACCTACTGTATAAGGCCCTATACAGACTGGGTCCTAGCTAAATGTCAGACCTCCTTACCCCAGACATTTTGACTTGCTCCCTCCATTCTTCCACCCAGGGCCTCCTTGCAGTTCCAAGGGCCAGGCTGAAAACCTCAGATGATTGCTCATTTGGGGTCATCGGCCCAGTTCTCTGGAATTCTCTCCCAAGATCTCTTAGGGAGGCCCCTACAGTGGAGGCATCCAGGGGGGGCCTAAAAACTCACTTATTTAAGTTAGCATATTCTGAAGATACAATTTAATGCTGACTGTCTTATTTTATTAATTTATTGATTTTATTGATTGTTGTAATTCTAGTGTACATTTTAATTTTCATGTCCCTGAATTTTATATACAGTGCCCATAGCCTCCAGGATTGGGCGCCTAAAAATAAACGCTTACTTACTTACTTACTAGAAGTAGACAAGCACACAGAGCAAATAGGGCAGAGATCCTGTTTCCATGCAAATGTCCTTAGTAATAAACAAATAAGGCTGACAATTACAAACAAAATCTGGTCAGAGCCAACATGGCTGCTAATGCATCAGGCTGATAAAAGATACAGAATTACATTTTCTTTAGTTTTTTCTGGTAACTGCAGAATGGCATGGTGGCATGAGGGATCATGATTGCTGGGAGGGGCAAAGAGAAACACTGCACCAGTGTGCCTGGTTTACTTCCAGACAGGCTTTATTTGTTGCTGGTGAATGGCCGGGCAATGGTAGGGCAGGGTGAGATATGTTGGGGGGGGGGGAGAGCAAGGGAGAAAGTATCGTGTCAGGTTGTGAGGGAGAGAGCATGCATCAAATCAGGCTTTAAATAAGTTATTTATCTTATTGATACAGATATTAGGCCACAAATGAAGCAATTAGTGACAGACAATGGAAGCACCAAGTTTGGTCGACTGCGACAATGCCAACCTCCCCCACAGCGACAGCACAATACCGACACAAGTATTGTGCCACCTGCTGTAAGGGTGTTTTCTGTGGGGGGGCTGCACCCTCCACACCCCCATGCAGGGAGCTCTGCCCCCCGCACTCCCTGGACTTTAGGATTCCAACTCCAGGTCGGAGTTGGTCCGGAGAGAGCAGAACACTGGGAGAAAGGTGAAACGGAAAGGCCATTACTGCAAATGTCGCCGTATGGTCTTTCCTGTTGCGCCGTTAAGTCATCAGCGAATGCACCGACAGACAGCAGCTCAGAGACCAACCAACCCAGCAAATTCATTCATTCTGCCCACCTTTCACTGATTAAAAATTACTGATTCGAGTGACTGTGAAAAAAAATTACAAGACAACAGGAGTAGAAATTTCCTATCAGTCACCAGGCAGGAGCATACAGAGTTCTCATTTCAATTTCAAGTGACTTACGTGCAATGTCAGAAAGCCAATGCCCATGAATGGCAAAGAGGGGGTCCATGCTGCAGTCAGGGAGAAGACTGAATAGGAAACACCTCTGAAGACAAATATATACATTGCTTGTTACTAATTTAAACCTCCCCTAAGGTGCTTTATTGAAATCCTCTAGTCTTTGCACAGCTGTACAGAAAACAGATCAAAAGGTGCTATTTTGTTTTTCATGTGACCACTGATAAATGCCAGTCTAGAATGATTCCCCAATAGCTAAATGCACATTAATTGTCAGATAACCCAGCAGTGAATACTGGGGCAGGGGTTACTGTGTGCCCCCACAGAGTGTGGGGGCAGACCCACTACCACCGTGCCCCCACAGAGTGTGGGGACAGACCCACTACCACCTCACCCCCACCCCATACAAAAGGAATGCAGTTCTCCACCTTGCCCTGAGCCACATCCTGTCCCTACAGCCACAAACCAGACCCCTGCATTTGTCACCCCATGGCAATTATTTTGTGACTCAGATTGTCTCAGCGAACACAAGGGAATTGGACATGCTTACATAATTGAACACCACCAAAACAAAAAGCTGTCTGTCAGTCAGAGGAGGAGGGCCTTCCCACTTCTCAGTTCTACACTTTGAATTCACCAAGCCAGGGTTCCTCCACAGGCAGGTAATATGAGTACTAAGTGCAAATTTCAGGGATCACCAACATGTTCAAAGCTTGCATTTGGGGGAACCATAGGAAACTCCCCTTACAATAGAGAACAGTGAGAAATATCAAGTGAAGCAACACGGTGGTCTGCGAGTGTTTTAGAGCAAAATAAGGGACTGAATGCGGGCCCTGGCAAGTCAGAACCAGCTGCTGACATACTGGCAAACGCCACCCTTCATGTCTCCTTAGTCACTTCATGCCACTAGCTACAGTATATAACAGATTGCGGCACTGTAGCCATAGGCAGCTCATATAATCAACTCACTTCTTCAGACTATTAGCAAAATAAATGCTTCACTACTGCCCTTCCCTCCAATCACCGATTACTGCTACGTAGATCATGACATTTGTTTACATTTAAACAGAAAAATGCCATTACTGTCAGCCCCCAGCTGTCACACCACTGGTGAACAATACCATCTCCTGGAGGTATCATCTCATGGCCAGATACCATTAGAAGGCAATAGTGTGGCAGGGGGTAGAGAGGAAGAAACTGCAGTGTAGTAAATGGAGAGCACACAGAGAGATGTGCTTCATCTCCACTTCATGTAAGGAGACAGCCGTAGTGCATTTGGTATCCAGCCATGGCCATAACCCCACAGCCCACTTTGCTGTAATACATCAGTAAGTCATCAGTATTGTTCTCATTATGCAGCCATAAAAATTGACACTCTTGAAGAAAAGAAGAGGTTAACCTTGCAGTAACAAAATGGTCTGGTGAGACATTCAGCCAATCAGAACATGTTTATCACCTTCCCCAGTACATTCTGAGGCACCTGCCTGCCTCCCACTGCAGAGACTGTTGTCTGCAACTGTACAGCTAGTATTTATCGTGAAAAAATAGAGATGCATGTGTATACCAAAACAAAAGTCTGAATTGAGAAGAATGTCTCTCTTTAACATTTACTGTGCATTTTCCTTTGAATAAGTGCAGAGGAAAGGAATTTGATCAATTAGCCCCCTCAGCCCCTTACCCTCCCTGCAGGTTGCAGTCCATGAAATATTCCTCCAAGATTAATTTCTTGGCCCACTGCAGCATTAATGTCCACCAGTTCTTCAGCACAAACACCACCAGAATCGACGTCTTTACTCCCAAACAGTCTGCCAATAGAACTTGAAAAAATAAATTATTTTTTTTATTTGTCTGCAGAAAAAAGGAAACCAGAACTGTTGTGTCTTGTACTCCAACTGATCTCTGAGACTCCAAACCTGCTGGTTCCTGTGTGTGTGTTGGGGGACAAGACTTGCAGTTCTGCATGAAATTAGAGTTTTTTTTAGCAGTCTTTCATAAGGTAGGGCAACACAAGGATTTCATGGGGACTGCTACAGAGAGGGAAAGGGGTAGACAAATGAAACAAGAGTTTAAGGAGGGCACTGCAGTAAGCATTTAGCATGTCATTAGCAACAAACAGATGCAGTCTGGTAATCTATGGGGGCTGCCAGGGACAGCAGACATTACGGTAACCCATTCTGAAATGTACTGGTAGATCTAGACTGATCAGGACGGTCCTATTTTCTTATTTTATCCTCAGACTGTTTACCTGGTGGGGGTCCCGGCTTAGACTGGTCCACTTCATTTTCTGAGGCTTCCAGTTGCTCTGTTTTTCACATCTCAAGCATCAGATTTTCAGTGAGCCCAGGGGAAGAAATTGCAAGACACAGATACTGTCAAATAAAAAAATAAAAATACCGATAATGTATAACTGCAAACTGTCCTGATATTGCCACACTTTGATTTTTAATAGCTGTGAAAGACTGATCTGCTGAGCATTGCCAGAATAGTAGAGAAGAGTAGTGCAAAAGTCGATCCCAGATAAATACAATACAAATACTTGAGAATTCTGTCTCCTGGAGATATTGTCTCATGGCCAGATACTATAAGGAGCAAGAAATAGTGTGGCGGGGGGAGGAAGCAACCATACTGCTGAATGGACAGGATGCGGAGAGATGTGTTCCATTGCCACTTGACGGAAGGAGACAGGCTGGGATGCATTAGGTAACCAATCACATGCTTCCAGAGCCCCTATTTTCTATTACGTCATAGCAATACATCAGCATAGCTCTCTATGAAGCCATAAAAAGGGTGAAATATAAACTAGATTGTGTCTAAATATTGTTTTCAGAGTTGTCCCAACAAAATCAGGGGCTCTTTAAAGCCCTGTTACATTGCGAGCAAACATTTGGTGTTGATAAATTCTTGTTTTATTCAGTAGTGGATCCACAGAGTGCCTGTGTTCACTTCGGTTTCTGCTTATGAAAACCCAGAATCCTGAATGTGTAGTTTAATTCATGGAAGGATTAAACTAGACAAAGACAGTACTTGCTAAACCTGTTAACTTTTTAAGTATGGCTCTATTTTTTAGGAGTACAGTTTTAAGACCTATAAAAGAACACGCATACTCGTATTAGAAAGGTGAGTGACCAGTCCTACAACATAGCACCAGCACTTCATGGTTGGATGTTGACAACAGGCCACTAGAGCTCAAGTGTTGCTGGTGAGGTAATCTTCTCAAGATCAATGGGGGGGGATGAGACCACCCACTGGATGAAACCCACCCAGCTGCCAATTCAGAGTAGTACTGACGTTGCTTTGCAGAGATGCACATACATCAGTCCTCACAGTCAGGGATGCAGTGTGAGTGATGGCTTGTTCAAGTGAAAGGGTGACAGAGGGTATAATTTTGAAAACATATAGATACATAGACACTGTCAGCAGATAAGGGCCTATGGCCCACCCACTGTGCCCATTTGAGCTTGTAAGTTCCCTATACGTTTTTCTAGAAGTCTGTTGCCCCTTACCCCGACCTCCAGAGTCCCCTTATGTCTATCCCATGCATTCTTAAATCCCGTGATTGTTTCAGCCCCCACCACTACTTCTGGTAGGGTGTTCCACTTGTCCACCACCCTTTCTGTGAAGAACATCTTCCTCATGTTTCCTCTCAATGGAACCAGCTAATTGGTCTTACCATCATACTATAGGGTTCAGTTATGTGGCCCCACCCAAATATACCTGCCCCTACAGAGGTGGTCCAGTACCGCCCTTTAAGAGGTGTTACCCCAGAAGGTCTGTTGGTGGTTCTGGACCTATTGGGCTTGCTGGGTGAAAGCATGAGTCCAGGAGATCTTGTACTAGCTTATAATAAAGTGGTGGGAGATGCCCTGGACAAGATGGCTTTAGTTCATGTTCGACCACTCACTCTTCACCCAAGGATCCCTTGGTCTGATGTTTCCTTAAAGGAGTTGAGGAGAATTGGTTGAAGGCTAGAGAGAGCATGGCGAAGGTCGGGCCTGGATGCTAACAGGCTTAGATTGGCAGTTTATTATAAGGGCTATCAATCAGCAATCACCTGTAAGAAGGTAGAATTTCTGTCCAGGGAGATTTCTGCTGCATGGAATCAACCGACTCAGCTCTTCTGGACTGTGGACAGACTGTGCAATCCAGTCTGTCTCCAGCCCAGAAGGGCATTTTCTCAGGCTAAATGTGAGGGGTTTGCTCGATTCTTTGCAGATAAGGTTGCCAGCATCTGGTTCGGCATCAGCCCTACTCTCCCTATGAGGGACTGCGGAGGTCGGCGAGAGGTGTTGTACACTCAGTCAGTCTGGGTGGACTTTAGCCAGCCAGAATTCATAAACCTTATGCAGATCATCCAAACATTGCGTCTAACCAGCTGTAGTTTGGAGCCAGGCCCTACACCCCTATTAGTGGGTTGTGTAGATGTTATCAGTCCAATCCTAGCTAAAATTGTCTGGAAATCCTTGGAGAGGGGTGTCTTTCCAGATCCCCTTAAGGAGGTGGTCGTACAACCACTCCTGAAAAAAAACATCATTGGAGCCACACTGCTTAGCTAACTACAGGCCTGTCTCTAACCTTCCTTTTGTGGGGAAGGTTATTGAGAAGGTGGTTGCATTGCAATTGGATGATCACCTTGTGACCCACAATGTCTATGATGCTCTCCAGTCAGGATTTTGAAAGAGACACAGTACCAAGACTGCACTTGTTTGGGTATTGGATGACCTCCTAATAGCAAGGGATTGAAAGGCACATACCATCTTGGTCCTTCTCGATCTCTCAGCAACATTTGACACTGTAGACCATGGTGTGCTATTGGAGTACCTGTGGTGTCTCTGTGGACTGTCAGGGACAGTCCTAGAATGGTTTCAATATTTCCTCATAGGCAGGACTCAAAGGGTAGTCACTGGAATTTATTCCCCAGATGCCCTTCCCCTGTCCTGTGGGATACCACAGGACTCCATATTGGCACCCATGTTGTTTGCAGTCTATATGCTGCCATTAGGAGATGTCATTAGGCGATATGGCCTGAGTTTTCACTGCTGTGCAGATGATACTCAGCTGTATCTGTCCTTTCTACCCAAACAAGGGAATGCACTCTCTGTATTTAACAACTGTCTCGCTGAGATTAAGGACTGGATGAGCACTAGCTAGCTGAGACTGAACCCAGACAAGACCAAAGTGTTGGTGGTGGACCCTGGTCACCCGGCTGCTGGTTTGGGTGCAGGCAGGCATCTGACATATGGCTTGATGGTCTGCAGCTTACTACCTTTGACCAGGTGCGTAACTTGGGGGTTATTTTTGATGATGGCTTGACCCTGAAATCACAGGTGTTCGCTGTTGTCAAATCTTTCTTTTATTACCTGAGGAATATCACCCGAGTGAAACATCTGGTTCCCCTGGATGACCTTCCAACATTGGTCCATGCCTTTGTCACCTCTCACCTTGAATACTGCAATGCCCTCTACCTAGGGCTTCCTGGGGTTGATATCCACCACTTGCAGCTAGTGCAGAACACGGCAGCCAGGCTTCTGACTGGTACATCTAGGACCAGTCATATTACTCCTGTGCTGCACGGACTGCACTGGCTGCCTATTCAGTGGTGGATCACCTTTAAGGTCAGTCTTCTGACCTTTAAAGCCCTACACAAATTAGGACCCGGCTACCTGCAACATCTCTTGACTCCCTACCATCCCAGCCGCCCTCTCCAATCCACTGATGAGGGATTGCTAGAGACTCCCAGGGTACGTTTAAAGACATCGGATGCTCATGCTTTTTCTTTTGCAGCCCCTACCCTGTGGAATTCTGTACCTCGTTGGTTGAGAGACTGCCTGACTGTAGAGAAATTTAAGTCTGAATTGAAAACATATTTGAAAGTTAGCCCAATGAAAGGTACCATCCACAACCTGTTTGCTGCTCTTATATTTGTTGCTTTGTTTTATCCTACAGGGCAGCACAGCAGTGGCTTTCACGAATAACATAACAGGAAGGAAAAAAGTTACACACAAGCCTTTTATAACAATGTGCAACATTCTGTACTCATAAATATAGATGCAAACGTACACCGACAGAACATCAGCACATCCAGAAACAAATATGTCAGGCACTAGGATCTGAAGACTGCTCAGATTATTCATCAGATACTGTGACATAGTCATTATCAGTAGCTCTATATTTTTGACCAGAAGCCAAGTACTCTATATACCTGCAGTATCGACAGTATGTGTCAATACTGTATGTTTTATTGCTTTGACTGCCCAAACTTTGCTTCTTCCACAATGTGCCTGCTGCGGGGGGATGCATTTATATTTTCAGAAAAGTTTGGACCCGAGTAACAGAATTTCTCAAAGTAGCTTATTACTTTAAGGTGGATTTTGGCTCTGTGCTGAAGATGATCTGGTAAGTGAAGTATTTTTAATAGAAGAATTTGCATAGCTGCAAGTAGCACTGACAGAGGCGTGAGTTAGACATCAGAACTTTATATAAGCAACTAGCAAAATGTTTCTTATATCCAGTCTTAACAGTAATAAGACATGATGGTCCCTCACCCTCAAATACCCTCTTCAGCAGTCCTTGAAGTAGGACAGCAGTACAGCTGGTCATTTGTGCATAGCACATTTCAAAGTAGCTTCAAGAACTGGGACCTGTTTTTTTTTTTTTCTCTGAGTCTCTCAGACTAGCTATGCCTGGGATCCCAGTGTGTCAAACTTCCATCAAGCTCATAAACCAGAAACCAAAGAATTTTGGCATGTATTTTCTTCTCACATACTTTTACTGTGTATACCCAACACATAGCTCTTCCTACAAACCTCCTCTGCACATGCTGCCACTGAGTGTGCTAACATAGTAACACAGTGTAGAAACACAGTGTATTATATGGGTGTAATTTTTTTCCCATAGGGAATCAGTGACATTTAAAACTCATTATTATAATATAAGAGTTATTCTCTTACTGTTATTGATTGTCAGAGTTCTAGCAGTGTTACAATAATCCATGTTACCTTACCATGCAGAGTTTAATAATGATGGACGCTTTTCAGAATACTAGTGGAAGAAGTTACAGTAACTCTCCGTGAATCTAAAAACATTTTAGAATAAAATGTCTGCTCTTGGCACCCATGGTATATTCTACATAGTATATATAAAATAATTTCATATGTACACTGATTGCCCTCAGTTACATGAAACTATCAGTTTTTTGTTAGTGTAAGAGCCACTTTTAATTAGTATGACTAAGGACATGCGCATTATTGGCAGTTCAGCTGACAGTTATTTCACTCGTACTTTGGTGTGATCTAGTTTTTGAGAGATGTTTCCATTTAAAAATAGAAACATAGAAGATGACAGCAGCCAGCATGTAAGGAAACTGATCTGTAGAACAGTTTCAGTGTATTTCTTTTGTTTAAACAAGCATTGCAAGTCATGTTTTTGACGGTTTTTAATTCATCACTCTGACGAGTCTGCAAATTACTGTCTGTTACCTGCTTGCCCAAGTGTAAAGTGCATGCCCATTCCTAAACTCCCGATTTCAAAATGGCAAAAGAAATAACATTTGCACTGCTCGTTTAAAAAAAAAATAGCATTCTATTTTATTAACACACCATCTACTTTAGGAATATGCTTTCAGTAGCTACAGCTTGAAGAAAATCAGGTCTCACCAAAGTGCAAGTTAGCTATGGACAGCAGTGTCCTCACCCCCCCACACACACACTCTTGCTGTGACCGTTCCAGCTAAATGCTGCATCTGACAGTTCCCTTATAATGTTCTGAGTTTAGGGAATATTAAATCTACAATGTTCCCCACAGTCTTCTACACTCACAGTAACCTGAAGAACAGCTCTTTGCCTAGTGTGGTTTAACACAGAGCTGCCAGTGAAAAGCTATGCATAAAGTTAAACGGGTACATCAAACAGTGATCCACTGCCCCTAAACTGTATTTCTGTGTACTACTTTAGTTTGTCCTACTGAGCTTCATTTGTCCATTTGAATTCACAGAAGTTGTACATATTAATCATAGCTACAGAACACAGGTTCTTATAGAAACACCATAAAAACTTCATAAACGCCTGACACTAAACCAGTTTCTGTGCCAACAAGTCTACACATCACAAGGTGGAAGGACTATTTAATACCAAATTGGTCATTTTGATAAATTATGCCTCAAAAATTAAATAATTATTTGTTTCAATGGTATAATAATAGCGATAAGGTATGTACAGGCGTTAGATTAACAGTCAATGAATCACTCCCTTGGAGCAAAATGACACTCGGTTGTGACTCATGACACATTACATCCCAAGGGGATGATTAACAGACTGTACATACATTATTGCTTAATAATACCATTGCTCTGACATCAGAAGTCATAATACTATCGTTCTGAGATCAGATCAATGGTATTATGAGATGGAATGTTTGGAATGTTCGATATATTACAAAAAATAAAGGCTTGTCGTTCCATCTCAGGATTCTGGTGACATCATAAATCCCTCAAGTTTTGCTGTCATGGTTTATGTCACCAGAATCCCTCAACGGAATTATAGCTTTATTTTATTTTAAGAAGTAATCAGAATTACAACCTTTTGAGTCAGGGACTAATTTACAAAGGCTCCTTGTCAGGAAGACAAATACATTAATAGCAAGCAACAGAAAACAAAGTAAATGAGCTCAAATAAAAGCAAACATTAAAAATTAAGGGCTGGTTACAAAGGCCCCATGTCAAGGTAAATTAGCAATAATAAACAGACTATGATAGAACGCATTGTAATCAATAAAAATTCATCTCTCATAAAACATTGCTATCCTGCCTCAGCTACGTCATTCTATGTTTTTATGCTGCAGTAGCTATCTAGCTACTGCAGCATAACAACATAGAATTTCTGCTCATGCTCCTCCTTGCAATTGTTTGCACTGTCTCAGCATCTGACAGTCGGCACTAGTCAGTTGCAGCCGAAAATGAACGGCTGACAGAAAGCTCCATGACAAAAAAATAATAGCAGCCTCAGTGTTTTCTAAAGTAAAAAAAAGTTGAAGCTTCAAAAGATTTTCTCTTTTTCTTGTGACTGTACTGTATGGTTCTGGTGGGTGTGGAGCTCGATTTTGTCCCCGCTTGTGCTGAGTGCAGGTCATGATTTTGTTTATGCTTGATTTTGTTTATGCTTGTGCTGGGTGTGGGGCTCAATTTTGTCTCCTCTTGTTTTGGGTGGCATCCTACACTATAAAAGATAATGAATACTGTCTCCATCAGTAACAAACATGCTGGTACATCTCAAGGTTGCCCATGGCAACAGAACCTGTAGAGCTTCGCTTTCAAGGTTCTTATTGTCTCCAGGGGCAACCTCTCAATGCACCAACACGCTTGTTACTGATGGGGAGGTATCCATTATCCTCTATGTTACTGATGATTTCCTACAAAATAAGCAAACAACAGCTACAAGCTGTTTGGAGTGTGCACAAAGTAAATATAAGGGCACAAGGAAAAACAACAGCACCACTCCAGGCTCTGCAAATAACACTTAAAAGATTTATTACAATGGACCCAAACAACAACAACCGACACTATCCCTCTTATGATTTCCTACCTATTATTCTATTTATTGTGAAGACTAAAGTGATTTAAGGTCCATCTAACTGCAGTTTATTAGGGACCTAACCTTTGAGCAAGATGCTCATTCACAGGGGTGTTCTGTATTGGAGATTAAGGTTATTTTTCAGTTTTCTGCAAAACACTGAGAGTGGATATCAGCAGGGCTCAAATCTCACAACACTGCAAAAAATTTGAATTGCAGGAAATTCCATTTATTACTTAAGGCACTTGCAGGAAAACAGGCTCTTTATCCCCACAGACCTCATCGGTTTCTGCTGTGTTTTTTTTTTTTTTTGCCGTGAAGTTATAATCCTCTGGTGTGGCATCGCAGCTTTTTGTCATGATAAGATTCAGATTTCACAAACAGCAGGTTCTGACTTCAAGGCAGGAAAAACAGCAGGAACAGATAAGAGTCTAAGATGCTAAGATTCTGTTTTCAAGCAAAACATCTCCACTAATAAAAACAAGCATGTGTCAATGCTGAACGTTTGCTTGCAGGTATGTGCCATGCAGGTGTTTGGTACTGATAGGCGCTACACACAAAGGTTGTTAAAATAATTTTTTTACAATTTTGACCCCAACTTTTGAAGATACTTATTTTAGGATTCGCCTTATTAACATAACATGTACCATTTGTATTATATTGGGCGAAATGTCATTTTGAACCAGAGATGTGAAGACACATCTCATCCAGGAGTTATAAAAATGATACACATCATGTTTATCAGGTGGTGTGAAAAAACGGCTATGCTGAAAGTTTGGAGTTAAAATATTGAAAATGAGCGAAGTTATGAGTGAACGTTGAAATACTATAACGTTCAGTCACAACCTGGGTATTTTTCTGTATTTGTATACCAGATATTTGGCATATACTTCTTATTGCCCCATTTCATGAACCCAATAGGTGAAAATTTTCAAATAATTGCCAAAACATCATTCCACACAAAATGTCATTCCGTACCACAAGATGCGAAAACACATTTTGTGGGATTGAAAACACAGCTATCATTTTTGTGAGGTGATGTAAAACAATGGCTATGTTGAAAATTTGGATCCACGACAGGAGTCCGACAGCATTTCTGTCGAACGCCCTATCAGCGACACCGGCAGGTCGACTGCATTCTGCAGTCAGCTGCCGGTTCACTATCATTTTCTTTGCTTTCTTCGCCCCCCGCACCCCCCACTTAAAGATTCTCAACTCCAGTTGGAGCTGAATGGGTGGGTTCAGGACCCCCGACAGGCAACGCCAGGTTCCAGCGGGTCTCCCACTGTGGCTAGGCACTGTAGTCACTGTGGGGGATCTTGCTGGTGAAATGTCACTGTGAGGGGGGTAAACGGAAAATTTGGGGTCAAAATATTTACAATTACCAAACCTACAAATGAGCACAGAAAATTTTCAATGTATGCAAATAACGTTGCCATTTTTACATATTATAGCCCAACTTTTCAACATAGCCTTATTATGACCCCACCTCATGAGCGGGGGGGGGGGGTGAAGATTTCAAATCCTTCTCAAAAGGTGACTTTGCAGTCTGACCACAAAATCACCTTTTGGGCCTGATTTGCATAATTCCACTGCATTGGTCATGGGGTGGGGTCCCAAAAAGTCCTTGTTGAAAATATGGGGCCAAAAATATGCAAAAATGACAAGGTTATGTATAAAAGTTCAAAACCCCTTTGAAATACATTGAACCGCACTTACCTTAGTTGCTCATATTGCAGTCGGCAGTTCCAGCAGCAAGACATTTCTTTGATCAGAGAGTGGATCTTCACCCTGGGACCTGTTTAGGTGAGTGAGGGTGTGGGGGGATATGGGGTGAGGACTGCTGAGTAGCAGGTTGGGGTGGGTGGAGTGTGTGTGAGGGAGCGCAGATCACCAAGGGACAGTTTTCTGTTTTATAGGTTACATAAAAAAATATCAAAGGATGGTTTTCTTTACTTCAGGACATTGTGACACTGGCATTTGGCACCCCAGTATCGGGCTCATTGGGGAATGGGGACCAGTGACCTGGAGGGGAGGGGGGGGTCGAGAGAAGTAGTACTGGGGTGGCCTCCATGTCCGCTTATGTTGTAAAAATATTTATATAGATGTGAAGGACAGGCAGGTGAGCAACCTGGAGGGAATGAGGAGAAAAAAGTGACAGTGGGTACGGGCACCCCACTCTGCTTAATAGAGAGACAGACAGACAGACAGACAGACAGACAGACAGACAGACAGATAGATAGATAGATAGATAGATAGATAGAAAGAAAGAAATATGGCACAATCACTTACGCTCCTCATGTTGAAAGCTGATCAGCTGCTTCCTAACTGGCTTCATGCAAATGAAAGGACTCAAGCCCCCTTTGATGGGAGTGGCTTCAGTCTTTTCAACTACATGAAGTTTCTATCCAGTAAGCAGCGAGTGGCATCACAACCGCAGTGCGTGGTCATTGGTCTGGACTGCCAAGCCTCTTACAGTATGAACTGTAAGGGGCTTGGCAGTGACACACCTGTGAAATTCCCTTAAGTGTAACAAACTGTTTCTTGCACATTCACAAGCAAACATAACAAAATCTGGTCAGAGACAATATGGCTGCAAAATGATATTACTGATGGTGGTGAAAGGTGTGTGGCTAAACCAGGCTTAGTGCTAGCACTGTTTTGCTTGAAGACAGGCAAATTCTGGGATGCTTCATACTGAACATCAGTCTTGGGCAAAAAGTTTGTCCATGGGGGTATCACTGTCAGACTAGGTTATTGCATGCAGTAAGCATTAATATAACAATTTCTCTGTCATATGATTACAAATTGTCAATAGCAACAGTGAAGGTGTGGATCTGTTCATGATTCAAGCAGTTCCAGGAAAAATTTGATTTTTCCTGCACCTTAAATAACAGTGTGCAGGGATGCAGGACATGGAAGACACAGTTCAAACAATGGTGTCAGAGTAGGGGTGTATTCCTAGCAGTGAAAGTCTTCAGTTAAATTTAGTTAGTGTGGTACAGTTGTCTTCTCTAAATATGCTTCATTCTGTGTGCCATTCCTTAAAGAGGTACATGTGAGCACAGCAGAAACATAATACAATTCCACAGCAGGAACTAACAGCTTCCCCCACGTTGTCTCACCTCCATAAAAAACCAAAAATTGAAAAAGCAAATGAACTAATGGCCAGCCATGGAATGTACCAGCTTTCTTCAGCTGCTAATACATCTTCCAGACAAGTAAACTGTGAGCTGCTAAAGTTAAAGAGGGATGGGGAGGATCGAACTAGCTAATGCCCAATATAACATATTAAGATAGTAAGGAAGAAAGAAATCATTAGCCCATTTTAGCTCCTGTAAATAATTATAATATTGCAACTGAGATCCATTTAAGATATAATTATCTAATCTCTTTTTTTTACTAATTTCTTTTTAAACTGTTTTGATTTTACTCAGGATAATATCCAAAGGCAATTTGTTCTATGGAGTAACAACTCTTTGAGTATAATAATATTTTTGGCAGCTTGTGTTAAACCTTCATTTTGTGAATTGTAAAGGACGTCCTCTCATTCATTTATCATCATTCTTAAATTCAAATTGTAACTCATTGATCAAAAAGGGATCCGTACAGATACCATACATAAGCAATAACTCTCCCCTACATCTTCTGGTTTCAAGGAACATTAGTTTTAGGTTTCTTAGACAATCCATGTAAGTATTGTTTCTTTAATTATAAAACATTTTTGTTGCTTGACGCCGGATGCGTCCCAATTTTTGAACATCCTTTTTTTATAGGAACAGCATAAATGACCAGTAGTCTACCATGGGTTGTACGTATGCCCCAGAAAGGGACATCACCACCTCTTTCTTTCTGTTAAGATTATTTTTTACTAGTCTATCAGATTCTATTAGCTATAGCAATAACTGAAGTATGTTGATTATAGAAATCTAGTTTACTCTCAGTTAAGACACCTAAGTCCTTTTCCTTATCAACATTTTTAAATATATAACTACATAAGCATGAGGGAAGGGTTGCTGACCCAAATGTATAACACAACATTTATTCATGTTGAAACGCATTCCCTATCTGTAGGCCCATCTACTAACTAATATTATCTAGATCTAATTGTATCAACTCAATTTCTGATATGTTACCAACTGTCCCACCTAATTTTGTATCATCCACATATTTGGCAGCCCAATTTTTGACAGTATTAAACATATCTGATACAAAAATCAGAAAAAGTATAAGTTCTAACACGGAACCCTATGGAACTCTGCTCATCACTTTCCCAAGCTCAGAGAAATATCCTTGCATACAGACTCTTTGTGTCCTACCCAATAGCCATGACCTAATCCAATTTACGATGTATTTGTTTAGACCAATATTACTTGTTTTTTCTATTGTTGCCCATTGCGGGACAGTATCAAAGACCTTTGCAAAATCCAGGAAGACACAGTCCACCGGTTTATGTCTATCTTGGTTATCTAAGACCTTTTCATAAAAAAATCAACAGATTTGTAATACATGATCTTCCCTCAGTGAAGCCATATTGGTCAACATCAATTTTACCTGTATTAGTGAGATGTTAATTTGCCTGGAATTGAAGTTAGGCTTATTGGTCGATAATTCTGATAGTTAGCTTTATTCCTCTTATAGTGTATGTTGGAACATTGTTATGGATGGAAATCCATCCCTTCTCAAACATTGTTATGCTGCACTAGCTATGTCAGCTAGTTTGTTATGCTGTACTAGCTACACAGCTAGTGCAGCATAACAACTTAGAACATGATCGTGCATGTGCAGTGCACGATTTTCCCCCTACTTGGCTGCAGCTTCGGCAACAACAGCAAGCCTCTCCTAAGGTAAAAAAAGCCAAAACAAGTAAGTGACAATCATTTTACAATGGCACTTTCCTTATTTATTTGAACCATACATTATAAAAAACAATGGATGACTAATGATTGGTAACAGGCTGTGTTAGAATATCTCAAGGTTCCCATTGTGACCAAACCTCTCAAGCTGAGCTCTTGAGGTTCAAACGGTCGCCATAGGAACTTCTCGATGAACTAACTGGCTTGTTACAGATAGTTAGTCATCCATTATTCTCTATCTTATGGATAGGTGTTACATTTGATGTTACCCAATCACCAGGTAGGACCCCTTGCTCTACAGATACCTGAAACAATACTATTAGTGGATATGCAATTTTATATTTTAATATTTTAAGAATAACCATGGAGATACCATCTGGTCTTATAGAACTTTATTTTTTTTTAATTAATAATTTTGTTGATAATGTGTTCTTCAGTTATTAAAGGTGATTCAGTATTACACATTTCCCATCTATTACATGCTTCAAGGATAATATAATATGTACTGAAGACAGAACACAAATATTTATTAAGATGTTTGCCATTTCATTTGGGTCAATTATTTGTTTTCCCTCTAGAGTTATAGAGCATAAGTTTGTACTAGATGTTTTTAAGGAATTTACATTACTGTAAAACTTTTTTGTATTATTTTTCATGCAGTTTCTTGTCAATTGAATTTCCATATGTGTTTTGTATATTTAATTGTATTTTTACATTTTTTTAGTACCTCTTTATATTTTGACCAGGCACTAGGGTTCTTTGTTTTTAGATATTGTACGTACAGGTGTTCCTTTGTTTTTAGATGTTGTATGTACAGATATTCCTTTGTTTTTATTAACTTAAGGATCCCTTTACTCATCCATTTTGGTCTTATTCTCCTTAGTATTGTATTTTTTTTTACTTTTTTATATATTTATTGCATATGGATACGATGGCAGATTTAATGATTTCCCACATGGTATTTATACTGGTACCCTACAGTCTTGATTTTCCAGTCAATTTGACTGATATCATTTAATATCCCATTCACATCAACAGTCTGACAAAGATAAATTTCCCTGCTCTCTTTATCCTGTGTGAATTCCATATCTGTATCAAACAACACAGTAATATGGTCATTGTCACCCAGCAGTGCATCCACTGTACAATTTTGTATATTTGTGTTATCTGTAAAGAATATTATGACTAGTAAATTATTTCCTCTTGTCTGGTTCTTGACATGTTGAAATACATTTAGAGCTTTACATGTGCCTAGAAATCCATTACTTAGCCAGTTCTGGCTTCTAGCAAGTCCTAGTCTATGTTACCATAATTTAGGTCCCCTAGAAATACCACATCTCCATACTTTGCAGCCTTTTCTATTTCTTTATTTATATTGTTACACATCACTATATCAGCATTTGGTGGGTAATAGCAGAGACCAATTATTTTTCTTTTTGTGATTTGCAATGTTAGCTGCAACCATAATGTTTCAGAATTTGATAAAGATTCTTTGATCTTTCCAGAAATATTCAATATACACAATTGGTTTGAGGCATACACAGCAATATCACCTCCCTTCCTGTACTTACGATCTAACCTAAATACTTGGTACCCATCCAAATTTTTGTCCCAGGTATCATTTTGGCTCCACCATGTTTCCGTTATGAATATCAGATCTAGGTCCTTCCTGGTTTCTATTAAACTCACTGATTCACTCAGTTTGTTGTTTAGGCTCCTAACATTTCCCGTCATACATCTGATGGAGCCATTTCAATAGACTAGAGCCCTTAAAGATGGTATAGACCTTCTGCACTCTACCCCCCAACGTACTCAGTTTAAATGATTTTTTTTCTATTCTAGAATTAGAGCACCTAATTTATCTGTCCCTGAATGATTTAGGTAAAGACCATCTTTAGTATATAGATTCTTTTTATCAAGAAAATATTACCCATGAGTCCATTATAAACAATGCCCTCTCTGCTACATCAATTTTGCAACCTTGCATTGATTCTAGAGATGGTATTATTTTTTCCTGGATGTTCCCGGCATGGTGGGAGTATCCCCAAAATTATGGCAGCAGTAGCTCCTGAGGTTTTTATTTCTTTCCCTTCCTCAATTATTTCATCACAGATGTCCTTTTCATGGTCACATCCTATGTTATTTATGCCCACATGGACTGCTACAATTCCTAATGATCTCATAGTTTTTAAGACAGGAAGTCAGCTTTTTAGATCATTAATTCTTGCTCTTGAAAACTAGACATTGTCCTTGTGAGTTTATCCTTATTGCAAATTATTGAGTAGCATCTCCTTATAATAGCCACCAATCACTAGAATCTGTTTACATTCATCTGGAGCTTCTGAGTTAAATTAGTTACATGTACTGGGTTTTCTACTGGAGCTTCTACCTCAGATAGTACCAAAAATCTATTAGGTAGATTTCTTTGCTGTTTCTCAGTGCTCTCTTTCCTTTTTAAATTTTTTTATGGTACTGTACCTGGAACCACTCCTCATTAGGGCATGCTGAGTCTGGTCTATCCCATTTGTGTGAGCTCTCTTCCTTGTCAATACATTCCATAATACTGTGTTCCTCTCTCCCTCTTTCTTGTTACAGTACTTTTGGTAGTGATTTGATCTTTATCAACAGTGATATTTTCTTTTTGCAAGCTTTTCACAAAATTCTTGACTTTATTTCCATAGCTTTAGCTAATTAAATTTTTTATTTCCTCAAAAATGTTAAAGCAAACAATACATTTGTTACATGTATAATTACCCTGGTTTGTTACAGTGGGTTTTACTGCATACATATGGCTGCTACTGTACTTTAATGTTAAGCCTTCTTTTACAATTAGTCTAATATAGCTCTGACAGTATCCATTATACAAATGCCTTAAAGCGCAACTGATGTATTCTACCTGGCCTCTTTCCTGACTCCTTAAGCTCACACCAGCAGTCGTGCTTGCCTCTGGCTGCATGTCACCTCCACTCGCACAGACGTCGCTTTTTAAGGTGGTGAGAACTGGAAGTAGAGGTCAGCAGAATGTCTGGTGCAATAGCACTCTTTTAAAGTTTAAAAAGCCCTGCTAAGGGTTGTAATCTGCCTTTAAAAGGGGAAACTAGAGCCCCTGAAGAAATAACAATGGGTCTCCCCCTGTACAGTCTGTTCTGTAATTGCAGATGCTTGTGCCACATTAGGTTACCTTCCCCAGCTCACTGTCACAGCTGCCCCTCCAATCGTACTGCCCTGCACCCAGTAAACAGCAGACACCGTCCCCACACAGCAATCTCTGGGCTACTCACTATAGTCTGCACTCTGCACCAATACTCCTCACAGAGCCATTGCTTTTAAAGTGGTGGGAACCAGGAGTAGGGGTTGGGGGAATGTCTGGTGCAATAGCACTCTTGTGAAGTTTAAGAAACCCTGCTATAGGTTGTAATCTGCCTTTAAAAAGGCAAACTAGAGTCCCCGAGGAAGCAACAAAGGGTCTCCCCTGTGCAGTCTGCTGTGTAGCTGCATAAAAGCAGGTTTACAGTGCACTATAAGTAACTCATGATTCCCACTTTTAGATGGTAGTTTAAAATTATCTTAAATAATACTTTTCGGTATCACTGAACAAACCAAGAACACTGGCATCATTTTCAAGAGCAAGCTGCATTCTCATCCATTTTTTGCATGTTATTTCATTAGATGCAGTCTCACATAAATGAAACTTAAAGTTCCTTTAATTCTCTGACAGCTATGACAATGTTGTTTAAAGTAGCTGTGTTACCGATAGTATGGTGAGCATTACATTTTCATTAAATGCATGGCCAGCAAGCTTGTCATCAAGTGCACCACAACATGCAGTCAATAGTGCAAATAGCAATGTGGCAATTATTAGTTGGCAAAACTAGTAAGTAATACAGGCTATTGCAAAAAAAAGAAAAGGCTGTATCAGATCTGGCAACCAGATACTGCTTGCAGTAGGTCCCAGTGCATCAGTCTTCACAAGATTCCTTTATGTCTATTTGCAAAGAAAGGGGCCTTGTTTATGTAAGAGTGCAATTTAATACAATGAAATGCAAAAAAATTATCGAGCAGGCAGCTTGCTCTTGAAACTTAGGCCAATGTTCTTGGTTTGTTCAGTGATACTTAAATTGTACTATTTAAAGGGGAACTGTTATCAATAGGGTGTCTGAAAGACCATAAAAAGCTAATTTGAGTGAACCATTGTATTTATCTGTGAGTCTTTGCAGTCCAGAGTTATTCATATGTAAATCAGTCTGTAACTGAGGGCTTGGGGCAGCCATATGTTTTAGGCTCCTAACAGGAAATGATGTCACCGAGGATCTTGACCGTCCTTTGACTCTAGGTTAAATAGGAAATTCTCTGTTTTATTAAGTGTGTTTTAAGGTGTCATTACAACACTTTCCACATTTATAATAATTGTTTTGCATGTGCATTGAAACTAGTGAGTTATCACCCTTACATTTCAAACTTTTAGTAAAAAATAATCCATCTTTAGGATTGTTTGAACCTCTAGGCAATATTGCCAGCTGATCATTAAAAACTACACATCTCAAGAGTGGCTCTGTGGTGCCAACAGGTATTGAGCCCCATACTGTATCAGGATTTCTAAACCCTGGCTGTGTTCAAGTCAGTGAAGATTTCTGGGGCTGCCACAGCACAAACTTCTGTCTTATTCTGTTCCCTCTCTTACAGCCTTTTCTCTTACAATTTCAGGTGTAAACTCAGGTTTACAAGATGCAAATATGGCTACGTACCTACTGGCCTGGCATCAGGGGGCCAGCCTTGAAATGTGTCCTTTTTTATTAACAGCTGACAGTACAACCTAGAGGTTAAAGCAAAGAGCCATGAACAAGCTTCATTCATCCAGCAGAATGGGGTTTGATTCCAACATGATCTACTTGTATATTGAGTGACCAGAGTGCATCACTTAACCTCCCTGTGTTCCTAAAACACACCCAGAAGCAAGCTGTAGTTGTGTGCCTTTCCTGGACTAAGATGGTAAAAACAATCTGAGCATGTGTTATGATTCTGAAAATATTATGCTTTTTCTATCCAGATTTGACTTGAAGAGAAAACTAATAGGACACCATTAATTGTTTATTAATTGCAAAAACACATGAATGGACAACATTGTTTAAAAAAAGCATAATCTGAACTGCATTATTAAAATATAGAATAATATGTGTGTGTGTAACCAGAATTTTACACACACACCTGAGGTGTGGGATGCTAAATTAATCCCGATGGCAAAGTCTGAGTGGTTTATAAAGCATCCCACACCAAAATCTGCAAAATTCTGTTTTACCACCCACCCACCCATATATTATTTTATTTAATTAATGATGATAATCTGTTTCCCTTTCAGCACAGTTTAGTTAGTGCAGCACTTCTGTCAGAGATACACACACACACACACTACATGCACACACCTCACAGACACACACACACCCCACATACACACACATTACACACACACTTCACACACACACATAGCACACACACAGCCTGTCTCTCCCTTTGTTTTTTTCTTTCTTTTTTGCATTACAGTAGGAATGGCATTCTGGAAAGTTGCGGTCCGTCGGTATAGTTGTGGAGTGTAAGACATGCTCGAAGGGTATGGGCGGCAGAATCAACCAGACTGATTTTTTTCCTTTACGGTAGAAAATCCCATTCCATCCAAAGTACTTCAGTAAGAAACGGTAATACTTTTAACTTCATTAAAAGAAGTAAAATACTTTTTCAATAATGCATTTCAGGTTAAGCAATTAATAAACAAGTAATAGTGTCCTATTTTTTTTTTCAAGTCAAGTCTGGATTTAAAGAGCATAATATTTTTTTGAATCATAACACATGCTCAGATTGTTTTTGTTGTCTTTGTCCAGGAAAGGCACACTGCTACAGCTTGTTCCTAGGTGTATTTTGGGAGCACAGTGAGGTTAAGTGACCTGCTCTGGTCACACAATATACAAGCAGAGCATGATGGAATCAAAATCCATTCTGCAGGATGAATGAAGCTTGTTCACAGTTCTTTGCTTTAACCTCTAAGCTGTACTGCCAGCTGATAATCAAATACTTTACAATTCAAGGCTGGCCCCATGATGCCAGGCCAGTAGGTATTTAGCCACATGTGCATCTTGTAGACCTGAGTTCACAACCAAAATTGTAAGAGAAAATGCTGTAAGAAAGGGAACAGAAAAAGACAGAAGTTGGTGTTGTGGCAGTCCCAGAAATCTGTACTGACATGAACACAGACAGGGTTTAGAAAGCTTCATATGGGGTCATAATACCTATTGGCACCACAGCCTTGAGATGTGTAGTTTTTGATGATCAGCTGGCAGTATAGCCTAAAGGTTAAAGCAACTCTAAAGATGGATTATTTTTACTAACAGTTTGAAATGTAAAGGTGATAACTCACTAGTTTCAATGCACATACAAAACAAGTATTATAAATGTAGAAAGTGTTGTAATAACACCTTAAAACACATTTAATAAAACAGACAATTTCCTATTTAACCTAGAGTCAATGAAGGGCCAAGATCCTCGGTGACATCATTTCCTGTCAGGAGCCTAAAACATATGGCTGCCCCCAGCCCTTAATTACAGGCTGATTTACATATAAATAACTCTGGACTGCAAAGACTCACAGACAAACACAATGGCTTGATCAGATTAGCTGTTTATGGTCTTTCAGACATTAAGAAACCCTACTTGAGGATGTTTCCCCTTTAAGATATTGTTAACTACTGTCTGAAACCAGGAGTCATGAGTTACTTATAGTGCAGAGGAACCCTCTTTTTCTGGATCTGCTTGTACAGTATGTTGCATTGGGCATTAGCCAGCCCTGTCCTCTGCACCATCTCTTTAGCTTTAGCAGCTCACAGTTTGCTTGTCTGGAAGGTGTGTTAGCAGCTGATTAAAGCTGATACATTCCTTGACTGGCCATCGGTTCAATTTTTGTTATGTTCTGTTTTGTATGGGGCTCAGATGAGGTACGGGAGAATCACTTATTCCAGCTGTGGAATTGTATTATGTTTCTGCCATGCTCACATGTACCTCTTTAAGAAACAGTACATAGTATAATGAAACATATTTAGACAAGACAACCACACCATAGTAATTAAATTGAATTGGAGACTTTCACTGCCAGGAATATGCAGCAACTCTGACACTACTGTTTGAATTGTAAACATCCTCCTGAAGCACACGCTGTGCCACCGATCTCAGCCGCAACTCCTGGAAGTAACTCATTTGCAAACCAGTGAAGGGACAACATCCTAACTGTGGAATGGCACGTAACTTTCATTAATACATAACAGCATATCGCTTCAGAATATGTAATAAAATGGTCTCAGTCCACTAGCCCTTTAACTTTTCAACTTTAAAGGGAACATGAATATGTTTTATATCATTTTAGTGCCTTTCAGTTGTGTTTTAGGGTCAATAAACATATTTTCAACAGTTTTCTGTGTCCTGTCTTTTATTTCAATGTAAATTATTTGTTTACCAGCATTCAGTGTGGTCCGTTGATCCTCAGATCTTCAACATTCCAACTTGGCACATGTGTACTTGACTGGGTGGGACATCATCTTGATGATGACATTGTTGGTGCAGCACATATACCTGTGGTTTAAAATGCTTGACAGCAGTATCATCACCAAATTCTGTCATGAAAGGGTTTGGAATCAGATACATTTTTCCATGCAAAATTGCAGCACTATTGGTAAATTTCACTAATTTTGTCCACCCTAGCTAGCAACTGATCATTTCTTTCTTTACAGTGTTCAGTAATTTTTGTTTAACTTTGTATTTATTGAATTTATAATGGAACAAATCCATAAAAATATCCAAGTACACTGTCATCACCATATATTGTTACATACAATTACAATGTTGATTAAAACAGGAATCAGAAGGACCTGTACACAGCAGTAACCACACTGGGGGGAATTAATCAAAATAGTAAACAGTAAATGCCCCCAAAACAGCCCTTGTCATCAAGGAAGTACCATTAATATCCAAATGAAATATATCCAAAACAGAAGTCCTGTACCTTAGTACCATGGCATATCAGCCATGTGGTCTGCATAATGTGCCAAATCAGTCCAGGAAAATATAGAATGCTGGGCCCCCACTGCAGAGTGAAACAACAAAAAAGAAAATAGTGTACAATTGTGCTTAAATTTTTAATCAACGAGGTAGCAATATAAACAACATAGAAAGCATTTAACAGCACAAAAGATAATAATCCAAACAAAATACTAAATTTAAAAAAATATACAGAAATATCTCAATGTTCTCTTGAGTGTCCTTTGAATAAAAACTAATCCTTTAGCCATCAAAGGGGGCAAAATGTAGCAATCCAAAGTGGTAAAGTTAACCTCACTCACCACTACAGTCCAGAAACAAACCATCCCTGATCAGGGCATTCATGTAGCTCCAGGCTGACCAGTCCCAGAATCCTCAGTCTCTGGCCATGTTTCCACTTCAATATCAATTTACCTGCATCTTGCAAATTAGTAAACATGCAGTATATGTTTTAGATCCAACTGTTATGCGAAGGCATGCAGAAAATAATGCAAAAGACAAATTCAAAGCCCAGCGTTGGCACTTAATGCCGTTGAATTCATTGCGATATTGGCAGGTAGCATGTGGTAAATCAGGATAAATATGAACAATAGCTTCAGCTGCCAAAACCTCTTTTTGTACCGGAGCAAGAAATAAAACTTTATCCCTTATACCAGCCCAGGGGAAAACAATTAGGACAGTCAGGGGGAAGTACAAAGCATTGCTAGAGGGCTGATGAGGGATCACTCTGTACACTTTACCAATAAATCCACTTGGCGTAGGATCTCTCCATGCAAGAAATTTCAGCAGCCAGTCCTCAAAAAAGCTTTCTGGGTAAGGGCCCACAACTTTTCAGGAAGACCAGTAATTCTCACATTCTGCTCCCATGGGTGATTTTCTATGTTTTCCATCCGTGTTTTAAGCTGCTTGTTCTCCTTTATAAAGGTATAAGAGGCTGATATGGCTGACAACACATGTTTGGCGACACCATCAATTTTTTTGACCACCCTGTTTCAGACTGTTCTACTAAAACCTGTTGACTAGTGAATGCATCAAACTTACTTTCCAATTATTTCAAGGCTGTTACCAAACTTTGAAATGTTGCCTTAATCTCCTAAATGCCCATCACAGATGTCCTGTCTGGCTGTGACTGCAGTGCCTGATCAGGCTTACCCGAAGGTGCAGGTCCTGACTTCGGTCAGAAAAATTCCGCAGCAGACGCTTGCACTCCTCTAGTTTTCTCCATATTGAAACTCTAAATACAATTCCCAAGGCACTGGGCACACAAAAGTCCAATAAAGAAAATTAGTCAGAATCAAACATGTCAGAAATGCAAATATGAAATTTATAAAACTCTGCAGCAGGAGCTCAACAGAAGTGCATCCTGTCACTCAGATGGCTAACTCCCCAGTGTTTGGTAATCTTATCCATGTGTCAGAATTGCCATTTCAATGTTTGTCTTTTAGTCATAGTCTCACTAAGATATATTGTATTTCCAATTCCAACTTCGGGAGGGCTGGTGTAGAAAACCAGTATATGTTTGGTGGGGGTGTCTACCATCTTTTTGAGGGAGCTGTGCAATACAACTGTTAAGTCCTGCTCTCAGTTTTATGATCTTGAGTCCCTGTACATTCATAATCATTTCCAGTTGTAGTCCTTAACTGCTCACATTTTTTTTAAACAAGCATTTAGAAACAGTCAACTTAATATTTTATTAAACTGCTACATGCTGTAGAATAGGTCATTTTTGCTCTACTTTTAGTCTCACTAATTTTGTGTCATGCTTCCAATGAAGTACAATGAAAATATGAGTGAGTGATTAGTAGTTTTCCACAGCCTCTATTACACTTTTAATTTTCACTGTGGAGCAGTACACTGCAGCACAGGATCTAGCACAATAAAACTCACCCAAATCAGGAACCAAAACAAAAAAAGCAAAAAGGAAATCCAAAAAACTTCTGATCATAGGAGATTCCATGATTCGGGGAGTTGATACCTACTGTATCTCCAGCCAGGGGTAATGGTCAGATGTCTCCCAGGTACATCAGCATGGACAGACACTGACCACATTACTAAAATTGTTCAGCAAGCAGGTAAAACATTGATGTCCTGGTACACATGGGGACTAATGATCTCACCAGCTGGTCAGTTGTGGAGACCAAGGAACACCTGACCAGGCTGGGTGACAAACTATCATCCATTTCATCCAGCATCTCCTTCTCTGAGATCCTGCCAGTCTGGGAGAGGGCAGATGGACGGAAGGTCAGAGAAGGGAGATAGGGAGCTAAACATGTGGCTCAAGGGCTGGTGCCAGGAAAAGGACACAGATTTGTAGGAACTGGCAACAGTTTTGGGAGCAAAAGTTCTTTAAATTTGATGGACTGCATCTGACTAAGGAGGGAGTCAGTGCATTGGGGCAGAAGTTTGACGTCTTTGCAGAATATTTAAACTAGCAAATGGGGAGAGGGTGCAGCACCCCATCGTCAATTGGAAGAACACCTCTCCCCTCGCCCTCAGCTAGTGGTCAAACAGGGATTCAGCATGTTTGCAGTTCATTTGCATCACCAGGTAAGAAAAAAGGTCTGTCTCCCCATACGACGCACAGGAGAAATGCCAGACCTCACCCAACAACTAACACACGGTAATCTGGCCAATGGAAAATCATGTACACAAATGCTCACAGCCTGGGAAATAAGATCCCAGACCTGCAGGCAATAATGTCAGAGGCTAAACTGGACATAGTAGCAATTAGTGAGATGTGGTTTACCAGTAACCACACTTGGGAGACTTCAGTACCTGGCTATGTACTGTTCAGAAGAGACCGAGGTGCAAAAGGGGGGTGGAGTGGCCCTGTATGTCAATCAAAATATCAAAGCTACAGAAATTCAGAATACACATAAGGAGCCAGAAGAACTGTGGGTCACCCTGGAAACAGGAAATGGGATAGCCATAAGAACTGGGGTTGTGTACAGGCCCCCAGACCAGGGGGAAGACATAGACACATTACTGTTAGAAGATATACAAAACATGACAGCTAAAGGGGAGGCTCAGATAATGGGAGACTTCAACATGCCGGATACAGATTGGTCAATACCAGCAGGAACATCTGCCAAAACTAGACACATGGTGGATTCCCTGCAGGGGGAGGGCCTCAAACAACTGGTATAACAACCCACAAGAGACAGGACTATCCTAGATCTAGTACTGACTAACAGGGAAGGGATCACAGATCTCCAGGTAGAAGGTCACCTGGGGGCCGGTGACCATCACATGGTATGGTTCAATTTGGCTACTACAGCTAAATCATCCCATTCCAAGGCAAAACTATGGGACTTCAGAGGAGCTGACTTTGATAAGATGGCCAACAGAGTTAAGCTAGCCCTGGCAAAAAAAAACACAGGTGAGGGGTACAGGTAAAGTGGGCAAGCATTTAGGATGCAATACTTGAAGCAACATCCCATTGTGTTAGACAGAAAGGGAAGTGCAAAAGAAGAAGGAAACCACTTTGGTTCTCAAATACAGTAGCAGAAAAGGTCAGAGCCAAAAGGCTGACCTTCAGGAAATAGAAGGGAACACAGCGGGATGAAGATAGGGAGGCATACCAAACTACCCTAAGGGAAGCAGGGAAGGCAGTAAGGCAGGCAAAGTCCCAAACTGAGGAAACACTAGCACAAACAGTAAAAGAAGGTAACAAAACTTTCTATAGATACATTAGTGAAAGGAGAAAGTCCAGAGGGGGTATTGCTGAGCTCAAAGGAGAAAAGGGGGCATGTGAGGAGGAGGACCCTGTAAAAGCAGCTATCCTAAATAGATACTTTTGCTCAGTATTTACTGAAGAGAAGGTAGGGCAGGGCCCACAGTTCAGCACCATAGACACAGGAGGCAGGGAGGTGAGCACTACTCCCTTCACAAAAGAAAGGATCCTACAAGAGCTCGCTAAGCTCATGGTGGACAAGGCAATGGGACCTGATGGCATACATCCCAGGGTACTAAAGAAGCTAAGGGTGGAACTAGCAGAGCCATTAGCAGAACTGTTTAGTGAGTCTCTGAGCACAGGAGAGGTCCCAGAAGACTGAAGAAGGACTCATGTGATCCTGCTCCACAAGAGTGATAGCAGGGAGGAGGCAGGGAACTACAGACCAGTCAGTCTTACCTCAGTAGTAGGCAAGATTAAGGAAAGGATAGTGCAACACCTGGAATCCATAGGGGCACAGGATCCAAGACAGCATGGGTTTACAAAAGGAAGGTCCTGTCAAACTAATCTCATAGATTTCTTTGACTGGGTAACCAGAGTGGTGGATCAAGGGGGAGCAGTTGATGTCTCCTACCTTGACTTCAGCAAAGCTTTTGACACTGTTCCACGTAGAAGATTGATAAACAAGCTGGGTAGGCTCAGGGTGGGTCAGAAGTTGATCAACTGGGTGGCAAACTGGTTGACGGGCAGAAAACAGTGAGTGGTGGTAAATGGTATGCAGTCAGAAGAGATGCAAGTCACAAGTGGGGTTCCTCAGGAATCAGTCCTGGGGCCAGTCCTCTTCAGTATCTTCATCAGTGACATTGCAGATGGACTAGAGGGTAAGGCTTGTCTGTTTGCAGATGACACCAAGATCTGCAACAGAGTAAATGATCCAGATGGGGTGGATAGAATGAGAAGAGATCTGGATAAACTAGCAAAATGGTTGGAAGAGTGGCAACTGGGATTTAATGCAAAGAAGTGCAAGATCATGCACATAGGGAAGAGAAACCCTGAAGCCACCTATAGGCTGGGAGGGGAGTTGCTGGCAGTCACAAAGGAAGAAAGAGACTTGGGCATCATCATTACCGATGACCTGAAATCATCCAAGCAGACCTCTAAAGCAGTAGGTAAGGCTAGGGGGATGTTAGGGTGTATTAGTACGGATATCACAAGTCAGAAGAGGGAGGTAATAATCCCTCTTTACAAGACACTGGTTAGGCCCCATCTGGAGTACTGCATGCAGTACTGGAGGCCACACCTTCACAAGGACATTAACCAAATTGAGGTAATCCAGAGAAGGGCAACCAAAATGGTGCAGGGACTGCATCAGAAGACATATGAGAACAGATTAACGGAGCTCAATATGGATACCCTAGAGCAAAGGAGGGAGAGAGGTGATATGATCGAAACATTCAAACACCTTAAGGGCATTAACAAGATGAAAGAGTCTAACATGTTTCAATATAAGAAAAATAGCAGGACAAGAGGACATAGCATGAGATTAGATGGAGGCCAATTAAGAGGTAATGTGAGGAAGTTCTTTTTCACAGAAAGGGTGGTGGATGCATGGAACGGCCTACCTCAGGAAGTGGTGGCTATGAATACAGTGCAGGGCTTCAAACAGGCATAGGATAAGCATAAGGGAGCAATACAGATGAGTATGAATAAATAGGCCACTGACAGCAAAGGAAGATGGCACATTTATAAGGTAGAAAAAGAAATGGGCAGACTGGATGGGCCTTGCGGTCCTTATCTGCTGTCAACTTCTATGTTTCTATGTTAAGTTGTGTATGGTTGCCCATATTTTATTTGTTATAGTATATGGTTTAAAAAAAATTAATGACAGAAGTAGTGACATTATAAGTTAAGGTAACTTCATTGAACAGATTGGAACAGGTTCAGCAATTCTCTATTTTTTACAATAATATTTGTGTTATAATTTAATTCATGTTTTAAAATCCCATTTGTTGATAGGCAGTGTTTATCCAGCCGAGCACCAGTACAGAGAGAGAGAGAGAGAGAGAGAGCAATTGGAGTGTCTCTGTCCAATAAGCATGCTCAGAGGGGAATCCCCTCACACATGCTGAGGGTCATGGGGAGCTACTAATGCAGTGGAGAAGGCAGGCTACAGCTGCAAAAGTAAGTTGAGTGGGAGTTAGAGTGCTCAATCAGAGAAAAGGAAAGCAATGCTTACAGGAGTTGGCGCAAGTAGGGACACATATACACTTCATGACAGAACCTGCACTATAACATTTAGAATGTGCACAACTTTTTGAAAGCCACCAGTTTCCACACAGAATAAGTTCTGACCATATACTATAATAGCTTAGAAAATGGACTTGAAAAATAAAGCATGCTAATTGGCTGAACGCCTTCCCAGTCATGCATTTATTTTTTAATAACACCCGCAAAATAATGAGTGCCACTTTGGGGTGCCCCATTACTTAGGGTATCCAGGGCCCCCCCCCCCATTTTTAAACTTGACTGCCACCATTTTCCCCGCTCAGTAAGCGAGGCCTAACTAGTGGCCCAACCAATCTCCTCTTTTTTCTCTGCATGTAATAAAGCACAATAAAAAAATGAAAATGAATTCACCAGAGTTTAAAAAATTGCAGCCATGCTCCAAATGCGAAACAAAGCTTCATGAGTAACAGACACAGCACTACAGCACTGCTACGACACATGAGAAGAGCAACACTTTATTTGTTTTCCACACCGCAGATGGACGTCTATCTGCAGTATGAAAACCTAAGAAAGTACAACTCCTCTAACTAAGCACACCACCTTCAGTCCTTCCTAACAGCGAGCTCACCCGGTCAGCATGCCACCCTCCTTCCTCCGTCCTGTCACCTACTAACAATAAGAGACCACAACTGCTCAGTTTAAATTTAAACTAAAAGGCAACACAATGCTGGTAGTTGCCAGTGCAGGGGAACAGACTGTTACCTCTTTCTCACATTCACTCAATATACGCCTCACCAGGCATTTTCTGCACTCTGTCACAGAAGCGCTCACAACTGTACTAGCCTCACTACCTTCCTCACTTTCTCTGTTGTAGTGTGCACGAAATCTAAGCCCATACATTACAATTAGTACATTTAAAAAAGCCAGTAAAACTAAAGGGAACATGTTCACTATTTTCAGTTGTGTGTGTGTGTGGGGAGTATTACCATGACAACCACTTCCAAAACTCACAACTACCTGTACAGAGGGTCTAGTAGGACAAAAGTAAAAAATTAACAGCATTGTAATGTAGGCATAGGGACTATTTTATAACAAAATAAATTAAACAACCTGAGAGTTTAACATTTAAACATAAAAATTACTTTTTTTACAAACATACTGTATATATTATAGTTGCCCATTTTCTAAGTGCAATAATACCCTCCAGGGTGGGCGGTATTGGGAAATGGCGGTGTTGGGAAATGCCGCCCATCCTGTTGGGTATTATTGTTTACATGTATTGTGGGCATGTATGATTTGCATAAAAAATCACGTAGACAAAAGCAGCATATTTTGTATGCTGTTGCTATAGTGCAGCTGTGCTGAATTTGAATGAAGGAAAGGGAAGGCTGTTGAATTTTTAAAGTAAGGTTAACTGATTCTAAAAATGAATAAGGGATAAACATAGCATTAAAACTCCTGTTAACTTGTGTACTCTGGTGTGCTTAGCTGTTGGTTGTGCTTTTATTTCTGTTGTGATAATTTTTGTTAACTTTTATCACCTCATTTTGAACAGCACATTTGCCAAATCTTATTTCTGGTGTATTTACTGAGCAGTTTGCTGTTGTTTCTTGATGGGGACCACATTTGAGCTCTGTTGCAAAACTCTCCATAGCTTGGAGTGGTACCTTTGCAGCTGTACTCAGAACATCAGTGGTTAATTCATTATCAGAAAAAAATGCCACTTTTGTGCCTTTGATCACTCTAGCCACTGTAGCAGGGACATTGTGCTTGGAAAGACAGGTACACTCTCAGTGAGCAGACAGCAAGGTCAGCAAATGAAATGGACTACTGGGTGAAACAGGAGAATTTACATTATAAAGTGCAGCAGCCTCATATGTGACAGCCTGCAGTCAGTCAGCTGGTAATTACAGTAACTGACTGGACTAACTGTTCTGATTACTGCTCTGACTACATTTACCATAGTGTACTGTACTGAGGAGCCACCCAGAGCACAATTGTTTAAATGAGCAGCTAGGGTTTCCAACTCTGGATAAGGCAAAACCGAATCCTAAACTCCGCCCCTAGTCCCACCCTTTTTCATGACTGATTGTGCATTGCTCCTCCTCCAAAGCCATTTATTATGTCAGTAAAAGACAACACTTACAGCAGCAGTTCAACAAAAATGTTAATTTAAAGTTACCTTTCTAGGTACTTCCTAATTATTTATTTATTGCATTGGTTTACCAGATAAACATACAGAGATAAGAGAAATCTTATTTACAGATATGATCTGGGAGGAGACAAGGGAAATACTGTAAACAGCATACAGAGCTATACATGGTATATAATGATATGAAATAAAAAATTGTTTCCTGTGGTATGCCCCCCGTATGGCAACACCAACACTGTGAACTACACTCCTGTCAGCAAAATCGACACTTTGCCAACAGTTCACTATGATGGTGTGCCCGAGACAGGGGCATGCTGTCTCCCAGTCCTGCAACCCCACCCCTACTTAACTCTGACTTGAGATAACAATCCTTCAGTCAAGGTGTGTGGGGGCAGTGCCCCCCACATGGATGGTTTGGGGGCAAAGCCCCCCTATAGAAAAACAGGACTGGGAGTCTGCAAGGAATCATGCTGACCACGATTTGTGGTTGACATGATTCATGTTGCTGTAATGCCTGTCAACATTAGAGATGTTGAACCATCATGGTAGAGCCATTTCCTGTAATGTGTACTTTATGTCTTTTTCTGGCTCCATTTCCTTTTCATGTCCACAGTACTGTTTCAAAGCCAAAGAAGTGACCATACTTTTTTTCTTGAGGAAACAAAATAATTGAAAACATTTAAAAATGCCTAAATTCTGTTACAGGTGAAAAAGTTTACCAGCAAATGAAAGTGGCCGTTAGCCGAATGAATTCAGTCACATATCTGGACTGCCTTGTACAGTATGGGCTGCACGCCCATTAGCTCTTGCTCTGAACCAATGGGCGTGCAGCCTACCGGTCAGTCGGCGGCGGCGGGGCGGCAGGTGGGTGGGATGCTGCCGCCTACCGGCTGACGAGGGGGAGCAGGGTGGTGGGGCTTGCTATGTGGGTGGGTGGGGGCCACCTAGATCACCAGGGTAGGTGGTCCTTGGGGGGTTTGAACACTTTGCTGCCCGCGATAGGGCTTCGCGTCCACTGGACCGCCAAGGATATGTCCTTGGGGGTTTGAAATCTTGCTGCCCGCGATCGGGCTAGTGGGGGTAGGTTCTTCTTTCACTTCTGCCCGCGATCGGGCTAGTGGGGGGTGGGTTCTTCTTTCACTTATGCCCACGATCGGGCCAGTCGGGGGGTGGGGGTTTACTATATGCCTGTGATTGGGCTGCAGGGGGGGCACAGGGAGTAGGTTGAGGGCCACCCACAGGTGGCAGCTGCTGTGTTGCACCCTGCAATGCGGCAGCTCACTTGTGGGTGGCCCTCGACTTACTCCTTTTTTTTTTGGCTCAAAGTTGTGCAGGCGCGGGTTGGGGGTTGCACCTGCACAACTCTGCACAGCCCGCTGAATATCGGGCTGTGCAGTTTATGCATGGTTCCTCCCCCTTCGGTTCAGCATGCCTTCATTAGCATTGCGCTGTTGCTCAGCTTGACTTGGGGGGCGCAACTGCCTCCTGCTGAATATGGCAGTATGGCACAATTTCAGACTTGCGCAGGCGCAACCCTATTGCGCATGGCACAACCCTTTTGAATATCCAGCCCACTAGCTGTAATTGTTTTAAATACCAGAGACTAGCAGTGATAAAAATAAATACCAGAGATTGCTAAAATCTTAAGTTTATCTGGTTGATCCTGTGATCCTTTGCCCACCATTATTGTGCCGGGGCTAAGCTGCAGCAGACTCCTATGTGACAGTATAGCTGCCATAAAATATTAACAGAAAAGCATGTGTTTATACTTCTTAGGCTGGTACCGATCAACCAAGGAAAGTGCGGGGGGGTGGGGTGGAGCAGTGGGGGTATTGTTGACATGAGGCAGTTTGATTGCCTCTCCAGTCTGCTGTGAGTTGGGAGGGGATTATCCATCATTTGGTGTATGGCCATGATCTTTATTTTGTTCTTTATAGGAGTTCATACTACCAAGGTTCATACTATTAAGGTTCATACTACCAAGATTCATACTACTAAGGTTCATACTACTAAGGTTTATACTACTAAGGTTCATACTACTAAGGTTCATACTACCAAGATTTATACTACTAAGGTTCATACTACTAAGGTTCATACTGCCAAGGTTCATACTACAAAGGTTCATACTACCAAGGTTTATACTACTAAGGTTCATACTACCAAGGTTTATACTACTAAGGTTCATACTACCAAGGTTTATACTATCAAGGTTCATACTACCAAGGTTCATACTACTAAGATCAGTAAGGAGCCAGGAGGATTGTGACCCATAGTTGCTCCTGTGATATTAAGTATAGTAACAAATATTGAACCCTATAATAATAAAGGTTGCCAAGACAACATTTGAACTCAGATTTAGTTTTACTCACAATAACCTCAATAGGAAGTTTATTTCATGGGTTTACTATTCTTTGTGTGAAGAAAAATGTCCGACTAACGTGTATAAACTTTTTCCTAGAGAGCTGAAGTGGGTGTTCTCTGGTGTTATGTGAATCATTTTTGAATTCAAAGCCCAATTCTGCTAATAAACAGAGATCTTGGATTAGATCAAACATGAAAAGGAGATCACCCCTAAGGCAGTGGGTCAATAAGGACATGAGATTTAACAACTGAATTCTGTTTTCATAGGGCTTGCTGTTTAGGCCAGTTATGTGCTTGGTGTATCTTCTTTGAACTCTTTCCAGTAGTGAAATATCAGATTTTATAAAGGGGCACCTGAGTTTAAAAGCATATTCTAAATGAGGTCTTGCATATGCCCTGAAGAGGGGCATCATGACCGTTGAGTCCCTAGACCTTATATTTTTTTTGATGGACCAAATAACATGGTTGGTTTTGTTAATTGCCTCATTTATCTGTTTGGAGTTGCCAAGGTATTTGGAAATAAATATCCCCAGATCTTTTTTTTCTGTGGCAGTAGCCAACAATGTGCCTCCTAATTAATATACTGCTAGTGGATTAAGCAGACCCAAGTGCATTACTTTACATTTAGTAGTATTCATTTTCATACCACATTTAGTGACCCAGTGTGGTATTTTGTCAAGATCATTTTGGATGGTTAAAATCTGTTCAGGGGTAGTACATGGGCCACTGATTTTAACGTCATCAGCATATTTAATTGCAGATTATATACAATTTTTTGTCATATCTGAAATAAACACCTGGAACAGGCAAGGACCCAGGACTGAGCCCTGGAGAACTCCACTATCCACCTGTACAGTCTCTGAAAGATGCCCTGTAATAAGGACTTTTTGGGACCTGTTACACAACCAATTCTCAGTCCAGTTTGTTCTATTCTCATTTATACTTATTTTGTGTAGTTTAGTGACTAATGCCCAATGAGGCATTACATCGAATGCCTTACTGAAATAGATATAAATTGTATCATATGGTGTATGATGATCTAATTGCAGAATAACTTGTTCATAAAAACACATGAGGTTGGTAAGGCAACCCCTTCCCTTCTTAAATCCATGTTGTTCAGGATCTTGGTTGTTAAGAACTGGGTAATTCAATCCTTAATTGTAATTTCCAAAAGTTTGCAGACTGATGAAGTTAGGCTGATGGGCCTGTAGTTCTCCCAATTATTTTGGGGTCCTTTTTTGTGTATACAGTAGGTATAACATATGCAGTTTTCCAAACAGCAGGGACAAAGTTAATAGACAGGCAACCTTCAAAAAGAAGCCTAAATGGGTGAGTGAGTACATCTGCAAGGAGATAAAGAAGATGGCCAGCAACATCATCAGGGCCAGGGCACATTTCCCCTTTTAGGGAAAGTGATTTTTTTATGTAGTAAGTCTTCTGAAAGAATTATATGGTTGTCTTTGATTGGGATTGTGTTCTGAGCATTAGTCTGAGGTGGGTGAAAAATGTTGCGTAACTTGGAATTAAGTATTATCAGCCATTTATTTTGGTCCATGCACCTGATGATTGTTTATTACTAATGGACCAAGCTGGCAGATGAGCTTCTTAGTTGAGTTCTAGAGCTGATGGCCCTTTGCACCTTTCCTTTAACCAGATGGGTCATTCTGGCACCTCTTTGCATGGGTGGAAAGTTTTGTCTTGACATTCAGAGAGATTACGATTATATTTACCAAATATGTATAAACACTTGAACACTTACATTATACCTTTTAGTTCAGTAAACATAATAGGATAATCTGATAATTGGAACCATCAGATTCTCAGTGTAATGGATTGCATTGTGGTAGACTAGGAAGTATAGCACTACATGTGGACCAACTACACCAATCAGAAGGCACAGCTACACACAGTTTATCCTACAGCATACTTGCATCAGTCATTTTATTCCCAGTTATTCACAATATAATGACAGTAGTGAAATCATCATCTTTCATGCATTAAGATTGGGGAGAGGTGTAAAGAAAAGCAAAAAAGAATATTTTTTGGAAAACACAATGCATAACAGCAATGATATGATTTTTCTTTCTATCTTATGTTTATCCTCCATGGTGGGCCACACTTATGGCAGCTAGCCTTACCTGCTACTGGTGTCATTAGGGAACTTGAGCGCTATGCACATCCTGTACTTACCTGGAGCCGGCCTGGAGGAGTCATCCTCGCACAACTCCCGTATTTTTCCTCCTTTATGCCCCTTTTAACCAAGGCCCCAGAAAACAGTAGTGCATGCGCATGGAGGCACACGTGCACTCTGCGGCTCCGGTGATGGCCCCTTCTGCCCTCCCTGGACTAATGACAGGGCTCCTTGAGCATGACGCTGCCATCCAGCCTCCACCAGGGGGCAGCCAACCACCAAGGAAGCCCTCCAAACCCTCCCGAGGAGGAGAGCTGCCAGCCAACAGCTTAATTGGCTCCTCGCCCTTCCCACGGCTGACCCCCGGTGCCCTGAGCTCGAGCCCAAACTCGGGTCGACGGCATGGCGCGAGGTGTGGCATCTGGCGCATCAACCTTCAGTGCCACCAGTCTGTCTTGCAATAATATGATTTTTGATTTACTATCCTCAGCAAAAATCCAACTGTCTCATTTAAATAAAATACTCAGCAAGCTGGCCTGCCAGTGCAGTGGTAGTGGTACTGTTCACTATGTTGGTGACCTGGATTCGTGAATGAGCCCGGAGCATCAGATGGCCAGCCATAGGGAGGTTGGATGAGCATCCCAGGGACAGCTCTCCACCTCTGGGGGTGGAGGTTGGTGGGACATGATGTTTGGGTGACACCTGGTAGAGACCGAAAGTACATCAAGCCAGGACCAAATACCAGGGGGAAGGCAGTGGCAGATGTCTGCTGGGCATGCATGGGAGCATGCATGCCCATGTGGATGTCATTACATGTCCATGCCTTGGAAGGATCGACACAAGGT
Organism: Neoceratodus forsteri; assembly: GCA_016271365.2. Taxonomy (NCBI): domain Eukaryota; kingdom Metazoa; phylum Chordata; order Ceratodontiformes; family Ceratodontidae; genus Neoceratodus; species Neoceratodus forsteri. Next base: position 485,246,991 of record CM028132.1, on the reverse strand, counting down.
AAAAACCCTGTGTGGCAGTGCAACATAACGGTCTCTGACCCCATGTCAAATGACGCCGTAGTCAGTCCCAGAACTGAACATGGTTGATCTCGGTCTCCACTTCAGGACCCCACCATGTGGGGGCAAGCCACGGGCCTTGATTCTGGGGGGCTGTTGGGATATGCCAGTGTTGGGTGCAGAGGTCACTGAGTCTGGGAATATCTCTGCCTGCAGCATGAAGATAAACAGATTTGAAGAAAAATAAATAAAGTACTCGGCCTTTGGCTTACTCTTTTATTTATTTATTTATTTATTTATTTGCTTTTGTTTACCAGGTAAGCACACTAGACAGCCAAGTGGCTATTTTCAGGAGTGACCTGGGAGGTTACAAGATACAGACAAGAACAATTTGGCAGTAGACATCACATTACATGTAAAACAGTATGGTACAGGTCTTTGACAGCAGTCAATATAGAGAACATCACAAATACATATTAGTGGGCTGGAGCCCAATAAGCTCAGGGATAGTATAGAATATTCACTCAATATGTACAGGAAGGCAAGAAAGGAACACATTTCCAGACAATACAGCTGATAGCAGCAGGCTAGCCAGCGGATTGAGCGCATTCAGTACCAGGAGGCTCATCTCCTCAAACAGTAATGGCTGGGTTAGTGTAGCCTCAGCCGGTCAGCTTGGACTAGGGAGGGCCCTTAAGTGCAGAGACAGGTGGATGCCAATTTGAGGAAACCCCATAGGGAGGATTTGAAACAAGAGTGGGAGGAGGAGGAGGAGCGAGTGTTTACTGGGAAGGAGTTCCACAGTCTGGGCGCAAAGAGAGCGAAGACCCAATCACCCATTTGGGTATGTGTTTTGGGAACCTGGAGGACATGAGAGTCACAGGATCTTAAGTGGTAGGAGGGGGTAGCAGGTTTGAGGGACAAAGCGAGTGCAGGAGGTGTGGCAGTTCTGATGTTATCGATGAAGCTGCCAAGGACAAAGATGCAATGTTTTTCTGGGGTGGGGGGCCACTCAAGCCTGGTGTACAACTCACAGTGGTGCATGAGGCGGGGAGCAGAGAGCGCAAAGTGACACACATTGTTGTAGGTGGTGTCCCATTTTGATAGACTGGTTTTTGGGCTGGGGGCAAAGGAGACAAGCCCATAGCAGAGTGAGGGGAGGAGGACCCCCTTGGCCAGGGCAAGTCATGCAGCCAGGGTTAGATAGCTTTTTGCTCTTTATGCCAGGCCCATCTTGCAGTTCGCAGCCTTGCAAACATTGTGAATGTGCAGGGATAGGTCAAGTTTCAGGTCAAGGGTTACCCTCAGGTACTTGACGGAGTCCACAACCTGCAGGAGGGAACCATCAGCTCCTGAGATTTGTCAAAGTGGCAGTCAAAGGCCAATATGACTGTTCACCCCTTCCCTGGGAGAGAACAGCAGCCCCTGGGACACTGAATCTTCTCCCACCCTGATGACCCCCGGCAACCCATACTCATTCCCGAGTATGGGTCACAGGTGTGGCTGGAGGTAAGGCATTCTACATCTTAGCCCTCCACAGCAGAGGGCTGGCTCCTAGAACTGTACCTTTTAAATGTTTTCTTCATTGAGAGAGAGCTTTTTAATAAACTAGTTCATCCACCAGCTGCGTAAGAATGCTGGTTCAGTATCAAAATGCATGTGTCTAGTCATTCAGCAGTGCTAGAAGATGAAATGCTGACAGGAAGAATTCATGCACCATGCTGATTAGGCTGTACATGACAGAGTGACATGGATTAATGACTGTCAGAATGCTGACTGCTAACCCATACAGCATTGGCGGGATGTGTCTTTTTGATACTGCCCAGATAGTGATGATGTTGAATGTGTTTTTTAAAACACATATTCTAAATCTGAGATCACAGAGTACAAGGGAATAATGCTTTAAAATGGTATAATTTGTTTTTAATTGATTTTATTTTATGTTACTGTGTCCACCATCAAAAAGAGATACTGCAGCCACCTTCTTAAGTCATCGGTATGTACCTGTGCCCAACTTACTTATTTAATCTTGGTTATGTGTTATCTCAAGTCTTACTGTAAGTTCCTAATGTATGCTTGCACATTGCACTAGATTGGATTGTTACGAAGTGTCTTGCTAGTTGAGCCAGTTACTGTTTGTCAAGAATACTGATTATATGTTTGCCATGAGATCCACTGTGATGCATTCTGTATACAGTGAAATCCTTTTAAGAGCATACCCAGTTTGCCACAAAAAAATATTCACTTAAGTGGGTAATTCACTAAACAGGATTACCACTGTTTTCATTAGCAGAGGCCCAAAGAGATACCTTGGATCATTTTGTGTAAATTTTATGAGTCAGGTTTATTTACTACAGGCATACAAAGCTTTAAAAATATTTCTTTAAAGTTATGCACTTTATTTAATGACATTAATGTATATATCTCAGAGTTTCTGACTTATACAGCAGTTGTGCTGGATTGAACTTGCTCTTTTTCATTCTGTTGTAGCTTGAAAAACTGCTTAGTAATTGTAGTTTGATGCCTCTGTCCTCAAATCCCCTAATAGGGCTTGATGTCCTGTGATACGACATTGTAATTGTAAGGAACCAAAGAATCTTTTGCAAGCTATAGAACTTCAACCTTTTAATTTAAGGTAAGCTCTTTATTATGGCATGTCTGTGAGCCTGCTATGGATTCCTGTGGAATCATCTTTAGCAGTCAGTGGCAGTATCAAGAACAAAAGGCAGGAAACTGAATTTGACACCTCACCCTGAGCTGCAATTAACACCCAGCTGTGCTTAATTGAAGTGTTAATTGCCAGCTATTGTCCAGGAGTGGCGAGAGAATTGTGGCAGAGCAGGGTTGCTTGAGGAGGTATGATAATAGACTGTCAGTAGGGACTGAAAAACGGTGTTCTAGTCACTTAGCAGAGCAGTTTAGCATTAAACAGGAAAGGAATCAGAATTTCAGACCTCCGTTCACTTATTCGGTATTCACTTCAGAGGTTTCAACTGTATACAGTCCAAATACTGTTTTTTTAAATGCCTTTTGTACTGTATGTGCCTGTTGTTGACTCTAACCCTTTGTAACCTCCCAGGTTGTGTCCAATATAGGCATCTGTTTGTCTAGTGCACCTACCTGCTTAACAAAATCTAAATAAATAAATATTGTTACCTTTTCATGTCCTATGGCTAAGCGTTTTAGTTACTTTATTAATAACAAAGACAATTGTATTAAGATCAATTGAGAGAGCAACACAAACCATACAGGTTTGGGAAACTGGATATTAGGGCTGAACCTGGACAAGTATGTTGGGATCTTTTTAAGGTTAAAATCACAGTAATAAGCTAAGAGAACAGCTCCAACTTCTGTTTGAGCTTCAGTGCCTTCTGCATAAGATAACTTTTCAAATGTTACAGAACAACAATTAAAATCACTGTCAAAGAAATATAATGCAGATTTAGAAGTCATCATATGCCATTTAAAAATTCAAGTCTCTTTCTTTTTCTTTATAATTTATCTACACAGAACAACCCAGCAGAGTTGCAATATCTTGTTTTCATTGGAGCCCTGCTGTTACCCATTTTTAGCTCAGTGTACTGAAGAACTGAAAGATTAAGTGACAATGAGGGGCACACTGAAACAATGAATTAGTAATTTGTATGTGTATTTTTTTTTACCAGGAACAGCACACTGAGCTGTGATAGTTTATTACCAAATGCATTGGGGTTGGGGGGGAGGTTAAATTGACCTGTTTTACTGACAGGGGAATTTTGACCATAACACCAGGGAAATTCATTACACTTTAACATGTGGAGGACGACAGATCAACACTACAACTCCCCAATGCCAGTTATGGGTATTACCCCAAGTACCTAGTGACAGTCTAAACCCATGGCTGTTCGATCTTCAAGCCATTTATCCCTGTATCCTGGCCAACATTCCCCTCCCCATAAAACTAGTTCATGCAATTGTCCACAGTTATGTGTGTGCGTGTGTGTGTGTGTGTGTGTGGTGTGTGTGTGCTTACATGCAAAATGGCTGCCACTACACATTAACAGTAATTTCACTACCAGTCTTCCATTTCTTGCAAAGTACTTCGGGATACAACATGTGTATGAATAGTGCTATGTAAATGCTAACTCTTCTTCACACTTCTACCACTAGGGAGCATTCTTTCACACTCAATTAACACACTCAAACACATTCCCACATGGCAAAGCTACATTAATAAAAGCCCAGTTCTTTACCATGTAATGCAACAAATTACATGTATGTGACTGGCTATGAAAGACTTGGTGATAATTTCATTTTGTAAACCTGGCAACAATAAAAGCCACAAGCCCAAATCCTGCCCCCACATTTACTTAATGAAATTACCACCTTAGAAACATAGAAACATAGACTTTGACAGCAGATAAGGACCGCTTGGCCCACCCAGTCTGCCCATTTCCCTACCAATTGGATAAGCTGCAGATTCTAGTTAACCAACAGCTTTACTTCTTCCTTCCCCCAACTGTAATTGCCTTATGTCTGTCTCATGCATTCTTGAATTCCCCACTGTTCTTGACCCCACAACCTCCTCAGAAAGGCTGTTCCATACATCCACCACCCTCTCTGTGAAAAAATACTTCCTCATGTTGCCCCTGAGACAGCCTCCTTCACAGTCACCTATGCTTATGACACACCCTTTCCCTTTTGATTTAATCTGGGTTCCCCACTATTGGACTATGCTGCACGCAGTTTTGATAGCCCCTTCAGCTGCAGGATCACTGACAATTGTTTCCTTCTCCTCTCAGCCAAGGGCTGACAACCTATGATAACCCTCTCTGAGTGCCAGGTGGAACCCCAGGTGTGGAACATGGACTCAAGAGTACTATCCATTTCTAGGGTTATTCCAACGGTGGTTGTTTATGGGAGGCCTCCCCTTTAGAACCACTCCATATTTCTCAAACTGGTTACACACCATCACACAAATATACGAAATTGCCAGGAGAAAAAGGCCCACAGGTCTGTCTAGTCTGCCTGATTGTGCAGCTCTTAGTTTCATATCACTACAGCTGCCCCATCCAAACCCCTCCCTTCTTCTCTTTCCCAGTCCTTCCCCCCTCCTTTGTGTTCTTGTCTGTATTAACCCTGCCCTTGACCAGATCCCAGCACTGCTTAAAGCTAGTCACTGTCATTTGAGCAATTAACTCCTCTGGCAGTGCATTCCAACCTGCCACCACTCTGTCTGTGAAGTAATGCCTCCTCATCTCCCTCCTAAACCTTCCCCCTTCCAACTTCAGACTGTGCCCTCTAGTGACCCTTCCCCCCTTTAAGCAGAATACTCCTCCCTCCCTAACTTTGTGTATGCCTTTCAAGTACTTAAAGGTCTCTATTATGTCCCCTCTTTCCCTTCTCTCTTCCAGCGAGTACATGTTGAGCTCCTTCAACCTTTCCTCGTATAGCAACTCCCCTAGTCTCATGATCATTTTTGTAGCCCTATGCTGCACCCCCTCCAGTAATCTCTTTTTCTTTTTGAGGTATGGGCACCAGTACTGTACACAGTACTCCAAGTGTCACCTCACCAGTGATCTATGCAATGGCAGGATGACCTCCCCCTTTCTAGAGGTGCTCCCTCTGGCAATGCACCTCAGCATCCGATTTGCCTTTGCTGCTGCCCTCCTACACTGTGCTGATACCTTCATGTCCTTTGTAACTACTACCCCCAGGTCCCTTTCCTCCTCTGAAGCCATTACCTGCACTTCCCCCAGCCAGTAGCTGCTCCTAGGATTTCTGGTTCCAAGGTGCATGACCTTGCACTTCTTAGCATTAAACCCCAACTGCCACTCCCTAGACCAGTGTTCGAGTTTAGCTAGATCCTCTCTTCACTGTTTGCACTGAAGTGTTGTTCACTTCGATCTTTCTCATGGGAGCAGAAAACAACACTCTTAAAATCTATTGTCACATTTACTAATGTAGCCCCCTTCCCAGTCAATGGGTTTAGATGGCACATATTCATTTTCAGGTATTAATACTCACGAAAACTACTTAGTTGATCATCCAAGGGTTGGGGTGACCTCCCGAGTGTTCAGACTCCATTCAAGCTGGTGCAGGGGCGGGGTAGCAAACAAACAATCCCTATGTACATAAATTGATTAAAAATCCACCCATGCTCATTTATTTAAATATTACTTGTAAACATACTAATCACAGTACATGGATTTTAAGTCATTAAAGTTTATAGCTGAGTCCAGAGTCCTCAAAAGAGTATTGATTTATTTGGGGCTGCTGCCCTCAGATGTAAAAGTCTATAAGGTTTAGGTACTGCTTACAACCTAGGGGCACATAGAATTCAGCAGTTTGACTGGCCTTAAGGAGAACTATGCTGAACCTGAAAATAATTTTACCCAGTAGAAGCATTTTTTTAAATGCTGGTTCCAATTCTGTTATTGTTCCATCTATACAAGCCTATTAGACACCTCAGTGGGTATTTCTGATTTACACTCTGGTGCTAAATGGCATTTTGGATCTGCATGATGTAGTCTATGTCCCTGTTAACCGCAGAGTTCTATCACAATGCTAGCGCTGAGCAAGGGACTCAAAGCACATGATATCACACAATTCTGAAATGGTGCTTACTACCTCTCTATAAATCAAAAACACCTGAGGGATAACTACAAAGCCTGTAGAGATGGAACAGCAACATAACTAGAATCAGAATTTAAAAATTAACTTTTACAGGATAAAATGACTGGCAGGATCAGTGCAGTTCTACTTTGGACAGTCAGCATGGGTTTTAAGCACACAAAACATTAATAGAACCAAGCATGAGGTAGATTTAGATGAAGCAGTTTTTTTTTTGTTTTGTTTTTTAGTATTTCAAAATTATCCTAGAGCAAAGCACCTGATGGGAGTAATGGGGCATTTAGCTCTGAAAGAGGCACTGAGGATGCCTTCCTCCCCACCTGTCCATAGACCCAGTACCTAGTGTGGATTGCCACACATTTTAGAATGGGCTAGAAGAAGCAGTCACCCCCATAGATACCAGTAGCCACATATCCTGCTTCTCACCTTATCCCAAGTATGACCCCCATGGTGCTGAAGGTCCCTGGCCAAATTACATCCATAGCTTCCTGACCTGGGATATCCTCCTAGGAGGAAGTCCACAGATCATGCTGGAAGTAGAGTCCCAGTAGGTTCAAAGTATATGTTTCTTTTGCGGTTGCAGGTAATCCAGGGGAGCAGGTACAAGTCCTCCACAATTACATATAGGGTTTTATAACCAGATTTACGGTTTTGTCACCACCCTATCAGGGTTCCCTCACCACATGGGAACAACCCATCTCATGGCAAATAGGTGAAGGGAAATTCTTTGAAGTGGGGACATTACCTTTTTAGCAGGTCAGCAAGTCCAGAACAGGTTCTTTGCTCATCAGAAGTCATAGAGGTGAGCACAAAACCATTGACAGAGGGTCCTGGGGTTTTGGTCTATCTTAGATGGTGGCCCGGAGAACACCAATCATATCCCCCAAAACTCAATACACTCTTGTGTCCTTAAATTGGCACAGTAATCAAAGCCCAGTCTGACCTCAGAGGTTCAGGATCTGGCAATTTCCAAATTTAAGCATGACTATGGGGGCAAGCCCCCATTGGGAACCCACAGCCCAATTATTTATAAAGTCCTATAGGCTTATCCTCCAGCCTAACTTCAAGAAGTGAACAGCATGGGATATCCTAAATACTTCCTTTAGTTTAAAATAGATTCCAATCCTCCTTGGAGGCTGCAAGTCATATTTTGTGGAGAAAGATGTATTTTCCTTAAGGATCAGCACTTCTGTGGGGATTCACACCACAGGGAGCATGATGAGACCGCTAATGCCAGAGGTTCACTTCGACCAAAGCTTACAGCCCCCCAGGCTATAGCATACAGCTTCTCCAAACTCCTCCATGAACTGAAATTAAGAGACTCCCTGTAACTCATCAGACTCAGGCAGGTGGCCATACCCCCTCCAGACTTCCATCTAGTCCTTCTCACCTGGAGTCCCAAAATTGGCTAGAGTTAAACCTATGAGGCTTAGCAGAGCTGCAGGGGAGCTAACCTCCCCAAGGGCTACATTAAAATACAGTGTACAGTTTTTCATCAGTTGGCTGCCCCTGTTTAATAGCCACCTTCAAATAATAGCCACACCTGTAGAAATCTTTTTAAATAGAAGCTACCTTGTTTATTAGCCATCACTACAAAACACAGCCACAGAAAGGACCAAATTTACAGACCAAGTTAGATGCAGTGGCAATTTAACAAGTGTGCCAAAAACAAGAATTAGTGAGAGGCACAGTGCCTAAGTTAAAAATAAATATTTGCCCAGCCCAGTGGTACTGAGGGATGAGGCGCTGGATGCCTTACCTCATGTCACACTGGAGACTCGGGTTCGGGAATGTGCCCAGGGTCATCAGAAAGCCAGTATGGGAGGGAGGGATGGAACAAGACTGAGCAGCTGAAAGGCAGCTCTGCTCCCTGGGGTGGCACCCTGTCACCCACCATAGTTCCATTGCCTCTGGATGGAGATCTGAGGGCAGTGCAGGTGGGTGGGCGGCAAAAGTAGTGGGAAAGTGTTCCGGAACCGCGGTGTGCGTGTGCCTCCACTCACATGCATGGGCAGCCGGGACAGGGGATGGGAGAAAAATGGGGTAAAAAAAAAATAAATACAAGTTCGTTCTAGCCCTCTTCCTTTTCTATGTTTATTCTGTATTTGTCAAAAGAAAAGCCAAACTGTGCTGCTTTTTTCCAGATCAGCTTACCAGCAATGTCTGTAGCCTAATGGCTCTATTCAAAGTAAATACTGCAAAAATAAGTTTTCCCATAATTCAGTCAAGTTCATCCAGAGAGTTAACATCCCCAACATCATGTGCATCATCTGCTCTGTGGGCTTTGTTTCAATCTCCATCTTTGTTTCTGTCTGTGACCTGCAATCTGACGCAAAATTTGAATCTGGATTGAGCATTGCCAGTTTCTTTAAAATCCCCTTAAAAGTCTCACTAGCAACCCCTCCAGACTTGGTACAATTGATCAGCTTAGGATAACAGCTTGGGACCCCGTACAACTGGAATGATTTCATTATTATAGAAACTACATCCTGATAAGCCTTCCTCAGCATCCTACTCCTGCTTGCAGCTGTTTAAATCTAACCAAGGTCATACCACCCCCCAAGAGGGGCTTTGCCTGGCTCACAGTAACAGTTGGAGACTGCACCCTAAGAAGAACCAACTCCTTCTCTGGTGCCTCCAGCTTAGTTCAGACACTGTTATCATCTCAAATACATAGGTCCTCTAAAAGAATTAGGAATGACACCATCTCCCTGGCTGGTTATCTTGCTCAATGACAAGCCAGAGCAAGTGTGGTGGAGATGAGGCCATAAGTGTACATCAGAAAATCACTTTAGAGATGGTCCAGTCCACTCCTCCACTAGCAAAAAAAATCCAACATACTTCTTACTGGTAAGATCTCAATCCCCCCACTCCTAATCTACATTATCAGCATCTGTAGCTGTACCAGTATTAATGCTGATGCTCTTCTAGAGGTTCTCTATACCTCTGCTTCCCCATCCACCTCAGGTGAGCTTAGCACCAGTCGGCTATATACCTCCTCTGAAAAAACTCACATCTTGGCCAACTAATTGGCTCATCTCCAGTGTGAGAAAATACCATAGACCCAAACCATACTTTCCCACTCTATCCATAATTTGTATCTCTCTTCCCTGCTTACTGATTTGATTATCTCTGACTGGTCCCCTATTACTTTTTCCCAAAAAGTTGATAGACTGGAATTTTTCCATGGCAACCTTTGCAAGATATAGGATACACACATGCTCTACTCCAGAAGACATAGGTGAAGGGCTACAATCTCCCCTGGGTCTCAGTTGACTAAGTAGCTCTGAGTAATACACATTACACAGCCTAGGCCTGTCACAAGGCATCTGGCTTCCCCAATAACTTCCTTTGCTACAAGTGACTCAGTAACACCTACCTTAAACAAATGAGAGAAGCAAATGTACATAATTTTAAAATAACATTTCAAAACCATCTAGGGAGTGGCAGCATATCTGGAAAGGGGGTTTCAAAACCACATCTGTGCCTAGGTGGCAAGAATTTGTATGGAAAATGAGAGTGCGGTATTTCTTAAGCCCTCATTTAAAGGCCAAATGGGATGGGAATTCTGGAGCTGGGTGTTGGAGAAATTGTGAAGAGACAAAAGTCACAAGTACTCATATTTTTTTTACTTTTCCAAAATAGGAGGATTTCCTATCACAAGTGATCCTAAAATTAGAGGCCATATTTCAAATAGATGCACCATTTTGGATGTGCCATATTGTACTGGGACTGCCTCCTATCTTGGTGAGAGGAGTAAATGCCTGTTACCTCTGGTACATTTGCGTGGCAGCAGTAGGGTAGGCTGTTATCCATAAATGTCTGAAAGTAGAGCCTCCCACACTTGCAGAGTAGGAAATGATAGAGGAAGAAATTCAGGAGATGGAGAGGTTAACATACTTAACACAGGATAGAAGGCCAAAATTTATGGAAAGATGGACCAGGTGGATGATAGACAGTGGATAGAAGAGGTGACCGCAGGTAAAAGCAAGGACCACTAGAAGCCCTGATGGAGTTATCACCATGATTAGTCAGACAATTTTAGGAGACATATCCCCCTGATGAGGGAGGGGGAATGACAAAGAGATGTCTGTGGTTAGGACCCTGCTCTGTGAGCCAAGGGACCACCTAAAATGTCACTGAATGCATTTGTAAGTCTTTTCATGATTAATATTAGGTACATTCCTGCTGCCTTGCTTGGTTACTATGTTAACTTTCAACTTTTAGGTGAATTGTTTTAGTTTATTCTTTAGTATATAAATGCTTACATTTTTAACCCTGGGCCTTATTGACATACACAGTACTTATACCGCAAAGGACTTTTCTCAAAAACAGACTCACAAGTGAGGTTTTTTTCCCTCCTTACTTTGTAACAAGGACATGGACAGAGTACCTTTCATGCAAAATAGCAAAATTCAATTCTGGACACAAGAGTCCTAATGGTAAACATTTGTAGTGTTAGTTGGCGAAATATCAATGTTAAGTACTGCTGTCCATAAACAATTAATAAAATAAAGTATAAAAAAAAATGTTTGAAACCATCATTAACTGTCTTGCCAAAGTCCGGAAGGTAGAACAAAATATTTCTGATGTCCACCCCCCCCCCGATTCTTAGTCCACTACCCATACATTATGAGTGGCTGACTCCACATGCCATATCCCCATGAAGTTGCTGGTACTTTCAGCAAGTATTTCACTAATTATGCCAAGGCCCTTCTTACTTCCACTCCCTTTCCCCTACCTCCACCCTCTCTGTCTTCTTTCCCTTCTCCATTCCCACAGACCATCCTTTCATTTCTCCTTTGCCCCCCCTTCTGATATCCTCAAGGCACATCATGCACTGAACCCTCTAAAATGAGCAGCCCTGATGTCCCTCCTTTTCCTGGTTACTGCAGTTATTGCTGTTCCCATTTTCCTCCTTCTTTAACCTCTTTTTGCTCCCCTTCAAGGTTCCCCAGGCAGGAGGGTCATCCCATTGAACAAAGGGGGTGACCCTTCATTCCCTGGGAACTACATACTGATCTTACTCCTTCCTGCTATTACCAAGATTCAGGAACATTTTGTCTACCCCCACCTCACCTCTCTCCTATCCCACTCATATTTCTTTAGCCTGTTCTAGTTTAGCTTCAGGCCCAGTCACTCCAATGTCATCTCCTTGCTAACAATCACTGACTTTATTCTTATCAGGATGGATCAGGGACTCCAAACATCTGCTGTGCATATTAACCTCTCCAAAATATTTTATATGGTCACCCACCCACTCCTAAACTGACCAATGCAGGGGTATCTGAATGGGTCACCTTGTGGTTCAATTTCTATCAGTCTAATAGAGTCCAATCTGTTCTCAAAGTAAGATTTCCTTCCCTCCACTCACAACAGATATGAAAGTTCTCCAAGGATCAATCCAGGGTCTCATTTTCCTCTCCATATTTCTCAACAACCGATCCACAGTCTGTACCTCCTCCATTACGCACATATGTGCAGATGACACAGTTCTGTATACCAGTGGTCTGGACATCCCTGTTCCACAATCTAGACTTTAGCCCACTCTGTAAATCCTAGAGAGGTAGTTCAGCTTAACTAAGCTGACCCTGAATGACACTAAAACGGTGGTTACTTAATGTTGTGGTTAACAGGCACCAGGCAGTAGATGTGTGACACTTAGACTTTAACAAGGCATTTGACTCTGTACCCCTATGTTTTTGACACCAAGGACACATTGAAGCTACATGCTTGGTGCCCTTTAGGTGTGAGGTTAGTTAGGAATATGAGCCAGCTATGGCTAGGAGATGGGATAACTGGTTGGATAAAAAGTGGTTGACTAATCGAATCCAGGGGTGGTCCTAAACAGTAAATTCCCTGAAGATAGGACAGTGACTAGTGAAGTAACACTGCTACCGCAGGGCTTTGTCCTGGACCACTATTGTTCAATGAGTACGATATGTGACATATGCAAGGATGTTCAGGACAAGGTAACTCTATTTGCACATGCTACAAAGTTCTGTTGAAGGGCTGACAGAAAAGAAGGAGTTAACATGAGACAGGATGTGACAAGACTGCAGAAATGATCCAGTATTTGGTTGTTTGAAATTCAGTTCCAAAAACTGCAAGGTGATGCATATAAAGGTGCAGAATCCGGGAATGGTTTACTCGTTCATGGGATGTCAGCAGGCAGCATGAATCAGAGAGACTTGGAGGTGATAAGAAGTAACCTAAAACCATCTTCTTTGTGCAATAAGGCATAAGGAAGGGCTAACAAGTTAGGGAGATGCATTACTAGCAGAAAGAGTGAAATTATACTGCCCCTGTACAGATCAGTGGTCAGGCTGCTCCTGGAGTACTTTGTGCAGTACTGGGGTTCATATCTGGGGAAGGATGAGAATAGATTAGATTGGTAAGTAGGTAGGTAGATAGGTAGATATTTTATTTATTAACTTTCCACACGTCTTTTCAATCAGTTAAATGCAAATTAAAATCAAATAAGTTTCTCACCAATATAAGACCAACAATTACATACACAGGTTTTAAAAACACAACACAGCAGCATGTCAATATAAACATTATGACTTCAGACAGTTTGTACTACTATCAACTTCTAAAAAAAATGTTAAGAAATCAAATTCTCAAACATTTTAAAGGACATTCCAATGTTCAGTTCAGTTTTATTCCACGTTACCCTCATGCTGAATGCAAAATAGGCCCGTATCATTCCAGTACCTTGGTAAATGTATAATTATTTTATGAGCAATATTTTTATTGCTGTCCTAGTTTAGTTGCAGCAAACAAATAAATGCAAGTCTAGTTAATGCAGTGATACTGGTTGCTCCCAGAAGATAAACAATTATACAATCAGATGAAGAGGAAGTTAAGTCCCACAACCATTTCTTTCCCTATGTTTTTGACACCAAGGACACATTGAAGCTACATGCTTGGTGCCCTTTAGGTGTTCCAAAACACAACTGCAACATGCATAGCTCATCTCAATAGATGCAAACATCTTTTATTCGATATGTTTAAGTTAAAATTTTGAAAAATAGAAAGCCACTGACATCTGCCTCTAGGCTGATTGTTTCTGTAAAAGTAAGTAAGACTCAAGCTTGTGCGTCTTCTTTAAATTTATGAGCCATGGACTAAATTTGGAATTTCTGAGCTTAGCTAAAATCTAGATTTAGTATTTGCCGTATTGGTCCTTGCAAGAACACAATTTGCTTCTGGATCTGATCTTAGCTAAATAACTCTGTAACAATTGATCATGTAACCACTCTCTCTATATAGGTGTAGGTTTTTTAGGTGTATGTTATATCTGGGTAGCTTCAACAGGTGATATGGTACATTCACAATCAAAGTCATTTCATAGGATCCATCCAAATATCATTATATCCTAGTTATGTCAATTTCTGCTTTTCTAACAGTGCCAACTTGAGTAATATATTATCCATATTAGTTAGTTTCTGCCAATAACTATAAATTTGCGTCTTATTGTTTCAATATCTTCCAGTCATAGAAACATTGAATTTGATGGCAGATAAGGACTGCTTGGCCCACCTAGGCTGCCCATTTTCCCTACCTACTGTAGCACCGCAGACCCTACTTGATCTCCAGCTTTACCCCGTTTCCCTACCACTAAGGTTCCTTTATGCCTATCCCATGCTTTCTTGAATCCTGTTACCATTTTTGACCCCCCCCCACCTCTGCTGGGCGGCTGTTCCAGTCATCCACCACTCTTTCAGTAAAGAAGTACTTCCTCACATCTCCCCTGAGTGTACCCCCTCCAACTTCATAGCATGACCACTTGTTCATGAGCATGTTTTTTTCTGAAAAATGCTACCGTCCTGAACCTTATTTATACCTGTGAGGTATTTGAAAGTCTCTATCATATCCCTCCTCTCCCTCCTTTCCTCCAGGGTGTACATACTGAGGTATTTTAGTCTTTCCTCATGGGGATTTGATGCAGACCTTGCACCATTTTAGTTGCTTCCTCCGGTCCGCCTTTACTCTAAGATGTGGTCTCCAGAGCTGGACACTGTGATGTAGATGAGGTCTCATCACTGATCTATACAGCAGCAAGACCATCTCTCTCTTTCTGCTGGTGATACCCCTCCCTATGTACCCAAGCATTCCACTAGCTCTCCCCACTGCCTTGGCACACTGTCTGGCCACCTTTAGGTCATCAGGTATGATTACCACCCCCATCTCTTTCCTGTTTGGGTGTCATAAATACCACTCCCTCCATTTTGTGCTCCACCCCTGGGTTTCTGTGCCCCAAATGCAAGATTTTGCATTTCTTTGCATTGAAACTTAGCTGCCACACACTTGACCACTCCTCTAGCTTACTTAGATCCCTTTTCATTCCCCCCCTCCGGAATGTTGACCCTATTACAGATTTTAGTGTCCTCTGCAAAGAGGTATACCTTCCCTTCTAGCCCCTCTGCAATGTTGCTAATAAAAACACTGAAGAAGACCAGTTCCAGTACTGATCCCTATGGCACCCTACTGGTCACCCTCACTTCCTCAGAGTGAACTCCATTTACTACCACCCTCTGTCTCCTGTCCCCTAACCAATTTCTTACCCAGTTTACCACCTTTGGACCCACTCCCAGTCTGCCCAGCTTGCTTATGAGTCTCCTATGTGGAACGGTATCGAAGGCCTTACTGAAATCTAGGTAGGCCACATCCACCACTCCACTCTGATCTAATTCCCTAGTCACCCAGTCAAAGAAACCTATCATATTTGTTTGACATGACCTCTCCCCAGTGAATCCATGCTGCCTTGGATCTTGTAAGCCACTGGATTCAAAATATTCCACAATCCTTTTCTTCAGTAGTCATTCCATTAATTTCCTCACCACCAAAGTCAGGCTGACTGGCCTGTAATTGCCAGCCTCCTCCTTGCTATCACTTTTGTGAAGTGGGACTACATCTGTCCTCCTCCAGTCCTCCAGAAACAACTCCCATCTCTAGTGAATGGTTGAACAGGGCTATCAGAGGTGCAGCCAGCACCTCTCTAAGCTCCCTCAATATCCTTTGAGGCATCTCGTCTGGCCCCATTGCTTTGTCCACGTTCAGATTTGTGAGTTCCTTCAGGACTCTCTCCTCAGTAAATGGACTAGTGTCCACCTACATAGAAACATAGAATTTGATGGCAGATAGGGACCACATGACCCACCTAGTCTGCCCATTTCCCTACCTATTGCAAAGACTCCAGATCCTAATTGATCTGTAGATTACCTTCTCTTTCCTATCACCAGGGTTGCCTTCTGTCTATCCCATGCATTCTTGAATTCCTCTACCATTTTGCCCCACAACCTCCGCAGGAAGGCTGTTCCATGCATCCACCACCCTTTCCAAGAAAAAAATACTTCTTCATGTTGCCCCTGAGTCTCCCCCAAGCCTCATATTGTGACCCCTTGTTCTTGCACATCTTTTTTTCTGAAAGATGCTGCCCTCCTGAACTTTGTTTATCCCCTTGAGATACTTGAAAGTCTCTATCATTTTCCCCCCTCTCCCTCCTTTCCCTCAGGGTATCTATATTGTGGTCTTTCAGTCTCTCCTCATATGGTTTGTGGTGCAGTCCTTGCACCATTTTTGTTGCCCTTCTCTGCACTGCCTCAACTTTGTCTATGTCCTTTCAGAGATGTGGCCTCCGGAACTGAACACAGTACTCCAAATGAGGTCTTACTAATTGTCTGTACATCTAAGCATCACCACCTCTTGATTTCTACTGGTGATACCGCTTCCTATGCACCCCAGCATCCGTCCTGCTCTACTCATGGCCTTCTCACATTGTTTGGCTACCTTTAGGCCATCTGTTATGATTACTCCCAGGTCCCTTTCTAATTTGGTTGCCATCAATACCTCCCTCACATCCTGTATTCCTTCCCTGGATTTTTGTGCCCCAAGTGCATGATTTTGCACTTCTTTGCATTGAATCTAAGCTGCCACGCTCTTGACCACTCCTCCAATTTGGCTAGGTCTCTTTTCATTTTTTCCACCCCCTGGAGTGTCAATCCTACTGCACATCTTAGTGTCACCTGCAAAGAGGCGTCCCTTCCCTTTCAGCCTCTCCACTATGTCGCTTATGAAGAGATTAAGAGAGGACAGGCCCCAGAACTGGACTCTGTGGCACCCTGCTGGTTGCCCCCTTTCCTCGGATTGAACTCCATTTACCACCACCCTCTGTGTCCTGTTGCTCAGCCAATATCTGACCCAGTTTACCACCCTGAGGCCCACTCCCAGACTGCCCAATTTATTTACTAGTCTCCTGTGTGGGACGGTGTCAAATGCCTTGCTAAAATCTAGGATGGCCATGTCTACCGCCCCTGCCTGATCAACCACCCTGGTCACCCAGTCAAAGAAATCTATCAGATTTGTTTGACAAGACCTTCCTGCTGTGAATCCATGTTGCCTCGAGTCCTGTGCCCCACTGGACTCAAGATATACCACAATCCTTCCCTTTAACATTAACACCTCCCTTCTTTTGATGCTCCTGGCACATATCTTTGATCCCTTACCTTCCCCTTCCTCTGTAAACACTGAACAAAACATTTGTTCCGGATGTCCACTTTTTCCTGGTCCCTTTCCATGCACTACCCCCATCCCCCTTCCCTCCTAAGCCTTACTATCCCTCCCCTGGTCTTTCTCTTTTCACTTACATACCTGAAAAGCCTCCGCTTGTGGCTTTTGTGCCCTAATTGCTTTCCCTGCCTCCTCTGTTTCTCCAGATACACCTCCCTATCCTCTCTTTTCTGAGTCTCCTTATACCTCCTGAATGCTAACTTTTTGCCCTTACCTTCCTGGCCACCTTCTTTGAGAACCATAGCTGTCTCTTTTTCCTCTTGCTTTTGCTTACTTGCCTGGTGCAGAGGTTTGTTGCTTTCTCTATCCCCGCTTTTAGTCTTGTCCACTGCTCCTCCACTCCACCTAAGTCCACTTCCCCCACCAGGGCATTCCTGAGGCATTCCCCTAGCTTTTTATAGCCAGCCCTCCTCAAGTCCAGGACCATCGCCTTTGTGTGGTTTAATTTTGCCACAGTACTTATATTGAAGCACACTGTACAATGATCACTGGTCCCCATGTGGCCACCCACTGTGATGTCTGCAACACTGTGCCCGTTGTTGAGTACCATGTTCAGTATTTCCCTCACAAGTGATCTCTTTTACTAGTTTCCTGAAGAATGCCCCCTGCACGGAGTCCAGTATGTTCCTGCTCCTAGCTGAAGCTGCAGCTGGGATGTTTCAATCAACATCCGTCAAATTGAAGTCCCGCACCAGCAGCACTTCCCCCTTCTTTGCCATCTTTTGTGTAAATCCAGAAAGGGAGTTTGCACACTCGTTAGTGCAGCAAGGTTCAGCAAGGCTGGCTCACCCCAACTGATAGACTAAAAAAATCTAAGCACATCACCTCTCTGTGAGGCTTCACGGAGAGGCAAGGCACTAGGGGCTGTGTACCTCAGAGCAGCAAATTTAAGCTGCATCCAATTTGAAGGAATAAACTTTTAAAATATACTTATTTGCAGTTGGTGTCATTTTTTTTTTTTTTTTTTAGTCTTTGGTAACCAGGTAAGCCCACCAGGCACAAGTACCTGTTTTCAGGGGCAACCTGGGAGCACTGGGCGGTTAAGTGACTTGCTCAGAGTCACACAGTATGCAAGTGGAGGTTGTGAGAATCAGACTCAGGTCTGGGCTGGTGGATGTACCAAGATTGTTCACACCTCGTTCCTCTAACCTCTAGGCTATACTGCCAGCCCAATTTCAGAACTCAGAGTGCAGATTTTGGATTTTTTTGCCATCTTTTGGTTGGCTTCCACCAGAACCTTATCCAACCCCCCGAGCTGGAGGTCTGTATATATGCCAGTGTGAATAGAGGCCCCTTCCCCATTTCTAGGTTGACACACAGTACCTCCACCCCTCCCCGCGTTCCCTGTATCTCAGTTGCCTTAATGCTATCCCCCATAAAGAGTCACTCCTCCTCCTTTCCTTCCCACCCTGTCCTTCCTGAACAGAGTATAACCTGGAATGGCTATATCCCAGTCATGGTTCTCATTGTACCATGACACAGTAATGGTGACAATGTCCAGGTCAGCCTCTACCATGATGGCCTCTAGGTCTGGCATTTTATTTCCCAGACTTCAAGCATTTGCACACATGGCCTTCCAGATTCTACTACCACCCTGCTTGTCAACCCCCTTCTTTTCCCTTTTGCCTTCTCTCCTTACCTCCTCTGCTCTC
This sequence comes from Neoceratodus forsteri, assembly GCA_016271365.2. NCBI lineage: Eukaryota > Metazoa > Chordata > Ceratodontiformes > Ceratodontidae > Neoceratodus > Neoceratodus forsteri. Next base: position 485,228,155 of record CM028132.1, on the reverse strand, counting down.
ATTCCCATCTCTCTCTTCATTTCTACCATTTTGGTTTTTTTTTGTAGTTGTTGGGTACCCTTGGGGATGTCTCTCCTTTAGGGTTCTCCTTACTGACTACTTCAGCTTTTTTAGGAGGGGGATAGTTCATGTCTCCCTGTTTCCATCTGCCACCCCCCTCCGCTAGTTTAAATGCTTGCCAATGTAACATTTATTTCATTTAATTTATTTTGTTGTTTGGGTAAGTACACTGGAACACAAGTCCATTTACAGGTGCAACACGAGGTCAGATTCAAAGGATTCTACAACAAAGCAGTGGTAAATTGCTCAGATCGTTATCAATGGAGCAGTTACTATGGACCAAACGTGCATTGCAGACTGCCTAAACAAAACTTTCTCTGACCTAAGTGCGGTTCTTCCTGCCCAATTCTTTGACCCCATCCCCCCATCCATCCACACCACTACCTCCTGGCCTCTATTCCACTTCAGAACAATCTCACCCTGTGACGCCAAACCTTTCCTCTTAAAAGCCCTCACCTCCCACAACCCAAGCGGTGACCCCCTTGACTCCAGGATACTCTGCCTCATGCTGGATGTTATGCTAATCCCCCTCATGAATGTCCTCAACCGATCCCTATGCCTTGGTCAATTCCCAGATGCATGGAAACAGGCTGAAATCACCCCTATCCATAAGTCCGGAGACTGAACACTACCAAATAACTACAGGCCCATCTCCATCCTCTCCCCCCCCCCACCAAGCCCTGAAGAAAATAGTATCCTTGCAGCTCATAGAATACCTATCTCAATATGACATATTATGCCCTGAGCAACATGGTTTCCACCCTGGTCAGAGCACCTCCACAGCCCTCTTGGAATTCTCCCACCAAATCCACACTGCACTTGATGCTGGGAAACTTGCAGGTGCAGTATTCATTGACCTATCTAAGGCCTTTGACACTGTGTGTCACCTTCTGCTGCTAAACTCCCTTAGCCAACTGGGTTTCTCACCTGACCCTCTGAACTGGTTCACAAGCTACCTACAGAATCGATCCCAAAGGGTCAAGCTGAATGGGACCTACAAACCTACCAGTATGCTCTGGGGTCCCTCAAGGCTCCATCCTTGAGCCTACCTTTTTAGTCTCTTCCTAAACACCCTTCCTATCTCCTGCACTGATAAAATACTTCTTTACGCTGATGACGCTCTCATCATCACATCACATTCGGACCCACTCCCACTCCAAAGCACCCTGCAACGCACCTTTAGCCAAGCAGAAAAATGGTTCAACAGCCATCGGCTAGTCCTAAACCTGAAAAAAATGAAATCAATGCTTTTTGCACACTGACAAAACAATGCCAGTGACTCTCACCTTCTCATCACCCCCAGCACACTCCACTCCCTTGAACAGGTGGCAACCTACAAGAACCTGGGCATCACTTTCGACTCAGGCTTTACCTTCCACACCCATTTAAAAGCCCTGTCATCGGCCATGAACTCCAGGATCGGTCTCCTCTATCGCCACAAAGACTGCCTCCCTGAATTTGCCTTAAAACTGGCCATCACCTCATCCGTGTTGTCTCTGGCAGACTATGGACTCCTGACCTATGCAGCTGCAGACCCTACCGCCCTTATTAAAGTCCAGACCTCAATTAACAAAGCCTGCAGGCTCCTGACCGGTGCCCATAGCAGAACCCACACATGTCTACTATACTCTGCCTCGAACATACTCACCTTTGAGGAATGACTGAAATACCACACCTGCCTGCTGGCAAAAAAGACCCTATCTGGGCTATGCCCTCCAGGGGTCACTACATCCCTGCAGCAGGCCACCCGGCCTGCACACACCCGTAATTCCACTAAAGCCGCCTTCCTAGTACCTAGAGCCAGGACTTCACTCTGCCAAAGATCCTTTCACCATAGAGCACCTATCTGGTATAATTCTCTCCCTGAGAACATCACAGACATTCCCAGACTTGGCCAGTTCAAAATAACCCTTCGAAAATACATTGTTGATAATTGGAGCTGTAACTGCCAATAATTGGAGCTGTATTCTGTCCCAAATAGTACCTCCCAGAGTTTCCTGGGATCTCACAGACTACTAAGCTCTGGTATCTATTACACCTGTATCTCACTTGTATTGTTACCATTGTCTAAACTTCATATGATTGTTTGCCCACCCTCCCTGCGACAAGGTACCTTTGTAAACGAGTCTCTGACTCAAAGGTTGTAAAACTGATTATCCGAAATAAATAAAAAAATAAAAAATAGGGACTATAAAGTTCCATGTCAGTTGAACAATGCAACAATGTGGTACAATGAAACAGTAATGGAAAAGGACAATAACGTTCCACGCTGGTTAATCACTACAGCAGTTTGGTACAAAGTATTGGAAACATTCACATTTATATAGTCCAGGCAGGTAGGTTAATAATGCTGTAGAAAAAACATTGTAGGTAGGCAGACATTAAATGTGAGGGGGTATTTCATTCCAGGTGGATGCCACAGAATAAGCAAAAGTATGTTGACCACTTAAGAGTATGTTTATATAAACCCGTATCCCTCCAGGTAGGACCCCAATCCCTAATGTAGCCAAACACCTCCCCTCTGCACCACTCCTTCAACCATGAGCTGAAGCTCCTGGTACAGCGTACCCTATCCTCCTCCCTGTCATAGACAGGCAGCACCTCAGAAAAAGCCACTGAGCATGCTACCTGCCTAAGACCCCTCCACAACTCCCTGAACTCCTCCTGCACTATCCTAGCCATGTCCCTAACCAGGTCATTAGTCCCTAGGTGGACAATGACATGCAACTCTCCCTCCCATCCTGCTGCCCTATTGATCCCCAGGATCTGCTTCCCATGCCTCTGAGCAGTGGCGCTGGGAAATCACCTATCCTCCCTCCTTCCCTGTCTCCAAATTACCCCCCTCACAATGTAGTCCCCCACCAGGAATTGCTTCCTCCTCCTCCTCTGGGATCCTCTTCCCCCCTCCTTGGGGCCTTCACTACAGAGGCCCCCCACATCCTCCCTGGTCACTACTGTGGGTGCCTCCATGGGACAGTCCCACCCCACCAGAGCTATGTTAGAACTATGTAGTGGTGCCATAGGGGGAATGTGCCTCTGACCCACCATAGTCCAGCCACTCCTCCTTGGCATCCTTTGAGGAAGTGGAGGCAGACTTGGTGGTCCCTGGGTAGGGGAGGAGGCCCCCAAATCCTAGCCAACTCAGCCTGGAGACTAGCAAACTCCTCCTTCAGCCCGGAGAGGTGCATGCAGATGGGGCAGCACCGCTGTCTGCAGAAGATCTCCCTGAAGACTGCCGCCCCACAGTCACTGCACTACACCACTCCCAGCACAATTTCTTACTCTCTCTTCCCCAGTACCTGGTCCCTTTTCCTTTGCTAGGGTTTACTCTGTTACCCTGCTCAGCTAGTACTACCCTGCAGTATTAGTGTTCCTACCCTATTCCCTTCTGCTTTACCAGCACTTATGCCTCCTCTAGCCTTGCTTCTAGCTAGTGTCTTCCTTGGTCCCCCTTTTTTAGCCTTTTGTACCCCTACCCTAGATAGGGCTTTTCACCTATCCGCAATCCTAGACTACCCCTGACTTACCACACTCCCAGGTGTGAACAGGACTCTTACCTCCATTGCCAAATAGACCTCCTGCTTCCCTGCCTCTTCCTTGGCTGCCTACTGATGTTGGACACCTATTTCACTCCGTTCCTTGTCTGCTTACTCTCTGCTGGGGTGCAGAGTGTACAGCCACCGGCTGCCTCATTGAGCTGACTCCAGTGGGCAGACTCCATTGTCCTTATTACATGGTCATTTGCGCGGGAGACTGCTTGGCAGCCTATTCCTATGTAGCAGCAGGAAGTTGACAGGCAGGTAGGCCAGAGAGCTGGATTAGTCTGCCAGGGGCTGGGAGGTATGGTCTGCTCCTGGATTGGATCCCAGAAGGAGCCTTCTTTGTTGCAAAGCTCCACTGGAACACAGTATATCTCGGTTCGGGTGAGGGTTGCTTTTTAGCAGCCCTCTTCCCCTGGTTTGCTCTTTTGTCCTAACTTGACTCTTGGTGGGCCATGAGGGTCCTGTAAAATTTATTAAAATGTTCTCAGTAGTGGCAATGTTGTCCAGTCCCCAGACTGCAGAACCATACAGTGCCTGTGAATCTAGTTTAATGTTGGAGGCTTTCATAGGAGCATATATTCAATTTCCTCCATATCTTCTATTAAAACCGCATTAACCTTACAATGTTTGCCTCAATTTAGTTGCAGTTTTCAGTTCGTGGCTTATATAGTTTAACTTTTGATTAAAAGTAATGTCAAGATGCTGGAATTCTATAACAGTTTCAAGTATGTTGCCATTGATCTTCCAGCTACAATTTCTTTGTCCATTTATAAGTATGCGCCCTGTCCCCTCACTGTGTCTAGGGATATACTGTATGGTGGCATCTCTCACCAGAGAGGGTTCAGTGCTTACAGCTAGAAACTAGTACTTCTAACTCATCACACCACCATGAGGCTAGGCAGATGGGGTCCAGTGACAACTAGTACACACAGGGGCACCATTAACATGAGACCACTTACAAAACCAAGGACTATACTCAGAGCTGGGATCAAACACCTTCCTGTTTATTGCTGTCTAAGGTGGTGCACAGCCTTGAAAGGCATTCCCCTCACCAATTACCCCTTTCAGCACTCATTTGGAGTATTAAACTTCACAATTGCCATTGGCATTGTATGGGCACTACTGCACACATGGAAATAATTTATCAACAAGCATATCTACCATAACAGGGACCCTTGAGTTGCTACTCTCTCAAGACGGTCATGCAACGGCACTCTCCCCAGGCAGGTTGAGACACTATCCTGGGGTGCAAAGCATGCCTTGACTTAGCATTAGTGTCAGTTAGGGGCATCTTAGTTATTCCAGTAACCAGACTAGGGTACACTTACTAATTTGAACACCTACCCGGTTGAGCCTTACATGCCTCCCTCCTGCATCACACTGATAGGTCCTAATGACCCCATTTCATAACAGGCTCCTTTACCTTGCCAAACTGATTGGGGACTTACTGACATCTACTCTTACCAGGCTTCTTATCCTGGTGATCAACAATATCAGTACCATTACCAATACCAGTACCATTTACCATTTTTCCAATAGGTTACTTACCTACTCAGGTACCCATTTCTCCTTCTAAAGCATCCACGGAGGTGTACTCTCATTGCTCTCTCCCATATGTTCTCTTTGTGGAAGCAGATCAGCAAGGACCCACAGTGACCTCCTTTGAGAGGAAGCCCACCATTACTCACTGTGCCTGTTGTGCTGGTGGATGTTATACCCCTCAGAGCAGGGCTACTCATTCTCCCTCTAGCTACTGGTCTCTTGAGGGCCCTTTCCTGCCCTAGAAGGGATGAGGAGAGACAGAGCTCCCTTTTGACTTTTCTCCCTCTGCTAGTCCTTTCTGCTATTCAAAAGGACACCATTCTATGGCCCAAATAAGTTTAATATCTCAGTTAGACACACGTTTTTATGGAGCAAAGGGGGAGAGCAGGGCCATGAATTTTCATGCCTGGGCTCCTCGCTTGCTGAGCCAGGAAGCACAGAGCACAAACTCTGGACACTCTGGGTTGTATTTTCAAAGGCTGGCACAGGATCAGCATTCAGTCCTGCATCAGACCCTTGTGTTACCACAGCTGTGTCTTGGCCAGTGTCACAACTGCACCCAATTTAATAATGTCATTTGGACCTCCTTTACAGCAGCTTGTGGCAAAGTTTGGTTGCAAGCTGCTTGCAGGAGGCCCCAGCACTGATGCATGCTAGACCACAGGAAATTGGTGTAGTGGGCGATAATATGATGTACTGTTTTTTTATGTTTTTTTTTTTTATCACAAATCTGGTGCACCATATCTTTGCAGCAAAAATGGCCATTTGAAAATCTGGCTGCATGTCTCCTAAATGAGGTACAGTAGGAGCTATCCTCATTGTCAGGCTTAACCCTGCAAGCTTTCTGGCCAGTTATTGCATCACATTTCATTTTAGGACATTTTAACCAGCTTAATGCCTAAGGTGCAGGGTGGCACCTAGCCACAATGCAGCTGCCTTCACTTTCATGAAGTCTTCAGCCTTCTTCTGCTCTATCTTCTCTGTTTCTCCATGGATACAATGGTAAGGCATGGCTCCACTTGTAACAGAACAGGAGAGAAAAAACACACAACAATGCCAAATCCACCCCCTTTTTTTTCAAAATGAGAAACTGTTTTAATTAGTAAATATGGAAGTTCGCACTTTCACAGTCTTTGAAAGCTAAACCATGCTTCCTGATGGAGTAGGTATCCCAGAAGTGATCCAAAGTGCAACATTTAAGTAGTTCACATTAAAGTCAGTGTCAGTGGCTCAGTAGGTAGCACACTCGCCTCTGAGGCTGGGAGATCAGAGGGCTGTGGGTTCAGTTCCCACATCTAGCACTTGGGTTACTATCCCAGTACTGACACTGTAGTGCAGCATGAGAGGGGTGCTGCACTTCTGAGGTGCCGTCCTTCGGATGAGATGTTAAACCGAGGTCCCATCTGCCTGGATTGGTGGTAGTTCAGGTGGATGTTAAAGATCCCATGGCACTTATCGAAAGAGTAGGGAATTTCCCCGGTGTCCTGGCCAAATTTCCCTCATTCACTAAAAATACCACCAACAGCTTAATCGGGTTCAAGGTCAGTTGGCATTCATCTGTATCCCCCTCCCCCGGGTCATGCCTGAAAATAGGCAGGATTTGGCTAGTGCACTTACCCGGTCAACAAAAGCTAAATAAATAAATAAAAAGTCACAGAAGTGTCCTCTGTTGCATAATTTTGCACCAGACAAGCTGTGACTCCCTGAAACTCATGCCACTAAACACTCATTATGTGGAGTGAAAGCATCCCTTTCCCCCATGGATAGGGGAAGGCACGTTGCTTTAACAAGGTTAACTGTGACACAACCAGTGCTGTTGAACTGGAGGTGATGCATCCTCAGTGGAGACCAGGATACCTTCTGACCATTTTGGTGTGGTTTGGTTTGGCAAGCCCCGGAGCTCATGCCTCATACATAATGCTGTGGATGGGACTTTCAGACACACTCCCCATCCAGTAAGATGGTCCAAATTAAATAGTCAGTCTGTTGACCATCTAAGTCTGTGTATAAGACCTCATGCATTTGGATGTGCCTGCCCTGTCCCAGGTAGAAACTTTAGTCTTGACAGAGTGGCCAATTTTGTCCTTATTCTACAGGTAGTATTCATGATCTCCTTTGGCTTAGGCCTTCTTGGCTTCCAATAGCAGAATTAACTCATACAGAAAGCAATATCCATATCACGTTTCTACCCACTGTTTTATGGCATGGTCTGACTGACACATCTTTCACAGTCATCTGAGCTCTCCTTTCTGGGTGGCAACCAAGTTTCACACCACCATAAAAACAAAGACAATGATGGCAGAAAAAGATCATAGGCCCATCTAGTCTGCCTGGAGTTCCTTATCTTCCCCAGTGCCTCTTGTTCATAAGGGGTTTTGTCCCTCCCAGTCCACCTCCCTGCTCCCCTCCTCTTCCTACTTCTACCGAACTGAGCAATCACCAAACCCTCCACTCTGTCCCACCCATGCTTGGAACCATTTACATTCCTGGCACCCATCAACTCCTCTGCTGGCAGACTGTTCCCCAGATCCACCACCCTTTCTGTAAAATAGAACTTCCTCATATTCCTCTTAAACCATTCCTACCATTCCTACCACCAGTTTCCATTCATGATCTTGATTTCTTGACTCTGTACTCCTGCTACATGGTTCCCCACAGTTCACCTTGTTCATTACCTTCAGGAATTTGAATGTTTCTATCATATCCCCTCTGGTCTCCAGTAAGTATCTGTTCAGTGCATTTCGATGATCTTTGTAAGATCTACCCAGTTGACCCTGATTCATCTTGGTCACCCTGTGTTGCATCATCTCCAGTCTGTCCCTCTCCTTCCTTAGGTGAGGACTCCAGAACTGAACATAGTATTCCAGATGCGGCCTCACCAGTGACCTATACTGAAGTAGTAGTACCTCCTTTTTCTTGCTGTCAATACCCCTTCTAATACACTCCAGCATCCTATTAGCTGTACTAAAGGCCTCATTACACTGACTTGATTGTTTGAGGGAGTCACTAATGATGACTCCCAGGTCCCGTTCCTCTAACGTAGTGCTCAGTTTAACCCCTCCCACCCAGGTTTAACCCCTTCCTTCCAGTACTCTGTCCTGGATTTTATCCCCTAGGTGCATAACCATGCATTTTGTGGTTTTCAATTTTAACTGAAAACCCTGGACCACCTCTCTATCCTTTGTAGCTCACTCAGCATTTCCCTCATCCCTTTGTTGCTACCTACCCTATCACAGAATTTCATGACATCTGCAAAGACACAACTTCACCCAGATGCCCTCTCCAATGTTGCTGATGAACATATTGAAGAGAACATGACCAGAGCAGATCCCTCCGGAACCCCACCTGTGACATCCCTCTCTTCTAATTTGACCCCAATCATCTCCACCCTCTGCTGTCTCTCCTTAAACTAGATTCCTTCCCTTATAACTATGTCCCTAACCATGCCCACATGCTCCAGATTCTTCAGCAATCTTCTGTGTAGCACTGAGATGAAAGCCTTGCTGAAATCGAAGTAAAGTAAGTCCACAGTGTGGCCTTTATCTACTACCTTTGGTACCCTATCAAAGAAAACTATCCGGTTGGTCTGAAAAGACCTCTCTGCCACAAAATCCATGCTATATTCTATCCTGTAGATCATTGCTCTCTAGGTAGGTCACAAAGTCATGTTTAATCGGTGACTTCATCAGTTTGCACACTACAGAGGTAAGGCTGACTGGTCTGTAATTCCCTGTTGCTCCCTGATCCCCACCTCTTGTGTAGTGGGACTTTGTGCGCTACTGTCCAGTCATCTGAAACTACTCCGGTCTACATTGAGCTACTAAATAGCCCTACTAAGGGTTCAGCCAGTCCTGCAGCCAATTCTTTGAGCACCCTTGTATGCATCCCATCGGGCCTCTGGCTTTATCTATCTTTAGGGCTTCAAGCCCCTTCTGGACCCTCTCTCTGGTAAATACTGTCTGCCTCATTTTAGGAATGCTCCTGACAGCCTGCTTGATGGCACTTTCAGGCAGGGGCCCACTGTCTTCCCTTGTGAAGACAGAGTAGAAGTAATTGTTTAAGACAGCTGCTTTTTTATTCATCTTCCTCTAGGACCTTCCCCCTCTTGTAGCCTAACAATACCCCCTCCCGCTTCCTTGTTTCCTTAATATATCTGAAGAATTTTTTTTCCCCATCTTTGACCCACTCCACAATATGGAGCACTGTTCTGCCTTTGCCTCCCTGACCATCCTCTTGTCTTTCCTACATTTTTATTTGGTACTTGCCGCATTCTTCCTCCCCCTGTTTTTCCTTGTACCTGTTGAAAGCCTTTTTCTTGGCCTCACTTCTTTTCTGACCCTTTCCAAGAACCACATTAGTCTGTTGTACCCATTTCATTTTGTAACAATTCTTGTGCATGACTTTGTTGCCTCAAGAATGGTTCCCATGTAAGTGCACGCATGCATGGGAATGGACAGGATGCATTTGGGAGTGCTGAAAGAGATGGTGTAGGTGTTGCAGTACCAATAACAGATATCTACAACAGCTCTCTAATCAGTGGAGTGGCTCTAGTAATTTCCCCCACTTTAGATGCCAGGCTTAATGGTCTATAGTTTTCTGGATGTTCCTGCTGCTACTCTTGTGCTGGGGCTTTATTTCAGCTGTCCTCCAGTCCCTTCAGTTACAAGGATAGAGAATGAGGAATAATGATGTTTGCTATTTACAAATGTTGAATATTTGCAAATGTTAAATATATTGTTTCTGTATGTCTTTAATTGAAGTACAAAGGCAGGTGTATGTTTAAGAACTTTAAATATCTAGTTTATGTAGGATTTTGAACATTTTTCTTAGTGGCATTTACAATTGGACAGATAGCTAATGAACCAAACAAATGACATATTTTTCTATATTTTGGTCATGTTCTTGAGGTACCAGACCATTGATGCATGGCCCTGGCCCTGGACCTGTAGCTTGGTCCTAGGTCACAAAGGTTGTGTATGTTGGAGGGGGATATGAGTTACGCCTAACATACCTAATAGCACTTTTCCAAACTTGGTGGGGATTGGGTTAAGAACCCTAACAGTTCATTCCAACCTTTATGGGGTTTAAGTTTTATGTGCCAGCAACCCTAATATGTATTAAATTGTAACAGTGCCCCTAAAGTTAGGGTTGAGTAGGTATTTCAATGTTAAACACTGCTTTTGCTCCTAAGTACCACACCCATTCATAGATAGAATAACTTGAAATTCAGTACACACACAGAGCCTGGATCTCTGGATCCTGTAAGTTTGGTATCAGCCAGTTTGGGGGGAGTTGAAAGTCCTAGAAGGCTGAAAAACTGAAAATAAATAAAAATATGGTGTATAAGACTTTTTTTGCACAAATAGCACAGAGATGACTGTTAGTTGAAACATGAAACATTTAGATTTGTAAGAGTTTTGCATAAAGATGACTCTTTGACAGGTGACTTTACTGAGAAATCTAGATTTTAAATTATTAAGAAAATAAAATGCAATTTGTAAACTTGTCTTTTTGCATGACCTTTTCATCTCTAGATTTTTGCAAAACTGTACATAATTTTTGGGAATTGGAATTTGTTTTTGTGAGGGAAGAAGACTCATGGTTTCATGAGCTTTAGCTGTCATGAAGGTAGGGAAAACAAGTTGAACCTTAGGAAAACAACAACAAGAAAATGTGTTGGAAGTTAAGTCTAAGACATATGTGATTGATACTGTTGTGTGTTAGATTGATTCATCAAGTATTTTGTGAGTAAAAAAACAATAGTTATATTAAAATGATGCTGTTGTGTGTCACAAGAACAGGCCCTTCTTTGACGACTTGTGAACCTGCTTTTATGACTAGCAAGCCCCTTTCATGCATTTCAGAGATAATGAAAGTGGGGCAAAGAACAGAAAACTTTTTGCATTAAAAACAAGTAAATCTGAAGGTAGTTAAGTCCAAAACCTGAGTGGTCAACAATGTAGAGACTAAGGTTTATTCTTCAAATTTTTTTATTTTTTTTGTGATAAAGAAAAATGCACCACCTGTCTGTTCCTTTGACCCTACAAAGCAAAGTATAAGTCTGAGGCCATGACTGACAAATTTTTGTGTACAGCATTACATCAAATAAGACACATACGAGGCACCCATGGGTACAATCCCATACGTGTATCTTGAAGCAGCAGGCGTGTGGGCATAGACCTGTAGTTTGGCCTTGGGTCATGAGGGTAAGGCATGGGAAGAAGGTGGACATTAGGGCTAAAAATACAAATAAAACATACCCTAACTTTTTACACAGAAACAAAAATGCTGTCAGCAGAAAATGATCTCTTGACCCACCTAGTCTGCCCTAAGGTCCCTACTTACTGTGCTACTGTAGACCCTAACTGATCTCCGGCCTTAACCCTCCCCCCCAGCCCTCTTACTAAGATCTCCCTGTGTCTATCCCATGCATGCTTGAGACCTGTTACCATTTTGGTACCCACCACCTCTGCTGGGAGGCTGTTCCAGGTGTCCACCACCCTTTTCGTGAAAAAATATTTCCTCACATTCCCTCTAAGTCTTCCCCCTTCCAGCTTCATATGATGCTCCCTTGTCCTTGAGTATCTCTTTCTGTGCAATATGCCACCCTCCTGTACCTTATTGATACCCTTGAGGTATTTAAATGTTTCTATCATGTCTCCCCTTTCTCTCCATTCCTCCAGTGAGTACATATTTAAATCACTGAGTCTTTCCTCGTAGGACTTCTGATGCAGACCATGCACCTTTTGGTTGCCCTTCTCTGTACTTCTCTATGTCCTTCTTGAGATGGGCCTCCAGAACTGGATACAGTACCCCGGGTGTGGCCTCACCATTGATCTATATAGAGCTAACACTACCTCCGTCTTTCTGCTGGTGATACCCCTCCCTATGCACCCCAGCATCCTACTAGCCTTTCCTACTGCCTTATCACACTGCTTTGCTATCTTCAGGTCATCAGATATGATGACCCCCAGATCCCTTTCCTGTTTTGTTGTTGTTAACACCTCCCCTCCCCCAAATGATACATTGCCCTAGGGTTTCTGTGCCCCCTGTGCATAATTTTACATTTTTTGGTGTTGAAGCCCAATTGCCAAACCCTTGACCAGTCTTTCAGTTTTTTTAGATCTTCCTTCATTTTCCCCACCTCCCTGTTGTGTCCACTGTATTGCAGATTTTTGTGTCATCCGCAAACATGCATACCTTTCATGGTATTATAACCCTAATGTATGCATTAAAGTAGTTTTTTTGCATTTTCTTTTTTTTTTGTTGTTGTTTCAGAAAGTATACTGTACTACCAGATATACAACTTGAAGTAGCAAAAGAGTAGTAAAAGAATCATAACTATGTAAATTATTTTGAAAGCTTAAATATCTTGTTTCTGTATGGCTTTAACTGAAGTACAAAGGCATGTGCATGTTTTAGGACTTTAAATATTTAGTTCCTGTTGTATTTAGTACACTTTTCACAATAGCTTTTACAATTGGACAGATAACTCATGAACCAAACAAATGACATGTGTTTTTCTATATTTTGGTCATGTTCTTGACTGGGGGATTTTGGTACTTTTGTTGTTGTTGTTGGTTTTTGTTATTTACATCTTACCAAACTTATGCCCTATATTTATACACACACTGAGTGTGTTAAAGTTGGTCTCTCTGTTTTTTCACAAAAACCACAAAGGTATATATATTTTTTGGAAAATGTCTTTTTTAGTAAACAATTTTAAAACATATTGGCAAAATCCATTACATTTACAAACATTTTGCAGTTAATGATTACAGCTTTGAGAGGGTTGTAAATCATCCTACTGTGCTTTACAAGTTTTAGGAAACAAGAAACATGAAGCACTGCCCTAATTTACACTATGTTTGTACACCTTGGTCTGCATTATGTAAGGGTGGGGGACCTCCTTATTTATCCACCCTGATAATTGTTGGTTTAACTTCCCAGCATCTCCTCTACCCATTCAAACCTCGGCTGGAGGCAGTGTGACCAATTTTCCATTTCCCTCTGGGAGAACGGCATATTTTCTAATTAAAAAAATTTAATTAATTATTTGAGTGGGGGAGCCAACTCAGATGTCTTGTGAGACTGTCTTCTGGAAAATAAACCACAAGTTTTAACCATTACATTTAAGTTTTTTTAAGTGCAGCTTTCAAACTTTTTGTCTGTGTCCAGTTTGAACTAAGGAAAAAAAGTTGCTTTTTTCCAGCTATTTTTTAAGTGATGCATGAGATGTTATAATGTTAAACCTTATAATTTAAGAAAATAAATAACATTTTGTTTTAAAAACCCCAAAAGGCTTTCTCTTTGAACAGACTCTAATGAACCTGAACATGTCATAATTTAACTCTGCCTAGTGTTTTTAATGTTAATAAGCAAAAACAAAAGTAAATAAAATACAGTAAAAAATTAAGGCTTTATACATAACTTTGATGCTTAATAACTTTGAAACTACCAAACCAAGTTTAATCAAATTTGCCAGTAAATGAGCCCCAAGAACTGAGACTGAGACTGTGCATATGAAATTTTTACACTCCTGGGGGCTAAGACAGCTGATATATAAGCTGTCAAAGAAACATGCTGTCACAGTAACACTCAACCCTAACATACAGGTGCTATCATGTCTGTATAATATATATATATATAAGGGAATAGAGAATGGGATACAGTGGACAACACATTTATTTAATTTAATTAAAACTGTGTTAATGGAGTCAGAACCCATGGACAAGAACTATCTATTTTCAAGATGCGACTGTCTCTACTAGTGAGTTGTAAGACCCATACTCATAAGTGGCAATGTTGTAAGTTAGTTACAGAGGTCTTACCACTCCTGTGTGGAAATAAATGTGCTATTCCATTGCAACCCACTATTTATTTATTATTTATTTATTGAAGTTTGATGACCGGGCCGACTATGCAACTGATGTACAGTATAATACACTATTCTTAAGGTTTTATTACTATTTTACATTTTGTTTGACCTTAAAATGACATTTCTTTCTTTTTGTTGAAGACTCTCTATCTAATCTAGTACTCTCTGTGTTCTGTTTCCACATTCTAAGTAGAAATAACATGTTCTTAGTTAAATAATGTGTTCTAAGAGAAAAAAATGTATCCAAAAATAGCATAATTTATTAATCAGTAGTATACATATGCATGTATTACATTGGCACGGTAGTGCCAGTATAGTTAAAGCTGAGTTCAGTTTTCTGTGTTAAACCCCTAACTTTGCACCTTAATAACTTTGGCAGCATTTGACAAAATTGCCCCAATCTTTATTTTTTTTTTTTTGTACTTGCTGTTTATGCTCCTGCCACTCCCTGAGCGCCACTTCTTCGGGAGTCACCTAGGCATCTGCCCCATCCTCACTGCCTGGAGCCCTCAGGTGAACCCCCCATATAGCCATGCCTATTCCCCCCAGGCAGGGATGAGATTGGGCCCGTACACCTGGAGCTTCTAGTTTCATCCGGGTCACACTGATCAGGACAGGCAGGGAATGTTGAGGTCTGTGCCAGGTGCTCCATCTACCTGGCACTTCAGGGAGTTGTTTTCCCATTTTCTAGTGTGGCGTGATGTGTGCCCTGACATCTATGTGTGAATGCCAACATCTGTCATGCCTCCCCCATTGGTGTGGCTTGGTGCCTGCTGCTTCTCTGGTCTCTGCCAGAGGTCAGTCAGGTATCAAGCCTCATCCCCCTCCCTCCCCAGAGAAGGCAAGCAGTATTCTGATGCTCAAACCTCTTCCCATGGCCAGCCCTCCATCTTCCCAGGCTCATTCCCGGAACTGGGTCAATGGCATTGCGAGCAGTAGCACTACCACTACACCAGTGGGCTGACTTTCAAAATTGCCCAAATTTTGCCATGCTTTGTTCAGGAAGCATGTTCTCAAGACATGGAAAGTTTCGTTCTGGTAGCTTGTGTGGTGTCTGAGATCCAGATGTGTCATTTTTACAGTAATGTCTAAATGTTTTCCTCTACTTAAAGAGCTTGTGGAACCAAAACAGACAGACAGAAAAATTATAAAAAGTTTAAGGGACAGCCAGTTGTAACTTTTTTCCTAAAGTATTCTTTTTCCTTTTGCTTATTAAGTTTTCTATGTGATAATATTGTGCTGGATTTATGGAACAGTTCTCAGCCTGCCAGCTAATATATCTGTCTCTAATCCCCCCACTACATCATCAGCACTGTGATCTCACTGACAGTGACACCACACGTGACTGACCTGGCAGCTTCTGAGTGGCTGTTTCTAAGCAGCAGTGATGTCACAGTCAGTGAGGTCACAATACTGAACATGTAATGAGGGGAACAGAGCTAGATATGTCAGCTGCCAGGCTGACTGCTGTTCCACAAATCACACCTGTTAACATCAGGTAAACAATCTTCTAATTCACCAAAGGAAAAGAAAAAGTATCTCAGATATAAAAGATATTGGTTGCCTACTTTTTTTGAATATTCTGTTTATTGACAGTTTTTAGTTTACAGACAAACTTGGACATTTAAAAGACACACAAATAACAAAACCAAATAGATGCAATTGTGTGTGTAATCTATTATTAACATTAAGAAAAAGAATCTTATTTCCAATCCATTCCACATATTCAAGTACCATTCCAACTCATATATTCAGCCCCATTCTGAGCATCACATTTTCAGAACCACTCAGAGGCTAGGAAAGGCGACCATTCTCTCACAAATGCCTCCTCCCTATCCCTGACCACCTGCGTTAGCCTTTCCAGTGCGAGGGAGCGAAGAATTACCTACCGCCACTCCAGCACTGTAGGCCTAGACCCTGAAACCCAGGTATTTTGGATACAATGACGGGCCGATACAAACAGAACCCTTATCCTTCTAGGAAGTGGCAGCCATTCCTCTTCTCCTCCAATTACCTCAACTCCAAACAAACATATCAGGGGGTCTCATGGCAATTGCCTTCCAGCTATCTGGTTCACCTCTTTCACTACCTCCCCTCAGAATTTGACCAATACTGGACAAGACCAGAAGCAGTGGATATAAGTACCTACATCTTTATTGCACCTTCGACACTGCGAGGATATCGCGGGGTGTGCCCTGTGTACCACTGCTGGGGGCCAATACATTCTGTGTAGAAACTTAAAAAAGGCCTCTTTGAACTTATTACATACCATTATGCCCTCCGGCATACCTAAGGCCACTTTCCAATTCTCCCCAGAAATTCGTTGACCCAAATCTCTTTCTCATAAAGCTTTTGTGCTCCCAGTCAAATCTGGTAGTCTTTGTTTACCCTGCTTGGCAACCTTCCCTATGAAGCCCTTTGGATCTTTCTTGGCGTGATACACCAGCTGTTCAACCATGTTCAGTTGCATCCCTTCCCTACCACTCTGGGTGCCTACTATTAAAAACGAATATTAGTTTCAGGCAGTACACTAGCTCTTTAATACCTTTTTTTTTTTTTTTTTTGCTCATACCTACAGCCTAGATGGTACAGAATTGTTGTCCAAAACTATTAGGGTAAAAGTGGCCTGTACCAAGGTAATGCCTTTCAAAGGTTTCATGAAAAAATATGAATAGGTTTCTGAGAAATAAGGATTTTTTTCCTGAGTAGGCTTGTTAGGGGTTTTGAATAACCATCTGATATAACATGAAAATGTTTATGTCGTGAGAGCATTTTCCTTTTGCACCATTTATTTCTCACAATACAAAAACATTTTTTTGGGTTATAACAGCCCATATCTTGGTCCTTTTCTTAAACTAAAAAACATGGAAAATACCTAAACATGATGTATTTTTAAAGGACAAACACTTGAACCTAATCAAACAGGACCCATTTAGTTAGATCATGGTGCTTGTTTTTTAAAATTAGCCTAGAAATATGTTTTCTGGTCAGCCCAAAATACAGGGCTGCCAGCTTAGCAAGAGGAGCCATTTTTCATGTTGTTAATCAAGAATTCCTATGTCACACACAAAGCATTGCAACAGGGGTGTAACCCCTAGGTGGCACTATCCCAAGGGCTACTACCCCTGCCTGCTTAACTACTAACAGGTTGAGGGTCCTAGGTCCAATGACGGGTGCCTCCACCCAGAGGTCAGAGTTTGCAGTAGTTAAACTAACTTGGTCACAGCCCTCTCGGGCACTGTAACCCCCCTTTCTTCCCACTAGTGACCCACACAATGCATTAGGAATTCTTCACAGTGTGCACTTACCCCCAGGACTGGCTCGGTCAACTGGACTCTGGGGACCCCCTGTAAAACAAGATGATACGGTGCTAAAACCACAGTACAATACTTTAACATAAATGAATACCTCAGCCAGTGTAACTTTGCTAAAACCAACAGATCTGATTTATTTAAGGAGCTGTAACAAGGAAGGGGGAAATCAGGTTAATTAGGTTAAACACATTAATAATCACAGTACTGTGTGCACATTCAGAGTCCCAAATTGTCACTTTCACTGGGTACCCAGGATGGGGGCTAGCCAGGATTGGTGCAGCTGGTTGGGGCCCTGTGATGGAAAAAACACTTGCACAATACCCAATTGCAATCCAGAGCCAGAGGGCTCAGTTTGTGAAGAAATGGAAAAAAAAAGCAACAATTAGATGACACACTTGCAATTTGATAAACAGATGGCAGAGAGATACCCTGCTTTGTACTCACAAACTCAGTGCTGGGAACTAGATGGAAGGCAGATTGTCCTGGATTGCCAGGAGGAGCAGACCATGTGGACAAGGTCCTTGTGACTGGACCCCACTGCAGTTTAGAGCAAATAGATGTAGTCTGGATTAAGCTGGGGTTTATTTCCAGCTCCATGCACTCTATTTACTGTACAGGGGATTTGAAACGCGATTCCCCACAAGCACTACACACATTTATATGTAAAAGGAAAGTACTATACCAGGCAGGCTGCTTCTCAATCCCGATCGCAATTTCTGAACAATACCCGGGAGAACACACAGCAGATTGAGTTCCTGACAGACCAAGAGCGATTCATCAATTTCTCCAGTCTTCTACAGGGTGAGCCTGGTTTCTACTCTTCAGATCTCCTTGATTCTCTTACAGGTCGGATTCAGTCCGAACGGGTGCTTGCACAGGCTGCAGACCGAAAACTCAGGGCCTTACACGCGCTTCCCGTGCTAAAACTATACACCAAAGAAGCACAGGGCTCCTTGTCTCTTCACTGCCAAAACTGATCTGATCTTTTCAGTAGACAGAGCCGGGCATTTCCTTTGAGTTCCTCCCAGTTCAGTTGACTGGTTTGGCTGTCACTCACAGTAAACTCCCCCTGTTGGTGGAAAAAGGCACCAAGGTCAAAACTACATTTCCCGGAGACACTGCCCTTACAATCCCCTTATAGCAGGCTCCAGAAGAGAGTCCAAATTCTGATTCACCCAGAGCAGGCTCCATTTTAAAGGATCCCCACCACGATTGGTCAAATTCAGCAGTTCAGAACCAACATGAGGGAGCTACTCTGCACTGTCCTTGCTACAAGAAAGTAGGTTAAATCAAACTGCATTTTCATTATTACTCTAACAGGTTACGAGCAAACAATTACATCTTTGAAGAGTGCTCCTTCTGCCCACTTAGCGATGGCAGAAACAGAGCGATTTGGCAGTAGCTAGAGCAGAACTCAAGCAGGAAAACACACAGACCCCCATCCAAATTAATTATGTCTGCAGGCAGACAGCTCTTAAAGAGACAGTACCAGAGGCTCTAAAAGCATTCACAGATAAACGGCTTAAACGCCAAACACCATTCAGGCTTGGAGCATTCAAACAAGCTCCTGAAAGACTTCTGGGAACCCCCATTTGCAGGGGGGTTACAGGGAGATTTCTCAGCTCACACCCCAAATGTTCATTTAAAGATCAATGGCATGTGTGGTAATTAATTTATTACTTTTGATATCCATTACATTAAATCTAATAACATTTGCCTTACAATGATAAAAAATACATGTCTTCTGAGTTTTTTACATAACCAGTTATTTTCATGCCTCATAAGTGAGCCCAATCTCAGTCTACTAATTTTTTTTCCTTTTAGTGTGTCATCTGCATTTGAGTCGGCGCCTGATGTCACACAAGGAGTGGCATTTCTTGTGACCCCTTGTGCCACCTGGAGAAGAAAACATTTATTAATGGCTCAAGCTGGTTTTGTATTTTATTTCCCAGTTGAAGCTAATTTTTATTAATAAATGCAGCATAGGACATATGTGTACACATATCAGTATGTGCTTTCAGAAACAACAACCAGTTATGGAGTTAATATACATACTAAAGATAACTGCATTCATCAACTCCCCCCACCACCACCACAGCCCCCACACACACACACTAATATCATAGCTCGGTATAGTGGTCAGTGCGTTTTTGCTGTTTGATAATGTCTCAGTTTATATTATAAAAGAAAATCCTCTGTTTCTACTAACCCAGGAAAAATGTACTGGCAAATATTCATAGAAAGGTACAAAGTTTTCAGACTAAACAAGATCAACTGTGAAACAATACCAATGAGACATCTGCACAGCTGTTTGACAATTTATTGATTAATTTATTTGAATGGTTTGGATTATTACCTTTGAGCTAAGAGCTCTTTTACAAAGGTCCCATGTCCATAAATTAGGTATATACAATCAAGGTAGGTATACAGGAAATCAAGCAATTGGGTACAGGTTAAGGGATTAGTTACCAAGCTAATACTATTAATAAACTATCATACACGAGCAGTGCACAGCCTTGTCAAGAGTAAAGGCTGTCAGTACAGCCCAGGTAAAGGAAATGTAGGTGTAGAAAGGGCGAAGAGAAGGAGTGGGGGGAAAGGATCTCATAGGGGGTAAAGGAACAGGTGTGGAAGGAGGTGGATAGTGTCCATGGTGGGGGATTAGGACCAGTTTGGGGGTTGGGGAATTGATGCAGGTGCAGTGAGAGGGGGTGAGCAGTCTCAATAATTAAGAAAGAAGTCACAGTTTCCCATTTGTGAGAGGTATTTTCTGAGTTCATATCTAAAATGGTGTATATTTACTGTGCTTAATATTGAGGCAGGGAGACTATTGAGCCATTGTGGGGCCCTATACATGAAGGATCGTTGTGCAAGACTTGTCTTCCTGTGGGGTACACAGAGGGCATTGCTGTCCACGCTTCTTGTGTGATGAGGAGTTTGTACCAGTTGTAATAGTGTTTGCAGTCCAGGAGGAGTTAGGTTAAGGAGGGCCTTCTTTCCCAGGAGGCAAACCTGGTACATAGTTCTTTCTTTGAGGGGGAGCCTGCTGGTTGGGGCATAAAGATTGCAGGCATGGGTGAGTTTGTTGATGCTAAGGAGCAATCTACAGGCTTTGTTCACAGCCATCTTAATTCTGTTTGGTGAAGTGTCAGAGACTACACTGTAGACTGTCAGCCCGTAGTCGATGACTGATAGACTAGAACTGTTGACAGCAATACTCATGGCATCAGTTTTGATAGAGTGCCAGTGTCTATATAGTAAACTGAGTTTTGCATTTACTATTCTAACAACATGGTCTATGTGCGCATTGAAAGTAAGGGAGTCATCAAGTATGACACCGGGGTATTTAAAAGTAGTTACCTACTCAAGGGTTTTGCCCTTCAAATTGTGTATAACAAGTTGGCTTGCTTTCCTCCTAGCCTGGTGGCTTGTGAAAAACATAACTTTATTTTTTTTGTAGTTGAGGAGTAACTTATTCTGGTGGAACCATTCCTCCAGCTCCCTAAAGCTGCTTTGTAGTTCATTGGTAAGATGACCTATTTGATTGTTAAGAACATAAGAATTTGCTGGCAGAAGGAAACCTCTTTGATCCATCTAGTCTGCCCAGAATACCTACCCCCCCTCCTCTTAGACTATTTCCTTTTTTGCGCGTAGTGTTTATCCCATGCAAGTTTGAGTTCTCTTATAGTTTTTTAATCTACTACTTTGTTGCTAGTAAATACTACAGCATCATCTGCATAGAGTAGAATGTTAGAGGAGTAGGTGTCCAGAAGAGCATAAAGAAATAGGCTAAAAGAAAGGACCCTGAGATGGATCCCTGGGGAACACCAGGAGACACATTCCTAGCACTAGACAAGGACATCATTAATTTTTGCTTGCTGGGTTCTATCTGAGAAGTAACTGCAGAACCAGTTGATGATCTCAGGGGATAAGCCTAGGATTAGGAATTTTGCTAAAAGAATATGGTGGTTAACCAAGTCAAATGCTTTCGTGCAGTCAATGTAAGTGGCCCCCACTTGTTTTCCATTGTCTAGGACTGAATGTACTGTATATAGTTTGTGAACTTGGTGAGTATGGCAGAGCTGCTTTGTGCTTTGCAGAAGCTCTGCTGCTGGGGGCATTGTATATTGTATTTGTTTAGATATTCCATTAATTGGTCAGACACAGCCCTCTCCAGGACTTTTGATGGGGGGGAGATGGGTCTAAAATTCGAGTGTAGGGCACGGTTTCCATTTTTGTACACAGGAGTAACTTTGGCCATTTTCCATAGATTGGGAAATTGTCCAAGTATGAGTGATTTGTTGAACAGCTTTGTTATAGGAGTTAAAAGTTCATCAAGGGTAAGGGCTACTATCTTCATAATGATATAGTCACTTCCTACCCTTGTTTTACCTAATACTCACTCTATGTATTTTTGGTGTCTGCTGCGGTTATCTGTTTAAAGTAGAAGGGGGTATGTCAGTTCTTGGGGTGATGTTAGGATGAGTTGAGTTTTGCCTATCACTGACTGTCTGTTCAGGAAGGTAATCCTGGGGGAAGATGCTACCAAGACCTGTGAAGGATGTATTCAATATGTTGACTATATCCATGGGATTTTGTGTGATTATCTCATTGTGGATCAGCATGGTGGGTTGCACTTTATCTTTTCCAGTTATTGTCTGTAGTTTGGCCCAAAACAGTTTCCCATTTCCCCAGTGTTTTCCAGGTTATTCTCTATAGTAATTCTGATCTCCTTGGCACACTTGTTTCTAGCAGCCTTATAATTTTGAAGGTCCACTGTCCTGTCTGTCACTTTGTTTCTGTATCAGAGATGATCCCTGGCTTGCATAAGCTCAAGTAGAGGCTGTATTACCCAGCCATTGTCGGGCCCTTTAGTTTTACATTTCCTTATTGGAGCAAGATGTCAAAGGCATTGGTGAGTTTGTGGGAAATAAAATACAGAACTAGCTCTAGCATGAGCAATAGCAAAAAAATCACTGTTTTTTTAATTCTTTATTTATCCCCTCTTCTGCACCACATCCAGGACTATCTCTCAGGGGTAAATCATTGCCGCAGTGACTCCCCAATGGCAAAGATCATCACAGTGACAGGATTTGGCCAAAATCCGCATGTTGCTGTGGTGGTCTCTGCACAGCCAGGGGATTGCCTCGCAGGGTGTTTCGCCCCCCCCAAGTCCAACTCCGACTCGGAGTTAGAATCCTAGAGACCAGGGCATGTGAGGGGTACAGCCCCTCACATAGAGGGTTCAGGGCACATCCCCATCGGAAACACGGAGGCATCTCGACACCGCACTGCCGACACTCAAATGTGGCTGTCGCTGGGGATGTTCTCAGCATCGCTGTCGCTGTGGTGTTAAACCTCCTCTCAGGGTCCCCTAGGTGCCTGGCTCAGATAAGCTTCAGTCACCTCCAGCTACCCACTTCCATGCTGCTGCAGTATCAGGCCACCCCTGACAGGGAAGGGGACCCCCCCACCTGCACAATCCTCATCAGGCTGGCAGTTGAGGATTCCAGGTCTGTTCATCTTTGGTTCACCAGGGTCATCGTCAGTCTGGCTGTGAGGTCTTTCCTGTGTTTCTCTGTTCCCTAGGACACATGCATGCCCAGGAGATCCAAAGTGCATGTGTATGCATAGGTGTGCTGCTGCACTAAATCCCAACCTATATCCCTCCCTCCGACAATACCCACAACTGCTCTGCCATCTGTGATCAACCAGGTGGTAATACTGCAGTGAGGGCAGTGGCCCTCCCACCCTGGAGGAAGAAAGTGTCAGCTGGAATGCAAAATCCTCCTCCCCTCGGCCAGCCCCCAGCGACCTGAACTTATTCCCTAATCAGATCGCTGGTGTCGTGAGTGGCAGCATTACCACTGCACCGATGTCCTTGTTTGACGTCAGGAGTAGATTCAAGCAGGGCTGACATGCTAAGCAGAAAAATTTGCAGACTGAGATTGGGCTCACTTATGAGGCATGACAATAGCTGAGTTTGTTAAGTGACCAAAGCCAGCTCAGTCTATCAGCACTCGGAAAGTGGTTGAAACTAATCCTGTATTCTTTTTTAAGACTTGTTTATTTAAAGTGTTTATGTGGTGCAAACAAAGTGCTTCACAGTGTGACAGATTTTTTCCCCCAAAGTGCTGTTTTTAAGCTATTTGTGCAAAAAAAGTCATATCTCATATTGGAATCTTTTACCATTTCTCATGACTGTTGTCAGTCCTCCTCTTTACAGCTCAATTGCCTAGTCCATGGAAGGGGGGCCCAACAAATGCCCCTTGTATTTTTCAAGTGTATCCACTTCTCCTCCAAGTTTCGTGTCATCTGCAAATTTGGTTAATTATTTTTTACACCTATGTTCATGTCACTTATATAAAGACCAAACAAAACTCGTCCCAACACTGACCCCTGAAAGACACTACTAGTCACATTCCCCTCTTGTGACAGGGCCCATTGATTCTTACTGTTTGGGATCGGTTTGTTAGCCAACTGTGAATCCATCTTACTGTATGTAAACTGAAGACCAAAGATGTTCGTTTTTTGACAACAAATCATGAGGGACAGTATCAAAAGCTTTTTCCAGGTCCAATAAAATAACGTCCACTGGTTTTCCTTCATCAGCGCTATCACTTACACTGTTATAGAATGAACAAGAGCTACCCACACCAGGCAAGGATCTGGCCCACCCCTTACATTACCAGCCTATATCCCTTATTACAGCAGACAGTAAATTCTATGCTAAAATACTAGCCACCAGTCTAGAAGCTTTCCTTCCCTCATTGATATACACCACTTAAGTTGTGTTTCTGCAGGGGAAGCTAAGTACTGACCACACACGGACACTGCAAAGAGCTCCTACTGCAAAACCCTGTTGAATAACTCTTCAGGAGATCAAAAAAAATTCTGGTCGCATATTAAAATATTCTTGGGATCCTCTCACTCCTCTACTCTGAATGACATGGTATTGAAAGGTATCCACTGCAACAACCCACAGACAATTGCTAACTTTTTCAACGAGCAATTCACAGACCTAACTGGGTACACCTCCTCCTTCCCTACTACACATAGTGCAGACCCCCCTGATTTCTCTGCTACATCCTCCTTCCATTTCAAGTCTGTCACAAAAAAGGAGGTAACTAATCTTCTTAGATCCATCTTGGACAGCACTGCCACAGACTCTGACAGTCTCGAACCCAAACTTCTGAAACTAGCAGCTCCACTCATTGCCACCCCCTGGCCAGAATCTTTACCCTCTCCCTGTGCCAAAGCTGCATCCCTGATATCTGGAAGATAGCTAGAGACACACCTGTGTTCAAGAAAGATGACAAAAGGGACCCATCAAACTACAGGCCTATAGCCATTCTGTCTGTGCTTAGCAGAAGTCTTGAAAAGATTGTTGCCAACCGAACCATTGAATTCCTCCTAAGAAACAACCTCTTATCAAGTGCCCAACATGGCTTTCGCAAAGGGCATAGTACAACCACAGCCTTGTTCAAACTTACAACAGACACCATCTCTACCATGGACTCGAGCCTACTAACAGGGGCTGTCTTCATTGATATGACCAAGGCTTTTGACCTGGTGGACCACTCTTTTCTCCTTCACACCTTAAAAACCATGGGATTTACATGGGATTCACAGTGAATGTAGCCAGCTGGTTCTGTAGCTACCTATCAAACAGAATCCAAGTGGTTAAATTCAACTTGCCCTACTCGGATCAAGCCACTGTGAACATCGGGGTACCACAAGGTTCCATTCTAGGGCCTTTACTATCCTCAATATTTATAAATAATATTTCCTCTGACCTCTTCTCCACCTCTGTCTTGATCTATGCTGATGGCATAGTCTTGTACACCAGTGCCAAGGACATTACTGACATCAATCTATATCTGTCCACAGATTTCCAACATACACAGACCTGG
The DNA here is from genome assembly GCA_016271365.2 of Neoceratodus forsteri. NCBI lineage: Eukaryota > Metazoa > Chordata > Ceratodontiformes > Ceratodontidae > Neoceratodus > Neoceratodus forsteri. The sequence goes on along the minus strand of CM028132.1, from coordinate 485,202,906 downwards.
TTATTGCACAATAAACTTGTTCTAAATGAGGCCAAAACCAAATCTATGCTATTTGGATCCACTCACAGGCTCAAATCCAGCCAATACAATTTCCAAGTATCCTGCATCAATGGCTCACTCACCGGCATTGTCACGTCATTCAAATACCTAGGAGTAACTCTGGACCCATCCCTAAGCTTTGATCAACGCATATAGTTAACCTGTAAATCTGTTAACTCCAAACTTGGCATTGTGTACAGGACCAGATGTGCCCTAACACCATCAGCTAGACTGGCTATCACCAGGGGCATTCTCCTGCCTACTTTGACCTATGGGTCTGCTACTTATGCTGCCTCCTCTAAATTGCACCTCCATAAATGGGATAACCTACAACAATATATGCAGGTATGCCTCTTCTACTCCAAGACTGAAACACCATTGCCTCCTCTACTTTGAGTTAAATTGGCTATCTCCCAGTTCCACCAGATCCCACTCTTTGTGCTCTACTGGGGGCAACATCATGAGGACTCAGACCTCTATGGCACTGGCTGAGATGCTACTCCCCTATCCTCCAGCTATGGCCTGCACTCTTCTGACAAATCTCTTCTTAGTGTACTTAAATACAAAACAACAAAGGGTGCTAATGCATTTGCCCTCCATGCCCCTCAGCAGTGGAACTCCCTACCACACGATGTTCACCTAGCATCCTCACACTATGCCTTTAAAAAAGCGCTCCACCATTACCTCATCTCATCTAGTCCGTGCACCTGTTTCAAGCCCCCGTAATATATAGCTCTCCCCTGTGACTCTCAACTGCCACTCTCATCTGCCCTCCCTAGTATGTCTATGTTATTGTCCCCTAGTTACTCTGACCTACTACTCCCTGGATGCTCTCCCACAAGGGCCTATTTTGCTAACTGTCCCTACCTATTTGACCTGCCTTCTTTCATTGCCATAAGGTTTTTTTGTCCTTATACTACCTCCCCTTGCTTTCACTGATAAATAGAATCTCCTCACAATATATTTTGAGCTATCCTACCTGTTTCCTGCTGGGCCCCCACTCTGGTGACAAAACTATAATATTTAGTTTGTACCTTGTACCAAACTCTTTATTTTACTCACATTAATTATGCATAATACCCCTTTTTTGCAGATTACCTCTTTCAAGTACTGCTTGACCCTATGTATAATGCCCTGAGATACAAAATGCCCTTATGTTGTTTACTACATGGTCATGATCCTCCTTTTGTTTCTCCTTATCTCAATGTTTAATTCCCTACTTAGAATATAACTGTTTTTTTGCCTTCTGTATGTATTTCCTGTAAATTGTTTAATTCCCTATTTCAGAATGTTACTATTCTTGCCTTCTGTATGTATACCTGTTATTGCTCTGTAACCTCCCGGGTCGTGCTCGAAAATAGTCATCCCTATGGCTGGTGCACCTACCCGGTAAACAAAAACTAAATAAGTAAATAAAAATGAGGTTGATAGTGCATGAAAGACCTCTTCTACTCTTCTAAATCCATGCTGAGGGCTGTCCTCTAACCCCAATATTTGTATTTCCTGCTCCAGTTCCAGTTGTACTAGTTTCTCGGACAATTTGCCGCATAGGGGAGTGAGACACATAGGCCTGTAATTTGACACAATGTTAATACTTCCCTTTTTGTAGATTGGTACCACAATAGCACTTCTTCAGTCTGAGGGTATGTCACTAGATAGTAGGGATTTATTAAACAGCAACGTTAGAGGGAAGGCTAAGAAATTTGATAATTCGTTGACATCTAGGATGTATGTTATCTGGACCTGGGGAGATATTAGTTTTGATATTGGTTAATGCTTCCAGTACATCTGGCTCCATAAAGTAAGGTGTTGTTACTTCTGTAACACATAAATCTAAGCAATGTTGCAATTTCATACTGATTACCAAACAGAAATACTTATTAAAATGCTGTGCCATTTCAAAATCAGTAGAAATTGTCATACCATCAGTAAGAAGGGGACCAACTCTTCTACTAGAGCTTTTGTTATTATTGATATAGGCGTAAAAAGATTTATTATATTTGGTATGTGTTAACCTAAATTCAAGATTCATTTTCTCTTTCCAGATCATTTTCTTTAACTTTTGTTGTTCGTGTTTATATTTAAGTTTAAGGATGTCTGAGGGTGTATCTTACTGTTTTTTGAATGCATTATTTTTTTTCTTCGTATTTGTCTTTTTATTGCACTAGTCAACCGTGGATGGATTTTACCTCTACCCTTATTTTTTTTATTTATTTAAAAGTCTAGGAATTACAACCCTTTGAGTCAGGGACTCATTTACAAAGGCTCCATGTCATACAGAGAATGAAGACAAATACAGAGGATAACAAGTACAGCAACTAAATACAGTGGCATTGTGCATTACTACTACATTGAGCAACTCAGAGGTGTATATGGTACAATCAAACAATAGTGTCAAGTACATATTTAGCAGAGGAACTTGTCATTTCGGGGAATGAGGGGTTATCTGCAGTCATAGTTGGAGCTGATCATAATGTAGTCACGCAGCTCAGTTTTGAAAGGCCCTAACCTGGGAATTGATAAGGTAGACCCAGGGAAGAGTTCATCCAGAGTGGAGCCCTATAACAAAAGGATCTTTGGCCAGCACAGGTCTTTACAAGAGAGATGTGAAAGGCAGTAGTGTCAGAATGTCTTGTGGCCCACCTTGGCAAACTTGGTTGGAGAAGCGATAGATAGCCAGGGGGAGCTAGACCTAGCTGGATATTTTTGGACAGCAGGCAGGTCTGATAGAATAGCCGCCCATGAAAGTTAAGCCATGACAACCATTGGTAGCGGTCACAGTTGTGCGTTAGCCATTCACTGCCTATGGCCAGCTGGCAGGCCTTATTGAGGGTGCATTTAATGGTGGCCAAGGCAGTGTCCGATGTGGCTCCATAGATGACTATGCCATAGTCTATCAGGGAGAGAATGGAGCAAGAAATGGCTAGTCGGAGGGCATCAGGTGGGAGACAGGGCCTAAGTCTAAACAGGAGACCAATTCTGGTGTTAATTGCAGAGCATGTTGATGCTATATGATCACAGAACGTGAGGGCTGAGTCGAGGGTGACCCCAAGATATTTAAAGTTGGTAACTGGTTCCAGCCTGATACCCTGGGAATTTTTTATAGACAGGATGGTCAAGTTATGTTTATGTTGAGGGTGGGTGAAAAGCATGACCTTTGTTTTTTTATAGTTGAGGGCAAGTTTGTGGGAGGCAAACCATGATTCAGTTTCTGTGAAGGTGGCCTGTAGGGATTTTTGGAGCTGGGCAGGGTCTGGGTGCCAACTAAAGATCAGTGCATCATCTGCATAAAGGAGGAGATGCACCATGGAGGCCATAAGGAGAGAGTTTAAGTACAGTGAGAAGAGGAGTGGACCCAGGATGGACCCTTGAGGAACACTGACCAGACAGGAAGGCTCGTGGAAAGGATGTTATTTATCTTAACTTGCTGTGTACGGCCATGAAGATAGTTGGAGAACCAGCCTGTGGCCTCTTGTGATATGCCAACAGGGAGGAGGGAGCTTATGAGCATACAGTGATTTACTGTGTCAAATGCCTTGGACAGTTCGATATAGACAGATCCGGCCAAGGCTCCCTGGTCAAGGGCATCATGGATAAAAGAGAGAAACTCTAGGAGAGTAGTTGTTGTACTGTGCCTTTTCCTGAAACCATGCTGTTGCTGGCACAGTAGATGATGCCAGTCTAAATATTCAGTAAGTTGATCTGCAACAATTTTTTCCAGTGCTTTTGAGAGGGGATGAAGTATGGAAATGGGCCTATAGTTACTACCAGAGGTTCTGTCTCCATTTTTATGTACTGGAGTGATAATCGCCCTTTTCCACAGCGAGGGGAACTGCCCTAGACACAGAGACATACTGAGTATTTTAGTAAGAGGTGTTAGTACTGCATCAAGCATTAAGAAGAGCAGCTTTGTATCAATACAGTCAGCACTCTGTCTAGTTTTTCTGAGGAACATGGTGAGATGTGAGTGGGCAGCACTTGGGGAAATCATTCTAAAGTGAAAAGGGGGAGAGCTGGGGGGGTTGGGAACTGACCAGTGGATGCAGAGAAGAAGTCAGGGGGGAGGATAGAACTGAGGTCAGAGAAGGATGCATTAAAGGTATTCGCTATCTTGCTAGGGTCTTGGGTGGGAGCTCCATCAATAATCAGCATGGAGGGAGGGGAGATGTGGACTTACCGCTTAGCTCCTTAATATTCTCCCAGAACCTTTTTCCATTTCTCCAGGAGGAGGTAAGTTTGTCTTTGTAATATTCAGCCTTAGCCTGTCGGATAGCCCAGGTGCATGAGTTTTGGGCAGTTTGGTACAGCTGGCAGTCAGAAGGGCAACCAGACTCTAGGGCACGGTGCCATAGATTATCTCAGGCTATCATTAGGTTGAGCAAGGACCTATTTATCCATGGGGCAGTTTGAGATTTTTCAATCCATTTTACAAAAGGGGCAATGATATCACAGGCAGATTTGAAGAAGCTTATGAAGAAGGACAGAGCAGCATCAATCAATGACTCATGATCAAGAGGGGACCAGTCAAGGTTAAGGAGGTGGTTGCAGAAATGTGCCAAGGATCCTTTCTTTAGCTTGCGGTGGCTGGAGATCCTGGGGGGGGGGGCTTCCAACTGTTGGACCAGCGACAGGTGACCGGGGAATGATCACTAAGTGAGTCTGAGAGGACCTAGACATCCTGTATGTGCTCAGGATGATTCGTGAAAATGAGATCAAGAAGGGAACTAGTGTCCCTTTTGTAGCTTACCCTAGTAGGGGTAAGTACCATCTGAGAAAGATTTTGGGCTACAGCTGCATCCCTGAGTCAGAACTGGTTGGGGGAAAGCCAGTTTGTGTTGAAGTCGCCGAGTGCAACGATTTCTGAGTTTTTAGGGAGCTGTGCAATGATCTTTAGGATGGATTCGAAAGCATCCTTCTGGTTGTGAGGAGATATGTAGACTGACATGAGGTAGAGAGATTTACCAGTATTTTCTCTTAGTGGGAATATACATTGTTTCAAGTTCCAGGAGAGTATGCTTAATCAACAACCAACTGTTTTCCACATCCAGGTTTTGTAGTTCATTTCCCCAGTTTATTGATGCCATGGATTCCTTTATTTTTACCCATTCTGCATTCCTATAATCCCTAAATTGAACAAAGTTGTTAGGTTTAGGTTTACAGTTTTGGTGTGTACACCTAATCATACAATAATCACTGGTTCAGAGGTGATTTACAACCAATATATTATTTATTTTATTTTCTATGTTGGTAATCACCAGGTCAAGAATGTTTAACTCCTTTGTTCCCTCAGTGACTAGTTGTTCGAGACCACTGGATACTACTGTGTCGACAAGGTCTCTTTCAAATTCATTTGTTCCCTTTAGGGCTTTCCAGTTCAAACCAGGTGTATTAAAGTCACCGATTATGAAGGTGTCTCCTAGATTTGATGCAAATTCAATTTCCTTTATTAATGCATTATTATACATAGAGCTGCTGGATGGAGGCCTGCAGCAGAAGCCAAGGACATTTTTGGGTGTATTGTTAAATTGTAAGTTGAGCCACAATGATTCTGTCTGAATCTCATGTTGTTCAGAAAACTGAAGATCACAATTGATATGCTCCTTCACAAAACAACATGCACCACCCCCTTTCCTGTTCACTCTATTTTTAAAAAATAATTCCCATTCATCCAGGAACTTGCATCATCCCACCACGTTTCAGCAGTACAAGCAATATCTTTTATTTATTTAATTATTTTTTATATCTATGTTATTATCATTGAGACATGCTTTCAGTTCCATTTTTTCTTTGATTTAAGCTTCTGGCATTAGCTAGGAACAAATTACACCCAGACTTGACTTTTGTTAAGCATGATCCTAGAGCAGAAGATGTTCTTATATCCCCCATCCCAATTAGTTTAAATTACTTAATATTAGTTTTTCAGATTTTCTACCAAGCAAAGCTATATGTGGATGACCTCTTTGTATGACTGGATGATGCGCATAACTCAATTACCGCATTGATACAGTTGCTACATACCTTCGCTTCTCTCTCTCCGGTCTAAAAATTAATCAAATTGAAATAGAGGTCCTCCCCCTAAACAGTAAGTGTATGTCATCCACTTTCAAAACCCTTGGACTGCATTGGGCCTCTGACTACGTATAATATACCTTCATACCTTGGACTTAAGATAATCCTTAATATCAACAAACCATGGGAACTACATTTCTCTATGCTTATAGCCAAAACTCTAGACTGAACTGGACAGATGGTAGCTTCTACAATTATCCATGGCCTGGAAAACAGAGGCAATCAAAATGGTTACAACCCCTAAACTATTTCACCTAATCTCACATCTTTTAGTTTCAATATCCAATAACTGGCTTAACCATATTGACAACATTATAGGGTGATTTCTTTGGGAAGGAACATATCCACGATATAGTAGAACTAAACTAAGGTCATACTGGCACAAAGAAGGGTGGAGCCTTCTCTGGTTTAAGGCTACTATTGGGCCTTTAGGACAGCACAAAGTACCAGATGGTTCCACAATCCACATTCATCCCCTCCACTCTGGGTGAAAATTGAATCCAGTATACTTAAGGGGCTCAAACCATCTGTATGCCTGTATGCCTGTACAACTTCAAAACCATTTCCTTACACACTCCTTCAACAATCTGTACATCTACCTACACCTAGACCCAGCTAGAGAAGTGGCTCAGAGTTCCCTTGTCACATCTCAACACCCATATAGAACATGTCCAGCATAACTGTAGACAAGAAGCCATTGACCTGGGTGTCCTGGAGCGCTAAGAGTACACACACTCTCGACCACCTTCCCTAGACTCTTTATAGGGCCTACAAAACAGATATAGAGCAGAGATTTTTGGAAATACCTCCAAATCCACAGTGCCATAACCCCACTCTTAAAACAGCTCAAGAACACCCAAAGAGCATTAATGTTACACCCCCTTGGCCTCCTGGACTGCCAAAACAACAGGTCGAGCAGATGCCATATATTCCCTCATAAGGAACCACCTGCTAGACCAAACAAACTCAGCACTTTAATCCTGGTAAACAGCATTGGGTGGAATTATCACAGATGTTGAATGGCAGAATTGCTGGAAGGCAGCCAGGAAGCTTATCAGAGATTCTTGTAGCAGACTCCTTCAAAACAAAGTACTGCATGGCTGGTATCACACTCCAGCAGTATTATATGTTGCCCACCTCATCCTCATGGACAACTGTTGGCGATGTAACCAACTGCACAGGGATCTGTTTCATATATTATGGTCCTGCCCAGCTCTAAAGCACTATTGGAATAGTATCTGCAACACCCTAAATAATATTACCAAGGCTTCAATTCCACTGGCACCTAGCCTTTTCCAACTAGGATCCAGAAGCGATGCTCCTCATCTGATGAAGTCTCAATATCCCTCGGTAACTCACACCAGTGCCATAGCGAAACACCTCTTGTGCAGATGGCGTACTTTGGAGGTCCCTCACATGAAGGAATTCCTCTCACATTTGACACAACTTGCCAGTTATGACCACATTTCACATATAACCAACACCATAGAACAACATAAAATGGCGTGGGCCCTTCTGTTTTCATACTTGTAAAAAGATGCACCAGGCAGTGCACAATTACCCAGAACCAGTCCCCAACCACCCAGAAGAGGGGTTGGATGAACCTCCTTCACTGCTTAACCCTTTCTCTGGGACAAATGTCACTCCAAATCCTTCCATCACAGAAAAGTAACTCCATACTCACCTCTCCACTTTACCTTTCCAGGATTCATATCTTGGGGGACTACACAGCACTGGTTTTATCTGTGTAAATAGTTTTGAATATAGCTATCCATACATCTGCCAAGTCCAGGGTGTGATATACCAAGCAACTTCCTCCTAGCTCTAGACCACGAAGCACATTATATTATGTCAGCAGATTGTTACCCAACTATCCTTCTACTAATACGTATTTTGGCTACAATAGTGTTTATGTTTAGATATATATCTGTACAATTGTACTTACTGTACAGAACTCAGCAGAGATCCTTGATCTCTTAGATTCTTGGTGAACTGCCTTGCATGTGCTGTACATGTAATTATATTAAATTTTTCAACAAAAAGTTTAACAACAGCAAAAAAAAATCCTTCCTCAGATGAAGGCTCCTGAACTGAGCGCAGTGCTCTAGATGTGGCCTCATAAGTGATCTGTCAAGTGGCAGAATCACCTCTCTTCCCATGCTATCAAAACCCCTCAGTGTGCAACCCAGCATCCTTAAAGCCTTGCTGTGTACCTTGTTGCATTGACTTGTTTCAATGAGTCACTAATTATGACACCTAAATCTCTGTCTTCTGTTGTATTAGCCAGTTTAACTCATCCTTTCTAGTATTTAGTGCAAGGATTATGTCTACCTAAGTGCATCGCTTTACATTTCTTGGCATTGAACCTCAACTGACAGATTTCAGTCCATTTCTACAGTATTTTTAAGATTTTCTTGAGCTCTGGCATCCCCCTCTTCATGACCTACCTTCCACACAGTTTCACACTGTTTTCGAATAGACACACTTTTCCTTGGATACACACTCCATTGTCAGTAATGTACATATTAAACAGGACAGGTCCAAGGATTGATTCCTGTTGTACTTTGATAGTGACCCACCCGACCCCCTGATTTGACACCATTTAAAAATACTCATTGTTGCCTTTCTTTTAGCCAGTTTTCAATCCACTTAATTAATTCCTAATCCATTCTCAAATCTTCCTCTTCTTCAGCAGCCGCTTGAGAGGTACTGAATGGAAAGTTGAGGTTCTAGAGTCACTAGGCTGGCCAGATTATGAGCAAAGATTGCAGTTCTCCTCCCTCTGCTTTATCTTCAAACTTATCTTCCTCTTTTCTTCCCCCTGCCTGAGTAACCTGCTGACATGTAAATCCTCTCCACGTTTTCTCAGGTCTTCCTCGGCTCCTTTGCTGTATACCCTGCACCCTCCCTGGCAATCGGCAAGCGATCATTTGCCTACTCTGCACCACCTCTTGGAATGCACTCCCATTTGCTACATTTTCCCTCTCCTCTCTAACCATGTTCAAGCACTCCCTCACAGCACACCTACTACAGCCTAAGCTCTGTTCCTGCTGTGGCTAATCTTTGAAGCACATAGCCAAATTATGTGACTCTGCCTTTGTAGTCTTCTCTCTCCCCCCTGTTACTTGCTTACTACCTTTGAACAGTTTGTTGCATGCTGTTTCTCTCCTAGGTTATTTTGACTTTAGGTGTGCATGTGTTCAAATTTATTACTTCACCCAGTGAATAACTGAGACTAAGATAGGCTGTACTCTGAGTTTCTCTGTATAGTTAGAATTTTTGTACAGTTCTCAATGATCACATTGTACTTTTGTATATTTACTGTGTATTATCTCATTCATGGTTATAGACATCAGTACAGTTCACCTTCGTCTTAATGCACTTATGTATATATGCTGTATATCTAAAAGGTTCACTATGGTCTCAACACACTCATGTATATGTGCTATATATTATCTCACTCATACTTTGTACTAAATGTGCCTCTTTGCTGCTCATACTATTCTTCACTCATTTTGTTTCCATTGTAACCCATGTTTTCACAGTGTTGTATCCTTGTCCTGGGTCACCCCTGAAAAAGGGACAGTGTTATCTCAGTTGGCCTACCCAGTTACCAAAATTCAAATAAATAAATAAGTTAAGTAAGGCAAATTTACTGGTTTGATAGAGCCTGGCCCATAGTACATGCTTTCGCAAGTGGCAAGTTTTTAACTTATATCATTTTTGAAATCTAAGTTAAAAACTGTGCCATTTTTCTGAGCATGCTCAACTCAAAATATGAACATTCTAAGGATGATTTCTTTCCTTCACACTGCTTTCATCAGCCACAACTACAGCCCCACAAATTCCTTGCATCTGTAGCTGCATGGAAGTGCAGGATCCAGGGGGCCCTGTGCTTCCACAGCCAGAAAGATGATTCCCTACATGCAGGGTCCTGAGGCCCTCTGCAACTCCATCTGTTCACATAGGTTCTGAAGGGACCTGCATGAATAAGGATGCAATTCCACTATCACAAAAACAAAGGAAATTTGTGGCAAAAATCTAAGTTAATGCAGACATTAGGATTGAAGAAAGTAAAGCAGACAAAATAAGGATATGAAAAACATTAGGGTTTATAGTCTCAGTAGTCTTGACTAATTGGTAGTGTGGTGTACCTTGAGGTTGTCAACCCAAATGCTCCCTCCCATGAGCAAAAAAGGTTATACATGATCCCTTGCTTCATGCAGGGCCTGCAGAACCCTGGGTAAACACTGATTCTGTTGGCTAGATGTGGCAAGCCATACTTCTCTACCTCCAAAGAGTATATGTCTATGAGACACTGGCTTGGAGCTGTACCTTGTGCTTCAGATAGATAGATAGGTAGACAGACAGACAGACAGATAGATATGCATTCCAGCTAAGAATATGGCATTTAGCTTCATAACTGAGGGAGCAGGGCTATAAGTCACGAGTGGTAGTCACCAGTGAATTATGAAGATCATTAAAGTCTATCCGCCTCACAAGAGATATCCAGAGTAAGGCCATTATTTATGTGACCAAGTTATACAATGTATTTTGCATTATAATGCTTTCAGATTACTTCTTTTTTGTAGATTTAGCTGTTTCTATTTCATTTCTCTGCACTGTTTTCAGTACAGCAGAGGCCATTGTGATATCATCTAGAAATGAGAAATCTGCTCCCCTATTGGTTAAGAGCCCCTTTGTGACCAACCTAATGTGGAAATAAAAGCTAATAACTGACCTAACACTGACATAACTGATTTATAGTCATGTAGCATGCTTCCATGCCTAAAATAAATCCTGAATAGCCCTGCACAAGTACAGTCTGGAGGAGAGTCTGCCTCAGGAGGTGGTGAGAGCGAGCACAGTGGTTAGATTCAAGCGTGCTTGGGACAGGCATAAGGGAACCGCAGCAGTACAGCAGTGGTTGGGTCAGAAGCAGTTATCCAGTACAATGGCTTATGGGCAGACTAGATGGGCCAGACGATCCTTATCTGCTGACAATTTCTATGTTTCTATGAGAGACTGGAGGACCTCAATATGTATACCCTGGAGGAGAGGAGAGGAGAGAGAAGGGGGATATGATAGAGACCTTCAGATATCTCAAGGGCATAAATAAGGTACAGGAGGATAGCATATTTCAGAAAAAGAGATGTTCTAGAACAAGAGGACATGACATGACGATGGAAGGGGGTAGATTAAGGGGTAAAGGATTTCTTCTTGGAAAGGGTGGTGGATGCATGGAACAGCCTCACAGTGGAGGTGGTGGGGGCTAACCTAGTAGGGGAATTCAAAAATGCATGGGCTAGCATAGGGAAACCCTAGCAATAGGAAAGAAAATAAAGCTGGTGATCAAGTAGGGTCTGTGGGTTTTGCAACAGGTAGGGAAAACAAGCAGATTGGGTGGGCCTAGCGGTCCTTATCTGCCATCAATTTCTATGTTTCTATGTGAGTCATAAGAATGAAGCAGCAGAAAACTGGTGTGAGACAGGTAAATACTAATTTTCTTCATACAGGGCCCTTCAGGTCTGCCCAAAAAAGGATCTGGGTCCTAACTTGCTTGGCACAAGGCCCTTTGGAGTTGGGATCTGGATTGTGCTTTGGCATTCAGTTCAGTGGAGTTTATGGGGACATTGCATTGGGGTGGGGGGGCTTAGGGTTCAAAAAATCCTAACATTGGATGACCTTGCTGTTGCTGTTTTAAAAACCCTAAATGGTGTGTTGACATACTGTATAACTGTTTAAAATTGTACCCCTTATACTTCACAAAACTTACAGATAGTCCATAATTCGCAGCAGTGAATGTTTGTGTTCTTTTCTCCTGACTGACAGCTGATTGTCCGTTGTCAGTACATTTAAACTGAGGCTGACTCACTGCCGCTGCTTGGTACCAAACTTGTGGCGAAGTGTTAATGGAGATGTCTCTACTTGACTGGATCTGGAGAAACTCTGTAAAAAGGCAGCAGGAGTGCCCACTTGATGTTGATAACTTAAAAGCGATTGAGCACGCTGCGTTTTCTGGGGTTGAGCCAGCAGTTGCAGGTATAGTGGTCCATGATCTGTCAACTTCATCACCCCTCTAAACAAAAAAAATAGCCTTCCACATATGCCACTTATACTTTTGAATTGAGGTTCAAAATGCACAAATATACCTGCAATCATGGGGTGATGGCCATAGTTCATTATTAATCTGCAAAATACAGTGGCACAATAAACAAAAGTTCTGCGCACAAATTTAAAACCAACTACCTACACCAGCTATGCACTACTCCCAACCCTACTAACCGGTCACCACTGCTTCATAAAAAGCCACAGTGTCAACCAATACTTCTGGTGGAGAAACTTGAAAATAAACTCCAAAAAGGAGTGAGAAGTCTGCGCTCAAAGGGAGCTGTAGTCAATACCCGAGTTGTACATGCAGACATCCTGGGGAATGTAAAAGCAACTCGCCCCAACTCCTATATGAATATGGGGTAGTTCTCAATTGAACACCAAGTGGGCATGGACTTTCCTAAGCTTCAAATACAAATGTTTATTGCATTTTCAAATAGAACATAAACATTACATTAATTATGATACAACTTACAAATTATTTTGAAAAGAAAATTACAGTTTATATAGTCAGATATAGAATAAGAAAATATATTATTACAAGTGCTAATGATGTAAAAATAAACCTTTGGATAAATAATTTAAACAACTACAGATATGTAGCACATTCTTATTTTAGCATGACAGACTGTTTTTTGTTCAGGAATTAAACTATGTCACCACTGATGTATTGTATATAAGATTAAACGTTTCTGGCTTACCCAACAGCACATAACTGATTCTTTCATTATTTGCTAACAAACTAAGGGATTCCATCCATTCCTTTACACTGGGGTATCTATTATCTTTCCAATCATGTAAAATCAGTCTTTTGAATGCTAAAGCCACTGACAGAATCCAAGCTTTTTGTGATACTGTACGCCTGGAATTAATGTAGTGTCTTCTAGTATAACAAGCATTTGTCAATGCTGAATGTTGTCTTGCTGGCATTGGCATTGGTAGTGCAGGAGTTAGAGAGATGCATAATAGGAATGGCAGTGAAGTATTAAACTGACACCAACCCCACCCTCACCCTGCAGAGACTGACAGGCATTGGGTGTGCCTTTGGGTCGTCGGCAATAACTGTCATGCCATTTCACCTCACCCTACCCTGCAGACACTAGCAAGTGTTGCAGTGTGCCTTGGGGTCTTCGGGCCTTATGCTCACCCCATTCCATAAGGAAATATGCTGAGATGGGTGCAGTATAGGAGAATGGGGTGGACTTTGGGTCTGAAGAGTCCAAGACACACCTCGATGCCTGTCAGTGGCTGCAGGGTGGGGGTGGGGGTGGAATGGTGAGAGCATTACAGCCAACAATCCCAAGTCACACCCCTGATGCCTGTCAGTCTCTACAGGGTGGGGCGTTACAGTTGGAAACCCTAATGCCCCGGGTGTTTTTTGGTATTTTCAATCCAAATTTTCAACATGGGCTTTTTGTGACCCCACCTCATGAACAGTGGAACTATAAGTTTGTTAGCTGAAAGGTGATTTTGCACAGCGACTGCACCATTTGGCACCACAGGTGCAAAAACACCTGTCAGGCAGGATGTAAAAAATTACTGCTGTACTGTTCATGAGGAGGTGTACAAAAATGGCGATGTTGAAAATCTGGAGTGAAGATATGAAACATTGGTGAAGTCACGAGAGCGCACAGAAGCTGCGCAATGCACGCCCATAATGCAACTATTTGGGGGATTATTTTTAACCAAATTTTCAACATAGGCATGTTGAGACCTCCTCTCATGAACAGTGGCACTGTGATTTTGTTAATCTGTCCTGAAAGTTGATATCCCACAGCGACTGTGCCATTGTGTGCCACGTGTGAAAATACATTTCGGGCAGGATGTGAAAAATGACAGCTATACTGTTCATAAGGAGGTGTGAAAAAAATGGCAATGTTGAAAATGTGGAGTGAAAATATTACAATTTCTCACAGTTACGAGTGTGTGCGGAAACTGCACAATGAACGCTCTTAACACAGTCATTTTTTGGAATTTTTTCACCAAATTTGCAACATAGGCTTTTTGGGACCCCACCTCATGAACAGTGGCACTGTTGTTTCGTTAATTGGTCCCAAAAGGTGATTCCATGCAGTGACCGCAAAAATCACTTTTCAGGATCAAATAACAAGATGACAGTGCATGTATTCATGAGGTGGGGTCCCAAGAACCCCATGTTGAAAATTTGGAGCAACAATTTAAAAAAATGGCTGAGATATCCACCTAAGTTGAAACCCCCCCATTGATGCCATTATACAGCTTAGCGGCATTTCTTCATGTTGCAGTTTGGCTTTGAAGAGTCCAGATGTATTCCCACTCCACCAAAGATCACAGCGCTGGACCTCTGGAGGTAAGTATGGGATGAGGGGGTGTGGGGAGGTGGAGTGCACAGAGGTTGGGTGTGGGTTGGGGAAGGAGGCACAGGGACAATGACAATGAGGGACCGTGTCCTTTTTTTCAGGTACAGAAAAAAAAATAACATCACAGGACAGTTTTCTTTTTTTACAGGTGAAATAAAACAAATTTTGGGCACACTAGGGTGGGCTCCCAGTGTACCACACAATGGGGGTGGGGCAGGGGGAGAAACATGCCAATGCAGTCAGCTTTCTGTGAGCAGCGGCACACTGGGGTGGGCTCCCAGTGTGCCACACAATGTGGGGGTGGGTGGGGGACATGCCAACACAGGGATTGTACCCCCGATGTTGGCTTTGTTTGGGGATTGTGTGCTTTCACCATGTTTATTGACATGTTTCACCAGGAAAGGCACATACAGGAAGTGTGTCATCTGTGCCACTGCATGACGAGCTTGTCTCTGATTGCAGTGGCACATTTCTTTCAAGTTGGTAGCACCTTACACAATTCTTGTGTCACTGCTAGCATGCTGGCTAATTGGGGAATGAGGGACGTACCTACTAAAGCGTGCCCTGCATTCGCCAACACTGACACACCTCTGCATTTCTCCTACAACCACAAGATGTTGCTTGTGCACATGCAAGACCAAATAAAAAGGACTGGGGACAGTGATATCTTAACCTCAAGCACTAACTGACACAGACAGTGAATGATTTTTAAGGATCTAAGAATCCCCTCGCAGTGCTAAAACAAATGACTCAAGCCTGCTTTTGGTGCCCCACACCTCCAATATTTATCATCCAATGACAAACTCCTTTTTTAAGCTGAGCGAGAGTAGTAATAGTAGTGCAGTATTTTGTATTGAATCAGCCTGCCTTGCACTTCTCTACAACAGCTATAAGCATTTTCCCAAACTTTGGACCAAGCATTCAGTGAAATTTGAATATTGAAGGTTAATTCCCATTTAGTCCTAGCTAAATCTTTTACATTTTCATCAGGATCATTTAAATGTTTGTAAATGAGTCTAGCCCCTTATCGAAGTTGTGCACATTTGAAGAACATATCCCATTCTGGGGAGATAGGAAGAGAAAGGTCCGTCTTTAAAAATTGTTTAGAGAGGGAGTCCCTGATTTGCAAATAAAGCCAGAATTGGAATTTGTGAATATGACATTTCTACTTAAAGACATTAAATGATAACAACTGGTTCTGAGTATCTAGCAAATCACCAACCATTCTTATCCCTTTGTTATTCTATCCAATATCTTTAAGTTTTTTGCCATTAAAAGTACATGTCAGGTTATTCCATAGTGGCATACACTGCAATAGCATTGATTCAGTCTGCTAAATAAAGTGTCTTTTTTGCAGGCCAGGGGTGTAACCTATAGTGTGGGATGTTTATTTAACTTGCTGGGTAGAGGCACAAACAGTAAATCTGATAATTTGAGTGGAGAGACTAACTTGCTTTCCACTTTGGTCCACAAAGGGTAGTGAGTATTATGGCACTGGGTAAGAATAGCACAGACAAGAATGCCATCGGCAAGAAGGGAGCAGAAAAAATAGCGCCAATATTTCTTTTGCTGGGGGCAGAGCCCCACACACCCCACTGTGCCCCCCGCACCCCACCTAATAAGGATTATCACTCTGGGGGGGAGCAGATCACGGGGCAAGAAAAAATATGTGGGGCCATGGAATACAGTTTCTACTGCCCCTTGCACCAGTGTTAAAGTCCCAATTGGCAAAACGTTTTGGAGACCAGGATTAGAACCCTGGCCTTAACTGTTGCCTGGCCACACTGCTCTATGCCTCAGTCTTCCATGCCATGAGAGCAGCTTGGCTGGGCTCCTAGATTCTGCTGCCCTTGTCCGTATAGCAGTACCATGCACAGCGACCAGTGGATCGCATATGGCTAGTGCTGTAAATCTCTGCTCACTGTCCCTGGTGGCACTATACGGACTAGCGCTCTCTTGACTGGTACTATAAATGTAGCGCTCCTCTAACTGGGTATTGAGTATTATCAGGAGATAAAACCATGCCACTGCTTGTCTGAGTTTGAAGACCCAAAAGTAGCCCTGCCACCAGGGAAGAGCAAAACTACCAAAAACCACTATACCTCATAGGGGCTCTCAGTTTTTTAATAAATAAACAAGGGGGGTTATTGTCCCATAAAAAGGAAGAGATTAACTTTTCTAACTTGCTAAACCACATTCCTTTTATAATGGCTGATAGATTATTTAAGACATAGAAACTTTAGGAGCAATGATCCTTTTGGTAGAGTTTATTTTACCCCCATAAAGATAAATGCAATTTAGCCCATTTATCTAGCACATATGTCACCTCATACATAAACAGAGGCAGGTTAAAATTGGATATTTTTTCAATGGAATCAAAGATTTTTATGCCTAAATATGTAATTCCCTCCAGCACCCAAGACATGTTAAAGTCTTTTTGCAACCTACTTTCCTCAAAGTGGGACTCAGAAAGCATTAAACACTCTGATTTAACCCAATTAATAAAAAGGCCTGATATGCCAAACTCCTGTAAAAGGGATTTCAGATTTGTTAAGGAGAAATGTGGCTGTGCCAAAGTTAACTGAATGTCATCTGCAAAAGCAAATACTTTATTAAAATAGTTTCCCACGTGTACTCCATGAATCATTGTTGATTTCATTATTCTTCTAATCAAGGGTTCTATGGCCAGTACAAATAGTAAAGCAGAAAATGGGCAACTTTGCCTAGAACATCTACGAAGAGGAATAGGGTCTGAAATAATTCCATTTGTAATAATATATACTCTGGGCTTATTATAAACAGTTAAAATCCATTTTTGCAACCACAATTGTAAGCATTCAATATCTCATTCAAATAACCCCATTTTAATGAATCAAAAGCTTTCCCAATATCAAGTGAGATTGCTGACAAAGGAGATTTATTAAAATGCAATTGAGCTGGGGCCGGCCCGCTGGCACAGAGGCAGTGCAACCATCTGTGACGCCGATGACCCGGATTCAGATGCGGACTCAGGATGTCGGAGGTCCAGCTGGGGGGGAGAAGGACTGAGCATCCTTGGAACTGCTGTCCTTCCCTGTGGGGAGGAGGGTAGTGTGTCTGGCACATCACGGACCCCTGACAGAGGCTGGGGGGATCCATTTGTGCCGGCACCATTATCTGTGGGGGGCGGATGTGGGTCATCATTGCACATCCCTGCCCCTAGTTACAGTCGCACACAAAATCCTGGCCCCAAGCATGAAGCCCCACTCCACCACCACCCCTGCTGCCAACAGTGTCTGTCCGGTAGGGTCCCGCTCCCATGGCCCCACCCTAGGGGGTAAGTCAGGGCACATTAACATGGACCATGGGGAGGGGGCGCCCCACCCAGGGGGGTAAGCCTGGGCATGGGGAGGTGGCAAGTGGGCATTGCCTGAGCTCCCTTCAGGGAATGAGGGAGCCAGACACACCAAAAAAAATGTGATTGGTCTGCCCAAATTACCAAAAATAATCTACATAGATTATCTGAAGCTTTTCTCCCCTGCATAAACCCCACCAGTTCTTTCCCCTATAGTTTTTTGTAATATCTGTGAAATCCTATTGGCCAATATCTTGGTCAAAACTTTATAAACAAAATTTAGTAAAGAAATTGGTCTGTAATTAACACATTCCATGTCATCTTTCCCTGTTTTAGCCAATAGACAAATTAGGGCAACAGTCATGAACTCCAGTAATCATCCCGAGGATATGGATTCCTGAAATGCAGCCATTAAATGCTTACCAATAATGGGGTTCAAATGCTTATAGAGCTCACAGGGAAGTCCATCAGTACCAGGCATTTTCGCATTGGGAACTTTGTTAATAGCTTCGATAACTTCTTGTAAGGATATGGGTAATTCTACTTTTTGCTTTTCAGTTTTAGAAAACCTGGGTAGCTCAGTTCATTTTAAGAAGTCAGTAGTTAGATCAGGTCCCTGAGTCCCTTGTGATTTGTATAGATTCATGTAGAAGTCCTTAAAGCATGCATTACTAACTGTGTTTCAGACGAGCTGCACCAGAAGGGCCGGGTGCACAATGACAACCACTGAAAGAGAAAGACGAAAGTCACGGCACTCACTTACTCCTCCAACTTAGAAAAATTGGGAGTCCATTCACTTGATAGCTTTACAAAAACTTCCCAGTTTTATTGTTGCAGACATACAAAAAAAAAAAACACAGCAGTCCAGAGACAAGAAACACTGACATTTCACATATCACATGCTTTTCCAAAGGTAATGCCCTCTAGGGCAAAGCTCCTTTTATAGCAGGTACAAAGGTGTGCAATTTCAAATCGATAAAGTGACAGTGCTTACCATAAGACCAAAACCAAGTTACAACACATACATGAGAGAATAACCCACAGTGCAATAAATAGACACATAATTAAAACCATTGCTAACCTGGTTCATATTTACTTAATTTATACATAAATATGATTCAATGTACGATACATAGCTCAGTGCTTGTGCTACATAAGAGCTGGGTAAGATACAGTTGGTGCTTAGATATGTTAGAGCTGGATTGGTACATGAGTCAGTGCTTGTTGTACATAGGAACTGGATGAGATATGATTGGTGCTTAGAACGTTCGAGCTGGGTGAGATACGGTTGATGTTAGAACTTTTGGCCTTTCTCTATATCCCACCTTTGGCCAGTTGCTAGGTACAGTAAGTGTAGGATTGAAGGCCCAAAAAGAATGTAATTACCGATGTGATTACCTCCTACAACTCAAAAGAGTGTGGCCAGTAGCATGCAGGAGAGGAAAAAACCCCTTAGAGGGAAACCTCCAAGGACCCATGGCTACAAACCTGCCCATCCTCTGGGCATACTAAAAAGAGAGTAATCCTAAGTTAGGTAGGTATTGATAAGTTGTCTTATAACTAGATCCAGCGTGTTGGTCGAAGAGACATATCCTGAGTTTGATTGCAAGCAATCCTGAAAAACGAGGTACTGGCTAATGAAAAGTCCACCATGGAGAGACAATAGCTTAAGAGGTTGGCGCATACAAGTCCATAAAATTTATAGGCATAAAAGATGAGGAACTGAGTATAGTGAGGCAGCTTGGCTAGTGGCTAGTCCCTGAATCATATCTTGGAGGGGCAAGAATGTTGAACTGGTCGATGGTCAATCCTTGAGTGCGATGAAGGAAGAAGTCCATTCTAGAGATGTAATGGATTACGGTGAGCAAGCAGCCAGGCCCCCTTTGTGGGGCAGAGAAGGAGAGAATGGAGGATCCCACATGATCCGATATTGCATAGTTCTAGTAGAGAAGGTGAGACCCTTACATAGGTGAGCCACTGTGGGATGAAATGTGTTGAGCAGCAGCCAGGCCCCCTTTTTGTGGGGCAAAGCAGGAATGTGCTGTGAAGGCAGCCAGGACCCTTGTGAGGTGAAGCAGAGATAAACCTCCAGGCCCCCTTTAGGGGCAAAGCAGGAATGTGTAGATCAAGCAGCTAGTCCCCATTTTGTGGGTGAAGTAGGAGTGCATGAGCAGGTAGCCAGGCCCTGTGCAGGGCGAGGTAGGGGACATGGCAGACCCCATACGGTCAGCCATTGCATAGGTTCCAGTATAGATGGAAAGACCCCGACATGGGTCGACCGAGATGAGATGGAATGCAGACAAGCAAGCACCAGACCCTATTGAAGGTCGAAGCCAGAGACAAGGTGGGACCCAACATGGTCTGCCAATGCGTAGGTTTCAATATGAAGGCAAAACCCCACATAGGTCAGCCAAGGTGAAATGGAATGCACTGAACATGTGCCAGGCCTCCCTGGCGGGGTGAAGCATGAATTGGAAAATATCTCCTAGGATGATGCTGAGACCATAGGTCGGAGTGGTAGGCCATCATGGTGGAGACCCATGTGGAGACGGATGTCCTGCAATGCTGTCAGAAGGAAAGTAGAGGTAGAATCAGTAAATGTTTTCCCTGATGGGTAGCCGAGCTAGGTACAGTCTGGTGAGCAAGTAAGACAGCTGTCTATATACAGTAAAAGTGTAAAGGCAGGTGAAGGCTAGATTTCACAGGTAGAATTCCAAGTCCTGTTGTCGAGTCAATGATGAGCAGGAAGTCAATGTTGCAGATGAAAGTTCAGGCAGATGAAGAGATCCAGCAAGGTGTGATGGCTAGAAGAGGGACAATGGTAATCCGGACCAGGTAGCTATGAGTTAAACAGCTGGAAAACTTACATGTATAGTCAGCATGGTTGAAGATGAGTGCCAACGTGTAAATATTTGAGGATGGAGACAACTTAGAGGATGAATTGGTTGGCAGTGTTGCTTAGCAGGGAACAATGATGAGATAGGTGTCTATGCAAATGGGAGGCTTGCCTAGAGCTGGAATATCCAGTGAAACAATAGGTTACAAACGAGTACTTTATCAGAAAGGAGAATTGTCCTAAAATGTCCAAGGATTGAGGAATACTCTACAGAGATGTGCGGCGTATATATTTGGTTGAACTGGACCAAAAGTGGAGATGAATTGCAGTAGAAAAAATAATGAACAATGAAGTAGGGTAGGCCCGGATGGGCAAGCAGGAGCATTGACCCCCTCTAGGTCTGGAGTATACAGCGTTCAAATGCTTGAGTGATCTAGTAGGTCTCAGGTGGTCAGCTTAAGGAAGACAAGACCCCCACGTGGGTCTGCTTTTGTGAAGATGGAAAGATGTTTGTGCAAGGAGAAATGCCGCTGTGGGCATGATGTATTTGGGATGGTGAGACCCCCATGTGGGTTCACCATTGCCATTATATGATATGCTCTGAAGTAAAGGGGGGGACCCCCGAATGAGTCTGTCTGTAGTGACTTGAGTGCATGTGAGCTAAGAAGAAGGGCCCCCTCATTGGATATGTATGTTTTAGATGGTGGGACCTGACATGGTCCACCATGCCACAGAATTGCACTTCTGAGTAAAGGATAGTGGGACCCCCCCACAGTCCACCATTGCAGTAGAGGTGCATGGTCCAATATAAGGAGGACAAGACCCCAGTAAGTCCACCTGTAATATGAGACTCATGAGCGACGAGGAGATGCCCTCTGGTGAGCATGGATAGTTGAGATGATGGGACCTCCATGGGTCCACCATCACTGTAGTCAGCATGGATGAAATGTGAGCTTCCTGAGATCCCACGGAGGCTGAGCTAAACTAGAGATCCCATGCAGGATGACTGGATGAGTTGAATGGTGGCCCCGAGAGACCATCAGTATAGCCAGGCTGAACCTGAAACACAAGCAAGGCATAGTGAGGAAGATGAAGAATGGTAATGTGCAGTTGACCAGCATGGCTGTAGGACTGCGTGATTCAAAGGTTGCACTCATTAGGCGATATGAAGGTCCCCGGTCCGTACACCAGAGGGTCTCCATGGAGGTCCAACAGAGGACAGCATGTAAGGTGATCGAGTAGCAAGCTCAGACCCCACATGGGCGAGCTGGAGTGGCAGGACCACCATGTAGGTCTGCCTGAGGAGGGATAGAGTGAATGAGTCAGGCTAACCCTCCATGTAGGCAGGCTAGACTGGCAGAAACCCCATGTAGGTCTGCCAGAGGAGGGGTAGAAGTGAGTGAGTTGAACTAGGCCTTCAAGTAGTCTAGCTAGACCGGAGGGACCCCCATGTAGGTCTGCCTGGAGAGGAGTAGAAGTGGGTGAGTCGAGCCAGCCTTCACGTAGGCTGGCCCAGACAGGCAAAGTCAGGATGGCAATATAGTAGCCTCCATATAGGCCTGTTGGAGGAAGGAAGTTGCAGGAGCAGATCTGAAAGGAGAATACAATGAGGTAGTCAGTAAATGTCAGTAGGGAGCATATGTATCCTGAAATGGCATGGTTAAGGTGCCTAGATCATGTAGAGCAAGACATCCTGGGCCTCCTGAAAGTTTTACCATGCTGCTAAGCATGGCTGTGCAGGAGTTATGGGCACAGTGGCCCAAAGGGGCTGCAGAACAATAATGACTACTTTTGTAGAATGCACCATCATGCCAGACATATTATAGATTGTACTAATTTAACTGAGCAAGTTGATAGTCACAAACAGTTGAAGGATCAAGTATGTTTGTACAAAACGGTCCAAATAAAGTGTCCAGTAGAAGCAAATGAGCCAAAAGTGAATGGTTGTAACTTCTCTGCTCATGCAGGCATACGCTAAACATTTGGCATACATATCAGGTAACAGTGTATCCTAGTATCTAACACAGCAGGATAAATTGATTTGGCAGTTTAAATTTACAGTGATTCAATGTGGAACCCTCCCCCCCACCTGAAGGTGACTCATGGGCTGAGGACAGCAAGGCAAAAGCAGCATACGGCCACATAGCCAATAGGTGCATGGTGCTGAGGAAGACAGAGAATCCAGGGTTCCCCACCCTGTTGAGTTGCAGAGCGAAGGGGAGGGGAAGCATGGTACAGTGGCAGCACACCAGCCACAAGTCAAGAGCATGGAAGCCTCAAATGCTCCCCGGCTGAATCTGTAGTACAGAAGCAGACTAGAGGAGCAAAGTGACAAGCAGCTCACTGGCCTCGGGGAGGTAGTACAAGGGTGCTGCAGAATCTGAAGCAGCAGTTGAGAGAATGTTGGATGGAGCACTGAGCAGTCCACACTGGTGTGGAGTCCCGGAGTGAAGCAGCTGGAATCCGGGTACAAGCATGCACCGATGTACGCGGAGACGGGCGAGAAGGGAAGGAAAGCCCAAATGAAGAAAAGGAACAGAGGACAACTAAGAAAAAGGTACAGACAGAATGGGGAGGGGGGGAGCAGGGGCAAAACATGGCAAAACAAGGGGAAGAGGGGACAAAGGCAACAAATGAAGGCCAGGAAAAGGGGGGGTACCAGAGGAGGCACAGAGGGGAGAGAGGAAGGACCCAGCCCCACCAGCCATGCAGAACCAGAGCGAGTCCGACTCACTCTAAACAGAGGGAGTAGAAGCAAAAGGCTTAAGTAGAGGATGGGGGGAGGAGCTATTCCCCCACTGAAATACAGGCAGAGCCTTCCAAAAAACTATTTCAATATTATAATTATAGAAGAGACAGGCCTATTAAAGAGCTAGTGTACTGCCCGGAATAAATAGTAATTTTCAGATGCAGTCTGCTGTCGCTTCCCATAGCTGAAGTATTTATTTTCTGTCTGTTAATTAGAAGATTTTTCATCTGGCAGTGCTGGGCTGATGTGTGGAGTAGCACTCTGTTTGGAGGCTAAAAAATAGTCTGTTCTGTTCCTCCCACTACATCATCAGAAATGTGACCAAACCCATTGAGGCATCATAATCCTTGCAGCCTAAACAGTGACTTTCACAAGTTACCGATCAAAATGCAGAAAATTGTCACATCACTAGTAACCAAGAAGAGCCAGTCCCTGTTGCTTCATGTGAAAGAGAATAATCTGGCAGTGAGAAATGGTTCTCCCTAGTTACTAGTGATGTCACAGTCAGTGTGGTCTCAGTGTTGATGTAATGGGAGGAACATACAGTAACTGATTTTTTTTAGCCTCCAGACAGAGTGCTGCGCCACACATCACCCCAGTACTGCCAAGTGGAAAATGTTATAATTAGCAAACAGAAAAGAAAAGATACTTGAGATATAAGAAGTGATAACTGGCTACATCTGAAAGTTACAATGAATTCCAGGCAGTACACTAGCTGTTTAACATCTATCCACTAGAAATGGTTCCAGTTCTATTTGTTCATTCAGACCATTTATAATAGTGGATATTAGGGGAACACATTCGAGCCATTAAAAATGGCAACTTGGAGTATGTTTGGGCAATGCACATTAACAGTGCTGCTAACAAAAGTGTTCATGAACTTAGGTTCACCGGGCTTGAACAGGTGTGACTAGGTCCGAGAGGAGGAGACAGAGAGTTGGCACTTAGTAAGCGAGAGTTTTACTGGATACATAGACTGGCAACATGCACTTATATAAATGGTCTGAATGAACAAATAGATTTGGAACCATTTCTAGTGGATAGACGTTAATAGGCCTGGCTCTTCTTTAATTATAATATTGAAATAGCTTTTCATATTTATGTATAAATTAAGGAAATATGAGCCAGGTTAGCACTGTTTTTATTATGTATCTGTTTATTGCACTGTGGATTATTTTCTTATGTATGTGTTGTAACTTGGTTTTGGTCATATGTTAAGCACTGTCACTCTAACAATTTGAAATTGCACACCTTTGTACCTGCTATAAAAGGAGCTTTGCCCTAGAGGGCACTACCTTTGAAAAAGCATGGGATATGTGAATCAACAGGGTTTCTCGTCTCCAGACTGCAGTGTTTTTTTTGTATGTCTGCAACAATAAAACTGGGAAGTTTTTGTAATGCTATGAAGTGAATGGACTCCCTGTTTTTCTAAGTTGGGGGGGGTAAGTGAGTGCTGTGACTTTCAACTTTCTGTCTCATGCATTAATAACCTTGACATTATGAGAAACAACACTCCTGACATCTCAACTTCCTTTAATAGCAATTTGGTTTGGTTGTTTAAGACGATATAACTGCTCCCATGCTTCTTCGCCCACCTCCCAATATTTCTGCTTTACTCGAAATAATGCATACTCAAGTTTTGATCAAATGCAATTTATTTATTACATATATTAGACTGGTAATTTATTATATATTTTAGACTAGTAATTTATTATGTATTTTAGACTGGTAATTTGATATAACATATCTTGTTCCTGAGAGGGATTCTGTCTGAAGGCTGATAAAAGCTTACTTAGTTGTAGCTCTTTATCTGATAGTTCCTTTTGATTTTCTCTCTTTTTTTCTGGATGCAAAACTGATAATCTTCCCCCTAATACATGTTTTAAAGGCTTCCCATAAAGTTTTTGCTGCGACCTCTCCATTATTGTTAATCTCAAAATATGAGGCTGCCTCTTCAGTTATCCAAGTTAAAGACTTAGGGTTCAGTAACAGCAATTACATGTCCATCTATGACTTCTATCAGAACTGTTTTCAAACAGGATAGCTGTTTTAAGGAAACTGTGGTCTGAAATCAGAATATTCCCATAATCTATATTGCAACCACATTGCATAACCATAAAGAGAGGAAGAGATATTCTAGTCTGCTGAAATCTCTATGCCTTGATGAGAAAAAGGAATAGTCCTTTCCCTGAGGATTTGCCAATCTCCAGGCATCCAATAGGCCCAAATCGCCTAGCATATCATGGAGAATCTGCCTAGATTTGGTAGGAGCAAACTTAGCCCTTATGCTTGACTGATCAAGCACCAGGTGCATGACTTCATTAAAGACCCCCCCCCCAAATCACATCATATTCTCCTAGTGTACCCAATAGCACGTTTAAAGTCTGGAAAAATCAGCTTGTTTTGAATTTGGAGCACATATATTACATAGGGAAATATTTTTCCCATATAAAGAACCTGTCAAAATTTGGTATTGGCCTTCTGTGTCAGCAGTGTGATCATGTTTAATAAAGTTAACTCATGTTTTAATTAGAATGGCTACCCCCTTTTTCTTGGAAGTAAAACAACTGTACTCCACATTAGCTATCCACCACCCTGGACAGTTTGTCTGATTCTAAAGGTGCTTCCTATAACAAAGCGATATCAGTTCTTTGTTTTTTTTAGATGATTAAGTATTCTATATCTCTTAACTGGGGGTTATAGCTATAGGAAAGGAACCAGTGCTGTCCAGAAAACCCCTTCTGATTTCATACACCAAGAGTTGACTTTCTGTCCCATGTTAGGAAAGCAGTGGCACAATAACTTACCCTACCTGAGCTGGTTATTAACATGGTCAAGACATGGTTCCTGTGGCAAAGTGGACCATGGAAGCAACAGGTTCCAAACAGGTGCCAGTCACTGGGCTAGGTGACAAGAGGCAGTTGTCATTGGTGTCAGCATGCACTCTAGCTAGTGACTTTCTCCCACCCCCAAGTCATCTACAAGGGGAAAACGCCTGCCTGACATCCTGTCCATGAATTCTCAACTGACTGGGCAATAACACAGTCCCCCAACCACTGGGCAAATGAAAACACCATGATAGAATTTATTAATAGAATGTTGATCCCTTATTACAAGTTTACTAAACAGTAACATAACCCAATATATTTCATTATCATTTTAGCATTCTTTTGGCAAGCGTGATCAGCGTGAAAATAAAAAGGTAGAAAAATATTTTAGTTATGCAATACATTTTTTGCCATGAATTTCCTGTCTTTTTTTGAGAACCATAGTACCTTTGTGCAGTCATTGTTCAGGGTTTACATGCATCACACAGTGCCCTGCAGACCCTGTGCGAAGCAATTTGGCACACATTCACAAAACTAGAGGTAAGTCCTAACTTGTTTAGTGCAAGGCCTATACCCATTCTGTGCAAATCAAGACACACAGAGCCCTTTAGACCCTGCACAAAATAGAAACTGCGCCCTAACTTCATTTGGGCTGTGCGCAAGCAGAATGCATAGGATCCTGCAGGCCCTATGCAAAACATGACATGCGTAACACCTGGTATTATGCAGAGGCCTTTGGGACCTGTGTGAGATAAACATGAGTCCTAACCTGGCATTTTCACTTTGAACATTTTAGATGCCCATTTTTCAGCTTAGTGTTGGATTTGGACAATTTGTTCTCAATGTTTTGTTTGCATTTTTTAATGGTTGGCCATAATATGTTTAGAGTGGACACATCGCCACTCTGTCTCATGAACAGGTATGTGTCATTTTGTTAACCATCTATGAAAGGCACTTCCTGTGGTCAAACTGTAATAAACCTGAAAGTTTCAGATTTCAACTGTTAGCCTTTTGTGAGCCCCAGCTGAGCAAAAAAAAAGTCTTAATTGTCCTATGTTTTCATAAATTTAACCTTATAGAACTTCTCTACCTCTTAATAAATCATTACCAAATTTTCAAGAGCTGAAGATCCTGGGATCCACAATATGCATATCAAATTTTGTGCTGTTTAGTCCAGACATACAGTAGCTGTGTCATTAAGGTGCAAAATAGGGGTTTAACATAGAAGAGCGTTTGTAACCCTAACTATAGCAGCACTACCTCCAGAATCTATCTAACCACACAAACACACACACACACACACACACACACATATACATATCTGTTGCCAATAAGTCTCAACATAGCATGGGTGTAGTTGAATTAGAAAATGAGTTTGCAATTTCCTGGTCTCTGATTGACAGAGCCCCTTTCAGAGTGCACATCTATGTGGCAATAGAGACTGAGAAATAACAAATTCCTGTGCAAACTGCCCTATCACAAAGAAAATAACTAACCACATAGAATTTTAAAAATGGAATAATGTAATAGCAGCCGTGGTCTTTTCCTCGCTCAACGAGTGAACCCACCACCAACTACAATCATTAAGAACTGAGTGCCAACTGCCAGAGAAAACAACACATCCACCTCTGCTCAACTCATTTCTTGTTACACTTTCCTTTTAACCCTTGCTGTGCCGTAGACTGATGTAACAGTCCAGAATTCCTACACATTCTAATGCTATTGGCAGCCTAAGAATTAAAAACAGTACCTTTGTGTCCTAGCTCTGCTTCTGCCACCTGATCCCTTCCATGCCATCAAAAGTCCAACTTCACAGACACCATGCTCCACCCAACCACAGTCACTGTCCTGTCGTCTAAAAGCTGAATTCTGTTTATTTGAAAAAGGAAAGAAACACTCCAGTTTTTAGTATGTTGTCAGGGAAGGAAAGAACAATTAGGTGCTTTTCCCAAATGCACTCATTTCCAACAGCTCCTCTCTCCTGACCACACTCTCGTGCCACTTCCTCCAGCCACCCACCCACTGTCTTTACTGTCATTACCCGGCAGTGTGTTTCTATGTACAGGGAATGAATTCAAGAAACTATGCTGCAGTATCACATTCGCTATTCCCCATTCAAACAAGAGGAAGCTATTAAAACAAAAAGCAGGAGAAGGGGCAAACAATGCAAAACAGGCACATGCTGATATTCTCTGGCAACTCATAGATTGCATTTTTTACATAATAAAATCTCTGCACATACGAAAACAAAGGGGCACAACACAAATCAGTGTCCTCTACTGTCAATGTCATCAGTAGAGGTACTACTTTGCAAAAACTATTTTTATTAATTTAACCCTTGCAGGGCCACAAACTGATATATCAGTCCAAAATTCCTATATGTTCTAATTCTATCAGCAGCCTAAGGGTTAAATTAACTATTTAAACTAATCTGTTTAAAATATTAACAGTGTTTCCTAAAATGCAACCCAAATCCCATTTTCTAAGT
The DNA here is from genome assembly GCA_016271365.2 of Neoceratodus forsteri. Classification (NCBI taxonomy): domain Eukaryota; kingdom Metazoa; phylum Chordata; order Ceratodontiformes; family Ceratodontidae; genus Neoceratodus; species Neoceratodus forsteri. The sequence goes on along the minus strand of CM028132.1, from coordinate 485,174,113 downwards.
GCAATGATACCCTCCAGGGTGGGCAGTATGGGCTATATCAGACTTTCCAGGTGCTATAAGGCCCTCTGCCTGTGGCATCGGGCCTCATTATGCCTCTGGGTAGTCTGGTATAACCCAATAGCACCCATCCAGTTGGGTATTATTGCTTGCTTAGTGCATGCCTCAGCTGCATAGTAAGAACAAGACCAGCAGCTGAGTTCCTTGCAGAGCTGAGGTATGCATTAATTCAGCATGCATCCATGCCCCGGAGTGATTTATTGCACTTTTAAAATGGAAATAACACATGTTGCTAAAATAAAAAAAAACAAAGACAAATGTTTTAAATTGCTAAAACAAACTAGAGAAATTGACTGAAGTACATCCACTTGTTAAAGGAGTTACTATGTTAGTAATTTTTACATTTTCATACTACTGAGCAGAATTATTAAAATAACTAAAAATAAAGACATTTATGCAACAGGTGTCAGGATAAAATTCAGCACATAACTACATTTATCTGAGTCACTGTGTGGATAAATGACTATAACATAATCACTATCGGAATAACTTCAAGTTATACCATAGTGATTACATCATCCTAATTTATCCACACAGTGATTACAAACTTCCTACCACAACCAGACTACTTCCAAAACACATCAAAACAATCATGACATCACACCCGTACTACACACCTTGCCCCCTTTAAGCACTAACAGAAGCTTTCAAACCTCGTGCATGCTCAAACGGCACCTCAACCTTCTACAGAGAGCAGCCTGCATGATAGTGCGAACAAACACAGAACTGTAAAGAAATACTACACTGCCAAACGACTTAAAAAACAGAAAAAATGGCACAAGACAACAACATTGCAAGCTTCAACTTAGAGATGCTGCAAAATGTGACACAGCTAGAAAATGATCTAGAGCCACTGGAAGACACAGAAGAAATGGAAAACGCACAGCCAGCAACCTCAAAACCACCTCTGGCAACTGAAAATGATGGAGACCCTCAGCCCTCCACAAGCACTTCCATGTCAAACACAGGTGGCTATACAAAACCAATGGACCAAGAAGACATTGATCTCTGCATAGAAAAAGCCCAGAATGTCAACGCTGCAAGGAAGACACAGGAAGATACAAAAATGTTCAGCAACTACCTCAACCAACATTTCGGTGAACAACGCCACCTTCAGAATATACCTCCAGCACAACTAAACTCCTATTTCTGTCACTACTTCATCAGCTGCTCCAAAAAGAATGGAATGGACTATGAACCCCTCACTCTCCAAGCAACTTTTCAAAGTGTGGAACGCTATCTTAAAAACAAGGCATATAGTGACTCCCTTTCCATATCCCCAGCTTTTGAAAAAGCACACCAGGTACTCCTATCCAAGCAAAAGAACCTTAAAAGCCAAGGCAAGGGATCCAAACCACGAGTTGCTGATGAGCTAACAGACTTTATAATCGAAAAGCTGTATGAGGAACAGTTGCTAGGCCCTTACAGCCCCAAGTCACTTTAAAACACCATGTGGCTCATAACCAACATGTATTTCGGTGTCAGGGGCAACACCAAGATGCGGAATCTCAAATGGGGGGGTATTGTCCTAAAAACAGATGAAAACAGACAAAAATATATCCAACTAGACCAGGAGAGACAAACAAAAACCCTCACTGGTGCGAATCCAAAGGACTGTCACAAGGTGAAACCTAAAGCTTACCAGCAATCCACACAAATGCCCAGTGCAGAATTACCATGTCTATCAACAGAAAAGACCAGTACAGTGCCTCTCTGAAGTGCTGCTTTGAAGAGTCTCTATTCTTCTTAGCAACTAACTTCCATGCTAAAGAAGGACCACCAAATACCTGGTACAAGAACCTGCCGGTAGGCATACACATACTTGCACCCATAGTCAAAATAATGATATCAAAATCAGCAGTCAAAATATGTGATAATCAAGGGTCATTCATATGGCCAGAAGATCACTTTGGCCGGTGTTTACTTCCCTCCTCAGACAAAATTTCCTATATTGTGGGAATTTATATCAACAATGTTGGACCTCCCTCATGGTCAGTTGATCTTGGGGGGGGGGGCGACCTCAATTTGGCCTTATCTCTGCATATTGATTGTTCAAACCAGCAAAGACACAGGAACTCTACAACCACAAAACAATTTAAAAACACTGTGGATCACCTAGGATTTCCCCTCTGCACCTGGCTATACCTATTGTTCACCTAGATTCAAGACATATTCCCGATTGGATTGTTTTATGATAACCTGTGAATACTTATCATCAGTCCAAGATATCTCTATAGGTCTGAAAATATTATTTGACCACCATCCCCTGATCTTGAAGTTAGATATGGAAGAGAGAAGAAAAAGACCCTATGGAGACTGAATTCGTTAAGTTTGGTGGGTAAGGAATTCCAGGAGGAGATTAAAACTGGAATTCCTCAGTTTTTTTTTTTGAGAATGCATCCCCAGTCATCACCAAAACCATTCAATGGGATGCCATGAAGGCAACAATCTGAGGGGAAATTATAGCATACACTACTAGAAAGAATAGAGAAAGAGAGGCTAGGTATTGAATGCTGTCAGAGCAACTACTAAATTACCAGATGTTATGTAGAGATGGAGATACCAATCTGCAAAAACAAATTAGGGACACCATGGCTGCATTGCAGAAGATTATAGATAACAAAATACAACAATCCCTAATTTACCTTAGACAAACAGTTCATGAGGGTGGTCCAAGGGGGCTTAGGAAACTGGCCCAGAAACTTCTATCCAGGAAACATTGCTCTACTATCTTTAAGATTAAAAATCCTACCACTGGTAAATCACACCACTCAGATAGTCATATTTTACAGGCCTTTTCAGATTATTATGTCAAATTATATACACAAAATTTGTCCCCCACTCCACCCGATACTTCTCTTTTTTCCAAACAAGCTAACCTTCCAACACTGTGACTGGGAAAAATAACAGGTAAACCAGAGAGAAGCTGGGGTAGCGGTAAGGAGGGCAAAGGCACAGACAGAGGAGCACATAGCTCGAGGAGTCAAAAAAGGGGTAAGACTTTCTTTCAGTATGTAAGTGAAAAGAGGAAGACTAGGCAGGGAATACTTCAGTTAAAGACAAACAAGGGGGGAGATGCTACAAGGGGACAGAGAGAAAGTGGATCTGCTAAACAACATTTTTGCTCAGTGTTCACTAGGGAGGAAGAAGATGAAGGCAGCAGAGGAGAAAAAGCAATGGCAGGGGAGGGGGAAGTGGTTATGAGGCCATTCCTCGTGGAGGAAATTTTGGGAGAACTAGGCTGCATGAAGGTGGACAAGGCAATGGGACCAGGTGGGGTGCACCCAAGGGTGTTAAAGGAACTAAAGGAGATATTGGCAGTGCCAGTGACTGCACTCTTCAATCAGTCCCCGGAAACTGGGGTGATGGTGGAAGACTAGAGGCAGGCAAATGTGGTTCCGCTGCATAAGGAGGGAGGGAGGAAGTGGGAAATTACAGGCCCGTGAGCTTGACATCGGTGGTAGGCAAGCTCATGGAGAAACTAATAAAAGGCAGGATCACCAGCTACCTGGAGGAAAGCGGCCTGATGAATCCAAGGCAACATGATTTTACTAAGGGCAGATCTTGTCAAAAAATTTGATAGAGTTTTTGGATGCGGTCTCCAAGGAACTGGATTAGGGGAGGGTGGTACAGTAGATGTGGGTTATCTGGATTTCAAGAAGGCTTTTAACTCTGTGCCCCACAGGAGACTGCTATATAAAATGTCTGGCCTGGGGCTGGGGCAGAGGGTGATTAAATGGGTGGGAAGCTGGCTGGGGGACAGGAGGCAGAGGGTCATAATAAATGGGGTGGCATCCAGAAAGGGCAAGGTCACAAGCGGGGTCCCTCAGGGATCAGTGTTGGGCACCTACTATTCAGTATATTTGTAGGGGACATTGTGGCAGGCCTCGAAGGTGGTGTGAGTCTGTTTGCAGATGATATTAAAATCTGCAATAGGGTAGACACTCAGAAAGAAGTAGAAAGAATGCAGAGAGATATGGGGAAGCTTGAGGCATGGTCAAAGAGGTGGCAGCTTTCATTCAACACAGAAAAATATAAAATCATGCATCTTGGCTACAGGAACTGGAGAGTAGGGTACTGCATGGGGGGGCACAGATCTTGAGCTAACGGAACAAGAAAGGGACCTGGGTATCACTATATCGGGGGACCTGAAATTGGAAAGGCAATGTGGGAGAGCAGTGGCTAGGGGCAGTGGAATGATGGGATGCATCGGAAGGGGATCACCAGTAGAAATAGGGAAGTCATAGTACCCTTGTACATTCATCTAGTTAGACCACATTTTAAATACGGAGTCCAGTTCTGGAGGCCATACCTCAAAAAGGATATGGGGAGGTTGGAGCGAGTTCAGAAGAAAGCAACAAAGATGGTAAAAGGGTTGAGCCACCTATCCTATGAAGAACGGTTGAGAGATCTGAACATGCACTCCCTGGAACAGAGGAGGGAGAGGGGGGACATGATCAAGACCTTCAAGTACCTTAAGGGTATAAACAGGGTGCCAGTGGAAAGCATCTTCCAGATGAAGGGTAATCAGAGGACGAGGGGGCATGGCCTGCAGGTGGAGGACGGCAGTTCAGGGATAACATTAGGAAGTACTGTTTCACAGAGAGAGAGTGGTGGAAAAGGGGAACAGAGTCCTGGAGGTGGTCATCGGAGAAGAAATATTGGAGGGATTCAAAAGGGCATGGGACAACCACAGGGAAGTGTTAAGGGTGGGGGGCGCAGGTCCAAGCAGATAGCTGGACAAATGGGCAGACTCGGTGGGCCTTGTAGGTCCTTTTCTGCTGTCACACTTCTATGGAAAAAATAAAGCTTGTGTAACTAACCTCTACAGATCTCCAAGGGCTTATGTCTGAGTCAATGGTGCCCTGTCTAACCCAGCTTCAATTGGGCAGAGGAACGAGACAGGGGTACCCCCTGTCTCCTTACCTCTTCGCATTGTACCTCAAAACTTTGGTGTCTGTATTGAGATCTACGACCTTGGTGGAAGGTATACCAATTGGTCAGTAGGAACATAAACTTAATATGTTTGTGGACGATATACTGTTAACCTTACTGTCCCCGACTGTGTCAATTCCTTAAATGTGGAATATATTGAGACAGTTCAAAAGGATAGCAGGATTTAAGGTAAATGATGCCAAAATGGAAATTTTAGCTTTCAATTTTAGCCCTCTCCCAGTTAAAAAAGGCTTATCCTTTCAAATGGTTGACCACTAAAATAAATATTTGGGCCTTCATGTTTCCTTAGGTCCAGGTCATGGAAACAATAAATTATGCCCCCCTTACGATACTAATTCAGTCGGATCTGGATAGGTGGTCCAGCGGTTTCTTCCCCTTTCACCAATGAATAGAGATTATTCAAACTAATATCCTTCCCAGGCTTTTGTATTTGATCCAGAATATTCTTTTTTTCCTTTCGATATATTATTTCAAGTCCTGGAATAGATTAATATCCGGTTTCATCTGGGGAAGAGACCGTCCAAGAATAAGGCTATTGGTCCTTAAATTATCCTTGGCCCAAGGGGGTTTTAATCTCCCAGACATTAGTTTATATGCCAAGGTGGTGTTCCTTAGGGTATTATTATTATTATTGTGGCTGATGGAGCCCTATACGACCCCCTGGAAAACTATTGAGTTTAATTTAAATGATCTATTTGACATCAAGAAGATTCTGTTCTCCTCTGACGAGAGATCGGTGTCATCTGGAGCCCTCATGAACGCAACAGCCCAAATTTATAAATTATGGAACTGCATGAGAAGGTCTGGCCCAACCCATACAATATATGAGTATTGTAAATTAATCTCTGAAGATGATGCTTTTGTCCCTATACATATGGACCATGCTTTTTCCACTTGGAGACAAGTGGGACTCTTCCATATTTTTCAATTTCTTTCCCCTCAAGGGAGTCTTCCTTTTGAAAAGTTACAGTCCCAATATAATTTCCATAATTCTGACCTATTTCGCCACTTCCAGGTTCGTAATCATATATTATGAAATAGGATCATTCAGGTTAAAATGCCTACCCCAACTCTGGAATTACTAAAACTATTCACAGAAGCCATTCATGGGAATTTGGGAAAACATATCATAGGAACTATGTACAAAGGGTTGAGGAGCGAACAACAAGAGTCCACTGCCTCCATTTTCCAAGAATGGAATAAGGATTTATCCTTGGAGATATCCATAGAGATATGGAAACATAGAAACATAGAAACATAGACTTTGACAGCAGATAAGGACCGCTTGGAACACCTAGTCTGCCCATTTCCCTACCTACTGGATAAGCTGCAGATCCTAGTTAACCAACAGCCTATTTCTTCCTACCCCCCACAAATCGTGTCTTATGTCTGTCCCATGCATTCTTGAATTCTCCCACAGTTTTAGACCCCACAACCTCCCCAGGAAGGCTGTTCCATGAGTCCACCACCCTCTCTGTGAAACAATACTCCCTCACATTGTCCCTGAGCCATCCCCGCTCTATCTTCAAATTGTGTCCCCTTCTTCTTGCACATCTCTTTTTCTGAAAGATGCTACCCTCTTGGACTGTGTTGATTCCACTGAGGTACTTAAAAGTTTCTATCATGTCCCCCCTCTCCCTCCTTTCCTCAAGGGTATACATATTGAGCTCCTTTAGTCTCTCCTCGTATGGCTTCTCTTGCAGACCCTGCACCATTTTAGTTGCCCTCCTTTGGACTTCCTCCATCCTGTCTATGTCTTTGCGGATATGGTGTCTCCAGAACTTCACACCATACTCCAGATGGGGTCTCACCAACTGTCTGTACAGAGGGATAACAACTTCTTGTTTCCTGCTGGTGATGCCTCTCCCTATACATCCCAGTATCCCCCCAGCCCTCCCTACTACCTTTCCACATTGCTTGCTAACCTTAAGGTCATCTGATATGATTACCCCCAGGTCCCTTTCCATTTTTGTTGTTGTTACTACCTCCCCACCCCACCCCACTGTGTAATCTTCCCCTGGGTTTTTGTTTCTCAGGTGCATTATTTTGCACTTCTTTGCATTAAATCCAAGCTGCCATACTTTTGACCATTCCTCCAACCTTGACAAGTCCCTTCTCATCCTTTCCATGCCTCCTTGTGTATCAACCCCATTGCAGATCTTTGTATCAGCTGCAAAGAGGCATACTTTTCCTTCCAGTCCCTCTGCAATGTCACTTATAAAGACATTAAAAAAGACTGGACCTAGTACTGAACCTTGCGGTACCCCAATAGTAACCCTCTTTCTTCAGAGTGGACTCCATTTACAATTACCTTCTGTGTCCTGTTGTCCAGCCAATGTTTTACCCAGATTACCACCCTGGGACCCACTCCCAGGCTGGTTAATTTGACTATTAATCTTTGTGTGGGACTGTGTCAAATGCCTGCACAGTCTAGGTAGGCCATGTCCACAGCCCTCCCTGGTCTACTACTTTGGTCACCCAGTCAAAGAAATCAATTAGATTCATCTGACATGACCTTCCCGTCGTGAACCCATGCTGCCTTGTGTCCTGTGCCCCACTGGCCTCTAGGTACTCAACAATTCTTTCCTTCAGAAGTGATTCCATCACTTTCCCTACCACAGTGGTCAAACTGACAGGTCTGTAGTTTCCTGCCTCTGTCTTCCTCCCACTGTTGTGAAGGGGAATCACATCCACCTTCCTCCAGTCCTCAGGTACCACACCATCCTCCCATAATTTGTTAAAAAGGGTAGTCAGTGGCATCACTAGTTTTCTCCTTAATTCTTTTAGAATTCTGGGGTGAATTCCATCAGGTCCCATTGCTTTGTCCACCTTCAGTTTTAGGAGTTCTTTCAAAACCCTTTCTTCTGTGAAAGGACTGGGATCGACCCCCCCTATCCAGAGTGCTTTTCTTAATTGGATTAGGTACTTCCCCCTCCTCCTCTTTCGTGAATACTGAGCAGAAATATTCATTCAGTATCCCTGCTTTTTCACTGTCCCTTTCTGCCCACACACCGTCCATTCTATTCAGCCTCACTATCCCTCCCTTTGTCTTTCTACGCTCATTGATATACCTATAAAAGGTTTTATCCTCCTTCTTAACTGAGTTGGCTATCTTTTCCTCAGTTTGGGCCTTTGCTATTCTGACTACCCTCCCTGCTTCCTTCTGCCTTAAGTGGTACAATCCTCTGTCCTGCTCCTTCTGTGTTTCCTTATACTTCCTAAATGCTATCTTTTTTCCCAAACCTTCATCACCACCTCTTTTGAGAACCATAGTGGCGTTTTCTTTCATTTTGATTTGTTTATTTGCTTCACACAAAGGCCTGTTGCCTCTGTGATGGCAGTTTTGATGTTTCCCCATTGTTGCTCCACCCCTTCTTCTAGCCTGTTTGCTAGTGCTTTTCTATGGCACTCTCCCATCCTGCCAAAGTCAGCACTCCTGAAGTCCAGAACCCTCACTTTTGTATGGCTTGACTCTGTAGCTGAGTTTATCATGAACCACACTGTTTGATGGTCACTTGTTCCCAGATGGCTGACCACTTCTAGATCTGAGATCCTCTCACTGCCCCCATTTGAGAGTATGAAGTCTAAGATTGCTCCCTCAAGAGTAGGCTCCAAAACCAGCTGTCTGAGGCATGCCACCTGAAGGGCATTGAGAATGGCCCTGCTTTTGGATGTGGCTGCAGCAAAGGTGCTCCAGTTAACATTTGGCATATTAAGATCCCCCATCAAGAGTATCTCCCCTTTCTCTGCCATCCTAAGGATGCCTTCTATCATATCCTTGTCCATTTCTCCCTGACATGGGGTCTGTATACAACCACTGTGTGGATTGTGTGCTCATTTCAGTCTCTAAGGTGACCCACAGCACCTCCTCTCCTCCCTGTTTACACTTTTGTTCAGTTGCTTTTATCCCTTCCCTTACATAGAGAGCTACTCCGCCCCCTCTTCTCCCCTCCCTATCTCTCCTGTAGGTTGTGTACCCTGGTATGTTAACATCCCAGTCATGGTTCTCTGTGTACCATGTTTCTGTGACTGCTACGATATCCAGGCATCCCTCCTCCATCAAGGCCACCAGTTCAGGGAACTTGTTGCCCAGATTATGGGCATTGGTACTCATTACTCTCCATTTCTTGATGGCCTTACCCCTTTTAGCCCCATCCCTGTCCTTATTGTGTTTGTCATTTTCTAAATTTACCCCTGCCCTTCTCCCTATCAACATCTCTATCTTGGTGTTTACCTCACTTACTGCCCTGATTTTTTTGGGGGGGGCTAGGATTTCCTGCTCCTCTTCAGTGCCTCCCCCCCTTGGCTAGTTTAAATGCTTGCCAATGAAGCATTTAAACCTGTCACCTAAGATACTGGTTCTCCTCCTGGACAGATGCAGACCATCATGCCAGTATAGGCCTGCATCCCTCCAGGTGGTCCCCCAGTCCCCACTGAAGCCAAAACCCTGAGCTCTGCACCAGTTTTTCAACCATTGATTGAATCCAATGGTGAGGAGCACCCTAGCCTCACCCATGCCATAGACAGGCAGCACCTCCGAGAAGGTTACCGTGCATGCTACTTTTTTAAGGCCCCTTCCCAACTCCACAAACACTTCCTGCACTGCTCTGATCCCTTTCTTAGCCAGATCATGTGTCCCTAGGTGGACAGTGACATCCAGCTCCCTTCCCTGTGCAGCTGCTCTGGCGATCCTGAGGATTCACTCCTTGTCCTTCCAAGCCATGGCACCAGGCAGGCACCTTACCTCCCTCTCCCCTTCCTCCCCAGTTCTACCTTCCTAACAATGGAGTCCCCCATCAGGAGTTGTTTCCTTCCCCTGTGGGGTCCCAAGCCACCCTCCTGTGGGTCTCCTTTGTGGAGGTTCCCAGCATCCTCCTTGGTCTCCACTGTGGGTGCCTTCATAGAGGAACTACACTTTGCCAGAACGGCATATGAATTGTGGAGAGGTACAACTGGAGGGATGTGCTTCTGTTCCACCACTGTCACCCTTCTTGAGCCCACTATGGTCCAACCACTCCTCTTTCTTGGCAACCTCTGAGGCAACGGCAGTGGCCCTAGTGGTCCCTGGGTGGGACAGGAGGTCCCACAAATCCTGGCCAACTCAGCCTGGAGATGAGCAACCTCCTCCCTCAGCCCAGAGACGTGCCTGCAGATGGGACAACACCACATCCTCCAGAACGTCTCCTGGAAGACTGCTGCTCCACAACCACTGCACTGCACCACTCCCATCATGTCTTATTTTTGGCCCCCTAACTGTTGTTTGGAATACTTACTCTTTCCTCTGCTTGTTTGTTTATTTATTCATTTTCTCCTTACTTACTTTCTGCCTCTGTGCCCATTAAGCTCCTGATCTTCCTGTTCTGAGACAAGAAGTTCCTATATTTCTCAGTAGTCTCCTTACTTGCTCAGAGTCAGACCTCCAGCAGCTAGGGGGATGGAGAGCTACTTTTATCCTTCTAAGCTGGTGAGTCTTTGGTGGCTCTGTGACCACTCACTTCCTGCTCCCAAACAGGAAGTTCCTGTTGTCAGTCAAATCCTGTGCCTATCAAAGTAGAACTGGTTTAAGGTGGAGGGGAAGGAAACTGGGCAATATAGTCCCAGTAGAGAAGTTTAGTTATTCCAGCAGCTCCTTCCTCCTGGTGTTCTCTGGCAGAAGCTAACTAGGGCAGTGTTTAAATCTGGCTTTAACCTGGCTTCCTTCTAGCTAAGCCACTCCCCCTACTTTGCAAATCTTTCTATACTTAGTTTTATTTATTTATTTAGTTTTTGTTGACCAGGTAAGTGCACTAGACAAATCCTGCCTATTTTCAGGCACGACCCGGGGGAGGGGGATACAGATGAATGCCAACTGACCTTAAACCAGATTAAGCTGTTGGTGGTATTTTTAGTGAATGAGGGAAATTTGGCCAGGACACCGGGGAAATTCCCCTACTCTTTCGATAAGTGCCATGGGATCTTTAACATCCACCTGAACTACCACCAATCCAGGAAGATGGGACCTCGGTTTAACGTCTCATCCGAAAGACAGCACCTCAGAAGTGCAGCACCCCTCTCATGCTGTACTACAGTGTCAGAACTGGATATTAACCGAAGTGCCAGGTGTTAATGGCACAGATAACAATTCCCTTCAGCCACCTGAGACAAGCACCTAGATAACTGCACAGATAACAATTCACTTCAACAAACTGTGACAAACAAACTAACCTTTTTTTTTTGGCTGGGACGTGGCTGGGATCGGACTTAAGGGTAATGAAGACCTCCCCGTCCCCTTTATGGAGGGAGTTTGCATGGAAGTGTCACTCCCGCTACTTCTGAGCACCTGCGGTCCTCCTTGAATTCTTCCTGGATAATTATAGGGTTTGTTAGAGAGGCTGTGGTTGCCCTAGGGCCTCCCTGGGTCACATTTTTTGGCTCTGCCCCAACTTGATGCCTTTTGGCACACCCTATAGATGGAACTCACTGCTTTGCTTGGTCAGTCAGTTGAACTAACAGCTGAACAGACCTTACTGGGGATCCAGACCACACTCTTCCATGGGTAATTACCCTTCTGCCTGTATGTCTCCTTGCAGCAAAGAAATCTATAACCCGACGATGGATGTCGGCACAGATACCAACAGTCGAAGAGTGGAGATCTATTATGTCTGACTTATACCAACTAGAGAGTCTTAATGCAAAAATCCAAAATAAAAGTCCAACTCACATGTCGAAATGGCAGAGGTGGGTATGCTACCATTCATTAGTGGATCCCAACTTTTGCCCTTAATCTATTGATATGGTTGGGGACTAATTGGTTACAAGACCAAATAGTGTAAAGGGAGGGATGAAGTGGGGAGAGATATTCAGAGTATCATTTTAAACTCAGGATCTATTTAAATTGGTAGCTTTATCCAAGGATCCTAAAATTAAATGGAATATTGGCAAGACTACAACATTAGAAGAGATACTTGATTTAGTCTCAGAATATTAGAGATCTCATGGAGATGGACTTTGTTTAAAAAAAAAAACAATCTGGAGAACTGAAACTGATTTCATATGATTTGACCCTTATGGAAAAAATGACTCTGCTGACTATCTAATGCTGCTGTCTATTAACTTACCTACCTCAATATACTGTACCTATCCTTGACATGTATGTAAACAAGCATTTGTCAATGCTGAATGTTGCTTGCTTCTATGTGCTGTTTAGGTATTTGGAAGTCATTGGAGTGCAAATATTGAAAATTTGTGAACTTACGAGCGTGCGTAGGAACTGCTCGTGAAACATTTTTAGGAATTTTTTCACCAAATTTTCAACATAGCCATTTAAGACCTCTGCTCATGAACAGTGTCACTGCGATTTAGTTAATGTGTCCCATACATTGAGTCTGCACACCGACTGCGCCATTGTGCGCTACATGGGCGGAAACATGTTTTGGGCAGGATGTGAAAAATGACAGCTGTACTGCTCATAAGGAGGTGTGTTAAAATGGCAATGTTGAAAATCTGGAGTGAAAATATTGAAAATTTGCGAACCTTCGTAGGAACTGCGCAATGCACGCTCGTAAAACAGTCATTTTCAGGAATTTTTTCACCAAATTTTCAACATAGCCATTTTAAGACCTCTGCTCATGAACAATGTCATTGTGATTTTCTTAATTTGTCCCGTACATTGATTTCGCACACCGACTGCGCCATTCTGCGCTACATGGGTGGAAACACATTTTGGGTGAGATGTGAAAAATGACAGCTATACTACTCATAAGAAGGTGTGGTAAAATGGCAAAATTGAAAATCTGGAGTGAAAATACTGAAATTCCGCGAACTTACGAGCCTGTGTAGGAACTGCGCAACGCACGCTCGTAAAACAGTCATTTTTTGGAATTTTTGCACCAAATTTTCAACATGGGGTTTTTGGGACCCCTTCTCATGAATGATGTCACTGTCATGGTGGTATTCAGGCCCGAAGGGTGATTTCGCAGTCACTGCACAGTCACCACGTGAAATCACCCTTCGGGCCCGAATAACGCCATGACAGTGACATCATTCATGAGAAGGGGTCCAAAAACTCATGTTGAAAATTTGGTGCAAAAATTCCCAAAAATGCATGAGATATGCACAGTTGAAACCCCTATCTAGCCCATTATACAGCTACCCGGCATTTCCTCGTCCGCGGTCGGCTTTGAAGAGTGCAGACGGTTCCCGGTCCACCAAGATCGTCATGAGGAGTCCGAAGGTAAGGGTGGGGGGGCGTGGGGAGGCTGGGTGGCGTGGGTGGGTGCGGGTTGTGGGAGGGGTCGGAGACGCTCCGCTGGACCGTTTCGTTTTTAGGTTTAAAATAAAAAAAGACTACGATGGGACGTTTGCCATGCTGGGTGGGCTCCCAGCATGGCACAAAGACACTGGGGCGTTCAGCCGACGGGGATTGGGCACCCCGTCGGCCTATGGACTCATTGCCACGCTGCGGTGGGCTCCCAGCGTGGCACCTACAACTGGTGGGGATGTAGTCCACCGACGGGATTGGGCACCTGTCGGCTACGCAGTAGGTGCGCGGGGCACGCACTCAGTAGGGGAGCTATGCTTCAGTGGGCTTCTTATCTCTGCTCACTGAAGCATAGCTCTCTTTTCAATCAGAGGTTACTGCATTTGGAGCGGTCATAGACAGCTCCAAAATGCATTGGCTTACAGGGGCCGCGTCTGCCAGCTGGCTGACTGAATTGGAGGAGGAGGTGACACACCTCCGAAATCTCCGTTGATGGCACTATGTTTCTTGCACATGCGTGCAAGCAACATAAAAATGCTGCAATAAAAGAAATTAAAAAAAAAGTGTAGAAAAAGTTTGAACTACTAAAAGTCTATCATCCTTCCTTCCTTCCTACACTGTTATCCTATCTCTCTACCATTCCCAAGAAATAAAAGCAAACTTTTTCCCCTTACTTCTAACTGTTCCTATCCCTCCCATTCCAAGCAAACATTTAAAGCAATTACTATTACAATGTTGATTTGCACTAGTTCAAAACTAATATATTTTTACTGCTAAAGGACTTTTTCACTATTACTATGTTGGTTTGCACTAGTTCGCAATACCTGGGCTTTTACTGATTTCAAAATAAACATTTCAGAAGTTATTTACCTTGCTTTCCCTGACTCCAAGGGTTTGAAATGACACAATCCCACACAGTGCGACACTTCATGTTGTATCCAAATACTAGGTAGCCCCCATAGAAACAAAAATACATCTGAATAAACTGGGCTTTTCTTGCCCTAATCCACACCAGAAATGTAATCATCCTAAGGACTCCACCAATGGACTCTTCATGTCCTACTCCACATCAGAAAAGCAAAGCACCTCAAAAAAATCCAAGGATACATTCAAAGAAGGCTGAAGACTCCTCCAAAGACAAAAATATCCACATGACGATGCCATCCAAAGCAGAAGGTGCAGAACCCGAAGCCCGACTCCAAGAAGAATCACATGACCAGGCTGGAAAAATCCTCCAGTCTCAAACTACTTCTCTACGGTAATCCACAGCTCTTCATCCGGTACTTCTCCAAGCAAGGCCCACTGCTGTCTGCCGCTCCCATATGCAGGAACCTCACCACTGCCGCCAACTGAACTGTGCCACAAACCAGTGCCATGCCCTCCATCCAATAAAAAGGATCACTCCAGGTAAACCACGCACCCCCAAACAATCTGAACACACATGCACTTATCAATCAAACTCCCAAGCAAACCACACCCCCAACCAATCACAACTCTCAAGCTACCATGTAAACCATGCCCCCAACCAATCACAACACCATACACCTGTCAGTCAAACTGTACGCATGGCACGCCCACCTCCAACACACAACCAATTGGAACACACTCACCACATCCACGTGACCAATCAAAATGCACAAATACCTCCCATTCACAAACAAAGGGCCAATCACTACCCCATTCACAAAACTGGCAATGTATAGTACAACAACACCGCAACAGGAAAAAGTTCCCACAAAACCAAACAGTAAAACACTACATACCACAATAAAAAAAAAAAAAAGCAATACCGAAGCGCCTGTTGCATAAATCCATCGCAGGGGGCCTGTGGGACATGGAAGTTATTTGGCCTGCAGTTACCTGTGACCTCTGATGAACCTCACTCACATGGCCTCCGCTTGTGAGGTTACTCAAGGTCAAGGCAACTTCGTACAAATAACTTCCATATCCTACAGTCCCCCACATATCCCTATTTATTTTTAAGAACATGAAAGATGGCTGACCTTATCTGTATCCTTACTTGATTCTGCTACTGTTTTTTGACTGGTTCCAGGTTACTTATTCTTTCTAACTTGTGTTCATAATAATTATCTTTTTTTTTTTTTCACTTTTTTAAGGGAGGAAGTGGAACATGCATATAAATGTATAAATGTGGCAGCACATAAAATTCCTTATGGTCTGTCTAGTCTGCTCAAATGTGAAGTTCCCATTGTATTTACAGAGGGAACTGTCTTCCCTCCCTTGACCCTCCCAATGCCATATCCTCCCCACTCACCCCCCTGCCTGCCACTTCCCCTTCACCCGTCCCATCCTCTCTTGAAGCTGTCCACTGTTTTTATGGATACGACCTCCTCCAGCAACTCACTCCACTTGGCTACCACCCTCTCAGTGAAACAGTGCCTCCTCATCTCTCTCTCCTGAACCTTACCCCGCCACCTTGAGGCTGTGCATCCTAGTGGTCTTTCTCCCACTATGGCTGAAGAACCCCTCAGTGCTCACCCTGTTTATACCTATAAGGCACTTGAAGGTCTCAGTCATGTCCCTCCCTCCCTTCTATCCTCAAGAGAGTACATGTTTAGCCCCCCAGAGCCTCTCCTCATAGGTGTTGCCCTGCTACCCTGGATCATCTTGTTTGCCTCCGCTGGACCTTTTCCAGCAAGTCAATATCCTTTTTAAGATAAGGACAGCAATATTGCACACTGTACTCTAGAGGTGGTCTCATTAGTGACCAGAACAGCAGCAGAATGGCCTCAGCTTTCCTGCTGGTAACTCCCTTAGCTCTGCAGTCCAGCATCTGATTTACTTTGGCTGCTTCAATTCTGCAGTGTGCAGAGTGTTTCCGATTACTCATGATGATTACTCCCAGGTCCTTTTCTTCCTCTTATCTTGTTACCCACACACCACCCAGACAGTATTTGATCCCTGGATTCTTCAACCCCAAGTGCATAACTTTACACTTTTTAGCATTGAACCCCCGTTTCCAAATGCCAGACCACTCCTCTACGCTAGCCAGGTCTTTCCTAGATTCCTATCTCTCTCTTTCTCTGTGTCCACCCTCCCACAAAGCTTTGTGTCATCTGCGAACAGGCAAATTTTACCCTTGCTCTGGTGATGTCACTTATGAAGATGTTAAACAACACAGGAATAAGCACCATGCCCTGTGGGACACCACTGGTCAGAGGCTTAGCATCTGAGAACACCCCCCCCCCGACTACCACCTTTTTTTGAAACTGCAGGTAGATAAAGCATTCTTGTTTGCTTGTTCTTCGCTGTGTATCTGAGCCTGCAGTTTTCAATTAGTTTTACTATCATTTTACAGACCCAGTTCTGAATGTGATTTCTGTTTGTATCTCAGTGCAGAGCCCCACACACACACACACACACACATATATATAGCTAAATGCTGAATAAGAGATGGGCATGCCAAGGCTTGCTCAAGCCCAGTGCCTGGCTTTAGTTTGGCTTGATCTCTCTGAGCAACTGAGAGCCAAGTTCAAGCTGAGCCAGTTACAATAAATGTAAGCCATTTTGTCAGCCTGAGCATTTAGTGCAGTGGTGGGAACACTCGACTCTCCTCGTGAAACTCCTTGCAGACATTATCAGTATATCATTACCACAAAGCACAGCCCACAGTAGCCATGGCTTGGCTCATTATTTGGTTCATGGAGTCAAGCCAAAACCTCAGCTTGGCTCTGGCTTGGCTCCAGGTGCAAAACTTCCTGGCTCTCCCACCTCTATGTAGAACGCAGATGGTTTGCAGCCCAAGTACTTGGGGAGGGAGACAAAGTGCAGGGTGAGGCTGTAGGAACAGGTTGCATTCAGTGTTAATTAACTAGGAAACAGGTGAAACTGCTTGAGAGACTGCCATGTACCGAATTTATGTTTTGTCATGAGTTCACTACTAACCTGAGAATGTAGTTTGGTAACACAAGCGTTGATTAACATACAGAAATTAAATAATGGTCAGATATGTGCTTAGACCAATGAAGTTTCTAGGATTCTGAAACTCATTTTATAAATCTATGAACACATATGCATGTTCAGTGGGAAAAACTAAAAAGTATTTTAGACTGATGACATACATTATAATTCTGTGTGTTACAGATCAACGTGTGTTTTTACAAACATTAACAACTACTGTAAACCGGTCAGATAGAAATATTATTAGCTGATATTGTTAGCCGATATATCCAACTAGTAGCAATATTGCAATCTGTCTGTTTAGAGGATCACTGGTATTAGAGTTCTGTTAGCTATTGGATTTCAACTGCCAATTTTGTCTAATCCTAAGGTTTCACTGAAGGGTGCGTAGGTAGACTGGCTCTCATACCTGCTAAATAAAATAAACATAAGCATCCTGGTGTGTTATAAGTCACAAGACATGGGAACAAAGCCTGTTCTCAGTTTCCATAGAGACTTCTTATTTCTTGCATACCTTCATTCCTCAGCAGCTATTAAGCCTGTGAAAATAAAAATCTGGAGACACCGTTCAAAACCTTTGTGTTCTGAACCTAACACCATGCCTGGCAGAAAACTTAGTGTCCACATTGGAAGACCTAATCTAAGATACTGAGTCATTGGCTAAATATAATCTACTTGTTGTAGCACATACCACCAGTAGCATCCTGAATAATGGCAAAGTCAGCCTGCAAATTCCTTGAAACTGCCATCAGTGCCAAGATGCAAGATGCATTTTAAAGTTTCCGACATGTACAGTACCAGGATATCCAGTAAAACCAAAGTACCAAATCTTTGGTACAAGAAAGAGACAATAATGTAAAAAATTCCTCTATTTAAACAAGGAATGAGTTCATCTACCCTTATGAAGCATTACAAGATGTGGGTCTGTGAATGTGCAGGGCTTTGTTATTACAAATAATGTGATATATGTAATGCATTAATTACTGGGTGAGTGAGATGTGACAGAGTGTTTTGCATTTTTATGTGTGGCCCATTTTTGGAACCAGCTCCTTCTCATGAGTTTGTTTTGTTTCAGGGTCCAACGAGTGAGCTTGTGGAATAATTTTCTGGTTCAGTACCATGATTGTTCAGAACATTTATAGTATTTTTTTCATGTTTATTTTATTTTGCAATTTATTTGCCTCTTTTAAAAGATCATTATGGGCAAAAAACCAAATCATTAGTCTGGTTTTGCAGAACTGCATGGGAATGGTGCTTAATGAAATAGTCTATATTAGGGGTAAGTGGACAAGTCCTATGGCACATCCAGGCCCGCCCATGAATGTCTCCAGAGAGAGCGGATTGGATCTGACCTGTTAAAATGGCTTCAGTGCTGGTTCAGCTCGGATTCACGACAGGTGCTCAACAAAATTTTTGTAGAATGCCCCATCGGCAACACCGGCAGGTTGACCGCATTCTGCAGTCGGCTGCCAGTTCCCATAGGCTGACTGTGTTTTCTTCAGGAGGCTGCACCCCTCACACCCCCCCCAAGGATTATCAACTCCAAGTCAAAGCTGATTGGGGGGTTGCAGGACCTCCGACACACAGCACCCAGCACCCAGTGCCAGTGAATTTCCCACAGTGGCATGCCACTGTAGTCACTGTGGGAGACCTCACTGGTGAAATGTCACTGTTGGGGGGGTAACCGGTTCAGCTTTAGTTCACATGTCCAGTCCAGTTATGCAAGTAGTGTTTTTTTTTTGTTTGATTGTTTGTTTGTTTTTTTAATGTTTTAAGTTATTTGATTTGATTTGATTTGGAAACAGGGGTGGATGCCAGAACTGCAGATCAGGCAGCAAAGCACAGTATGTAAGATTTGGGAGGGTAGGCCAGAAGTGCAGCAACGCTGGACAAAATTAGCATGTGTCAGGTGGCTGGGTTTAATCTTTTTGCCAGTACACTCTCTTCAGTCTGTGTCACTCAGCTTAGGGCAGTTTTGCCAGAGTGACTACTTGTGCTCTGTAGTATAAAAGAATTAAGTACTTTTATTTAGCAACATGAACAAAATATTACTTGTCTATTTTGTGAAAGAGAGGATAATTGAGAGACTCTGGCTGAAGTAAAGTTTATGGTGTTCTGCCTTTGGGTCTATCAAAGTGAGGAGATTAATATTGCCTTCAAAATATAACAAAAATGTAAGAAAAACAACATTTTACTCTATGGACTGTAAAGGAGTACTACAGTCAAAATTTGTAAAAACATGTTCTGCAGAGTGTTTTGATTTGTTTGTGCAGTCCTGGTGTGTCCTTCTGTTTGTTTGCTATTAGGAGTTTTTTCCTAAATTTACCTGCTAGTTTTAAGGCCCCTGGGGAGCTCCATGTTAGCATTTGTATGGCTCTTCTTTTCCCTACTATGCCTCCTGTCCCATGTGACAGCAATGCACCTGGGACCATAGATTCAGCATGTACTTGTTTAGAGTCAATTTTACAGCAGTAGAGCTGTGATTGTGAGTAATTTCCTTATACAGTGAGCACAGATGTCTACTTTTACAGTATAGCAAACACTTGAGGCTAATTGAGTGAATTATTCTGCAAGAAAACAGCTAGAGTCTTTATTAATTGTAGAATTGATGACCTGGGTTGATTTGTGTGTTTCTTATGGCTGTGTGTGGTTTGATTAAATAAGAAGCTTTAAAAGCAAAACATTGACTCCTGCTGGCTAGACCTAGATACAAACATAGAAAACAAAAATACTGAATTAGAGGCATTTAGTTGAGGCCAGAACATCTGGCTCCTATCTGCAGATTATTACTACGGTATTTTCCCTCACTGAATCAGTGGTCCTGGACTCATCACTGTCACTTCAGACAGGAGGCTTTGTAGGAAAAAGAGCACTAAACCATGCTAACATGAAGAGCCCAAAAGGCTATAAAACTAGTAGGCAAATTTAGAAAAAAAAACTCCTAACAGCAAACAGAGGGAAGGACACACGCCAGGACTACATATAGAAATCAAAACACTCTGCATCACATAAATGTTTGCAAAGTTTGACAGATTTTGACTGTAGTATTCTTTTAAAGTCCACCTTTCCTAGATTAAGTTTTTACATTTTTTTGTTACTATTTTGAAGGCAAGATGAATCCCTTCAATCTTAGAGTTGCTGCAAGAGTGAGGTCCCTTGGCTAAAGGTCTCATCAGGAAGAAGCCCAAAAAAATCAGAGCTGAGGGCATAGAAAACCATCTTAACATTATTCTACTATGGAGGGTGTGCAGGCCACTGTTGTACTGATGGAAGGAACCACCATCTAAATATGTGAATTCCAACTCGACCAGTGGAAGAACTACGAATGCAAACTACCTGTCAATTATAACCTCAGCATGGAGGACAGAAAAAATCAACCTGTGGAGGAAACCTCTGAGGGATCCAAGGCTTTAGGTCACCATTCCTCCAGGCTATGCAATTATCTTTTAAGGCTAGGCGTAATAGAAACATTGAAAACTGACTGCAGAAAACATGAAGAAAACTGGGCAACTTGAATGGCTCGAGCTTTTGTGTAATCTAGGCAGGAACAGGGAACTTTAGAAGAAGAGGAAACTTGCTCTATTAATCTAATGGGATGATCATCCTCAAAGGAGTCACAGAGCTGATATCATATGGCAAAGCAACAGTGCCCAGGCAGAGTGGGGAGCAAAAAAGCAGAAAGAACCCCCCCCCCAATCAACACAGAACCCACAAAGAGCAATCTGGGGTGGACAGCCACCTCTGGAGCAGCATATTAGCAGCCACTGCAAAACCAGATGGCAGCAGGACAGAGAAGTGGAGGAACCAGAAAGACAAGCCACTGCAGAAGGAAGGCAGGCTGGTCACCCAGTAGTGGCAGATGAATGTGGCAATAGACAGAACAGACAACCAGAGCCAGCGACCAGCAATAACAGTGGGGGTACCGAGCACAGGAATGCCCCAGGCAGTAACCACATGGCAGGGTAAGGAGGTTAGGGAGGGCTGCAGGAAGTCAGCAGCCATGTGGCTGCTGCAAGGAAACAAGTATCTGGAGGACACTTGGGAGACACGCTCTTACAGTGCTCGTGGGGAGGGTGGCAATGTTGCCAATTGCCCCACCGAACCTCAAGCAAGCCTCTCAGTTATTATGAAACAAGTTAAGAAATCCAGCAGCCAGACTGGCTGGCATCCATCACATAGTGTCTTGTTAACACAACAGGTAAATTTAAATCTTGTGGCTGATTTTCAATTAAATTTTAAGAAATGCAAATTATTTTATAAGTAAACTAACACACTTTAGGATGTTCAGTTGTGTCAGATATACAGACATGTCTGGTGGTTGAAGTCATTCGGCTTCACCTCTTTCCTTACAACACACCCAAGGTACCCATATATTTCAGCAGTACTAAACATCCTCATTATGAGTGTGATTCTTCACTTGTACAGCCCCTAGGCACATCTAT
This sequence comes from Neoceratodus forsteri, assembly GCA_016271365.2. Taxonomy (NCBI): domain Eukaryota; kingdom Metazoa; phylum Chordata; order Ceratodontiformes; family Ceratodontidae; genus Neoceratodus; species Neoceratodus forsteri. Next base: position 485,152,498 of record CM028132.1, on the reverse strand, counting down.
AACAGCTGCAGTCGTACACCGGAACCTTTTATGATGAAGAGACCATTTTGATCACAAAACTTCTGATTGTGGGGCATGACCAGTGCTGATCCATTGGTCATGGCACTGTCTTCTGTTTTGCTGGCCCTCAGTCCTCTCTGTGCCAGTGTACAGTGGCAGTCAACCACTGTGTATGAAGTACTAGTGTCTGGATCTAGATACACAGCTGTCTGAACACATAACAGAGGCTTATAGTAGCTGAACCGGACAATCTCCTGCTTCAGATATTTGTGTCTCATGGTATAGGAGTATCACTTCATGCAAGTTTGGTGCCAGGACTGGCTACCCACATGTGTGCAGGATAATGCTCTTATATATTGAGACATACCTGCAAATGGACTGTCATTGCTGAACATTTTGTGTAAGTGTGCTATGTCTGACTTCTACTTGTTCCCATGATGTTTTCTTGTATCTACTATTGTCTACATACCCTTTGTTGTAATCTCCCAGGTCATACCTGAAAATAGGCAGCCATGCTGTCTAGTGTACCTACCCGGTTAACTAAAACTAAATAAATAAATAATATCTTGGTGGCCCTGTTAACTTATTATAAATTGCATATAAACAGAAGCAAGGAGATTTTTACTCAGAATGTTGTATTTACAATATTTATTTCCATTTAATCAGGAAGGTGGACTGGATCAAATGACCCATTTTCATCCATGCCTAGATTATATTTCCCGTTTGTCACATCATTCATCCTATCCTCTTTTCAGTGGTGGATGGAACAGTTTGACAGTCTGCACAAATATACCTTAGAAAATGGGTTTTGCCAAGGTGGGCATTATATGGCAAAAGAGACTGTGAAATAACAAGTCCCAGTGCTAAGTGCTCTATTCTCAGCTGATATCATTATGCCCACTTTAGAATTTTCAAAAAATCCGAACCCTAGCTTGCCACCATATTTTTTTTTTGACCCACAGCAGAAAGTAAAAAATAGTCTGATTACCTGTCAGAAAACTTTGAAGTGCTGCACCTCCAAACCACAGACAATGTGTTCAATAATGAAGAAGACAGCATTCCACAACTACCACCAAAAAAAGAAAAAGAAAGAGAAGCATTTAAGTGAGAAGTATGCTTCTGTCACCTCTGAACAGCTAGACCAGATAGAAGTAGACAGGGATGGAGTTACCACAAAAGAAAATACTCTGAGGGATTTAAAAGTGTTCAGTGACTGGGCAACCACTAAAAACTCTATTCTTGACTGGTAACATGACAGTTTTGAAGATTTAAATAATTTTCTCTGCCAGTTTTACACTGAAGTCCACACAGCCACAGGCAAATGGTACTCCATCTCGGGGTACTGTGCTTTCTGAGGCTCAGCTGACACCTGAACAGCCCCTCCACAGGCCACAACACTGCTTGATTGGGGATGCCTGATTCAAATCAACACAAAATCCTAACATCAGTGCTCAAAATAGTATGAAAAGAGCAAAAGGACTCTGCTGCCCATCATTCTGCCATTAGCCCTGATGACCTTCATAAGCTTCATCAATCGCCTGCTTTATCCCCTGATACCATGCTTGGTCTGGTTTGACATCCAGATTCATATGGCCAGGCACCAGAGGTGTAGCTGGGGGCGGGGGGCGGGGGTGGCAGGTGGCCTCCCAGAGACATCCTCCTTCAGAATGCCTGGACTTTTTGCCACTCCCAGCAGAGTGCCTGCTGGTCCCTCTGAATTTGCTTTTAGGTCCCATGGTGGGCAACTGGCACAACCTGCCTGCCTCCAGATCTGGACCACCATCTAATATAAAATGAAAGTACATTTTTCTATAGTTAAACGAGATTGACATTATCTAGTGCATGAAAGCGCTAGTCGGGTTTTCCAAAGCAAGTCCACAACTATCACTTTCTATGCACTAGATGGTGGTTGGCCACTGGTTTAACTATAAAGGAAGTTCATGCCTTTTACTTTCATTCATTAGATAGTGGCCAGACATGGAGTTGGGTGGGTTGTGCTGGTCATCCATGGTGGAACCTAAAATAATGAAATGTGGGTGCAGCTGGGGGGAGGGGTTAGGGTGCTGTTTAGAGGGATGGTGGGTGGTTGGGTGGTTACATTTTATTGGAAGGGCAGGGCAGGAGAGACAGAAGCCCCACTGACAGATTCGCAGCCCTGGAGGGACAGACTCAATCTTGCCCACACACAGAACTGCACACCCACAACCAGGACAGTAGCTGCTTCTTGTTGTTTTCACAGAGTTCTTGTGGATTTTACTTGGTAGAAGGTTATTTCTTTTCTTTTCTTTCTTACTTCTAAGGGGCTAGCAGGGTATTGCTTTGGGGGCTGTTGGAAGTTTGAAAACTGGTTTGGTGGCTGTAAGTGGGCTCATTTGTTGGATGTTTCACTGTGTAACAGGCTGCGCTGGTGGAGGCCTATTTCTTCTGATTTAAAACCTATTTGTTGGGATTTGCTTGGGCCTGGTTCTTTGGCTGCTGGGCTTGGAGGGGAGACACAGGGCTGATACACTCTATCTCGAGTCGGGTGTCTGCCCAAGACCCACCATCCCCCACCCCTCCCTCCCAGAGTTCTGCTAATTTATAGGGGAACACCTGCCCTGCAATTGGAGGAAAAGGCTGCAGGTGCAGCTCATGTAGTTCTAGCCGCTGGGGGTTGGATTTAAAGGCTGGGAGAGAGGAGCTTAGGGAGTTGTTCATTTCCCTTATAAGTTTACTGTGTGGTACTGCACCTAGCAACAGGATTACCGGTGTACTGTGGAACTGTATCTAAGATTAGTCGGTGACCTGATTAGGCAGTATGGGTGTATATTGGACTGGGGGGAACCTGGTGGCTCACCCAAGGAAACCTACTTGGAAGGGGATGGAACCACACAGTATTAGGGCCGGCATCTTTGGGAGGGTGGTGGGGTGCACAGGGTGTGGAGCAGCCGTGATACTGGACTGGGCTTAGAAGTTTGGTGGTTGCCCAGTGTGCTACCAGCTGGCACAGCTTAGGGAGGAGGTTGGGGGATTAGGAGACAGCTGAGGGAAGGGGGGAGGTACGGTTGGGGAAGGGGCAGGGGATCTCCCACGGGGTTGCACCAAGCACTGGGGGAAGCAGCATAGGGAAAGGAGTGCAGGAGAATACTCAGAGGTCACATAGGGACCCTGGCAGAGGGGATCAAAAAGGACACTACCAAGGAAGCAGGCAGGTAACTGGGGACCCTCACAAAGGAGGGACAGAGGGACAACATTCTCAGGGAAGTAGGCAGATGGCCTGGGCTGGACAGAAGGAAGCAAGGCGGGGAGGTGGATCAGACCTTACATTCAGTAACCGCTTCAATTCTCTTCTTCTGCTCGAGGATGAGGGGGGTGATGTAGCCATGACAGGGGTGGTTAGAGACGGAAAGGGAGTGGGGGGCAGGAGGCAGGGGCCAGATAGCAGGAAGAACAGGGGGGAACCTGGAATGCAGGAAAATGGGGGGAGCAGTGAATCAGAGCAGGAGGGGCAGGGGGAAGAGGGAGGAAAGCGCAAGGAGAAGGACCAGTTGGGAGGAAAGGTAAAGGAGAAGGACCAGAAGTACAAGGAGGATTCAGTAAAGGGAGCTGAGGGTTTAGGCCAGGGGAGCACGACAAGCAAGGAGGGACTAAATGGAGACAGCAAGGAAGGGAGGACGAGCCAGGCTAGTTTAGCAGATGGGGGAGAAGGACCAATTGCGAGCAGTGAGGGAGTTAGCAAGGTACAGAAGGATACTCAGGAGGAGGAGGAAGGCATAGGATTGGAGGGGAGGGGGTGGCCAGGGTAAATAAGGAGGGAGTGGCATGTGGCACCCAGATAGGGGGAGGAACAAGGAGCCACTGGGTGGAGGGGCCGGTAGAAACGATGAGGGACATGGAAGTGGGGGAAATGGAGGAAAAGGAGCCGTCAGAGTGCTCCTGTTGGGGGATTCTATGATCAGGGGTATCAAATGGGATAGTGAGGGAGAAGCCTGGCCAGTTAGAACAAAATGCTTCCCTGGACTAATGGTGCACAGGGCTAAGCATGAGGTATATCAGCTGGCAAAGGATTGTGAGGGTTCCCCGGACATACTGGCCCACCTGGGTACAAATGACATTGAGGGAAATAGCGAGCTAGAGATATAGGCAAGATTCAGGAGCTTGCCAGGGTCTGTCATGACATAGGATGCACAGTTTCCTTCTCAGAAATCCTGCCGTGCCAAGGTCTAGTGGGAGCACAAAAGAAGATTAGGGAGATAAACCAGTGGCTCAGGGAGTGGTGGAGGCCAGAGGGTATGGGTTATGGGGATTGGGGGGAGACCTGGGAGGATAAGGAGCTGTATGCTAGAGATAGACTCCATCTCAATTTGGAGGGGAAGGGAATCCTTAAGTTGAAAATAGAGGGGTTCATTGGTGAAAAGTGGGGTTTAAACTTGTGAAGGGGGGAGGGATGGGAGAAAAGGCTGTCAAGGGGGTGCCGATAAAGGAGAGACTCTGTCTCCACCCCACTGGGGAGCTGGAGGATTGCGGGAAAAGGCCGACTGGTAAAGTGCAGACCAGAGGAAAACAGAATCCCCATGGGGAAATGGAAGTATAGGGAAAGGGTGGAAGGTAGTCCTGCTAAATGCCAGGAGCTTGGGCAATAAAATGCCTGAGCTTCAGGCGATGTTAACTGAGGGAGCAGTGGATGTGGCAGCAGTCACTGAGACTTGGGCCACTGCAGGACATGACTGGGACCTGAACCTGGAGGGTTACACTATGTTCAGGAAGGACAGGGGGAGGGGGAGGAGGGTAGCAATGATAGTCAAAAATGCATTGGCATAGGGGAGTAGAGGCGGCGGAGGAACCGTGGAAGTGATTTAACACCTTGATAGCAAGGGGGCAGAGAAAAATAGGAGTGATGTATAGACCCCTGCCCTGGCGGAGGAGCTGAGGAGATCTGGTGGCAGATGTTGGGAGACACTGCAGACTGGGCAGAGGAACGTGGTGGTATTGGGGACTTAAACATGCCAGGAACAGACTGGGAGATTATGACATCCTCTGTGACCAGGGAACAGAGGTTGTTGGATGTCTTCAAGACGCGTCCTAACTCAGCAGGTGGGAGAATCGACCAGGAGGCGCGGGTACTGGATGTGGTCCTGGCAGACAGTGACCAGATTAGGGGCCTGGAGGTAAGGGACCTGTTGGTGGGGAGTGACCATGCCACGGTCTGGTTCTGCCTGGACCTAGGAGGGGAAAGGCTGCACAAAGACGGAGGTAACTGACTTCAGGGGTGGATTTTAAGGAAATGGGAAGGATCCTTAAGGAGCATTTGGATGTGATTGGTCAGACATGGACGCTGATAGTAGGTGAAAATCAGAGAGGGGTGCAAGATGCTACCAGCACCTGTGCAGGAGTAAGATGAAAATGCGTAGGGCCTGAAAACCCTGCTGGTGGACCAGGAGGTCCAGGAGGTGGTGCGGGAAAGAAGGCAGCCTATAGGCAATTCAAGTGCTCAAGGAGTGAAAGGATCAAGGGAGTAAGGAGCTGATGGCTAGAAGGGCCACTAGGGTGGTGAGGGCGGCTAAGGCAAGGAAGGAGCAGAACCTCCAGGAAATTAGGAGAGGGAACAAGGGGTTCTTTAGATACATTGGGGAAAACAAAGGGTGAAGGGCAGATTAGCAGGATTAAATCAGGGGAGAGATGGGCACAAGACCCGTGGGAGCAGGCTGAGGTACTAAATGAGTACTTCACCTCAGTTTTCACCAAGGAAAATGGGGGTGCTGCATCATACATGGGAGGAGACAGAGATACTGAGGAGGGGAGGGACCCTCACTGATCGGGCGGGTCTGGGGAGAGGGGAGGCATCACTGGCAGGAGGGGAGGGCTAAGCAGGAGAAGAGGCACCGGAAGTGGAAATCACAGCAGAGAGTGAGGAAGCCCTCAGCCCCTTTAAGACGGAGAAAGCACCAGGGCCGGATAAATTACATCCCAGAGTGCTGAAGGAACTTCGGATGTCCTGGCGAAACCCTGGCGGAGCTTTTCACCATCTCTCTGAGGACAGGGTGGGTGCCCCAGGACTGGAAGGTGGCGCATATAGTGCCCATCCACAAGGGGGATCAAGGAGGTGGCAGGGAACTACAGGCCTGTCAGCCTGACATCAGTGGTGGGCAAGGTGATGGAGGGCATTATCAAGGAGATGCTGGGGGGGCCTGAAAAAGTCAGGGTGCCTGGACGATAGACAGCATGGATTCATCCCAGGGAAATCGTGTCAGACAAACCTTGTGGAGTTCTATGACTGGATGACGAGTGCCTTGGACCTGGGTAGACCAGTGGATGTCCTCTTTCTAGACTTCAGCAAGGCATTTGGCTCTGTTCCTCACGTGGGCCTGTTGGATAAGCTGGGAGAATTGTGGATGGGGAACCAGATGATCAGATGGATAGGCAATTGGCTCCAGGACTGGACCTAGAGGGTCATAGTTGGCGGGATAGTCTCATCCCCAAGGAGGGTCAATAGTGGGGTCCCACAGGGATCAGTCCTTGGGCCCCTCCTGTTCAACGCCTATGTCTCTGACATAAGGACAGGAATCAGGAGTGAAATGAGTCTCTTTGCAGATGACTCAAAACTGGGGGTGGTGGTGGATGGGAGGAGGGAGGGTGGCCCTACAGTGGGACATAGAGGCTCTGGAAAGATGGTCTAGAAAGTGGAAGCTGAGGTTCAATGCAGGGAAATGCAAGGTACTCCACCTGGGGGCCAGAAACCCAGGCCAAGTGTACACCCTGGGGAAAATGCTACAAGTCTCGATGGCTGAGAGGGACCTGGGGGTGGTGGTGGATGTCAAGGTGAACAACTCGGAGACTTGTAGGAGGGCAGCAGCCAAGGCCAACAGGATGCTGGGATGCATCGCTAGGGGGATCACTTCCAGAAGGAGGGAAGTGATACTCCCTCTGTATAACTGCTTGGTGAGGCCACACCTTGAGTACTGCATGCAGTTTTGGAGGCCACACTTAAAGAGGGACATTAAACTCCTGGAGAGGGTCCAGAGGAGGGCAACCAAAATGATTTGGGGCTTGGGGACAGGACCTATGAGGAGAGGCTCGAAGAGCTAAATATACACATTGGAAGAGAGAAGGGACGGGGGACATGATAGAGGTCTTCAGGTACATGAAGAGGGTAAATAGGGAGGAACAGTCAGGGTGCTTGAAGGAAAGAGGAGGGGATCACTAGAGGGCATGGGTGGAAGCTGGAGGGGGGAAGATTCAGGGGAGAAAGGAGGAGTTGCTTCTTCACTGAGAGGGTGGTGGAGCCATGGAATGCACTGCCTAGGGGGCTGGTGGAGGCAGAGACGGTGGAGGGGTTCAAGACAGGGTGGGACAGGTACAGGGGAAGGGTTCTGGAAGCAAAATCCAATGCAGCAAGAATATCCGGAACTGGGAAGGGAGAAGCCAGAGAAGGTGAGAGGGGCAGCAAGGTCAGCACTCAGGGTGGGGACTGACCAATCGAACAGACTCGAAAGACCATTAGGCCTATTTTGCTGACATTTTAGTATGTTAGTAACTCTGGAGGGGCAGACTGTAAATGCTCCTGCAGCCCCAGAGGGACAGAGAGTGTATCTCAGTCAGCAGCCCCAGATAGACAGAGACGGATTTCCCACCCGCAGCTCCTGAGGGACAGAATTTCCATCTCCATTCCAAAGTTCTCTAATCACCAGGGTTGGAGTGATGCAACTGAGTAGCCCTTTACTGGTGACTGTGAGGGACACTGATGGGAGACTGTTCCCTGTAGATCTGTGGGGTTCAGTACTGGATATCAAGGAAGCAATGCAGTCAGAGGGCTGTACAAACCTAACAATACAGGAGATGAGCCTGGTGCTGCAGGAAAAGACAGTCAAATACAGAACCACAGAGAGAGCCGAGCTCGATCCCACAGTAGGAGATAAGCCTGGAACCAAGTGGGGAGCTGAGCCATACCTTGCAAAGGAGCCCCCAGTCGGGGCAGCAGGGATTGATGTGATCTCAGTCCAGGAGAGTTTCCTAACACAGAGTGATTTGACAAGACATGGATCAGGATGGCAGTGCTGCCCAGACAGTAGTGACAGATTCTGTCTGGTGAAGAGCAGTTTCTGGTGTATGCTCTAGTCCCAGGGAATGGAAGTCTATATGCAGCACTGTGGGTGAGAAGCTGTGGCCGAGTGGAGGAAGTGAAAGTCCGACTGCTGGAGTGGCTGGGACTGCCTGCTCAGGACACTGAGAAGTATGTGCTGGTCACTGTGTGGACAGTTAGAGAGTAGAGCACTTGTGGAAGCTGGACTGGACCCAGAGGACTGAAGCGAGGAAGCATGCCACACACAGTGAGGCCAAACATCTGGTAAGTGCTACTACTACTTTTTGTGATACTATCACAATACTACACAATCACAATGAATGCCAGAGGTCACTGATAGCCGGTACTTGGTGGCAGCCTCTGGCCTTCATTAGGATTATGTATTATTGATACTGCAAGATTAGATTTTTTAGCTAGGCATCTGTGGTCTGTGGTCAGGGACTAATTGGTTGCTGCTGCTAGTTACCATTTTATAGTGTATATTAGAACATTGTTAACCATAGGAAATCATCATTTCCTAAGGTTGTTATACCATCGTTGTGATGTAGAACTGTTGTTAATCCATCGATGTTATGTCACATCGATGAGTTAACAACATGGAATCCAGTCACGCGGCCATCTCTAAAGATGCACAGTCAGCTGCGCATTTCAAACAGCACTTTTATTTGAATTTAGCAGGCCAGGGCCCCCCCCCACGCCCACCAGCAGACTGAGTGTCAGCCCATTGAGACACACAAATACTTGTCTTTCAAAATGAATCAGCCACTCAGCGTCATCTGGGTAAGGTAGGGGCAGTACTTGTTTTATTAATTGATGCAGGTCTGTGGTCGCTATGTGCCACGTGCGATTGCTTGTAACGATGTCCATACGATGCCCATATACTATAAAAGACAATGTATGGGCAGCGATGAACACTCACACACTAACCTCTCATGGTTCCCATGGCAATCTTGGTGAACCTCTCAAGCTGCACTCTCGAGGTTAACCTGGGTTGCTAAGGGAACCACTCGATGCTAGCACAGTGTGGTTGTTCATCGATGCCCATACATTATCCTCTATATTTGAGATGAGAGATAGATATAGAGACTACTGCACCCCCAAGTGTGGAGAACAAACTGGTTCTCGCACCTGAGATGGGGCAGTGACGTCCTACAGCACAAGAATGAAGCTCGAATACTGATGTCACTGCCTCTCTGAAGTGTGAGAAACATCTTGTTTTCCTCACTCAGGGGGAAGGGCAGTATTGTATATAAAACTATGTGAGTCTCTTATTTCAATTATAAAAAAGAGACTTACTAGCTTCCGCAAACAAAGCTGGTCCCTCAGTGTTTCATCTAGACGAAATATCGGTATTTCATCTAGACGGGATATCACATGCTTGTTTTCAGTTTCAGTTTGAAGCTGTGAGTATGGTAGCCTACCTATGAAATGGTCCCTAATTCTACATTTTATTTTAACAGCAATTGTAAACTACAGACCTCATTTAAACCCTATGTGCAATGGGGTTACCAATGTAAACGATTTATAGAGACAGAAACATAGAATTTGATGGCAGATAAGGACTGCTTGGCCCACCTAGTCTGCCCATTGTTTCCCCTACAAACTGTATCACCGTAGACTCTACTTGATCTTTGGCTCTAAGCCCCCCCTTGCCTTAAGACTAAGGTTCCCTTATGCTAATCCCATGCATTCTTGAACCCCACTACAGTTATTGCCCCCACAAAAAAAATTGTGGTGGGGTTCAAGAATGCATGACTTTTATAGCTGAATTTAAGGATTTATAGTTGAATTTTCTGGATGGGAGAAGTATGCAGTTTTTGTTCATTGATTTTAATCAAGAGATGTTCTGAGTATTGCTGATCTTAAAAAGGAAAATGAAAAGATAGTCATTTTGGTAGTGATAGCTGTTGTTTGCAACAAGTCAAAGAAAGCTTTAAAAGCAGCCAAAAAGTTTCAAAATGATCCTCAAATTGCACCAGAATGCATCTAAAACCTGAAAAACATTTCACTTAGGTGGGCATCAGGTGTGTGGGGGGTGGGGCACTAGCACCAGGAAAAACCTATGTTTTAAATTGGCATGGGATCAGACAGGGAGGTACCGGGTCAATATATCGCAAGATGAACAGTGCAGCTAAAACTGTGTTGCAGGCAGCACTGAAACATGTACAGTGACAGGGATATTACAGCGTTCAGGCATTACCGCTACCCCTGTAGCTGTATGCTGCGATGTGGGAGTGTGAAGTAGCTACAGGTGTGGATGCCTGGTCAGGCCACTCCAGTTGTGGAGTGGCTGTGTCACTAGCACCTGGAGCATAGAAGTGGGTACCAGGATTCAGTTCCCCATTTCCTGCTGTTGCAGCTGGTTTTTTTTTTAATTTTTAAACACATTTCCCCCTCCCGAGTTCCTCTTTGCCCCCAAGGTCCACACACCCTCAAAGTTGATTATAAAAATTCCGGGGGGGGGGGATTTCTATGCTGTGCATGTATTTTGTCTTGGTCTGTGTTTTTTCCAACCTTATTTGCACACATGCCATTTTGCTTGCAGAATTGTTTGCTGTGCTGTTCTTGCAATGCCATTATGACCCCATGCCACAGGGGGAGAGATCACTGGACACCAGGGAAACATTTCTGAACCTCTGGCATGAGACTGGATGGGGGGAAGAGAACACTGGACACCAGGGGAAAACTATAGATACATCAGGCATAGGATCAGGAGGAGGGAGGGAAGGACCATTGGACACCAGGGAATATTACATGACATTTGGGCATGGGTGGGGGTAGGGAGAGGGACCCCTCGACACCAGGGAATATTACTTACAGATAGGGCATGGGTGCGCATGCGGGATGAGACCACTGGGCACCAGAGAATGATATTTTTTCACATCAGGCCTGCGATCAGCGGGAGGGAGGGGGAATCACTAGCACCAGGGGAGAATTATGTTTTTACAATCGGGCTGGCAATTGGCGCTCAGCAGTGAGGGCATGCTAAACTTGGTGCAACCTATGTAAATAGGCCCATAATGAGCACGCAAATAGCCACATAGCACCTTGCATGCCCAGTGGGCTCATTTACATTGCTGCTTTTGTAAATTCCAAATAGTGCACCATGTGGGGTTAGCGGTTGAGATAATGGGGTTAATGCTGACTCATCCTGGCCCTATTCAGTCAGATAGTATGGTGCATTATCCAACTGTGAATAGCTTTGGCACCTGGGCAATCACAAAGCATACTGCAAACTTTTGCACTGTGCTTTGGGACTTTTTGTGACTCTAGCCCCAGGACTTTTAACCCATCTTGTCCCCCCATCAAAAAAGCTAGCTGTGCCCCTTCAGGCACTATCAGGGGTGTACCATTCACACAGCGAACAGTACACAGTGAAATCCCTTACAGTGACAACCTCAACAGGTTTCAAGATTGTCGCTGTAAGGGACCCAAGGGCGAAATTTCACTCTTTCGCCATCCTTCACCCCCTCAAAATAATTCTGACTTGGAGTTAGTTATCTTAAGAAGGGGGGTGCAGGAGGGCACAACCCTCTGAGAAGAAACACACAATGTCTGACAAGCGAAATTTCACCTGTCGACATTGTGACATTTGCCATGCCGCACTTCAACATTTTCACTGTCGATGCAGCATGGTGGAACCCTGTCAGGAGGGCTTACAGGACCTAACAAGAAACTCCCTCCTGACAGAGACAGATGACAAGGATTTGCAATATGTTTCATTCAGCCACAATGAGCAAACCAAAAATCACAAGAATCTTACAGAGCCTAATTAATAGACACATACTGGAAGTTCAAGTATTCAGAGCTGGTAAATCTGCTCTGCCTGTGAAATCCTTTATCAAGTACCTCCAAAAGCTTCCCAAAGATGCTCCTGCCTTCTACTGCCTCCCACAATGCCAACCTCAATCATATCTGGACAGCCAGCAATGCTGGTACACACAGGAAGCAATGGGGAAAAACCTCATGGGCCTCCTTATGGTGAAACTTTTTACAGAGGCTGAACTAAGCTGCAGGCACACTAACTACAACATCACTGTGACCGCTGTGCAGCTCCTCTGAATGCTGGCCTAGTGAAATGGGAGATTACAGGTGTAACTGGTCATCACTCGGACAGCAGCCTCACTAATTATTAGACTCCAACTACAGAGGACAGGTGAAAGGGGAGCTCTATCTTGGGTGGGCAGCACAAAGAAATTATCAGTCCCCAAGCTGCCAAGGAAGAACCCAAGCCACACTAAGAAAGCTCGTCTCTGCCCCTGCAGGCACCAGTTCTCAGTCAAACTTCAGCCCTGCAACTGCAAAAAATGTCACTCCTGCAAATTGCAACTTCTTTGCACCTGTAAATGTTATCTGCTATTGTAGGTAGTGGGCTCAGGTTATTAATTTGCCCTTCCCCTCTTTGGAATGTGCATCTGACGAGGCAAAATCTTCTTTTTTTTTTCCCCAGGACTATGTTTTTTGTCCCAGCCTAAAAAAAAGTTAAATAATATTACATTTAATTGTTAAATAATTAAAAACTTATTTCTTTGTATTTTTTTACTTTATAACTGTTAGAAAATTTAGAATGTTTGTCTTTGTATTTCTTTTAAATTACAAACCAGTTTTCTAAGCACAATAATACCCAACATGGTGGGCAGTATGGACTATACCAGATCTTCCAGAGACTATAAGGTTCTCTGCCTTTAGCATAGGGCCTCATTACACCCCTGGGTGCTCTGGTATAGCCCAGTACCACCCACCCTGCCAGGTATTATTGCTTGTATAGTACCTAACGTCAGCACAAAAAAAGTTACTTGGGAGCGCAGTCCTTACAATGTTAAAACAGGTTTGAGGGGTGGGAGAGTGTGTAACAGACTACCAGTACAGTAGGTTGGTGAGATGAGGTGATATAGCAAAGGCAAACTCAGTGGACCTTGGGTCTCCTTCTGCTGACAAAGTCAATGTTTCTATGTTTCTAAAAATCCATAAAAAAAAAACCCTGATAGCAATTTTTCAAAGTTTCAATAATAGGATTAAATATACATTTTAAAATAAGTACTTCTGCACAAAATTTATCATATTAAAAAAATTTACAAAAATTGTTCTCCAAATACTCAGACGTGAGGAGATTTGTTCCATGATTACTCATAGTGATGCAGGAAACAGGAGGTGGCAGGAAAAGAGTGTAGAAATGAGTTCATTTTAAAAATCACTTGGTTTTTGCCTGAAACACTTTTATTATTGCCAACAAACCACTTGTAGGGCAGAGCATAACACAGTGGAGCATTTTTTAAATGTAAGTAATTACACAAATATAGTTGTTAAGGTATTCTTTAAGGTAATCCAGGGAAACACTTTAAAATATAATATGCACACACAATGCAGCATATCTTTCATTACTTCTCTGTAGTTAGCTCCACTTTTTCTTTTTTATGGAATACATATGTATTAAAATATGAACTTTGTGTCTTATCTGCATCCTATCCTCTATCTTTTGTTTGTGACAGCACAATTTGTTGCTATGGACATTTAGTTATTTGAAATTTATTGGACCAGGAAAGGCACAGTAAGCTAAAATGACTATGGTCTCATATATAGAACATTATGACTTCAGTGGAGAAAATGCAGGAGAATAAGATGAAATCTGACACACAAAGATCCTGTTTTCCTACAAATGTCAGATGACAAATACAGAGAAGAATTGAAGACAGGTCACACCCAGAAACAAGCTCTCATAGCTTAATGTCCCTTTTCTGGTAAAAAAAAAAAATACATAGAGAATAACGCAAGAGGTGGTGTGCATTATGAGAATTTAATACACACCCAAGGTGTGTAATGTATCACACACTAAGTGTATGTATTAAAGTTAAGTATACACATCACTCCATGCATTATTTTTTATAATCTCCTGGCATCAACTTTTTCCCTCAGAAGACAGCACCATGAAATCTAAGTACTGGCTTCAGGGGCTCAACCAAAGAAGCCAAAATTAATTCCAAGATGTTTCTTAAGTATCAGGAGTGGGACAATCTCAATTTGTTTTTAAAATATTTTGAGAGAATTTGTGGGCAGTTTGAACTGGACAGGGATTCTTGTGCAACTCATCTTTTGCCACTCCTTATGGGCAGGGCATTAGAAGCATTCTTCTGTCTATTTAGTAGGTGGGGTTACTTAATACTTTTCTAAAACAAACCACTCTAGTTCTCAGGTGATGTTTTATGAATTTGTCAGGTACCCTGATGTTTTGCCCTTTTATATTAGCTTTTTCAAGAGGATTTAGAGTCACAGTGTTCTAAATATTAAAGAAACAATAATAAAAAAGCTATTCCAACCAAAGAAGGCTCTCCGCTATCTCCACAGATTTTTTGTGAGGTGTGCACTTGAAAAATAAAAGTAAATCGAAACAGCACTAGATGCACCCACCTACTCAGTTCATCCCCATGCTGAAACTGTGAGACATATCTTTTACTGTTGTACCAGAAATTAATTGGAAGCCAGTCTAGTATCCAAAAAATGAATATATTTTTTATGATATTGATAAAAATCCATCACAGTACTATACACATTGACAAAAAGCACTTCAGGACAGTACACAATAAATGTAAGAGCAGTGCAAAAAGCCTTAAGTTTCACCACAGCTCAGTGTGGTTTCATCAGAGGCATACAAAACACAATCAGTACAGGAAATATATATGCAATTACAAACAAGGTCATTAAAGTACAATTAAATCGAGCCATTAAAGTGCATGAGAAAAATTTCACCAATTAATGATACTCTTCTCAACAATAATACCAATACACATACATTCAAATACCATTTCATCACTATACAGATTACTTAAACAAAATAAACACAATCTATGTAATTTAATTTAATCAAGTCCCAAATATCCGCTTATATTGTCTGACATCTTTATTTTCTTCTCATTAGCAGATCTTGTAAATCCAGTCTTCATGGCAATTAGTTATGTAATTATGCCTGCAAATTAAGGAGAAATGTTAAGTTCCAAAAACCAATACTAATGTTCATTTTATTTTGTTGACGCTTTATAGTTTAAAAACAAATCTCAAAGATCAATATTTTACATTCCTTTAGTTAGTATTATTTTCATTGTATCCTGCTAAATAGTAATCGACACGCACTTAATTATATGTTTGAAAATATTTATATATATACACATGTAACTACCTTAGTTCCCTTTGAACTTATTATTGACCACTACAAAGATCAAAAATAGACAAAATGAACATATCACACATAATGAATGGAGAATCTTTTATTGATTTGATAAATCTGCAGCTACATTCACTGTAAATAAAAACTAACTGCTGTCTCCAAAGTCCCATTACTGATATAATCAATTAAACAAAAAGTCGCGGAAGGGGATTTTACAAAATGCTGAAAACACTGTTTACCTTTCTTATATGCCAAAATCAATGAATTAAACTGGGCTTTGTTTATATAATTCATTATAATATTTCTGTTTATTTTTATTGTTTTTTTAACAAATGTTTAACTTCCACTGAGTCATTTGAGCCAGGTGGAAAACAAGCCCAAGTGTGATAAATCCAGATAGTTTCTTTTTTTTGGTTCACTAACCTTCCCAATCTCCCCCTCTTGTATTCCGCCAGACCTTCCTCAATCCCCCCAAAAAACACTTGTATGTTCCATCTTATTTTTGCTTTGTTTATGTCTCCCAATTGCATATTTAGTATTGCCATCTCTCCAGGCCCGTACATGCTCCCCATGTTTTTGTTTAAAATTCCTCACAGTTCTCCCAATGTAAAAGGCATCGCATTTGCATTTCAAAATGGATACCACCTCCTCAGCATTACAGTTTATGAATGTATTACAAAATATGTTCTTTTTACACTGAGGATGACTGATGTCACTTCCTTGAAAAATATAACTACAATAAACACAACTGCCACACTTTTCATGCACATTGGGTACCTTCCAAAATATTGTATTTCTTTCAGGTGAGACATAGTGTCTTTATACCACCATGTCTCTGATACTTGTAGCTTTCTGATATGTTACCTCCAGTTTATCAGGGAAAATAGTTTGCAATCTCAAATCTCTCAGTAAAATGGGCCATCGTTTATTAATTATATCTCTAACTTCAGTGGCCCTCTGTGTGAATCTAGTTATAAACCTTGGAAAATCAGAATTATGTATTAATTTTCTAGGTAATTTATTTTCTATCAGAATTTTTCTGTCCAACTGGTTCACTTGTTGTAAAGCTGTATCTACCAAACCATGTTCATACCCCCAACAATAAATTTATTTGCCATTTCCTGAGCTCTTATATTATATTCATCAGTGTCACTGCAAATTTGTTTAGTCCAAATAAACTGGCCTTTTGGGATAGCATTTTCACATATAAAGGATGGCAACTGGTAGCTTGTAACAAAGTGTTACGATCTGAATACTTAGCAAACAAATCAGATGCAATACCTCCCTCCCCATCTTTGTATAGGATCACATCAAGAAATTTTATGTGATGCAGATTTGTAGTTAGCTTGAATTATAAGGCACCATTCGTCATTTCCAAATACTGTAGAAACGAAATTAAATCAACCTCACTACCCTTCCATATAATTAAAATGTCATCAATAAAATGCCTTCACAAATCCACACACCAAAGGTGTGGATTGGTGGAGGCGTTCCTGACATAGAAATGTTCCCAACATGCAAGATACAAATTTGCAAAGCTGGGGGCAAAAGAAGCCCCCATAGCTATTTCCCTGATCTGTAAATAAGTCCCCATAAACATAAACATATTGAGTGTTAACACTAATTGTGCCAGATCTAATAACAATTCTGTTGGGGGATGCAGTCCAATAGGTCTTTGATCTAAAAAGAATTTCATTGCAGACAAGCCCTCACTGTGAGGGATCAAAGTGTATAAGGATGTACGTCCAAAGTTGCAAAATACCAGTCCTCATTCATTGCTACATCCTGCACAGTGTTCAATATATCCATAGTATCACAGATATACAAAGGGACATTTTGCACTGTACTGTAGACCTAATTAAATTGTCCACAAATTGAGACAAAGGCTCAGTGATCCAACCCTTACCAGAAATAATAGTACATCCTTGAGGGTTTGTTAGACTTTTGTGCACTTTGGGCAAAATATAAATCATAGGAACAACTGGATGATTAGTTGTTAAAAAATTGTGTTCTTCTTTACTAATCCAGTTTTGATCTACTGCCCTCTTTAGGTACTCAATTCTCTTTTTAAAACCCTTTGTCAAATTTCCCAGCAATTTTCTATAGTAATCAGCATCATTCAGCTGTCTTAAAACTTCCCCCTCATATTTATCACTGTCAAGTATAACAATAGCACCCCCCTTGTCTGCTGGTTTCACAATCATAGATTTGTCACAAACTAGATTATGCAACGCTTCTTTTTCTTGAACTGTTAAATTGCTGGTTACCTCCCTTTTAATTGTGGGGTTCATATCCATATGCATCAGATCTACTTTGCATTGTTTCAGGAAAGACATCACTGCTGGTCCATGAGGAAGGCAATAGGTTGATCTCAGTCGAAGAGTATTCACTGCTGTTTGACTACAACATGATTCAATTTCTGCATCTGCAACACAAGTCTCAGAAAAAATGGTCTTGAGAATTATTTTTCTAGTGAACAGCTGAAGGTCAAGTCATGATTTTACTAATGTCTAATGGTACAGTAGGAATAAATGTAAGCCCTTTATTTAAAGCATGTCTTTCATCATTGCTTAAAATTTGACTAGAGAGGTTGATTATATTGTCCAATTTCTGACGAAACCACACTGAGCTGTGGTGAAACGTAAGGCTTTTTGGACTGCTCTTGCATTTATTGTGTGCTGTCCTGAAGTGCTTTTTGTCATTTTGTATAGTACTGTGATGGAGTTTTATCAATATTAAACAAAAGATATTCTGTTTTTCGATACTAGACTGGCTTCCAATTCATTTCTGATACAACAGTAAAAGATATGTCTCACAGTTTCAGCATGGGGATGAACTGAGTAGGTGGGTGCATCTAATAATAAAAAAGTGCACTTAATCACAATGTTCCTTAAAGGAAAGCAGTCATAATGTAAGATACCCCACCCCCAAAAGTCTTAACCCCCTATTAGCAGTTTCACAAATAAAACACTTTTTTCAGGTGTTTGAACTTTTTATTTTGAAGACATCCAGGGCTTTGCAAAATGGTGCATGCTGTGCGCTTCTATTTCAAAAGCTAAGTGCGATATCACACCGCTCACCATACACTTCTATGGGAGTTGAGCGGTGCAGTGCCGCACTTTGCTTTGAAATGGAAGCACACCGTGTACGCCATTTTGTGGAGCCCCAGACTTCTTCAAAATAAAAACAAGCAAGTTCAAACACCTCAAAAAAAGGTGTTTTATTTGTGAAACTGCTAATTGCAGGGTAAGGCTTTCGGGGTGGGGTATCTAACATTATATAAGTTTCCTTTAAAGCTGCAGTACTAGATAATCAATAAGTGATTCATTTCTGGTTTTGTGGTGCCACAGTAAATATGGCTGCTGTCTAATTTTCAGCCGCGCCCCCCTTCACATCTCATCATGTCTTTTGTTTACTTCAATCGGACCCTGTGCTGCACATTCCCACTGTCCCTGTGTACTACTCTGAGTCATACATATGTGCAGTTGGCAGCAGAGGGTTCCAGTTCAACATGGTGGGTGGAAGAAATGTAAACAAAAACAAAGGAAAACAGAGCAAATTATGGGTGATAAAACAATGAAAACAAGAAAAATTACCAGGTAAATACTCAACAGAGCACAGGGAACAAACTGTTGCAAAAGATCTGAGATTTTTGTTATTTAGTACTGTTGCTTTAATTGCATATTCAAGGAATAATTACAACTCTGTACTGAATATAAAAATGGCATACCTTAAAGTTGTATGCCTGTTGCATGACAGACTTATTTTCAGTTGCATCAAATATTCGTTGCTTGAATTTAGCTATGGAAACCCACAATGAGTAGATTTAGTATTCTTTTAATATATTTAAATTAAATCTAATATGTATTGTTTCCCATCATCATAAACAGTGCTTGTATTCATCTAAACACAAGGAGCCCAATTTTTAAAGGGTGACACAGGATTCGCATAAAGCCCTGTGTCAAAGCCTTTTTTTGGCACAGCTGCACCAAACACCTTTGCTGCAACTGCACCCGATTTTGGCAGGTTGGGTGCAGGTATGACACTTTACCTGATTAATGGCAGCTTGCACCAAATATTTGGTGCAAGCTCCATAAAACAGATACCCAGGATTGCCACAGGTTACACCAGAAAACAGATCAAAAATCCTGATCGCTGGCCAGGACAATGCCATAAGCCCCATGTGGGTCTTGCAGCATTCAGGGCTATTTGAAAAACCAGCCCAATGTGTTTTCACTCTTGTACCACAGTGTTTTTTTTATTTATTTTTTTATTTTAAAAGTTACCTGACAGCACAGCTATTAACTCTGTTATTTCAAAGTGGAGTTGCTTCTGTGCCTTTAATATTATATGCTGCTTATATTAGTCTGAGAAAAAATCAAATTTACAATTTGCAGCTCCGTGATAAACAGATTGCAACATGTCAACTCATGTTGTGCTTTTAAATGGATTTTTTTTTACTTTGAAGCCAAAGATCATGTTGCTTCCAATTTCATCTATGCAGTGAGGATGCCAAGCTATAAATGTCTCCCTCTTGAGCCTATCACCACTCCAGATATCCTCCATGATGTCATGACATCACATAGATGTGCATGCATGAGTGCCTGCTCACCCTCACTTGGTCGCATAGTAACCAACAACACTGGTACTAAAATGTCTGAGAGCACACCGCAGGAGCAGCTGCAGCAGGCCCGTGTTGCACTAATGACAGGGAACTGGTGCATTTGCTATTAACGTTCTTTATCCCATATTATACCTAATAAGTACAGAATAGAACTTACATTTCTGTTTACATTCCATCATAACGTTTGTACTGAAGTTAGAAAGTCCAGTATACATTGCTAATAGAGTGCACTCATGATATATCTGAACACTTTTTTGTTAAAAAAATAATGTTAATGAAATACAAATTGGTGTGGGGAAGACAACTTTTTTGTCAGACTGGTGGGGAAGAATGGGACTTATTATGTCCTTGCTTCAATGCATTGTCATAGAATCATAAACAGGGAGACAGTTGGATATAGAATAGTACCCCCAATTTATCCCTGTGTTTTTAAACAAACTTGTTTTTTAACCTCAGTATTACAAATGACCTATTTACATTGTTTATTACTGTACAACTAGCTATTTTCATGCAAAGTAACTTTAGTGTAAACACAACTGCAAACATAATTGCGTAAATTAAATTTAGAGTTGTCATTAGGAACACATAGATTATAATGTCAAAGGTGCTCAAACCACTAATTAGCACAAATTAGTGCTTCAGCGAAGATAGCGAAAATTATTTGACAGTGAAAATTTCAAGTTTTATAGTATATCATAGTAGTGTTATCAGTTTTTACTGTAATATCACATGTCCAGTTATATAGCTCAGTACATAGACTGGGTGCTTCCTTATTGTCCTCCCTATACCTGCTCACCAACATGCACACCAGTTAGTATCTATAGTCATGCCTATGAGTGGTTCTAATAGGTTTAGATTATAGATCCACCTCATTTCAGCTTTGTCCAACATTTTTATACAATTACCTCCTCTAGATGGTTGTGGAACTACCTCCACATTTCAAAATCGGAATGATGCACCCTGATGGCCCACCTATTTGAAGTGTTGTGCCACAGATTATCTCTCATTTTGTCAATGGATATCCCCCTTTACTCCTGTACTTTAATCTTTAAAGCTCTGATAGTTTTTCCTACATATGGTAGATTACAAGAACATTTCATTTTACTTAAGCAATTGTCTTTGGACAAAATTTGCCCATTTTCAAAGACACCCCTAGTTAAAAAAATGGACAAAACATTAAATGCATGCAAATGCAGTAAACACTTCTACAAAAGATTACAGTGTTATAAAGAAATGTATTTACTTAAGTTGAGATAAATATGTATACAACTTTTCTACATCCTTGTATGTATTTTGGTATTGAATTTCAAAACAACGTAATACAGTTATAAAAAGACAGTTGTACCTCACCTTTTTTACATTTGTGCAACCTAAGACGTGTGTCAGTTGAAGATCTAGTAAAAGTTCAAAGCAGATCAGGGCCATAATAAGTGAGATGAGTTTCACAGGAGCATCGGGGGTTGGGGAATTAAGCCTACAGAGCAGGAGAGGGATCTGGGGATTATAGTATCAAGGAACCTTAAGGTAGGTAATCAATGCAGCAAAGTGGTGGGAAAGGTAAATGGAATGTTGTCTTGCATAGGGAGGGGCATAACTTGTAGAAAGAAGGAGGTACTGATGCCTCTTTATAAAACCATGGTGATGCCACACCTGGAGTACTGGGTCCAGTTCTGGAGACCACACCTATGCAAAGACATAGAAAGGATTGAGAGGCTGCAGAGAAGGGCAACCAAGATGGTGCACGGTATGCAGGGGAAGCCATATGAGGAGCGGTGGAGGGAACTGGATTGGTACCCATTGGAGACTAGAAGGGAGAGGGAGGGACATGCTAGAGACATTTAGGTACATGAAGGGGATCAATAAGGTGGAAATGGGGAGCTTATTTAAAAGGAAGGTGGGGTGAAAACTAGAGGGCATAGTCTAAGATTAGATAAGGAAGATTTAGAGGCAATGTGAGGGAATATTACTTCACGGAGAGGGTGGTGGAGGCCTGGAATAAACTACTGGAGGAAGTGGCGGGGCTGAAATGGTGGAGGGATTCAAGAGGGTAAGGGACAAATATAAGGGGTTGGTGGGGGGGGAGGTCCTGTGACATAGGTGATGAATGTGGGGAAAGGGGCTACTTGATGGGCCAGAGGGTCCTTTTCTGCTGTCGGATTTCTATGATTCTATGATCATTATTTCTCAGTTTTCAAGCCCAATATCTAACCTGACAATGAATGCTTTGGGTCAGCTATAACCAACACTAAATGTCATAACTCATGAGTATGTCCATCCACTGGCAAGTTAAAGGCAAATCTACAAGCTCTATTTGGAAATATTTCTGTATGGCATAGTAATGACTGGCAGACAGAGGAATAAATAGCCAAACTATAATCTATTATGACAAAATAAATCACAATACTAAAAGTTTTTTGGCTTCATGAGTGAGATTAGAATGATTACGATAAAGCAAACTGTTTTGTAAGTACAGTATACCACCCCATGGGTGCTACAATCTATATACTGTCTTATGGTGTATTCTGCTCCTATATGTGGGTGCTTAAAAAGTGTTTTCAGCTTGTGTGTCCACATACCGAGCATTTGCCATATGGTGCAATCCATTGCTGTTCTGGTCCCAGTAATTATTGGCTTCCTTTCTGTTCTGTTTTTTTAATTATGTACTATATTATCTTGAATGTTCTTCACTCTTTTTTGCTGCCATTATTAGTCTGTTTACAAAAGCTCTGATGTCATTCTGATATTCTTATAACAGATGCCAGTGTTTATTGATTCTTTTTTTATTTCTTTAAAGCTTCCATTGTATCTAGTCACTAAAACTACTCTTTCTTCCTGCACCGTAGGTCATTTTGGAGTTAGTAATTTGTCTAGTTTCTTATTCACTATCCTAGAATTGACATTTTGTAGGTGTTTGTCTTATTGTTACATTTCTTGAACTTGTTTGCCATCTCTTTTTTCTCTTGCAAAGTCCCCCTCAATGCTGCAGTTTCATTTAATTCTTGTATACTGTGAAGATGGTATACAGTCAATACATCCTGGTCCATGATAGCTTTTTCCATGTAGAATCATATTTCTTTCAGTGGGTTTCCAATAGAGTCCTGTGGTTATTTGTCCATTTCTGATTTGGACCTTAACATCCAGGTATGGTATTTCCCTTTTACTATATTGCATGGTAAACTTGAGATTGTTGGTACATTAATTTATATATGTACCAAACCATTTTAGAATCCTGTTCTGTACCTGACCCGATGAAGAATATATCATCTATAGTTCAAAGTCAAGCTTCAGTATATAGATGGTGTGGATTCTTCTCTTAGGTATGTATATTTGCTCATAATATTCCACATCCATTTGCATAAGAGAGCACCATGGTGCTCATGGCGATACCTCTGACTGTTCACAAAAACTACCGTAAAATTCATAATAATTTCTTTCTAATATGACTTCTGCTAGTTCTTGTAATAATCTAGTAGATGGTTTTAATGACAGGTCTCTTCTGTCTAGGATATTACCCATACTGGTGACCCCTTCCCTATGCACTATCGAAGTATATAAATCCTCCATGTCATAGGTTACTAAGAAGCAACCTTCTTTTATGCCTATGCAGGTATTTGGTCTAATTTCTTCAACACGTCTGTTGAATCTCTTACTTATGTAGTCATATGTTCTATGAATGACTGCAGATGAAAGTTAACATATTATGCTATAGCTTCAAAAACTGAGTCTATTCCTGACACATTTGGTGTTCCTGGTGGGTCAATGACAGCTCTCTTCTGTCTAGGGTCTTACCCATACTGGTGACCCCTTCCCTATGCAGTATCAAAGTATATAAATCCTCCATGTCACAGGTTACTATGAAGCAACCATCTTTTATGCCTCTTCTGGTATTTGGTCTAATTTCTTCAACATGTCTTTTGAATCTCTTACTTATGTAGTCATATGTTCTATGAATGACTGCAGATGAAAATTAATATATTATGCTACAGCTTCAAAAACTGAGTCTATTCCTGACACATTTGGTCTTCCTGGTGGGTCAATCTGATTTCTATGTATTTTTGGCATGTTATTAAAATGATTGCATCTTATGATATTTCTTCTCTAGTATGTCTCCCTGTCACTTAGCAAGCCTGTTAAGCAACAGGCCTACACCTTGAAGGTATGTGATGTTTATATTCACTAGTGAGGTGTGATTATTTCATTAATAAGCATTTAAGAAGCCTTGTAATTAATGGCATTTTTTATTTATTTTTTTCTTTAATATTTAGAAAATTGTGAAGTAAATCCCCTTAAAAAGGCCCATATAAAGCAGCAAAACACTGGGGTATCTGACAAAAATTCATGAAACATCATCTGAGAACTACAGTGTTGCTTATTTTGGAGAAGCATTAATTGACTCCCACCCACTACATACACAGAAGCTAATTTACCTTCAGGGAGTGTGCAAGACCTTGTAGAGAAAGTGCCATTTCCCACACACTACACATTAAATTAGAAGCCTTTGCCAGGATGAACAATGAAGACTATAGTAGTAGTAGTAGTAGCAGCAGTAGTTATTTATTTATTTGTAAGTATGTATAAAAAACATACAATTTTGTTACATACATATATTATATCAAAACACATTACAATCATCATCATACTACATTTAAACAAGTTAAAAAGTGTCCACTCAATAAATTTCAGCAGTTTACATACTAATTATACAGGTACTTGGTTCCAGTTGGGTACATTATTAATACAGGGAAGATCTATCCCAATTTTTCCTAATCAGATACTCCATTTCATTACCTGCGATATTCTATGTGCAAAATTTGCTAGGGTAAACACCTTATTTGTTCTATTACAATTCAGCACACCTTCAATCTGTTCAACCTTATCTGAATCACCCCCACTTTGAAAATGTTGCCTAATATATTTTCCCCTGATGTTGTTAAATAATTCACACTCCAGAATCAGATGTGAGCTAGACAGCAATGCATTATCACAGCATGGGTACACTTCCATATAATGAGAACCTCTATTTCTCATACCCCATCTTTCAAATTCACCAAACTTTAATCTGGTAATTGCTTTCCTACATTTCTGATTCTCGCATTTTAATAAATACTTCTCCATTTCAAAAGTTGTTTTTAATTTTTCAATGGACAGTTATTCCATGAATCCTTAATTTTTGTAAAATCTGCCTGTATATTTATATCTTCCATTCATTGTAGCTCGTGTTGCACAAACTCTAGAGGGTTTCTCATACCATCTATATGCTCCACTATATAATTATAGGGCATTCCAGCTTTATTTAATTCTTGGTTCAATTTATTAAACCAGTTAGCATCCGTATGAGCATCTCTTTTAACTCTATCCACCCAGTATTTGTAAACTAAGCTGTCCCTTGGTGCTGTTACAATTTTTTTTCCAGTATGTTATATTTATTTTTACTATTGTAGCTTGAATAGATAGTGTTCCTGTTTCCATTCTGGCTCCTGCCCCCAAACTCCCCTTGGTAATCCCAAGAGATTTTTTAAATATTTGTTTTGAATTATTTTTAAAGTTTTATAATTACTCTTAGATCCCCACACTTCTACTCCATATAAGATTTGAGCATTAACCTTAACTTTCAAACATCTATATTGGTCTATAAAAGAGTTTCCAACCATCTTATTTGCAAAATGTTTAATTCCATTTAATGTTTTCAAAGCATTCTCATTTACTTTCTCTATCTGCTTTTTCCATTTTAAATTATCACAAAAAGTTACCGCTAGGTAGCAAAAGTCTCTAACTTCCTCAAACTCAAGATTCCTAACTCTCCATTTCTGTTTGTTTTTAGTTTTATTTCCAAACACTACTATTTTTTTCTTCTCTTGATTAAGCTTCATGTCCAATTCATCTAACGTTTTTATTGTAGTTGTAATTGCTCTTCTCAGACCCAATGGTGTTTGTGATATTATAACCGCATCATTAGCATATAATAATATTTGTACATCAGTGCTGTCTGTTTTTGGTGCAAAAGTATCAACTTCTTTCAAAGCTTTCACTGTTTTGTCAATATACAAGTTAAAAAGCATTGGAGTCAAAATGTACCCTTGTTTTACCCCACACTTCACTTTATTGCCTCACTCATGTCACCCTCCTTGTTATATCTTATAACCAGACTGTCCTCTTTATATAATAACATAATAACTTTTAGTAACTCAGCATCCCTCCCCATTTCACTCAAGATTTTCCACAAAGTTAGTCTATTAATGATGTCAAATGCTGACTTAATAACCTTCTTTTCTTAACCTTTATATATTTATCTAGAATGTACCTGTGAGTAAACATCTGGTCAATAGTGGAGCGACCTCTACAGAACCAGCTTGAAACTGTGAGAGAATGTCATTATTTTCCATCCATATTAATAGTCTATTTAAGATTAGTCTTGAAAATATATTTTGATTAATATTCAGCCGTGTTATTGGTCTGTAGTTCTCTGGCTCTGTCATTAAACCTTTTTTTGTGAATTGGTACTGTTATCCCCATGTTCCAATTTTTGGGCAGTATGTTAAGTTTTATTATGTTCTTATATAGGTTTAATAATACCTCTGCCCACCATTCTACATCAGCTTGGTATAATTCTGCACCTAAGTTATCTATTCCTGCAACTTTATTTTTCTTTTGACTTTGTATTGCCATCATTACTTCCTCTTTTGTAATTTCTATCCAGTTCAAGTTATTAATATTCTTAATAACAGTAGGCATTCCTTGTTCAGGTATATCATCACTATTAAAAATTTACATAAAATGTCTCCATTTTTCTGGTGGTATAACTGCCATTATATTATATTTTATATCTTTCATTCCATATGCCACTAACTTCCAAAAATCACTACCATTCTTTTCTTGTATAGCTAATAATAATAATACTTTATTTATTATGTGCCTTTCAAATATCAAGGTGCAATGCAATAAGATAAAAGTACAGAAATCAACATTATAAAACCAAACAGAAACTAGTCAATGAACAGTAAAACCATAAGCTTTTTCCCCCAGGAAGGATTTCAAAGCCTGTTTAAAACTCCCCACAGTCGTGCACTCCCTAATCCGACGGGGTAGAGAATTCCAAAGGGAAGGGGCCACAACCATAAAAGCACGGACCCGAGCAGATTTTAAAATCACCCTTGGAATCTCTAGCAACCCCTTGTCAGCTGAGAGGAGCACTCTCACAGGATGGTAAGGGATCAGGAGTTCTTTCAGGTAATCAGGGCCCAGATCATGCAGGGCTTTAAAAGTCAGTAATCCAACTTTGAAGGTGATCCGCCACTGAACTGGCAGCCAGTGCAGTTCCCGCAGCACCAGTGTAATATGGGAAGATCTAGGAGTACCCATCAACACCCGAACTACAGAATTCTGCACCAGCTGCAAGCGGTGAATATTAACCCCCGGAAGCCCAAAGTAAAGTGAGTTGCAATAGTCTAGGTTTGAGGTCACAAAGGCATGGATTAAGGTTGGCAGATCACCAGACAGAACAAGGTGCTTGATCCTAGCGATGTTTCTTAGATGGTAGAAAGATTACTTAACCACCTCTGACACCTTGGACCAAAGAGTCAGCCCTGCATCTAATATCACCCCCAGGTCTCACACCCATTCAAAGACCTGTAGCTCGACATCCCCAAAAAACAGTCCAGATGAAGAGCCGACCCCAGGTCCCACTATCCAGTGGTCTGGATCCAATACCAACACCTCCGTCTTCCCAGAGTTCAGCTTCAGCCAACTGGACCTCATCCAGTCCTGGATTTCATTGAGGCAGCTGTTAAATACCGAGATAGCTCCTTCCTAGTCGGGTGCAAAGGACAGGTATAGCTGGGTATCATCTGCATAACAATGAAACCTCAGCCCATACTGTCTGACAATGTCTCTGAGGGGAAGCATGTACACTGCAAACAACATGGGGGACAATATAGAGCCCTGAGGAACCCCACAAAATAGAGAGATAGGATCAGAGGGAAAAAAACCTGAAACCACGCTCTGAGTTCTTCCAGTGAGGTATGAAGTGAACCATCTGAGAACAATCCCAGAAAGCCCACAAATACATCTCAGGCACTCAAGTAGGACCTCATGGTCAATGGTGTCAAATGCTGATGACAGATCTAATAGTACCAAAATGGATAGTTTTCTCTGGTCTCTCACCATCAGGAGATCATTGAGCACCCAAACCAGTGCAGTCTCGGTACTTTGCCTCTTTCAAAAACCTGATTGGAGAGGTTCATAGATGCTATGGATGGTCAAGTGGTTCTCCAACTGGGCCACCACTACTTTCTCAATCACCTTCCCCACAAAGGGGAGGTTTGAGATAGGCCTGTAGTTAGCAAGACAGTCTGGGTCCAAAGAAGCTTTCTTCAACAAGGGTGTCACCACTACCTCTTTCAAGGAACAGGGATATTCACCCGAGTCAAGGGAGCACTAGACTATCTGTGCTAGAACCAGGAGAATGGACTCCCCACACCCCAAAATTAGGGAAGTAGGGCCTGGATCTAAACTACCGCAGGTAGGGTGCACCCTTGGACAATCTGCATAACATCCATGATTTCTGGGTGGTTGAAGGTACTCCAGGAAAATGAAGGGGTGGTGACCAAGTCCTGACCAATAGCAACCCACATAGAATGTGTCAAATGGATCTCTGACCTAATGTCAGCCTCCTTATCAGCAAAGAACCGAGCAAGCTCATCACACTGTAATTGTGAAAATGCTCTATGGAGCTGTAGACAGGTTGGGTTGCACAATCTGTCCACAGTTCTGAACAGCTGAGCTGGTTGGTTCTGAGTGGAAGAAATTTCCCCGGACAGGAACTCTGCCTTCTTACGAGAAATTTCTGACTGATAGAATTGATAATGTTCTAACAGTCTAAGGTGGTCGGCATACAGGCCAGATTTCTGCCAACAATGTTCTAACCTGTGTCCAAGTCGCCACAACTCCCTCAAGGCCCCATCAAACCATGGAGCCTGAGGTCAAAGGGAGAGAGGACGCACATGAACTGGAGCAATAGAATCCAGGGCAGAGGTGATGGCATTATTATAGGCCACAACCAATGCCTCTGGATCACTGCAATGCACAGGTAATTGTGCTAGGTCAAGGACAGCAGCAAGGCCATTGGAAGAAATATTCCACAAAGGGCAGTACTTGACCATCTCCACAGGGGTCGGCCTACAAGGTGGGGTGCCAAAATTGAATCTCACAGTGTAGTGATCGGACCAGCTGACTGGTTCCACCCCCCACGTCAGAAACCTCGATCCCCAGGAAGAAGACCAAATCAAGAGAATGGCCACCTTTGTGTGTGGCAGTGATAACCACCTGCGTTAGGCCCAATGAATCCATTAACTGGAGGAAGTGTTGTCCAAATTGCAAGAGTTCGTCATCGATCCATGCATTAAAGTCACCTAGGACCATCAGCCTGGGAGACTCAAAAGCCATGTCGACGACGAAGTCGGCTACTTCCTTAAGGAATTGCTTCCCATCTCCAGGTGGACGGTAGATGAGAGCAATTCGATAGCCCACACCTGCTACAACAGCACATTTAAAAGAGATGGTCTCCTCAACTGGAACACTAGTGAGTGCCAATTCAGTCTTGAAACAGACCGCAACCCCCCCCCTGCGATCCAACCTCGTGCGATGTATCACCATATACCCAGTTGGAGTTGCAGCCTCAAGTATTGGTCCTGCATTATCATCCAGCCAGGTCTCAGTGATGCAAGCCAGATCTGGTGAGCCAGCAAGATCTGAAATCACAGCAGTCTTGTTCTGGACAGATCTGGCATTGCACAACAGCACCCGGGTTGGACAAAACTCCTGGGCTACCCTGGCTACATGCCCATCACTAATGATGGTGCCCTTGGGTATGAGGACCAAACAAGATGGTCCATGCTCCAGGCTCCACTTCACCCCAGGGTGTCTCCTGGGCTTAATCACTCTAATGGGAGTGCCCTGCTCCTCCAGCCTCCACTGTTCACCCCCACCCCTTCCCCCCCTCCTGCGGGCAATACCTAAGGCCCAACAATGTTGATAGATAGAAAAAAACCAATGGAGGGGTATGAAAGGGGTGGAGGGAGCAGAGAGTGGAGGCTGAGTAGCACACGACTGAGGGGGTAACAGGCAGACACATCTCATAAATCCACAACCTAGCCCAGCACTCAAAACTAAGCAATCTAAAAACAGGATATTGTACTCCTAAAAATCAACCACTTATGAGATTCAACCCAACTAGGTACCTAAAGTTACCAAATTACTAACTTAACATAACCTAAATTATACCACAGAAAATAATAAAACCCAAAAGGTCACCCTCCAGTGAAGTCTCTCACAAATCTCGGTGGAGGACAATCAGTACAAATCATTAACAAAAGAAAAATAACAAAAACAAATAAACTAAACAAACCAAAGAAAATTAAAAGGAAAATAGTTTGATAATCCACCCCCAGATTAGTCTCTCACACTCATCTGAAAGAGGGTGAAAATACAGATTGTTACTGAGCCCTCTCACTGCCAGAACTAATTTCCAAAAAATAATATAAAACAAAATAAAATAAAAACTTAACAACAGCAAAAACTCAAAACTGAAGAAAAAATAAAAAGTAAAAAACACTTGCTGTCCAAAAAACACAAAGACTCAAAGATTGAAGACATTAATTCCAATCAGTCATTTCCAGGAGATCGAGATGCCAGGACAAATATCCGATCAAGTCAAAGATCAAGTCCCAGATAGTCAGATCCAAAGATTTAAATCAAAGTTCTCTCAGGGTGCACAAATTTTTAAGGCTAAAAAATAAGGGGAAATATCTTGGAGGATTAATGGCACACTACCACAACTGCAGGAAAAGCCACCCCTCCGACTGACCACCCCACAAGTCTAGGGGAGGAGAGCAGGACACCGGTCCTCCGACCAGCCCCTCTCCCCAACCCTGTGGGAGCCAAAAAAAATGAAATCCCCAGAATAGCCAACAAATTAAAAAACCAAGTCAGAGCCCTGAAACAGGTAATAACACCGGATCGATAAAACATAGAGAAAAGCTATTTGTAATTTACCCCACTACTCGCCCCTGAAAACAGGCACTTGTGCTTAGTGGACCTTACCTGGTTACCAAAGACTAAAATAAAAATAAAAAAATATATATATATATATATTTGGTTTTTATTTTTTATCTGGGCTTTATATTCAGTCTTTACATATTTCAAGGCTTCCTGATCTTCCACCTTATTCATTTTTGTTATTCTTCTACCAATTTGATGGATTAGTTTTATTCATTCTAATACAGTCTCCATCATCCCAATTTGCCCCAAAGAAAGCTCTCCTACTCTTTTCATTTCTTTGGCATTTTTCCAGTTCTTTATGTATTGTTTCCTCTAATACCTGATATTCTATAAACAAATTCTCTTTTTGCCTATTTGTTAAATCTAAGTCTAAACTGGTTCTTAATGTTGTCATACGATTTTGTTTTAATTCATCTATTTCTGTTGCATTTATTTACCCTTTTAGTTGTTTCATATTCATTTTATTCCACTGGATTCTTCTATTTCTTCTTATTTCCATATTCTGAGCTATCCAATCTCTTTTATGCACACGTTCTTTGGATATTACAACAGGGCATTCTAGAAAAACCCGACGTGGCCCATGATCACAGTCCCAATTTTCAATAATCTTCATTTTTTGGATTTTTTTATATGAATATACATCAATAATAACATAATCCAGTAAACTCATACCAGTTTTATAGACATGTGTACATAATCCAGTTTTGTCACCACTGCATCTCCCATTCAGGATGCGTAAATTCAATTTACATAATTCTGAGAGGAGACAATTTCCTGCTCTACTTTTTTTATCACAAGATCTTCTAATAGGAATTGCAAATATGTCATCCAGGTTCCAATTGCTTCCTTTATCCTCCTGTTCCTCCCCTAATCATAAATTATAATCCACAGTCACAATTAGCATGGTACCTGAAAACTGGGCCTGTAATTGCTCTATTACTTCTATATACTTATTAATACATTCTTTAACGAGTGATTCAGTGGTGTCAGAGGGAAAATATATATTCATCAGCAATCATTTATCTCTATTTTCCCAAATTGCTTCTATGACTAGCAAATTAAAGCTGTCATCATTCTATATAAATTTACACATCAGATCAGGAATTATTTTAACAAATGTACTAATTCCACCCACAGGTCTTCCAAATTTGCTCATTTTTTTGCTGGAATATGCCACCCTTGATACCCTTTCAAGTGGCAACCATCCAAAGTATTTGCCCATGTCTCATGCAGCATAATTATGTGCATTTTATTTAGTATTTTAAGTAATCCATTGTCTTTAAACTTCCCCACAGCCCTTTCTATATTCCAATTTAAAATGCACTTATTTTGTTTTTTTTAAATCACTTTCCTTGCTGCCAAGTCATTCCTTATCTAAAGTGTCCTATATTACATATCTTACACCCTCCTCCTCTTCTTGCTTTCATATACACTTTCATAGGAGCGCTCTATTTCTTCCAATATTTCTTCACTTTGAGATTCATCCGAAATTACACTATTATTTATTTTAGGGCCTTTTTGACCACAGCTTCTTCTTATTTTCCTATATTCAGGCTCTGCTGTCAGTGTATGTTCAATTACTACTGGTTCCATGTAGTGTGATATTCTTTGTTGTACTTTCCCACTTTGCTTGGCTGTTTTATCCTTTTCAATAATC
This sequence comes from Neoceratodus forsteri, assembly GCA_016271365.2. Classification (NCBI taxonomy): domain Eukaryota; kingdom Metazoa; phylum Chordata; order Ceratodontiformes; family Ceratodontidae; genus Neoceratodus; species Neoceratodus forsteri. The sequence goes on along the minus strand of CM028132.1, from coordinate 485,119,944 downwards.
CCTTTGTTTAACTTATCACTTCCTTCCTTCCAATTCTATTCTAATATAGTGTTATTTGCTGTTATTCCTATTTTCTGCAATTGTTCTTTTGCTTCAAGTAAATTTCTCCTAGCACTTTTTTTTTTTTACTACCAGACAGATCCATCCTTTTTCCTTTCCCCCATGGTATTTATAGGTTGAGCCCCTATCATTCCAGGCAATTCTGTTTCCCAGGATACCTTTACACACGTTATACACTACCAATTTTAAAGTTACATGATTTTCCTTCTTTGCTCGAGGGATACCTTTCAGGTATACTGTTGGCAGTCTTTCTCCCTTTTCTATTTGATTTTCTCTCTCCTGATCCTCTGAGCCCTGGACATTTTTAGTCTTTCCTGCTTTAGCTTGTTTTTGTTCTTTGGCTTTATATTCTTCGACTATTTTATGTCTTAATTATACCTTGTTCCACAGTCTCTATATATATATCTCTCATTATTGTTAGCACTTTTCTTTTCTTTATTTTCCTCCTTGCTCTGAGTTTTATTAACACATTCAGGTCCTTCTATCCTATATGGATTCTTACTCCTTTTAGTATTTTTATTTAGCTTTTTTTCCTGTAAACCCTGTACTAGTTGCTCTGTTTCTTCTTTTTCTTTATTCTCCACTTCTATTATTGTAGCCCATATTCGGGCTTGATTTTCTTTTATTCTGTCTTCTCCTTTCCTTTCCTTCCCCTCATCCACATTAATGGTCTTACATTTCCCTCCATCCCAGGAGTCAACCTTAACCTTTTTTTGCACTAGCCAGCAGGGCAAGTTGATTCAAAATTGCACTAGCCCGCAGATGGTTGCACTAGCTCTTAATTATAATGGTAAATTTTGATCACTTATACAGGAAACAATGCAAGCAAAGCCAAGAAATACTCTGATTATTGCACATTTATCCTGTTCCCACATTGCTTCCAGCTCCCAAGCAGAAAATAGACTGCAGTGCCATCACAGTGAGCCCCCCATTGTTTTGTACCATAGCCTCCTCTCTTCCTCTTTCTGCCCACCCACACCAAACAGAGAGAGGATATCACAACAGCAAATATTCAATCAAGCAGTCCTAGCTCTGCGCACACAATAGCTGACATCATCATACACCTCACCACACTGTCACCACCACCCACAGGGCAATAAACAGAGTCAGGCAGAGAAAGACACTCTCAGCCCCCACTCTATAGTCAACTGGAGACCTGCACTTTTAAAAGTTTTTGTACAGTCTCAAATGAGCCAGGAGCACATCTAAGATTTATTTGGGGTGGGGGCTAGACAAACCTAAGGGGCTTGGGCAATAGAAAACTGACATTTTTATTTGTAAAAGCATTGATGTTAATATGCTCTACCCCAACAATAACAGACTTTTCTTTAACATTGTCCTTTCATCAGCCCAGGGAGAAACTGTACACAGGCATAATACTATACTATTTCTATTTCTGTATAGGATGATCGATGCACAACAGGAATGCCCATTTCAAGATTTCAATTTATGTATTTTATCAAGGTTTATTTTTGTACCATATGTGATCCAAAGCTTTGTTTTTAAGCTGAAAGGACATGCTGAGTGGGATAAGGGTGGAACTGTAGGGATGGTGATGGCTGGCATGGTCCATTTAGAAGAGCTGTGGACCCCCTACACTTGCCAGTAATGGCAGCTATGGATCTATGGATGGTCACTTCAGAGTCTGATCTGCAGTGGTGTCCAGGGAAAGAACAGAATTAAGAGATTTGGAGGGAAGAGGGAAGTTATGGTGAGGCTGGGATAAAACCCACCACCTGCAGGGTCGATCCCGCATACCTCTTTGCATTCTGTCACTGAAATGTTGGATACAAACACTTAAAATTTAGTGAAATGAGGGGCACTGGTCTTAATAATATTGGACAAATTGTTAGATACACACACATTCAGAAAACTGGAACCTAGTGACTTAACAGCACTCTACCCTTGATCACACCCTGAACACTAGCTGAAAGTCTTAACAGTGGAGTAATAATGACTCACATTGAGTCTTTTGTGGGATCCCTCTCTTGAACTGCCAGATAATTGCAGCTCTTAATGAGCTGTTAATCACACCTGGCCATCTGGAACATTGAGAGAGATTAGCATGAGGATTAGAGAATGTTAAAGTAAAGACATTTTTAACTTCACTAACAGCCATGAAAATCTGCACTAGTCAAGACGGGCTAGTAGAGAGTTAGCTACACTAGCCCTGGTCAATTTGCACTAGTGTTTGGGCTAGTAAAACAATGTTAAGATCGACCCCTGCTCCATCCTTAGATACTTGTGAACTAATCATTGTTGTAAAACTGATTAGAAGTCTGTTGTTCAGGAAGATCCTATTTCTTATTTCTTTTAATACTTCCATAATTGAATTCTCCTGCTGTCCACTTTCATTTACTCTACTAATTTCACTAATCATGCCCTCTTGTCCCTCTTTCATTTCCTCTCCTGTTTTATCCTGAATTAAGTGTGACATGTCTGGGGGAATCTAGAAGGGGGGTCCAATTTAGATCTCACCATATAGGGCATAAAGAAATGCCTCAAAATCACCTAAGAATGAGGTACTAGGATACTGATATGAAACATCTCTAATACTTCTATCCCTCTTTTTTTATGTCTAAATGAATATTTTGTTCTTGGCTCTCACATTGCTCATTATGCTCTATACAGTCTTCACACTGTTTTACTTCCTTTACTTGTTGTACATCAGCATGCTGTATATTGCATACCTCAACTATTAAATGATCTTGTTTATTCCTCTGCTCCATCCCATCCCTACCTGAGATTACTTTATCATGTTCTGCTTCAAGCATTCTAATAGATTTCAACAATGGATGCTCATCAACAATTAGATGTTGGTTTTCTAAACCCATTTTTATTGGGGGATGAGCTTAGAGGCAGTAATGTTGAACCTTGAATCTTTAACACCTCCTTTTTTCCAACTAGATTTATTTGGCTCCCTGGGACTAACATATAGCTGATAATTTTTCTTTCAGTCTTCCTTGGCTTCCTTTCAACCCTTTTCTTTTCATTCTTTTTCTGATTTTTATAACATATAGGATTTGCAGTCATTTTCATTTTAGTGAGTCTAGTCACCATTATTTAGTTTACTTTTGCCAGCAGGTAGATGGACAACTCTTGTTCTACAATCAAGGGCTAATTCACAAAGTGTCATGCTTCACAAAAATCACACCCAGCTGGTTATTAAAGTCCCAGAACCAAAAACAAAAACCGCTGTCTAAACAGTGGAAGCAAAACGTTTCTAAATTCCAATATAGGAGATAAATGTCATTAGTTCATCACCACTGGCATCATTCAATGGTCTGTGTCACTTATAAAATCTTCCTAAATATCTTTTAATTCATTTCCAGGTTTTGTGTCTTTAGCTACTACATCAAGGCCCGTTGCAGTTTACTTTCAACACATTCCACTGGCTGTAATAAAGAAAACAGAAAAAAACTTTCTTTACCACTCAACTCTTGTTATAAAATCACACTTAAACATTTTATATTTCCAGAACTTCCAGGATTCTAGACTATGGAGTCGGTTTACCTGTTACTTGTAACCAGTAACTAGTAATCTCCTGCCCCTCAATAGGCCATCTCTAGTTCTATGGCCTCTGTGGTGCTTTTTCTGGAGTTTCCTTTTTAAATTCCCCTTGCTTCTGTTGTTTCCTAATATATGGGTTACCAGCATCTAAAAATATAAATCCAAAAACATTTAAAAATCTTAGCCTTGGACTATAATATTTACTTTATGTAAAGCTTTGTGACAGAGCTAAAGATTTAGCACCATACATACACATACAATTAAATTACCTTGTACTCCCAATACACTGTATCCCGTGATAAGAAAAACGCTCTTCAGAAGCACACCACAGGTAAACGCTTGGCAGTAAAATTTCACTTTTAGCACAGAAAGATCAGGAAAATTACTTCACGCAACCGCAAAACATAAGGGAATAAGGACACGATCAGCAACTTAACCGGCACTGCTCATCTACCACATACTAACCACGGGTAACGGCTAGCAAAACACCAAGCATGCACACATAGATGACAAATAGGATTTCTGGGGGTGTAGCTGGTCAAGGAATTTAAATTTATTGAGTCATCAGCATGTCAGCACACCCCTACTTATGTATGATGATCTAGCTAAAAACCTCAATCAGGAAGCTACAAAAAAAATCAGCACTCGACTGGTCTCCACTTAACATCCACATAATGTGTCCAAGCTGAACTACAGCTACACATGGATTAAGAACCCCCCAGTAAACACAATAAGCCCAGCTAATCCCCAAGCACACAGACAGTGAGTCCTTGCTAATGGTGTTAAAATGCTCTCTGCAGACTGAATCAAAAGGAGAATTGGCATGAAAAAAACAAATACAAATAAGACAAGTACCCTGATAGCAGTATTCCCACTTGTATAATAAAAGTTCATGAAAGTCCATGTAAATATCTAGTTAGTTTCCTAATTCCCACTTTCCTTTAAATCACCTTTAGTTCTTTTAGGGTAAAGTCTCCAAATTTTCCTCTGGACTCTATTCTCAGCACTCTCGACACTTTTGCCTTTGCCACCTCAAATTCTCCTTTCTTCCGTCGTTCCATCTTCCGTCTCTGTTCTCTGTCTCTTACTCTTCTCAATGCCTCATAGCTCCTTCACCCTGTAGCTCTGCAGCTCCTTAACCTCTTCTCCTCACTACACCTCTCCCCTTTCCGACCTGTCCGAAAGGCTGATTCTCCCACTGTAGGCAGCTTGCTCCTCCACCATCAGGACTCAAGCGCAGCTGGCAGTTAGGGAGAAAAGAAGAAGAGAAATGGAGAGATCCAGAGGACCGCACAAGAAAGTCTGGAAAGTGATCCAAATTAGAAACTGTTCAGGCAATGATGGCATACCTTTTCAAACCTTTCTAAAAGCTTTTTAGAACACCTGCTTCTATCTTCTCCTCAGTCGGTATAGTGTGTAGCAGCCATCTTGGGAAAAACTCAGAGTACAATGAGGACTATATGGGCAATAACAAAGTGAAACATGCATGTTAAAATGTTTGGAATTGACCCCTAAGTCCTACAGACAAACATTTAGAGATTAAGGAAGGCACCAGGAGACAGCCATTCTGAAATGTATGTACGACTAGGCAATCTGGTAGAATAATGGTTAGAGGGTACAAAGGCTAGCTCTGTAGAACAGATAAAAGATGTGTTCCTCATGGAACAGTTTTTTTATTTTTATTAAACTCTGCACTGTTCCAGCCAGCTAGAAGAATACCGTAATAGCTCACAGATGTCACTTTACATACAAATGTAAATAGCCATATTTCAGTAGCCAAATATTAAAAAGACTATTAACTGTGCTACAGCATATGGGGGAATCCAAAATGAATTCTATACATAGCTCCATAAATTTACAGATATGTTCACCAAGCCATGGCCGGTGGAAACTAATTAGGTATTAAACTGAAGGTAAACAGTTAAAGTGACTATGTTGCAGTCACTGTTTCCATGAATAACCAGGATATCAAAAGGTAGAAACATGAAAAAGGAGTTATATACAACAATACCCCACAAAATACAACTCCCTGTATCGGAGCAAGGGTAAATATAACAGAAATTCCCCCCATAAAGGTGGACATACAGGATCTAGAGACCCTTCAGTAGGGAGTAAAGTTCTCACTATAAAATAGATGGGACAGTCCGTTCATGCCGACTGTCCAAGAAAAAGGATTGCAGAGTGCTATTACTGCCACCATCTTAAAGTCCACTGTTATTATTGGGAAAATCTCCACAAGTAAGTAAAAGTAAATAAAACATTCCCCTCTATTAGAAATAACTCCCCTCAAGTCCGAACTCCTAGTATTCTTGAACAGATAGTCACCATCACCCAAAATAGTCATTTTATAGTGAGGTTCATAGTCCAGTCCTCGGTTCAAAAGATGTAGAAAACTTACAATTCAGGAGGGTAAAGGGTCCCCTTGATTTTGGTAAGGGATGAATGGGAGAATGAGCTTGCTCCCCAAGGGGAATCTGTTGCAGAGTGCATCCTGAATAGTAATGGGTGAAGTTGGCAAACTGTGCCCCACAAAAAAATTCGCAAAATTCATGCATTTCATGAAATGTTTCGTGGGTGCGAAAAATGGAATTTCATCTGTGGCATGCAAAATTTTGCCCACATGAAATTTCACCTGCGAACGGCAAAATTTCACCACTCACAGGCAAAATTCTGCCGTTTTCAGGTGAAATTTCACATTTTGCGGGTGGAATTTCGCATCCACAAAATATTTTGAGGAATGCCCCAATTCCATGAAATTTCTCATGTGGTGAAATTGCTGATTTTGCAGGAACTTTGTCTGTGAAATTTAACTTCACCCCATCTCTAATCCTGAATTTCAAGTCACAACTCAGGGAGCTAATGGAATTCACAAAAGGCATGGTACAAACATGAGGCCAGAACCTGGGAGTAAAGAATGGGGCAACATGTGATGGTATTCATACCCATCTGGCAGAATAAATTACAGGCAGCTTGGCAGGGTCCTTACTTGGTGGTCAGGAAGGTGAATGATGTTATATGAGGTTTTTGGCTCACTCTTGCTTTAAAGCGGGACAGTACTGATGATGTCACAATGAAAGGGCATATTTAAACAGCACTAACTGTTAGATAGATCACCCTTGATAAACTGCTGCTGAGGGGCACAAAATGCCATTGGATGATTCCATAGCAGATAGTGGTTTTGTACTTTGCGATATGTCCAGCATGTTTCTAATTTTGCATTTGTAATTAAAAAATTTTGTCACTTGCAATTTGCCTAGTGGCGTATGCTGTTAAGGCCTTGGTTTAGTGTGTGTGAGCCTTCTTTTCTTATTAGCAGTTGCCTTTTTGGCTATAGACATCACATTACTCTAAGGCGACCCTTCCTTTTTTGTATTTTTATTTCTGCCTAGGACAGTTGCATACCACCAGGACCATCTTGTACCACTCATGATAGGGCTTCATCATGTTTACATGGTAGATTCACAGTTTTCACCTCCTGTCAGGTAGTTCCATAATGTAAATACATAGAAACATAGAAATTTGACAGCAGATGAGGACCACCTGGCCCTTCCAGTCTGCCCATTTTTCCTATCTCTACCATGAAAGGGTAAGAATGGAATGCAGTAGAGGGTAGGAAAAATGGGCAGACTGGATGGGCCAGGAGGTCCTTACAGTTGCAGCCACAGACACTGCCAGATATTTACAGAAATTTCTGTGATATTTCCAGAAATACCTCCTGCTTTCTCCATTTCCACAGTAGGGGCAGCAGAAAGAAACTCTTAAGAAATTTTGTGACATATCTGGAAATAGCTGGCAATGTCTCTGGCTACTACTGTAGCTGCCATCAAATTTCTATGTTTCATAAAAACAGGTACTGACCTAATGGTTTTAACTGATTCTGGTAAGTGGTTATAAGTGCTTGGTCCAACAAAAGTGAAAACTCTTTGCACAAAACAAGTTTTACGAAAGGGAATTTTGAACAAAACTGATTCCTGGGATCTAGTGCAGCAATTTTTATGCTGTGTTGGAAACATTTCTACTATTGAGCAAGGGACTGTGCCCAGGATGACCTTGTGAAAAAAAAAAGTATTTTCACACAGTCATCCAATGATGGTAACTGTGCGGCCTGATACAACAAACAGTGGTGCATGTTAAAGGGAAGTCCAATGATAAAATGACATATTGAATTATAAGTTACTTCTACCCTGATTTATACCCTGCTTCCCATACCTGAATAAATTAACAATTTGTAGTCCAATACTGATAAGAGTGAGCTCTTTGCCAAGAGAACACAAGTTTCAAGCAAAAGATTGTTGCAGATCCTAAATAAGGAGCCCAAACATTGGTGTATAGTTTTTGTCATACTGTCCACATGAGATTCCTAAGTCAGAGTACTGTCCAAAGTCACTCCAAGGTATCTAAATTGCTTAACTCACCATCTAGGGCTCTCAGCAAAATTCACTGTTCCCTATTTTTGTTTCTACTAAAAACCATGGTTATAGTTTTCTTGATGTTGAGGACCATCCCCCAGGCACTGAACTAGGACTGTAACTTAATTACCTTTTTGTGAAGGATGTCATTTGGGGCACCCTCATCCCTCCCACTTCCAAAAATGACTGTGTTAGCTGCATATAAAAGCAGTTCAGAAGAAGGACAAACTGAAGGCAAGCATTTAAAAAGAGAGAAAAGAGTAGTGGTCCCAAAATGGAACACTGTGGGACACCACAACTAACTTTAAGAAAACTGGAATGATGGTTCTAATTAATAGTTCTGTGCTCATGTTCCAAAAGATAGTCCCCAAACCAGTTAGTAACATCATCAGACTAGTTACAATGTGACAATGACTACAGCAACAGACCATGGTCAATTAGATCAAATGCCTTGGTGAGGTCCATAAACAGAGAAGCACTAGATTCCCAGAACATGTGGCCTAATGAACATAGTTCATGAACCTCACCAAGGCAGTCTCTGTGTTGTGTGAAGCACAAAAAACATGCTGTATAGGAGTCACCAAACAATATTTTGACAAAAGCTCAACCATTTGATCCATCACTATACACTCACAGAGTTTTTACATAGGAGCTATCAAGGAAATGGGCCTGTAGTTGGAAACTATCTTTTTGGGGCCGATTTATGTATGGGACATTATATATTATGGCCTGCTTTCACATTGCAGGATATATTCCTTGGCACAATGAGAAGTTCAACAGTTTAGTAAGGGGAAAAACAATGCTATCTTTTGCCATTTTGATGATATTAAAATCCAGACCGTCAATACCATTGGATGGTTGTGGATTCAAATTTCCCAGATAACTCAGCACCAAATCGGGTGTGAGTATCTTAAAGAAAAATTTGGGGTTAGGCAGCAAATTTAAAACACCATTAGCATTAACCTTATAGGCATGATTGTCTACCTCTGTTCTATAAGAAGACAAGTCATTAAAAAATGTGTTACATTTTCGGTCACAACAATAGGATCACTTATGATCTCACCACTCAAGAAAACCTAGGTTGGCTCATCCTCCCTTCCATGACCATTGAGATTCCTGAGCATCCGCCAGAAATTACAAGAATCATGGGCAGTATTTAACTGTTTTGCCTGATGAGGTTCCCTTTATACTTTACAGATAAGGTTTTTGTAACTGTTTCAGTCTTGCTTGTAATACAACAAGGCCAAAAGGTCTAAAGTTTTCCTATGATGGGCCCATTTATGTTACGATATCACAAACAGTTTAATAGGTCATGAGAAATCCACTCACTTCTATGGCTTCTAACATGAATAGTTTTTAAGAGAGTCAGCAAGTCACTAATACTATTGACAATGTTACAAAAACATTTGTAAGCAATATTTATATCACAAATTGAATCTAAAAAATCACTAATCTGTTGCAAAAATAGCTGCATTTAACTTATTAACATCTAGTTTCCTATGGTTTCTGTGGATACTATAAACAGACTTAGACCTACTCAGTTTAGCAAACCAGTTATAGTAGACTGGGCTGTGGTCACTCAACCGATCTAGTAATACACCACATTCAGAGGTGTGTGCAGAGTCAATGAACAAGGGGGGCAGAATCACCACAAAGCTAGGGGGTCTGGGGGCATATATAATTATATTATAATATAGTTGGAGGATGATTTTTAACAGGGGGACTGGAGCCAGGGTGCCCCCAATGCATGCCTATGACCACATTCTTTATTCAGGTAAGTGACTACAGTCCAGTCTAATGTAGATCAGTAGCCTGTTCTATAATTAACTCTTGTAGTGGCTTCAATAATCTTATGTAGTCCAAATGAGAAAAATAATTCTTGAAAGGCATCAGATGCCTTGTCCTTCTAGTTTGCATTAAAATCACCCATAACAATCCACTCATGACCCTTGGGGATAGATTTTCAAAATCTGAGATCAATTCCTTATCAGTTTCTGTAAAACCTGCAGGAACAAAAGGACCAGGCTGCAATCCACAAAACCAGTTTGGACTCATTCTGAAAAAGAGTGGTCTTCAGAGATCAAAGAAATGGTCCAGTATGTGATGTCAGACAGGCATGTATGATGATGCAGGTGTAGTGAGCCAGCCAGCTGACAATATTTCTGTGTGTATTTGTTCTTAGAGTTTAGTTATGTTTTGGGATTCTGAACAAGCAACATCACCAGTTCAGGTCTGCCATAACTTACAAAGTTCCCATTTGGGGGTAAGAATCTTCTACTCAGAATTTAGATAGTTTTGAGTTAGGTTTCTTCTGTGTGATCTCTATCTTTTCAAATGTTTTATGTTTCATCGCTGTAGGATACTGTATTCCCCACAGTCTTTAAAGGAGATAGGGAATGAGTTTTACATAGTTAAATGCCCTTCCATCTTCCTTTATATGCCAGTTATGTATTCTGATATGCTTTGATGATTTTTTGATAAATAATCTAGCTTTGGGGTGCCCTTAGATCTACGTAGAGTGCCACTCTCCTCACCAGCTACTGCTCTGGATTTTCATATCTCTAAGACATTCTATGACATCACAGACTACCATTCCATTCTATTCACCTGAATGGCCTGGAATGGGAGTTTCTGATGTCACAGAATGTTCAGGCAGTATGAAAAGAAAGAGCAGCAACTGCTGAGGACAGAGGTATTCAGAGTAGTTACAAACACAACAAAATTAGATTATTAAAGGTCAAAAACATATCAGAATACTGGGTAGACAATATAAGAACAACTGGAGGGCATCTAGAGGTGTAAAAACTGCTTCCTATTACCTTTAATATGTATTATCCTGTAACATATGTAAATAACATGGAGTAGTAAATGTTATTTTTATATACCTCACTTTTATATACTTCATGCTTTCTGTAATTGAACCATTTCAGGTATAGATAACCAGGGCTAAATTGGCAAGTCTGTGATCCGTTTCTGAAGAGACAGGCTACAGTTACCATATCTAAGGCAAAGTGTCTTGGCTGTAACAAAAGGGGTGGGTCATTTGCCTTTTGGTATGTAGCACTGTACTGTGTGAACAATGTCTCTAGTGGGATTTGGACCTAGAGGTGCCCTGAGTAAGGTTGCAGCTGAATGGTGGCAGCATACTAAGGTAACTTTTTCAGGCATCTGAAGCATTGTGAAAACTGGTAACTGTATGAACTGAGTTCTGGGAGAGAACCAGTCTGTGATAAACCCCCTGTGCTTAACCTCCCTTTTATATCTATCTCTGTACCCACTGATCTCTCCGTGGGCTAAAAACAACAGTAACATCCTCTCCATTTATTCTCCTTGGCTAAAAAGTGATTTGGGATTCAGTTTGTATAAATGGGTATTCCTGCAGTCCATTTTTAGTCCAATAAAAGCATTCACACAATTAAATGAGTCAAGTTTTCCAAAGATCAACAGCAATAAACATTCTTTATAAATAATGGCTCACAAAATGTTTTAAATATTTATACTACTTTCACAGATAGCTAAATAATTCAGCAGCACAACTACAGATAGCCTGCACACCTTCTGGATGTATACAGTATATACAAGATGCAGCAAGGCAGTGTTGGATAAATTTTTTACCCATATGAGTTGTGGTGGCCTCAGATGACCTCACGAGTGTCAGAGCAAAGCATAGCTATCAGTGAAACGTCTCCAAGGGCAACACAGCAAGTATGGATGAAAAATGTATTCAAATACTGCCCTTGTTGCATTCTTGATTTATAAAATGTAGTTTGTTTTGTAGGTATTGCTTGATTGATTTAAGTATGTGTACTATTTGATGATTTCAAATAAAATCCATAGAACATATTTGCCAGTTTGTCAGTATTGCACTGCTGTTTACACCAGTAATTGAATGGGAGAAATGTAGCGATTTACGATTGGCCTACATAATGGAATTTGACTGTGACCTGACTGCTGCCTCAGGGAGGGCAGGGTAGTGATGTGTGGTGTGTGTGGATTAATTTAAATTGACAGAATAAATGGTTTATTCTCATTTAGAATCTAGAACCTGGCCAAATACATTTTTTATTCTGCATTTTTTTCTCTCACATACATTGCATAAATACTATTTTTTATTCTGAAATAGGTTTCTTCCATTTCTCTATCATGAAGTGCAAACATCTGGACACTTGGTGCAGTTCCAGGTCTTATAATTTAAATTTAAGCCACTGGTGCCAGGATACAACGCTCTTGGAATTGCCTTCCTGACCACCAAATCTGGTATAACTCATCACTTGTAACAACTCTAAACAATGGTTTACCCATCACACTATTCAAAGTGCTACTACCCTATGAGCCACCTCATAATCTACAAAGGAGAAAGAGAGAGAGAGAGAGAGAGAGATAGATGGTATGGTTCCATGTCATAACAGCGATTACAAAATAGTGATCGCTATTACAGTGAGTGTATATCGCCAAAAAGCAAATCAGTGATATGCACATGCCAGCAAACAGACATCCAGCAAGGAATCTAAGTGTTAATAGGGAGGGGCTGCACCCCCACACACACACCCTGATGGGGGGCTTTGCCCCCCCCACACTCCCCTGATTAAGAATTACCAACTCAAGAGGGGTGCATGTCAGGGAGAGAGCGATGCTCCAAAATGAATTAAAACATGCACGGCAGCAGCAGGTGGCAGCAAAATGTTCTCTCCCCGGTCCCCAGCCCCGAACCCAGTACCTGCTGCACTGCAGCTAGCCAACCTCACCACCACACCACATGGCTGGCTCTGCTACAGCAGGCAAACTACCCCAGACAAACCCTCTTCCCTATTCCTCCATTTCCCCTCCCTATCCTCCCCTCCCATTCTGATGGCCCTCTCCTACAGTCACGTTAGCATAGGGTTGCTACCCTTACAGGGCAGCCCAACACGATAGCATTGTAAGTGAGTCACTGTTTTGACAGTCACTCATTTACAGTCACTATCATCACTGGGCACATAGATAGGTAGACAGACAGGTTGCTTCCAAGCACCCCATATCTTGAACATCCATCTCAATGTCTGGCAATAAGCAAATATGACTTCACTTAAACAGAACTTCCTTGGATGTATGCATTTGCTTTGCAAACTAGTCAGCCTGCACCTTGCCATTTGCAACATTATTGTGGCACTGTACTGTACTTGCCATCTAAATGCTGCCAAGTTTGATTTATAGTCTTGTGTGAAACATCTGTTAAACACGTTTGTCTGTTCTCTTTTTTTTATTGCTTTCATAGTTACCTGTGCACTGCTATGTCTGCATTAACTATCAGTTTAAATGTACATGTCTTATTTACCTGAACTTGTATTATATTGAACTGTACCTTGTTCCCACTCTTCCCCCATCAGGCATAGCTAAAATCACATTGCAAGACCTAATCTACTTTTCCTAGGTAACCAGCCAGCAAATAAATAAATAAAACCCATGGGCCCTATATGCTCAGTCACTGCACCAGCTCCTTTGTGACACAGTTAGCAAACAGCAGCAAAATGAAATGGCCACCTGCACTGATTTGTATCGGGCTTGTCTGTAGTGCGTGTTGGATGTGGGCTACTAATCTGACCTGAGACTACAACAGCCAAGAATCTCATAGTACTCCCCCTCCTGCATACTGACAGGTCAGCAGTACCTGCTCATGAGAACACATAGCAATGCCGGAGAGCAACACACCTAAATTTCTATTCCCATGCATTGTGAGCTCAAAGGGCTTAAAGAATGACAACAAATAAAAGAAAAATGTATAGTCATTATTACACAAAACTTTACTGAGCAAACACAATTCTGTGATAGGTGCATTAGCAAATGTTGTCCCACACATGTCGTAGTGCTACAAACACAAAAGCCTTTGACAAAATCAGCTGTGAGTAACTGTTGCTATGGAAGTCATTCTTAAGTCTGGTTACAGCAAAGAGGAGTAACTACTGAAGCTTAGAATAAAATAAATACAATGCTCTCAGCACAAAATGATGACTAATAACACACCCACTCCCCAAAACCAATGCAACCCACAGCTTGGCAAACAAAGCTGTAGCCTGAAATCACAGCAGGAATTAAAAACAAGCCCCCTTTCCCAAATTATCTGGCTGCCTTACTACATACAGTATGTTAACCAAATAGCCTGCCATAAACCGTGCTAATCCATATCACACTACAGTAGTTTCAGCACCACAGCAAATGTTTGAATCCCTGCATACCAAACAGGGTAGCTGTTCTTTAGAGCTATTGGTTTCCAACGTCTATGTGTAGACAGATGTGGGTGGGGGTCAGAGAGAGAGAGAAAGGAACATGCCATGAGTGTGGAGATGTCACACTATACTGGAACTACAGCCAAAACATTTTTGTTACAGTGGTAAAGGTAGTTTTAAACCTCTAGAATAGTCCTATAGGATGAAACATTGGTTACATTCTGCACACTGCTGTGGTCTACAAAAAAAGAAAAAATGTGAAGGGAATTTTATACAGTTTCTTACCCATTGGGGCTTACATCAGGATAACCAGTGGGTACAAACAAGTTCTGCTAACCAGGATGCATTGCCTCAGCAGATGAGTGTGCCACACATTTACAATGTTCAAACAAAACTTGAAGTCATTATTTCAACAGCAACCCCCCAAAATACTCTTTTAATATAGTTTTTCCCCCGCAAGCCATTGGCTTAATCCTGTCTTCTGGGGTCAGTGACCTCCTGACCTCTTATGCCACTCCCCTGCTGTTAGACTCAGCAGAAATCAATATGGGGTGAGGGCTGAGAGTGTCAGAGATCATTATATAAACAGGTTCAGGGTACATAGATTTTACCAGTTTCTGCCCCTTGGTTCTGACTACCTCCCATATCCACATGGTACCATTCAGAACCCTGGCAGGCAGCATCCCAATGCAGAGCAGGCAAGTTCCCCTGCCCACTGTAGGGCTTGCTACAACAGTGGAACCGGGTGTCAGCTCCCTCATGTAGCAGCACATCCCTGGCTCCTGTTCAACTCCCAAGTTGGATCTTGAACCCAGATCACCAGTGTAGGAGTGAAACACACTACCCACTGTGCCATCAGACTGACCCTCCCTTAAGATGTTTTTAAACAGTCATACATAGTACCATGACTACTACAGTATAAACATTTATAGCAAGTCACAGTAACACTACCACAACCAAGTCGCCCAACAATTTACTAACAAACTAGGTTGCACAGACAGTTCTTGAATACCACCAATATGAACCTTCAAGTCAAATTAACATTTTTGTAGTACCCATGCCAGCTATTCACTCCAGCATAATGGCCAATGTATAAGCTACAATCACCCTCACTACTCACTCCAGCAAGACAGCCTGCATCTCAGCTGCACTGCAGGTGCCATGCCAGTTCCAAGGCTTTCAAAATGCTCACAACTGCAACTAGCTCCACCACATACATAAATAAATGGACACCGTTCTTAACATATTTTTGATATGTGCTCAAAATTGCTCAAATGTTGTACAAAGTAGGGTCATAAGTCTGGTCACTAGTTAAGCCCTTCACAAATATGAAAAAATATATTTTAAAAAATCTGATGACATACGTAGTTTTCAATGGCTTATTACACTTAAGTGACAAAAATAAAAGAAAACACCTTGGCAACAATAGAAACATTAAGCAAGGGCACTTCACTAGTATCCATACCACAGCCCACACTAGTGTCCTATGGTAACAGCGCACCTGCTGACAGACCACTATGTATTTGCTATACTTATATTCAAGGCCCCTTGAATTCTGCGATTCTGCAGTTGCAGAATTTTCCGCAGAATTTGCATCATGCCGCAGAATATATATAGTGCCGAAGAATTCATTGGTTTGGATGAATTTTCATTCAAATATACTGTTTTTCCATAGTGTCAGGTGTTCTTTCCCATCACATTTATCCTGAAGCCCCTCCTCTATGCTCAGCATATGATGTCATCGATGACATCACAACATATTTAGCCAATGATACGACTGTATTCTGCCACAGAAATGAATAAATCATGCCGCAGAAATCAGAAAATGCTGCCGCAGAAGCCAAGGAGCCCTGCCACAGAAATTAGAAATTCTGCCGCAGAGCACTAGGTGCCCTGCTTATATTAGAAGTTTCTAATATCCATGTTTTTCCTAAAATTTCCCAACAAAAGTTATTTTTATAAGCACAACACTGCCAAGGTGTTGGTTGGGTTGGGATGAAACCCTTCCAGGGGCTGCAGTTGGTTATCCCAGTACAACTACCATCTGGCCATGTTATTGCTTATATCATTTTATGGGACATTTTGATTGAGGAGACTACTGCCATCAATTACGGAAGCCTATAGCAGTGCCTCTATCCAATTGTTACTGGCAGGTATTAAAGTGTATAACCGTATTAGATACAGAGAAGGGGACTTCAAGTATATTACCTGAACCCATAATTTAAAAAAAAGGGGGTCATAAATAATTTAATTCTATGTGCACAACATGGGAGAAACTCTTTTGAGATCTGGGCCAAGTGACTCTAATGGTTGTCTGGCCACTCAGCTACCGACAGTATGGGATAATTGTCGAGTGTCCCTCTTTGTCATTTTACTTGCTAGTAGGGTAATAGCCTCAAACTGTTAAGGTCCCATCCCTTATATAAGGTATGTACAATAACCTGGAGGTATACACATGGGCATTGTTTACTTCTCTTTCCTTATTGGTGACTGCAGCCCAGTTCCTCCCTCTGTACACATTATGAGTCTATTCAGAATGGTGAAATAATGGCAAATTTGTTCTTGACTGCAGAGAAGAAAACTGTTTCTTATCTGAGTAACTTTCTGGTGAACTGCCATGTTGACATTTTTTGGTCTCCTGGTTACATTTCAAAACACAAAACACAACTCTAGGAATGTGCCAGATTAATCAAATATTCTTCTACCAGTTTGACGAGCCAATTATTCAGGCATCACCTGATGGTCAACCCAAACTAGTTTATAGTGTATTAATTCAAAAAGCAAACTCATTTATTCATACTGAGGCCACTGATAAGACAAGTACAGTAGCATTTTATATGAATCCCGATGGAGCTGTTGTCAGCATTCATCCCCCCAAAGTGGAAGGAAGATGAGCTTGTGGTACACAGAATGCCTTACATCATGTTATTTTACATTTCACGCTCTGAAAAAAAATTTCCTTACTGTATGTTGCATAACTAATCATCAAATTGAAAAGTATGATTTAATTATGAAACCATTTCTTTATCCTAAATTGTAACATATGAACAGCAGTTGCCTTCATACCCCTGACCAGCTTTGCTGTTTTTAATAATGGTCTTTCCCAACAGTTGTCTTATGCTTATATACATGCTGTCTGCACCATGTCCTAGTCCTAGTCAACTGAGGGCGCACTTCCTGTCTCTAACCATACTTTTTTTTTACAGAAATGCCACAGATGTAATGCATTTCAAAAAGAAGCATGGAACTACATAGTAACAAATCATTTAAGACCCAAAAGGACTCTATGTCCATCATGTATTTCCCCTATGCCTGGTTTATAAGGATGGAACTAGAAAAGAATGTGTTTATGCGTAAACAGAACAACCACTATTATCTTCCAGACTATAATGCTTGACAGGATATTTTGAAAGATATATCTTTGCAACTGTTAGACTTAGAAACATAAGTATTTTTTTTTATTTCAGTGAAAGCTTGGAATCTATCAACATGAATAGAGCATAACAATACACTCATGTTGATACAGATCTATAAATGCCAACAAAATATGCTGTCAAAATAGCAGGATTAAAAAAAAATTTCCATTTCATGTTTTCACATATCATTATATGGCAGATTTAGCAACATCATATATCAAGATATTAATTGAGTTAACTCCCACCATTCATTAAAAAAATATATGTCTATCTCTAACAGTTCCAAAGTTATCCCATTGTGAAGATGTTATCTTTTTAAAGTTCTAATTTTGGGACCGTTAGGGCTAGAAACATATTTTTTTTTTAATGAAAGCTTGCAGTCAGCCAGTACAGTTATTATATGTTTATACTAATATATACTTTAGACTGAGACATAAAGGGGGCCTATCTTTGGCAGACTCGATGGGCCGAACTGTCCTTTTCTGCCAACATGATTCTATGACTATATATATATATATATATATATATATATATATATTCTTTGCAAAAAAAACTGTGTTAATGCAACAGTTAGGGTTTTTTACAGTGACAAAACTGAGGAAATTCGCCGTTAGGGTTAACACCCCTTGCACCCCATGACCACACCGCCCCCACCAACAGGCATTGGGATGTGCGGTGGGGTCATCAGCACTAACTCTAACACCATTCCATGTGTTTATAAGCTGAGGTGGTACAGTATAGGAGAATGGGGCAAGAGTTAGGACTGACGACCCTGATGCCTGTTGGTGGGGGCGGGGTGGTCATGGGGTGCAAGAGTGGTAACCTTAATGGCCAATTTCCTCACTTTTGTCACTGTAAAAAACCCTAACTGTTGCATTAACACTGTTTTTTGCAAAGAATGTCCTTACTTTTTGAGAAAGCATAGTAAAGTACAATGTTGCGCAAGTTGGTAGACGCGCGGGGCCCTTTGAAAATTTCTGCCTAACATAACAGTAAAAATACTGAATATCATATGTATTGGTGGGAGTGAGGGGCCCTTTGGGCCCCATGCTCCCACCAACTTGAAATTAACCAAATTTTCATTCGCCGGAGTGGCATAATTCTGCATCTATTTACATTTTATACAGCTAACCACTGAAAATTACAGTACCTCCGTGGCAGTAAGGCTAGCTACCCTAAAATGTCAAGCCACTACCACAATGCAGAATGCTATCAGCAAAATGTAAACTGTGTCACACAATAGCTCTGCAGCAAATTAATTTTCTGACACCTAAACACCATAATTCACATCTACAGGATATCCCCGCAACACCCTCCAAATTTCAAGTTAAAAGACTAAACCATTCCTAGATATTTAATTTTAAAGTTTTAGATTTTCATTAGTTGGAGTGGCATAATTCTGCACCTGTTTACAATTTACACACCTAACCACTGAAAAGTACTTCGGTGGCAGCAAGGCTAGCTACCCTATAAATTTCAAGCCACTACCACAATGCAGAACGCTATCCGCAAAATGTAAAATGTGTCATGCAATATCTCAACATCACATTAATTTTCTGACACCTAAACACCATAATTCACATCTAGATGACATTCCCTCAACACCCTTCAAATTTCAAGTTAAAAGACCAAACTGTTTCCAAGATATTTAATTTTAAGGTTTTTGCACCTTTAAAAATTCATTGATTGTGAGAATCAGCCGCAACCTCGCAATCAAAGATCATCTTTAATCATGAGGGAGCATCTGGTCATGAAATTTGGGCTATCTGGTCCCTCGCAGAGACATCTGGTCCAGCAAAAATCTGGCCATCTCGTCCCGCCCTCACGAACAAAGCTTGTGATCAAAGAAATCTCTCGACCAAAGAATTTGCAGGCTCATGATCAAAGAATGTAAAAACATTAAAACTCCATTTTGTGACACCACTACATTAAACCACAGGCATGGCTTGATAAAGGGAAGCCCCCTGAGTAAAACCCATTCTAATTTTACTTCACAAGTCACCCCTTGGCTGAGATATTTGTTTTTTTCCAACCCAAAAATCTGGCTATCTCATCCCTCCCTCGCGAATGAAGATTGTGATCAAAGAATTTGCAGGCTCATGATCAAAGATAGTTAATGAGCCACGATCAAAGAATTTAAAAGTTTAAAACTCCATTTTTTTACACAACTACATTAATCCACAGGCATGGCTCGATAGAGGGAAGCCCCCTGAGCAAAACACATCCAAGTTTTACTTCTGAAGTCACCCCTGCGATGAGATATTTGTTTTTTTCCAACCCCAAACTGAAAACAAGATGGCAGCCATCATGACTGATAAATTTCTCATGATCAAAGAATCTTTGATCACGAGCCTGCAGATTCTTTGATTGTGAGGAGTGACCAGATGGCCAAAACCCCATTCTTCTTTCGCAAAACAATCATATTAATTTTTCCATAGACGTATAATGGGAGATAAAAAGTTTAATAAATTAAGAATGAATTAATATTTTTTCACCAAACAACAAGTGGCTTGTCCTTTGACCCAGGCTTGTTCTACGTGACAAGTTTCAGACCGGCACGCCACATGGTGGGCACACAGCGCCACGGACAAAATCCCCAAAACTGCCCTCAAAACTAGCGAAAAGTACATTTTTCAATGATTTACTGCACAAAAACCATAAGTCTGACTGAAACACAATTTGGTAAATCAAGAGATCTACCGTGCCCCACTGTGCATACTAAATTTCATGCAAATCTGTTGAATGGGTCCAAAGTTATTAACGCGCACAATTTCAAGTTTAACATTAAAGTGCCTTCATAACCCTAACTATGGGGGCATGACTGCGCCCCTATAATATATATATAATTTTAAATTATATCTATGCATAAAATTACATGAGCATTTTAAAAATTTATAAAAATGTAAACTTTTCTTTATTTCTTCTGAATCTTGGTATTATGACCCATTATTTAATTAGAATCTGTGTAGTATGCAGCTTAATTTTAATTAATTTAATGCCCTAATCACATGGTTTACATATATTTTTTTTCTCCTTTCTAGCAATCCCTACTGTTCCTTACTTTTGCAGGCTTTGCCTACAAAAGTGCCAGAAGATAAAAATAAGGTGTACAAACATGTACTAATTTACCATTACTTCCCTGCCCACTTTAGTACCTGGGTAGCTAAGAAATAAAATGAACATTCTGTACAACTAAAAATTCTGAGAAATAAAACACTGATTGAGTTCAATATTTACACGCTACATAAAATAACACCATAATATGTTAGAATGTACAGTATGAGACAATAAAACAGGTATATGCCAAGTTACACACCAACCTCCAATTATATTATTGATGTATGCAATTAGTGAAAATGAAAAATAGTAAATAATTATGCTGGCATGTGTTTCTAAGAGCTTTCAGTCAACCTCGCCAAGTTGCTGTATAATTAAACAATAAGCCAACAGTGGCTTAGCTTGTAAGATGCAACTAAAATGGTTCAAATGAAAATCAAACTCCTTGATATTTTAAGGTTTGATTCTTTCAAGTGAATGCAAACATTTGGGGGTAAAGAATCAAAGTTCACATAAGTTCATAGCTACCTATTTAGAGCAATCTGAACCCTGGAATTAAAACCGATGTTCACACCCAAAAAATATAAAATGTCTAAAGAGCCACTAGCCAGTCTAATTTCTTGCAAATCATAAAGACATAAATATTTACAAGCAGGAAAAGACTAATGGTCCATCCAGTCTGCAATGTTCCTACCTACTAAGTCATCTGATAGTTCCGCTTGAACTAACCCCCGCATTTGCACCAGTGCTTCCCCATCAATCTATTCACTTCCATGTGTCTAGCCCACCCCTTCTTGAACCTTGCCACCATGTTCACACTGACCAGCTACAATAGCAGACTGTTCCATTTTCCCACCACCCTCTTCTTGAAGAAGTTCCTTGCATGCCTTCTAAATTTCTAAATCCTGCCCCCCCCCCCCATTAGCTTATAGTTGTAGCCCTTTGTGAAGGGCCCCTTGCTAAGCTTAAACAGCTACTGGCTGTCTACCGTGTTCACACCCTTAAAGACAAGTACTTGAAGGTTTCAATAATATCTCCCTTCGCTCAATCAATTAAAATGTCTTCTGATTCTTCCAGCAAAGTTAACTTCCTCAAAAGCCACAGCTGAAGATAATAATGCTGAGTTCATATTAAGCTACTATAGAATTATTGCAACTATATAGCAGGTAAAAGAAGAAAATATGAAATGCATGACATTTATTTATTGCATTAATTTATTTATCTATTTTTTTAGACTTTGATAACTGGGTAGAGCTCATTAGGACAATACCTATTTGCAAGGGTGACCAAGACATGCACAAAAACAATGTACTAGTACACATACAGTATCAACATATAAGGGACAATTACATAAGGAATAATGTTTGGGTGATCATGCACAACAAACCCGTATATCAATCGAAGAGTTGAGATAACAGTATATGGACCATGATAGTGAAGATCGAGAGGTCCGTGCTGTTATAACAACCCATGATGGAAACACAGAGTGTGTTGTGTATGGCCATCCACAGATTATGTTTTATACTATACAGTTTTAAAGTGCTATACTACAGCTGGAGACACCGCAAACAGGGACACGGCTGAAACTTATTAGGAACATGCACAGCAACTTGTTTAGAAGGTGCACAATAACTTAAAACATGCACAGCAACATTTTTGAAGGAGCCAATGTTCACACATAACAAATACTAACCATATGCTGTATTATAATTTATGTAAGGCAGTTACATTTGCAATGGATTTGTAAAATTTCTTTATTTATTTATTTGGTAACCAGATTGGTGCACTGATCCGAAGACCATCTTCAGGCATGGCCCACGCCAGAAACAGGCACAAACAATGTAAAAATACATTGAGAGAGCAGCATGAATCATACAGGGAACATAACAATGTACATCATGCTAACAGAGAAAATATAAAAACAGACATTCTGGAGGCTGTGATGCTTCCCTATTTGCAGGCACCTCTCTGGTCTGAGAGAGGAGGTTGCCTGTCACCAGGCTGACCTGGCTAGGATTCGTGAAACCTCCTCCCCCACCCAGGGACCACCAGGGCCAATGCCACTACCTCAGAGGTTGCCAAGAAAGAGGAGAGGCTGGATGAGGGTGGGCTCAGGGAGGGAGAGGGTGGTGGAACAGAGTTGCATCTCTCCAGCTGTACCTCTCCACAATTCATTCACTCTACTGGTGGATAGTGGTTCCTCTATGGAGGCACCTGCAGTGGAGACCAAGGAGGATGCTGGGAAACTTTACAAAGGAGACCCACAGGAGGGTGGTATGGGACCCCACAGGGGAAGGAAACAACTCCTGGTGGGGGACTCAATCATTAGGGGGGTAGAAATGGGGGAGGAAGGGGAGAGGGAGGTAAGGTGCCTTCCTGGCGCCATGGCTTGGAGGGACAGGAAGCAAATCCTCAGGATTGTGGGAGGAGCTGCATGAAGGAGGGAGCTGGATGTCATTGTCCACCTAGGGAAAAATGACCTAGCTAGGAATGGGATCGGAGCAGTGCAAGAGGAGTTTGTAGAGTTGGGGAGGGGCCTTAGAGAAGTAGAGCATACAGTAACCTTCTCGGAGGTGCTGCCTGTCTATGACAAGGGTAATGCTAGGGCACTTCTCACCAGGGAATTCAATGAGTGGTTGAAAAACTGGTGTGGAGCTCAGGGTTTTGGCTTTATTGGGGACTGGTGAGCCATCTGGTGGGATGCAGACCTATACTGGTGTGATGATCTGCATTTGTCCGGGGGGGATCCAGGATCCTAGGTGAGAGGTTTAAATGTTTCATTGGCAAGCATTTAAACTAGCCAAGGGAGGAGGCACTGAAAAGGAGCAGGGGAAATCCCAGCCTCCCCCCACAAAACATGGTAATTAGTGAGGTAAACACCAAGGTAGAGAAGTTATTAGGGAGCAGGACAGAGGTAAATGTAAAAAAAGGCAAAGACAGTAAGGACAGGAATGGGGCTAAAAGGGGTAAGGCTATCAAAAAGTGGAGGGTGATGAATACCAATGCCCGTAGTCTGTGTAACAAGCTCCCTGAGCTAGTGGCCTTGATGGAAGAGGGTTGCCTGGATATTGTGGCAGTCACAGAAACATGGTGCACAGAGAACCATGACTGGGATGTCAACATACCAGGATACACAATCTACAGGAGGGACAGGGAGGGTAAAGAGGAGGAGGAGTAGCTCTCTATGTAAAGGAAGGGATCAAAGCAACAGAACTAAAGAGTAAACAGGGAGCAGATGAGGCACTCTGGGTCACCCTGGAGACAGGAAATGGCACCACAATCCACATAGAGTTGTATACAGACCCCCATCTCAGGGGGAGGGAATGGACAAGGAAATGATAGAAGGCTTCCTTAGAATGGCAGAAAAAGGGGAGATATTGTTGATGGGGGACCTGAATATGCCAGATGTTAACTGCAGCACCTTTGCTGCAGGCACATCAAACAGGGTTATTCTTGATGCCCTACAGGGGGCATGCCTCAGACAGCTAGTATTGGAACCCACTCAGGAGGGAGCAATCTTAGACCTGGTACTCTCAAATGGGGCCGGAGAAAGAATCTCAGATTTAGAAGTGGGTAGCCATCTGGGAACAAGCAACCACCAAACAGTGTGGTTCACGAAAAACACAGCCATACAATCAAGCCATACAAAAGCAAGAGTATTGGACTTTAGGAGGGCTGACTTTGGGAAAATGAGAGAGTGCCTCAGAAAAGCACTAGCAAACAGGCAAGAAGGAGGGGTGGAGGAACAATGGGGAGTAATCAAAACAGCCATCACAGAGTCAACGATCCTTTGTGTAAAGCAAATCAACAAAACGCAACGAAGGAAAAAACCGCTCTGGTTCTCAAAAGAGGTGGCAGGGAAGGTTAAGGAGAAAAGGATAGCATTCAGGAAATATATGGAAACACAGAAGAAGCAGGACAGAGAACTTTATCAATTAAAGCAGAAAGAGGCTGGGAAGGCAGTCAGAATAGCAAAGGCCCAAACTGAGGAAAGAATAGCCAGTTCTGTTAAGAAGGGGGATAAGACCTTTTATAGGTACATTAGGGAGCGAAGAAAGACCAAAGGAGGGATACTGAGGCTTAATAAAGGGGAGGGAATGTGGGTAGAGGGTGACAGTGAAAAAGCAGGGATTCTGAACGAATATTTCTGCTCAATATTCACAAAGGAAGAGGAGGGGGAAGTACCTAAACCAAACAAGAGAAACACTCTGAAGACTGGGGTCGATACCAGTCCATTTACAGAAGAAAGGGTTCTGAAAGAACTAATAAAATTGAAGGTGGACAAAGCAATGGGGCTTGATGGAATTCACCCAGGAATTCTAAAAGAACTAAGGGTAGAATTAGTGACACAGCTGACTACTCTCTTTAACAAATCATGGGAGGATGGGGTGGTACATGAGGACTGGAGGAGGGCAGATGTGATTCCTCTTCACAAAAGTGGAAGCAAGACAGAGGCAGGAAACTACAGACCAGTTAGTTTGACCTCAGTGGTAGGGAAAATGATGGAATCACTTCTGAAGGAAAGAATTGTTGAGTGCCTAGAGGCCAGTGGGGCACAGGACCCAAGGCAGCATGGATTCACGATGGGAAGGTCATGTCAGATGAATCTAATAGATTTCTTTGACTGGGTGACCAAAGTAGTAGACCAGGGAGGGGCTATGGACATGGCCTACCTAGATTTTAGCAAGGCATTTGATACAGTACCACACAAAAGATTAATACACAAGTTAGCCAGCCTTGGAGTGGGTCCCAAGGTGTTAGCCTGGATAAAAAATTGGCTAGACAACAGGACACAAAGGGTAGTAGTAAATGGAGTACACAGTAAAGAAAGGAGGGGTTACTAGCGGGGTACCGCAGGGTTCAGTACTGGGACCGGTCCTTTTTAATGTCTTTATAAGTGACATTGCAGAGGAACTGGAAGGAAAAGTATGTCTCTTTGCAGACGACTCAAAGATCTGCAACAGGGTTTATACACAAGATTGAATGGAAAGGATGAGAAGGGACTTGGCAAGGTTGGAGGAATGGTCAAATATATGGCAGCTCAGACTCAATGCAAAGAAGTGCAAGGTAATGCACATGGGAAACAAAAATCCAGGGGAAGAGTACACAATGGGGGATGAGATACTGACAACAGTAAAAATGGAAAGGGACTTGGGGGTAATTATATTAGATGACCTAAATGTGGGCAAGCAATGTGAGAAGGCAGTAAGGAAGGCTGGGGGGACACTGGGATGCATAGGAAGAGGCATCAATAGTAGAAAACAGGAAGTTGTTATCCCTCTGTACAGACAGTTGGTGAGACCCCATCTGGAGTACTGTGTGCAGTTCTGGAGACCCCATCTCCGCAAAGATATAGACAGAGTGGAGGCTGTCCAGAGGAGGGCAACCAAAATGGTGCAGGGTCTGCACCAGAAGACATACTGAAGAAAGACTAAAGGAGCTTAATATGTATACCCTTGATGAAAGGAGGGACAGGGGGGCCATGATAGAAACTTTCAAGTACCTCAAGGGAATCAACAAAGTCCAAGAGGGTAGCATCTTTCAGAAAAAGATGTGCAAGAACAAGGGGGCACAATTTGAAGATAGAGGGGATGGCTCAGAGGTAATGTGACGAAGTATTTTTTCACAGAGAGGGTTGTGGATGCATGGAACAGCCTCCCTGAGGAGGTTGTGGAGTCAAGAACAGTGGGGGAATTCAAGAATGCATGGGACAGACATAAGGCAGTCCTAGTGGGGGGTAGGAGGAAGTAAGCTGTTGGTTAACTAGGATCTGCAGCTTATCTGTTAGGTAGGAAAATGGGCAGACTAGCTGGGCCAAGCGGTCCTTATCTGCCATCAAATTCTATGTTTCTATGTTTCTAGTACCAGGTACATCAGCAATTAAGCATACAAGGTATATATCATTGAGGTATACTGGGTAAAGGTTGCTCCATCATTCAACAAAAGGAATAACAATAGTATTTAGGGTGGTAGAGGAGAACAGAGCACTAGAGTTGGGAGGGGGTAAGGGTGAGCTGCAAGGGAGGTGAAGCCATGCTAGTGGCCTGTGGGTAGATGCAGGTCATGGTGGACAATAAGTGCATTCTTAACAGGGAATTTAGATTTAGAGGTGGGTCAGGGGAACGTAAGGAGGAGGGGAGGTTGTTCCATAGCGAGGGTCCGGCTGCAGAGAAGGCTCTTAGGCCCATCCTCACAGTTATGTTAGGGCGTTCTAGTTGAAGGTGTGAAGACTGATGTAGATTGCAGCAGTAGGTTCTAGGAAACATGAGCATATATTTTAAATAAAGGGGAGCAAACTCATTAGGAATAGTAAGATCTTGTTGGTTTCTGAGAGCTCTCAGAATCAGTATCCAGGAATTGAGCTACTCCTCCTCCTTTGTAATGACCGTGTCCATGGCTCAGTAAGTAGCACACTTGCCTCTGTGGCAGGAAAATCAGAAGGTCATGTGTTTTAGTCCCACTCCAAGTACTTTAAAACCTCTCTGATAACTGACACTGTAGTGCAGAATGTGGAGGGAGTTACACTGCTGAGGTGCCTTCTTTCAGATGAGAAGTTAATCTGAGGTTCCTTCTGCCCATTTCTGGTCATTTTCAGGGTGAAAGTTAAATATCCCATGGCACTTACAGAGGAATAGTAGTGAAGTGGGGACTGGGGTTCCACCTGGAGGGACACCAGCCTATACTGGCAGGATGGTCTGCATCTGTCCAGGAAGGGAACAAGTCTTTTGAGCAATTGGTTTAAATGCTTCATTGGCAAGCTTTTAAACTAGTCAATGGGGGAGGCACTGACAAGCAGCAGAAAAATCCCAGCCTCTCCCTACAAAACAGGGTACTAAATGAGAAAAGACCAAGGTAGAACGGTCAGTGGGGATGCTGCAACAGAAGGTAAGGCCATCAAAAATGGAGAGCAATGAGTACCAATGCCCGTAGTCTAGGTAACAAGCTTCCTGAATTAGTGGCCTTGATGGAGGAGGAACATCTGGATATCGTGGCAGTCACAGAAACATGGTACACACAAAACCATGACTGGGACGTAAACATACCAGGATACACTATCTACAGGAGGGACAGGGAGGGTAAAGAGGGGGGAGTAGTTCTTTACATAAGGGAAGGAATAAAGCAACAGAACAAAAGGGTAAACAGGGAGGAGAAGAAGCACTGTGGGTAAATTTGGAGACAGGCAATAGGCACCACAATCCACACAGGGGTTGTGTCTGAACCCAACTATCAGGGGAGGAAATGGACAAGAATGATAGAAAGTATACTTAGAATGGCAGAAAAGGGAGATATTGCTGATGGGTGATCTGAATATGCCAGATGTTAACTGGAGCGCAGTTGCAGCTGCCACTCGAAAGTGCAGTTATTCTAGATGCCTACAGGGGCATGCCTTAGACAACTAGTACTGGAGCCCACTCGAGAGGAGCAATATTAGACTTGATACTCTCAAATGGAGATGGAGAGAGGATCACAGAATGTAAGTGGGTAGCCATCTGGGAACTAGCGACCATCGAACAGTATGGTTCACAATAAACACAGCAATAGAGTCAAGCCATACAAAGACAAAAGTACTGGACTTTAGGAGGGCTGACTTGCCAAATGGGTGAGTGCCTAAGGAATGCACTAGCAAATGGGTGGGAAGGAGGGTGGAAGAACAATGGGAATAATAAAACTGCCATCACAGAGGTAACGAGCCTTTGTGTGAAGCAAATAAACAAAACAAGACGATGTAAGAAACCACTATGGTTCTCAAAGGAAGTGGCAGTGAAGGTTCAAGAGAAAAGAAAGCATTCAGGAAGTACAAGGAATCAGCAGGAGCAGGACAGAGAACTGTACTGAAGAAGCAAAGGAGGCTGGGCAGATCAGAACAGCAAAGGCCCAAACTGAGGAAAAGATAGCCAACTCAGTTAAGAAGGGAATAAAACCTTTATAGGTACATCAGGGAGCAAAGGAAGACCAAGGAGGGATAGTGAGGCTTAATAAAGGGAGGGAGGGTGGGCAGAGGGAGAATGTGAAAAGGCAGAGATACTAAACAAATATTTTGCTCAGTATTTACAAAGGAAGAGGGGAGGTACATAAAACAAACAGTAGTAACACTCTGATACAGAAGTTGATACCAGCCCATTTACAGAAGAAAGGGTTCTGAAAGAACTCTTAAAACTGAAGGTGGACAAAGCAATGGGGCCTGATGGATTCATCCCAAATTCTAAAAGAACTAAGGGTAGAACTAGTGACACCACTGACTACCCTCTTTAACAAATCATGGGAGGATGGAGTGGTACCCAAGGACTGGAGGAGGGCAGATGTGATTCCCCTTCACAAAAGTGGGAGCAAGGCAGAAGCAGGAAACTATAGACCTGTTAGTTTAACCTCAGTGATAGGGAAAATGATGGAATCACTTCTAAAGGAAAGAACTGTCGAGTATCTAGAGGCCAGAGGGCACAAGACCCTAGGCAGCATGGATTCACAGCGGGAAGGTCATGCCAGACGAATCTGATAGATTTCTTTGACTGGGTGACCAAAGTAGTAGATCAGGGAGGGCTGTGGACATGGCCTACCTAGACTTTAGCAAGGCATTTGACACAGTCCACACAAAGATTAATATATAAGTTAGCCAGCCTGGGAGTGGGTCCCAAGATGACAGCCTGGGTAAAGAATTGGCTGGAGAATAGGACACAGAGAGTAATAGTAAATGAGTCCACTCAGAAGAAAGGAGGTTACTAGCGGGTACTGCAGGGTTCAGATAGGACCAGTCCTCTTCAATGTCTTTATAAGCGACATTGCAGAAGGACTGGAAGAAAAGTATGTCTCTTTGCAGATGACACTAAGATCTGCAACAGAGTTGATGCACAGGGTGGGGTGGAAAGGATGAGAAGGGACTTGCAAGGTTAGAGGAATGGTCAAATGTATGGCAGCTTAGATTCAATGCTAAGAAGTGCAAGGTAATGCACCTGGGAAACAAAACCCAGGGAAGAGTACACAATGGGGGTGAGATACTAACAACAACAAAATGGAAAGGGACCTGGGGGTAGTCATATCAGATGACCTAAAGGTGGGCAAGCAATGTGAGAAGGCAGCAGGGAGGCTGGGGATACTGGGATGCATAGGGAGAGGCATCACCAGTAGAAAACAGGAATTATTATCCTCTGTACAGACAGCTGGTGAGACCCCATCTGAGTATTGTGTGCAGTTCTGGAGACCCAACTCCCAAAGACATAGACAGGATGGAAGCTGTCCAGAGGAGGGCACTAAAATGGTGCAGGGTCTGCACCGGAGGACATATGAAGAGAGACTTAAGGAGCTTAATATGTATAGCCTCGAGGAAAGGAGGGAGAGGGGACATGATAGAAACTTTCAAGTACCTCAAGGAATCAACAAAGTCCAAGAGGGTAGCATCTTTCAAAAAGAGGTGTGCAAGAACAAGAGGCACAATTTGAAGATAGAGGGGCGGCTCAGAGGTAATTTAAGAAGTATTTTTTCACAGAGAGGGTTGTGGATGCATGGAATGGCCTTCCGGAGGAAGGTTGTGGAGTCAAAATCAGTGGTGGAATTCAAGCATGCATGGGATAGTCATAAGAGCAATTCTGGGGGTGGGGGTGAAAAGAAGTAGGCTGCTGGTTAACTAGGATCTGCAGCTTATCCAGTAGGTAGGGAAATGGGCAGACTGGGTGGGCCAAGCGGTCCTTATCTGCCGTCAAATTCTATGTTTCTATGTTTCTATGAAGTTTCCTAGTGTCACTCATGGGCGATATTCCCCATCAATAAAGCAGGTCCATATGCAACCTCCCCAAATGACATAAAAACAAGCTATCATATCTTTGTGCATCTTTCCTGGTCAAAACTAACAAATGAGTACATAAATAAATAAATAATGTCTTATTTCCCCAGCCTTACCTCTATACTCCACTGAGGAAGGGCTGCTGAATGTTCTCAGAACTCATCCAACATCAGCTAATTTTGAACATTTTCTTTATTCTTTAGCTGTTTTGCAGTTTGTGTGATGTGGTTTTATGCTTTTGCATATTTTATTTATTTAATTGTTTGTTTTTGGCTATGCCCTACAAGGTATTCTAAGAGGTTTCTAAGGGGTGCTATAGAAAATAAAACTTGCTGTCTTTATTGATACTGTTGATTTAAGCATTTCTGAGGGAGATTTTCAGGTTGCTAATACAAGAGGTCTATATGCCATACAATAATTGCTACATTCCACATGCAGTTTCAGTGCTAGGGTGATGTCTTGCTGAGATCTACAACTGGATGGCTTCAAATGGGTTATGACCCAACCTAGGGAAGACAGAGGTCATGATGATCAAGCCGGGTCAGTGGGGCTCAGCAGAAGTGGGAGGTGTGGCAGCCCTTCCTTCATGGGGTTTTCAATCTCTCATAGCTGTTGATGTGGTTAAGAATGTTGGGGTCATTTTAGACTGCAGGCTGAGACTAGAACAGCAGGTGTCACTAGTGGTCCAATCTGGCTTTTACTGTCTTCGAAACATCGCCAGGATCAAACTGCATCAGGCTCCTGGTGATGATCGTTCATGCTGTTACGTCTAGGCTGGATTACTGTAATGCTCTACACTCTGGGTTATCTGAAGATATGATATGACACCTGCAGCTGGTCCAGAATGCTGCTGGCAGGAACTTCTTAGAGAGACAACATTATGCCAGTGCTGCTATCGCTACACTGGCTGCCTACGCAGTGGAGCATCACCTTTAAGATATGCTTGTTAACATACAAGGCCCTACGCGATCTGGGACCTGACTATTTGAAAGATCTACTAATTTCTTACCTCCCAACCCAGACCCTCTGCGCCACCAATGCGATCTTGCTTGTTGTGCCCCCTTCCCACTTGAGATGCCCCCGTGGACATAGCTTTCTAAGTGTTGGTTCCAGTCTTGTGGAACTCTCTTCTACAGAACATTTGTACTGCCCATACGATGAAGGCCTTTCAAACCTCTCTGAAAACATATCTATTTCAGCAGGCATTACCTAGCTAGCTAGTTATAGCTCATCAGTAATTTTATCTAATGTTATCTGTTAGTTATTATTTTTTGTTCCTGCTGCTTTGTTTCATTTGTGTTATGTATTGTGAATTGTTTTTAAACTGTATGTACAGTGCCCTGAGCCCAAAGGAAAGGGCGTTTTGTGAATACAGTTTCCCTTGTTTTATGTTGCCTTCTTAGAAAGCTCTTAAAAGTGGTAGATTTTTCCAGAAAATGCTTGGAAAAATACCCTTTAAGCAATTTAATTTACCCTAGGATAAATCAGTAAGCAACATACAACATCATTAACAGTGGTGTCTACCCAGTTTTAAAGCTGAAAAGTGTGGCCTACAACGATCTAAAGAGGTGTTCTGGAGTTCACAGAGTAAGCTCATCAGCTAACCTTAGATTCAAACCACAAACTCTGGGGTCAGTCGTCGAGGATAGTCAGCAAGCCCTGCAATCAACTGCAAAAGAAAGTAAAACATATTTGAGGAGTGATGGACATATTCTGAATGCTTGACACTTGACTATTATGTCTTGGAAGAACCAATTATTATTTGGTTGGAAAACATTTCTTTAAAGGATGCCCCCCAACCGTTTCCATATAATTGAAAATTGTTAGTGGGCACTTCCAGGTAGAAAACATCAATTTTGCTGATTAAAAAATAAACAGAAATACTGTTCAGAATACAAATCCAGTTTTAGAAGTCAGAAACTGAATAATCAAACTAAATATCAAAGGTCTGCTCTTCCCAAATCTACTAGATACATTGCATCCTTTGAAGTTCTTTCAAGTAAAGAGCAACCCACTGCTTGGTGATTAATAAATGAAAAAAGGAAGTTTTCTTGTAATGAAAACATAGCCTAAGAGTTCCATATGCTATAGCAATTCATTTTGATAGCTTGGGCATACAAAACAATGTTTTAGGAACTTTGGTCTGTGGCCTGACCACCTCAGGACTAACAAATCCGAAATCACTTCACCTTGAAATTTCTGTGGAAAGAAGACTTCTGATGCTTTAGATTATTTCAAGTAATTTTAGGTCCTTCCTAGTCAGTGTTATTTAAGAGTAAACTAATTTGTTTCCATTTCTTTGTTTAGGCTATGATCATCACTGAATAAAGGAACAGTAATCCTGACCAGTAAGCACTGTGAAACTCATCATGAATTTCTCCAACTTCTCCGTTGACCCCAACAATTCATCGACGAACCAGACCTACGATTCCATTCAAGGTCATGCTGTCTGGGAGGTTGTTTTTATTGTGTTTGCCACAGGGATACTTTCTCTAGTCACTATCATTGGAAACATCCTTGTGATGGCTGCCTTTAAGGTCAACAGTGACTTAAAGACAGTAACTAATTACTTTCTTCTAAGCCTGGCCTGTGCAGACTTGATAATTGGAGTCATAACCATGAATCTCTCAACAACTTATATTATTATGGGCCAGTGGGCTTTGGGCAATGTAGCCTGTGATCTCTGGTTAGCTTTAGATTATGTGGCAAGTAATGCATCAGTTATGAACCTCTTGATCATAAGTTTTGACCGTTACTTTTCAATAACCAGACCTCTGACTTACAGAGCTAAACGGACACCAAAGAGGGCAGCAATCATGATTGGCTTGGCTTGGACAATATCCTTTATTCTGTGGGCACCAGCCATTTTGTTTTGGCAGTATATTGTTGGTGAGCGTACAGTGCCGCCAGGTACATGTGAAATTCAGTTTCTCAAGGAACCAATCATTACGTTTGGAACTGCTATTGCTGCTTTTTACTTACCTGTAACAATAATGATTATTCTCTACTGGAGGATATACCGAGAGACTGAGAACCGAACAAAGGAGTTAGCAGCACTTCAAGGCTCCGAAACAAAAACAGCCATGCAGATTTCTGACAGTTTCAAAAGCAGCAGTAGCTCTGAAACACAGCCGGTTTATAGCAGTGATCAGGTAACATCTAGAAAGAAAAACATATGCTGTTCTTGCACAAGGAGTCAGTCTTCAGCAACCCTCAAACCATACATGGAGCAGAGTAGCACTGGAAGCTTCAACCACTCTGACGAGGATGCCTCTACTGCATCAGAAGATGATGACAAACCTCAGCCCCTTGAGAAAAAGAGCAAATGTTGTTTTATCATGAAATTCCCCTTCACCGGTTCTAGAGTGTCCCAGTCAAACATGGTGACTGCTGTGCAACGCAGTGAAACTCTTAACATGGAATGTTCAGGATGGAACAAGAAAGAAGCTTCAACCAACTCCATTAATAAAGGAGACAGCAGTGTTTGCAAGGTACTAAATGAATCCCAAGATATGACAGACTGCCCCAAGGAGTCAGTGAAGTCCTCTCATCTAAAGACCTTATTGCCAAACTCTGCTGCAAAAGACAAGAATATAGCTATGTGTCAAGTGCCCAAAAAGAAGAGGTTAAGTTCGAGAAAGAAGGCCCCATCACTTGTTAGGGAGAAGAAGGCAGCAAAGACACTTAGTGCAATACTACTTGCATTTATACTAACATGGACACCCTACAACATCATGGTGCTGGTATCTGCTTTTTGTAAGGATTGTGTCCCTCAAACCCTTTGGAACTTGGGATACTGGCTGTGCTATGTCAACAGTACTGTAAACCCAGTGTGCTATGCACTGTGTAACAAGTCCTTTCGCACCACCTTCAAGATGTTGCTGTTATGCCGCTGGGACAAACGGAAGTGGAAACAGACTCCAAAGCATGTGGCTTTCTTCCAAAGAAAAGCAACCCCAAATGTTGTGTGATAAATCTTTGGTTTGTTTCCATAAAGGTGAGTTGGTTACAGTACAACAGATTAACAACAGAGTGGGTTGAGAATGTCTGACAGTATGGTGACTGGGGAGCTACTTGATGTACCAGCACTCCGGGCATGTAACTTAGGCCTAGATAGAAATGATGGCAGGAAGAAGGACTGAGTTTTCTTACAAATGCTATTCTCTTCCAGAGAGGGAGGGAGGGAGGGAGTGTAGAAGTCTCTGCTGTGGTCTAATACCTAGTAGCCAAGGGCATGCAGTGTCAGTGGGAACAGTGTTTGCAGACCATGTGGGTGGAAGGGAGGAAGAAACACTTAAAATGAGAGGGTACACTCAAGCAGAAAATGCCTTCACATTCCCCATATCCAAAGGCCATCTAGACACCAGGGATTGCTTAGCATGGGACGGAGAGAGGGAAGAGGTGCCATTGGATACCAGGTAGCACTTGACCCAGGATTGGATGAGGGATGAGGGGATCACTGGACACCAGGTAGGGCTTAGATTAGGATGAGGTGGGGGCAAGCAGCATCAAGGAGTGTTTGGCATTGGCTGGGTAGAGTAAGATGTTGCCTTTGTATGCTAGGAAGACCTTAACATGGGATTGGGAGAGGAATGGTGTTCATTGGAAACCAGAAAGTGCTTCACACAGAATAGGGTGGGGGGGGTGCTACTTGACACCAGAGAGTGCTTACTACTTGATGGGACAAGAGCATGAGGTGCTGTATGGCACAGAATGTGTTGAGGGATGGGGTGCCTCTGAACAACAGGGAGGGCTAAGCACTGGATGCAGTAAGGGATGGAGCCCCTGGACACCAAGGAGTTGTGAGCAAGAATGGCCCATTTTATGTTGTATTGATCCAAATTTGAAACCAGATATGTTGGGGAGGGGGGAACCTAATTTGCTTTATACTAGCCAAAGAGCAAATATTAATCCAAGTTTATGGGACCTCACATAAATCCCAGAATGTTGTGAATTATGTGGGACAAGAACAGATAACAAGAAACCCATCTTGTATCGTACAAAAGAAAATTCAATTATTCAGTTGTTTATTCCAAATAAGACAGAAAAAAAGTTGTTTAAATAGGCAATTAGCAAGTTATTATGCAACCACAGTAGTACCTGTCTGTACACCTTAGTACAGTCTTGTTAGTAAAAGTCGTTGTCCTTTTGGGAGAGGGGCAACTGAATGTGTCTCTTTGCAGCTTGAAACAGTTTGTAACAATATTACTGAGGACCACAGCATTAAACAAAGCTGAGGTGTTATATAGTTGTAAGCTAGCCTCTGTAGTGAATGAAATCTGGCCTATGCACAGCCCAGATAATAACAGTTTAGCAACGCTTAGCAATAGCTACTGTATATGCACATACCTCCACCACTCTTAGCCTTTCATCCTCAGTTAACTTACTCCAGGTACATTTCACTTGCCAAAAACAAGATGTTATGCAGGCTAGCAGAATTAGGGAGTACTGTTTGGCAGGAATTGCAGTTAATTATAAAACAGTTGTTTTACATGGTTTAGCTTTGGATTTAGGCAACTTCAGGCAAACGTTAGGTGCACTAGACTAGACTAGACAGGACTAGACAGGACAGGACAGGACAGAATCTCTTCACATGTTGAGGAGACCATGTGATGGCTGCAAGATGTTCAAAAGATACTGCACACACCACTTTTCACTTAAGATTTGGGGATCTAGTACAGTGGACAAAGACTCCAGGGGTCCAATATTCAAAAAAGCAGAAAGCACAGCACAAAGGTTTACACTGCACTTTACAAGTTCCCAGAAGTCCAAGGATGCAATATTCAGTTAGATAGCATTATCTGAATGAGTATAGGGCCATGTCTGCACAGCACTAAGACAAGTAGTGCCACACATACATGGATCCCTGCTGTGCAGGGAGTAGAGCCACCAGACTGGATAGCGCCGGAGTACTAGCTGCAATTTTCAAAGGGATTCATGCAAATGAGCCCACTGGTCATACAAGGCGCTAAGGCCAGGGGCCTTCACATGCCCATTATGGGCCCATTTACAGGGGTAGTGGAGCAGATTTGCATGGTGCCTCCCCCCATTGCCCAGTCCCAAGGAGCAAAGGACATAGAAACATAGACTTTGATGGCAGATAAGGACCACTTGGCCCACACAGTCTGCCCATTTCCCTAAATATTGGATAAGCTGCAGATCCTACTTAACCAACAGCCTACTTCTTCCTAACCCCCACCAGAATTGCCTTATGTCTGTCCCATGTATTCTTGAATTCCCCCACTGTTTTTGACCCCACAACCTCCTCAGGAAGGCCGTTCCATGTGTCTGCCACCCTCTCCATGAAAAAATACTTCCGCATATTGCCCTGAGCCATCCCCTCTATCTTCAAATTGTGCCCCCTTGTTCTTGCACATCTCTTTTTCTGAAAGATGCTACCCTTTTGGACTTTTTTGATTCCCTTGAGGTACTTGAAAGTTTCTATCATGTCCCCCCTCTCCCTCCTTTCCTCAAGGGTATACATATTAAGCTCCTTTAGTCTCTCTTTGTATGGCTTCTAGTGTAGACCCTGCACCATTTTAGTTGCCCTCCTCTGGACTGTCTCCATCCTGTCTGTGTCCTAGTGGAGATGCGATCTCCAGAACTGCATGCAGTGCTCCAGATGGGGTCTCACCAACTCTCCGTACAGAGGGATAACAACTTCCTGTTTTCTACTGGTGATGCCTCTTCCTATACATTCTAGTATCCCCCTAGCCCTCCTTACGGTCTTCTCACATTGCTTCCTTACCTTTAGGTCATCTGATATGACTACCCCCAGGTCCCTTTCCATTTTTGTTGCTGTTAGTACTGGCCCCCTGGGTTTTTGTTTCCCAGGTGCACTACTTTACACTTCTTTGCATTGAATCTAAGCTGCCATACTTTTGACCATTCCTCCAACCTTGCCAAGTCCCTTCTCATCATTTCCACCCCCCTTGTGTATCAACCCTGTTGCAGATCTTTGTGTTGTCTGTAAAGAGGCAAACTTTTCCTTTCAGTCCCTCTGCAATGTCACTTATAAAGACATTAAAAAGGACCGGTCCCAGTATTGAACCCTGCGGTACCCCACTAGTAACCCCCCTTTCCTTGGAGTGGACTCTGTTTACTATTGCCCTCTGTGTCCTGTTGTCCAGCCAGATTTTTACCCAGGCTACCACCCTGGGACCCACTCCCAGGCTGGCTAACTAGTATATTAATTTTTTGTGTGGGACTGTTTCAAATGCCTTGCTAAAGTCTCGGTGGGCCACGTCCACAGCCTCTCCCATGTCTACTACTTTAGTCACCCAGTCAAAGAAATTTATTAGATTCATCTGACATGACTTTCCCGCTGTGATTCCATGCTGCATTGGGTCCTGTGCCCCGCTGGCCTCTAGGTACTCAACAATTCTTTCTTTCAGAAGTGATTCCATTATTACCACCGAGGTCAAACTAGCAGGTCCGTAGTTTCCTGCCTCTGCTTTGCTCCCTCTTTTGTTTAGAGGAATCACATCCGCCCTCCTCCGGTCCTCAGGTACCACACCATCCTCCCATGATTTGTTAAAAAGGGTAGTCAGTGGTGTCACTAGTTCTCCCCTTAG
Organism: Neoceratodus forsteri; assembly: GCA_016271365.2. Taxonomy (NCBI): domain Eukaryota; kingdom Metazoa; phylum Chordata; order Ceratodontiformes; family Ceratodontidae; genus Neoceratodus; species Neoceratodus forsteri. The sequence continues at coordinate 485,081,940 of CM028132.1, read as the reverse complement.
TTCTTTTAGAATTCTGGCGTGAATCCTGTCAGGTCCCATTGCTTTGTCCACCTTCAATTTCAGGAGTTCTTTCAGAACCCTTTCTTCTGTGAATGGACTGGTATCAACCCCCTATACAGACTCTATTGATTGGATTAGGTACCTCCCCCATCCCTGGTGCCTACTGTCCCCCCCCCACCCAATTGACAGCCCGTATAATTGAAAAATACTCCCTCTTGCCTAGGGCCCCCCCTCCAATCCCCAGCCCAGTAGCTGCCAAAGTTATCCCTGGTGTCTACGTCCTCCACCCTCCGATTACCAGCCCCATAATGATATGTGCACTCTCTGGTGCCTACTGGTCCCCCATCCTCCAATTGCTGGCCTGATTCTTAAGACTGAAAATCCCTGGTGCCCAGTGCCAACCAAACCCCACCCCACAATCACCAGCCCTGCTGTTGGAATGAAAATCCCTGATACTCAGTGGTCCTCCCACCTTCCAGTCGCAGGCCCAACTGTTAAAATTAAAATTGCTGGTGCCCAGTGGTCCCCCCCACCCACCGATCACCAGCCCAACTATTAGTATGAAACTCCTTGGTGCCCAGTGGTCCCTTCCACCCTCAAATCACTGGCCTGAGTGTCACAAAGAAAATTCCTGGTGCCCAGTGGTCCCCCCTCCACCCTCTGATCACCATCCCTGGGAATTACAGAACAGTCCCTGGTGCCTAGTGGGCCTCCCTCCAGCCGCCATCCCATACTGGAACTTCATGAACCCTGGTGGTCCATAGTCCACCTGGTATCTGATCCCCAGCGCTGTACATCAATGAGACATGCTCATTGTCCAGGGGTTCCCACCATCCCCCAGTCCCCAATCCCTGGCCCTGTACAGCAATGAGACATGCTCATTCATTGTCCAGGGGTTCCCCCCATCCCCCTGGTCTCCAATCCCTGGCCCTGTACAGCAATGAGACATGCTCATTGTCCAGGGGAACCACCTTTCCCCTAGTATGATTCCTGGCCCCATACGTCTTGGTAGAGCATAGTGACCCCCCCAACCTCCAATCACTGGCTCTGTGCCATCCCAGAAGATAAATGAGGTACAAAGTGTGCAGAACATAATGTAAAATAAAATAAAAGCTCCCAGTCCCTGGTGTCCGACTGGCATCTCCCCACCCACCCACCCATTCCCTTCCCCTACCTTGGAAAAAGCTCCCTAAGTGTCTAGTGGCCCCCACCCTGCCATGGGCACCAACCACCTACCCAGCCAACCCCTTACCTTATGCCAGTGCCATGGAACCCCATACAGCGACCATCACAGACCTGCTCACATCTCCGTTGGCCAGTCACCAAATGGATAACAGACAGCATGCATCCTATGGATGGTAAGAGGTGTATGTAAGTACAGTACAGAGTACATGTGCCCTTTACCAGACTTAGGACATGCACTCTCTGTAATCCATATGGCAGTCAGTTGTGGAGGTATGAGTAGGGCTGTGCCAGTCACCGTATGGGGTTGCGCAGCACCTGCATAAGGTAAGGTGGGGTTAGCAGGGTGGGTGGTCAGGACCTGCAGTAGGGTTGGGGCCTGCTAGATGACAGGGAACATTTTCCAAGGTATGGGGATGGGGATCAGTAGTTGGGGGGTGCTATTAGATGCCAGGAACTGGGAGTTATTTATTTTACTTTTTCATCATGCCCTGCACACTTTGCACCTCATTTATCTTCTGGGATGGCACAGGGCCAGCGATTGGAGGGTGGAGGTCACTATGCTCTACTGAGATGCGCAGGGCCAGGGATCGTATACTGGGGGAAACTCCTGACAATCAGCATGTCTCATTGCTGTATGGGGTTGGGGTTCATAGACCAGGGGGAGGGGGAACCCCTGGACATAAGCATGTTTGATTGCTGTACAGTACCAGGGATCGGAAACCGGGTGGAGCCCCCTCAACAATAAGCATGTCTCATTGCTGTATGGGGCTGGGGATTGGAGACCAGGGGGAGGGGGGACCCTCCTCAAAAAGCATGTCTCATTGCCATACAGGGCCAGGGATCAGAGACTGGGGGGGTGTAATCCCTGGATAACGAGCATGGCTCATTGTTGTAGAGGGCCAGGGATTGGAGACTAGGGGGGAGGGGGGGAAATCCCTGGACAATGAACATGTCTCAGTGCTGTATGGGGCCAGGGCTCTTAGACCAGGGGTGAGGGTGAACCCCTGGACAGCAAGCATGTCTCATTCCCATACAGGGCAGGGGACTAGAGACCGGGGAGCCCCTGGACAATAAGTATGTCTCATTACTGTATGGGGCCAGAGACCAGGGTGAGTTGGGAACCCCTGGATAACAAACATGTCTCATTGCTGTATGGGGCCGGGGATCAGAGACTGGGGGGACCATGGACCACCAGGGTTCATGTAGTTCCAGTACAGGACAGCGATCAGAGGGAGGGGACCCACTAGGCACCAGGAACTGTTCAGTAATTCCCTGTGCTGGAGATCAGAGAGGAGGAGGGGACTGCTAGGCACCAGGCACTGTTCTGTAATTCCCAGGGCTAGTGATCCAAAAGTGGCAGGACCACTGGGCACCAAGGAGTTTTATTCTAACAGTCGGGACAGTAATCAGAGGGTGGAAGGACCACTGGGCACCTGGGATGTACTTTGTTACAGTCTGGCCAGTGGCCAGAGGCTGGCAAGGACCACTAGGCACCAGAGATTTTCATTCTAACAGTCAGACCAGTAATCAGAGGGTGGGAGGGACCACTGGGCACCAGGGATTTTCCTTCCAACAATTGGGCCGGTGATCAGAGGGAGGTGGGACCACTAGGCACCAAGGATACTTGCAAACCATACCGGGTCAGTGATAGGAGGGTAGGGAGGGATACTATTTTTACAGGGGGGCATGGCAATCGGAGGGAGAGGGGACCACAGAATACTAGGGGACAGGTGTACTGCCACATGTCCAACTTGGCTGTTGGCTACAGTAACTCTGGCAGCCATTAGGGTTGCCCAGAGTAACTCAGGGTTTTGTTCGGCAGTATTTGCACTGCACAAAATGGCCAAGCTAAGCCCTTTTGCATAGCACAAATGTGTTGAATATAGGGTTGCACAGATATTACTGTCTCCTCCCCTCCCTTTGTGCACCTGCATACATTATTTTTTTGTGCACGCTAACCCTGTTTGTGTGCACAACTGCCCTTTTGAATATTGCTGTTCAGCACAAAATCCAGTTTCTGTGGGCAAACACCCATTTGCGACCTCGCAGACTTTAATATCATTCCCCAGATCAGTTACAGTTTGCATACACTAGCATAATTCACATTTAAGCCAAAATACACATCTCTTTAGCATAGGTAAGCATTTGGATTATACAAGGGAACAGAAGAATAACATATGAGGCTTCTTTCTACTAGGAAAAAGCAGAATTAAAACTAGTATTTTAGCATTACAAATAAATCAGGCCACAAACTGGACATAAAACCTGGACCCTGAAGAGAAGGGAACCATTATGGCACTCCTACCCAGTGCTCACTGTGATACCTACTCTGTGATGCTCCTAATCTCTCTGGCATTTGTTACTGTCACCTTTCTCTGCATGACTATCTTCTGTCCAGCTCCTGGGCTGTCCTGTTTGTGCCATTCCAGCTCTTTTATTGTGCAGTGGCCATTTCCCCTCTCAGCTGATCCCAGAGCTGCTTCACCCCACACTGGAGCCATCTTATTGTTCCCTCATAGAAAGTCCAGCCCACTGCTACTCACACTATGATTAGCTGGGAATGGAAAACTGTCAGTCATCCTTCTGGCTAATCATAGTGTGAGAAGCAGCTGGGAAGGGAAAACTGTAATCATAAAACATATAGAAACTGAGACATATACAGTAGACAATGATGGCAGAAAAGACCAAAGGTCCATCCCATCTGCCAAAGTTCCATATTTAGCATTAGGGTCTACTGTTCCTCCAAGGTTCTAGCCCTCCCCACCCCCTTCCATTCTCCTCCCTGATTCTGATGCTTGAGCAACCACTATACCCTCCATTTTGTCCCAGCCATGGTTAATTAAGCAATAATGCCCAACAGGGTGTGTATCGTGCTGGGATAGCGTCATGCCTCAGGTGGTTGGGGCACGAGACCGCAGGCCGAGTGTGGCCAACAACTGAGGCGTGATGTTATCCCAAACGACACACACCCTGGATGGCATTATTGCTATTATACAATGGCTCGTTGTTATATAAAAAAAAAATATTAATTTTAAAGAATGTTTTTATTAGTGTGGAAAAATATTTTCGTTTCTTAAGAGGAGATGCAAAAAAGGGATCAATCTCCATAATGATGACACTAGACATGTGATGTTGTGCTGGGATAACATCACAGGTCCAGCGCAAGACTGACCAATCAGAGTCCAGGGTTTTTTCTTGCCATTGAATAAAACCTCTTAACAGTTTTTGCACCGACCACCTCAGTCTGCAGCTTGTTCCATGGCTCCACCACTCTTTCTTTAAAATAGAATTTTGCTACATCCCTCCTGAACCTTGCTCCTATTAGCTTTCTCTTATGACCATGTGACTGCGAGCTAGTATTCAAGTTAAATAGTTCCCCACAGTTCACCCTGTTAATTCCTTTTAGGAACGTGAAAGTCTGTTATAGCTCCCCTCTCCCTTCTGGTCTCAAGCAAGCACATGTTCAGTGCCTTGAGGAGCTCCTCAAAGGACATGCCCTGCTGGCTCTGAATCACTTTTGTTACCCTGTGTTGTACCATCCCAAGCCCATTCCTATCTTTCCTGAGGTGAGGACCCCACAACTGTACGCAGTACTCCAGGTGTGGCCTCAACAACCTCCATTTTTCTGCTATCAATACCCCTCCCAATACATTCAAGCATCGTAGCTGACTTGCTATAAGCCTTGCTGCACTGTCACGATTGCTTTAGGGAGTCGCAGATGATAATGCCACAGTCTGGTTCCTCAGTCGTGATACTGAGTCTCACCCATCCCATCCAGTATTTTGTGCTGGGGTTCTTGTTCCCTAGGTGCATCACCTTGCACTTGTTGATGATGACTTTAAACTGCCAAACCCCTGACCACCCCTCTGACTTTTGCAAGTCTCTCTGCATTTCCTTTATCACCTTGTCACTATCCGCCCTCCCACAGAGCTTAGTGTCATCTGCAAAGCGACATAGCCCACCCTGGACTCCATACCAGTATCGCTGATGAACATGTTGAAGAAGACTGGACCTAGGGCTGATCCGTGTGGAACCCCACTTGTGACTTCCCTCTCTTCTGATTCAGCCCCATTGATCACTGCCCTTTGCTGTTTCCACTTTAAGCAATTACCTACTCAGTTTACTATGAATGTAGATGCACCCAGATCCTCTATCTTCTTCAGCAAGCATCTGAGGGGGTACCCAGTTGAAACCCTTGCTGACCTTCCAGTCACGAATCCTAGAGATTGTTGCTCTCCATGTAGTATACAAGATCCTCTTTGACTAGTGACTCCATCAGTTTTCATAAAACAGAGGTAAGACTGACAGATCTGTCTCCCCCCACTTTGTGAAGCAGAACTACATCCACCACCCTCTAATTCTTCAAAATCACCCATCCTTAGAGAGCTGTTGAATAGACTTACCCAGGATCACCTAGTTCTACTGCCAATTCCATGAGTATCCTGGGATGCAACCCATCTGGTCCTGATACCTTATCAATCTCTAGGGCTGCTAGCCCTTTCAGGACCCTTTCATTAGTAAATGCTAGCTGTCTTATGTCTGGGACCCCCTTAATGGCTGCTTTCATGCCAGTCACTGGTATGGGCCCACTGTCCTCACTACAGAAAACTGAGCAAAAGCACTCATTAAGGATGGGGGCCTTCTGCCCATCCACCTTAATCATCCTATCCCCCTCTGCTAGCCTCACAATTCTCCCTCCTTTCTTCCTTTTTTCACTAATATACCTGAAGAACTGTTTTTCTCTGCTCTTGACCTCCTCCCCAATACGGAGTTCTGTGCCTGCTTTTCCCTCCTTAGCCACCCTCTCTGCCTCCCTACTTTTCAGCAAAAATTCTTCACATTCTTCCTCCCCCTGCTTTTCTTTAATTTTGTAGAAGGCCTTTTTCTTTGCTCTCACTGCTTCCCTGACCCTTGCCAAGAACCATACTGGTCTCTTGGACCTGTTCTTTTTGCTTACCATTTTCATGCATACTTTAGATGCCCTGAGATGGCCCCCTTAATTGCCCCATCTCTCTTCCACCCCATCTATGTTGCCCACCCATACTAATTTATCCCAGACCAGCTCCTTCAGCCTGTTGAAGTCCTCTTCTAAAATCAAGGACTTCAGCTCTCCATTGCAGTTTACCAGACCCGAGGACAATTCAAACCAAAAGGAGCTTTGGTCACTGTTCCTTAACAGCTCCCTTAGAAACAGAAACGTAGAAACTGACAGCAGATAAGGATCACTAGGCCCATCTAGTCTCCCCATTGTTCCTACCTTCAGTAAAAGCCATGGAGCGTACTTGCTCTCTGGCTTTATCTCCTCATTCCTATTGTTAGGGTTCCCCTATGCCTGTCCCATGCATTTTTGAATTCCCCCACTGTTTGCCCCCCACCACCTTCACTGGGAGTCAATTCCATGCATCTACTACTCTTTCTGTGAAGAAATACTTCCTCATGTTACCCCTTAGTCTACCCCTTCCAACCTCATGTCATGCCCCTTCATTCCTGAACATCCCCTTTTCTGAAAAATGCTACCCTCTGGCACCTTATTTATGACCGTTAGATATCTGAAGGTTTCTATCACATCTCACCCATCTCTCCTCTCCTCCAGGGTATATATATTGAGATCTCCCAGTCTGTCCTCATATGACTTTTGGTGCAGGCTCTGCACCATCTTTGTTGCCCTTCTTTGAACTGCCTCCGCCCTGTCTACGTCCTTATGGAGATGCGGCCTCCAGAATTGGACCCAGTGCTCCAAATGAGGCCTCACCAATGATCTGTACTGTACAGTGGCATCCCCACCTCTTTTCTTCTGCTGGTGATACATCTCCCTATGCACTCCCGCATCCCACTGGCTCTCCCCACAGTCTTGGCATATTGTTTGGCCACCTTTAGGTCACCAGATATGATTACCCCCAAATCCTTTTCCTGTTTGGTGAACATCAGTATCTCCCCCCCCCCAATCATGTAATCCTCCCCTGAGTTCTCGTGCCCCAAATGCATGATTTTGCATGTTTTTGCGTTGAATTTCAGCTGCCACATCCTAGACCATTCCACCAGTTTACCTAGGTCCCTCCTCATTTTTCCACCCCTACTCCCACAACTCTTACCACCTCTGAGTTGATAAGCACCACATCAAGAATTGTGGTCTGCCTGGTGGGCTCCTTAACTAAATGTATCACCAGACAGTTCTGAAACGAATCCAGCAAGAGCTGACTTCTGTTGCTCCTGACCACTGGTACATCCCAATCGATGTCCAGCAGGATCAGATCACCCACCACTACTCCCCCCTTACCTTTTCCTCTTTCCAGTTCTTCCCTGAGCTATCTGTCCCTCTTCTCCCCTTGCCCTGGTGGTCTATACATCACCCCCAAGTGCAGTTTCTTGCCTGAGGCTGCCATGAGTTGCACCCACAGTGACTCAGTCTCTCCAGTACTGCCTCTGATGCACCCATCTTCCATCACCTCTTTGCCCTCCTTGACATAAAGGGCTATTCCTCCCTATCTACTTGTTCCTATCCCTCCTGAACACGGAGTATCCAGGGACCATCAGTTCCCAGTCATTATTTTCCAAAACCCTTGTTTCTGTTATGGCCACAATGTCCACTCAGTGTCTACCATTAGTGCCTGGAGCTTACTTATTTCATTACCTAGGCACCTGGCATTAAGGCATACCCCATTGCATCTGACCCCTGATCCTGCTTTGCTACTACCCTTGCACTTTGCATATCCTCTCATCCCCTTGTTTTTCTTGGTGCTTGCACCCTTTGCATTCCCCTTCTCCAAACTCCCTTCACCTAATCCAGTATGAGCCACAGCTTCCTTTGCACCTGCTATTCTGCAACAAGCCACAAATGGGGGGTGGAGCATACTAGCTAAGATCCCCTTCCTCTTCCCTGCCATTAAGTTCCCCTAAACACAGTTTCCCTTGCTGTCAGTGTATATGTCCAATAGACATCAAACTTTGCCCCAGTGCACAGGCCCCCCCTTCTCTTATCAGGTGAAGTTCATCACCCTTGATGAGCCTCCTCCCAGAAGTCCCCCACAAAGCAATACCCCTTATCCTTAAGCCATCCAATCAACTCCTCTATTACCTGCCTCCTTATCGTATCCTGCTTCCCCTCCCTTCCCCAAACAGGGAGGACTTTGGAAAAGGCTAGGGAGGCTGAGTGTGCTCTTAATCAGTCCCCAGTGTACAAAAGTTCTGTTTCACCATCTCCACTTATGGGTTCGCCAGATGGTACCCAGGTGTACCAGCACCCCAAGCTCCCCCTGCTCCCTCTCCACCATCCTTCTTATCCTGTCTAAATCCCAAATGGCAGATGCTCCAGGAAGGCACCAGACTATCTCTCTCCCATCCACCCCCCTCCACCACCCTCTCTAACCCCCTAATCATTGAGACCCTCACCACTAAGACTCTCCTGGCAGATTTGGTGCACATTCGAGCAAACTCAAGCAGACTTGATAGACCATGAGGCCTGTTTCTGCTGGCAGATTTGTATGTTCATATGTTCGTATTTGCTCCTCTTGGGTGCCAACGCGTTGCCTTGTCCTTTCTCATTGACCGCCTCAAAGACCCCCTCAGCAGAGTCAGGTGCCTCAACCTCTTCTAGGGGTGCAAAGCTATTCACTGTCTGGATGGTGAGGGGCTGGATAACCACCTTGTGTCTAACCCTGCTCCTCCTCCTTGTCCCCCTCCTCATTACACTCCACCCTTGGTCTCCTGCTGAGCTGCTGATGCAGCTGAGATATACCCTTGCTACCACCAGCTGAGCCTGGATCTCTGCCAAGGTCCTGCAGATGGGACAGTGCCCCCTCATCCAGAGCATATACCTCAAGAAGAGCACCCCACAGCCAGCACAACTGACTGCCTTTTCTCTAAATGCCATATCCATAAAGACCTGTACTAAGCAGATATCTAATTTAAGTCACAGAGCTCACCCAGATGGGGTCTAGCTGTATGGCTCAGCTATAGCACATAAAAAGAGGGATAAAACAAAACTACCTGGTAGTGCTCACCCAGATAGGGTGTAGCTGCTGACTTGGTTATAGCACAAAATAATATTAGTTAAAGCCACCTCATAGTGCTCACTCAGACAGAGTGTGACTATAGGCTTAACTACAGCACAGAACACTGGAGTTAAGCTATCTTGTAATGATTGTCCATGTAGGGTGTAGCTGTATGATTTAACTATAGCACAAAACAAACCTGCAAATGAAATGTTCACTAGCTGTAGCACAAACACTGTTCTGAAAATAAACTTTACATTAACCTGTAATACACTTGTTAATTCATTACAGCCAGGACCCCACACAATATTCTCACAAATGATACCGTTAACTGTGTGTACACAGTTTTACCTGGGATGCAACAGGCAGAGTTCCTGGCTGCTGGCTGTCTCCTGCCAGATTCTCTGGCAGCCTCCAGTGATGTCCTTTGTGCTCAGTCCTTCACATGAAGGGGCCACTAATGGTAACTGCCTTTTAAGGGCTAGTAATGGCCACATAGATGATTGACTGCCAGAACTGTACTGGGCAGAGTTTCTTCAGTTGTTGTCTGTGACCAAAACAGGTAGACTCTTTTTGTTTTCCTCCCCACAACCACCCCACCAGATGAATTCCAAGAAAGGAACCTCATGCTATTAAAAATCCATTGTTGTTTCAAAAATACATTTAGTTGCATGGAATGCAAATGCATTGCACAAACTTAAGTTCAGAAGTAGCACTAGGGACTATTTCATGACATCATATGCTATTACAATTGGAGTGGGTATTTTTCAAATATTCCTCATCATCCAATTTCTCCTATACTGATCCTACTATGTTTGACATGCCCATGCCAAGAAAACATACAATTTAACTCCTATTGTTTCAAGACCATACCAAGCTAATCCACTGGCCCAGTCTTTTAACAGAGACTTGAAAATACAACACATTTTATATTTTCATCCTGTATATTAGTGTGTATAGTCATACTGTTTGATCAATACAAGAAAGTTGCTAGTAATAACTATTATTAGACTAACATAATTATTCACATAAGCCTTTAGAGTAACACATTTTTTCAAGTGAAGTGATGTGAGAAAACCTATTTTTGGGGGAAGATTTATGCAGCACATTTACTTTTTGTTTGAAGACCCCCACTGCCTATGGAGTCAGTATTGTTTTGTTTTTTTTATTTGTTTGTTTGTTTTGTAGTTTATAGTTCAACTATTATTAGTCTTTACAATTCAATAAAATCAACAGGTACAACATCACATATGCAATTAAAATAATTTGTCATATACAATCAACACATAAGAGGTACAATTCACGATAACACTCCAAATAGCAGTATCATCTTTGACAGAGATAAAACCCACAACTTAATACAACAATTTTGTTTTGTTAATGTGTACAATAAATACAATTAGTGCTAAATATACAGTCATAATGTAGACTTCTGTGGCACTACTCACATGCGACCATGGTCATATCTAAGGTCACGTCTCTAGACAAAGAAGCTGACAGCAGCTGCATTTTACATACAGTTGGCTGATCAGGGGAAACATATTCTGTTCCAGTGCATACTTCAAGTTTAGCTATCAATTTTTTCATTACTTTCTTGACCATAGCAAAATAGCTTGCCAGTCTTTTTATAGAATACACATCCTCCATATGAAGCAATAGTTTTGTGAGTATTGATTTATCCAGATCCATCCAGTTCCCAAGGTATAGCCCTAACCAAAAAGCCCTGGCCCTTTCATACAAAGGACAGAACCAAAGAACATGAACTAAGTCCTCCTTACCACAATGTTGGCAAAAACTATTTTGCTTGTTAGAAGCAGTTTTTATTATATCTGGCAAAGAGGACAAAGCTGTCAAACAGCTTAAATTTATATTGAATAAATGTCCTCCTATACGATGGGTCAATGAGGACCTCCAGATAATATTTATAACCACACATACAGTTATTGTGAACCAGTGGGAAAATCTTGAACTTGCAATACTTTCTAAGTCATATTTTATCCAGTAATTTTTAATTTTTATTTTAATATACTTTTTATACTTCAGGCTGAGGATTATATTCTTTTCTAAGTATCCGTTTAGGATTAACAAACCATTCTTCCTTAAACTATACAGGATGTTCTTATACCAGACTGATTCTATACACCCCATCTGATGCCAATTCTTGTTTTCACTTATACACCTATGTGGCAGCCTGTCTTGTGTCATTCTGGATATTTGCAGCCAAAAACTGAGTCCATAATTGTATTTATGTTGTCTAGGCCTAGTTCAGATCTAATGTAGGGCACCAGGCATGAGTGACCCATCCCCAGCACCTTCCTCAGAAGCTTATATATTGTCACGGTCAATTTGTTTATATTGCTTCGGTCCTAGATCTCTGTTCCATAGAACATTTGAGAGAAATGTTTAGCTTTGATTGCATCAGTCAGGGATCTTACAGAGAGCCCCCATAGACTGAATTAAATTTTCCTAGACTGAGGACTGATTTCTTCATGCATTCAATAATTTTACTGCCATGTTTACCCAGGATCTATTAGATGAGAAGGTTATGCCCAAATATACAGAGTTATTAGTGAGCTATATTTTGTGGTTATCAAAAGTCCAGTGGCCTTTATAATTTTTTTCTACCAAAAATCATGACTTGTATTTTTGAATAATTTTTAATTTCAGTTCTTTCACTTCTATATCGAGTAAGTCTAATTTTTTTTGAAGACCTTTTTCTGACAAAGCTAGCAGGATCAAGTCATCAACATAAGCCAATGCTGGGCAGAAATAATCAGATATTTTTGGAGAATCAGATACACAGCGTGCCAGGTCTCTCAGGAGCTGATCAACATAAAGACAGATCAAAGCAGGTGCAAAAATGCAACCCTGCCTGACCCCTTTGTTTAAAGCAAATACGCTAGGGAGCTGTTCTTTAACTCATATTCATACTCGTGCCCAAGTGTCCTTATATAAAATATGTATTATTTGCACTACCCATGGATCAATTCCTTGTTTTAACATAAGCGACCATAGTATATCCCTAAAGATTGTATCAAAGGTCGATGAAAAATCAACAAGAACAGCATATAGTTTTTGTTTCCTTAGAAAAACATTTCTGTATCAGATGGGATAAGATATAGCAGTTATCCTATGGAGTCAGTAGTTAAATAGAACCCAGATCGGCATCTTAGGGAGTAGATCATGGTTACTGAGCACCCCTGAGCAGTATTCTCTTAAAATATGTAAAAGTGTTTTGGAGAATCAGAATACAGAACAAATGGATGGTGGAGCAATCCTTTCAGACACAGCAGTAAGCACTTGCTGGGGAACAGGGTTTGCCTAGTGAAGACCTGTGTCTGAATCTGAGCTTGAGCCACAAGTGTGATGATGAACTAGGTTGTTGTAGCTCAGGTCCTAGGAACACTTAAGTCATAGTACATACCACATTTTATGTGGTGCACAGTTGCAAAATAAACAAACAAAAAAAATAAATCGGCACTCACCACATCTCCAGTTAGCAACATAAGGCAGTGGAGATGTCTCCAGAAATACTTGCACTGTATTAAAATATCAAGCAGCAAACAATAACAAGCATTTGTCAATGCCAAATGTTGTCATGCTGGCATTGGTAGTGCAGTGCAGGAAAACATTTTGGAAAGGATGTGAAAAATGACAGCTGTACAGTTCATAAGGAGGTGTAAAAAAAAATACCAGTGTTGTGTGTGTGGCATGTAAATATAGCAAATTTGCGAAGTTACAAGGGTGCATGGGAAGTGTACAACGCACGCTTGGAACACAGTCATTTTATGGGCGTTCGGCACCAAATTTTCAACATAAGCATTTTAGCACCTCTGCTCATGTACAGTGTCACTGTTATTTCCTCAAACTGTCCCAAAAAGTGATTTCGGACAGCGACCACTCTATTCTGTGCCGGAAGTGTGAAAACACATTTTGGGCTGGATATGTGAAATGGCAGCTGCACTGTTCATCAAGAGGTGTGGAAAAATGACAATGGTGAAAATACAGAGGGAAAACATTGCAAATGCACGACGTTACAAGCGTGCGTGCAATCTGCCAACTCACGCTCCTAACACAGTAATTTTATGGAGTATCATCACCAAATTTTCAACATAGGCATTTTAGGACTGCTGCTCATGAACTGTGTCACTGTCATTTTCATAATCTGGCACAAACACTGATTTCCCACGGCGACCGCGCAATTGTGCGCTGGAAATGCAGAAACACATTTCGGGCAAGATGTGGAAAATGACAGCTGTACTGTTCACAAGGATGTATACAAAAATTACAATGTTGAAAATCTGGCATGAAAATACTACGAATTCATGAAGTTACGAGCCTGCATAGCAACTGCGAAACGCACGCTCTTAAAACAGTAATTTTTTGTATTTTTTCCACCAAATTTGCAACATAGGCTTTTTGAGAGACCACCTCATGAACACTGGCACTGTCGTTTTGTTAATCAGTCCTGAAAGGTGATTCTGCGCAGTGACTGCGAAATCACCTTTCAAGGCTGATTAACACCATGACAGTGATAGAATTCATGAAGAGAGGTCCCAAAAACCCCATGTTGAAAATTTGGTGCCAAAATTCCAAAAAATGCCCGAGACATGCAGCAAAGTTGAAAAAACCCTATTCATTCCATTATACAGCTTACCGGCATTTCCTCAGTTCGTGGTCAGCTTTGAAGAGTGCAGACGTGTTCCCGGTCCACTGAAGATCGTCGCACTGGACTCTGGAGGTAAGTAGGGGTTGAGGGGGGTGTGGGGAGGCAGGGTGCGTAGTGGGTGGGTGCGGGTTGTGGAAGGGGTCCTGGGAGTGCTCCGAGGGACTGTTTCCTTCTTTACAGGGTGAATAAAAAAAGACATTGGGGGACCATTTTCCTGTTTAACAGGTGCTTTGGCATGCTGGGGTGGGCTCCCAGCATGTCACCTATGTGGGTGGGTGCATTAGTCGATGGGGGATTGGGCACCCTCATCTGCAAACAAGGAAAGGGGGGAGCTGCAGGAGCCAAGAGGGATTGGGCACCCCCTCGGCTATAGAAACGGAAGGAGGATGACATTATGCCGATGGGGAGTGGGCTCCCCCTTCGGCAACATTCAAGGGGAAGGAGGGAGGGATACATGCCGATGCAGATTGGGCACCCCTGCCAGCAAAGAGAAACTGTTGGTGGGGGCAGCGCATGATGCCAAGGGGGACTGGGCATCCCCTCAGCAAACAAAAAAAGGGGGGGGTGTTACATGATGCTGATGGGGATTAGGCACCCCTGTCGGCACACAATAAAGGAAGGGGAGTTTGCACGCAACAGTGGCAGTCACTGTCGCCATGTTGCCTGCACTTAGGGAGAGGCATGCTGTGGTCACGCTGCATGAGAGCTTCGCTCTCATTGCAGCAGACCTTTTGATTGATCTCATCGCCTCATTAGCCAGGCAGGGTGTTGACCCCTGCTGCTGGCTGATTGGGGAATGCAGGACGCACCTACTGGTGTGTGCCCTGCATTCGCCCAACAGCGACTACACCTCCAAAGCTGCACTGTCCCAAGATGTTGGCTGTGCAAGTGCACCAACATAAAAAGGACAGGTGTGCATAGGAAGAGCAAGCATCAGACCCCAGTGCTTCGCACCTGTGCTTGGCACTTTGTCAAGGAAACACACACACACACAAAAAAGCTATACTGTTTTATATATATATATATATATATATATATATATATATATATATATACACTGTATATATATATATATGTATATATATATATAGTGTTTAAAGATACATCAATCATAGAAAGCCACAGAAGGCCAGGTCAAACAGTGCAAACAAACATGCAAAACACTATAAAATTATTTTAAAACCAATTAAAAACAATTTCAGTGTGTTAGATAAGGATTTGTTATCCCCAGACTGCAGTTTAGAATGATAAATACTTTTATACAAGATTATTAAGGAATCGCCCCTTTCACTTCATGATACCAAAAAGTTACAATTAATGAGATTAATTCAGGATTTCATAGACACAGGAACATAGAAACATTGAATTTGATGGCAGATAAGGGCTGCTTGGTTCATCCAGTCTTCCCATTTCTCCCTGCCAACACTATTGCTGCAGAACGTGCCAGATCTACAGCTCTTTCTCCCTACCCCTTCCTCTCCACTATGATTCCCTTGTGTTTATCCCATGCATTCTTGACCCCCACCACTGTTTTCACCCCCATCACCTCCGCTCGAAGGCTGTTTCTAGAATCCAGCACTCTTTCTGTGAAGTACTTCCTCACATCTCTTCTGAATCTGAATCTACCCCCTCCAGTTTCATAGCATGCCTCCTTGTCCTTGAGCACCTTTTCTTCTGAAAAAATATTTCCGTCCTGTACCTTATCTACCCCTGTGAGGTATTTAAAGGTCTCTATCATATCCCCCCTCTCCTGCCTGTATTCCAGGGTGTACTTATTGAGGTCCTTTAGTCTCACCTCCTAGGGTTTTTGATGCAGACCTTGCACCATTTTAGTTGCCCTCCTCTGGACCACTTCCACCCTGTCTGTTTACTCCCAGAGATGTGGGGCTGGATTCTCAAAACATTTGGAAGGTGCAAAAAAAAGTAAAAGTCCCCAAAAGTTGTGCAGTTGTGGAAAAAAAGGAGTCATTACGCTAACTGGTACACACAAAACTTCCGTAGCTGTGGGAATAATACACTGTGAACTGCAGAAAAAAGTGCAGCCACAGAAATTCCTGAGCAAGAAAAGCCATTGAAAAGAATGGTATATCCCTTTAAAGGCTGTTCTCAACCACTGTTTTTCCATAGTTGTGGAAAGAATGTTGTGCACTTGCTGCACTACAGAGAGTGAGGAGTAACTCGCCCTGAGCAAAAGGCAGTGTACTAACAATTGGGATACAATTATAGTGCGGGTTCAGGCACCAGCAACTGCAAACCTGTGGGCTGTATAGAAGCAATAGTTGCTACAACACAAATAGCACACATTTATTTATTTTTTGTTTATTTATTTCAATCTAGGATTACAATACCTTTGAGCCGAGGCTCTTTTACAAAGGTTCCATGTCAGCGTGTGCAACAGTCATCATTTTTAGTTGCAAACATATAGTCATTGACTTGCAGACGTGTAATAACCAGTACAAAGACTTGAGCTATGAGCAAGACAAGCATGAAAGACAACAAACCACAACCACAGGGCCCAGTGCAGCCATAAAGGAGCCCCACAGGCAGTAGAGGCAAAGGTGGTGACAGCCAGAAGTATGTGCTATAGACGCAGGAGGAAGAAACACCTCAGAGAGAGACACAACCAGCAGATACATATTGCCAGTGGCTGCAAAGTCCTGCTGGTACAGCTGGTGCTATTGTGGTCCCAGTTGTGGGACTGGCTGCTTGTCTCACTGGGAGTGCTGGTTCTGCTGTAACTTTTGCAAGACTGTGAAAGTCGGGCCAGCCTAGTGGTAGCGCTGCCACTTGCGCCAATGCCAACCTGGGTTCTGGAACATGCCCAGGGAGACAGAGGGCCAGCTGAGGGGAGGAGGTTTGAGCATCAGAAGACCACTTGCTTCTCCGGGGAGGGGGGGGGATGAGGCTCAGTGCCTGAATGACCTCTAGTGGAGGTCAGTGATGCAGCAGACACCAAGCCACATCAACGGGGGGAGGCATGACGAACATCAGCGCTTGTGCCTAGAAGTCAGGGTGCACATCACACCACACCAGAAAATGGGAAAAATTACTCCCCGAGCACCAGGTAGATGGAACACCTGGCACAGACCTTCCCCTGCCTGTTCCAATTGGCATGACCCTGACGAAACATAGAAGTTCTGGGTGTACGGGCCCCACCTCATCCCCACCTGGGGGGAATAACCAAAGCTACATGAGGGGTTCACCCGAGGGCTCTAGGCAGTGAGGTAGGGGGCAGATGCCCTGGCGACTCCCGAAGAGGTGGTGCTCGGGAAGCAGGGAGAGCATAAATAGAGAGTAATAAAAAAAGGACTGTGAAAGTCTCCTTCTACACTTAATATGGAGCACCTGATGTTGTTCTGTCTGCTGGGCCTTTAATATGATTTTCAAAGCTGCGGAAAAACTGTTGCAGATTTTCAGCACTTGCAGAATTTCACAACTCTCCTGTTTTGTGAATTTCTGCAAATGTGGAACCTTTCTTTGTAAATATGCCACAACTAAATTTCTGCAGTGCTGCAAGCCATTTTTCTGCAACTACAGAAGTTTTCGCTCTCTTTGAGAATCCAGACCATGGTCTCCAGAACTGGACACGGTACTCTAGGTGGGATTTTACCAGTGATCTATACAGGGGCAATACCACCCCCCACTTTCTGCTGGTGATACCCCTCCCTATGCACTCCAGCATTCTACTAGCCCTTCCTCCTGCCTTGTCACACTGGCTTACCACCCTTAGGTTATCCAATATGATCATCCCCAGGTCTCTTTCCTCCTTGGTGGCCATCAATACCACTCCACTAACTTTGTACTCTGCCCCTGGCTTCCTGTGCCCTTAGTGCTTTATTTTGCACTTTTTTGAATAGAAACCCTGCTGCAATACTCTTGACCGCTCCTCTAGTTTTCTCAGGTCTCTGCTCATCCTTTCCACCCCGAGTGTCCACCCTATTGCAGATTTTGGTGTCATCTGCAAAGAGGCAGACCTTCACTTCCAGTTCCTCTGCAGTGTCATTTTTAAAAACATCAAAGAGGACTGGTCCTAGCACTGATCCTGAGGCATCCCTGCTGGTCATCCTCCCTTCCTCGGAGTGAACTCTATTTACCACCGCCCTCTGTCACCTATCCCCTAACCAATTTCTTATCCAGTTTACCACTTTTGGATCCACTCCTAAGCTACCCAGCTTGCTTACTAGTCTCCTATGTGGAAAGGTGTCAAAAGCCTTACTGAAGTCTAGGTAGGCCACATCCATTGCTCCATCCTGATGTAGTTCCTTGGTCACCCAGTCAAAGAAATCTATTAGATTCATCTGACATCCCCCCGTGAAACCATGCTGTAGTGGGTCTTGGAACCCACTGGATTCAATATATTCCACAATCCTTTCCTTCAGCAGTGATTCCATTAATTTTACCACCACCAATGTCAGGCTGATTGGTTTATAATTGGCAGCCTCCTCTGTGCTACCACTTTTGTGTAGTAGGACTGCATCCACCTTCCTGCACTCTTCCAGAATGACTCCTGTTTCTAGTAAGCTGTTAAACAGAACTGTCAGAGGTGCAGCCAATAATTCCCTGAGCTCCCTCAATAGCCTTGAATGCACCCCATCTGCCCCCCACCCCATTGCTTTGTAAACATTCAGATTAGCAAGTCCCTTCAGGACTCTCACTTTCTTCCCTCCAAAGCTTCTGTTACTTTGTGGCCCCTCCTTCTCCTTTCTCTGTGAAAATTGAACAAAGTATTTGTTCAGGAAGTCTGCCTTTTCCTGGTCCTCCTCTGTACAGTCCCTCCCATTCCTTTTTAGCCTTACAATCCCATGCCTGGTTTTCATCTTTTCACTTACATACCTAAAGAATGTCTTGTCCCCTTTCATTACCTCCTGGGCTGTTCTCTCTTCAGTTTGCACCTTTGTGCTCCTTACTGCTTTCCCTGCTTCCCTCTGTTTTCCCCGATACACCTCCCTATCCTCCTCCTCTCTCTGTGTCTCCTTGTACCTTCCGAATGCTACTCTTTTTGCCTTTACCTTTTCAGCTACCTCTTTCAAGAACCATAGCAGCCTCTTTTTCCTGTTGCTTTTGCTTACTTGTTTGATGCAGAGGTTTGTTGCCTTTACTGTGTTCCTTTTTATCTTCACCCACCGTTCCTCCACCCCACCCAGGCCATCTCCCCTTGCCAGGTCATCCCTGAGGCAATCACCCATCTTTATGTAACCCCTAGGTGGCACTATCCCAAGGGCTACTACCCCTGCCTGCTTGGCAAGTAGCAGGTTAAGGGGCCTAGGTTCGGTGACGGGTGCCTCCACCCAGAGGTCAGGGTTGGTGGTGGTCAAACTAGCTTAGGCACAGCCCTCCGGGACACTGTGACCCCCCTCAATTCCCACTAGTGGCACACACAATACACAATGAGTACCTTCACAATTGACACTTACCACCAGGGTTAATTTCTCCAGTATGACCATGAGGACCCCATGTAAAACAAGGTTAGGCAGCACAAATGACAACAGTATAGTACCCCCCAATACAAATGGAAACCACAGTCAGTTCAAATGCAGAAACAGTAAGATCTGATTTATTCAGGGGGGTTTTAACAAGGATAGGGGCAATCAGGTTAATTAGCTTACACTCTATAATGATACACTTTTATGCATGCAGTAAAGAATTCCCCCACACTGTCACACACACTGGATACCCAGGTAAAAAAGCAAATGGGCTAGCCAGGATAGTTGCCAGGGGTAGGCCAGCATCGCAGCTGGGTGGAGCCCTGTGATGGAAAAACAACATGCACATAGATAATTTGTAATCCAGAGCCGGAGGGCTCAGTTTGTGGAAAGGAAAACACAAAACAATCAGATGACACACTTTGATTTAAGAACCGCTGCAAACACAGGAGAGCTGATAGCTGACTTGCTGGTTTGCCAGAGGAAGCTGGGCCCCTCGACGATGGATCTTTCTGTGCAGCAGGGTAGTGGGACTAGACCCGCGTGGCAGGGCCTATCTGCATCAGGCAGCATGGATTCAGTCAGATTCTGACAGGGAAACACTTCCCACGCTAGCACAGAGTTTACAGACAGAGGGGAAAACAGATCGCGACCCCCTTGCAGTTCATAGCACATTTATATGTAAAGAAAATTACTATACCAGGCAGGCTGCTCCTTGATCCTGATTGCAAAATCACTGCTATTACCCGAGAGCACTACAGTAGCTAAAGTTCCTGACAGGCCAATCGCTTTCAGCAAATTTTTCGTTCTTCTACAGGGTGAGCCTGGTTATTAATCAGCAGCTTGCTTCATTCTTTGCAAATTCAGATTCGGTCTGAAAAAGTCCTCTTCTCCCTCTCAGGGCAGATAGCAGGCTAGTAGGCCAGAAATCAGGCCTTCCACGGTTCTCCCACGTGAACTACGAAGCAACGGCCGCTCGAACACTCAGAGCTCCTTCTCTCTCAGCTTCCAACCAGAATCTGGCTTGCCAGCAGACAGCTCAGGGGCTTTCTCTCAGATCCGAAAGGTTCGGTTGGTCAGTTCAGATGTCACTCACAGCAGGGCTCCCTCTATAGGTGCAAAAAGGCACCAGTAGTCCAGAAACTACAACTCCCAGAGTCTCACTCCACACAGCCCCATTTTAGCAGGCTCCATTTGAGAGTCCCAAGTACTGATTGGTCCCCTTCAGCAGTCTGGGACCAAAATGGTGGAGGTAAACAGAAACAGTCCTTGCTGCAAGAAGGCAGGCTAGAACAAACTACATTTTTACTACTATTTACAAGATCTACCAGCAATCAGTTACATCTTTAAAAACGGCTCACTCTGCACATTTAGCAATGGCAGAAACGGAGCGATTATTCAGCAACTCGAGCGGGACTCGAGCAGGAAAACACACAGAACCCCCCCCCATCCAGATTAATTATGACTGCAGGCTGGCAGCCCTTAAAGAGACAGCACATGGAGGCTTTACAAGCACTCACTGTAACACTATTTAAAACGGCTTTAAACGCTGAACACTACCCAGACTGTGAGCAACTAGGCAAGCTCTGGGAAGACTTTTGGGAATTCCCACTTGCAGGGGGGCTACACCCTTCCTGGTCTGGAAAAACTTGGCGTCCGTGTCAAGTAGGTACCCTTATAATAACTCTAAGGCAAATCATCATGTACATCTATGATTTTAGCATGTCAGGTCTATAACTTCTAAGCAGTATCAGCATATTAAACCTTTGTTACATACACATTTCCTGTATTTCACTGTTTACTACTTTTTATACAGCATTATACATACATTGCAGTTTGAAATTAGGTTATCACTTCCTGCACATAAAACCTGGAGAGATGGGGTCCTTCCCTATCAGCTACCTCAGGGCTAGATGGGACAGGGGCACCATACCTGGAGGGCAGAACAATTAACCTGGAATTTGCACTTATGCTCAGTTTGGGCAGTGAGCTCAGGGACACATACACTCCTTTATGGACCACATTGAGAAGCAAATCCACAGGCCTCCCAGGGGAATCATAGCTGAGAAGCACTACTGGTTTTACAGCTTGACTAGTCTTCCTGGGGGGAACAGTTACAGTCTCTGCACCTTTGGCTTCGCTCTTGGCACTTTCCTTACTTGCAAGGGGAGTCTCTTCCTGGGCAGAAAAGTTTGGACTTGAGGCACCGTCATCCTCTGGACCAGCAAGTTCTGGTTCCACCACACTTTGCTCACTTGAAAAACTCTCTGGCACTGGAAGTGAACTGTCATGACACTCAAAGTACTCTTCCTGCTCTGGTAAATCACCAGTCGGTCTTAACTCATTTGGTTCTTCCCCAGGGAAATCACACAGTTCCACCATACATAGTGATTCAATATCATCAGACTTAACACTCTGCACTTCACTCTCAGGGAGCCTTGGCTCCAAGGACAAAGTTGAGGGCTTAGGCAGTCCAGAAGGCCCAGCTTCATCCCCATAACTGACCAGAGGATTACCTTGAAACAACTGACTTAGTTCATAAGAAGGATAGTAACCATAATTGTACTCACTTTCATTTGAGTCAGAATGACAGTCATTGTCAAGGGGGGGTTGCTGTGGAGGAAACATTAAGTCAGTAACTGCAGGTGCAGGCTTTCTCTGTCTTTGTCTGGCAGCAGCCCTTGTCACCGGTCCAGAGGGAGCAATCTCTGAGGGTTCCGATTCAATCATTATTTGTCCAATGGGCAACAAATGGTTATGGTGCATTGTTCTGACATCCTCTGAGTTGTTCTCAGGCCGCACTTTATACACTGGTAAGTCATTTAGTTTTCCCACTACTATGTGAGGGAGATGGTGCCACCTGTCAGCAATCTTGTGTTTGCAGTGCAGTCCCAGATTTCTTAACAATACATGCTCTCCCGCTTGGAGTTCTTGGGCCTTCACCTTTTTATCATATCTTTCTTTATTGGCCAAATTTCTCTTTGCTGCATGGCCTGAGCTAGTTGGTATGCAAGATTCAATTGAGCTTTTAACTTTTGCACATATTGTAGGTAGTTGTCAGCTCGGACCCCATCGGGGGAGACCCCAAAACAAACATCCACTGGCAACTGAGCCTGTCTTCCAAACATAAGGCAGTAGTGGGAGAACCCAGTAGCATAATTTCTGGTGCAGTTGTAAGCATGTACCAAAGTGCTAATTTGCTGGCTCCATCTGGGCTTATCTTTCGGATGGAGAGTGCCTAGCATGTCAAGCAAGGTGTGGTTAAAACGTTCTGGCTGTGGACCCCCCCCCCCGGGTGTGGTAAGGGGTGGTTCTAGACTTCCACACTCCCCACAGAGAGAGCATCTCCTTGACTAAGCAACTCTCAAAATCTCGTCCTTGGTCAGAATGGATTATTTGGGGGGCCCCATAGTGAACAAAGAAATTCTCCACCAGTACCTTGGCCACAGTGGATGCTTTTTGGTCCTTGGTGGGAAATGTTTGGGCATACCTTGTAAAATGGTCAGTGACCACCAGCACATTACTAATATTCCACTGATCAGGCTCCAAATTCAGAAAGTCAATACAAACTAACTCCATGGGGTGCTGGTGGTGATGTTAACAAGGGGTGCAGCCCTCTGGGGCAAGGCCTTTCTATGCAGGCAGTGACTGCAAGTCTGTATATGATGCTCAACATCAGCCCCCATCTTAGGCCAGTAGAATCTAGACCATACTAGGTCAAGGGTCCGGTTTATACCGGGGTACCCCATGTGGTTTTGTAAGGACCCCAGTACCAAGTCTCTGAAAGCGGTGGGCAAAACCAATTGTTGCTTGTCTACCTGTCCCCCTCTGTTTACTGTTTTTCTGTACAGCAATTGGTTAATCAGTTTCAGTTTAGGGCCTTCTTTATACAATAATGCAGTTCTCAAATCAGAGAAGCACAACTTGGACACATCTTTCCCTGCGTAGAGGGCTTCAAGGGCTGATCTGATCATGGGATCTCAGGATTGAGCCCGCTGGAGACTGTCATTATCAAGCTGAGGCAGAGCACTATTATCTAATGCAGAAAAGTGGCAGTAAGCAGCAGGTATACAATTGTCAGAGGGCCCCAAACAATCTACTAGACAGTTCACTGCATCCATGGACATTTGCTCCTCCTTGTCAAACTTCGGGCATAGCACACAAATATCAGGTTCTGACAGTTTGACCCAATCACTTCTGGAAACAGGCCTCCAAGAGAGAGCATTGCATCTATGTGATTCAGGCCTGCTCTGTATTCAACAGCGTAATCATAGGTAGACAACGCAGAAAACCACCTATGGCCGGTGGCATCCAATCTGGCTGAAGTCTGCACATAAGTCAAAGGATTATCTGTCTTTACCAGTATCTTGACCCCATACAAATATTCATGGAATTGGTCAGCAATGGCCCATTTCAATGCCAGGAACTCCAATTTATGCACAGGATAGTTTTTCTCGGATGGAGTCAGAATTCTGCTGTCAAAGGCCACTGGTCTCAGACCATTCTCGTGCTCTTGATACAACACAGCTCCTAAGCCTTGTAGGCTAGCATCAGTATGTAATACATATGGTTTTGCAGGATCAGCATAGGCAAGGACAGGAGTGTGAGTGAATTGGTATATGATTTCATGAAAAGCAGCTTCATAATCAGGCATCCATCATGACCCAAAAGACTCATTTGGATGGATATACACTCTCTCAGCTTCAGTGGAGGCCACTCTCTTGGATTTTTTGTTGGTGGGAGGGTAACCTTGGGTAAGATTCAGAAGTGGGCGAATCACCCTTAAATAGTCCTTAATGAACTGCTGGTAATAACCACAGAATCCTAGAAATCTTTGTAATTCTTTTAGGTTGCATGGCTGGGGCCAGGTGGTCAAGGCCTCAACTTTGCTAGGATCAGTCTCTATCCCCTCGGTGGATACTATATGCCCCACATATTTTACTGATGTCTGAAAGGAGTGGCATTTGTCAATGGATAGCTTGAGGCCAAAATCTTCCAGGCAGTCCAACACTTTAAAAAGTCTGCTTTCATGTTCCTCCAACGAACTTCCAAACACTATAACATCATCTAGATATACTAGGCACTCCAATAAGTTCATGTCCCCCACTGCACACTCCATCAACTGTTGAAAAGTGACTGGGGCACCCGAGATCCTTGGGGCATCTTCATAAATTCATAGAACCCAAGTGGACATATAAAGGCTGTCTTCTCATGGTCTTCTGGGGCCATGGGGATCTGGTAGTACCCACTACGAAGATCCAACACTGGGAACCACTTGCTACCATTCAGTCTAAGGCATCCTGAAAATGGGCCATGGTGTATTGATCAGGGATGGTCCCCCTGTTGAGGGTCCAATAATCCACACACATTCTTACTGTTCCATTCTTTTTCCTCACCACTACAATAAGCAAAGCATAAGGGCTTCTGGATCCTTGCATCACACCAGCTGCAAGCATCTTCTGCAGGTGTCTTCTTACATCATCTATATCTGCAGGTGCGAGGCACCGAGACCTCTCATGGAATGGCTGTTCATCCTGCAAGGGTATATGATGCTCGGCTCCTTGTGCACATCCCACATCCCATTCCCTTAGGGAAAACACCTGATCTCTCTGGGTGAATCTCTGGCTGTTTCTAGTCTTCCATTCAGCTGGCAATGGGGAGTCACCAAAGTCGAACAATTCGGGCGTCACTCTGAAAGTCTCCCCCGAGTACTTATTACTGGGTAGCACTACAGTGTCTGTGCAGTGTACGGTAGCCAGGGTGCTGCCTCTATTCACTTGAATTTCTCAGTCTGACACACTGTGAACCTGAACCATTACCCGTCGAGCATAGGCATGAGCCCAAGCAGGTAAGATACTAGGTTTAACCAGCAATCCTTCTGGTAATTTCCCATCACCTGGCACATCCAACATGAGTATCTTATTCTTGATATCTTTTCATAAGTGGACCTCCCCTTGTAAGGCACACTAAGCATTAGGGGCCAGGATCATGTACTCAGGATCCTTCTTCCATACAAACCCAACCGGTCCATCCACATCCATCTCATCAGCATTCCTCCGTGACTCATAAGCCCTCTTGATCAAGGCAGGAATCCTCAAAGCTCTACCAGTCCACTGCCCCTGTCTCTCGTAGCATAGTTGCGCCAACTTCCCGAACATATGAGCATTTGTCCCAATTAGCAAAGGAGCCCCATCGTACAGTCCAGTGGGGGGACACACTAGGGCCAAAGTCTCCACTTGCTCCACCACTCCAACCACCGAAGTGGGGAAAGACAACCAAATTCAGATGTGTCCAGAGTAGGGGTATGCCTTTTCACTTAACCCCCAGACACACAAACCTTCCAAGGGTTGTAGGGGCACATCAGGCAGGTGCTTATTGTACCAATCTTGAAACAGAATAGTCACTTGGGACCCACTGTCAAGCATGGCTCTGGTGGACACACCATTCGCTTTTACTGTGGTTTCTATTGAAGGGCCCGCCACCTCGGACCATTCAGGAGGGATAGCAGCAGAGGCCTGGACAGATGATTTAGCCACATAGGGATTTGAGTTACTGCTTCTTGAACCCTCACTGCGGTCACATTTGGGCACTCCTCGACTGCAGATTCATTCTCCAAAGCTCTCCTTGAAGCCTGTATACAACTTTATCTAGGTCTTTTGTGGACCAGCATTCTCTCTTCATGTGCCCATCCTTCCTATAATTATGGCAAAATATGTTTTCCGGGATTTGGGGTGGCCGAGGCATCACACTGGGAGCTGGGGTGGAGGTACTACCAACTGAAAACCTTGGTGCCACCTCAGTCTGTGGTGTGGTGAGCATTTGGAGACATCTCGTCAATTCTCTCACTTTCATAGTCAAGACATCAAGTTTTGAGCTGCTGTCAGCAGGAGACGCCTGGGTGGGCACCATCACCCCCCATAGCAGATGCAGTCAGATAAGGGTCGGTGCCTGTACTCGCAGGAGCAGCCTTCATAAAAAGAATGTTTTTTGTTTCCCTGAACTCCCTCAGCAGTTCATCCCATGGTGGCACCCCCTCATTGGTCCCCACTTCGGAAGGGCCTTCCGATGCCATGATCACTTGGACTGCACTCACCCTAGAATTATCATCCTCTTCTTCATCTTCAACATCCCAGAGTTCTTTTATCAAGTCACAATAGTCCGATGGGTTACCCCTTCTATCTTGGAGCCTTAATTGAAGGAGCTGCAATTTAGAATGCTTTGCATGTTGTAGTATGTGCCCCAGCCTTACACAGTTTAAGTCACTGGCAGCAACCCCACCTTTTCGGTAAGCCTCCTGTAGAGCTCTTTCCAGATGAGTAACATATGCAGACAAACTTTCCCTGGGCCATTGTTTTTTACCTTGAAATTTCCACAACAAATTCTCCCCTGACTCAATGCTCCCAAAATTGCTTTCGAGTGCAGATAGGTACTTCTGGGCAGATGCATCAGGGGTTGTGGACCTCAAAAATGCAATGGCCTCTAGGGCGGGACCCCTCAAACTTTTTATGATTCTTTTCCGTTTCTCAGCCTCCACACACTGCCATTCAGGTACCAAGGGGGCAACACAATCTATGCAGGTCTCCCAATCATCCTCCCCCTGGTGGGTGGGGAGGGTGCCGGAGAAGATTCTCAACCTTCGGTAAGAGTCATGACTAATGGCAGGTGCAGACATAGGGGCCAGTATTAGCATGGGCCCAGAGGGAGGGGCCACAATAGGTGCTGGCGTGGGAGGGGGTGTCAGGGGAAGAACAACCCCAGGTGGCAGGAGCAGTCTGTTCAAGTCCTTCACAGTTTTCCCTTCCTCCAGAAGCAACTTAGCAAAATTTCTCCTCAAAAGTCTCAGATTAGTTATCACTCTCCAGGCAGTGAGGGCTCCTTCTGGGGTAATAGTACATGGTACTTTGGAACTGTCTACTGGTCCTTACACTCCACTAAGGCCATGAAACTTTGGGCGAGCAGATTAGCCTGTCGACCCACTACCACAGGGTTTTGTAAACATTCAACCTTGGAAAGTACACCCTCTACAGTGTCCTTATTGGTACCCAGGGGAATATCCAAGATAATCATAGCATTTTGGGGGTCGATCTCCTGCCCAGTACACCACCCCACCAACTGGAGTACAGCCACTTCTGTTGGGGTAGCCATTTATTTTTACCAGCAAGTTTGGCCACTAGGGGATGCTAATCCCAGTGGTGCCTCCAAGATGTAGCCCCTAGGTGACGCTATCCCAAGGGCTACTACCCCTGCCTGCTTGGCTAGTAGCAGGTTAAGGGGCCTAGGTTCGGTGACAGGTGCCTCCACCCAGAGGTCAGGATTGGTAGTGGTCAAACTACTGTAGCTTGAGCACAGCCCTCCGAGACACTGTGATCCCCCCCCAATTCCCACTAGTGGCCCACACAATACACAATGAGTACCTTCACAATTGACACTTACCACCAGGGTCGATTTCTCCAGTTCGACCATGAGGACCCCCTGTAAAACAAGGTTAGGCAGCACAAATGACAACAGTATAGTAACCCCCAATACAAATGGAAACCACAGTCAGTTCAAATGCAAAAACAGTAAGATCTGATTTATTCAGGGGGGTTTTAACAAGGATAGGGGCAATCAGGTTAATTAGCTTACACTCTATAATGATCACACCATTATGCATGCAGTACAGAATTCCCCCACACTGTCACACACACACACACACACTGGGTACCCAGGTAAAAAAGCAGATGGGCTAACCAGGATAGTTGCCAGGGGTAGGCCGGTGTCGCAGCTGGGTGGGGCCCTGTGATGGAAAAACAACATGCACACTGACAATTTGTAATCCAGAGCCAAAGGGCTCAGTTCGTGGAAAGGAAAACACAAAACAATCAGATGACACACTTTGATTTAAGAACAGTTGCAGGGAGCTACCCTGATAATTACTCACGATACGCAGGCTAAACACAGGAGGGCTGATGCCTGACTTGCTGGTTTGCCAGAGGAAGCTGGGCCCCTCGACGATGGATCTTTCTGTGCAGCAGGGTGAGTGGGACTAGGTGAAAATGCTGCCGCGATCGAAGACTCCACGTTCCGGTCCATTGAACACCAGGGATATTGGACTTTGGTGGGGATGAATCCCGCGTCGGGCTAATGGGAGACATTTCAGTTATCGCTGTGATCGGGCTAATGGGAGGGGAATACAGTTATGCCCATGATCGAGCTACTGGGGGTGGGGAGTAGCAGTTATGCCCATGATCGGGCTACTGGGGGGTGGGGGGAGTACAGTTATGCCTATGATCAGGCTACTGTGGGGGAGTTACAGTTATGCCCGCAATCGGGCTACTGGAGGGGAACATACAGTTATGCCCGCGATCGGGCTAATCGCAGTCCACTGGACCACCAGGGATTGGAGCCATTCATTGTCCCTTATGGGACGTCCCACGATCGGGCTGCAGGGGGCGTCGGTCCCTGACAGCTGCTGCCTGGTAGGGCGCCAGGCGCAAGTCATCGGGGATCGGCGCACCTGCATGCTAATGGCATGCAAATGGGGCCATAATCAGATACAAATGCCCCCCCATGTGCCTTGCATAAATTATGGCCCCATTTGCATATCACCCTTTGAATATCGCAGGTGCTGTGCATGGCGCAATGGAACTTGCACCACTGCATCTCAATGCTCCACTCTGACCACTTCGCTGGCGCAGTTCCACTGCGCCATGCACAGTGGGGGTGGCCAGGGGGCGATATTCAAAGCAGTTGCCCCATAGCGCAACTCCATTGAATAGTGCCCTGGCCACACCCCTGCGCAACTATTTTGAGCGGCGCATGAGCTTGCGCCACAAAATGGCGCAGTTTGAATATCTGGGCCATAAAATAAAAAAATGAACCAGAATCAAGCTACCTGCTATATCAGCAATCTCTACAGAATGTGACTAATCATAATGTGTGTTTTTTTTTTTTAAACTAAATACACTTTGAGGCCTAAGGGGCTTGACAGTGTCCTTTTAAATAGTGCATACATAAGTGGCTAGCTGTGGGGGGGGATGGGTGTTCCATTGACAAAGTGTCCAACGCAGGCCCAAAATGTTGGGCTCTGTTGTGGAGCACTTTCAACACACATCTGTCCTTTCTATTGTTTGCTGCTTGATGTTATAATAAAGTGAAAATATTGCTAGAGACATCTCTATTGCTTTATGTTTTGTGGTGTATTGCTTCCAGGAGAGATGGTGAGGGCCAAGAATGTTTGTTTTATTTTATAACAATCATTTGCACCAGCACCTCAGTCAGTTCTAGTCAGTAGATCTTCTGCTTGCAAGTGACACACAGTTGCTGGCCTTTCTTCAAATGATGCCATGAGTAGAATAAGCATAGACAATGATGTATCTGTCACCTAAGAGAGAGGAGGTTCTTCCAGGCCGTTAAGTGCGCCGGCAGAGTAGTGAGGTGGGGCAGCTGTACTGCAGATGAGCATTGAGTACCAGTTTCTACAGCCCTTAATCTTATCTTTTAAATTCCATTAAATAAATATCAATACAACAGATGTGAATGGAGAACAAAGCTAGACTTTGCTCTTACATATGACTGATATCCCTGAATCACTAACTGCTCTCATCTTAATATCACCTTTCTCTCTCTCTCTCTCTCTCTCTCTCTCTCGCTGCAGGTTAAGGCTCAGCAATTCTGTGCTGAAGGCTATTTAGTTTTCTACTGATCCAAGGATTCACAGTGTGGATGGAGCAGTAAATTCCCTGGATCCTTGTCAAAGAAAGGGTGCATCTGTAAATGGCAGTGCATAGAAGACGGAGACCAAAGAAAGTGTACCAAAATATTTGATAGTATTTTGAATTTGCTCCAGGCTTTGTATATATTTTTCCTCCTGAATATCACATGAATGTTACATTGAAGTAACACTGAATGGCCTAACACTAGGAGCTCAGCCTAGCATTTCATATGCTGCTTAAAATCAGACAGCTCATGAAAAGTGACTATTTCAGCCATGAGGCAGTGACATGCAGGGGCACTATGAAAAGGGTTCCATGGCCAGTGCTGATGTAGTGCCAGCCTTCAACAAACATAACTCATTACAGCACATCAGCTGCTGCTAGTGTACGGACATCTGCCTGCACCAGTACATCTTCTTCCTGCTATGTGCTGGTAACACGTGGTTACTATACATGAGAAAACACTTGCCTTGAGGCTCTCTGCTATAAAATGGACTTGGTTAAAGCTACAATAAGATATGGACTGTAGTTACTTGAAGAAACAGGCTTCATAGGCAGTCAACTGAACAAAGCAGTTTACTCCTAAGGGTTTTACCAATACCACTGAATCCTAGTTCCCACAGAACACCCCAAATCCTGTATCCATATACCCCTGTGCATGTGGGTGCATGCACACATACACGCCACATATTGACTTCACACCAGTCACTTGGTTAGAGCACATATCCTGATAGTACGCTTATTTGTTGAGCTGTATGTGTCCTGAATGAAATGACAATCATGAAGAATGAACTCAGGATTCTCAAGAATGGATACTGATCTTCACAAGCGTGGTACCTGGTACCAAGCAAAACTGCTACGGGACACGGCATTTATTTATTTTTATTTATTTACTTGAAATGTGGTGATTGGGGCCAGCATGCTGAGCTGAAGCTTGCTTCCAGGTTTAACCTGGGGGAGGGGTTATAAGTGGGAGTGAACAGTAACAAATATAGTGCCAACAATAGCACATGTACAGAAACAATAAATACAAGGTGCAAATAATCAACTTCAGGAGTATCAAACAAACCACTTTACAAATGCAAGAGTTACAATGTTGGAACACAAATAACGATAACATGGTGACAACAACTGGTGCATGTAAAGGAACAAAATAACTGAGGGTTCAAATAATAAATTAGAATGATATAACATAGGCAAACTGTGCAAAACGTTTGAATATGTAAAACCAGTGCTATTTGAACTACACAAATTGTAGAACTAAAAAAATGTGTTGCTAGAGATGCCGGGGCAGAGAGATGGCTAGCTGCAGGTACATGCTTAAGCAGCAAATAGCCATCAAGGAGAGAGGAGGGCAGCTAGTCACAAGACCAAGGTCAAGAGAAGTGTAACGACAGAAGCGGTTTGAGAGAGGAAATGGAGGGTGAGAGTCTAAGGGGGATTAGTTGGCATTCAGGCATTGCCACGTACATTGTGTTATGGCCTACTACCTCGGTCACATCCAGTTATGAACTATTCTGCTTGTGTGACACTACAGAAATAACAATACAGACCTACTAAGTCTTAAACTGCCGTGGCTCCCAACTAGAGCTGTGCAGAAAGCAGAATTCAGAATTCAGATGACGGAATTCATGAGGAATGGCAATCCTGCTTCTAAAATGCCTTTTTGGAATTTCTTTTATAATTCCGCGGGATTCTGGAAAGCATTTGTTTGTAAACAACGGAATCACGCTCCGCAGATCACATAATCTGGTTTGCAGAAAAAAAGGAATCCGCAGTTTACATAAACTTCCAAATATGATTCTGCAGTTAACATTCTGCTTTCAGAACTGGGGAATCCATCTTCTGGTGAAATTCTGCAGAATTAAGCAGAATTTCCAAAATGACGATGAATTCTGGCAGAAGCGGAATTTCTACAAATTCTGCACAGCTTTGCTCCTGACTGCCTCAAAGTCATTTCTAGTACTAAATATTGCCACGATATAAAAAAAGGTTGGCCCTGGAGAGTAGCATAATAGAGGTGTGCCACTGTGCAGCAGGTCTGCATTTTATTAAAGAAAAGGCAGTTGAAGTTGCATCTAATGTTACCACTTTCACTAAATGGCAGAAATAAAATTGGAAAAGTTTCTTTACAGTACTACTGGGTAGCCTAGGAGATGTTTCAATAGTGTTTTGTTGCTGGTCAGTCTTTTCTTGGACAGTCTTGTAACCAAACATTCATAGGGTCATTCGCAAAATGAGATTGGCTGTTTCCTGCAAATACTAACATACTAAAATGCCAGCAGAATAGGCCTAACGGTCTTTCATGTCTGCTTGTTTGGTCAGCCCCCACCCTGGGAGCTGACCTTGCTGCCCCCCTCTCCCTCTCTGGCTTCTCCCTTCCCAGTCCTGAATATTCTTGCTGCACTGGTTTTTGCTTCCAGAACCCTTCCCCTGTACCTGTCCCACCCCCTCTTGAACCCCCTCCACTGTCTCTGCATTCCATGGCTCCACCACCCACTCAGTGAAGTAGCACCTCCTCCTTTCTCCCCTAAATCTCCTCCCACCCAGCTTTCACCCATGCCCTCTAGTTGCCCCCCCTTCCTTCAGGGCACCCTATATAACCCTATATTTTGGGCAGTCTTTGCAAAAGCATACCCAAAACTGAATTATTGAATGAGAGTGGCTATCTCAGCACTGTTCCTTATAGATAACCCCAAATTATTGGCAGTCTTTACAAAAACATACCCAAAATTGATACCCAGTTACTGTAGGTGGGAAGGCACAATGGCAAGGGATGAATTACTGTGAGGTGTACCAAACAACAGGAGCTGAAAGTGAATATGTTCCACCATGGTGGGGGGAGAGATTACAATCAGCAACCCCCCACCTGGAGTCCCTTTGCCATATTTATGAAACATGTTAAGACATTTCTGCAGCATTTTAAGTTTAATAATAAAAAAAAAAGTGTCTCTGCATCACACAATATTGGGGTGTGGGTGATCCATGTGAATTCGGTGTAGTATTCTCATATGTTCCAGCCAATCAGAAGGCCTAATTTCTCCCTGCAGTTTTATAATTCAGGGCTCAAGTCACAAAACAGCCAAAATGTCCCATAGGTGCAGGACAAACCCAGTGCAAGTGGGTTGCCACTTGCAGATCTGCGAGTTGCCGCAGTTGTCCCGCAGCTGCAGGTATTCAGAAAGGTGCAGCCAGATTACGACAACTCCATGATATATGGCAGCTTGTGGGTGGTGTTACCAAGGAAATTCCTGCAGCTGTGGAAAACTGTTATAGCCAGTGGGACCAGCCATAACATCTACCACAAGTGCTGCACTATGAATCTCAATCTCCGCAGCTGCAGGGATTTCAGTCCGCAACTGAAGTTACGACATGGGACTTAGTCCCACACAGTTTTGTGAATTGGGCCCTCAGTCTTTATTATTCATTCATTCTGAGTAGATTTTAAGGATAACAGTCAACACTAAGAGCCCTACACCCAAGTGTGAGGCTGTTCCTAATTTACGCTTTGTTGCAAAAAAAATTTTTTTGTAAACTTACTGTTTACTGTAGTGCAGGGGTTCTCAAACGGTGAAGCCAGCCTCCCTGGGGAGGCCCCAACCTGTTCTGGGGAGGATCAAGCAAGTCTGAAAAAGTACTGTATTTAAATTTTGAGTTTTATATATTTTGTGTGAAGAGATGAAGCAAACTGAAAGAGGATAATAGTAGGTGAATTTTATGTATATTTACTAGTGGGTGACGAGGGAAGATGAATGAGCCAAGGCTAATTTCAGGTGTACCCGGGGAAGGGTAGAGAGTGAATACATTTCAAAAGGCAACTGTAAAACAATTTAGAAATATACAATGAGCAATAGTGCAAATAAATATACTCAATAAATTAATAATGAGTGGTGGTAGTTGATCAATTTGTAGACTGATGGCAGTATAACCCAAATAGAAGGGTTGAGCAAAGAAGTGCTAAGAGCAGTAGCAGGAAGGAGCAAAGTAATCCCTGAGATGTTGCTTAGGAGCAGAGAAGGAGGGGCAGAGGCAATGTATGTAGGAAAGTTATTTCATATAGAGAGGAAACAGAGGAAATAGTCTGACCCATGAAGGTAATGCAACAAGGGGTAACAAAGGTTCAAGAATGAAAATAGCACAGCAAGTAGGTTGGCCTGTTTGGGGGGGGTTTACAATAAGCTGAATAATTGTTTATTTTATTTGTTATTCAGATAACACCCTTGAGCACAGGAGCTCTTTTTCAAAAGTTCCAAGTCAGTATAAGACAAAGAACTGAATGTGAGCCAAGTACTCAAAGGGGTTTTAATTTATTCATGGTGTACTACGCAAAGTACAGTACGTTATTTTTCTTTGGAGAGGCCCAAGATTATTTCAATTTTTGGGGGAGGCTCAAAATCTTTTCCACGGATTTGGGGAGGCTCACTGTGACAAAGTCTGAGAACTATTGCTGTAGTGTAATAGATTGCATCAGACTGATTCTGCTGACTTCCAAGCTGATATGTGCTGTAATCAGAAATCCCTAATCTCCTGCAGCTGACATCAGAGCAGGCATGCAGCAGTAGGAGATTCAATAGTCTGCTGTGCATATTAGAGTTTTTATCAGCTCTGATCCTTTGTTTGCTGTTCCTGCTGTTCAGTGTCAGCAGCTTAGCAGGTTGCACATTTGCCGTTGAGGCTGGATGATTGGAATGTTGTGGGTTCTAGCCCCACACTGGAAATCTGGGATAAATCCCTGTACTACATAGACACATAGACAGTGTCAGCAGATAAGGGCCTGGGACCCACCCAGTCTGCCCATTTGAGCTTGTAAGTTCAGTTTATGTTTTTCTAGAAGTCTGTTGCCCCTTAACCCTGACCTCCAGAATTCCTTTATGTCTATCCCATGCATTCTTAAATCCCGTGATTGTTTCAGCCCCCACCACTTCCTCTGGCAGGGTGTTCCACTTGTCCACCACCCGTTCTGTGAAGAAATTCTTCCTCACCTTTCCTTTGAATCGTCCTCCCTCCAACTTCATCCCATGCCCTCTAGTCCTGGAACATCTTTTTCGCTTAAAAATAGTGTATTCCTGCACCCTGTTCCTCCCTGTAAGATACTTGTATGTCTCTATCATATCCCCTCTCTCCCTCCTCTCCTCCAGGGAGTACATATTCAGTTCCTTCAACCTGTCTTCATCGGACTTGTGAAGCAATCCATGTACCATCTTTGTTGCCCTCCTCTGAACCTTCTCTACCCTATGTCCTTACGTAGGTAAGGTCTCCAGAACTGTACACTGTATTCCAGGTGGGGCCTCACTAGTGTCTTATATAGTGGAATTATGACCTCCCTTTTCCTGCTGGTGATGCCGCTGCCTATGCATCCCAGCATCCTATTTCTTTACCTGCTGCCTTGTCACACTTTCCTCTACCTTGAGGTCATCAGAGATGATAACCCCAAGGTCCCTTTCCTGCTTGGTACATGCTATATCCTCACCCCAACTGATATGTTGTGCCAGGGTTTTTGTGCCCATATGCATTGTCTTGCACTTCTTTGCATTGAATTTCAACTGCCAAACCCTGACCATTCTTCAAGTTTCTGCAGGTCCCTTCTCATTCTGTCTACACCCTCTGGTGCTGTCCATATTACAGAGCTTTGTGTCATCAGCGAACAGGTGAATTCTGCCTTCTAGGTCCTGCGCAATGTCACTGAAGAGATGTTGAATAGGACCGTCCCAGCACTGATCCCTGTGGTACCCCACTGGTCACTCTTCCCTCTGTGGAGGTCAGCCATTTACCACCACCCTCTGTGTCCTGCCGCCCAGCCAGTTACCTACCCACCACACTACTGTCCTGCCCACACCCATATTCCCCAGTTTGTGTAATAGTCTTCTATGTGGCACAGTGTCAAAGGCCTTGCTGAAGTCCAGATAGGCCATGTCCACTGCCCTCCTGATCCTCCTCCTAGTCACCCAGTCAAAAATTCAATGAGGTTGGTCTGACATGACTCTCCCTGGTGAAACCATGCTGCCTTGGGTCCTGTAGTCCACTGACAACCAGATGTTCCACCAATCTCTCCTTCAGTAGTGCTTCCATGATCTTCCCCACTACCGAGGTGAGGCTGACTGGTCTGTAGTTCCCCGTCCTCTTTGTTCCCACTTTTGTATAAGGGGACTACATCTGCTATCCTCCAGTCTTTGGGTACCTCCCCTGTTTCCAGTGATCGACTAAACAGGATAGCCAGAGGTTCAGCCACCACCTCTGTTTGTTCTTTAAGGACCCTGGGGTGCACCCCATCTTGCCCCATTGCTTTATCAACTCTTATTACTTCCAGTTCCTTCAGGACCCTTTCTCGAGTAAAGGGACATGTTCATTTCGGCACCATTCTCACCCCTTGTACTCCCTTCAGACCCATTACCCTCCTCTTCCTCAGTAAAGACTGAGCAGAAATACCTGTTCAATATGTCAGCTTTACTGTTGTC
Organism: Neoceratodus forsteri; assembly: GCA_016271365.2. Classification (NCBI taxonomy): domain Eukaryota; kingdom Metazoa; phylum Chordata; order Ceratodontiformes; family Ceratodontidae; genus Neoceratodus; species Neoceratodus forsteri. Next base: position 485,045,523 of record CM028132.1, on the reverse strand, counting down.
ATCCTCCACTGCCCCCATCCTCCCTTCAGTCTCACTATCCCTCCCTTTGTCTTTTCTTTTTCACTTATGTACCTGTAAAGGTTTTGTCCCTCTACCCACTGATTTTGCAATTTGTTCTTCTGTCTGAGCTTTGGCTTCCTTACTGACCTCCCTGCCTCCCTTTGCTTCTCCTGGTACTTCTCCCTATCCCCTTCTGACTGTGTCTTTTTGTATTGCCTGAATGCAATCTTCTTGGCTTTCACTTTCATTGCTACCTCTTTGGAGAACCATAATGGTATCATCTTCCTTTTCCTCTTGCTAACCTGCTTAATGCATAATTCTGTTGCTCTTGTAATCCCCATTTTAAATACTGCCCACTGTTCCTCAACCCATGATTCCTGCCCCATTCCCTTAATGCCTCTTTCAAGTATCTCCCATTTTCCCAAAGTCTGCCCCCTAAAATCCAGGATACATGTTTTGTGTGGTTTGGTTCTGCTCTTTCTGTGATTTCAAACCACAATGACTGGTGGTCACTGTTCCCCAGATGCTCCCCCACTGTTACCCCCATCACACTCTCCCTGTTTGTGAGAACAAGGTCCAGTATTGCCTTCTGCTGAGTTGGTTCCATGACCAGTTGCTTGAGGAAGGCACCCTGAAGGGAGTCCAGAATAAATCTGCTCCTAGTTGATGTTGCTGTAATGCAGTAAGAGGGGGCACTGCACTCTTGAAGTGCTGTCTTTTTCAGATGAGATGTTAAACTAGGTCCCATCTTCCTTCTCTGGTGGCTGTTCAGGTGGGCATTACAGATCCTATGGCACATCTCGAAAAGAGTAGTGGAATTTGAGTTGAGGTTGAATCCTGACAAGACGGAGGTGTTAGTCATGGACCCGGGCTGCCAGATAGGGAGGTCGGCTGCTGGGCGGCCAGCTGGACTTTAGCTTGGGAGCTTCCAGCTCCTGACCTCTGAATGGGTGCAGAATCTGGGGGTGATATTTGACAATGGGCTGACACTTCATTCTCAGGTGTCGGCCGTGGTCAAATCCTCTTTCTATCATCTGAGGAACATCGCCCGAATTAAACACCTTGTTCTGTCTGACGTTCTTCCAACTTTGGTCCATGCTTTCATGACCTCATGTCTTGACTACTGTAACTCCCTATACCTGGGGCTTCCAGGGATTGATATCCACCAACTGCAGCTAGTGCAGAATGCGGTGGCCAGGTTATTGTCTGGGTCAAGTCGATCCAGTTATATTTCACATGTGCTGTGCGCTCTGCACTGGCTGCCTGTTCAGTTGTGGATCACCTTTAAAGTTGGCTTTCTGACTTTTAGAGCCATACATGGTTTGAGTCTGAGTTACCTACAAGTGCTTCTGAGTCCTTACTGCCCCCTCAGACTGCTCCGCTCAACCCACGAGGGATTGCTAGAGATTCCCAGGGTGCACTTGAAGACTTCAGGGGTTCGCTCTTTTGCATTTGCAGCTCCCTTCCTGTGGAATTCTCTACCTCATCGGGCACAAGAGTGCCAGACAGTGGAGAGCTTCAAAATTTCATTAAAAACATTTTTATTTGAATGTGCTTTTCCTGATTTTTAGTAGTTATAACTGTATATTTCCCTCATTTTAACTGTCTTATTTATCTGTGGATGCTTGTTTTATAAACTGTACAGTGCTCAGATAGTTTCTTGATATTGTGCTTTATAAATAAATGTATTAATTTTATTATTATTAATTTTCCCAGTGTCCCAGCCGTATTTTCCCCATTCACTAAAAAGACCACAAACAGCATAACCTGATTCAACATGGCAGTTTGCATCTATAGCCCCTCACCCCCGGCGGCCCAGACAAGGCTAAAATATACAGAATTGACTAGCCCTCCTTTCCAAGTCAACAAAACCTAAATAAATAAATACATAAATATAGGCACAGTCACAGAGAACTGTATTTAGCCCTTGAGGAACAGTAAGACTGGCAAACATTTGATTTGTACTTACAAAATCTCTGTCTACTATACTGCTGTAAACAGTAAGTAAAAAAAGGTTTTTGAACACAAGGTACAAGTCAGGACCAGCCTCTCACTTGGCTGTGAGGGCGTGGTTCCACTTTAAGTAGAGGCTGCCAATAAAACAGCTTTTCACGATAGCAGTAAGGAAACTCCAAGGAGTCAGTTATGGATTGGTAATTCCACCCCAACCCCATGGTGAATCGCTCTCGCCTTTGGCTCTTGAGGTTTGGCACACAGTAAGGGGGGGTACCTCATTGTAAAGCACCCCTCATCATGCTTCACCACTCAATTTCCTTCTTGGCGTCAAGGAAGTGGCAATTTAAGGCCAGAATAAAGGGGAATTCTGCTTACTGTACCAACCCACATTGTATGCTGTATCTGGCCTATGAATAAACAGAGGTCTTTGATTTCTAATGTCATCATCCCTATATAAGAATATGAGACAATATTGTCTTGTGCTGAAGGCACAGATCTGTAAACCAAGAGAGTCAGGTTCAAATCCTACTAGAGCCACTGACTCACTGTGTGATCTAGAACAAGTCACCCAACCTTCCTCTACCTCAGTCCATCCAGCAGTAAATAAGTACTGCTGAAGCCAAATCCATTGAATAGGAGGCATTGGTTTATTTCATCTGGGCTATTCTGGATAAACTGTAAAAAACAAAGTCAATACTCAGACTTCACAAAGTAACCTTTGGGATTTGTTTCCTTCACACTCAGACACGACCCTTTTTTTTTTTGTAATTTTACTTTTGACGAGGGCTTACAGATTGGGCATCAGCTCCTTGACAGTGTGGCCCTGTGGGCATATAAAAAGAAGCATTTACAGTTATGCTAAAACTATGATATGATTACAATAAACTTAAAACAGTTCGAATACAAATGTGCAAATTATTAAGCTTGTAATTTATTCAAGGGCAGAACAAGGTTTAATATTTCAACCCATTCTGAGAAAAAAAACACCTTTTTAAGATACCAAGGTGTGATTTTTTTGAGCTGAAGAGGTCTAAGGGGAAATTATCAGTGCTTTCAAGGCCTGTGGATCAGCACACCAAAGAGATTTTCTCCCAGGCATGGTCCAAGCATGAGGCGTGCATAGTGAAAAACTACTAGGATGGCTACCCAGGTCTAGGAACACGCATGTCTAAACAGTTCAAGAGGTAAGCAGGACAATTGCCCATAATACATTGGGCTGTGAATAGTACAAGAGGTAATTTCCTTCTGTCATAATGCTGATTCTAATTTAGCTGTCTATACATGGAACAATGGTGAGATGAATAGGGATGATGGAGAACTAAGCTGACAAGTTTATTGTGTAGAATATCCAGAATATTTAGGGTATAGACAGGAGCCATAAAAAAATCTCCATAGTCACAAACGAGGGACATTTTGGCCCTGAATAAGATTTAACAAGGTCTCTTGATTAAGAATTCAGTGATTTCCAAAAACAGAATTCCGTCCAGTGGCATGCTGGGGTGCATAGGCAGGGGTATCACTAGCAGGAGGCAGAAGGTGGTGATGCCATTGTATAAAACATTGGTAAGGCCTAACTTGGAGTACTGCGTGCAGTTCTGGAGACCACACCTGCACAAGGACATAGATGAGGTGGAGACTATCCAGATAAGGGCAACAAAGATGGTGCAGGGCTTGCACCACAAACATATGAGGAGAGACTAAGGGACCTCAATATGTACTCACTGGAGGAGAGAGCGGGGGGACATGATTGAAACTTTCCAGTACCTCAAGGGCATAAACAAGGTGCAGGTGGGGGACCTTTTCCAATGTACAAAAAGTACTAGAACAAGGGGGCACAATATGAAATTGGAAGGGGGTAGATTAAGAGGTAATGTGAGGAAGTTTTTCTACACAGAAAGGGTAGTTGATGCTTGGAATAGTCTGCTACAGGAGGTAGTGGGGGCAAACACAGTGGAGGGGTTTAAGTATGCCTGGGACAGGCACAAGGGAAGCTTGAGAGGAGAGGGAGTGATGAAAAGCCATTGATCGCATAGGGTTCATGGCCACAAACAATGTATAGGGCCTATGGGCAGACTGGATGGGCCTAGCAGTCCTTATCTGCCAACAGTTTCTATGTTCCTATGTAGAATTAATCCTTGGATGCAGTCAATTACGTGTGGAGTTAACGTGTTCTGACCAAGAAACATTACTATCAAACCGCAGGAGTTAGGAATGGGTCTGCTCAAGGACGGCTTCCTTAGAAGTAAAGATGCTAAGAACTGCATCAGCCTCCATAGAAATCCTAGGCCCAAAAAGCATATACTTCATTTTTTTTCAGGGGGTAGTATTACAAATCAATAAAGCACCCCTCGGAGCCGCCTTACCACAACCCTTGTCTTTTAAGGCATTACTGCTTTGATAAAGCTAGCTGGGTCTAAAATGACTGTCTCACTATGATAAGTAGAGACCACCTTTCAATTATTCATGTCCTTAAACTTTTCTGAATGTTTTATGCTCAATATGTATTTGTCTAATGATGACTGCTCACTGATCATAATGCATAAAATCAGAATGTGCCACATATCACATATGCAAAAGGAAAGATAAAATCAGTTCTACAAGAGTATTCTACTATTACATGTTGCTATTGTGTTCTAATTATTTTCCCAGTTCCTATTTTATCAGTGTTCCATTCACAGATGTCTGTGTCATTCTCTGATCACCACTGTCCTGGTCCCAGTTAAGGACTTAATTAACACCATAGAAATAAAGAGAGTAGAACAGCAATGACGTGTCTGTCACTATTTCTACTTCCTAACTGGTGTTAGGGTGGCAAGTATTTATTTATGGGAGAAACAGCAGTCATGTGATATGACATGAGCTAAGACATCATAGCACTGCTGATCTAGTCCTTTTACTTATTTGGGCAGACCCACACACAGCTGGTGGTCAGTCCAAGTAACGCAGTTTCACTTGGAGAAAATAAATAAAATGTCTGGACCAAAATACAAAGAACCACCAACTTAACCAAATAAAATATTTGTAATAATAACTCCCACTTTCAGTCTTTGACTATATACATCAAAACACTAACTCCTTCAGCCATACTAATGGCCTGAAGGTTAAGGTGCTTTCTTTCTGCTTGAGGGGCCTTGGGTTCACATCTAGAACCTACAACCCCAGCCAGCTATGGCAGGAGCTAGAAGGCAGTCCAAATGACACCCTCTCAGTTCTGGTGAGGTTCTCATAATGTCTTTGTGGAACAGCTGCTTCTTGGTGGTGCAACGGGGATTGGAGTCATGTCATGAGGAACCCCATAGTCTTGCTTTCATTGGCCTGCTGACAGCAGGCAAGGGCCTTGATATGGGTGGACTTGAAGATGTCAACACCAGGCCTGCTCCTTCACTTGGACTTCCAGTATAACAGGTGCATAGCTGCAGTTGCAGTGCTGGGACCTTGATCTCTTGGATCACAGCTGGTAAGAGGGCAGGAGGTGGGTGGGCAATAAGGAGAACATGGTAATGAAAAGAAAGATACCAATAAAGAATGAACACCCATCTGCAAGTCATTTTTGTTTGTTTTAAGAAACAGCCATTTTCTTTCTTTCCTAATTATATGTTGTACTTGCGAAAACTTTCATAACAAAAACATTCCAAGGGCATCACAGCCTGCATGACAGACAATTGTACTTCTGATTTGCATGAGCACCATTTACTCACAGAAAGAAAAATAAATGCACTCGTGTTTTTCTGCCTGGAGAAAAATGATTGGCATGCATATGAACAAATACTACACATAGACTACAAGGAGACAATCAAATGCATGTAAATGTCCACTTCACCCCCTCACCCACAATGCAACCCCAGGTCACCACTGCCGCACTGCAGGAGCAGCATTTGCTTGTTCATCTTATGTCAATCCAGCTGAATGGCAGCAGTCTGCAATCAGCCATATTCTAAGACATGCAATGCTTTAATGACATTGGCAGTCAGACTGCCTTGCAGGGAATGAGCAAGTAATGACTCTTGAAATGAATTCAGCCTTCTTAATGTGACTAATGCTTCCAGTACCCCATCGCCAGATACACCATCACTAGACATCAGTAGTTAGAAAGGGAACTCAAGAGAGGCAAATAACCCTCCAGCTGGCAAAACACCACATATTGCATGTTTTTTCTCTCTTTCCCATGTGGGAAAATGCTGTATAAAGAATTTTTCAAAGGGTCTTGCTTTAAATAAATTAATGCATTTAAATGACTCGCCTGATGTTAGATAAATGTGTAGTCACCTCAACTATCATTAAATTTAGAGGGCCTAGTTGAAGCTGAAATGGAGAAAGACAGGTACTGTAGAAGATGCCAGGACCAGTTCATGCATGTAAAGGCAATATTTACTTTACTTATGTTTATAAGAACTGGCAGTAATGGCAGATCTTCGAAAGGATCTCCACTGAGCTCTAAACATTGGACTGTAAGCTGTCAGCATCAGGACCTCACAGGAATTATTTGAATGACACGGCCTGCCACTTCAGTGTGCCTATGTATATATAATTGGTCAGAGCATTGCCTGAAAATGTGGGCAAGCCCCAACCATTGCAGTTTCCTGACATCACTGAATGGAGTTTCAAGCATCCACCAACAATGGTTTTGGGGCCACACACACCAGTCATGCACAGAGAGGAAAGGGAAACAAAGCAAATACAGCTCATGAAACAGCTAGTGATAGCATCATTTGGAAACAGGCTTAACCCTCATGCCAAGGCCAAAGAATGCATGCAGCTAGAAAGACTGGACACACTCCTTGGTATGCTCTAGGTACCACCAAAGGATTCTGTGGGCATACAAAGAATGTAAAAGAACATCCCCTTGGTTCTGAGATGAAAGAAAGAAAATTGGCCATTCAATAGACTGATTTTAATATAAAATTAGACACTACCTTAGGCAGGAATTTAGAGAATACAATACCGCCCTATCCTTTGGAACACCAGAAAAGTAGGTTATGATCCCAAGTTCTGCAGTTTAGACACATGTCTGGCTGAGATAATAGCCACAAAGAATAATGCCATCCAGGACAGATGATTCCTGTCACGGGAAGATGCAGGCTTGAAATAGGCTTTCATCAATGATTCAAGCACAAGGTTGTACAAGGCTTGCAAACAAGAGAGACCATATGCAACAGGCCCTTCAGAAATCTTCAGGCCACATATAGCTGAACCACGGTGTTGTACCTGATAGGAATATGAAAAACTGAAATGGACAATAGGAGAACCTTTGCCGAGGAGTACTACAATCCTGACCACGAAAGAGTCAGAAGATAGTCCAAGATCCTCAGAATAAGGTAAGTGATGGGGTCCAGGGATACCACATGGCACCACACAGTAAAACTCTTCAGCTTCAGGGAGTAGGGGTGCCTGGTGGAAAGTTTTGTAACAGCAAGCAGAACAGCCAAGACCTTGGTTGTGTCTCCAAAACAAGAGACCTCTACAGTTGCAGGAGCCAGGCATGGAGCTGCAGGGACTGGCGGTTCAGATGCAGCATGCCTTTGTTCCAGAACGGAAAGCCCAGCTGGAGGAGCAGCATAAACTGAGCCTGTTCCACCAGCTTCCACATTAATGGATACCAGATCTGCCTGGGCACAAGGGTACCACCAAGATTGTTCTGGCTGATCCCTGCTTGAGCCTGATTGGGATCCTCTGAATTAGAGGAAGAGAAGAAAAGATGTAGAATCTGACTGTCCAACAGAGAGACAGTTTGTTTTGCAAAAAAATTACACACCCTGGAGCAAGCAGAAATTCAGACATTTTGTGTTGTGTAGAAATGTAAAAAAGTCTAATTCTTGCCGTTCTCACATGTTGAATAGCTGTTTGACTATAGACTGACTCCGTTCCCAATCATGGCACTAGACCACAGACCAGCTGAGGCTGTCCACCAGGACATTCAGCAAGCTGGCAACATGGACAGTGATGAGCCAGATCACCCAGGATATTACCCATTCTCACACTTCACTGCCTCAGCACAGAGGGTAGGAGTGTGTTCCCCATTTCTTCATGTAATAATCCACACTCTGATTGTCTGACTGTATCACAAGAAATGTCAACTGAACTTGAGAGGCCAGGGCCTGGAGTTCATACAGAACTGCCCTAATTTCTAGCATATTTATGTGCTGTTCTTACTCTAGTGCAGACCAGAAACCCTGGGTCTGGTGGGTGTATAAGTAGGTGCCCCAGACTGGATTTTGTCTGTGGGAGGAGTCACCAGCAGATAAGGTTATAGAAATGCAGAACCCACAAGCAGGTGATCCACTCCCTGCCACCGTAGCAAGACATCCCTTAGAGGTTAACAAATGCTGATCAGATGGTCTAGTGGCCACGAGGCCTGAGAGCATTGAGTTTACAGCACCCACTGAGGAATCTTTATAAGCAGACAGGCTAGAGGAACCATGAACACAGAGGCTGCAATGTGACCAAGGATGTGAAGCAAGAAGTAGGCCAAAACCTGGTCACTGTGACACACCAAGCATGCCTGGGTTGTCAAGGTGGAGGCACTGTCCTTGGAGAGAAAGGCCTTCACCTGGATAGTATCCAGGACTACCCATATGTACTGCAGCCTCTGACAAAGGGTCAGATTGGACCCATTGGCTGGTCCAGAGCAAAGTGTACTCTACCCTGGCTGCTGAAGCTTCTTTTGGAAGCCAGGCATCCAGATACAGGAAGACACAGAGTTTATCTTGGTGCAGTGCTGCATTCACCACAGTAAAGCATTTAGTAAAGACACACAGCAATGATGATAATCCAAAGGGCAAAACACGGAACTAGTAGAATTGCCCTTCCTGGCAGAAGAGGAGGAAATGCTAGTGGCACTGCCTGATTTTAATCTGCAGGTAGGTATCCTGCATATATAAAGCATACTTCCAAGCCCACTCAGACAGGAGAGAGTCTTGCGCCACATGGGAACTTTTTCGTATATCACATGCTCCTTTAGCCCCTGAGGTCCAGAGTAGGCCAGAAGCCTCCACCTTTCATGGGGATCAGAAAGTAGCTGGAGTAGAACCTCTGATTTATTTCTGCTGGGGGAACTGAATGAATGTCCTTTTTGCACAGCAATGCTTGCCTCTCCTCCCTCAGAATGGTTTAAGTGTTCAAGGGAGTATTGATAGGGCCTTGGAGGGGTCACTGAGGGTTGTGGTACCAACTCCACAGAATATCCATGCCAGACAATGTCCAGGACCCATCTGTCTGTGGTTGCTCGCTGCCTTTGGAGTAGATACAGAATACAGACAGATCCTGCCCCCCCACCCAAAACCCAGATGGGTGATCTGGAGGGAGAGATAGCAAGTCAGAAGGAGGGGAAGTGGGTGGTTGACAACCCTCTTTCCCATGTCCTTTGGGGCTTTGTAGGTGCTTCCATGAACTGCTATTGCTGATGATGCAGTGCATAGCCAATCCCTGACCATGGGCAGTGCGGATGCAAGTGTTCCTGCAAAAGGAATCCCTGCCACGGCCAAGCTGAGAGTCATTGAGACTAAAAACATAATAGTCCTCACAAACTTCTTAGAGATCACTAGCTCACTTAGAATAGTTTCTACTTCTGAGCCAAACAGCTTGCTGCCCTTGAAGGAGGCCTTGAGAACCAACTGCTGCAAGTCCTGGACAAATCCTATAACAAACAACTGAAGTGGTTGGGACCTGCTCACATGATGTAAGTGACATTGTGCACCAGCAACATGCATGTAGGAATGTCATGTGGGTGCCCCATCATACAAAGGCTTCCCTTGACCTCCTGGTGGCATACAGACCAATGTATTATAGCTCTGTGGAGATACCCTCAAAGATCTAAAGCAGAATTCACACCATGGTTAAAAAATATTGAAAAAATGCTTGACTTCAAATTAGTTGGCCAGTAAATCACTATTTAAGTACGTTTTTAAAGGTTTCTTTGGACCACCTTATTAAAAAGTCCCCCCCAGACCTTTAAGGTAAGTTGCAGGTATAAATAGGTGGAGGATTTCAGTGATGAGAAAGGATGGTGATTGAAGTCTAGCTCTTCAGAAAGCTTGGATGAGTGCAAATGATGGAGGAAAAATTACATAAAAAATATATTTAAATACAATTGAATTGTGAATTATGTGGGGAAACAGTCGTAATTGCTCAAAGGAATGCCAAGTATTCCCATCCAGTCTATGTATTAAAAGGATTTCTGAAGGTATTCCTACCCATTTTGTATGATTCCTGCCTGTATTCTTATATTCATTGTAAAAAACTTTGTTAATGCATCAATTAGGGTTGAAGTGACAAAAGTAAGGAAATGAGACGTTAGGGTTGACATCCTAATACCTCCCCCCACCTGACCACCCCAACCCCACCATCCGAAAACCAACAGGCAATGGCGTGTGCCTTGGAATCATCGGCCCTAACTCTCACCCCATTCCATGTGTAAAAAAGCTAACATGGTATAGTATAGGAGAATGGGGTAAGAATTAGGCTGATGACCCCAAGGCACACCCCATCGCCTGTCGGTCTGTGGATGGTTGGGGTGGGGTGGTCAGGTGGGGGAGGTATTAGGGTGTTAACCCTAATATCCCATTTCCTTACTTTTGTCACTTCAACCCTAACTGATGCATTAACGACGTTTTGCAATAAATTTCCTTGCTTTTTGAGAAGGTGTAATCTTACCCTTATACCATCTTCCATGAGTGTACAGACATTGTAATGAACTGTCATCTCCCAGAGTGGGTCCTGAACTCCCACTACTGCATAAAAAAAACCCTGAAGCCACATAACTGCATAACAGTATCCATCTCCCTGTAGAAGTGCAGGACCCTTAGAGCCCTGCACTCCCACCACTGCATCTCCCTCTGGGAGTGCAGGGCCATCACACGTCCATCACTACGTAATTGGAAATTTCCAAACTTCAAAATCTTATAACTATGGAGGCAATGTAAATTTTATCACCAAACCAGCAAAAGTCACATCTTTAGGAAAAGCCCATTCTATCCTGAAAATTTCAGCCCAAAATCCCAAACTGTTTGTTTGCAGTGCCCTTTTAAAATCCCTTTTTGCAATCCCTTTTTGCTAGCTGATCCCTTTTCGCAATCCCTTTTCATGACCTGATCCCTTTTCATGAGGTAGAGTCATGTGACCCTCCCCATCTAAAAAAGGGATTTTCACTGCTGACGAACAGGGATCACGAAAAGGGATTTTAAAGTCCCACAACTATGGAACCAATGTAAATTTTTTCACCAAACCAGCAAATTGCACATCCTTAGGGCAGGCCCTTTCTACCCTGAAAATTTCAGCCCACAATTCCAAACCATTTCTTTGCAGTGGCCTTTAAAAATCCCTCTTCATGATCCCTTTTGCGAGCCGATCCCTCTTCACAATCCCTTTTTGTGAGGTTTAAAACTGCCATTTTTTTAAACAAGTACAAAAAATTCAAAGGCAAAGGCAGGTAGAGGACATCCCCCTCATCAAAATCTATGCCTTGCTTTTTACAAAAGACTTCCCTGGGGCAAGTTATAAGGTTGTTTTCTCCCCTCACTAAGCAAGAAAACAAAATGGTGGCTGATGAAAATAGATTTTCTCATGAAAAGGGGTCCCTTTTCACAATCCCTTTTCATGAGCTATTCATGACCAGAAATCCTTGATTGAAATTGTGCATCTATCCCAAAGACTAAACTGAGCATGCTCAGAACCCAAATTTTTTAAATGTAATAACTTTGGAATGGATTTATATTTTTTCATCAAACTAATGCTGGATTATTCCTTAGGATAGCCTCTTTCTACCCTGAAAATTGCATGCCAAAATTCCAAACAGTGTAAACACAGCATGATGTTGAAAACGTACCCTAGCGCCACGCTGAAAGCAGGAAAACAGTCAACTTGGTGCTGGCAGGCCTCATCCACCTCGGCAGGACCCATGGCCACCTTCTCGGAGAATCAGACCCCAGACAAGCAGGCATTCAGTGCTTCCCCAGAGGAGGAGAGAGAGAGCCAGAATATACAATTACCTCGAAACAACTGATCGGCTAGCTGAACAAAATTGGGAACACATTATCCAAACTAGAATCCCTGGTGTCTGAAAATAAAAAAGACATACAGGCAGTGGCAGCTAGCACTGCAACATTTGAGGAGACTACCACAGAATTTATGCACACTGTGGGGCAACACAACTCGGCACTCTTGGAATTGCATCGCAGAGAGGCTGAACTATTTAACAGAATGGAGGACTTAGAAAATCGAACCCGCAGCAAAAATGTGCTGTTGCATGGCATACCTGAAAAATCCAAATCAGGAGACATGATCACCTTCATGGAGGGATTGCTGAGTGAAATACTCCCCATTCCAGCAGATCTGCAGCTAAATCTGATCCGAGCACACAGGTCTCTAGTGCCCCCCCCCCCCAAGGACAGCAACGCTAGGCCACAGTCTATTATAATGGCATTCCTGGACTTTCAAGTAAAAGTGCAAATTCTAAAAGTGACATGGGGAAAAAAGGTATTTTTTGGAGATAAACATTTATTTCTGGAACATGATTATACTCCTGGAACAGTGCAGAAAAGGCACAGGGTCCTAACAGTGCAAAGGCAGCTACGTGATAAAGGCCTGAAAGTATTCCTGGAATATCCTGCATGGCTGCATGTGCTCACACAAGAAGGCACCAAAAGATCTGCAGAGCTAGAGGATGTTAAGGACTTCCTCAAGACCTTGGGTATTTCTACTGAGCAAACAGCAGTGGGATTCCCAGACAAAGAGCTGCAAAGGGTTGAATGGCAGACACCTAGAGACCCACGCTCCAAAGGAAAGAGGGCCAAAGCAATCTGGAATTCAATTCAAGATGATGCCTCAAGGAAAGACTCACAACTACTGGGTGAGGTTTCTGATTCAAACCCACATTGATGATCAGCAAATGCTGGAATTGGTAGAAGGCGATCTCAGTTGGAATATGTCATTCACTCCCCCTTTTTCTTCTTTTTCTTAGGGGAAGTGAGACAGAGTACCTTTAACAATTCTCATGAGACTAGAGCATCTGGAAATCTTTACCTAAATATCCAGACCTGGAATAAATTACCCTTAACAACTGGGGGGATAAAAGGGGGACATACCCTACCCCCTTTTTTTATAATTTAAAAAGGATAATGGCAGAATTTGGGTTGCTTGATATTTGGAGACACATGAACCCTAGGTCAAAAGATTATTCTTGTTACTCCCCCAGACACGGTACCTATTCCAGGCTAGATTTTTACTTGATATCTACAGATTGGACAGACTTAGTGGAATCCTTAAATATCAGAATCTCCACACTATCAGACCATGTCCCCGTTAGCTTGGTACTTCAGTTTGACCCTGTGACCAGGGTTTCCACTTGGAGACTCAACATAGGTTTCCTGAACAGGGAGGATTTTAAAGGAATGATTTTGAAGGGGATCAAATTATTTATGGAACTAAATTCTTGTGGGGAGACCCCTATGCCAATCCTATGGGACTCCCTGAAAGCTTATTTGAGAGGGAAGATTATTTCTTTCTCTTCTCACTTGAAAAAAATGAATTTAAAACAACAAGTCCAGCTGGAGAGGGAGATAGCTGAGCTGGAACCCCTTTACAAACAAAATAGGGATGCTGAAGTGGGGAAGAGATTACAGACAGCTCGAAGTAAGCTAGGGAAATTAATAGATCATAAAATAGATGGGAAAGTCAGATACACAAAACAACTTTATTATGAACATGGTAATAGAGCAGGGACGTTGTTGGCAGCCCAACTTAGGAAAGAAGTAACAAATAGGACAATACTTAAACTACAAGTGAACCACAGGACCTCCATCGACTAAGCCCAGAGCGATAGTTCAGGGTTTTGCAGCGTATTACAAGGCTTTTTATAGTCAAGAAAGAGGCCCAAGTCATTCACAGGATATAGAGGAGTATTTGGGATCGATAAAACTACCTTCCCTAGATGACCCAAATAAGGAGATGCTGGGATCCCATATTACCCAGAAAGAATTAAGACAACACATTATGTCCCCAAAAAATCTTAAATCTCTGGGATTAGATGGTCTCCTCATCAAATTCTATAAAACCTTCATATCAGAACGTCTCCCCATTCTACAAAAGGCATTAAATGAAATTATCTCAGAGGTCAGCCCTGCCCCTCCATCCTGGAAGTATTCCCAGATCACAGTGCTCCATAAGTCAGGAAAAGATCCCCATGAATGTGACTCATACAGACCCATCTCCCTGCTAAATAATGATCTAAAACATTTTTTGGAGTTCTGGCTAATAGATTGCAGAATGTTATTGGCACCCTCATTCACCATAACCAAACAGGCTTCATAAAGGGTAGACTTATACAAGACAACATACGATTTTTAAACATAATTTCTTCCCAAAAAGGTAAGCAGAAATGTCAAATGGCAGTTGGGGTAGACGCTGAAAAAGCCTTCCACCGGATCGATTGGCTTTTTCTCCAGAAAGTCATGCAGAAGTTTGATCTAGGGGAAAAGTTTATTGGGGCAGTCATGAGTTTATATGAGGATCCAGAGGCCTTGGTAAAGGCAAATGGATGCATGTCTGGGAGATTGAAACTAGGCAGGGGGACGAGACAGGGTTGCCCTTTATCACCTTTACTTTTTGCCTTATCTTTAGAGCCTCTGGCATCCAAGATACGGGATGGCCCAGGAATTCAGGGCATAGTGGTTGGAGGGTAGAGCAGAAGATTGCTCTATATGCTGACAATGCCCTTCTGTTCTTGTCAGACCCCCTTGTCTCCCTCCCCCCTTTAATGCAGCTTCTGACCCAGTTTAATCACCTAGCAGGTTATAAAATTAATCAGAACAAATCAGATGCCCTTCTTTTGAGTGGCTATCCTCCCCCTGGATTTAATTCACAATTCCCCTTTTCCTGGGCCCATAAAAACACCTTTCGATATCTGGGAGTGCAGATCTCAGTGGACACGTCAAGGCTATTTGCAAATAACTATACAAAGCTTTTCCAGACAGTAAAACAAGACCTGGCCAGAAGAAAATTCCTACTCCACTCACTTAATGTGAGGGTACAGATTATAAAGATGAATGTGTTACCACGTTTTTTATTCTTGTTTCAGACACTCCTGTGCCTATCCGGCAGTTTTGGAAGGAATTAAACACAGCCATTAAAAGAGTTTGTTTGGGGTGGCAGCCAACCTCGGTTGTCCTATTCAGTTTGACATCTCCGGGGGGTCTAGTCTCGATATGGAGAATTACTATCTGGCTGCCCAGAACCCATGGTTATGGTCCTGGCTCAAACAAAAGGAGGAGTCAGGATGGTACAAAATGGAGAAAGATCAGCTATGGGAAAGTCCCTTGTGGACCTTGGCCACGGGGAAGATCTCATCAAATATCTGGTCAAAGACTGAAAATCCCTGGACTAAACACACTATTAAGTCCCTGCTCAAACTGTGAAGTATGTTAGACTCCCAACAACCTGGGCCCACTCTCATTAATAAGGCATCTTGTAGATTTTGTACCCCCATGCATGGATAGGGGATATGAGTTCTGGGAGGGTCGAGGGCTGGTATGCTTTTCGCAGTTCTTTTTACGGGGAATGTGTATGAGCTTTGCCCAAATTAGAAACAAATACAACTTGCAGAAGGGAGATTTTTTTTCAGATTCTTACAAGTGAGAGATTTCATAATAAAAGATTCTAATAAGGTTAAGATACTTAGGCCCAGGACGGAGCTGAAGGACTTGTTTTACTGGTAGGTGCATTTTTCGACAAAAATTAGGCCAATATCCCAAATATATGACCTTATTTAAAAAAAGACCTCCTCATAGAATGAACAGCTATGTCAGAGATGGGAATCAGAGATACAGAGTCCTGTTCCTGAGCAAAGCTGGCTCAAAGGCTAGAGAAAGGATAGGCAGTAACATTGCCCCCTTCCTTGAGGGAATTTAATTGGAAGGTACTGGTTAGGTTTTTCCTGACCCCCTCTCACACGAGACATTTTGGTGCCTCCAGCTCCGACCAGTGTTGGCGACAGTGCTCTCTTAAAGGTACACATCATTATATATGTTGGGGATGTCCAGTGTTGAAAACATTTTGGCAGCAGATTCATGCACAGATTCAGTGTATTTTGGGAGATCCATATCCATGCACCTTCCACGCTTTGGTCCTGGGGGTGGGTGGGGGTGGTCTGGGACGAGGGGCAGTCGCAAACTATTTCATATACTTAGAGTGGCGGCACTCAAGTGCATAATGATCAAATGGCTCTCACCTGACCCACCGACCTTCTCTCAGTGGTCAAAAAAGGTACAGGAAATTGGGGAGATGGAGAGATTGACTGCCTCAATACGTTTGCGCATGTACAAATTTATGTCTGATTGGGCTCCTTGGCTGGTGAGGAACCCCTCCTCCTCCCCCCCCTTCACCTGTGAACAGGAATGACCCATGAGGTCATGCAAGAGAGGAATTTGCACTGTACCCCATGTTGGAGATTTAAACTAACCCTCAAAATGGACTTTGAATAAGTTGAATACATAGAATCAATTTGTAATGACCACACATTGCACAGTTTTGGTTTATACTTATGCAAAATGTATTTTATTTTTATAGATGTTTATAACATAGTTCAAGCTAATGAAGGTCTAATTGAACTACAGTGTATACGTGACTCTAACATCATTCTCAGGAAAAAGAAACTTGAGCCTCTTGGAAGAGCTGGGACTGGCTGGGACAGGCCTGGGGGCAAAGCTGTGTCACCCTCTGGAGTCTCTATACTGGTTCCTGCAGTTGAGAAAGTTTGCCACCTCTGGGAAATAAACAAGAACGGACTTCATTAGATGTTGGATACATATCTCTATAGTAATCAGTTTAGCTGTTGTACTTAATACCTGTTCAAGAACCCATGATGGATAAATGTATGGATATATTTTATGTCTAACAATGTTAAATAAAAAATAAGTTTTAAAAAAAAAAGAAAAGATATTTGCCAAAGAAAGTGAAAAATGCATTTTGTGACACTTTGCTGTGTAAAACCCACAAATCCAATCAAAATGCAACTTGGCAAATCAAGAGATCTACCACCCAAGACCGTGTATGCCAAATTTCCTGCAAATACGTTGAATGGTTGTGAAGTAATTAAAGTGCAAAATATGGGGTTTAACATTAAACTGCCTACTCAACCCTAACTATCAGGGCGCAACTGCGTCCTTATATTTAATAAAAAAAATATATGTTAATGCTGCTATCAGTGTTTAAGCACAAAGTGTACAAAGCAGGGAAATGAAAAATTAGGGTAAAAAGTCCTTGGAACCTTGGCCAATCAGTGGTGTGGAAGTTCCTAGAGTATAAATGATCATGACTCACACTGTTGGCATCACTCTGATATCAACACCCTCTGTAACCATTGCTACTTCATTTACTTTGTCTCTCAAGACAGTGTTGCTATAAGGGTAAAGCCAACACTACGTAACAGGATTGCTCAAACCCTGAGGAAAACCACACCGCTGATTTGCCAAAGTTCCAGGGATTTTTTTACCCAAATTTTTAATTTCCCATGTTTGCACATTTTGTGCTTCAACTCAAAAGATGCAATAGTGTACACTCTTACAAATACATGTCCTTACTTTCTGAAACACATAAAATAACTGACACCTTTAGCTTTCACCCCATAATAACTGTACAGTGAAAGTCACTGCACCAGACATGTAGCTTGTTGCCACTTACAAAGCAGCTGCATATGTATTGGTCTTCAGTTGCATGTTCTCAGACATGGTCCTACAAAACCATGTAGGTTTTTGAGACTGTGGTTTTGCGAGTCACAAAAGCATTATCATGGATTATCAGTGCAGGGCCTCTTTATGTGATGGGCTTCAGCTTAAACTCATTAATATATGAAAAAATATTTGTTTTTAAGAAAGAAAAACACACAAGGAATCAAGCTTACACAGTTGACCAAATAAGTTTCAGACTTACTTTCCAAAAGATCGTCTTGTTTCTGATGTGCAGTGTTTTTTGTTCTTTTCACCAATTTCGTGACCACCAAGACTCACGAAAGTAGGTTTGTGGGGTGTGAAAGTAAGCTCACTGACCACTAAGGCCCATGAAACTGTGAGTCTTGTCTAATGAAAGTGGGTTATGACCCATGAAAGTGACATACGTCAGTTTTGTAAAAACCCAGTTATGAGAAGTTCATCAAAAATTAACTGCGTATATGAGAACATGTCATTTTATTTACTTATTTAAAATCTATACATTTTTTAGTAAAGCTACCTATCAAAGACTATTCCTTGGGCCAAACTCTTACAGACTTCAAAGTTTCACTTTGCAACACCCAGCTATTTTTGTGCTAATAGCAGCAAATGAATGTCATAAAATTGCATTTTTTGTATTTTCAACCTTCTCTGAAACCACTGAAAAAAACATTACCACATTTCCGAGAGCCTGAGATCCTAGCACCTATTACATGCATGCCAAATGTAAGGCTGTTTCATCTAGGAGCGTCCATGTTATTAAGGAGCAATCAGGATTTAAAGAGTGGAACCAAAACAAACAGGAAAATGATACACATTTTAACAAGTAGTCAGTTGTAACTTTTTATTTCTGAAGTATTTTTCTTTTTCCTTTTGCTCATTAGAAAGTTTTTCATGTGCTAATGTTGTGTTTGATATGTGGAATAGCTCTCAGCCTGGCAGCTGACATACCTATCTCTAGTCCCTCCACTATATCATCAACACTGTGATCTCCCTGACAGTGACATCACAGGTGACTGACCTGACAACTACTGAGTGGTTGTTCCTAAGCAGCAGTGATGTCACAGTTAGTGAAGTCACAATGCTGGTGATGTAGTGGGGGGGGACATAGAGACAGATATGTCAGCTGCCAGGCAGAGTGCTGTTTCATACATCACACTTACTAACATCAGGTAAACGATCTTCAAATTAACCAAAAGGAAAAGTAAAAGTACCTTCAATATAACAGGCAATGGTTGACTGCTTTTAAAAACATATCTTAGCTTTAGGCAGTACACTAGACCTTTAGCACAGAAATGCCTGTTCACTCTAGCAATAGCCATGCGCTGCACCACTATAATACTAATGAGCTTGCCACCTCGGTTTTAGCTGTACGTGATGATCCAGGTTCTTCACACACGAACCGTGTGGAAAAACCACATGCATGAAAACTTTCTTGCTCCCAAGAAGCTGATTTGAGCTAAAAGTTTGCTTTTCCAACACAGGAGTTTTTTTTTTTTTTTAATGAACTTGAAGAGCAAGTAGTTCATAAAATAAAATGTTTAAAACCGTTATAGTTATAGTTATAGTTATAGTTATAGTTATAGTTATAGTTATAGTTATAGTTATAGTTATAGCAACTGCATTTCACTTTGGCGTATTCTAGGTTTTAGGTGTCATCCTAATAGTAACGTTTTCAAGATCCCTGATGTCTCTTAAAGGGAAGCACTGGAAAAGGCACATCTTTACCCAAGCACTACAAAAATTCATGATTAGTGCTTTGAGACAGTAACAATTTTTTTTAAATTACTCTAATTGATTTTTTAGTGATTTAAACAGTGGCCTTCAACTTTCACTTTCTATTGCTGGCAGCCACCATTTCATGAGTAGCGGAGAGCTTCCTGAGCTCACTTTATGCTAATATGTCCTGCCAACCAATAGCTGAGGTGAAACAGACATATTAGCATAAAGTGAGCTCAGGAAGCTCACTGCTGCTCATGAAATGACTGCTGTCAGCAACAGGAAGTGGAAGTTGTGGGTAGCTGTTCTAAATCATTAAATACAATTGTTACTGTCTGAAAGCACTAATTGAGAGTTTCTGTAGTGTGCGAGGAAAGCTGTGTCTTTTCCATTGTTTCCCTTTAAGACACTTTGTAAAATGTCGGGAGGAATATATACAGTAAAAATGGGTGGTAGTGCAAAACCATGAGCAAGCAGTGGCCGCACTGCACCACCACCACCACTCAGACAAGCAACACAGTTCCAAGGCGAAGAAGTCCTCTGGCAACTATGTCTCAATGCACATAATTGTGCCAGATGTTAATGGGTGCAACCAGGGTTGGCACCTACTTACATACCAGTGTGCAACTCCTGTGGAGTTTCACCATATACCATGCTCAAGTTCATCGTTGCAGACAGTGCTGCCTGGACATGTCCCACCCAACAGCCCTCTCCATTACTTTTAGCTCAATTTCTAGGCCAGGTGCATTCCTTTTAATGTGGCCCATAGGCCATCACTATGGTAGTCTAGAGCCTCTTCCTCGACTGCACCCCACATTTCAGGCACTCCAAGTAGACCCTCCCTCCAAAGCCCCTTCCCCCCCGCAACAGCCAGTCATTACTTCACATGCTTCAATGATCTCTGTCCCCTGAAAGTCTTCTGGTCCCTGTTGCAGCTGTGTAATATTCAACCATCATGCAGTAGCAGTTCAACAGGTGGCGGTGGGGGATTAAAAATATCTGAGACTAGGTTTGTGAGGCTCCCCTATGGGCCATTTGCATGGCAACCCCAGCCAACTACCCAGCATGGTTGCAATGATTTTAGCGACATCTTGGGGGGAAGGCCTGCAAGCCTCACTGCACATGACTCACTGGGAGAATACATTTGGGACTGTCACAGAGGAGTCATTCTGACCATTTAGCAACAGAGACTTGCAGCAGTGTATTGGACCCATAAAATGTATACATAGTTCAGTTTGTGCTTCATATAATTTCTGCAGTAGCCTCACATTTTTCTTTTTCAAATTCTGAGCATTAATATGAAAACAGGATCACTGTCCCCAGATGTCATCTGCTGTGGCTGCCTTTCACCTGATGTAGTGATTTAGCATCATGAACCAACAGGTCACTTGGACTCTTCTACCTCAGCTCCTTACTTCCGTGTCTGAAGCAACACCGTTACCAGCTTTTGCAAATCACTGCTTATGTAAGTCACAATAAACGCTGATGTACATTTGCAGTCATTTCTGAATGTTTCCCAGCTAGAGAAGGAACAGTTTGTGGATAACTGGTACCTGTCCCAGGTTATGCATGTGTTTTCCTCAAGGGGTGTGGGTTTTTTGGCTGCTAATCTACATCTGACATCACATTTCTCTGCTCATGGCATCATAATTGTTTCCAGAGCATGTAGAGCGTTATGACTTCAGGTGCAGACAAGCAGCCAGAGAAGAGGATGTCTAGGGGACAGTGATCCTGATTTTATATTAATTCCATAGTTACAAAGAAAAAGAGGGATACTATCGTAGACAATTTAGGCAGAATAAGCTCTGAATTCTGTCTAAATATTTTGCTTTTCAATATCTCTCCTGAGATGTCCAAGGCTGTTGATATTGTGAGCATTACACCACTAGGGTTCATACTAATAAGGAGATAAGGATGTAAAAAGGCACTTGCCCATAGGGACCATCCCAACCACAACTCACTGCCAATAAGTTGAACTACCTGAGTTTCCTTTGTTGCTGTATCTATTCTTTATTTTTCATCATGTGCTCATGCACCCTTTTCGCTCATGGCCCTCCTCGGCCCCAGTCTGTCCAGCCCCCTCACCCACCATCCCCAGAATTCACCTGGCTCTGATGATTCCCCATGTATTACCCCTGCATGATTGGGCCAAGGGAGAGAGGGGATTTTTCCTGATACCCTTACCAATATTCCCCTGCCCATTAAAATTGTTTGGAAAATTGTCCACGGCTGTGTGTGGGTGCTGATGAGCATAATAGCTGCCACTACAAGTTTATAATCACTGAACTGTCAGTCTCTCTCTTATTGCTTGTAATGAGCATTGGGTGTACAGACAGTGTGTGTGAAAAGCACTATATAAATGCAAATGCTTCTTTGTTGTCTTCTTCTATAGTTGATCAACTCCTGCTGTTGAATTATTTGCTAAAATCACAATCTTTTGTTTGTGACATCAAAATCAGTTCCACAGCAACAAACTACGCGGACATAAAGAGGAATGTGACTTAAACAAAGGATCAGGCAGCTGAACTCAATGGTGTAGTGAGCCTGTCTCCATGTAAATTTAACTATTCGTGAGGAACAAAGGGAGGAGAAATGCAAACAGTATGTGAGCTATAAGCTGAACTGGGTCTAAATATTATGTTTTTCAAAGGTTTCTCACACGTGACAAACCCAGTTTAAACTTGTCTAAACGTTCACTTTATGCAAATGAGATCACCGTGTCCACATCCACTCCATGGAGACTTGCTGAAACATACACCGCTTTGTCTTCACTGAATGAGTGAAGCCATTTGGTTTTCTTTACTTTTAGAAACATGTTTTGGGCAGATAATCTACTAACCTATCACATAAAGAGTCAGATCAGCCAACCTGCTCATGCAAAATACTTCTCCAAAAACAAAACCGCACTGGTAATATGAGTGTTCTGTTGCTGCACTTGCAGGCATTGATAAGATTATACGGCAAGGCAAGGCAATTTTATTTATATGGTGTCCAATCCCAAAGGCTCTAGGCACCTCGCAATAAGTCCAAATAAATAAATCATGATAAAAACAGTAAACTGTATGGTGTGCCATCAGGTTGCACAGGCAGGCCCAAAGCATAACATAAATACAGTAAGTGGGTTTTTAAAGGCTTCTTAAAAACAGTCAACGACGGAGCATCTCTTACCTTCCGAGAGAGGGCATCCCACAATAGTGGAGCAGCAACCCTGCATGCCCTATCACCGGAAGACTTCAGACGAGACCTCAATACTGACAAGTGACCTGCCTCTGCTGACCAGAGGGAATGACCAGGAGCGTAAGGCACCAGGAGGTCTCTCAGGCAGCCCAGACCCAGTCCGTGCAGGGCCTTGCATGTAAGCAAGCAGACCTTGAAGCTGATGCATCACTGCACCGACAACCAGTGCAGAGAACAGGCGTGATACACTTGGACCGAGAGGTCCCCACCATTAGCCGGGCTGCCTCATTCTGGACTAGCTGCAAATAGCACCACAGCCCAAGGTACAGAGCATTGCAGTAATCCAGTCTCAGTGGGCTAAAAGGCACAAAGGTGTGATTCTATCCACAATAGTATGTTTCCCATTTGACTAGAGCATCCCTAAGGTCTTAATTTACTTTACATTTTAGTCTTGCAGTCCTCACCTACCCACTGTATTTAAAAGAAAAAGAGGGAAGCATCAAGTTGCATTTACTGTAGTGTTACACGCTATGAAGGCATTCTGAAAATGTTACCGATTCAAAGTAAATAAATGTGTATGATCTTTTAATAACACACAACTAATTCTGAATATTGTAACAATTAAAACATTTGTGATCCTGAAAGAGGAAGTCACAGATTTTGGCAAGGGGCTTCGGGATCCATGTTGTCCACTCCTCCTGCTATATGGCAGTGGCTATGCCAGCAATAATACCCAAAGGGGTGGGTGGTATTGGGAAATACAAGACCGCCCAGGGGCATAATCAGGCACGATGCTGCAGGCGGAAGGCTTTATAGCCCCTGGAAGGTATGGTATTTCCCAATACCCCGCCCCCACCCTGGAGGGTATTATTGCACTTAGAAAATGGGCATCTGTGCAAATTTTAATTAACTAGTAATAATAACAGAGGAAGTGACTTTCAAAATGAACAGGTGGTAAAGTAGTTCCTCAGTTTCAGTGCTGTTCCATCTCTTGTCACCCCTCCACACACACACACACACACACACACACATATATACATTATGTTTCAGTTACTCACCCCCCCCCAACTCCTGTAGAGGAAGACATAGCAGGTGTATTAACTTTTCCCCCAGAAGTGTATTGGTATCATTTTTACCCTTGAGAGCACGTTCAGTGCAGTTTCTGGAAGACTTTTGCTTGCTGTTACTTTGCCATTGGAAGACACACTTGTTAGGTGCATGACCTCGCATGAACCTGCTAAATAAAAGCAGGACGTGGAGTTGCGATGTGGCACAGTATTGCTCTGCATCTTTTTTTTTTTTTAAGATTAAGAGATTTTGTATTGTTATACTTTTGGGCTGGTGATGACAAGGGAGAAAGTACAGTTTCTGGGTAGTTCTGTAGCTCTTCTGCTCCTTGTCTTCCGAGGTCAATTGGAATCGGGGATGTGTGGTACTGTCGGGCTGACAGACATGCAAGAAAAACGTAAGGCTAATGTGCTGTATTTTTTGAAACAGTAAGCAGTTTTTTTTAAGCATATTACAATTAACTGGGGGGTCAGGAGACTTGCCTGGCTGTCAAGTGTCATGCTAAGCGGAAGAAAAATGGCACACTGCAAGTTTCAAAATTCGGGGTACCCAAGGATACTGTAAGTAATAGGGCACCCCGAAATAGCACTTATTTTAAGAGGGCATCTATCGAGAAGTACCCGCCTGCTCAGATGGGTGTCCATCAGAAAGCTAGGATCCTCTTACCCATTTTCCAAATCTAATTCGAGTATGGGCACACTTCAAAAATACATATAGTATGCATAGATACATAGATGTTTGCAGGCAGGAAAAGACCTTTGCATATTTGAAAGCAAACTCGGGTCATCGAAGGGTCGACGAGAGGAAGGAGGATTGAGCATCTATGGGACTGCTCTCCTTCTCACGGGGTGGGGAGATGCGGAACCCAACATGCACCTGACCCCTAGCAAAGACTAGGGAGGAGGCAGTCTGGGGCCACCAGAAGTGTGCATAGGCATTGGTGCTGGAATGGATGGGGCCACTATGGCTATGACTCTACCACTTTCATAAGTAGTAGGGCCTGGCCCCATCAGTTTTTACAATCATGTTAATTGATTACTAGGGAGGACTGTGCCTTTTAAATGCAGCATGTTCAATAAGCAATGTTACATTCTAATCACTTCCTTTGTGGCTTACAGGGTGTCAGCAGAATTTTTAAAAACTGAAGACTTGAGTAGCGGCAGTGAGTAGGGAAATGTGCAGACTAGGTGGGCCATATGGTCCTTATCTGCCAACTGATTCTATGTTTCTATGTTTAGTGTTGTTTGGGGGGGGGGCAAGTTCATGGCCTGCTGAATTAAGGCACAATGATCACATTTTAAATATGAAAAGGAAGGACCAGGCCTTCAGGTGGATATCAAGGAACCAGTCAATGAAAGACGCTGTAAAACACTGTTGAGCCATGAGCAACCCAGTGATGCGCCCCAGTGTGATATTCAAACGGGGATTGAGCCTGGCACAAATCCCGATGCGCCGGAGTACATCAGTAATGTATGCAGCGCAGGTAGGGGGGGATGCCCATGCATACTGCACATATCCCGATATTCAGCCGGGGATGTGCTACAGGCCTATGCATCATGGCCTACCTGCGCTAATACCGTGGAAACCCCCAAAAGGAACAACAGCTGACCACCCACAGGTGAGCTGCCGTATTACAAGGCACAACACGGCAGCTGCCACCTGTGGGTGGCCACCCGAGCACCGGCTGCACCTTCGTGTGCACCCCCATGCCCGATCACAGGCATATGTAGAATATAAACATGTCTAATATTCCTGGTGGTCCAGTGGACAGCTTGCAGCCCGATCACGGGCATATGTAGCACATAATAATCATCCAATATCCCTGGTGGTCAAGTGAACTGCTCGCAGCCCGATTGCGGGCATATGTAGAATATGAACACGTCCAATATCCCTGGTGGTCCAGTGGACTGCTCACAGCCTGATCACGGGCATATGTAGCACGTAATAATTGTCCAATATCCCTAGTGGTCCAGTGGACCACTCGCAGCCTGATCACGGGCATATGTAACATAATGGAGAGGTCCAATATCCCTGGTGGTCCAGCAGTACCCCTTCCCCACCCGCCCACTGAGCCCCACCGCTCCGCTCCACCCCCGGTCAGCGGCGGCAGCACCCACCCACCTGCCACCCGCGCCCGCCTCTCACCACCTGACACCGTGCTGGTAGGGCTGTACGACCATTGGTCTGCCGCATGAGCCAATGGGTGTGCAGCCTGTACCGTACTACACAGTCCAGATATGGCAGGTGGATCATTCCACATATCTGGACTGTATAGCACTGTACGAAGCTGCATGCCCATTGGCTCATGCTGTAGGCACCGAATTGCGAGATCCCTACTGTATGGTGTCAGTCAGCGGCGGCAGGCGTGCGAGGCAGGTAAAGATGCTGGCACCCGCAGCTGACCAGGTAGGGCAGAGGCGATGGGGCTCGAGTGAAGCGGGTGGGGAGGGGGGTACTGCTGGACCACCAGGGATATTGGACCTCCATTATGTTACATATGCCCGTGATCAGGCTGCGAGCATTCCACTGGACCACTAGGGATACTGGACAATTATTACGTGCTACATATGCCCGCGATCAGGCTGTGAGCAGTCCACTGGACCACCAAGGATATTGGACGTGTTCATATTCTACATATGCCCGAAATCGGGCAGTGGGGCACTTTTCCGTGCTGTGCAGGGGGTGTCGGTCCCCAACGGCTGCAGCCATGCAGGGCGCCAGGTGCAAGTTGCCGGGGATCGGCACACCTGCATGCAAATGGGGCCATAATGACATGCAAATGGCCCCATTTGTGCCATGCATGCATTATGGCCCCATTTGCATGTGCACTTTTGAATATCACGGTTGTTGCACCTAGCGCAATGGAACTTGTGCTAGGGCATCCCCCGCTCCACTCTGGCCACTTGTGCTGGTGCAGTGCCACTGCACCATGTGCACTGCCGGTGGCCATGGTGCAATATTCAGCGATGCTGTGCCACGGCGCAGCTCCATTGAATATCACCCTGTCAACTCCCCTGCCCAGCCAAGTTGCACTGCGCCCAGGCTTGCGCCACAGCCTGGCGCAGTCTGAATATCTGGGCCAGTGTATATACTTTTTCTTCCATGTATATTATTGCTTTTTGTATACCTGCTTCTGTACTGTACTTTGATGTATTCATGACCAGGTCCACCTTGCAAATGAGCCTTGCTCAACGGTGCCCGCCTGGATAAATAAAGATTTTGATTGATTGATTGAGTCAGTGGCGTTACTAGTTCTTCCCTTAGTTCTTTTAGAATTCTGGGGTGAATCCCATCAGGCCCCATTACTTTATCCACATTCAGTTTTAAGAGTTCTTTCAGAACCCTTTCTTCTGTGAAAGGACTAATATCAACCCGCCCTATCCAGAGTGCTTCTATTAACTGGATTAGGCATCTCCCCCTGCTTTTCCATCATGAATACTGAGCAGAAGTATTCGTTCAGTATCCCTGCTTTTTCACTGTCACTCTCTGCCCAACCACCTTCCTCTTTATTCAGCCTCAGTATCCCTGCCTTAGTCTTTCTTTGCTCCCTAATGTACCCATAAAAGGTTTTAGTCCCCTTCTTAAATGAGTTGGCTATCCTTTCCTCGGTTTGGGCCTTTGCTATTCTGATTGTCTTCCCCGCTTCCTTCTGCTTTAACTGGTACAGTTCTCTGTCCTGCTCCTTCTGTGTTTCCTTATACTTCCTGAATGCTATCTTTTTCTCCCTTACCTTTCCCACCACTTCTTTTGAGAACCATAGTGTTTTTTTCTTTCATTTTGATTTGTTTATTTGCTTCACACAAAGGCTTTTGTTGCCTCTGTGATGGTGGTTTTGATGTTTCCCCATTGTTGCTCCAACCCACCTTCTTGCCTGTTTGCTAGTGCTTTTCTGAGACACTCTCCCATTTTGACAAAATCAGCCCTCCTAAAGTCCAATACCTTCACTTTTGTATGGCTTGACTCTACAGCTAAGTTTATCGTGAACCACACTGTTTGTGGTTGCTTGTTCCCAGATGGCTACCCACTTCAAGATCGGAGAGCCTCTCTCCATCCCCATTTGAGAGTACCAGGTCTAAGATTGCTCCATCCCGACTGGGTTCCAAAACTAGCTGTCTGAGGCATGCTTCCTGTAGGGCAACGAGAATGGCGCTGCTCTTGGATGTGGCTGCAGCAAAGGTGCTCCAGTTAACATCTGGCGTATTCAGGTCCCCCATCAGCAATATTTATTTATTCATTTATTTATTGAATTTTGTTGACCCGGTAAGCCCACTGAGCCTAGAAGTCCCTTTTTCAGGGGCGACCGGGGGGGAAGGGAATACAGATGGTAAGCAACTGAAATTGAACCAGATTAAACTGTTGGTGGTATTTTTTAGTGAATGGGAGAAATTTGGCCAGGGCACTGGGGAAATTCCCCTACACTTTTTCGATACGTGCCATGGGATCTTTAACATCCACCTGAACTACCACCAATCCAGGCAGATGGGACCTCGGTTTAATGTCTCATCCGAAAGATGGCACCTCAGAAGTGCAGCACCCCCCTCATGCTGCACTACAGTGTCAGTATTGGGATATTAACCCAAGTGCCAGATGTGGGAACTGAACCCACAGCCCTCTGATCTCCCGGCCTCAGAGGTGAGTGTGCTACCTACTGAGCCACTGACATCATGTTATAATCAAGAATCCCCCTACTCTTTTAGTGGGAATGGGACAAGTTTTTTTTTTTTTGTAATGATGTGGATTACTTATGTTTGAAGTTCATGTATGATGTAATACTTCTTTATGTTTTTGATTTCTTTCCTTATGATTTTGTATGAAGGTATACAATTTTGTATATTTTGTTATAAGTTTTGAATAAAAAATTCTCCTACTGTTTTCGAGAAGTGCCATGGGATCTTTAACATCCATCTGAACTACCACCAGAACAGGCAGATGGGACCTTGGTTTACTGTCTCATCTGAAAAATGGCACTTCAGGAGTGCAGCACCCCCCTCATGCTGCACTACAATGTCAGATTCCTTGAGATATCCTCATAAATTCATAGAACCCAAGTGGATATACAAAGGCTGTCTTCTCATGGTCTTCTGGGGCCATGGGGATCTGATAGTACCCACTGCAAAGATCCAACACTGAGAACCACTTGCTACCATTCAGACAGTCTAATCAATCAATCAATATCTTTATTTATCCAGGTGGGCACCATTGAGCAAGCTCATTTACAAGGTGGATCTGTGGTCCTACAGTAATAATACAGAAAGACAAGTTACAATAGTACAAACAGTAAAAATAGCTGCTATTATAGTAAAAATGCACATTTACAGGTAATATACATTGAACAAAGAACTACAAGGAGTCATGGATGATGAACTTGTGCTGGATCCAAGCCCAAAAACTGTGCATTTTGTAGTAGGAAATGTTAGGGAGAGGGTAGGCATACCAGAAAGAAGATATCAAGCGCATAATGTAGAGAGAGGTGGGGAATAGGGGCGCAAGTGAAGAGGACCCAATTGTTAGAGCAGAGTGAGGAACTGGGAGGGCGGAGTACCGTACGAAAGGCGACGAAGCAATTTTTACCCAAAAAAGTGGTGTCATATGGAGGAGAAAAGCTGCCGTTGTACTAAGTGCAAGAGGAGGAATATAGTAGCAGGGGCATAACTGGGAGGGTCCTGGAGGTTGGGGCAGAGGGAGGTGTTGGATGGATGAGGGACCGAATATTTTTGGGGGCGAAAGACGATAATTATCTCCAAGTGCGGTAGCATGTGCTAGAATCAGGCTGCAGCTGTTCAGAGCAACAAAGAATAAGATATGGGAGTTCGGCAATAAATCCTGTGGATCTGTGAGTGGGCATGCTAGAAGCAGAGGCACACATTTCAACTGGGGGGCCGCCATTTGCGGACCACCGTTTGAGGGAGGGAGGTTAGTTAGTGTCTAGTAAAGCAGTTGCAAATTTCCGTAATGCCATCAAGGTAAAGCCTTTTGAACAAAAGAGTACTTACTGGGGTTTTCAGCTTAAGTATTTTTGGGGTTTTATTTCATATTGATGGGAGTTAGAATCCAAAGGCAGCCTCTCCCGACTCATGTGAGTGCCCTGGGTATATTCAGCAGGAGTTGTGAGCAACTTATAAGGGAATAATTCTTGGGTACAATTGGAGACAGACAGTCGGTGATGTATTGAGGGAGTTTGCCACTGAGGGCTCTAAGTGTCCAGAGTGCTGCATTAAAGTTACGCCTATAGTGAAGTAAGATCCAGCCCATGGCGGCATATAGTGCGCAATGATGGGTAGAGAAGGGGAGGTCAGTGATGAAGCATATAGCTCTGTGGTAAAGTGTATCCAATTTTCCAAGATAGGAAGCCACACAGCTACTGTACATGAAGTCTGCGTAGTCAATTAAGGACAGGAACGTGGCTTGGACTAGTCATTTCTTTGCGTCTGCTATAAGAAGTCTTCTTATCCTGTAAAAAAGGCCAAGTGTTTGCCTTAATTTTTTCAGCAAGTCTTCCAGGTAGTCAGTGAAGGAGAGTTTACAGTCGATCCAGACCCCAAGATATCTGAATTTTCGAATGTACTCTAAGCACTCTCCCAGCATCGTGGTTATTGGGGGGAAGGAGTCAGTAGCGCTTGTGTAGTTTCGGGGAAAATAACATGGCTTTAGTTTTCTTAGCATTTAATAGCAGTTTTTTTTGATTAGCTGGAGTTGCAGGAGGTTGAAATCTTTTTGTAGGTTAATACAAGCTTCTTTTGGTGTGGGACGACTCAGGTACAGCACTGTGTCATCCGTGAATAAGTGAATACTTGAATCCTTGATTCCCTCATCAATGTTGTTGATATACACTACGAAGAGGAGGGGACCTAACATGGATCCCTGAGGGACACCTCTTTGTAAGAGTTTTAGGGCAGATAGTTCGCCATCCACTTTCACCTGCTGGTATCTGTCTGTCAGATATTCAGAGAACCAGTTTAGAGAAGTAGCATCCAGTCCTAGTGCTTTTAGCGAGTCGAGGAGCAGGTCGTGGTTGACTGTATCAAATGCTTTGCTGAGGTCAAGAAACACAGCGCATACTGACTTTTTATGCTCCAACTCCAGTTGCCAGTCGTTGGTTACTTTAGCTAATGCCGAGACTGTACTGTGGTTGGCTCTGAATCTGGATTGAAGGGGGTTTAGTAATTTTTCTCTGTTGATGAAGGATCTTAGTTGGCCATTTACTATTTTTTCCAGTAGCTTCAAGAGTGTGGGTAGGAGAGAAATTGGCCTATAGTTATTAAGGTCGCAAGGGTCTCCAGATTTAAATAGCGGGATAATGGGTGCGATCTTCCATATTTGAGGGAGGGTACCTTGTGTTAGGGACAGGTTGAATAAATGAGTAATAGGCACTGCCAATACGTAGCACGCTATCTTTAGGAAGTATGGTTCAAGTGCATCTGTGCTGGCACTTTTCTTAGTATCCAGGTGGAGAATCAAGTCTTCCACTTCCTTGAGGGAAACCGATGAGAATGAGAAATGTTGACTAACGGAGCCAACATTTGGTGGGGTCATGCCAAGTTGGGTGCGCAGGCTACATCAAAGACTAAGCCTGCTGTGGCGAAGTGCGTGTTGAATGCCTGCAGTATCTCTCTTTTGTCATTGATTACTGTATTGTCAGAGGTAATTTTTGTAGGGAGCATATTTTGTGACGTGGCTCCCGCCAGTTCTTTGATTATGGCCCAGAATTTGGAGAGACAATTGGCTGCAGTATCTAGTTCTGCTTGGTAATAGCAGACTTTAGCTTCCCTAATCAGTTTGGTGCAGCAATTTCTGGCTGTTCTAAAGAGGAGCCAATCTTCCTCTTTTTGGGATTTGCGGGCAGTTTTCCAGAGTTTATCCCTGGACGGTACTGCAGCCTTGAGATCTTGAGTGAACCAACGGCATTTCCTAGCCTTTATGCATATTTTTGACAGAGGCGCATGTAGATTCATAGCGTAGGTAATGATTTCATTTTCTAAAGCATCCTGAATGTGGGGTATGGTGTATTGGTCAGGGATGGTCCGCCGGTTAAGGGTCTGATAATCTACACACATCTGTACTGTTCCGTTCTTCTTTCTCACCACTACAATAGGTGAAGCATAAGGGCTTCTAGATTCTTGGATTACACCAGCTGCAAGCATCTCCTGTAGGTGCCGTCATACATCATCTATGTCTGCTGGTGCCAGGCATCGGGACCTCTCACAGAATGGCCGCTCATCGTGTAGCTGGATACGACGCTCAGCTCCTTGCACACATCCCACATCCCATTCCTTTAGGGAAAACACCTGGTCCCTCTGGGCAAGCTTCCTACTGATTCTCATCTTCCATTCGACTGGCAATAGGGAGTCACCAAACTCAAACTAGTCGGGCATCACTCTGTCATTCTCCCCTGAATACTTGTTACTGGGGTAGCACTGCCATGTCTGCCCAGTGTACATTAGCCAGGGTGCACCTCTATTCACTCGAATTTCTCTGTCAGACACATTATGAACCTTGACCATTACCCGTCAAGCAAAGGCATGGGCCCGAGTGGGTAAGATACTGGGCTTAACTAACAATCCTTCCAGCAATTTTTCATCGCCCGGCACATCCAACATGAGTATCTTGTTTTTGACATCTTTTGTTAGGGGGACCTCTCCTTGTAAGGTAAACTGCACTTTAGGCAACAAGATCATAGACTCAGGATCCTTTTTCCATACAACCCCAAACAGTTCATCCACGGCCATCTTGTCAGCATTCCCCCATGATTCATAGACCCTCCTGATCAAGGCAGGAATTCTTAAAGCTCTACCAGTCCTCTGCCCCTGTCTCTCATAACAGAATTGTGCCAGCCTTCCAAACATATGGGCGTTCGTCCCGATCAGTAAAGGAACCCCATCATACAATCCAGTAGGGAGACACACCAAGGCCAAGGTCTCCACTTGCTTCACCACTCCAACCACTGAGGTGGGGAAAGACAGCCAAATTCGTATGTATCCAAAGTAGGGGTACGCCTTTTCACTCAACCCCCAGACATGCAGTCCCTCCAAAGGTTGTAGAGGCACATCAGGCAAGTGCTTCTTGTACCAGTCTTGGAAACGATGGTTACTTGAGAGCCACTGTCCAGCACAGCCCTAGTAGACACTCCATTTACTTTCACTGTTGTCTCCATGGAGGGACCCACCACTTCAGACCGTTCAGGGAGTGCAGACGTTGGTGTCGATCTGGCCTTGGCCTTTGTAGCATAACATTTTTGAGCAGCTCCCCCTGGTGGCTGGTTGGTATTTGGATGAAGCAAATTTAATAGTCTGCCATGGACCCTCCTCAGATCTTCGTGCGAATAGCAGAAAGGGCGGGTGTGCCATTCTCCCCACAGTGATAGCAAAACTTAGTTTCTCTAGAGTCTTTGATGGGTGTGGGGTCCTTTCCCTGCTGGGGTACCTCAGAGGCACTTTGAGGCCCTTCCTGGATTTGGAGCCTTCGTTCTTGAACTTCTGAATCTCCTCTATGGTTGGGGGTTAGAGCAATCCTTTGCAGCTCCCCCACCATGGCTCTCAACTCTCGGATCTCTGCCAACAAGATACCCTCAGTCCCAGTCTCGGAAGAAACAACATGCACTCTTACGTCACTCTTATTCTCTGGTGCCTGATATACATCAGGTTCTCTGACTGCCTCAGTCAACTCTTTAATCAGTTCTCTCAACTGTTGGGCCTCATCTGAATCACTCCTCTCTGGAGTCTGACAAGTGTTCACAACCCCAGCATAGGTCTCCTAGCCCTCTTCATCAGTTTCAATTTCACAAATTTCTTTCAGGAGTTGGCAGTATTCAGGAAGGTTGGCCCTCCTATCTTGCAACTTGAGCTTTAATACCATTACACTGGAAAATCTAGCGGACTTCAGAATGTGGTCCAATCTGACCCTGTTCAGATCCTTGGTAGGCACTCCCCCTTTCTTGTGGGCTCTCTGCAGGGCCCTCTCAATCCTGGTAACAAAGACTGACAACTTCTCATTCTTCCACTGTTTAGCTGACTTGAACTTCCAGAATAAATCATCCCCTGACTCAGTGCTGCCAAACACCCCATCTAGGGCAGAAAGGTATTCAGCTGCAGTAGCCTCTGGGCTAGTGGCTCATAGAAAATGGATGGATTCCAGTGCAGGGACCCTCAAACTCTCCATTAGTCGCTTCCTCTTTTCCCCCTCCAAACACTGCCATTCCTGCATTAATGGGGTGGCACAGTCCATCCATGTCTCTAGATCATCCTCCCCCGAGGACACTGGGACTGTGCCGGAGAAAAGTTTGAGCTTTCGGTAGGAGTCCAGCTGGATGGGGGAATTATGATGGGGGAAAGGGCTACTGGAGAGCTCTTGGGGGAAGCTGGGGATGTACCTGGGGAATGCAGGGGTGTGTGGTCACCTGAGAGGTCTAGCACCTTTACCAGTTCCTGAGTAGTGCACCTTCAGATGCTAACAGTTTGAGTAATTTCTCTTTAAACCCATCTATATTAGGATACCCCCCCCCCTCGGGGTGGCCGGACCACTATGCAAATGAATGACCCTCCACCCCTTCTGGGTACCTTCAGGTAAAATAACAGGGGGATACCTTCTCAGGATCTGTTTGGGAGCTACACGAGAGCAGTACTATCATAGTTTGTTCAAATAAATCTGCATCTCATCCCCTTACTTCCACTGTGCCCACACCCTTAATCTGCTCCGCAGTGGATACAATATCAGCATTACTGGTCCCTAGGGGGGACATCCAGTAACAAAATAGCCTTTTGGGGGTCTACCTCCTCAGCTTCACTCCACCCCATCATTCGGTGCACCAACAGTTTATGGGGGGCAATTTTTAGCGTAGGCGTAGTAAGCTCCTCCATTTTTTCTCCTAAACTGAACATATCAGGGTAATTTCCTCACATGGCCACTAGAGGACGCTAATCCCAGTGGTGCCTCCAAGATGTAACCCCTTGGTGGTGCTATCCCTTGGGCTACTACCCCTGTCTGCTTGGCTACTAACAGGTTAAGGGGCCTGAGTTCTGAAATGGATGCCTCCACCCAAAGGTCTGGGTTGGTTTGGGTACTCTAACCAGGTCACAGCCCTCTGGGACACTGTGACCCCCCTTTTTCTCCCACTAGTGGCCCACACCGTACACAACAGTGACTTTCCCAATACCCCTGATATACAAACCACATACACTTGTACTTGGCACTTACCCCCAGGACTGGTTCCTTCAGCTTGACTCTGGGGACCCCCTGTAAAATAAGGTGATGCAGTACAACAGCAACAATGTAATACTTTCAGCATAGATTGACACCACAGTCGATATAAGTTGCAGAAACAAACAGATCTGATTTATTCAGGGGGCTGTAACAAGGAAGGGGGGAAAAATCAGGTTAATTAGCTTAAACACATTAATAATCACAGTACTGTGCATGCACTTAGAGTCCCAATCAGTCACATTTTCTGGATACCCAGGATGGGAAAAGGGCTGGCCAGGTCCATTGCAGCTGGTTGGGGCCCCGTGATGGAAGAAAGAGCATGAACACACAATTTGTAATCCAGAGCCGGATGGCTCAGTTCGTGGAAAGAAAAGCACAAACAATCAGATGACATACTTTGATTAAACAAAAGTTGCAGGGAGCTACCCTGATAATTACTCGTGATACCCAGACTGAACACAGGAGGGCTGATGGATGAACTTTCTGGATTACCAGAGGAAGCAGGGCCCACACAAGTTGCTTTGAGGGTGTTCTAGCTCAAGCAAGGTGTAAGGGACTAGCACCTCCTCGATGGATCTCTTCTCTGTGCAGCGGGGTAGAGAGACAAACCCCTTGTGGCAGAGCCTATCTACACCAGGCAGCACAGATTCAGTCAGATTCTTGCTGGGAAAACAATGTCCAGCGCTAGCACACAGTTTACAGCAAAGGGGGAAGACAGATCGTGATCCCCATCCAGTACTTAGCACATTCATATGTAAAAATGTATTACTGTTCCAGGCCACAGAGTCCTGACAGGCCGATCGCATTCAGCAAAATCTTCGGTCTTCTACAGGTTAAGCCTGGTCCCACAACAGCAGCTTTCTTTCTTCACATAAACTTTGGATTCAATCCCAAAATGTCCTCTTCTCCCTCTCAGGACAGAAATCAGACAAGTAGGCCAGCAGTCAGGCCTTACACGATTCTCCCGTGCGAACTACGCAGCAAAACGGCCACTCGGACACACAGGTCTTGTTCTTTCAGCTTCCAACTCGAATCTGGCTTGCCAGCAGACAGCTCAGGGGCTTTCACACAGATCCAAAGAGTTCAGTTGGTCAGTTCAGTTGTCAGTCACAGCAGGGCTCCCTCTATAGGTGCAAAAAGGTGCCAAGGATCCAAAACTACATTACCCAGAGGCACCTTCCATACAGCCCGCTTTCAACAGGCTCTAGATGAGAGTCCCAGTCCGATTGACCCAAAGCAGTCTCCATTTCAGAGTCCTTATGATCCGATTGGTCCAATTCAGCAGTTCGGGACCAAAATGGTGGAGCATAACAGAAACAGTCCAGACTGCAAGAAAACTGGTTAGAACAAACTGCATTTCTATTATCACTCTAAACAATTCCCAGCAATTAGTTACATCTTTTAAAAGTGCTCCCTCTGCGCATTAGTGACAGCAGAAACGGAGCGCTTAGGCAGCAGCAGCTTGAGCGGGACTCGGGCAGGGAAACACACAGACCCCCCCATCCAGATTAATTATGACTGCAGACAGCCAGCCCTTAAAAAGACAGTACTTGGAGGCTTTAATGATAATAATAATAATAATAAATTTTATTTCTAAAGCGCCTTTCAAATTTCCAAGGCACTGTACAAGCATAATAAAACACAGATAAAACACAGATAAAAACTTCAGTCTCAGAATAATACATCACAATCAATAATCTAAAAAGGCAGACTGATACAAATAAGGTTTTAAATCCCTTTTAAACTCCTCCATGGAGGTGCACTGCCGAAACCGACAGGGTAGAGAATTCCAAAGAGTGGGAGCAGCATAAGAGAAAGCTCTGCAACCAGATGAATTTAGGCTCACTCTTGCAATCTCTAGCAACCCCTCATCGGCCGAGAGGAGTAATTGGCCCGGGCAGTAAGAAACCAGGAGATCTTTCAGTTAAGCTGGACCCTGACCATGTAGGGCTTTAAAAGTCAATAAACAGACTTTAAAGGTGATCCACACCTAACAGGAAGCCAGTGCAGATCGCGCAGCACCGGGAGATATGGCAAGACCTGCTTGTCCCAGTCAAAACCGTGCTGCTCATCTACACTAGTTGACATGCACGGATTTCAACCCCAAAGCCCAAAATACAGGGTGTTGTAGTAGTCCAAGCGGGAGGACACAAAGGCGTGGACCAACATTGGTAACGAGTCAGACGGAACAAGGTGTTTCACTCTAGCGA
Organism: Neoceratodus forsteri; assembly: GCA_016271365.2. Classification (NCBI taxonomy): domain Eukaryota; kingdom Metazoa; phylum Chordata; order Ceratodontiformes; family Ceratodontidae; genus Neoceratodus; species Neoceratodus forsteri. Next base: position 485,008,502 of record CM028132.1, on the reverse strand, counting down.
TACTCCTAAGATGGTAAAAGGAAGTCTTGACGACCACTGACACTTGTGACTGTAGTGTCAGCCTGTCATCCAAGATAACCCCTAGGTTATGCACCCGTTCAGAGGTTGGCAGTGATACACCCCCAAGAAAAATTCCTGAGGGTGCACCAACAGGCGACCTCTCTATCTGACAACCTGGATCCACAACCAAAATCTCTGTCTTTTCTGAGTTCAACTTCAGCCAACTAGAATCCATCCAATCCTGGATTTCTTTCAGGCAGTTGTTAAACACCGAGAGAGCTTCATCCTGGTCAGGAGCAAAAGACATGTATAGCTGGATATCATCTGCATAGCAATGAAACCTCAGCTTATACTGTCTTATAATGTCTCCGAGGGGCAGCATATACACCGCAAATAACATGGGAGATAGCACAGAACCCTGAGGCACCCTTTAAAAGCGTTCACAGGGAATCACATTTAAATGGCTTTAACACCTAACATCAACCAGGCTCTGAGCAATTTGGCAAGCTTTTGGAAGACTTTGGGAACCCCCATTTGCAGGGGGGTTACATATAGTAACGCTTGAATATTCAGGCCTAATTTAGAACATAAGAGTGCTCGATAGCCAACAAAACAAGTGCTATAACATCAAGGCCAGTTTAATCCACTCAACAAATCTAGAACTGTGAATGGCTAAGTAATATAGAAAAAAACTGGGAACTTTCAAACTTCCCATATCCTTTGGACACATTAATTTGGTAAGTGCTCTCTGGGGAGGTTTACCCTGCCATAAAAATTTGGACAGTATACTATTAACTTGCAAAAACCATGCTTGTGGTAACATGATAGGGAGCATTGTAAGGGGGTAAAGAATACATAGAAGGACATTCATTTTAAGTATGTTCAAACAACCCCACAAGGAAATGGGTAGGTAAGATCAGCGATCGAGATCCATTTGAATTGCATTAATAAGTGAGTTGAGGTTATATTGCTTTAGTTTAGTGAAAGATGTACTTAGATACATTCCAAGGTATTTAAATTTATCTTTAATCCATACCAGACCAAGACGATCCACGCTTGGCCTTGTCGCTTGAACATTTAAAGGCATAATTTCCATTTTGGAGAGATTTAGCTTGTAATTTGAGAATAAACCAAATTGTTTAATTAGGTCCAGAAAAGATCTATCTTTTTAACAAAGCATTTTATGATCGTTTTTAATGTGATTTTATATATGTTTTGTTTTAGTAACTCTAATGATACTGTCTATGATGCCTGAACCCTGGTTCTATTTGTAATGGCACCCAGAACCTTCAAGATTGGGTGCCACAATATAAATAAAGCCTTACTTACGTACTCTCTTCTATCCTCCCCATTATCTACCCTATCATGTATCTTAGTGTAATGAGCACGGCCGCACTGTTACAGTCAAGCCACCAATATAAGGTATAATAGAGGGACTTATCTGCCCTAGGGAACCAATGGTAGGAGTCTGAAGAGGTTGTGACACCAATGTACCTGCAAAATAAAAGATAGGAAAGGGGTCACAAAGGATCCACAGCTCTTAGGGGTTCCAAAAGAGCAGAATGGACAGGATAGAAATAAAGTATACTTATCTGATAAGGTCGGAGCTCTCGTCCTGATAGACCTGAAAAAATAAAAAGAGAAAATAGGTTAGTCAGAAGAAAACAATAAAAGAGCAAAAGCAGAGTTAAGGGAGTGAGGTTTGGGGGAGGGGGACTCAGCTAAAAAAACTTTGCCCCATGCCCACTGGTAGTAGTGGCCAGTATTCTATTTAGTAGCCCAGGTGGGCTAGTGAAGTCTAGTGGGAGGCTAGATGCCCTTTTGTTAATAATAATAGCCCTGGTAGTCTAGTGGGCTAGGAAATGCCCTGCAGGGGGCCACTGTGCAAAAAGAAGAGCCTTTGTTTGTGTGGGCATTGCTGGAGGGCTTGATTGGCAGTGGCAGCAGGAGCAATATGCTGGGCTGCAGTTGCAGCATGTTGCTAACATGACCATGTTTAAGTAGAGTGCCTGTGGGTGCTCTAAACACCCAGTCTGCATAGAGTTCAGGCTGCAGCCTACTCCACACGGGTGGGAGACGGGGGACAGAAGGAGCCAATGGGAGGTAGAGGATGCATGTAATGGAAGTACCTCCCTACACCATCCTGACCACTGCTTCAGTGGCAAAATCTCCAATTGTTTATGCCCTACAGGGCTCAGAGGCAGCCAGGAGAGAAAGGAGCAGCAGAGAAGCAGCAAGGGAGCTGCTATTAACTGAAGCCACACCACGGTGTTAGTCAGTGCCGGAGGGGTTCCTGGAGAGTCTGCCAGGTGGCAGGAGCCACCAGTAAGTCAAGCCACACCACAGCTAATGTAGAAGCTTGGGTGGGGGTGAATTCAGAGGAGCAAGGAGGCAGCAGCGAGAGCAGTGGGTGCCACATGTTGAAAGCCGCACCGCAGCTTAAATGAATGGCCGGTGGGCTAATTTAAAATATTATTCAAACACCTGTCAAAAAAATCAGGCAAGGGCAGAGTGCTCCCTGAGGGAAGAAAAATAAAGAGCTGCACTGCATCTGTGTGGGAGCCCAAGAAGGGGCTGTAAATGTGAAACTGAGGGGGGACAAACACAAACAGAGAGAAAGAGCACATTCGGCTAAGAGAGCCCACAGATAGCAGCAGCAGACAGCAACAAAGCCCAGAGGGGCATAAAGCATATAAATAAGTAAATAACATATTTAAAGATAAATATATATATATATATATATATATATATATATATATAGATAATGTGGCTACCTGGAAGGGACGCAGACAGTCCTCTAGGTAGCATCAGGCAGGTCATGTTGTTTTGGAGCATGCTGGCTGGCGTGGACGTCATTACATCAGCAGCAGGAGGCAGTATCAGCCAGATAGTAAAGGAAAGTGAATGGGGGCTAACTTCAGTGGCTCCTGACAGCTAAACAATCCATACCTTGAAAAGGTGTGAGGTGGGGTAGCTGGAGAATCACCAACCCTATCTACCCACACCATAATTTAATTGTCTTACCTCAAGAACGGAGTAAGGAGGGACTTCAACAGGGGGCAAAACAGCAGTTGGGAGGAGCCAGCTCAAGTCACTTCTGCTTCTAGGGGAGCTCAAGCTCTCTCCTGATTGGCTGCCAGAGGCCTTGGTAACTAAATGGACCAATCGGGTGTTGAGTTAAGTGGGGTAAAGGTCTGAGGAGGATTAGCTTGGGGGCTTTTTCTCTCCTCCTCACAAAGCTGACGAGTGCTGTGGGAGGGCTCTGCCACAGGCTACTCCTACTTGAAAAAAGAAGAAATAAAGTAGAGAAAGTTTAAAGTGACAGGACAGTCAGATCGGGGACTATCACTGCCAAGGGTGGAACAAGCATTTGTCAATGCCAAATGTTTGCTTGCTGGTATTAGCACTGGAAATGCAGGAGTCAGACAGATGCAGAATAGGAATGGCAGTAAAGTACTGAACTTCCCACCAACCCCACCTCCACCCTGCAAAGACAGACAGGCATTGGGGTATGCGTTTGGGTCATCGCCTATAACGTTCATGCCTTTTCACCGCACCCTATCCTGCAGACACCGACAAGTGTTGAGGTGTGCCTTGGGGTGTTCGGCTTTACAGTCACCCCATTCCATAAGGACATACACTGAAATGGGTGCAGTATAGGAGAATGGGGTGAACTCTGGGGCTGAAGAGTCCAAGGCACACCTAGATGCCTGTCACTGGCTGCAGGGTGGGGGGGTGGAATGGCATGAGCATTACAGTCAGCAATCCAAAGGCACACCCCTGATGCCTGTCAGTCTGTACAGGGTGGGACATTATGGTTAGAAACCCTAATGCCCTAGGTGTTTGTTGGTATTTGCACTACAAATTTTCAACATGGCCTTTTTGTGACCCCCCACCTCATGAAAGCATTTGGGACCTCTTTTCATGAACAGTGGCACTGTGATTTTGTTAGTGTCTGAAACTTTGAGTTCCCACAGAGACCATGCCATTGTGTGCCAGACGTACGAAAACACAGATCGGGCAGGATATAAAAAATGACAGCTGTGCTGTTCATAAGGAGGTGCAAAAAAATGCCAATGTTGAAAATCTGGAGTGAAAATATTACAAATTTACGAAGTTACGAGGGTGCGTGGAAACTGCGCAATGCACACTCGCAACACAGTCATTTTATGGACTTTCATCACCAAATTTGTAACTCAGGCATTTTAGGACCGCTGCTCATGAACAGTGTCACTGTGATTTTATTAATCTGTCCTGAACACTGAGTTCCCACAGCGATCGCACTATTCTAAACTCAAGATTAAGATGGCGGCAGCCACGCTGGGCTAGCCGTCTGCCTCCAGTAATACTGTTTGCTTTTGGGGGTATTATTGCTTGAGTATTTTGTTTGCTACCTATGTCTACATATTTTTTTTATGTTTTGCCATTTTAATTTTGCCATTATTGCTTTCTATGACCCACGAATTACAGCTTAGCTCCACGGTCCTGTTTGGAAGTCCTCGGAGTTGTTTTGGGGGTCTTATGGGTCTGAATCAAGCATGGCAAAGTAGCGGTGGATGGTATCAGTTCCTGCTTTGATGGGAATACTGTGAGTACTGTTTGTGAGCTGCCCTCATTTTTGCCCAATATGTTTATCGGGCTCGGATTGTATTTTGGATTCCCCTGGTCTGTTCATTTTTCGACAGTACCATTGTACTCTGTTGGGCTCTGGATTTAACTATGGGACTGCTGCTGTGATTTTCAGCCTTTGTCCTTGTAATGCTGTCCATTGCACTGTGTTTAATTATTTGACCAAGGGCTTTGGAATATTCCCTGAAGCGTTCTGTGCTCGTTATTAAGAGGATTAATAGCGAGCTGTCGTTTGGATAGAAGACTCTGTATTTCGCTAGCTGATTTCTGCACTTTATTTGCTGTGGATTTCTTATCCATGTTTGATTGTCTTCGACTAGCCCATTGTCAGAGCCGTGGGCTCCTGGTGGGATCTCTGCAGTTTCAGGCACACACAGGGTTGTGGAGTGGGGCCGGTTGGAGGATCGGTTCTTTGTTCCCCTTCCCTAGATTCTTAGGGTTGTCAACCGGAGGCCTGGCTTGTGCCATAGTCGTGGTGATGTGCCATCGACTCTTCGAGTTATTTTCCCTCGTAAATAGCTAAAGGAAACTGACAGCCGATGGTGGGGTTTTTTTCATTTTTAGAAATGTGAGGCTGAAGGTCTGGGAGTTGCTGAGTCTCTGACGCTCTGGATATTTGTTTTGGTATAAACAATTCTGTGATTGAAGCATTGAAAACTGGGTGTTGGACGTCTACTGCTACCGTGAACTTCTTCAGACAGCAAGTACTTTTTAACCTGTACCCTGAACTTCTCCTGTTATTAACCACTTTTTATTTTACGTTTGTGAAAATTACTCGAGCAGTGAGAGTGCTTAGCAAACATCTGTAATCTCACCCTCATACTGATATTTGTGAAATACTTATCTTGAGGGTGGTTTTACAAATTATTTCCTCCTATTTATTTTTAGTTTGTTTGGTTTATTATTTGATGTATATTTATTTGTTTATGAAATATCTGTAAACTCATCCCCCCATTGATATTTGTGAGAGATCTCTTTGGAGGGTGGTTTTTCAGACTATTGCTATATATATAGGAAGTGAGAGGTCTGGGTGTTTTAAAATTAGTTTGTTTTATATGTTTTGTCCCAAAGGTAGTGAGAGGACCTGTGGGCTCAATATTGGTTAGAGGTTAGGTTTTTAGATCTTAAGCTATTTTAGTTATTTGTTATTTTTTGTAGTAGGTATATATTATTTAATTGGGGGTCTGTGTGAAGAAGTTTAAGTTAGACTGAATTGTTGGGGTATTATATTATTGTTATTTTAGATTGTGTAGTTAAATTTAGACTGTATTGTCAGGTTGTGGGCCTGGGATATGTGTCAGTTTGTTATCTCCCCAGTCATGCGCTATTCAGCCTCTACTCTCCATACCCTCCACCCTTTTTGCCCCCCTCCATTGGCTTTTTCCACCTATCAACATTGTCGGACCTTGGGTATTGCCCGTAGGAGGGGGTTGGGGGCATGAACAGTGGAGGCTGAAAGAGCAGGATGTTCTCATCAGGGTTGTTAAGCCCAGAAGATGCCCTGGGGCAAAGTGGAGCTTAGAGCATGGTCCATCTTGTTTGGTCCCCATACCCAAGAGCACCATCATTGGTGATGGGTAGGTGGCTGGGGCAGCCCAGGAGTTTTGTCCAACCCAGGCGTTGTTGTGCAATGCCAGTTCTGTCAGGAACAAGACCGCAGTGATTTCCGATCTTGTTGGGTCGACAGATCTGGCTTGTATCACCAAAACCTGGCTGGATGATAATGTGGGGCCCAGTATTTGAGGCTGCAATTCCAGCTGGGTATGCGGCGATACACCACTCGAGGTTGGATCGTGGGGAGGGGTTGCAGTCTGTTTCAAGACCAATTTGGAACTCATCAGTGTTCCAGTTTAGGAGGTCAGCTCATTTCAATGTGCTGTAGTAGCAGGTGCGGGCTATAGAATTGCTCTCATCTACCGTCCACCCAGAGATGGGAAGCAATTCCTTAAGGAAGTGGTGGACTTCATCGTCGACATGGCATTTGAGTCTCCCAGGCTGATGGTCCTGGGTGACTTCAATGCCTGGATCGACAACGAACTTTCACAATTTGGACAACACTTCCTCCAGTTGATGAATTCACTGGGCCTGACACAAGTGGTTACCACTGCTACTCATAAGTGCGGCCATTCTCTTGATCTGGTCTTCCTCCTGGAGATTGAGGCCTCTGATGTGGGTGTGGAACCAGTCGATTGGTCTGATCACTATACTGTGAGATTCAATTTTGCCTCCCCCCCCGTAGGCTGACCCCTGTGGAAATGGTTAAGTACTGACCTTTATGGAATATTACTTCTGATGGCCTTGCTGCGGTACATGACCTATCACAATTTCCTGTGCATTGCAGGGATCCGGAGGCTTTGGTTTTGGCATATAATAATGCCATTACCTCAGCCCTGGATTCTATTGCTCCAGTTCATGTGCGTCCTCTCTCCCTTTGACCTTGGGCTCCGTGGTTTGATGGAGTCTTGAAGGAGCTGTGGCGACTAGGACGCAGGTTAGAACATTGTTGGTGGAAATCCGGCTTATATGTCAACCATCTTAGACTGTTAGAACATTATCGGTTCTATCAGTCAGAAATCTCCCATAAGAAGGCAGAGTTCCTGTCCGGGGAAATTTCTGCTGCTCAAAATCGACCAGCTCAGCTTTTCAAAACTGTGGACAGGCTGTGCAACCCAGCCTGTCTGCAGCTCCGAAGAGCTTTTTCACAATTACAGTGTGATGAGCTTGCTCGGTTCTTTGCTGATAAGGTGGCTGACATTAGGTCGGAAATCCACTTGACACATTCTAAGCGTGTTACTGGTGATCAGGGCTTGGTCACTATCCCTCCATTTTCCTGGAGTACCTTCGACCATCCAGAAATCGTGGATGTTATGTGGATTGTCCAGGGGATGCACCCTACATGCTGTAGTTTACTCCTGGGCCCCACATCCCTGATTATGGGTTGTGGTGATTCTATCGGCCCAGTTCTGGCACAGATAGTCCGGTGTTCCCTCGACTTGGGTCAATATCCCTGCTCCTTGAAGAGGTAGTGGTGACACCTCTGTTGAAGAAAGCTTCTGGACCCAGACTCTCTGGCAAACTACAGGCCTATCTTGAATCTCCCCTTTGTAGGGAAATTAATCGAGAAAGTAGTGGCGGCTCAACTGGAGAACCATTTGACCATCCATAGCATCTACGAACCTCTCCAATCAGGTTTTCGAAAGAGGCACAGTACCAAGACTGCACTGGTTCGGGTGCTCAATGATCTCCTGATGGCAAGAGACCAGAGAATATGGTCCATTTTGGTACTTTTAGATCTGTCATCATCTTTTGACACTGGGGACCATGGAGTTCTGCTTGAGCGCCTGAGATTTATCTGTGGACTCTCTGGCTTGGTCCACAGATGGTTTACCTCTTACCTCACCGGAAGAACTCAGAGGGTAGTGTCAGGGGGGTTTTCTTCCGACCCTATCTCCCTGTCTTGTGAGGTTCCTCAGGGCTCAGTACTGTCCCCCATGTTGTTTGCAGTGTACATGCTTCCCCTTGGAGACATTGTAAGACGGTATGGGCTGAGGTTTCATTGTTATGCCAATGATACCCAGCTATACCTGTCTTTTGGCCCCGACCAGGAATGAGCATGCTCGGTATTTAATAACTGCCACAATGAAATCCAGGATTGCATGAGGTCAAGTTGGCTGAAGTTGAATTCTGGGAAGATGGAGGTGATGGTTTTGGATCCAGATCGCTGGATAGGGGGGCTTGAAGCAAGCTCCCCTTTAGGATTGTTTCTTGGGGATGCTGAGCTTCGGGTCTCTGAACAGATGCGAGACCTAGGGGTGATGTTGGACGCAGGGCTGACACTTCGGATTCAGGTGTCAGCTGTCATTAAGTTTTCTTTCTACCATCTGAGAAACATCGCTAGGATCAAGCACCTTGCTCCATCCAGCGATCTGCCTACATTGATCCATGCCTTTGTGACCTCGCATCTAGATTACAACTCGCTTTACTTTGGGCTTCCAGGGGTTGCTATCCGCTGCATGCAGCTGGTGCAGAACTCTGCAGCCCGGTTGTTGATTGGGACTCCTAGATCTTCCCACATCACACCGGTGCTGCGGGAACTGCACTGGCTGCCAGTTCAGTGGCGGATCATCTTCAAAGTCGGATTACTGACTTATAAAGCCCTACACGAACTGGGCCCTGACTACCTGAAAGAGCTCCTGATCCCTTATCACCCTGTGAGACTTCTTTGCTCAGCCGACAAGAGGTTGCTAGAGATTCTGAGGGTGACTTTAAAATCTGCTGGGGCCCAGGCTTTTATGTTCGCGGCCCCGTCCCTCTGGAATTCTCTACTCGTCAGATTAGGGAGTGCACGACTGTGGGGAGTTTTAAACAGGCTCTAAAATCATTTCTTTGGATTAAAGCACATGGTAGTGATGATGGCTGAGCTGCACTGTATATTTTATTATGATGATTCTGTTTTAATTGTGTCGATTGTTTTACTGTACTGCACCTTGATACATGAAAGGCGCATTATAAATAAAGTATTATTATTATTATTATTCTGCGCCAGAAGTGCGGAAACACATTTCAGTCAGGATGTGAAAAATGACATCTTTGCTGTTCATAAGGAGGTGTGAAAAAATGGCAATGTTGAAAATCTGGAGTGAAAATATTACAAATTTGGGAAGTTACAAGGGTGCGTGGAAACTGTGCAACGCACACTCTTTAACAGTGATTTTACGGACTTAGGTAACCAAATTTTCAACACTGGCATTTTAGGACCTCTGTTCATGAACAGTGTCACTAATATTTTATTAATCTGTACAAAACACTGAGTTCCCACAGCAACCGCGCTATTCTGCGCCAGAAGTGCGAAAACACATTTCGACCAGGATGCAAAAAATGACAGCTGTACTATTCATAAGGAGGTGTGGAAAAATGGCAATGTTGAAAATCTGGAGTTAAAATATTACAAATTTGTGAAGTTACGAGTGTGCGTGGAAACTGTGCAATGCACGCTCGTAAAACAGTCATTTTTTTGGATTTTTTTCACCAGATTTGCAACATAGGCTTTCTGAGAGCCCACCTCATGAACAGTGCACTGTCATTTCATTAATCAGTCCCAAAAGGTGATTCCACACAGTGACCACAAAATCACCTTTCGGGACGGAATAACTCCATGACAGTGACTGAATTCATGAGGAGGGATCCCGATAACCCCATGTTGAAATTTGGTGCCAAAAGTAAAAAAAAATGGCCGAGATATCCACATAAGTTGAAAAAACCCTATTTATGCCACTATACAGCTTACCGGCATTTCTTCATTTCACAGTCGGCTTTGAAGAGTGCAGACATGTTCCCGGTCCACCAAAGATCGTTGCGCTGGGCTCCAGAGGTAATTGTGGAGTGTGTGGGGGGGGGTTGTGGGGAGGCAGGGTGTGCAGAGGGTGGGTGTGGGTTGGGGAGGGGGCACGAGACACTGTGAGGGACCATTTTCTTGGTTTCAGGGAGAACAAAAAAAAAAGATGTCACAGGAAGGTTTTGTTTTTCAGGCTTGCTTTGGTCACACTGGGGTGGACTTCCAGTGTGCCACCTGTGTTTCAGGGAGAGGGACTGGAGCCAGCGAGGATTGGGCTCCCCGTTGGCAAAGAAAGGATGTTTGGGGGGCATGATGCTGGGGATTGGGCACCCCGACACACAACAAATGGGGGGGAATTATGCCAATGGGGAAGTGGGTCTCCGTCGCCAATGAAATGGGTCAGGGCATGCCAACAGAGGATTGGGCACCCCCATCGGCTTTCATGGGGCTCTGAGGCAGACGGCGATAGCCACCACCATGTTCATGAAACTTACACCAGGCAAGGTACCGCCCTGCAATGATGTGTCACTTCCTCACTGCAGTGAAATGGCTGACACTGCAATGACAAGGCGGCCCCTGATTGCGGGTGGCTAAATCGTTTCAAGTTGGTGGCACTTCTGCAGAACCAGTGTCATCAGAACAGCGGGCCTGCATTGGTTGAACACTGCCAAGCCCACAAATGCAGTGCCAGCATTGGCCACCACAGTGCCGCACCTCCACAACCTGCTTCTCTCCTATGCTGCCACATAATGTTTCTTGCACATGCGAACAAGCAAACATAAAAAGTATTTAGCCAAGAAAAGTTAGATTAATTTATTTACAGAGCTGTTGGATCTTGACATTCCAACCAAAGGACAAGTGAGAGAAAGTCCATTTATTTTTCCAGTTAACTGCCAAGGCACTTTGGAGAGTTTGTTATTTTATAGTTAAAAGTTTATAGGGAGGGTTCACCTGCTCAACAGAGGACCAAAGACCACAGGTGCAGCAAAGCCAGAGGACTGAGGGTGCTGCGGATTCATCACCAGTCTTCAGAAGACTACGCCTCACCAATCCCTGGCCAGGGCAGCGCATCAAAGACTTGATCAGCCTTATGTACTGACTTCACCCTTTGGACTGAGGTAGTAGGGACTCTGTGACTTCTAAAATAGACTTGAAATGATTTCAGGGCATTTTACTGTTTATCTTGGGGGTGGGGTGAATAATGTGTGATGCACAAAGTTCCAGATGTTTTGTCAGGGAAAATAAACTGATATTCATTTTATGTAAATGTTCTTTTACTGTTTAGGCTGTGTAGCCATTTTTCTAGTCACTGATAGAGCCATTACTGAATGAAGAAATAACAGTTATTCATGGTCTATGAATAGACTACTAAAATAACTGGCTCTAATTTGAAAGAGGTTTCTGTCTTTGTGATAATTCCTATAGCCCTGTTGTTCATGGTTAGAATGTTATAATCCCAATTAATGTCTGCCAGCTTTGTGACTAACCTTCCTTGCAGCTAGCTGGACTCCATCTCTCAGGTAGGTGATAGCAGGGTACGGGCAGGTGTTCTATTAGTGTCATCCACAAACAGCCATTTCTCAATGGGCGTCCCTTCCCCTGTATCACAAAGGAACATGATGAGCAGTGCCAGACCTAGCACTGACCCCTGCGAGAAGCTGCTCATTACCCCCGATGACAGAGTATGCATAGTGTAGTACTGCTCTTTGGATTCTCCCCACTAGCCAGTTACCCACCCATCTAATGATTTCACCCCCAACACTTAAGTCTCCTGTTTCTTTATTAGTCTTTTGTGGGGCACCAACTCAAAAGCATTATTAAAGCCCAGGTGCTGGACACCCAACATGTGGCCCTTATCTAATTCTTGTGACACATAACTGAAGTCCACAAGGTTCGTTTGACAGGACGTGCCCTTCACAAAGTCATGCTGTTTGCTGTCCTGTAATTCTTGAGACTCCAGAAAGTCAACCAGATGATCCTTAGTTACAGTCTCAAAGACCTTTCAGATAATGGACATTAAGCTAACTGGCCTATAGGTCTTTAGTACAGGGGAACGATGTCTGCAACCCTCCAGTCTATTGGTATTATAGAGGTGTTGCCATCGAGCAACTGAACAGGTCTGCAAGAGGTATTGACAGAACTCCTCCCAACTTCTTGAGTACTCTCAGATGCAGACCATCTGGTCTCAGGGATTTCCCTATCTGCAGGTTCTTAAGTCTTTTAAAGAGACAGTATACTGCCTAAAACTAGTATTAGTTTTTAAAAGCAGTGAACCATTTCCTTTTATATCTGAGGCACTTTTTCTTTTGGTTAATTAGAAGATTGTTTACCTGGTGTTAGTAGGTGTCATGTGTAGGACAGCACTCTTCCTCTGGCAGCTGACATATCTATCTCTATTTCCACCACCCACCCACCCCACCACCACACACACACACACACACACACACACACACACACACACACACACTACATCATCAGTATTGTGCCATCACTGACTATGACATCACTGCTGCTTAGGAACAGCCACTCAGTGGCTGCCAAGGCATTCACCTGTGATGTCACTGTCAGTGAAATCACAATACTGATGATGTAGTGTGGGGCATAGAGATAAATATGTCAGCTGCTAGGCTAAGAGGTGTTCCACACATCCAACACAATATTATCACATAGAAAACTTTCTTTTTTTTTTTTGCATAATATGTTTATTGAAGTTTTCATAAAGGACAAACGACATCTAGACATATAACAATACTAATCTTAGAACTCTGTAACGATGTACATGGGTCCAATTCATTACAGCAAAAGCAAAGTTTGCGAAGTATCATGGTGTCTTATACTTTAACAGGGACAGGAAATGTGTGCTAATTGGCAGCAGTTACTAAAGTTCCAGTTTACAGCAATGTAAGTCATACCTCCAAATGATCCATATTTAACTGTACCAGAATAAACACTGATGTGAAAAACTGTGTTCCCAAGTGTTTCCTTTTTTATGGACAACACACTGCACAGTTCTTTTCTTGGAACTGGTAGTTTGGAGTGTTTACGATGTCACGGTTTATGCACAGAATGCTAATTATGAACTGTTAACCCATCAGAACCATGCTCCGTGTTCTGTACATAAACTATTACAAAGTAAAAACTCCATATCACAGGTTCCATGAAGAAAACTGTAATCGAATGTTGCCCATAAAAACAAAACAATGCAAAACACAGTTTTTCATATCATGTTTCATTCAAGTACAGTACACTGTGGATAATTTAGATGAATAAATAGTATTTCTGAAAATGAGAACTTTATAAACAGTTACCAATTAGGAATGATTTCTTGTCCTCTTTAAATATATTTCATGACAATATATTGCACGGAGGTCCTTATATCTATCTGGGGGCCTCCCATATTCTAGGGCTGGGGATACTGGTTCTCCCATAAAAGGGGGGGTCCACCAGGTCACCCATCCATTCCAAACTATAATAATCCCTCCCCCAGGAGATGGCTTTCCCCCCAGAGAAAGTGAGTTCAGGAAGGGTTTCCCACGTTGAGAAGAACCTCTCTGCCCTACCATTAACCATGTAGGTTAGACGTTCAAAAGCAAACGTCTGGATGGCAAGAGTACGCCACTGTGGGACTGTTGTCTTATTTCCCGAGACCCATGTATTCAATACACAGTGTCTCGTCAAGACTAACAGGACCCGAGTCCATCTGGACAACAACCCCCACTCTTCTGATTCCATGTCCTCTAAACCAAATAAAAGCAAGAGAGGGTTCACAGGGATCTGATGCCCCATTATCACCTCTATTTCTGTAGCTATATCCTTCCAGAAGACCTGTAATACAGAGTACACCAAAAAGTAGTGGAAATAGGTCCCCATCTCCACTCCACATTTCCCACATATCGGAGACACATCAGGATTAAACTTGTGTACAATCACGGGGGAGGGGAGCACAATAGAGTCTATGACAAGAAGTCTGAACTCCATCGATTGGGATCCTATCAATTCCCTCCCGTATATAAATCTAGCCCTAGATTTCTTCGTTAACACCATCTCCTCCATTCTTGACTTTCATTCCCCTTTCAAACTAAGAAGAGCCATGGGTATCCACTGCCCTGGCTCTCCCAGAATTTGCGACATTTAATGCGCCCTCATGATAGAGCCTAGAAAATGCTTAAAAAGTCTGGCCTCAGCTCTGACTGGCTGAACTACCGTCAGTTGAGGAATGCTTGCAAAGCAAAAACCAAGTCCAAGCAAGAACTATTTCAAATCCTTACAAATCTACCATCTCACTAACCCTAAAAACGTCTGGGCACAAGTCAATGCCCCCATCAAGGGCATGGAGCGTACCATCCCCCAGACCACGATCAATAATAGTACAGTTCTGCCACCCCCTTGGAAATCGCAGCTGGCATAAATCACTTGTTCACTGACCTAGACAGATATAAACAAGGCTTACCAAATGCACCACTCCACCCTTACGACACCAGTCCTGACACCCCTTCATTTCCCTTCCATCTGAAACTCACCTCATAAACAGAGGTTCTCAAGCTCCTAAACAAACTTGACCCTGATAGCTCACCGGGATTTGATTCCCTTCCTCCCAAATTCCTCAAGACTGGTGCTCCTATCATCACTCACCCAGTTGCACAATTATTCAATAGGTCCTTCCTCTCACACACCATACCAAATAATGGAAAACAGCAATAGTGCTCCCAGTACCCAAGAGTGACCCTTCTATCCTTACAGAAAACTATAGACCGATCTCTATACTGTGTCCCCTAGCTAAAATCCAAAAAAGGATACTCTATAATCAACTATACTCCTACTTAGAACTAACTATTGCCATTATCTTCTCACAACATGGTTTCTGGAAATTGCATAGGATGGAATCCGAGCTCTTAAGGGTCACCACGGATATCTTCCAAACCATGGATCCGAGGTGTGCTACTGGGGCCATCTTTGTTGATCTCACGAAAGCGGTTGACCTCGTTAACCACTGTCTACTCCAAGCAAAACTTAAACTCGGTCTCGACTCTAATACTCTTTTATGATTTACTAATTACCTGTCTAATCGGCTGCAGTGCGTCAAATGGGCTGGAGTTACATCTCCCCTTGCACACATCATGGATGGGGTCTCCCAGGGGTCTATCCTGGGCCCTCTGCTATTTTCCATTTTTATTAATGAGCTACCCGCAACTGTGGTGGCATGTTGGTACAACTCTATGCAGACAACGCTATCCTATATACTGTAGATCAGATAAAAGTATCTCCTCCATCAAGCTGGGCCTTGAGAAAGATTTCTGGCTCCTTGAAGACTGGTTTAGGCAAAACCTATTGATGCTCAATACCAAGAAAACAAAAATGATGCTGTTCTGTCACACTTCCTTTGACTTGTCCACCCAACAACCCTCTCTAATCAACACCTCTAAAGGCATGGCTCTCGAAGGAGTGGACTCCTTTAAATATTTAGGAGAAACCCTAGATAAAAATCTATCCCTCAAAGCTCATTCTCATAAAATTATTAAGTCTACACACCAAAAACTGGGCCTACTTAATCGCATTGGCCCTTACCTGATCCCCCCAATCCCGGACAACACTTGCCTCTGCAACTCTTCTCCCAGGTCATGTTTATGGAGCCCCTCTTCTTCACTCAGCTAAGTCCTCTATCCTGGCCAAATTAAAGCAAATCTACCACAAAATCTCATGCTTCACCACAATAGCACCTGCTCAAATGCACCACTGTGATGACCTTAAAGCCTTAGGTTAGCCATCCTTCTAGACAAAGCTTGACTTCCCAGCACTCTGCTCTATGTTCATACTCATCCACCTTCCCTTCCCACCTATCCTTACTAACTTGCTCACCTTGAAACCCATCTCTAGGTCCCTAAACTCCTTTCACCTACCCTTGCTAAGTCTTCCCAAGACTCAGCTAGCTGTAGGCACAAAATCCTTCTCCTATCTAGCACCCCTAAAATGGAACAACCTTCCACATGGACTACGTTCCTGCACGTCCCTTCCCCAATTCAAAAAATGCTTCAAAGAGCTCTTCTTTCCCCTGCCCACCTGGTCCTGCTACTAAGCCCACCTTCTCACTCTCGCCCCGTCTAATCTGTACTTTCTCACCCCCGTCTCCACTTCTCTTTATGCTACCTCTATTAACTACTACTGTTCAATTCTAGCACCTCACTATAGATACTATTTTCTGCAATGCAAATACCCTTACCTCATTGTCTTAGCTAGGCTCCATTATTTACTACTGTTCCATTCAAACATCTCATTGTAATTACTATTCCTGCAATGTAATTACCCTTATCTCATTGTCTCAACTTGGCTCATGCAAATCTGTGTATGTATATGAGATTTGTTCTTATTTTGTAATCACTATTCTGTGTGTAATATTGTAATTAATTGACCATGGTGCTTATGGACTGACCATCAGCAAACCCTACTCTGTAGTTTGTACTGTCTGTAACTCCTATTCTGATTCACACATGATTCTATCTTATGGAAATCACATGATGCAGGCAGCCTGAAAGCAGCAGGGTTGCTGAGCTCTCTCCTATCACCTCCATATCCAGTGTTTTGTCTGGGCAATGGGAGATGATTTAGTCTTAAATCTGACCAGATCTGCTATATCAGTGGCTGCTGCTCTCCTGATTGAAAAATCCTGATCGCTATCGGTTATTTAAAACCGTGATGGAGGCAGACATGCGGCACGCCGCTTCACCACACGCCGCCTACAATGCCTAAAAAAGCTGCAAAGAAGACTAAAGCCCAGGGAGCTTTGCCTGGGAAGCAAGGCGCCGCGGCTAGCACCACGATCTCCCTGATGGAAAATCGTGTTTTGGAGGAACTACTCCCCTTCAAGGAAGCCCTTTCTGAGATCACGAAAGAAATTAAATCACTGAAGGGTGACCTATCTGACTTATCCGGCAGAGTCGGGGGCATGGAGGTGTGCACAATCTCCCTGGATAGATGGAAAGAAAGAATGGATCCTGAGGTCAGCCAACTCAAACAGCAGATCCATAAGCTCCAACTCAAAATGGAGGACCTGGAGGGGAGGAGTCGTAGAAATAACATTTTAATATTTGGACTGCCTGAAGCTGAAGAGGGCCCAAACATCCAGGCCTTCCTCCAGAAATTCCTCAACAAGGTTGTTGCTCCTTCTCCATTAGGCGAGGCCTACCAGATTGAAAGAGCACACAGATCGCTTAGACCTCGTCCCCAGCCAGGTACACCCCCCAGGCCAATTATACTGCAATTCCTGAGCTACACTGACAAACAACATGTTTTGGCAAAGGTCAGGAAAATCCAATCAATCCAGTGGGAAGGAACCAAAGTCCGAATTTGCCAGGACCCGCCCTTTGAAACCAGACAGAAAAGGGTAGCTTTCCACCCAATCATCAGCAAGCTGATTGCGGCAGGGATCCGGTTCAGGATGGGCTATCCTGCATGGCTACAGGTGTTGTTAGCAGGTACCTGGATCTCTTACGAGACACCCACCCAGGCAGTGGAGGATTTGGCAAAGAAGCTTCCCGCCCTATTCCAAAAGGGATGAAACCACAGAGAGTACCCATTGTCTCTTACACACTGTATTTAGTATTCTAAATACATTGTTTGTGACTGTTACTAACCTGATTTCTTTTAGTTGTCATGGGACTGTGTCTAACTAAAGGACCCGATGGGCGAGCGGCCTCTGGCTTTACCCTCTCAGAGACAAGCGCAACATTCACGAGCTCTCTGCCGGACTAGGCCCGGCGCCTTTAGATGCAGTATGACTGCCTATCCTCGTTTTGCACTGGACCTTTGAATCTCAGTGGTGGTTGTGCTGAGAATGCTTTCTGGTGGCATGGTCCTACAGTATTGGTGTCCCAGTGAGCCTGTTCAGGAGGCATCCCAGCAGATTTAATAGCAGAATTAATTCAGTCAGCCTTATTGTGTCCCACAGTTAGAGCTATGGTTGCGAATATTGTTTTTGCTCAGGTTATATCACTTAATCGGATCCCCCCGGGCCCATAGTTGGATGTTTAACAGCTACATTAAGGGATTCAAGACATCTCCGGTAGCTAACACAGAGCAAATCTGCTTCAGTACGAAGAGTTTTTACAGGTCCAGCATTTGTTTGCTGTCTTAGTGCCCTTAATTACCGGGCTTCAGTTGTTAGTTAGCATTATTTAGTTTTAAGGGAGCACTGGGTCACTGGGGGACTCTGAGAACGAGGAGGTGAGGGCTTCAGCGCCTATCAGCTGAGGGTGAGACCGCGCCATGTCCTAGTTATTTTTTTTGGGGGGGGGGGGAGTTCCGGTTCAGATTTCTGGGGTTGGGACTCAGATTAATATTTTAGTCATAAAGACAGCTGGTTATATTCCCAGTAATTTCATTGACAATGAACTGCTTAACGGGACCATAGGGGGTTGGGGTTACCCTATTCGACTGCAGTTTGGTTTCCTGCTTTCTCTCTCTTATAAGGGAACCCATGTACATAGTTATAAGGGTAGGGGTTGTCAGAGAGGGTGGTATGAGTTGATTTAGGTAGTGGGGTGGGGCGGGGCCTCCTACAAGTATTTTCCCTCCTGGGATCGCTCACTGTATTACACAATATGTTTTATTTGTATAACCTTTATGCATATGCCCAATACAAAGGGGCTTTCATTTAGGGTGAGAAGGAGTGATTATTATTTTGAAGTGAGGGGCAGGTGGGGAGGTTGGTCCTAGGGAAGATGGGGTGGGTGGGGGTTATTTTTGGGTTTTGGTATTGTTGGAATACTGGGGGGGTGCGGGTCAAGTTATTGCCATATTACAAGGCCACAGGTTACTATTTCCAAATATTTCAAGATCGTTACTGCATGTTATACTACGATTCCTTCTACATGTTACAAGAGTGGCCAAGAGTTTCTGGTTTCAAAAGGGTTGGGGTGGTTTGAGGGGTGGGAGCGGAGTGCAATTGCTGGTTATGGGGCATTGGATCAGAACCTATTATTACGAATATGGCTAGTAGCTTAACTAAATTCTTAACATGGAATGTTAGAGGTGGCAGGAAACTGTCTAAACGGTATCAAGTTCTTAAGCATATTTCCTTACTGCATGCTCACATCTCATTTATTCAAGAGACCCATCTTCTTCCCCATGAGGCACTTAGATTCCGCAGGCAGGACATTGGTCAAGTCTTCGCATCTGGCGCCTCTTATCTCAAGCAAAGGTGCAGCCATTTTAGTGAACCGTTCAGTTCCTTTACAGGTGGACCAAACTATCACAGACCCACAGGGATGATACATTCTCATAAAAGGCCTTCTTGACCATAAAGAACTGATATTGGGAAGCATTTATGGACCAGTGGGTGGCGACCCAGAATTCCTCATGGAGTTGGCCGAGAAACTAACCCCTTTCCTTTCACTCCCATTGATATTGGGATGAGACTGGAACCTATACCCTACTCAGGATTTGGACCAGTCTAACTATCCACTCAGGCCTCCGTTGGTGGCACAGAGGGCCTTGCAGGACTTTATGGACATGCTGGACCTCTGTGACCCTTGGAGAATTTTGAACCCATTGTCTCGCACATTCTCCTTTTACTCCATGATTCACCATACTTCCTCTAGGCTGAACTACATTCTCATTAGTCGTTCCCTTCTTTCTGGTCTTTGCAACTCTAGCATTGAACCTACTGTCCTTTCTGACCATGCTACTGCCTGGGTTTCTCTTGTACTAGATGCTAACCTCCAAAGGGATACAACTTGGAAATTAAATACTCAACTTCTCAAGGATGAGTATGTGATCTCCAGAATCCCCCCTCTTATTCAGTCATTCATCATGTCTAATCAGAATACTGTGTTGAGGGTAGACCATGAATGGTGTGCCTTAAAATGCTTTCTAAGAGGGGAAATCATCCACCTCACCTCTTCTAGGAAACGTCATAGAGAAACAGAAGTGTTATCTTTGCTTGCCCAAATTCACACGTTAGAACAGTCTCTTTCTATCACTTCTTCACTGGACTCTTTGCAGGCATTGCTCTCGCTTAGAGACAAGTACACCGCTCTGATGCAAGAGAAGGCTGAATTTACAATCCTAAAAACCCAGACTAAGTACATAGAGCATGGGGAGAAAGCTGGCCACCTTTTGGCACTCTGGTTACGGAAACTGGAAGCATCAAGGCTTATACCGTCTATTAGCACTTTGGACGACTCCATCAAAATGCACCCCAGAGATATAGCAGCCATTTTTGAACAATTCTACTCTTCTCTATACAGTCAATGCCCATCCCCCAACCAAAGAAGAAATTTCCACTTATTTAGATTCTTCCGCACTTTCACATCTTTTAGAACACCATCGGGCTCTTCTTTCCACTCCTATTTCCCTCGAGAAAGCGGAAGCTACTATTAACAACCTAGCGTTAGATAAGGCTCCTGGATCTGATGGTTTCCCGTCAAATTTCTATAAACTCTTCATTAAGGACCTCGCTCCCACCCTTCTATGTCTCTATCACTTCATGTTCTTCTCAGACACTCTTGATCCCTCGCTGTTAGAGGCTACTATTATTACTCTTCTCAAATTTCCCAGGACCAGATAAACCACCCACTTGCCCAGCCAGTTACCGGCCCATCTCGTTACTGAATTGCAATATCAAAATTCTTACCAAGATCCTTGCATCCAGAATAGAAAAGGTCTGGTCTTGCCTTCTCAGTCCGGAGCAGGTTGGTTTCGTAGCTGGGAGGTCCTTTACGGATCATCTATGCAAGATGTCCCATATTTTCCATGTGGCGAGGTCTTCTTCCTCCCCCTATGGCTCTAATCTCTCTAGACGCTGAGAAGGCTTTCGACAGGGTGGACTGGTCATTCCTGCGGTTATCTCTACAAAAAATGGGCTTCCCAGCCTCATTTCTTCAGTGGCTACAAGTGATCTACTCATCACTAACAGCCAGAATATATTGTAACAGCGTCTTTTCCTCTCCTTTTTCTTTATATACTGGCACGTGTCAAGGGTGCCCACTTTCTCCCTTCCTTTTTAACTTATATCTCGAACCGCTCATTAGGTACTCGAAATCTTCTCCTAACATCATTGGCATCCCTGTCGGTAATTTATTACCATCACTTTAGGTGTATGCTGATGACATCCTCCTTCA
Organism: Neoceratodus forsteri; assembly: GCA_016271365.2. Classification (NCBI taxonomy): domain Eukaryota; kingdom Metazoa; phylum Chordata; order Ceratodontiformes; family Ceratodontidae; genus Neoceratodus; species Neoceratodus forsteri. The sequence goes on along the minus strand of CM028132.1, from coordinate 484,987,424 downwards.
TCTTTCAAACCCTGTAGCCTCTCTCACTGAGGTCTTAAAATTAATAGATAATTTTGGGAAATACTGCAATTATAAGTTAAATCTTAATAAGACAGAAATATACCCCCTTAATCCCTTTTACGATTAAGGAGGCTTTCTCCTCCTTTGGTATGAAGTGGTCTCCTTGTTGCATTAAATATCTGGGCATATTTTTAACTTCTGATCCCTTTCTATCGCGGAAACTAAACGTTGAGGATCTGTAGAGTTCTATTCAACAGGACCTAACCCATTGGAGACACCTTCCTCTCTCATTATGGGGTAGGATCAATGTTATTAAGATGAACATTCTCCCCTAGGATTTTCTAACCTCTAAATATGCTTAACATTTGGTTTCCCATCTCTTTCTTTAAACATAACCGTGCAGATATCACTTCCTTTATCTGGATGGATAAAGCGCCTAAACATTCATACCTTAAAATGAGTCTACCCAAAGAATCTGGGGGACTTCGGTTACCTAATTTTATGTTTTATTATTGGGCTAGCCATCTTTACAAATGTGGAAAATGGTTCTCTGACTCCCACCTCACCTCTGGGAATAAGTATTTACCCATCTGGTTGCAAATTGAATCTGACTTAATTTCTAACCATAATCTGAATCCCCCCACAGTCTTTTTTCCCTTTGAAGGCCCTTCTGAAGGCATTAGGCCACTCGCCAATAGGCATCTCTATCAGGGTCCTTTCACAGCTATGTGCATACCTTAAGTTGTAACCCTTTAGGGACTTTTCTCAGCCTTTTTTTTTTCAACTTAAACATTAAGATAGGAGGGTGTCCATTACCTGTCACTTGGCTCCCAGTTTCCCCTAAACATAAAGTTTCGGACCTCTACTCTCAAACATCTATCCCTACCTCCACTGAATTACTAGCTAAATTACGGCTGGCGTCAACCTTTATCTTTAAAACTTACCAACTATGGCAACTTTTAGTTAAGCAATTTGGTATTTCAATGCAACAGGCTGTATTTGGTGACTTTCTCCAACAGATCCAGGAACCAGCCTCCAAACCCCATGGTGTCGCCTCTTTATATTTGTTTTTTACTTCTTAACCTGCAATCTCCCTACCCAACTGGTTCTAAGATCTGGGAATCTCTTCTAACAGATCTTGAAATTAACTGGTCTTGTCTCTGGAAGGATTTATATATTTATTTATCTCAAGACCAGTATAGACTGACCCAATATCATATCCTAAATAATGTGTTACACCCCAGTTAATCTTGTCAAGATGGGTCATCTCCCCTCCCCTATTTGTTCCAGATGTGGCAAGCAAGAGACACTCTGCTTCATATTTTCTAGTATTGTGAGAAGGTATTCTCCCTCTGGGCAGTGGGCACAAATTGAGGCACATCTGGATCCCCTTCTGGGTCTGTAAGGCCTTTTTTCCCCCTTCAATATGTATTGTTGGCAATTACTCACTGATTCTGGTTAAGGAGAGGAGATATCATATTGCTCTCATCTCCTTAGCGGTCAAAAAATGGGTCCTTGGGCATTGGTTGGACCAATCGCTTAGTACATATACTGAATGGCTGTACAAGCTTTCTTTCTCTTCAAGAGCAGAGCAGCTAATTGCCAATGTCCAACACCATAAGCCTCGTTTTGACAAAAAATGGGGTAAATTATATGCTCTTTACCTAACCTAATTTCCCTGTTGTGCTCCCCAGGCACCTCACTGGAGTTGGCATTATTTATAATACTATTCCTTATGTATTGCCTCTTGGTATTCTTGTTTTATAATTTGGTGAGGCACTCCATGGAGTGGGAGGGGTGGGCATTTAGGGGGTTAGGGTGGTAGGGAGGGTGGTGGATTTGTTGCTTTATCCTGCCTCTATGTTCCTGATACTTTATGTACAGTGTTGTACGTTATTTGTATAAAATTAATAAAGCTTTTTCAATTTGAAAAAAATGATTCTATCTTACTGGAAATGTATTTTCCTGGGTCGCCCCGAAAAAGGGATATGTTTATCTCAGTTGACCTCCCTGGTCATCAAAATTCAAATAAATAAATAAATATGACAACTTAATATGCCTGTGTACAAGCCTAGAATCATCCCCCAACCGTCCTCCCGGATACTGATCCCCAGATCCTGCTCTCATAGCAATTTAGTTTTCTGGGTGAGGTCTGGGTGGTTCCACGTCATAAGAGTGAGGACTTAACAGAGCCCAATACATCAGCGAAGACACAATGCCGAAAACAGGCACGGTGCCCGTACACAACACTGACCACAATATCAGCGAGCACAACACAGAACGGAGCAAAACTGTCTTATTAATTTATGTGGGGGCTGTGCCTCCCACACCCCCTCTTTTCTATTATAATCAACTCCAAGGGGGGGGGGCTGGACAGTGAGGAAACAAAAAAAAAATCCAGGAGCACTCACAAGCAAAACACACACACAGACCTAATGAGATCCGAACCCTGTACCTCATGCATTGAAGGCAGTGCCCAATCCACAGCACCAGGCAGCCAGCTTGGCAGTTTTTGGCTGAACTATATTTCATATCCTTTTCCTGTATAGTTCCCTCTACCAGTCACTGTCTTAACTATTTGCCTTTTACTTCCTCTCACAGTAGCTGATATCACACCTCGCTACAATTCTAGACTCTCTCATCCAGCAGGCAATCAAACTGAGTTACTCATATTGAGTCGCTCAGTTTGACTCATCCATATCACTGGATGCCAGTCTGGGAAGGACCGCCTCCCCAGATGGGTGGCTTTTCTTATCAGTCCTCTGGTATCTCATCTAGCAGAGTAGACAACATGTTCCACTTGGTGCAGAGAAGAAACTGTTCCTAGGCCCCGACCAAGCCCCCTAGTATAGTCTCGGACTTGTAAATACCAAAACAAATGGCTGTGGGATAGCCCAACCCCATCCCGTAGTTCCTCAAAGGTATATAATCCTTTCCTCTTCTTCAGAAGCCCTATACTTGTCAGACCCTTCCTTTCCCATTCTCAGTAACCACCCTCTTCCAAACCATGAAGGAAAAATGGATTTCCAGCAATAGGCAACAACCAAGTATCTTCCTCCTGTGCCCCTACCCTACTCAGTATTTGAGTCCAGCTCTCCAGCACTGCGGACACCAGTGGAGTCACACTTCCCAGGCCATTATATGTTCTTTGACACCCTCTCACCAGGTACGCTGACAGTCGTCCCAGACATCTCCTCTCCTTCAAGTTCAGCCACCCAGTCTCTACTGGTCTATTGACCCAGTCTTGAATATAATGGTACTGGACAGCCAAATAGTAATTTTTAATATCTGGGACGTTCAGGCCCCCTTTGTTAGTATCTGCCTTAAGGTGCTAAAGACTAGCATGTGGTCATTGACCCCACTATAGGAAGTCTGAGAAATCTTTCTCCAGCCTCTTAATATCCATCCTGGTGGGGCCCACATGGGCCATCTGCATGATGTAAAGGAGATGGGGCAGTACATTCATTTTTAACAAGTTAACACACCCTAGCCAAGACATAGGCAGCGCCCTTCACCTCCGCAACTCTTCCTCAATGGACTTAATTAAGGGGGTGTAGTTCAATCAGTATAGTGATCAGAGATCTTTTCCCACATTTATACCTAGGTACTTAAATGACATTGTTATCTCCTTTAACCCCCATGTGTTGGCCTGCTGCCCCCTTCCTTCCCCCCCCTCTACAACATATGTTTGGATCTGCCCACATTAATTTTATAACCTGAAAATGCTGCAAATTGGGAAACCAGGTCCAAAAGGGGTGCGTTAGACCTCTGTGGGTCCTCCACAAAGAGCAACATGTCATCTGCATGAAGCGTAACCTGGTGCATATGGCCCAAATTGACCACCACCACCCCCCTTATAGCTGGATCTGCTTGTATCTTTGCAGCTAGCAGCTCAATCGCAAGTCAAACAAAATTGGGGCTAGGGGGCACCCCTGTCTTGTTCCCCTATAAAGGGAGAATTTCCCAGAGAGGGAGCTGTTTACTAAAACAGAGGTCTCTGGGGCCCTGTAGTGTGTCCGGACCAGCCCCACAAAGCGATTCCCCAGACCAAACTGGATCAAGACTTCAAACAGGTACTCCCATTCTATCCAGTTGAATGCTTTCTCAGCATCCATAGAGAGCATCAAAGTGTTCCCCAGACACCGAGAGGCTCCCCATATGACATTTAGCAGTCTCCACATGTTATGGTAGGAAAGGCGCCCTCTTACAAAACCAGTATGGTCCAGGTGGATCAGCTCCTGAAGCAACCAACCAGGCAATTTGCCAGGACCTTTGACAATATTTTCAGATCACAGTTCAAAACAGAGATAGGCCTACAGGGGGTGCACTCTGCTAAATCTTTTCCAGATTTTGGTAGTACACAGACTACTGCCCCATAACAAGTATTCAGAAGTGCCCCCTCTCCCCGTACTTCTCGGCCCAAAGGAATTCCGTCATCACTACAGTCATAGCTTTGTAATATTCTGTAGAAAATCCTTCTGGTCCACTGGCTTTCCCTCTCTTGAGGCTTTGTATAATCTCAAGTTATGTCCACACCCAAATTTTCTTGCTGTATCTCTGATAGCTTTGGAAGCGTCATCCCATCCAGAAACGCCTGTGCCAAATCCCTCCTCCCCTCACATTAAGCTTTATACAATTTTTTTTTTAATTTATATTTATTGTTTTTAGCATGTACTAATACATACATTACAGCATCTGTAAGACATCACATATTTTTCACATTGTCCGTATACATTCAATGTAAACAAAGGAAAAATCAGCCTACACAGTCAGGTAATAAGACTTTGGGGGAAATACCAAATTTTTGTAAAGCCCCCAAAAAACTTATTTCAATAAGCTACAGTCTACTATGGCTTTGGTAGTCGGATCTGAGAATAATAAATTCTAAAAGTAATTAAATGACTAATCAGCCAGTGATGATATAACACCACAACCCTGAAATGTTCATTCTAAAATGTTAAGCACCTTGAAAAAACAGCTCTCTTTCTCTACTTAAACAACAGTGGGAAGTGAAAAAAGCAATGAACCATCAATCTGGTAGCTAAATAGAAAGTAAAAATCAAAACAACAGATTCTGGGAAACTATATTGTTACTACTTGCATATATTTAATGTCCAACTTTATGCCAACAGGTGATTCAGGTTTCCTTGTCTGGTTCAACTAACTGGTGTGCTGCCAAAGACTGGAATTCTTTAGCTTTTACCTCAGTCTTTTTCCCCACAACTGAACTGTCCTAACTTTTAGAAGTGGCGCGTCAACCCCATGCCGTTTACAAAGTCTATAGAGATTTATAATCTTTAGACCTAGGTGTTTGTTACTATTGGTCCCAAGAGCTGTCCTTAGTAACTGAAATACCCTTCTGGCAGAAATTGTGGCTCAATGCATACACATTTATTAAGCAAGATAGGTTATGCCTCATCCACTTCAACATCATGCACAATCTCTACTTAACCCCTTTGAAACTACACAAAATGGTTAGACTCCCCTTCCCCAACTGCCCACGATGTACTGGCCCTCCAGGAACTCTATCATATGTTATGGACTTGTCCACATGCACAGACTTTCTGGTGCGCTCTCAGTAGAACCTTAAATCCTGTTCTTGAGCTTGACCCCTTGTTTACCCCTGAAATTTGTATACTGAACAGTTTGCCTCCTGGAGTCCCCAGGATCCAGAGAGCTCATATGGCATTGATCTCCAGCCACAGCTAAGTTAATAATCATGAGACATTGGAAGGAGGGGTCTCTTCCCCCGGTCCTGGAATGGCATAAAGAAATATTGCTTGCTCTGCAGCTTGAAAAACATATTGCTTCGATGCGTGATAGAATCCAGGCCTATCACATTAGATGGGGGCCTCTAGATACACTACTTACTGTATGGAAGCCATAAAAACTGTTTCAACATGACTGCCAGAACATTTGGCGCACTTCAAAAGCCATTGATATGATCTGCACTTGACCTGAAAAGGGTTTGTGAGCACACTAAGGGGAGAGAGGGAATTGGGGCTGGGAAGGAGGGAGTGTCTTTTTTTTTCCCCATTCGTACTAGTGCTGTAGTTACTTCCTGTATTAGAATAGGATAATTTACTTTGGGGGACCTTCCCCCCTCTCGGTTTTCCTACTGCTGTCTATGCTGAATTTGGTTTGTGTAAAATTGAAAACCGAATAAAGTATATTAAATAAAAGCAAAAAGGAGAATCGTGGTAGCTGTACAAGAGAGAGGACACAGAAAGCGTGGCAGGACTAAAAAAGGGCCTACCTGGAGGGTTGAAGCCATCTCTGAGGGCTTGTCTGCATGCCTCTTCTGCCTCCAGCTGCTGAAGACTGCCCTATATGTGTTGCATGGTCTGCGGCGCCATCGAGAGCTCCAGAAGAATCGAAGTCATCTTGTTTCCCATCACAAGGGCTTGGTGCCCAGTCTTATTTTAAAATTAAAGTTTTCGGTCCCCCGGAGGTGGCGGTCACAGAGCTGCATCATGTGCGCCAGTCTTGGACCTTACAAGGCCTCAGTCGACCGAGCAGCTGCCCAAAACACTCCCTCTGCCAGAAACTCCTCCCACCTCCCAATCCAGCTTCTCCATATCCCGGTCTGGTGCGGTGAGCAGGCAGCAGCACACCAGCAAAGTGCTGACAGCCTGAACAGGAGACCAAAGTGTTTATTTGTTTTAAATCTTGCACTAAGCGCAAAGTGAAGCAGCCGATGGCCGAGAATAGGAGGGACAAAATTTACATAAGGGGCATGGCGACGCCTAGGGAGAAGGTCTCAGCCTGTGGAAAAAAGGAAGAAAGCATTAAAATATTTAAATTAAGGTGGAGCCAAGGCAAGCCAAATGTAGGGGAGAAGTCAATGCCCTGTGCAGGCCCAGAGATTTCTTTAAAGGGGCAAGTTAAGCCCAGGTGCTTGTTAAAAGGGACAAGTTAGGCCCACATATGTATTTTAAGGGGTGACCTAGGCCCACATGTTTATTTAGGAGGCAGGCCCAGCAGCTTAAAGGTGCCAACCACAGTGGATCCAGCAGTCTAAGGGGCCCAGCCAGTGAGCCAAAAAGGGAAATTGCCCAGTCAGTGAGCCCAAAAGTAAAGGGGGCCCAGTAAGCCAGTAGGCCCAGAGTTTAAAGGGGCAAGCCAGGCCCAAATGTTCATTTAAAAGGGCAACCCAGGCTAATCAGGTTATTTAAAGTGGACAATCAGGCCCAATCTAGTCAAGAGGGCTACAGTATTTAAAGGGACCCAGCCACAGAAGGCTTACTGCTTGTCAAGGGGTTAGCTAGTCATATGAGCCCATGTTTGTTAGGGGTTTAGCTAGTCAGTCCCAGCAGGCCAGTGATCTAATTGAGGCCTAGTACAGCTATAAGGGGCCCACCAAAATAAAGTACCCACAGTCTAAGGAGGCCAGCTAATGTTCAGTTGCCAGTGTACCCACAGTAGCAGGAGAGCCCATTTAGTCAGAGGGATCCACTGCAGTTAGGTGCACAGTTAGCAAGGGCTTCAGCTAGAAGGTGATCAGACAGAAGCAACCAAGTGCCTGTTATTTACTGTGATCTATATATTCAGAGACTGTGATACTGTGCATGATTATTGGAACTGTGACTTTTAATTACATTAAGCCAGCATCCTGTGCCATTGTGAGTTTGAATCAGTCTTTAGCAATCCCTCAGAGACATTGCACCCATGTGGGTTCGCATCAGCCTTCACCAATCCTTCAGAGACATTTCACCAGTGCACTTGAGAATCAGTCCCCAGCAGCCCTGGAAGGGAGATTTCACAAGCGTACTCCAGAATCAGTCACAGCAGTATTCCTGAAGAGAAGAACTGATCCGTATTCACACTTTGCAACGTCATGTTTGTTGTTTTTCTCTGACAGTTCCCAATGTACAGCTTGACCCTGTGCAGAATTTGCCGTCTGTTTTCTTATTTTGTTGTCCACATCAGAGTGCCATCTGGATCTTCTGTTCCAGTTCTCTGAGTGACACCCTGTTTCTTGTTTGATATGTGCCCTTGGCTCATCCGGCCCTGGAGCCCTGACCTCTGTCATACTTTGATGCATGGTCTGTTGTTTTACATGTGCCCTTGGAGCCCAGAACACTGTCATTCTCCAACGTCCAGAGACTTCATCCAGACTCCTGCTTCCCATAGGGTCTGCATTGTCTTCTTCATCTGGCAGTCCAGAAGCGGGCTGTGGCAGGGTGATGTCCTTTGCCTTCATCACTTGGCAGTCCAGAAGTGGGCTGTGGCAGGGCAATCTCCATCTTCTTCTTCTTCACCATCATCTTCTTCATCTGGCAGTCCAGAAGCAGGTTGTGGCAAGCTGATCTCCTTTGTCTTCACCACACGGCAGTCCAGAAGCAGGTGTGGCAGGGTGATCTGCATCAAATTCTTCACCTGGCAGTCCAAAAGTGGGCTGTGGCAGGGAGATCTCCACAGTCTTCTTCATCCAGCAGTCCAGAAGCAGGCTGTGGTAGAGCGATCTGCATCAGATTTGTCACCTGGCAGTCCAGAAGCTGGCTGTGGCAGGGTGGTTTGCAACATCTCCTTCTTCAGGCAGTCCAGAAGTGGAATGTGGACATATTTTGTGTGTTTTAGTTCTGGCAGCCCTCAGTGAGTTCTTTGCCGAAGAAATCTTGGTACCTGTTGTTGCATTCCGGCAACCCTAGAGAGGTTGGGTGTGGCCAAGAAATGCATGGTCTGTTAAAAATCCTCTCTTTCTTCTCAGCAGAATGTTGCACTAAGCCGGGGTGCTTCTAGACAACAGTCAAACAGGATTTCAAAAGTCCTGCACTCACCACCACAATAAAAACATGCTGCTTGCTGTTTTTGTGCAACATTTTTATTCCATCAGCGTGCCAAAAAGTCTGCACACCTTGAATAGTTTCGGATGAAGTCCTTCTTCAAAAGGTATGCTACATCTTTACAATGATTGCCTTTTATAGGCACCATAAAATTACATCATCACCCAGTGTCACATAAAATCGCCACTTGGAGTGAAATAATCACCTCATAAATTAGCTCATATATACATCACAATCTACATTTAAGACATAAATACATATAAACAGACAATATCTATGGAATGGACATATTCACCAATATCTTAAATTAATATATTACATATCCTATTCCTACAATGGAAATAAATAAGTTAATTCCAATATCCAGTATGGTAGAGCTGTACACCCATTGGTCCACAGCGTGAGCCAATGGGCGTGCAGCCCATACCGATACTACACACTCAGATATGTGAATGGATCCATTCACATATCTGGACTGTGTAATACGGTATGGGCTGCACACCATTGGCTCATGCTGTGGACCAATGGGCATACAGGCCTCACTGCATGTGTGTCAGCCAGCAGGCGGCAAGTGGGTGGGGAACTGCTGCCCACCACTGACCAGGGAGGAGCAGGGCAGTGGGGCTCAGTGGATGGGTGGGGAGGGGGGTACTGCTAGACCACCAGGGTTGTTGTGGTGTGGCATTATTTTGTACTGATGCCCGCGATCAGGCTGCGAGTGGTCAACTGGTCCACGTGGGATATTGGACATTTTTAGTTTGCCATATGCCTGTGATTGGGCTGCAAGCTGTCCACTGGACCACCAAGGATATTGGACACTTTTATTTTAACATATGCCCATGATCGGGCATGGGGGGGCACCGCCACGATGGTGCAGCTGAAGCTCCGGTGGCTCGGAGGAGTTTCAGGCAGCTGCTTGGTCAACCGGGGACCTTCGAGGTCCAAGACTGGCGTACACAACGCAGCTCTGGGATCGAAAACTTTAATTTTAAAATAAAACAATAAAATGGGGCACCAAGCCCTTGTTACAGGAAATGGGACAGCTTCACTTCTTCTGGTGCTCTCGATGGCACTGTAGACCATGCAACACATACAGGGCAGTCTTGCATGGTCTACAGTGCCATCGAGAGCACTATTTCACATTTCTAGCTGTGAGATAATCTGTATTCTAACTTTGTTTTGTACTCTTGTTTTATTTACAGGTGACCCTTATGGGATTATTGGATTTCTTCTATCCAATGTTTTGGAGGAATACTCTTTGTTGTACATGCAGAGCGACATACAGAACCTGACAGAAATGGGACTGAACATGGTGATACCTGTCAACCAAAGCCATTCTATTGGGTCTCCAGGGGTAGCTGTTTCTATCTTTGTGTGCTCCTGCCTCTCCCATCTGTCTTCTTTGTCATCCTGACCATTGTCCAGACCAGAGGGTTGAAATGTACAAGGCTTCAGAATATTTCAGTGCACTATCTTACTCGAGTGTCCTCCTATTTCTGATTTGATTCTATATACTGGAAGTCCTGGTTATGGAATTTCAGTGATCACAAATGGTGTAGGTTCCCACCTGGTCGCAAGCTTTTGTCCTCTGGTACGGGTGTTCTTCAGTAAAACTCTCTCCCCTACAGACAAAGGTACACCATGTGCTCTGCGGTCAAACTGTTCTTTTTGCCTCTGTTGTGCATATTCCATCTGGGTTGACATGATATCAGCTACTTCTTTAAGTCTTTTCTGGTGTTCTTCTACCCATACTGTGGTTGGCTCCTCTGTCTTTTTGTATGTCAGCAGTACATCCAGAACCATGTCCATTGGGAGTCTTCCATGTCTACAAAACATTTAGTAATGGGGCATGTATCCTGTGGAACAGTGAACAGTATTGTTGTACAGGTAACAGAATTCATGAAGCGGCTCAGGCCACTTTGCTTTCTGATGCTCCTATTAACCAGTCATGAATGAATGATACCCAAGTTTTAGTTACTGCCATTATATCTGGTACATGCTGAAATGTTACACTGACTGTACTCATACTGTGTAACCCATAATGTCATTCCCGTCTTGAGAATAAGTCTAGTCTTTCTTTTGATAGTCTGAACAATACTAGCCTCCACAACCTCACTGGGTATGATATCCTACATGTTTACCACCCTCTGTGTGAAGTAATATTTTGTAACATTTACCTTTATTCTATCCCATTTCAGTGTGCTTACATGCCCTCTAGTTCTGCTTACGCTCACCATCTCAAACATTTATGTATATTCCACCCTGACACTACATTAGTACAGTATTTGGAAAACTATGATCATGTCCCCTCTCAATCTTAATTTTCTAGGCTAAATAATTTAATCCTTAGACTGCCAGTAGATTCAGAACATATAAATTAAGGATGTGTATAGAAGTCCATGGCACAGCAAGTACTGTTTGCCCAATATCTCCTTGTAACTCTTCCCACCTAATCTGCTAATTAGCTTGGTGGCCTTATACTGAACTCATCTCTTACATGTCCTTTCTCTACTGTGGTAACTACACATGCATGCAAGACTCCAACTATGATTCAACCATGTATATGGGTAGGATCCCCTTTCTTGATCTGCTCCTTACCCCCACCTTACATAATACATCCCAATATAACATTTACTTTTTTGACTGCAGCAGCACACTGCTTGTCTGACTTCAGCTTACTTGTTAGTTACTCCAAGATCCTTTTCCTTGGTCCTGCTTCCCACTGTTGCACCACATACGGTACATGTGTGACCGAGACTGCTCATCTCTAGCTGTTGTACCTTGCACTTCTTCATATTAAATCTAGGCCCCCACAGCTTGCCAGGTGGATTAGTTAGACTTTCACAGATCTTTGGGCAGTATTAAAATGCTGAAGTTACAGCATACTGAACCTTACTGACATCTGCTCCATGTTTAGTAATATGTCCCACTTACAAAGAATCATCAAAAAGCTGAAATCATTTATTTTTGAAACTTGCCATAGGGTCACGTTCCAAAATCAGATAATTATTCCTGTCAATCAACAACCTTTCAGCCTCTTTTTTATAAACTTCATTTTTGAGAGTCACTATATTTTCTCATTTATGAGTCACACAAAAATTACATTATACAAACATGTTAGAGATTTAAAAGCTCTGTTATTCTTTAACACTTAAATTATCAGGCCATGAATAATGGTCATAAAATAAGCAGTTTACCCTCAGATTGTACCTTCTTTTGAAATAGCAAAATCGGTGGGTCTCTGGTATTAGGGCAGGTTGCAGAAGTTGGTTTAAATAATTAACACCTATCTTTCCAATAAGAATCAATTGCAACATTTAGTGTTGCCACAAGGCTGTTTGGAAATTCAAGTTTTAAAGATATAGTATCACCAGTCACATTAAGAGCAGAAATGTCTGTTGGGAAAGAAACTTCATCTGACCCTTGATGCCTCCTTCCTTTAGTTGTAGAAATCAGAAATGGCAAATTTTTGGGTGGCATTTCTAAACTGGTTGATTGTAAATTATCATCAACTGATTGTTCTGTTTTCAGATTTTATCAACTGATTGTTCTGTTTTCAGATTTTATTATCAACTGATTATTCTGTTTTCAGATTTTATTATCAACTGATTGTTCTGTTTTTAGATTTGCACAGAAATGTCTAAGATAACGTTTCCCGAACATTTTGAACAGTTCCACCTGTGTGTTAAAATGATTGATAGTGGGCGATGGAATAAAGCTAAGTCCTTTGCGTGACACTCAAAGTTCTTTTTTACTGAAATTAACCAATGACAGGTTAACTACCTCTGTGCAATTGCTGCCTTCTCTCAAGGTGATCTCTTGGCATGGCTTTGGTCATTTCCAGCCTCCCCTTCTTCCACACCTTATTTTCCTTTTTGTTTTTTGACTTCCTTTTTTTCCTTGTTGTTGGAATTGATTTGGGCCTATAAAAGCTAACAGAACAAGATGTGTAAGTAGTTGGGCTATGAGAACTATCAAAGTTATCATTTGCAACCTTTTATTGTTTCTGTCTACCTGATTTCTATAGGTTTTTCTACCCTTGTTTCCTTGTCTCAGATGGGAGTGAAAAAGGTTGCAACCCCAACTGGGTTGTTTTGCATCAGTGCCAGTTAAAGATTTGTCATTGTTGGCCTTTTTCACACTGATTTTGAAGAATTATGTGTGACGATCTTAAGTCCTTTGCTCTTCATTACATTATTAATCCCCATCTCTGGCTCTTTAAATTCAACATACTTATTGTAAATACTGATCTCCATGTGTAATCATTTAATTTCTTCTTGTATTGTAGCATAATAGGCCTAATCCTCTTTAATTAAAAGTTTTACCAATTTTTCAAACATTCCTGTAAGGCCACTTCCCAGTCATCCTTATGTACAAATTGCTCAAGATCCATTGATGATTGCTTATTTTTTCCTTATTCTATTTCTCCCCTGCCAGGGCAAGCTGGGCCTTCCATCAACCCACCCAGTCCCATCACCCAGCATCCCAGGGACTTACCTCCATCCCAGTCTTCCCCCATGGCTTGCCTCCCATGGTGGAGGTTGTCAGCCCCCAACTGCTGATGGAATGGATCCAGTTTCTGAGGGATGGCCCTGTAGTCTGGGTACAAAGCCTTCAAGGGGTCAGTTTCATCCAGCCCTACCACTGGCTATTTTTTGCTTTTCCTCTTCATCAGAGATGTGGCTGTGCAGTGCTATCCAGAGGTGCCCACACACACACTCCTGTGCACAGGACATTAATGGCCACCACTCCTCCATCCCCTACATTGCAGTCCCAGCTGCCTGTACCCCCAGCCACTGCTAGTGGTCAGGCAAATAATGGGATTGGTATCCCCCTTCCCCAGAGAAGGAGAACTGTCCTCTGGATGCTCAATCCTCCTCTTCCCAGCCAACCCCCAACACTCTGAGATTGCTCCTGACTCCAGGTCACTGGTGTGGCAGCAGGTGAGGCTTGGTGGATGATCACTTGATTCTTAACCTTCTAGAGGTCCAACCTTTTGCCAAACATTCTTTCATAATGACCATGTTGTACCAAATATTTGTTTTTGCAATTATTAATCTCTTGAGTTTGATGAAACGTTCCATTTAATCCCCATTTTTTTCCTGTGTTGAATTACTTATAGTGAAAAAATGCTAACAAAGCTGTTGCTATCTTTGTAATGCTGCTTCCATACTATTCAGGACAGAAATTTGTACATCCTCTAATCAATGGCTGTCTCTGCCCACTTGTTCTTCATGCATTTTTTTCTAATAAGAAGAAGGAGGTTATACAACCATGAGGGATTGGTGCATCTGTCCACTACCTATTGCTCATAGACAGCATATGTCAATGGTTCATACATGGTACATAACCATGATCTGGTGTAATGAAGTAATGCCACCACATGTCAGTACTCAAACAAACAAAAGCAGCATGCAAACAAATCTGAATGGTGCTGCTGAGCAGGCTGAAACACTCAATAAAACAAGAAAATGCCAGTACACCTAAAAAAAATCCCAATAAATTTGTATTTTGCAAGTAAACTAGGGTCCAACACTCAGAGCTTTGAGGCTCTCTGCTTCTTCATCAGGGTAATGTCAGAGCAAAGACCCCCCATTATATACCGTGGGCCTTTTAAAGTCATAGAATCAAATGTTTATCAAATAACATCAAAATGTAATTTATTTTGAACAATTGCATTTAAATCAATTTATAACCCACAACAATAATATGATTTATAAAAAAAATTGGCATGATACCATGATGGCACGTTTGCAATAAAAGCCTATCAAAGCTTTTCTTTTGAATTATAGTCTTACTCTTGAGTGCTAAACCACTGTACTTCAATCACGGATTGCAAATATGTACCACATTGTAGGGATTCCCTACCCACTCTGCTACTGAGGGTACCCAGTGAGTTCCTGGGTAAGCAGAAATTTGTTCAGGCTTACCTTAAAGGCATGTATAGTCTTCATGTATGAGCACATCCTTCCACAGTGGGTTTCTTTTTGGCTTTTATTTTACACAGTATACTTAGTGATTCATAAGAAGCTATAACATGGCTATATTTGACAATTATAGGAAATAACCATTAATTTGATGTGAATCCCAGAAACTGATAGCCTTTTTCATCACAGTACTGCCATCATGGATTTAAGGATTGTTCTTCACCTGTTTGCTCCCAGAAAGTAGAGCAGGATCTGAAAAACAGGGGAAGACGTTCCCAGTGCTATCTTATACCACTAACTAGACACATTTGCTCCTGGTGTCATGGATGACATTGTTAAAACTCCACTTGGGGAGTTGGATTTGTGGCTTTCATTGCTAGCACTGCTTATGGATAGCACTATAGAGAAGAATCATATGATGGGGTGGGCAGTTCAAATGCAAAAGCAGTTACAACTACAAACATTTTATTTGTACTTCCATGGGCAATTATTTTGCTCTCTCTCTCTCTAGCTCTCTATCTGCTCTGTTAAGAGCTGTGTCTTTTCCAATCCAATGGGTGGGCATCTTTTATAAGTTGAATTATAGGCCTTGAAGAGAACATGCTAAACCATGTGACTGAACAGGGAATTGCCTGTTTTAGTAGCAGCTCTAACCATCCAGAAAACATACAGTAAAGATAGGGGGTATCTGTGGTAAATTTGGATTTCAGTAGTGCCTTTGACTTAGTCCCCCACAGGAGGCTTGTCAAGAAGATAAGGACTTAGAGGTGGGGGAAAATTGACAACTTGGGTGGAGAACTGGCTGAGCGGAAGAACACAACATGTAGTCATTAATGGGGAGTTTTCAGAGGTAAGGGAAGTAATAAGTGGAGCACTTCAGGGGTTGTTGCTGGACCCCATCCTTATCAATGTATTCATTTGTGACATGGGGAAGGCATTAAGGATAAGACCTGCCTCTTCACAGATGACATAAAGATCTCTGCAAGGGTGGACATAAAGCAAGGGATGAGAGAATTTCAGGATGATCTGGGCAGATTGAACAGCTTGTCAAAGATCTGTCAGCTGGACTTCAATGCCAAAAAAAAAAATTCAAAGTGATTCACACTGGGAAGAGAAAACAAAGAGTACAGGATGAAATGGGTGAGCAGTGGAGCTGCAAACCACCACAGAGGAGAAGGACCCAGGGGTCATGATATCAGAGAGCTTAAAAATAGAAGCACATTGTAATAGAGCTGTGGGCAAGGCAAACAGGATGCTGGGTTGCACAGGTGTGGGGGTAAGAAGAAGTCAGGAGGTTCTTTCACCAGCTTTCTTCCCACAGAAAACCTCTCCAGTCTTGGTTCCACATAAATGCAGGCAGTTCAGTGAATGAGAACAGAGGCGAGTACCTTCACTGCACACTCTTTACTTTGAGAAGTAGAGTAGAGAAGCAGGAGAGCAATGCTTTTAAAATATTTAGAACAGGTATGCCATCGTTACCTCTTTGCTTGCTCTCTTCCCAGTCTCTCTTGTTGTAAGTTGAAATTTCCAGTTTTTCTACATTTTTTTGCTTTAAATAGTTTAAATAGGTATTTAATCA
Source organism: Neoceratodus forsteri (assembly GCA_016271365.2). NCBI lineage: Eukaryota > Metazoa > Chordata > Ceratodontiformes > Ceratodontidae > Neoceratodus > Neoceratodus forsteri. The sequence continues at coordinate 484,971,132 of CM028132.1, read as the reverse complement.
ATTAATGTGTCACTATGATGTCATTTATTTATATAAATTGCACTTTGAACCCTGTATGGTATACGCCCCCTTGAAGACTTGTAGCCAAGGTGCTAGGGAACACTGGTGGAATATTAAATACAACTAATTTGTTGTTACATCTTGTGGTGTTGTGGTTATTTTTTGGAGTGCATTTACCTTTGGAACTTTATCTTGTTGTGAAGACTCAGCCATGTCGCTGTCTCCTGGTGTCTTCTGCTTTCTTCTAGGTGGAGAAAGGCCTGCTGTTGGTGGCATTTAGAGCCTGGAACTTTTCAGCAAGGCATGACCCGAAGTAACTGCAGAAGACCTGTCGGAATGGTTTTAACATCATGGAGGAGAATGCACCTACAAACAGAGACAGAGTTTTCTTCTCATTGCTGTCTGGACCAAGTTACTGAGACTCCAAGTTCACTGATGCTGGTGGAGTGGCTGATTATTGAACTGCTGGATAGTGACTTTAGTGTTTTAGTGTTTTACATTTACAAGCATATTGGAGCATTTTTAGCAGACTAACTGAGTAGCTTGAATGTGGATTGGAAAAGTTGCACTCAATTCTTGTTTTACCTGCTGACACTGTTAGTGCCTCTACATACTTTGTATGCTTTATATATTTTTAATTTATATTTTTCTATTACAAGAATCTAAAGACAGAAAGTTTATTTTTTTTTGAAAGACCACCATATGCTAATTAGGTCACGTGGGGTATAGAGATAAAAGGAGCATGCTCAAAAGCCTGCTAAGCCAGGACAGCCAGAACAAATGTAGCAGACAGTCAAGCTGGAAGCAGGGGTGTATGCAATCGACGTAACTCATGGTCTATTTTGGAGATGACATTTAAACAGTTACTGCACATTTATTACCCAGAAATTGTAGCTTCAGCTCGAGAAGCTCTTTGCTTACATTTTGCTGCCATAATTGCTGTTGTATTTCATTTTTAACTAAACTTGGTATACAGCTTTTAATCAGAGCTACTGTTGATATTGCTTAAAGCAGTCTAAAAGTAAGTGAGTAATCATAGGGACTGGAGTTTATTTGCTGCACCTTTTACTGTGTATGAGGTGTTTAAACTCTAACTTTGTAAAGTAAGTGTAGCTACTTTTATAATTTCTTTTATAATCCATGTGAATTGCTGTGAGTTATTATTGTTTTTTAGCCTACTTTAGTCCTTTTTGGTTAATTTTAGATTAAGAGGCATAAGATTAATCAGTACAAGTAGAGCATAACTTTACTATGCAAAATTTAAATTTCCATAATTCTGGTGAATATTATGGGTTCTATGAACTTTAAGGAGATTATATAGTAGCCACACAGAACGTGAGAATTGAAACAATGGTTTTCTCTTTCTCTTATTTAGTTTCATCTGTTCAATTAGCCCATTCCCTAGTATTTTTTACCTTCTAGTGAATGGAGAGAGAGACCTGATGAACAACTGGCTGTTGCTAGAGTCACTAGATTCAAAGGATTACAGTACTTGCACCTGGGCCCAAGAGCTCTTTGATTTTAAGCAGCAGAAAATAAAAATAACAGCCAGCTGGTTCAATAGACTAGATAATCCTCTGTTTGAAAACAAGTAAAGGAAGAACTTGAAGCATCTGAGTGATTGATTCAAATTATACTGGAAAACTGAAGGAATGAAAAGAAGAGCAAAGTAAAACTTTGCAGAAACCTCTTTGCTCATGATACTTCCTCTTGGACAATTGATTTGTATGGTGTATGATGTTTAATTTATGTTTTATAATACTTATGCTAGCAGACTGAATTATTAAATCCATCAATCTGCCTCCATTTCTACCTTTTTTAGTGACTTGGTTATTTTCCTTTTCTCCTGACTATATTATCTAATAGTAAACAACTGTACTTAATAGGCCACACTTGCACTTTAATTAAGTTTTGCACCAAACTTGCTTGCCTTCAAACTGTTAGATATTTATTCTAGTTCTGTATTCTTTTATATCTTAAAATGTCTATGCCAAGCAACTTGACAAAGAAAGGTGCTAAAACATATAGTAAAAAAAGATTGAATATTAAGGGTACAAATAAAAAGGCAGATGCAAAAAATAATGAAGCAAAAAGTGAGGTTAATAAAATCACATAATTTTTCCAACCTTCATCTAATCATATTGAACTAAGGGGTATTAAAAAGGTTGTGAAAAATTTTAATCTCAGCCTAACCTCTTCCCCAACTAAAAATTGTAATATAGGGACATCATCAGTCCACCCCTTGTTGAAAGGAATTAAATGCTGGGAAGAACCCCATTTTATGACAAAAACAAGGAAATAAAGGATAAGGTTAAACAAATGGGAATTTAACAGATGTTACTGGTCTTGAACTACATGTATCTGACCTTGTAGACAACAACTCGAATAATAACAGAAGTATTCAGGAAAATGAGAAGGATGTAACACATGTTTCATGTAATGACAAGGGGATACAAGTGGGGAATTCACTAAGAAATGTAATACTATCTCCAAGAGCTGCTGCTATCTCAAAGGGTATAGATTTGGTAGAACAACAAAAAACACAATTAACAGATCAAGGCTCTTTTATTAATGATTATGAGTCATTTCTCACACCATATATTAAACAGCACAATCTAGACCCTCCATCTAAATATGAAATAGAAGAGAATGGAACCCAAGTATGAAATAACAAGATTGCAGAAAATAATAGAGCTTCTAGTACTGATGATATTGATGAAGAAGAAATAAACCAACCTGAAGTTAACAACGTGCCTATTATCACTCAGCAACTGATTGATGTAAAAAAAGAAATACGACTTGGCAATGCGCAGCTCCTGGAATTAGTAGCTCTATTTAGAGCATTCCTTGACTGTTTTGCTATTGAAGAAAAAGACATGGAGCCCATAGGGGTACAAAACAATGTATGGTAAACACCCCTGATGGTCAGGAAAACAGAAATCAGTCTACTAATAGTGCTAGGGAGAAAGTAAGAGGGCAAGTTAAGGGAAATTATAGGGTAGAAGAAAAGAAAGCTAAGATAAACAAGTCAGTAAAAGAAGTTATGGAAGATAAAGATAATGAAGACATCAGAGAAATAAAGTTGTTAGTGAAGGAATTAAATAAAAGGAAATCCCAGGTCAAGGAGGCATATGCTAATAAAAAAAGAAAAATAAAGGATAAAAAAGATAAAACTGTGCAGGAGATGGTAGAGGTAAATAAGACAGAGCCAGTAATGCACAGGAATAACAAAGAGAGAAATACAGGGAATAACAAAGAACATGGGACTAAGGTGCAGGATTTGACAAATAAAAAGGCTGAAAAAAGCTATAAAGAGAAACAAGTTGCCTTTGCAAATATACATAATGAAAAATACAAGGAAAAAAAAATAGTGACATCCTCTGAGGCAGAAAAAGTTCAGTTAATAGTATCTGGTGAACTACTTCCAACAGTTTATATAAAGGGACTACCAAAGTACAAGAATGAGAATAATTACATCTTAAAGCTGGCAACATACAATCTGTTGAAAGGAATTATGAAAAACAAAATAAGATGGCAAGCTGTTAAGTTATTATACCAGTACAAAAAACAACCATATAAAAGATGGGTATGTATAGTCCTAAGAAACCAAGAAAAAAGGTTAAAAGTACTAGCCAACAAAGCTGACTTACTTGACATTGGTATAATTCTAAACTCTACAACAAACTCAGAGTCCATAAAGAAAATGCAGATGTAAATATAAACACTCGCATGCACGAGGATGCTAGTAAAAGAGGGACCAATGATGCAACAGTGTGTAAACAGTTACGTATTGCAGAATTCATGGAACCAATATAAACTGAACACGAACTTCCAGAAGAAGTGTCGGATTAAAAATTAAGGAGAGGGAGAAAACAATTGGGGCAAAGGATAAACGCAAGCATTATTCTTGATGCTGAAGATTTAATACTGGAAGAAGATTCTCTATCTACAGAGGAAACTTTATTAAGCACTATTAGTTCTAGCGGCACAATAGCTCTCTCAGATACATCAGATTGACAAAGCATTAATTGCAAAGAAGAAAATCTTATAAACTTTTTGAGCTGGAATGTAGTGGGATTAAAACTAAAACTTTTGGAAAGGAATAGTTTAAAATAGTTTAAAAAATTCTATAATATTCATGCAAGAGACTTGGACTGGAGAGACAAAAGAACATCTAATTGAAGGATTTAGAGTATGGACATCACCAGCATATGGAATAAACAAATGTGGGTGGCTAAAAGGTGGTTTAGTGATTTTTATAACTGTGTCACTTAGCTTAAAAATCTTAGAGGTTAATAGTTATGAAGAGTTCTTCATGTATGTTACAATAGCAGGAAATAAAGAAACCTGGTCACTATTTAATATCCATATTAGCACCAGGACTAAGGCAAAGGGAAGCAAAAAGAGTATTAAATTTAATAGAGGGATCCCTTGAGACAATTAAAACCAGATATCCAGGAGTTAAGTCTGTAATAGCAGGTGACCTTAATGTGCATATTGGAAGCCTAGTTGAGGAATACTCAACAGATTGGCAGGTGGATGATACACTTAATATCCCTGTGAGACATTCGAAAGACAAAACAATATCACAAAGAGGTAAAAAGGCATTAGCCATGCTGGAAAAACTTGGCCTGCAGTTATTAAATGGCCATACCAAAGGTGACTGGGAAAGAGAGTATACCTTCCCTACAGCGAAGGGAGGTGGTGTTATAAACTTGTGTATAACCGAAGCTGTAAAATATGTACTAGTGAAGTATTTCAGAGTAAATAAAATCTGGTATAGTGACCATTTCCCTATTGCATGCAGTTTTGAGAATATGTTTACCAAAAAAAATAGAAATAAAATTGCAGAACAGGAGGCAGACATGCATATGTGTCTGGAATATGAGAAAAAGAAAATCTGGACTCCTTAAACTAAAGAAGTGATTGATAAAGTTAGTAGAGAAACATATTCTAATAGATTTAACGTGGACAATAAAATATCTTATGAGGAGGCAGAGACCATGATGAATGGATTTGAAATCTCTATGAGCAAGTTTGCAGCTCAATTAGAAACAAAAAAAGGTGGAAAAATAAAGTAAATATTGACACAAAGAATCCATGGTATGATAAGTTGCAGGTTGCAGTGTCAGTGGCTCAGTAGGTAGCACACTCGCCTCTGAGGCCGGGAGATCAGAGGGCTGTGGGTTCAGTTCCCACATCTGGCACTTGGGTTAATATCCCAGTACTGACACTGTAGTGCAGCATGAGAGGGGTGCTGCACTTCTGAGGTGCCGTCTTTCGGATGAGACGTTAAACCGAGGTCCCATCTGCCTGGATTGGTGGTAGTTCAGGTGGATGTTAAAGATCCCATGGCACTTATCAAAGAGTAGGGAATTTCCCGGTGTCCTGGCCAAATTTCCTCATTCACTAAAAATACCACCAACAGCTTAATTTGGTTCAAGGTCAGTTGGCATTCGTCTGTATCCCCCCTCCCCCGGGTCATGCCTGAAAATAGGCAGGATTTGTCTAGTGCACTTACCCGGTCAACAAAAGCTAAATAAATAAAAAATAAATAAATAAATAAATAAATATGAGCATTCCAAATTAAAAAAACAAATAGTTCAAATAGGGAAATTAAGAGAAGAAACCCAATCCCTGTGGTATTGGGCTCATTAAAAAACCTGAAAGTTGAATACAGGAAACTTATCTATGAGAAAAAGGAAAAATATAGAAATAGGTTATGATCTAATCTGCAAGACTGCATTATGAAAAAGGACAATACGACTTTCTGGTCACTAGTGGCATATGGCCAGGATAAAAATAATGTATGTTATAATATTATGGGCATGATTAATGCAGATGTATGGGTAGATCATTTTTTAAGAATATACAAGGCTGATAACAAAGACGGTACTTCTTTAGTGGCTGGAAATCATGTAAATCAAAGATCAGATGGTATATTCTTGTGTACAGTACATGAAGTAAAAACAGCAATATTAGGGCAGAAAAGAAACAAAGCAGCAGGTGTAGATGGTTTACCAGCAGAAGTTTTCCTGCATAATCCAGAATACTGGACCCATGTCCTTGCCCCAATATTTTCAGTCATAGGCCACTTTCTTATTTTACCACAAAATTGGAAGAGAGGTATAATTGTTCCTCTCTTTAAAAAGGAGATAGGCAAGACCCTATGCGCTACAGACCAATTACACTGCTATCAATAATCTATAAACATTTTATCAGCTTAATTTTGGACAGTTTATCAATATGGCACAAAGAGGAACATTTAATTTATAAATTCCAATGTGGATTTAAAAGGGAACACAGCACACTGGATTTAATTTTCACTCTGAATTACCTGGTGGACAAGTACGTAAATGGAAAAAAGGGAAAATTATATATTAGTTTTATAAATATAAAAGCTGCATTCAACTCGGTCAATCGATCCATTTTGTGGGCAATACTGGAAAATCTTGGAATAAATCCTCATTTATTAGCCATTTTAAAAATGTTAAACCACAACACTATCGCAGAGATTAGATTTACAAAAGATGGTGCCTTAAACAAAAGAAAGTCATATAGGAAAAGTAGTGAAGCAAGGGTGTTTGCTTGCCCCTTATTGTTTAATCTCTACATTGAACTATTGATCAAACATATTTCTACCATAGATACTTATGCCCCCTCTATAAATAATGAAAAAATTCAATTAATTGTTATACACCGATGATGTGATAGTTATTTCACAAACTCCTATGGGGCTCTGGAAGGGGATAGAAAACATAATGTAGTCCCTGGACAAGCTTGATTTAGAGATAAATGTAGATAAATCAAAAATAGCTATATTGGGGAAGAATAAATTAACTGTCAAATATTGGACTATCAAGGGAGAAAAAATGAATGGTGACAGAATACAAATATTTGGGTATAACTATTGATCACAATGTATCATGGAAGGCACATCTAAGGGAAGTGATGCATAATTCACACAGATCAATATGTGGCATAAGAAGCTTTGCAAATAAGTTTGCAGGAAATTCTTTCATTGCAATGAAAAAAGCATTTGCAGCAAAAATCATTAGCCAATCGCTCTATGGAAATGAAATATGGGGTCTGTATACTGACAGTGCGAATATCGACACAATAAAAAACTCATTTATCAGAATATTCTTAAATTTACCCAGAGATTGTCCCTCTAGTTTTTTAAGATTGGAAACAGGGATAATCCCAATAAAAACTAGAATTCTTCTCAGAGCTATTAAGCTATGGGGAGAATAATAAAAATGTCAGATAACCGTCTCCCAAAAATGTGTTGGTTAGAGCAACAAAGATCAACATCCAACCAGAAGCATGGTATTTGTTAGTTTAACAAATTAAATTTGTCTCTAAAAAAAATTGGTTGCCAAGATGTTTGGTCTGTTGGATCTTTAAGTAATATCGAGACTACTGTTACAGATACAATAGTCAGGTTACAAGACACGGCTAGGCAGGAAGATCTGTCCAGAATTCATAAGTTAGATGTGCATGGTATATACTCAAATATAAAGAATTCCTGGGGTCTGGAAAATTATTTGATCCATTGTGAAAACTATGAACATAGAAATGTAATTTGTTTATTGAGACTGGCTATACTTGGGATACAACATTACATCTCAAATAATTATGATATTTTGGGTATAAAGGAAAATTGATTGCTGTACCAAATTGTCAACAGAACCTCTACATACTCCCTTTGAATGTACAAATAGAGAAAAATACAGAAAAAATGGATAGAACCACTATTGTCCTTACAATATCCTATTATAGATGTTATCGCTTATACCCTTCAGTTCAAAAAGATAAAAAAATATGTATGGAGTTGAAAAATTCTTTTGTGATTGCAAAAGCTGAACAAGGTGGAAGCCGTACAGTACTGGGCAATCAAGATGGTCCATGGACTGGGGGCAAGACATATGAGGAGAGAATGAGGGACTTGAACATCTACACCCTTGAGAAAAGGAGAGAAAGAGATGATATGATTGAGACATACAAGTGCCTGCAAGGGAGAACTAGGGTGGACACCAATTAACTCTTCTCCTTGCATTCGACTACAGGGACAAGATGGAACTCACTTAAATTCTCAGGGGGATATTCAAAAGGGATGCCCATAAGCACTTTTTCACAGAAAGAGTGGCAGACAAGTGGAACAAGTTGGTGGAGGAAGTGGAACAGGCCAAACCCACGAACAGTTTCAAGCCAGGATGGGACAGGCATGTGTGTTTAGTTAGAAAAGGGGAGCAGAGACAAATGGGAGGGATGGCCTTTAGGGCCAGTGCAGAATAGTTAGGCAGGGTGGGCAGAATGGATGGACCGACAGGTCTTTTTCTGCTGTCATTGTCTATGTATCTATAAATTTCTCTCAGCTGGGCTACCTAAGCTCTAGCATGTCATAGTACATTGCAACTCAGCCTTAACAAGCAGAGGACATTGCCCTTTTCAAATAAATGTTCCCGTATATGCCTACCCCCCCCCCCCCCACTAAGCAACTTCTCATTTGCTCTTTAATACTGCACTTGCTTGAATCCAGCTCTACTTAATTACTTGCCAATTCCTCTGGATAATTCTGAAGAGGGCTTGCTCTATTGTCTGAGTTTAAGCAATCCAAATGTGACACAAAGGAAGATCTTCAACTGGGTGATGCAAATATTGACTGGAATGATAAAACTAATTGAAGATGTAGAGACCATCATGAAAGCTGGAATCTTAAGTAAGTGATCTCCTCACCTACCAGACTCAATTACAGTTCTGGTAATAAGTCCTTAATACAGAGGATAATGGATGGCCGACAGATGATAACCACGCTGTAATTGCATTGAGAGGTTTCCAGGACAACAAGGTAAACCTTGAGAGCCCAGCTTGAGAAGTTTACAGTTGTCATGGAAACCTCGAGATGCAGTTTTAGCGAGGTTATTGTCTGACAGACATCCATTAGCTTTTATAGTGTATGGGATCCATACATTATAAAAGCTAATGGCACTTTCTTTTACTTTGTTTTTTTTTTTTTTTAAATTAAGGGCAGCTGATATGAAAGGGAGCAGAGCCTTCGTGAGCTGGGCTTGTCGATTCCATCTCTGACTGCTCAATCTGTAAGTAAGATGGAGGGTGGAGGTGGAGGAACAGTGTGTTTCATAACCCCCTTCCCCGGTGCAGTAGCAGTAAAAGATTTACTTTCCAGTGGATTCTATTTTTCTTTTTCAGCCATGGCGCCAATCTCCATAGGGGCCAACACTTACCGCCATGGTCATTTGTTGAGAGCCGATACTGAAGATGCAGGCATGCGCAGATCAGCTCCAGTTCTAATCCCATCGCTATGAAGTACTCAAGAGGGGCTAACAACCCCTGACATCATAGCGATGGGATTACAATAAAATAATCTTATTGCTTTCAAGCAGTAATAAGGCTCTCCCATACATTATAGACTGGATATTCACTTCTAGGCCTGATCATATCCATCAATCACCATCCTTTACCACATAGTTTAAGTGACCATTCTCCAGTTATTTGCTATTGGAGTGCTCATAGGCCTTGCCTCCCCCCCCCAATACATGTAACCTCCAGATCCATTCATAATCTGAACATTAATGAATTCAGGAATGCTGTGTCGTGGATCAACTGATCTTTTTTGCATACCATCCAGTCAGTAGATATGATACTGGATTATATTACAGACAAATTTAACAAGGTTTGTAATAATTTTGCCACTGTCCATCACTTATGTACTAAGAAAAGAAGTCAGAATTGGATTACCTTGTCTGGTACAATTAATGCAGGTGAGCAACAAGGCCTGGAAAGCATTTAGGAAACAACATACACATTTGACATTGTTTGCATAAAAAAACTAAGGAATGAATGTACACAATTGGTTGGAAAGACAAAAATAGAATATTATTTAAACTCCCAATTTTAATGTTCAAACAGTCAACAGGCAAATTGATAAATACTAAACAATCTCATGAGACAGAGCAGTTCCACAGCAGAATGACTTCTGACTACTGAACAAGTCACCCCCCACAGCTAGCAGTGGAACCAGTGAACCAGAGGAGTGGCTATCTCTGCAAAGCAGTGTGCAAAAGATGGAGATTAGTGCCCAAGAGGTGGATAAGCAGAAAAGGGGCAAAATTCAGCAGAAGGGCAGACAGCAAGGAGAACCAGGGATAAATGACAACCAAGGAAGGGGCTGGAGTAGAACAGTGAAGCAGTCTAGGGAGGTCAAATCATGGAAAGCCATGTGTGCAAATGCCAGGAGCCTTAGTAACAAGATGGAAGATCTGGAGGCTGTCATGAGTGCGGTCAGACCTGGACATTGTGGCCATCACTGAAACCTGGTGTAATGATAACCATGACTGGGAGATGGCCATACCTGGCTACAACATATTCAGAAGAGACAGAGCAGGCAGGAAGGGAGGAGGAGTGGCACTGTATGAGAAAATGACATCAAGGCCACAGAGATCCAGGAAGAACAAAATGGGGAGAGATACTGTGGGTTAAGCTGGAAAGGAAAATGGGATGACCATCCCACAGGTGTGGTCTATAGACCACCAGCCCAGGAGGAAGAAACAGATAGGAGTTGATGCTAGCCATCCAAAGGATGGCAGACAAGGGTGAGGTAGTACTGGTTGGAGACTTCAATATTCCAGATATGGAATGGAGCATCCCAGCAGCAGCATCAACTAGGAGCAGATTTATCCTGGACTCCCTTCAGGGTGCCTTCCTCAGGCAACTGGTCATGGAACCAACTCGGCAGAAGGCAATACTGGACCTTGTGCTCACAAACAGGGACAGTGTGATGGGGGTAACAGTGGGGGAGCATCTGGGTAACAGTGACCACCAGTCATTGTGGTTTGAAATCACAGAATGAGCAGAACCAAACCACACAAAAACACGTATCCTGGATTTTAGGGGTGCAGACTTTGGGAAAATGGGGAGATACTTGAAAGAGGCATTAAGGGGAATGGGACAGGAATCAGGGGTTGAGGAACAGTGGGCAGTATTTAAAATGGGGATTACAAGAACAACAGAATTATGCATTAAGCAGGTTAGCAAGAGGAAAAGGAAGAGGAGACCATTATGGTTTTCCAAAGAGGTAGCAAAGAAAGTGAAAGCCAAAAAGATTGCATTCAGGCAATACAAAAAGACACAGGCAGAAGGGGATAGGGAGAAGTACCAAGAGAAGCAAAGGGAGGCAGGGAGGTCAGTAAGGGAAGCCAAAGCTCAGACAGAAGAACACATTGCAAAATCAGTGGGGAAGGGTCAAAACCTTTACAGGTACATAAGTGAAAAAAGAAAGACAAAGGGAGGGATAGTGAGACTGAAGGGGGAGGATGGGAGCCGCATGGAGGATGACAACAGTAAAGCTGACATATTGAACAGGTATTTCTGCTCAGTCTTTACTGAGGAAGAGGAGGGTAATGGGTCTGAAGGGAGTACAAGGGGTGAGAATGGTGAAGAAATGGACACAAGTCCCTTTACACGAGAAAGGGTCCTGAAGGAACTGGAAGTAATAAGAGTTGATAAAGCAATGGGGCCAGACGGGGTGCACCCCAGGGTCCTTAAAGAACTAAGAGAGGTGGTGGCTGAACTATCCTGTTTAGCCGATCACTGGAAACAGGGGAGGTACCCAAAGACTGGAGGACAGCAGATGTAGTCCCCTTATACAAAAGTGGGAACAAAGAGGAAGCAGGGAACTACAGACCAGTCAGCCTCACCTCGGTAGTGGGGAAGATCATGGAAGCACTACTGAAGGAGAGATTGGTGGAACATCTGGTTGTCAATGGACTACAGGACCCAAGGCAGCATGGTTTCAGCAGGGGGAGGTCATGTCAGACCAACCTCGTTGAGTTTTTTGACTGGGTGACTAGGGAGGTGGATCAGGGGAGGGCAGTGGACATGGCCTATCTGGACTTCAGCAAGGCCTTTGACACTGTGCCACATAGAAGACTATTACACAAACTGGGAATATGGGTGTGGGCAGGACAGTAGTGTGGTGGGTAGGTAACTGGCTGGGTGGCAGGACACAGAGGGTGGTGGTAAATGGCTGTCACTCCACAGAGGGAAGAGTGACCAGTGGGGTACCACAGGGATCAGTGCTGGGACCGGTCCTATTCAACATCTTCATCAGTGACATTGCACAGGATCTAGAAGGCAGAATTTCACTGTTCGCTGATGACACAAAGCTCTGTAACAGAGTAGACACACCAGAGGGTGTAGACAGAATGAGAAGCGACTTGCAGAAACTTGAAGAATGGTCAGGGGGTTTGGCAGTTGAAATTCAATGCAAAGAAGTGCAAGATAATGCATATGGGGCACAAAAACCCTGGCACAATATATCAGTTGGGGGGTGAGGATATAGCATGCACCAAGCAGGAAAGGAATATTGGGGTTGTCATCTCTGATGACCTCAAGGTAGGGATACAGTGTGACAAGGCAGCAGGTAAAGCAAATAGGATGCTGGGGTGTATAGGCAGGGGGCATCATCAGCAGGAAAAGGGAGGTCATAATTCCGCTATACAAGACACTAGTGAGGCCCCACCTGGAGTACAGTGTACAGTTCTGGAGACCATACCTACGTAAGGACATAGACAGGGTAGAGAAGGTTCAGAGGAGGCAACAAAGATGGTGCATGGATTGCATCACAAGTCCTATGAAGACAGGTTGAAGGAACTGAACATGTACTCCCTGGAGGAGAGGAGGGAGAGAGGGGATATGATAGAGACATACAAGTATCTTACAGGGAGGAACAGGGTGCAGGAAAACACTATTTTTAAGCGAAAAAGATGTTCCAGGACTAGAGGGCATGGGATGAAGTTGGAGGGAGGACGATTCAGAGGAAACATGAGAAAGAAACAAAAAATACAAGAATTCAAGAATGCATGGGACATACATAAGGCAATTTTAGTGGGGGTAGGAGGAAGTAGGCTGTTGGTCAACTAGGATCTGCAGCTTATCCATTAGGTAGGGAAATGGACAGACTAGGTGGGCCATGCAGTCCTTATCTGCCGTCAAATTCTATGTTTCTATGTTTCTAAAACTAATTACTACTGGGGTGCCCCAAGGATCAATCCTGGGGCATATTTTGTTAGGTGTTTTTTTTTAATGATCTAACTGCTATATTGCATAGCTCTAAATCCCGTATTATCATGAACGTGGATAATTTCTCTTTAAACAGAAAGGCATCTAATGTCAGTGACATAACCAGATATCTGGAGCCTGACTTTGAAATGGTACAAAAAGGGTTGTTAAAAACAGCCTTCTACTAAATGTTAGTAAACCCAGGTATGGTATATGAACTTTGGAACAAACCAAAAATTAAACGCTTTAGCCCCATGACATAATTAAAGATTTAAGGGGCACATTTGTAGAGAGAGTGGACAGTTTCAAGTATTTTGATTTTACTATACCAGGCTCTCTCTTTCAAAGAACACAGCTCCACACTGGTCTGGTTAAGATGGTACATATTTGCCTTGGTTGGCTTTATTTGCTGAACAATTGTTTGTCCACTAATTCCAAAAATGCTCTGCTCAATCCCTACTCCTGTCACTAGTGGACTATGTGCTCCACTCTGTGACACTGCTAATGTCACTAACTAGCTGAGAGTTAAAATTCTACACAGTTCCAGATGTCCTGCCTCCAGCTACAGACATTCTCATCACTACACTCTTTGCAAACACCTTGGCTGACCCTCTTTTGAGCTACACATTACTTATTTTACCCTTATTAGATTTAGTTATTTCCAAAAAGGTCCTATTAGGCTCCTGTTTATGGCTAATGTTAGCCTCAGTTCTGATTTCCAGAGTACAAGGTCTGCTCATTTTAATTGCATAAGATCCCCACTGCTCTGTTCTTCCATGGGCCATGGTTCTTTTATCTATAAAGCAATTACATTCTGCAACAATTTACCTGCTTCATTACACTCTATCAATTCACAGAATATGTTTAAAATGGTGTTAAAAATATTGTTTGGATTTGTCATTGTGCAGGTATAATGTTACCTGAGTACTGTGTACTCTGATGTATTGCATATTTAGTCTGATTCCTGTGTACTCTGCTTATTGCACATTTATTCTGTACTGTTGCTTATGTTTACATCTCCAGTTCCCCCACGAAAATGGGCATCTAATGTTCTTGGGCCCTACCTGGTTAGCCTATTTTAAAATAAAATTGCCTTCAGCTTAATCAGTCAGTACTTAAGGGCAGTGGGCCAGAATTGTCCACATGTACAGGTTTGTAAGTTCATGCAAAGTGGTGGGAGGGGGGGTGCAGAAACATGGACATCCTGAATCACCGGAGATCTGTCCAGAATAAGTTCCATCAGGTCACGGTGATATGTAAAACCATGACCATGATTAGAGTGCCAGTACAATGTCAACAGCAAACATCATGCCTGGCAATTGTGCCATCTGACCCCCATTGCGTCCAATGCCCTGGGGCACATTCTGGCTGTTTGACGGTGTGTGACCCCCATCATACTGAATATAATCACCTCCAGGTTGGAGTTTTATGGGGCAAGGGGCACAATACTCAGATGGTGCTGTCCCTGCTAGGCACCGCAAAATCCAGTTCACCAGCATGACAGGCGAACTGGTTGTGGCACCCTAACTGTGGTGCCCACATAATGGTATACCTCCAGAATATATAGCTGTTGTAAATTCAGGTGATGTCTTGGGAAATTCTGGGCATTCATTTCCTGACACAAGAAAAAGATTATTTATTAAAGTTTGCATCAGCCATTGACTTGCATTTGCAAGAGTTTTTAGCATGTGGCAGTATCTTTAATATGTGACAGTATCTTTAAACCACATGGGTCTATTTTCAAAAGAGTTTCTCCTTTTTTTCTGCCAATTACACAAATTGTTTGAGAAAGGACCCAGAGGCTGGAGTCTGAATGGCCCTCAAACTATGGCAGAAAAACTGTTTTCTATTTACAGTCACATTTTTTCAGCATCATGTAACCAATTTTTATGTTTGCTTGTGTGCGCAGTGCACAAGAAACATATTGAGATAGTAGAACATTGCAGAGGTGTGGCAGTGTTGTGGCTAATGCAGCAGAATCTTTAATGGGTGCGTCCTTCAGCTACCAATTAATGCTGAAGCTGTCAATGATGGCAGTTTCAGAGCGAGCACCACACTTGAAAGAAATCTGCCACTACAATTGGGCAGTCTCATCACTGCAGTGGCAGTCCCCCGTCCCTCCCAACCAGGCACACAGTAGGACAACAAATTTAAATGTTAGCTCCCTCCCACTGCTGCTGCCCAACCCGCACCCTCCATTCTCCATCCCCTGCTGACATCGGGGTGCTCAATTCCTGTGTCAGCATGCATTCCTCCTCCCCCCATTAATGTGGCACACTGAGAGTCCATCCCAGTGTGCCAAAAAGTACCTCTTTGATGTTTTCAACACCGGGATGCCCACTCCTGATGTCAGATGCGCTGCCCCCCACACCCCTATGTTCTCAGTCAACCTTGGGGTACCCAATCCCCAGGTCAGCATTGACTCCCCCCAGTACTCTGGAACACTGGGAGCCAACCCCAGTGTGCCAAAATCCATTGTTAATATTTCACCTGTAAAGAAAACAATCCTAGTCTTTTTTTTAAACCTGAAAAAAAAAAAAGCGATCCTTCGTCATTCCTGCTGGCCGCTTCCCCAGCCTACACCCTCTCTTTGCACACCCTACCTCCCCGCACCCCCCAACCCATACTTACCTCTGGAGGTCAGGAACAGCGATCTTCTGTGGACCGGGAACACGTCTGAACTCTTTAAAGACCAACCGGGAACTGAAGAAATGACGGTAAGCCCTATAATGGCAGTCAATGGGGATTTTCAGCTTAGGTTAATATCTCAGCCGATTTTTGGAGTTTTGGTCCCAAATTTTCAACATGGGGTTCTTGAGACCCCACATCATGAACACTTGCACTGTCATTTCATTTCTCAGACCTGAAAGGTGATTTTGCAGTCGCTGCATGGAATCACCTTTTGGGACCAATTAACAAAATGAAAGTGTGACTGTTCATGAGGTGGGGTCCAAAAAAGCCCTTATTGCAAATTTGGTGAAAAAACTCAAAAAAATGACTGTGTTACAAGTGTCCATTGCAAAGTTTATACACACGCTTGTAACTTCATTAATTTTTAATATTTTTACTCCAAATGTCCAACATTGCCATTTTTTCACACCCCCTTATGAAGAGTACAGTTTCATTTTTCGCATCCTTCCTAAAAAGTGTTTTTGCACCTGTGGCAAAGAATGGCTCAGTCACTGTGCAAAATCTACTTTTGGGACAGATTAACAAAATCACAGTGCCACTGTTCATGATGGGAGGTCCTAAAAGGCCATGTTAAAAATTTGGTGAAAGAATTCCAAATAAGCATTTGTCAACGTTGTCACACTGGCATTGGCAGTGGTGAAGCTAGAGATGCATAGTGCGTTGATTTTGTTAATGTGTTGCAAAAGGTGATTTTGCACAGCGAGCAAGCCATTGTGCGCCACAGCTGCAGAAACGCGTTTGGGGCAGGCTGTGAAAAATGGCAGTTGGACTGTTGATAAGGAGGTGTGCACAAATGCCAGTGGTGAAAATGTGGCATGAAAATATTGCAGATTGACAAAGTTACAAGAGTGCATGGAAACTGCGCAATGCACGCTTGCAATACAGTCATCGTATGGACTTTCGGCACCAAATTTTCAACATAAGTATTTTAGGACCTCTGCTCATGAATAGTGTCACCGTCATTTCCTCAAACTGTTCCAAACACTGATTTCGCACAGTGACCGTGCAGTTCTGCCCCGGATGTGCAAAAACACATTTCTGCCAGGTGTACTGTTCATAAGAAGGCATGGAAAAATGCCAATGATGAACAGCTGGAGTGAAACTATTACAAATTCAAGAGCGTGCGTGCAAACTGCGTAACACACGCTCATAAAACACTACATTTTATTGACTTTCATCCCCAAATTTTCAACATAGGCATTTTAGGACATCTGCTAATGAACAGTGTCACTGCCATTTTCATAATGTGTCTCGAACACGGGCTTTCCACAGTGACAGTGCTATTCTGCGCCGGAACTGCGAAAACAGATTTTGGTCAGGATGTGAAAAATGACAGCTGTACTGTTCATTAGGAGGTGCAGAACAATGGCACAGTTTCTGGAGTGAAAATATTATAAGTTTGCGAACTTACGAGCATGCGTGCCAACTGCGCAATGCACGCTCGTAACACAGTCATTTGATAGAGTATTGTCAACAAATTTTCAACACAGGCATTTTAGGACCTCTGCTCATGAACAGTGTCACTGTCATTTTCACAAAGTGTCCCGAACACTGATTTCACACAGTGACCGCACTATTCTGCGCCGGAAGTGCAAAAACACATTTCAGTCAGGATGTGAAAAATGACAGCTGTACAGTTCACAAGAAGGTGTGGTAAAATGCCAGTGTTGAGAATCTGGCATGAAAATATTGCGAATTTGCTAACTTGCATGAGCGCATGTAGCAACTGCACAATGCACGCTCGTAAAACAGTCATTTTTGATTTTTCCACAAAATTTGCAACATAGGCTTGTGAGAACCTCCCCCATGAACACTGACACTGTCATTTTGTTACTTGGCCCCAAAAGGTGATTCCGCACAGTGACTGCGAAATCACCTTTCAGGACCAAATAACGCCATGACACTGCAATAATTCATGAGGAGGGGTCCCAAAAACCCCATGTTGAAAATTTGGGGCCAAAATTCCCCAAAATGCCTGAGATATGCAGCAAAGTTGAAAACACCTTATTTATTCCATTATTCAGCTTACCGGCATTTCTTCAGTTCGTGGTCGGCTTTGAAGAGTGCAGACATGTTCCCAGTCCACAGAAGATCATTGTGCTGGACTCCAGAGGTAAGTATGGGGTGAGGGGGTGAGGGGGTGTGGGGGTGTGGGGAGGCAGGGTGAGCAGAGGATGGGTGCGGGTGGGGGACAGGGAGACTATGAGGGACCTTTTTCATTTTACAGGTAAAAAAATTTAGACATCTCGGGACAGTTTATTTTTTTTAGAGAATTTGGCATGCTGAGGTGGGCTCCCAGCACACCACCTACACCTAACTGTTGGAGGATCTGTAGCCGACAGGGGATTGGGCACACTCATTGACACACAACACGAGGGGGATGTTATGCCGACAGGGACTGGGCACCCCCATCAGCACACAAAGCAAGCAGGGGGGGGCCGAGCCAAGGGAGATTGGGCAACCCCTTGGCATTTAACAATGTGGGGGTTTCTTTATGCCGACAGAGAGTGGGCTCCCCCGTCGGCACACACAGAAAGCGGGGGGGCGGAGCCAATCGGCATTTAACAATGGGGGTGATTTATGCTGATGGGGAGTGGGCTCCCCAATCGGCACACACAGAGGGGCAGGGGTAACCGACAGGGGGATTGGGCACCCCCGAAGTCAGCAGTTTGGCGGCCACTGTGCCGCCATGCTCATAATGTCAGTGAGCACATCCAGGAAAGGTCCGCTGAGACTGATGAGCTTTGCTTGGATTGCAGCAGACCTTTTTTAGATGTGCTCGCCACATTATGTATGCATGGTGTGGCGCCAGCATGCAGGCTGATTGGGGAATGAGGGGTGCACCTACTGATGCGTACCCTGCATTCGCTCAACAGCAACCGCACCTCCAAAGCTGCACTACCCCAAGATGTTGGCTGCGCAAGCACGCCAACATAAAAATGACTGTGTTACATGCACGTATTGCACAGTTTCTATGTACACTCGTAACTTTGACACTTTTTCATATTTTCACACCAGATTTTCAACACTGTCATTTCTTCACACCTCCTCTTAAACAGTATAGCTGTCGTTTTTTATATCCTGCCCAAAATGTGTTTTCGCACCTGTGGCACTGAATGGCACACTCACTGTGCAAAATCACGTTTTGGGATTGAGTAACAAAATTATGCTGCCACTGTTCATGAGGTCAGGTCCCAGAAAGCCCATGTTGAAAATTTGGAGCAAAAATACCAACAAACACCTGGGGCATTAGGGTTTCCAACCATAATGCCCACCCTTTACAGACTGACAGGCATTGGGGGTGTGACTTGGGGTCATCAGCCATAATGCTTATGCCATTCTACCCTCACCCAGCATCCACTGACAGGCATAGAGGTGTGCCTTGGGGTCTTCAGCCCTAACGTTCTCCCGATTCTCCTATACTGCATCCATCTCAGCTTATTTCCTTATGGAATGGGGTGAGCGTAAGGGCCGAAGACCTCAAGGCGCACTGCAATACCTGTCGGTGTCTGCAGGGTGTGGTGAGGTGGAATGACATGAGTGTTATGGCCACGATCCAAAGGTACCCCAATGCTGGCAGTCTCTGTAAAGTGGGAGTGGTTGCTGTCATTACTTCAATACTGCACTGCCATTCCTATTATGCATCCCTCTAACTCCTGCACTGCCAATGCTAATACAGCAAGCAAACATTCGGCATTGACAAATGCTTGTTATACAACTGCACCACTTGTGATGGCTCTGGCCACTTTTTGGGCACTTGTGGAACAGCAGTCCCACAGATGGCTGCAAATGTGCATAACTGATAGACCTTTAAACCAATATTGGCACAAAAGGAAGCTACATCAGAATACTGGTATGGCTTCAGTTGGTAACAGAAATTAGTCCTAAAATCTGACCCTTTATACCTTTATATCCCAAAGCTACAGCAATCTTCATAAATGAAAAAAAAAAAGGATTGTGTGTGCAGTAAAGAATGCTACACTACGGTTGCACATAAATACTGAAAAGGTACAGCTAAGGAAAAAAAAGTGCTATTATGAAGACAGACCTCAAAGCATTAGGAATTATGTATCTTGATAACTAATTGAATAAATGTTTGACAATACAGGTGACCAAGATGATTCAATTTCCAAAGCCTCAGCATTCTCCCACAAAACATTAACCAGCTGGGCATTTTAACAAATAAATGTGCATACATAACAAAATGACCTCTGAAGTATTCTTAGTGACCTGGTAGGAGGGAGGAATTTGATGGACCTATGGTCTTGTATCCACTCTAAATCAGTATTCTTGTATGTCTGTAAAGTTTTGTTTTTTTTTGTTGTGGTTGACAGTGTATCTGGGGTTTTTTGTTGGTGCTGCTCCAAAGACCCCCATGTCTGTGTTTAATGAAACAGTTCAGAGTAAAGAAAAATAAGTACTGTGTTTAAAAACCAACCAGTCCTGGTGATTAAAGGGTACAGCAGAGACATCAGAAAAATGTTACAGTACTAAACTTGATGCAGTAACAGTTACCTGACCTCAGTAATGTCGTGATCAGAGGTATTTGCGCAAATGGGATTTTCTGATACTACAAGTGAGTTGTTGTAATAGCCTATTGAAATGTTGCAGGAAACTCAATCTCTGTGGAGTAAGCCATCTGAAAATTGTGGCAGTAACAGTGTACTACACACCTCACCCTAGCAGTTCTACCCTACTCCTCTTATCTCTCTAAATGTGTTTCAGACTCATATCTGCAAACCTAAAAATGATAAAAACATAAATAATGGGTGACTTGAATGCTTGGTGAACATATGTTATCATAACGGATGTGCTCTTCTCTAGCAGTACTGTAGAACAAACACAGGACCTTGGGCAACCAATAAGTAAGCTCATCATTATTTTGCTGTACTTTGAAAGAAGAGCGACGGAGTTCTTCAGCTAGAATACAGTATATGACTACACAGAAAATCTGGGACTTTTCTAATTTGAGACCCACATGATCTTTCTGATTTCAGGAATTCATTTGACAGATCGTGCATGATGTAATAAATGAGTAATTACATGACTTTTACTTTATATAACGTTAAAATGCTAGTGGTGAAAAGTGGTCATTTTTGATACATTGTCTCTATTTTCATTAGACAATTGCTCTATTCCGAGCACTTAATTCAGCAAGGTATCTTTAGAATCAAGCTCAACATACTATATAATAATAGATCACCAGACTATGACAGTAAGTCCTATTTATATAATTGTATTAAGCCATCCATTCTTGGCTCGTAAAGGGATTAGAAGGTGAGTTCCAAAGGAGTGTGGTAGATTATTAGCTTTATTAACCCTATCCGCCAGAAACCTTTGTGTTCACAGCAGAGTGCTAGCCCAATTACTGTCAGTGGGTACTCCTGCATAATTATTAACAAGCTCTGACTACAGCAGTAGGGCAAATAGGGTATGCATCTCTGTTTAACACATACCTCACTACAGCATCTAAAAATACCCAAGAAAAGCCTTACGTGGAGTGAATATTGTGCATCCCAAATATCACACTATGTCCAATTCTTGTGGCGACTTCATCTATTTTATTCAACTCTCTACTGTGGAAAGAGTCACTGAATTCAAGAATGTGGATTTTATTTCACACGAAAAAAACATATTTGCCTACCCTTCCAGCTTCAGTCATTGATGTATTTGTACTGTACAGTATGTTATAGATGTATTATTCTGTAAGTATATGCACTGCCCTCAAACAAGATAATAGAACTGTGTATTTATGGGGAAACCTTGCATGAGGTCAGTGTGTCAAGGGCTTCAGTTAATCAGATTTTGAAAGTATTTCAAATCCAAAATGATAAACAACTTCCAAAATCGACCTGGTGGAAATATTTTACTTCCAGACTACAATTTTTGTTTCAGACTACAATTTAGGACATATAACAAATTTTATCCCCATCAAACATTGTATCACATCTAGATTTTTGTCTACATACTTATACTTACAGTGAAAAATGCATCTGAAGCCCTGTGTAATCTTTTGCCATGCAGTAAATGGGATCATGCATGCACTTGATGATACTGCACTGGATTCCATGTGCAATGTAACTGGGATAGATGATGTGCAGTTTGCAACAATAGTGTGACTTTCGTTCAAGAGTTAATAAAAAATATCAGTTCTTTAAACATTTCTGGTAGTGGCTGAAAAGGTTAAGGCTAAAAGGGTAGCCTTCAGGAGATGGAAAGAGATGAAGAGGGAGGAAGACAGGGAGGTGTACGAAGAGAAACAGAGGGAGGCAGAGAAAGCAGTGAGGAGAGTAAAGGCGCAAACAGAGGGAGGCAGGGAAAACAGTGATGAGCATAAAGGTGCAAACTCAGGAAAGAATAGCCCAAGGGGTAACAAAATGGAACAAGACATTTTAAGGTATATAAGTGAAAAGAGGAAGACTAGGGGTGAGATTGGGAGGGTAAAAGGGGAAGATGGGTACTGTGCAGAGGAGGATCAGGAAAAAGTAGATATCCTGAACAAATAGCTTTGTTCAGTCTTCACGGAGAAAGGTGAAGGGGGTGGGCCTTTTAAAAGCAATAGGGACACTGGAGAGGGAGGTAGACACAAGTCCTATTACAGAGGAAAGACCTGGAAGGGACTCACAAATTAGAAAGTAGACAAAGCTGTGGGCAGCATGGGTTACACCCAAGAGTACTGAGAAAGCTCAGGGAAGTACTGGCTGCACCTCTAACAATCCTTTTTAACAACTCACCAGAAACAGGAGTGGTTCCAGAGGACTGGAGGAGGACAGATGTAGTCCTGCTTCAGAAAAGCAGTAACAGGAAGGAGGCTGGTAACTCTAGGCCAGTCAGCCTGACATCAGTGGCGGGGAAGCTAATGGAAACACTGCTAAAAGAAATGATTGTGGAGTATCTAGAAGCCAACAGGTTACAAGACCAGAGGCAACACAGATTCATGGGGAAGAAGTCGTGTCAGATGAATCTGACAGATTTTTTTGACTTGATGACTACAGAAATAGGGAGGGCAGTGGATGTGGGCTACTTGGATTTCAGTACGGCTTTCAACACCATTCCAAGTAGGAGGCTCATAAGGAAGCTGGGCAGCTTAGGGGTGGGTCAAAAGCTGGTAAACTGGGTAATAAACTGGTTAAGGGATAGATAACAGAGGGTGGTGGTAAACATAGTTCACTCCATGGAAGGAAAGGTGACCAGTGGGGTGCAACAGGGCTCAGTATTGGGACTAGTTCTCTTTAAAGTCATTATAAATGATGCTACAGATGAGCTGGAAGGGAAGGTCTGCCTCTTTGCAGATGACTCCATAATCTGCAATGGGGTGGACATTCAAGAGGGGGTAGAAAGTGTGGGCAGAGACCTGAGGAAACTTGAGAAGAGGGAAAGGGCATAGCAGCTGGATTCCAATGAGAAAGAAAGTGCAAAATCATGCACTTGGGGCACAGAAACCCAGAAGTGGAATACAAAATGGGAGAAGAGGTATTGGTGGTCACAAAACAGGAAAGAAACCTGGGACTAATCATATCTGATGACTTCAAGGTGGAAAAGTAGTGCAACAAGGCAGTGGGTAGAGCCAGTGTGACATCAGGGTGCATAACTCCATTGAATGCTCAGTAATTTGTATTTTATGTACCTCTACTACTCTGTATTTGATGTTGACTGTAACTGTATTTTGTGTGACTGTATTTGCATTATGTTTGTACTCTCCTGGGTCATGCCTGAAAACAGGCATTTTTTAGGCCTAGCCCACCTACCCAGTTACAAAAATAGAGTAAATAGGGAGGGTTATCACCAACAGAAGGAGAGAGGTTGTGTTGCCATTGGACAGATTTCTGGTGAGACTCTACCGGGAGTACTGCGTACAGTTTTGGACACCACATCTAAGGAAGGACATAGACAGAGTGGAGGCAGTCCAGAAGAGGGCAACTAAAAGGGTGCAGCGTCTACATCAGAAGCCCAACAATGAGAGAATGAAGAACCTCATTATGTACACTGAAATAGAGAAGGGAGAGGGGAGCTATGACAGAGACTTATAAATACCTCATGCTGTAAATAAGGTACAAGAGGGGAGCATTTTTCAGAGGCAAAGATGCATGAGAACAAGGGGATATACAATGAAGCTGGAAGGGGTTAAATACAGGTCAGATGTAAGAAAGTACTTCTTCACTGAAAGAGTGGTGGATGCCTGGTACAGTCTTCCAGCAGAGTTGGAGGGGGCATGAAAACAGTGGTAGACTTCAAGCATGCATTAGAGAGGCACAGGAGAATCTCAGTGGGAAGCAAGAAGGGGAGTGAGCCAGAGAACATATAGTGTCCGTCACAGAATACAGTAGGTATGGAAAAAATGGGTAGCCTGGGTGGGCCAAGGTGTCCTTAACTGCCATCTAATTCTAGGTTTCCATCATACCAGGGATCTGAGATAAGGCTTTTCCATCCCTTCACACATATGGGCCATGCTGTTGCTACGTACATAGGTTTGTGACTCATGGGTGCACTTCATTTGCTTGCCATGTCAATAATACAGATACTCTTCACAGCCACGGTTGTAATTATATTTCTACAAAACTTGCCTTTATTGCCAGTGCCTTTCCAGGGTAACGTTTGCTTTGGTGCTTTTCCACTGAGGTTCTTATTGTTTAAATCAATTTGTAACTTAGACTCAACATGACCTGAGCTGCTAACATCAGGTGATTGTTTCCCCCTCCTTCTGGGCTAAGACAACAGCTGGGGCACACTGATGAGTCCTAACAAGGACAAAACACATAACATAGTAGCATAGTAATACAAGATTGGGAAAGAACT
Organism: Neoceratodus forsteri; assembly: GCA_016271365.2. Taxonomy (NCBI): domain Eukaryota; kingdom Metazoa; phylum Chordata; order Ceratodontiformes; family Ceratodontidae; genus Neoceratodus; species Neoceratodus forsteri. The sequence continues at coordinate 484,946,562 of CM028132.1, read as the reverse complement.
TCATGTACTCTCTGCCCTCCCCTACACACACGTCATAGACTGGAATGAAATAAGCATGCTTTGCAAACAAGCACCAGTGCATAGGGGTTACCTACTAGAGATGCGACGAATTTAAAATCCGCCTGCGAAGTGAATGCGAAGTGGGCACTTCGCTACGCGGAGTGCCCCATAGGAAAGGCTCACTTCACCTTGTTATTATTACTTCTCAGTGTCATTCCGCTTTAAACGTGAAGTAAGGCAGAGTGACAACAATATTAGCAGCACCCCACCTACACAGTCATCAGAATTAATGTGCATCCCCAAAGTTTGTTTGTTTGTTTGTTTGTTTATTCGCTTAACGGGTAAGCACACTGGAAACAAGTTCCTTTTACAGGTGCGACCCACATATATTGCATACAGACAATACATAATCAAACATACATATACAATGCAGCAAATTGCAGACAAAAATGTCTTTGTTACGTATAAAATTCATAAAAAAAATTCATAAAAAACAGTTACAATTAAATTGATATTCGAAATACATCCTTAATGCATCGGCAAACTTTTGACAGAACACAACCACCTAATATCTTGAGGAATTTCATTCCAAATAAATGGAGCAATATAAGCAAAGGATCTTTGTCCACTTTTAGATTTCATAAAAGGAATCTCGAAACCTACTGTCTGACCTATGTCTAGAATAATGACCATCAATATATGGTCTCAAAACTTTGAAATACTATGTGGAATTCGGAGTCCATAACTTTATATATGAACTTGGCCACACAGTATTGGAAATTTAATGAAACCAGTAACCAGCCCATTTCTTTCAAAATCACACAATGATGAGATGACTTAGAACAATTTAAAGCAAACTTAGCTATCAAGTGAAGTAAAGTGGATTTCTTTGAAATCACTGTCATGAGACAGAATGTCAGTAATCATAGCTGCATAGTTCACAATAGGAAGTAAGCAGCAATTTGAAATAACCAGCCTAGACTCAGGAATAAGAAATGAACGGATTCTGTACAAAGAACCTAATCTACAATGTATTCTTGAGGTAACCCTCAAAAAATGAGATTCATAACTTAGATGAGAATCTAGTAATATCCCAAGATATTGAAATGTATCAACATAGTCAAACAGTAATCCATCAAGAGATTTAACTTCCAAGGTACCAACCTCAGATCTCAGTCTAGGTGGGGTACCAAAAACCATCACCTTTGTCTTAGATTTGTTTAAGAGTAATTTACAGGCCATAAGTGAAGAATGAAAATTGCACATTTCCTCTGTTAAAGAAACACCTAGATCTCCAACTGACAAACCCTGCGTATAAATTACTGCATCGTCAGCGTAAAGTGTTAGAGAAGCATTATTAATCACACTTACTAGTTGATCAAAAAACAAAGAAAACAAAAGTGGCCCCAAAATAGAACCTTGTGGAACCCCACACTTAACCATTACAGAGTCTGATACAGCACCCCTATATTTAACCCTTTGAAACCTATTTGTTAAATAATCCCTCGTCCAGTCCAAGAAAGACTCACCAACTCCCAATGACTCAAGTCTAGAAATCAACAATTGGTGATCTTTCGGATGAGACATTAAACCGAGGTCCCATCTGCCTGGATTGGTGGTAGTTCAGGTGGATGTTAAAGATCTCATGGCACTTATCGAAAAGAGTAGGGGATTTCCCCGGTGTCCTGGCCAAATTTCCCTCATTCAGTTAAAATACCACCAACAGCTTAATCTGGTTCAAGGTCAGTTGGCATTCATCTGTATCCCCCTCCCCCGAGTCGTGCCTGAAAATAGACAGGATTTGTCTAGTGCACTTACCCGGTCAACAAAAGCTAAATAAATAAATAAATAAATAAAACTGAGTCGAATGCCTTGGTCAAGATCACGAACACGGCACCCGTCAGACACCCTTTATCCATGCCATTAAGTACCGCGTTCGTGAACTCGACCAAGGCAGTCTCAGTACTCCTTCCCTTTCTAAAACCATGTTGGTTCTGAGACAATAATCCAAAGCGATCCACATACCCAATCAACTGATTATAAACTATTCTTTCCTGAACTTTAGCTAAAGCAGACAAGATAGAAATAGGTCTGTAGTTACAAAACTCATGTTGTGAACCAGATTTAAATATAGGAGTGACCAAAGTATGTTTCTATATATTAGGTATAGTACCTGTAACAAAAGACAAGTTGAAAATAATACTAACTGGAAGTGCTATAGCTGAGGCAGCATCCACCAATAAACTAGGACATAAGCCATCAGAACCAACTGAGCTGTCCCTCTTAATACAACGCAACAACTTCTCTACCTCCTTCGGAGTAGTAGTCCTTAAGTACAATTTAGGTGCTACTGTCTTGTGTCCAGAAAACTCTGGTGCTGATGAAGTGAAATGAGAGCATAACAAGAAATGCAAAGTCTCCCAGAATTAATGACGCACTCAGTCATGCATGCAGTGGTCACACACAGAGTCACCAGAATTAATGTGCATCCCCAAAATGCTACTGTCTTGTGTCCAGAAAATTCCCCAGTGCTGATGAAGTGAAATGAGAGCGTAACAAGAAATGCAGTCTCCCAGAATTAATGGTGCACTGCAAATGCACAGACAGATTAAGATTACACTGCTCACTCAAGGGATGCATACGAAAAGGCACAACACCACCTAACTAGTGCACACAAGTCACAAATCCAAATCTGGAAAGGAATACATTTTTCCAGTTGGGGGATTAGTGCACGTCAGTAACAATCCACTACCAGTAGAGATACCACAAAGCAGTATGAAAAATTCATGCAGGTGCGGTGGATAGCAGGTTCACACTGCTGCAATTACTCTATGGCAGAATAAAAGGTGTCTGATTTAATGGCACGCATCGCACACACAGTCACACACACACTACAAGTAATGCGTAGTAAATTGAAAACCTTTAGTAATATAACCAGATGTTTTAAACAAACAAATGATGCACTGCTGCACCACAACAATCAGCAAAAACATGTCAAGAAGTACTGAAAATATTACTGTGTGCACATTAACACAGTTATACAAGAAAAATATAACCAAAACAGAAAGATTGCCTTTTTCTCCCAGTTAATGTACCTACACCACAAATACGCCCCTCCCCCAAAGCACACTTCGCAGTACACAGACTGACTGTTCTAAATTAACATTCAGAATCCACACACAACATAATCACTCGATGATATGAGCACAGAAGGGTTTCCTAGTAAATTTTGAACCAAATAAATTACTCAAAAAGGCATTTTAAACAGCTTTTAGAGGTTCTGAATCGCAGAGCTCTGAGAGCAAACTGTCTCCAGCTACCACTACACACACACTACCCAGGCCAGAACTGAGGCTGTGCAGAACAATCTAGAGCCCATGTGACCTGCAAGCCCATGAATCACTGAAGAATTTCATTTGGAGCTCAATTACAAGGTGAAGTGAGGTGAATTACATTGATTCCAATGTACTTCACCTTAAAATTGGTGAAGTGGTTTGAGGAAGGCGGAATAATGCAAAGTCATTGGTTTCAGTGGACTTCGGGTACCTATTTATGAAGGGAAGTACTCTGCTTCACATTGTAGAGTACTCTGTGGGTTATGCGTTACTCCGTGAATCACTTCGTGGAGCAAATTGAGGCCACTTCGCCCACCACTACTTATAGTACTGTAACTCACATGCTGTACAGGAAGGAACACGAATGCCTATGGCTGTACTTCCCCGATGAGCTGCAGCACAAAACTCCCCAACTTAAAAACACGTATTAATGAGTACAATGGTGGGGTGGTGAAGCCTGAAGAGATACTACAAAACAGGCTTACAATACATCCAAGTAACTACAAAAAATATTAATGTTGTGATTCGTGACGTAATCATGAATCGTGATTTTGACTGCATTTGTGATCGTGATAATGAAGATTGTGATTCGGTGTTGATGGTGTGAGGTAACCAATATGAAACTGTATTGGGAACGCGAATGCCTATGACTGTACTTCCCCGATGAGCTGTAGCTTAAAACTCCCTGACTTATAAACATGTGCCAATGAGTACAATGGTGGGGTGGTGAAGCATGGAGAGATACTACAAAACAAGCTTACAATACATCCAAGTAACTAGAAAAAAAATTAATGTTGTGATTCATTACGTGATCGTGAATTGTGATTTGTGACTGCATTTGTGACCGTGATGATGAAGAATGTGATTTGTATCACGAGTGACTCATGATGATGGTCCTGACTTAAAAATGCATATTAATGAGCACAATGTTCATGCAGAATTATGCACCACACCTGTCCAGTACCCTGAAGGGTAGCCAAAGAAACAACTGTGACTTAAGTTACAGATGGAGATTTGGCATTAAAGAAATGCAAATGCACAGACAGATTGATTGCGCTGTGCACTGAAGAGATACAGACACAAAGGCACAACACCTAACTAGTGCTCACCATCAGAAATTCAAATTTGGAAAAGAATACCTTTACAGGTTGGGGTGGGCCACGGGGGAAGGGAGGCAGTATACTGCACTGCTGCAGTAACGGTCACTATTACTAGTATCTCTAAAGATACCACAAAGGAGTACAAAAATCATACAGCTGCAGTGGATAGCAGGTTCACATTGCTGAAATTACTATATGTCACAATAAAAGGTGTCTGATTTGATGACACGTGTCTCACACATACTCACACACACTAAGTAAAGCGTAGCAAATAGAAAACTTCAGTAATATAACCACATATTTTAAACAAACTAAAATTATGCACTGATGCACCACAGCAATCAGCAAAAAAATGGCAAGAATTATTGAAAATATTACTGTGTGTACATTAACACAGGAATAAGAAAACTATCACCAAAACAGAAATAGCTGTCTTTTTCTCCAAGTTAATCTACCTACACCACAGATATGCCCCTCCCCCAAAGTATACTTCCACTGTCTCTCAGTACACAGACTGAATGTTGTACAATAACATTCAAAATCCACACACAAACAATAAACGCTCGATGATATGAGCACAGGAGGGTTTCCTACAATCGATGAACTAAAGTTTCAGCAAAAAAAAAAGACAAAAAGGCTTTTTTAACAGCTTTTAGAAGGTCTGAATTGCAGAGAGCTCTCAGAGCAGACTGTCTCCTACAGCTTCCTACACACACTACCCCGAACTGAGGCTGTGCAGAACAATCTAGAACCCATGTGACCTGAAATCCATGAATGATTGCAAACTTTGCCTTTGGAGCTTGAAAACAAGGCGAAGTACATTGTTCTCAATGTACTTCACCTTAAGAATTGGTGGAGAAGTGGTTTGGGAAGGCAGAGTAACGCGAAGTCATTGTTTTCAATGGACTGCGCGTTACCCATCCTAATGCGAAGTACTCCACTTCACGTTGTGGAGCACTTCGCGAATTCCCCTTCACTCTGTGGATCACTTCGCGGAGCGAACTGGGGCCACTTCACCCATCTCTATTCCCTACCCTCTCTTCTACCCAGGGTACCTGGTGATTTCCTTGGTAAACAGAAATTTGTCCAGGCCTAACTTAAATGCATGTGCTGTCCTCACATTCGCTGTCTCTGCTGGTAGACTGTTCCATAGATCTACCACCCTCTGTGGGAAAACAAGCCTTTTAACATTACACCAGATTTATCACTCCTGAGCTTCATAGTGTGTCCTCATTTTCTGTGTCACTACACCAGAGAAAATTTCTCCAGTTGTTTGATCTTATTGATACCCTTGAGTATGCAAAAGACTGAGATCATAACTCTCTCTTGGCCTCCTTTCCCCAAGGATAAACATGTTAAAGGCCTCTAACCTTTTATCCCCCATACCGTTTGTCCCTCATACTTCTGATCATTTGATGGCCCTGCGTTACAACCTTTCAACTGCCTCCATGTCCTTTTTGCATTAAAAAGACCACAACTGTATGTGGTACTCCAGGTGGGACATGGCCAGGGCTTGTAAAGTGACAGAACTACTTCCCTACTCTGTTGGCCGCCTTTGATGCATCCCAGCATTCTTCTGGCCCTCTTGACAGTGGTCATACACTGCTTGTCCTGCTTCAGACACTTGTTTAATATGACTTACGGGTTCTTTTCCTCCTCGACTGCAGCAAGATAAGCCCACACAGTGTTTAGGTTTTACCTCTGTTTTTCTCTTCCGAGTGTATCATTTTCAATCAATCAATCAAAAATTTTATTTAACCAGGCAGTTCATCCTTGCACAAGCTCATTTGCAAGATGGTCCTGGGTAAGAAACATACGTCAGTGTCAGTGGCTCAGTAGGTACCACACTCGCCTCTGAGGCCAGGAGATCAGAGAGCTGTGGGTTCAGTTCCCACATCTGGCACTTGGATTAATATCCCAGTACTGACACTGTAGTGCAGCACGAGAGGGGTGCTGCACTTCTGAGGTGTCGTCTTTCGGATGAGAAGTTAAACTGAGGTCCCATCTGCCTGGATTGGTGGTAGTTCAGGTGGATGTTAAAGATCCCATGGCTCTTCTCGAAAAGAGTAAGGGAATTTCCCTGGTGTCCTGGCCAAATTTCCTTCATTCACTGAAAATACCACCAACAGCTTAATCTGGTTCAAGGTCAGTTGGCATTCATCTGTATCCCCCTTCCCTGGGTCATGCCTGAAAATAGGCAGGATTTGTCTAGTGCACTTACCCGGTCAACAAAAACTAAATAAATAAATACACATAGAGACAGACATTAAAAGTACAATGCAGTGCCAATAACATAGCAGAACAGTGTTACTATAATTGGAAGGAGTCCAGCAATGAAAAAATGATAAGGTTAAATTAATACAGTAGCTAAAAAGGTAATCGAAAGGTCAGCAGGGGAAGGGGGCTGAGAAGACAGGGAGTCAGCTTTAGAGAGAGATGCTAAAGAAGCCAAGAAGGCAGAGGGAAGGGAAAAGAAGAGCTGGTGTTGGCGGTGGTAGAGCTAGTGTTGTGCATTTGGTTCCAGAAGGGCAGGTCAGGGAAGAAAAGTGTGTGTTGGGGGGTTTGTTGTATATGTGAGGGAAGGTATAAAGGCCAATAAGATACAGTATGTTGGCACCAGGGGGACAAGGAAGCTAGACAGTGTCAGGGGCCTTTATTTGCATGGGGTTGGTGTACAGACCACTGACACAAGTGGAGGAATTGGACAGAATTTGGGGAGAAGCCATTAGCAAAATGGCAAGCAGGGGGAAAGTACTGATTGTGGGGGACATTAATCTGCCAGATACAGACTGCAGCATTGTAGTCACAGCTAAAATAAGAAGCAGGGAGATCCTTGACTCCCTGCTAGGGGGTGTTTCTCAGGCAGCTGGTTACAGAACCAGAGACAGGGCAGTGCTGGACCTAGTATTTACGAACAGGGACAGCACTCTAGATGTCATAGTGGGTAGTCCCCTGGGTACAAGTGATCACCATACAATGTGGTTTGGCATACAGATTAAGCTGGAGAGAAAAAAAAAACACTCTTAAGATGAGGGCCCTGGACTTCAGGAGGGTAGATTTTAAAGAAACAGGCAACTGTCTCACTAAATACCCCCAGAGGGGGAAGTCAGGGGGAAATGAAGACTCGGTAGAGAAGGATTGAGGAGCAAATAGCCAAGGCAATGGCATGCTGTCTGAAGGAAGTGAGCAAGGGAAAGTGGAGGAAGAGGCCACTATGGTTTCATTTCATTTTACAGCAACTATTTTTACTAATCTTGCAAAAGCTTTAGACTCAGTTTCTCACCCCCTCCTCTTAAACACACTGGCCTCAGCCAGTCTCTCCTCTTCAGCAGTTCAATGATTCCACTCCTATCTGACCATCTGCCAATAATCTGTGCAGGTGGGTACTGTTTTATCTACCCCCTTCTCGCAAGTGTCCCCCAGAGCTCTATCATGGGCCCCATAATGTTCACGATTTTTCTCAGTGGCCACCCCTCTGTCTGTGTCTCCTCCCATATTCATATGTATGCCAACAATACTGTCATTTACACATTTGGCCCCACTACATTTGCTGTATCATCCTCACTACTACGAGACTTCCATAATATATTACATTGGTTTCAAGACAACCATCTCAAAGAAAATACCAAAAGGACTGTATCGGTGACCTTTTGCACCAGTCAAAAGTTATCAAGGCTATCTCCTCTCTCTGTCTTCTCCACCCTCAATAGCACCTAACTGGAGGTTTTCATCATGTATAAATATCTTCGTGTGTGGCCAGACAGCAACATAGACTTCTCAGCACACATCAATGCTATACACTCAAAACTCCACCCCAAACTAGGCATCCTCTACCTAAACAAGGACCTTCTCCCCATCGACATACACAAGGACCTGCTAGTCAAAATGATCCTCCCCATTTTTGACTATGCTGATGTAGTCTACCACACAGCCCCTCCCACCTCCCTCGCTAAGCTTGACACCCTCTTCAATGCCTTCTGTCATTTTGCTACGAACTCTCCTCCCCGCACGCATCACTACTCCCTTTAGTCTACAGTCTTCCAGTCTCACTAGCACCCCCTTACCCTCACGTCTTCTCTCCCACTGCTCCTCCCTCATTAGAAAATACTGTCTCACCCCCCTCTCCCCCACCTATCATCTCTGCTCTTCCCCTCTGCTGCTTCCTCCTATCCCCTTTGTTCCAGAGACTCCTGTTCCTTCTTGGTTCCCCCTCCCTCGCTCGAGCACTGGCCTAGCAGCCTTTTCTTATCATCTTCCCTCTGTTTGCAACTGGCTACCTCCTCTTCCTAGACATGCACGATCCCTAGTATCTCTAAAATGTTTACTAAATCCAGCCTCCCCCTACTTGCTCCTATCTCTTCCCAACCCCTCTCCCCCTTTCTCCCTCTTCCCTACTTTCCTACCCCTCCTCTCCCCCTGCTGCCATAATCCCCCTCCCCACTGCTGTCCCTCCCTTTTATCTACTTGCTCCCTTACACTCCCCTCTCCCCTCAACCCTCCTGATAGCACCCCTGCACACCACTTGGAAATCTTTATTTGACACTATTTATAGTAATGCTCCTTTTACCTCTGTGTTTTTATTTCTCTATTTTTAATGTCTACAATGTACTTTTCACCACTGCTGTCCTTCCCTTTTACCTACTTTTTCCCCTACACTCCCTCTTCCTCATCCAAGGGTCTTGCCTCACTACAATAATCCTTCTGCTGTCACCACCACCACCCCCTATGCACCCCTCTTGGAGATTGTTATTTGACACTATTTATATAATACCCCTTTCACTTCTGAGTATTTATTTCTCTATTTATTTTTATATGCCTACAATGTACTTTGCACCTTAGAACTGCTGATGTTGTTTCGCTTCATTGTAACCGCTGCCATTTTGTTCTATTTTACCCTTCCCCAGGTCGCACCTGGAAATGAGCTCCGGTTCAGTGTGCCTTTCTCAGTTACCAAATTTTTAAATAAGTCAATAAATAAATATTTAGGGTTATAAACATTGAGCAGAGATGATTTGCAGTGGTGATCTGTAGGAAACATAAAACAATATAAACACATATGTTTCAAACATTCATGAGTAATTACACCCTGCCCCCTTTTTCTCTTCTATCACTCTTTCCCATTTATTTTTCAACAAATGCCTCCGGCTGCATCTTCATCCTCCTCTCCTCTCATTCCTGTTTCTCTGCCACCCCCGGGCACCTGACCCTACCCATTCCTTGTGGGCACATGCATCCTAGCTGTGTTCACCATTTTACTATGGCTGCCTCTGTTAACTACCTACACTTCTCCTTCTCCTCCTCCACACCCTACTCTTCCTATAATTAACCCCTTTCAATAGCACTGTTGTACATGAATTGTTTACTGTTATTTCACTGTTGCTTCCTTGTTGTTTGTTATTTCTGATGTGGAACCTTTGTAAAAGAGCCTTGGCTCAAAAGTACTTGTAATCCTAGAATAAATAAACAAAAAAAATTACAATATAGTTGTACATTTAAGCAGAGTCTAAAAATACATTGCAACGGGATCCATCAGATGCTGAGATTAATTTCAATAGCCATTGTTTCAGCACACTAACAGAAGGAGGTTTTAAATCCGATAAGTGAAATTTAGCCAGTAGCTGGTTTCACAAAGTGGGTACATACTGGTTATAGAAATATGAAGACCTTTGTGTCTTTGTTCTAGAAAAGCCAATTCACATAGATGAGAACTCCTCAAGGATGGATTTACTCTCCTTTCAGAGAGTCTAATCCTCAGGTATTCTGGCACCTGCCCCAATACACTACTATAGGATGAAACCAACTTGTGCAACCTCCTTCTGCCAGGAAGGGAAATCCACCATAGTCTTCTATAGAGTTCACAGTGGTGACTTTATATACATTTCACACTGGTGGGTTTCCCTGGGGCATCTAAGGATCAGCCTAGCTACATGGTTGTACAGGCCATCTAATTTTTGTAACCCATCACTTACAGCATAATCATGCAGAATGTCTGCATAGTCAAACAAGGGAACAATCTCTACCTGAATGATTTTTTATAGCATTGCAGGGTCCAGACAGTTTTGTTTCTTGTACAAAAGCTCATCCCTTTAATCAGTTTGCACAGTCTGTCCACATGCTTATTTCCTGTCCCAGCAGGATCCAGCCAGTATCCTAGGTACTTGTATGTATCTGCTTGTTCCAGCGAAGCCCCATTTGCATGCTTGATAGACACATCAGTACAAATGTTAATTTTAGATGCTGTGCTGAATGGCATAAACTTAGTTTTAGTTGAATTCAACTTCAGTCTTAAGGTATTAAAAAAAGACCTGTAGCCCATCAAAACCTCTCTGCAGTTTAACCTGTAGGTCCAAGACCAAAGGGCTGGATATATAAACTACTGTGTTATCTACATATAGGTGGTAGGATGCGTCACCCACACTAGCTTCCAGCCCTCTCAAATAAATTAAATATAGGAGAGGCCCAAGGACTGAACCCTGGGGTATCTCTCATGAAATAGTCAGTGGGGATGATTCAGTTCCATTTACCACAGTTATTTGACTTCTTTGGAATAAGTGCAGTCAAAACCAATTCAATGCATCCTTGCATGACACTGTCTTGGCTAACTTAAATAATAAGAATTGGTGGTCAACCATGTTGAAGACCTTGGAGAGGTCAACAAAAATGGCCCCGGTAAGTTGCCTGGAGTCCACTGCCTTGTTGACATCATTCAAGATCCTTGACATGACCATAGTACCATGATGCCTACGAAAACCAGACTGAGAACAATCAAATAGATCATACATCTGGAGGGGAGCTGTTAATTGTTTAGCCAACAATCTTTCCAATATTTTAGAAACCAGGGAAATAGGGTGTTAGTTTGTCAGCTGACCAGGGCTGCCCCCCTTAAAAACTGGAACAACCCTGGCTGACTTCCATACTTGAGGAAGGAGACCAACAGTAAGTGACCAGTTGAATAGATTGGTCAGATGGGTAAGAGGTTCAGCTTTGTGAAGGGCTGAATATTTCAGCAGGAAAGTAGACAGTCTGTCTGGGACACAGTTTTTTTTGTTTTTTTTTAAATCCAACAACAGCTCCAGAACTTCATACGTCTCCATCATACTAAATGAAAAGGGAGTGATACCTCTAATATCCCCTGAATCCTATGAGTTTTGCAGATCCTCTACTGTCTGCCTAAAGCAGTTTCCAGATTAAACAAAAAATATATTGAATCTATCTGCAAGAGGGCCCTCTCTGCCACTATCTAGATCTGTCTGAATTTGAATATTTGAGTTATATTTAGCCAGGTCATTTAACTCAAAACAGACAAGAATTTATTTAATTCTCCGCAACTTCAATATGTTTTGCCCTTATAATAAGCTTTTTTAACATTTCTTACCCGCAATACATAAATATTCCTGAATTTTCTGTAAAGCTCCCAATCTTTCATTGTCTTGGAAGCATGAGCAGCCTCCCATGCTTTGATGTTGTCCCTTTCTAGTTTCAGTAAGTAAGATGGGTGCCACAGTGCTGACTTATTTTTGATCTTCCTGGTCTTTAAGGACAGAAGTTTATCATATACCTCCAACAATTCTGAGACGAAATATGACCATCTCTTGTTGATTGATTGATTGAGTGATTTGTAATTTTCTGGCTAAGAAAGGCAAGACAATTGTATTTGTATAGCAAATTATCCATAGGGATCAGGGCACTTCAGTAGTAGTTACCTTCAAAAAATACAGATATCACAACACATTTAAATAAATTGTCAGTCAGTTCAAACATTAACTATTCAGAGTCCATAAAAAATAAGTTCCCAGGATGTAATAAATTATCAGTTTGGTTAATATCAGAAGCTTGGATAATAAGATACTAGGATTCATACTAGGAATACAGGGAGTGAGAAGGCAAGATGCCTATATACCCCAATAAGTCATTTGTGATAGTATTTTATATTATTGCCAGATAGGATGTATTTATCAAAGTTATTTTTGAATTCTAGCCTTGTTTTACTTATAACAATCCCTTCTGGTAGTGAATTCCAAGGGTTAGCTACCCTAGTTGTATAAAACTATTTTCTTTTATTGCATTTTAATTTATTACCCATGATTTGTAATGGATGTCTTCTAGTTTCTTTATTGCTGGGTTTAAAAGAAAGCCCTAATTCAGTCAGAAGGAGCAGATCTTGCAAACACTGTACATGAACAAAAGGTCTCTGCATATACTGTATGTCTTGTTAGCAGTGACATCACATTTAATGATTGCAACCATTCTACATAGTCTTTACCATCTAAGTATTTGAGTGACTTTGTGAGTCTTCTTTGTACCCTTTCCAATCTTTTTCTTTTTTCTTGTAGGAGTACCAAAGCTGAGATGCATACTCCATGTGGGGTGAACATAAGATCTATAGATGGGACTCTGAGCATTTTTGTCTCTGGATAATATATTTCTTCTTATAGACCAAATTGCAGTACTTTGTTGGTTGTAGCTATTGCAGGTCTTATTAGATGTGAAGAACCCAAATCAGTAGACAGTTGACTTCCTAGGTCATTTTCATTACTGGTTGAAACCCACACAATGTGTATGGGTGCATTGGATTGTTTTTGCCAAGATGCATTACGCTACACTTGTCCATAGTAAACATAATTTCCCGTATATTAACCCATGTTGAAACAAGGTCAAGATCTTTTTGTAGAGATTCAGTGTCAGCCAGGTATTTGTATGGCCCCCTAATTTAGTATCATCTGCATACTTGGTTAGTGTTTATGCAGTCTCTTCTTCCTATTAATTATTTTTTTTATTTTTTATTAAACCATTTCGTGTTTTTTTAATTGAATTTGCTTTTTCTAATTTTAGGTATATATTCATTACAAAGATTTGGAATACTAGTCTTAATAAAATCTCACATTATGTCAGCTGATTTTTTTTAGCCAATGTACTGCTCCAATCAATAGTATTTAATTTTTATTATGATGATTGTGCACATGCGCAAGAAACATGTTTCGGCAGCTTGCTGCAGAATCAGGCTGTGGAGGTGCAGCAGTGTTGTGGCCAAGGCCCCCACTGCCTTTTGAAGCTTGGCCCGCTTTCCCCAATGGGGTAGCACACTGCGGCTGACACTAGTTCAGCCAGTGTGCCACCACCTTGAAATGTTTAAGCCACTGCAATCAGGGGCCACTTTGTCATTGCAGCATCAGCCATTCTGCTGCAATGAGGGAGTGACCTGTCATTGCAGGGTGGTCCCCATGCCCCTGACACAGTTTGCTGACAGAGAGCCCAGTCCCCATCAGCATAATCTCCCCATCTCCACATTTCTGCTGTATGCTGAGGGGGTGCCCAATCTCCCTCAGCATCATGCGCCCCCCGTCTTTGTTTGCCGATAGGGTGCCCAATCCCCGCCGGCTTCAGTCCCCCCTTCCCGACTGAATTTGCTGACGGGGGAGCCCACTCCCCGTCAGCATGATGTATACCCCCCACAATGTGTAGTCTGCTGAGGGAGGTGCCCAGTCCCCCTCGGCTCATCCACCACCTCCGTAAGTGCCGACGGGGGTGCCCAAGCCCCGGTCGGCTACAGCCCCCCCAAAAAAACACTCTGGTGGCATGCTGGGAGCCCACCTCAGTATACCAAATGTCCTGTAAAAAGAAAAACCATCCCACTATGTTTTTTTTTTACCCCTGTAAACAAGAAAATGGTCCCTTGTCGAGTCCAGCGGCCCCTTCCCTAACCCAGCCCACCCTCTGCGCACCCTGTCTCCCCACACCCTCTCACCCCATACTTACCTCTGGAGCCTGGCGCAATGATCTTCAGTGGACTGGGAACATGTCAGCATTCTTAAAAGTCGACCGCGAACTGAGGAAATGCCGGTAAGCTGTATAATGGCATACATAGGGGTTTTTTCAACTTCGGTGCATGTCTCAGGCATTTTTTGGAATTTTGGCACCAAATTTTCAACATGGGGTTTTTGGGACCCCTCCTCATGAATTCAGCCACTGTCATGGCGTTATTCGGTCCCGAAAGGTGATTTCGCAGTCACTGCACGCAATCGCCATTCGGGAATGAGTAACAAAATGACAGTGCCAGTGCTCATGAGGTGGGCTCTCAAAAAGCCTATGTTGCAATTTGGTGGAAAAAATCCAAAATCTGCCTGTTTTACGAATGTGCATTGTGCAGTTGCTATGCACGCTCGTAACTTCGCAAATTTGCAATATTTTCACAACAGATTTTCAACATTCACATTTTTCTGCACCTTCTTATGAACAGTACAGCTGTCATTTTTCACATCCTGACTGAAATGTGTTTTCACACTTCCGGCGCTGAATAGCACAGTCACTGTGGGAAATCAGTGTTCGGGACACATTATGAAAATCACAGTGACACTGTTCATGAGCAGAGGTCCTAAAATGCCTATGTTGAAAATGTGGTGACAAAAGTCCATAAAATGACTGTGTTACAACTGAGCGTTGCGTAGTTTCCATGCACCCTTGAAACTTCGCAAATCTGTAATATTTTCACGCCAGATTTTCAACACTGGCATTTTTTCACACCTCTTTATGAGCAGTACAGCCATCATTTTTCATATCCTGGCCAAAACGTGTTTTTGCGCTTCCAGCGCAGAATAGCGCAGTCACTTTGGGAAATCAGTGTTTGGGACAGATTAAGATCAAGCAAGTGAGAGAGGGGGAGTGACCAAGCTCAGCTGAGCTCTGTTGGGACTGCTGAAGATTTCTTTGTGGGCAGAAACGGCGCCAACGCAGGCAGGAGCCCAGTACAAAAGGGCAGCCTGCAGCACTGGGAGAAACAGAACTAGTGAGTGAGGGAGGGGGAGTAAGTGAGCTCAACAGAGCTCTGTCAGGATTGCTGCAGATTTCTTTGTGGGCAGAAAAAGACACCAATGCAGGCAGGAGCCCAGTACAAAAGGGCAGCACTGGGAGAAACAGAACGAGCGAGTGAGAGAGGGGGAGTGAGCAAGCTTAACAGAGTTCTGTCAGGACTGCTGCAGATTTCTTTGTGGGTAGAAAAAGGCACCAATGGAGGCAGGAGCCCAGTACAAAAGGGCAGCCTGCAGCACCAGGAGAAACAGAATGTGTGAGTGACAGAGGGGGAGTGAGCGACCTAAATGGAGCTCTGTTGGGACAGCTGTAAACTTCTTTGTGGGCAGAAAAAGGCGCCAATGCAGGCAGTAGACGAGTACAAAAGAGCAGCCTGCAGCGCCAGGAGAAACAGAACAAGCGAGTGAGAGAGGAGTGAATGAGCTCAATGCAGCTGTGTCAGGACTGCTGCAGATTTCTTTGTGGCAGAAAAAGGTACCAATGCAGGCAGGAGCCCAGTACAAAAGGGCAGCCTGCAGCTCTGGGAGAAACAGAATGAGCGACTGAGAGAGAGGTAGTGAGTGAGCTTAACGAAGCTCTGTCAGGACTGCTGCAGATTTCTTTGTGGGCAGGAAAAGGTGCCAATGCAGGCAGAAGCCCAGTACAAAAGGGCAGCCTGCAGCGTCGGCAGAAACAGAATGAGTGAGAGAGGGGGAGGGAGTGAGCTCAACGGAGCTGTGTCGGGACTGCTGCGGATTTCTTTGTGGGCAGAAAAAGGCACCAGTGCAAGCAGGAGCACAGTACAAAAGGGCAGCCTGCAGTGCCGGGAGAAATAGAACAAGCGAGTGAGAGAGGGGGAGTGAGCGAGCACAATGGAGCTCTGCCGGGACTTTACAGTTGCCCACCCTCTCACCCATTGTCCTCTGTGGTCCTATATTACAGCATGGTCTCTGGAGTGGAGACAAAGCAAATGATTGGATACTTTAGGACTGCTGTAATAATACAGATTTAGTTGTTCTATTTCTTTCTCTAACTGAGCTAAGTACTGAGCTATACTGTTATGATTGCTGTAATAATACATATTTATTTGTTATGTTTATTTCTATAACTAAGCTGAGTAATACTTGGAGTGCAATAGGATTTCTAACTAGGCTAAGTGAAAATATATGAGAGCCGAGAACAAAAAGTATGGTAGCTGAGGGGTCAAAAACAGACAAGGAGGCTTTAGGATTGCTATAGCAATACAGCATCTAACGGATGAGATTTGAGACTGAATTACCCCAGTCAGCAAGGGGTCAGTAGGGGGACCAGTGTGGGGGGCGGGACAGGAATTTGAGTAAATAGGGGCCTAACAGTTGTAGTAGGGTACAGAACCTGGACGTAAGTGCCTGTAACATAAGAAGGGGGCCAAAATGGGCCAGGTGCCACATGTCAATAGGGCGGGCATCTTTAGAAGGGTGGAGTGGTGTACAGGGTGTGGGTCTGCCATGATCCTGGACTGGGCTTGGAGGATGGGGGGGGGGTGTATGGTCTGTAGATCACTGGCTAGTTTGAGGGAGGAACTGTGGAGGTTAGAGAGGAGTGTAAGTGGCAGGGCAGATGAATATGGTAGGCATCCTGGGGGAGGGAATAGGGGATGGCAAAGGGGAACGGAGAAAGAATAACTAGGGACTGAAACTGACCCCAGTATCAGAGGCACAAGCAGAAAGAGAGAGAAGGAGGAGGGTGGTCGAGGAAGGCGGTGGGCCTCCTGATGGGGAGGAAGAGACCACAAGGAGTACCAGGGAGAGAGCAGATGGCTGCAGGAGAGACCAGGGTGCCATGGAGGGAACAAGTAGGAGGGGGAACCAATAGTGGAAGAGATGCAGGACAGATATCGACTATGAATAGATCTCAACCTCTGCTATGGGACGGGGGCAGGAACATACTGAAGGGGAGGACAAGCAGGGCATGACAGGGATGACAACAGGTAGGGGGAGAGATAGCGAGGACCAAAGGGTAGAAGGGGGTTAGTAAGGAAGGAGGGGGTGGTGACTGAAGGAGAGGAGGCTATGGGAAGGAGAAAGGATGGAAGGAGCATCACTATCAGGGTAGAAGGGAATGGAGGCTGTAAATCGACAACAGCAGGGATAGAAGAGGGGTTGGAAATCAGCAGGGGAGGAGGGGAGGTTAACATGGGAAGCCCAGTAGGAAGTAGTCAGGCTGGGAAGGGGTTCAAGGGGGATGGGAGGAATAAGGCAGAGAAAAGGGGTGAGGTGGAAGTAGGGGGTACAGATACAGAAGTCACAGAAGGTGCAGCTGGCGGGGGTAATGGACAGTGAAGAACGAATACTGGGGTGGTGGAAGGGGCATTAGAAGGGAAGGGGGTCAGGGGTTGGGGGTACTCGTCCTGGGGGATTCTATGCTGAAATGGGTGAGTTGGGGTGGAAAGGGGGAAGGCACAGCCATATTTGGGTTGAAGCTGTCCCCAGGTTGACTGCAGGAGGGGCAGGGCAGGCACTGCTCAAGCATGCAATGAGGGGGAGGAAGAAACCTCATTTTCTGTTGCATGTGGGTACAAACGACTTGGCGGGGAACACTGTGGAAGTAGTGAGGGGGAAGTTTGAGTACTTGAGCAGGCAGTGTGAAGGGGTGGGGAAGTCGATGGCATTCTTGGAGGTACTACCGGTACCATGTGCAAGCATGGCGAAGAAGGGTAGGCTTGAGGAGTTTGAGTCGCTGAGGGATTGGTGTCACATGAAACATTATGGGTTAGTGACTAACTTTGGTAGGGTCTGGGGGGAATAGTGACTTGTACATGGGGGATAGGGTACACTGGAGCAGGAAGGGGAGGGGAGTATTAAAGGCAGCACTGCTTCTGGGTCACTGGCACTGAGGGTTGAGGCACTGGACGCCACACCTTGTGCCACGCTGGCAACCCGGGTTTGGATGCATGCCCAGGCCGCCAGGGGTTGACAAGGGAGGGATAGGACTGAGCATCCGGAGGACTGCTCTCCTCTTCCGGGGCGGGATCCAAGGATCCAGCGCTCTCTAGCGGCCCCTGGAGATGACCTTGGGCCCTACTACAGCAGTGTAGTAAAGAGTGGCAGAGTGTGTCGGATGTTGGCATGCTGTGCATAAGCGTCATTGCACACCCGCACTCTGCAAAGGCAAGAAAAGTGGAAAATAGGCTATGGACAGGCAGCATGAGCTTCTGACTCCCCCTGCCAGTCCCGAATGGCGCCTCCTCAATCGGATCCTGCTCTGGTGGGTCGACCTGGAAGCTCCTCACCACTGCACCATGGGGGTAATCTGAGGAGGTGAGCAGGTCGGCCTAATGTCGGGGGCAGACCTGGGGGTAAAGGCAGGATTAGAGGGGTATATCTCTACTAAGGTGGATTTAAACAAAGGGGGGTAGCCAAAAGACAGAGGTTGGTAGAAAGGTCTGGACAGGGAAGCCTGATGAGGTCACCACCCTAGATATAGGTAAAGGCGGAGGCGTAGTAACCCCAGAAGGGGGCAGGCAGAGTGGTTTGAGTGTAATACAGAAGGCACCACCACCCGGTAAGAATAAGGAGGAGAAAGGGTGCGGACTACCAGGAGGAGGGACACAGGTCAAGGAGGAGAAAAGTGAGGAGAAGGAGGGGTACAGGTGGAAGGTGGTATGACTAAATGGATAGAGAACTGGTTACAGGGGAGGGTGCAGAGGGTGAGGGTGGTGGTGGTGGGGTAGCTCTCAGCACCCAGATCAGTGACAAGCTGGGTGCCGCAGGGCTCAGTGTTTGTCCCAATGCTATTTGGGCTCTTTATCTCCGATATAGCACATGGAGTGGGGAGCAGGGTTAGTCTGTTCGCACATTATGCCAAATCAAAAGCAAATAGTTATAGTAGCAGAGCCCCTCCCCACTCACACACATACACACTCCCCAAAAAACTGCTTAATAGCCTGCAATTCATTCAGATTAATTCTATTTTCTTACTTAGTTGGGGTTCAATGCCAACAAGTATAAAATCATGTACCTAGGGCATAGGAACCCCGATGCTGGGTATAGGATGGGGAGAGGAACTGATACTCACTAGACATGAAAGGGTCCTTGAGGTTATTATATTGGAGGACCTCAAGATGGCAGTACAGTGTGACAAGGCATTAGGCAGGGCAAATTTGATTCTGGGGTGCATAAGGAGTGGCATCTCCAGTAGGAGAAGGACGGATGTTGTGCTGCCATTGTATCACTCCCTGCTATACCCCCAGCTGGAGTACTGTGTCCAGTTTTGGAGTCCACACTTCAGAAAGGATATAAGGTGGAGGTTTTCCAGAGGAGGGCAACTAAAATGGTTCAGAATTTTCTCAGAAATCCCTACAAGGACAAGCTGAAGAATCTCAACATGTACACTCTGGAAGAGAGGAGGGTGAGAGGTGACATGATCAAGACCTACAAAGTACCTCACAGGGGTAAAGAGGGTACAGTTGGGGAGTTCTCTTCAAATGAGGATGAGCACCCAAACCAAGGGAAATACAATGAAGCTGGGGGGTGGGCATTCGGGATAGATGTGAAGAAATATTTCTTTACTGAAAGGGTGGTAGATGCCTTGAATAGACTGCCAGGAGAAGTGGTGGAAGCTAAAATGGTAGGGTGCATGAAGCATACATGAGATAAATATAGGGGTATATTCGAAAAAGGGGAAGGAGGGGGTCAACGGAGTTCAATAGGCTATGGAAGTGCAGTAGGTTCAAGTTCATTGCAGGAAAAATCCATTAAGCAAGCTCATTCATAAGGAGGTTCCAATCGACGCAGGCAGAATAAGACATGCAGTAACATACAGGCAGGAGTTACAAGTAGGTAGAGAACACTTAGGCAGACTGGGTGGGCTGAACGGTCCTTTTCTGCTGACAAATTCTATGTTTTTATAACACCATTTGTTAATTCAGGTGCAGTGTTTATTTAAAGTTGGACCTACCGTACATTCAGATGTATGGTACAGTAAATTACCGAATTAGATGCAGCCCACTTACAGTACAATAAACAGAACCCCAGTGCTTCGAGAAGCCTTTACTTTCATAAGGCTATTTAAAGAGCTGGGGTTCTATTTGCAGTGTCCACACCAGTATGCTGATCTTAAAATTGACGCCACATCTGAATGAGTACTTGATTCTTACTCGTTCCATTTCTTCCCCACTTTGAAACCTGCTTGTCCTGAGTTAGTTTTGGCCTGGCAGTGCCTCGCCTGTGTTGGAAGATGACCAATAAGCAGCACTGAAAGACATCAGACTTCACAGACTGTGAAGTAGGCTGCTCATAGGCAGACATAAGACAATTCTACTGGGGGATAGGAGGAAGTAAGCCGTTGATTAACTAGAATCTGCAGCTTATCCATCAGGTAGGGAAATGGGCAGACTAGGTGGGCCAAGCGGTCCTTATCTACCGTCAAATTCTATGTTTCTATGTTTCTAACCCACCATCTTGGCAAGAAGAAGGCTGCAGCTGTGGCCACTGATGACTGTTGGGGTGTTGGGATGGGGAGACCAAAGGGGACAGACATAAGGAGATAAAATCATAATAAAAATCATAAGACCTTCACCAGCTTTCCAGAATGCTTACTAGTAAAAGAACACTCTATGAAGTTTTTCAAATGGCAACACAAACTGGTGAGCCCTCTGTCTGCCATCTGACACCAGGCATCAACGAGCATAAAATTGCCTACAGAAGGCAGTGTGGTCATGTGGTTACTGAAATACTGGAGATTACAGATTTAGAAGAACAAAATAATATCACAGTGGCTAGGGATTAGTGCAAGCCAAGGTGCAATGGAGGGGTCGGCACGGGCAGACGTTCAATGTGTGGTGCACAGAAGTGTGTACTGCAGCATCACTGACATCCTTGCATGCCTGTGCGGTGCGGGGATTCCAGGGAAAAATAACCCCAATCCTCCAGTGCTTGTGAAGGTCTGCCTCTGCGGCGCTGAGCCAGATGCTCCCAGGTGCTCCTTCTGGTCCTGACCCCTCGGTCTTCCATGCTGTGGGGGTGCACGTCATGGCCTGAGGGTGAGGAGGTTGAAGCTCAAGCACAGCGCCCAGTGCGGGAGCCACCAGGGATAGACCAGAAGGGGAACCATAGGACTACCCTAGCTGAGGAGGTAAGGCAGCAAAGAAATAAACAAAACAAAAGTGGCTGGTTGCAGTCACGCAAGTGCATGTTCCATGCATCTCAAATGCACCAGCACTAAAAAACTGTACAGTCAGAAGACGTGATGTAAAATGAGATTGCGCATGTCTGGCTGAATATCTTGAACATGCGCAATCACGCAGCAGATGATGTGCGGTGCAGCAGAGAACATTTGAATATGGGGAACCACACACAATAGACAGGGACTGATGCATAAAAAGTGCATGGAGCACAGTGTACGGGTGCATGTGAGAAGGGTGGTGGCGCAACACAGCAGCAGCCCAGGGGACAGGGGAGGCACAGTGGCATGCCACAGTTGCCAAACGGTCCCAATGCAGGGCCAGTGAGTGCCCAACACAGTGCACCATACAGATGTGGTCAACCACATGGAAGACAATGCACACCAGCCATGTCTGACATACACAGTAATGGATAGGAGACCACAGCAATATCTGTAATCAGTGGACAGGGCCGAAGGCCAAAGCAGAGGGACACTGCTGTAGACATGGCTGTAAGAAGACTGGCCCAGTGTGCCACCAGTACACCACCATAATGGCATGTAGCAGAAGCACACACATGGGGCCCACACTGACAGTGACACATGTCCACTGACAGTGCAAGACACAGCCACATGGGCACAAGGGGTTGCAAGCTGTGGCCAATGCCATCACCATAAAGGAGCACAGTGCCACCACAGAGAACCAGTGGGAAGGAGCACAAGGACAGATGTGCCACAGGAACCCCATGCTATCTGTGCAGGGGAACACAGTGACATACACGATGTGGGCCTCCCCCAAGGGACAGGGAGCAGTGGGTGAGGAGAAGACCTGCACCCAACTGTGTACTAGTGAACACGTGGATGCATGGCACATGTGTCATACACATGGCAACAATCTCAATGGAATAATGAACTACATACAGCCATGTGAAAAAGTAATCAGATTTACTAAATGGTATAAAATGGGGAACAACATCAAAACAAACAGAAGTCAAATGAACAAGCAGAAAAATCAAGAACAAGCAATAACAGCAATATTAAGAGAACTATGTACATCTATTTACATGGGAAATGCAGGGAACAGAACAAGGGAGGTAGGGGAGCAACTATATACAAAGTAAGAGCCCTGGGTGGGAATGTTGGGTGGGAAGGGCCATGGGGTATTTTGTGTGCCACATGGCCATGTTTCAGATGCACAGTAGGCACACCACGGCACAGAGGCA
Organism: Neoceratodus forsteri; assembly: GCA_016271365.2. Taxonomy (NCBI): domain Eukaryota; kingdom Metazoa; phylum Chordata; order Ceratodontiformes; family Ceratodontidae; genus Neoceratodus; species Neoceratodus forsteri. The sequence continues at coordinate 484,923,978 of CM028132.1, read as the reverse complement.
TGTGTGAGATGGCCACAGGTGGTTGACCTCTGGCACAGGTGTACTGGAGGCAACACCAAAGACATACAAGACTGTCCATAGTGGGCCCCACATGCAGGCATAGATGGACAGCATGCGGCATGCACCCAGGTGTGGACCTATCAACACCACCACGCCCAGGACAATGTACAGACATGCGGGTCTGGGTACAGCCATGCAGATGGACATATAGGTGTAGACATCGGCAACAGCATGCCAACAGACTACCAGTGTACAGCACAAAGACATGGAGGGGGGAACAGCCCCGCACATGACCACTGGTCATGCAGGGGTCAGGGACATGGCCTATGGGGCACACTGGCAAGGCCATGGCAATGGACATGGGTATGTACCCAAACACTGTCCCTGATGTGCCATGGAGGCATGCCAAACCTGCAGACTGCCCTCAATGGAACCATGTGATACAACACATGGCAACACTCATGCACAGACTGCAAGGGGCAGAAGGTCCCACATGCAACCAAGACACATGCCCAGGAACCCACCACAGAGGGGGCAGCAAGTGGCTGACTCCCATCACCAAGCACAGCCAGCACACAGGGTACACAACAGGCTGTCACACACTGTGGATGTAGTTGGGCAATGCAAAGTCCAAATGCCGTGCCAGTGGGCATGGCTGCACATCAAGACAACATCCAAGGCTGTACTGGGGTATAGGGGGCACACATGGAACATTGGCAAAGGGGTCCACCATGTACCACAATGGCAGATGGTCCAAGAGAACACACCCAGAACTATATGTAACAACAACATGACACCCTAGCACTGTGCCAGCATCACACATCTACAGCTGGGGCCCCACAAACACAACAGGATGAGCATTAAAGGGATCTGAATATCACACAGTCACAGAGGCCATGTGTTGGGTAGGTACCCAATGGAGGTGGCACACATGCATATAGCCCGGCAACATGGTGGTCCATCCCAACACTGCCCACACCCTGCACAATGGATGATGGCACAAACACGAAGGCCGCATGTGCAGTGTCACCGAGGAGAACCAGGGGGTGTCACACCCACAGCTGTGCGGCACACACAGGTCACACAGTGACAAGGTGTCATTGGTCAATATGAATGGATGGCAGATAACAGCCAACAGTGGACACCGGACAATGACATCACACAGTGCACGAGACACTGGGCCAGTGGTGAGTGCAGAGGTACCACTGCACACAGTGTCTGATGCAAGACCACCATAGCTGCCCACCAAAGCCATTTGCATGCCACTGTCTGCACCAGGCAGGGATACACCCTGCCCCACACACAGAGCATGGCCACACCAATGGCCTGCAGTGACAGAACTGGACACAACACAGTTCCATACCAGACTCATGTCACACCACAGTGGCAAAGTAGGGGGCCACAGCACCAGAGCAATGTGTGACATGCGGTATGAGAGGGTGACAGAGAGGGATGTTGACCACTGGATGCTGGCAGGGTAATGCAACCATATGTTGCATGACACAGGGGGAATGTTGAGAGGTGCAGGGGCACACACATGCCAGTGGCCACACAATAGGGGGACATGCAGCACTAGGCGCAACATGTTCAATGGCTCCATAGAGTACACTGCATGGGTGGTGGAGGTGGCTTGTTACAGTGTCCAGACACATGGGACATTGCAGGCTACCCTGGGGCTGTCAGCAGCACATATCCAGCCAACAGCACATCATTGCCACCACATGTGTGTGTTGCATGTGCATATACAAACCACATGCCCCAGACCACAATGGGCTGGGCTGATCCACCTTGACCCCAAAAGTCACACATCCACTGCAGGTGTGTACATGAACCCTTTTCAGTGCACATCTAGCAGCAATAGGACACAGCATGTGGCACATGATCATTACCAGGGTCCACACAGTACAGCAACAGGTGATGGTACATGTCGTACACGGGTGCATCATGGTAGCTATGTGACATCATACAATGGGCCCCCAGCTGCAAGCCATGTGTGCCTGGTACATGGCATGTGTTCCGTGGACCATGGCCCAAAGATACAAGTACCATGGCTGGCATTCAGCACAGAGTGCACCACCAGTGTGCATCATGGGCACCCAATGCAAGAGATGGACACTGTATCTGGTGTGCGTCCACATGTGTACTGCAATAGACACCCATGCCTGCACATTGGCAACCACATGCATGTCCCACACTGGACTATGTTGCTCTGATGTAGGTAACCATGTGCCAACTCTGTCGGCAGGTGTTGCCCACAGCGGTTCGGTCATGGGCCTGTGCTGCTGTGCACATGCACACTATTGGGGCTGTGCCCAGACAGTGGTGAACACAGCATACCATAATAAAAAACTTTATTTTTATGGCGCCTTTCCAAGACCAAGGCGTTGAACATAATTTAAAAACATACACATATTACACACATTACAGCAGCTTAGTTAATACGACAGACATCAGAACAAACTTCTAAAATTAAGATAGATACATGCACATAAATAATGCATCATAGTGTACCAAATTTGATGTCCACCACGGATGGCATACCACTGTCCACACTGGACAGTGTCTGCCAGAGCCACACCCCTGTAAAATTACAACAGCTATAATTTACATAACTTACCTGGGTGTGACACTGTTCCCTGGTGCACCATGGCACGGAATCTGTCCAGCAGTGCCCTGTTCCTCTGTACTAGATCACCATACCTGTGGTGGCATTGTTCCCCTGTCTGGGGGATGCCAGTCCACCTGGTGAAGTGGCTGTCAGTGTCTGCCCACACCTGTGACCTGGCCACCTCCAGCTACTCTTATCTGAAGAGCTGGCCTTCCCTGGGGACCACTAGATCCACCAGGTTGTCCAGCTCCATCTCCTCCCACCTCTGGGAGTGCGGGCTGGTGGCTGGTACATGCCATAGCTATGGATGGTGCAGCTGTGGAAGTCAGTTCTGTATGTTTTTGCAGGCCTCTGACCCACACTCATTGCGCAATTAGAAACACAGGGTCAGCCTCACACTGCTGGCCCATGCGCCACTGCGATGAGCAATAGGGCTACCATAGCACATTACTGCACATGCACAGCGACAGCTTACTGCATAGGAAACATAGGTCATGCACCCTGCATCCACTCAGATGCCATTTTATAAAAAGCATCCACTGCCATGACCCCAGCCATCCATACCGTGCTTGCCATGGCCCATGTGCCGCTGACACCTGCTGTGCATGTGCACAACACAACATCGCTTACGTCAATTATCTGCAATTGTGCAATGCAATGATGTGTTGTGGCTATTGCGCATCCACCTGTGGAACTGTGCCATGGGGTTCTGCAGAGCACACAGAAATGTGCAGTACAAAACAAGATGCACTCTGTGAATCTTTTCAGTATTCAGCCACGATATGCAAGTAGCCTCACTGCACAGTTTGTGCCCAGTCTGCACATTTGCATCTCATTACTGGAATGTATTCAGCTCATTTGCATGCAATATGCTATATGGCAGCCCTGCACCACCCTGCTGCACAGGTGACCAAGAGGTACTGCAGCATTGAAGGTAGGAGTTGTTTTTTGTTCTGTGCATCTGTCCTAGCACTGTGCATGCTTTTTAACCACATGACACTGTTGTTGTATATGGGCCTATCCCTGTATGTTTGTTCCACTAGCACCAGTATGGATTCCAAGACCACAAAACCAAGATGTCATCCGAATTTCACTTTGGACGAGCTCAGGCCCTTATTGAGGTCTAAGTTCAGAGAGAGAAGCTCCTGAGTAGGAGGACTGGGACTCCGCAGGTACGGGAACAGGGCTGGAGGGAGGTGGTGGAGCCTGTAAATATACAGGGGGTGTACAACCAGAACTCCCCCTCCCCAGGAGTGCATGAAGCATATTAATGGTATCTGTCACCACAACAAGGAGCTACTGTCCCAGGCCCATGCCATGCTTTGGGCAACCGGTGGCAGACCCTCCACTGTTCCCACTGTGACTGCACAGGAGGCATGGTATGCCACCACCCTCAGCCATGTGGCTGTGGAGGTCATTCCCGGTGGTGGGTTTCACACAGGAGCTCGGCAGTCACTTCAATGTGAGTATGCATGTCACAGGTCATGTGTGGTCCTGCATGTGTTATCAACATTCAGTGTGTGGCATGTCATCCATTCTGTGTAGCACTGTGTAGCACTGTGTTGCCACAGAGCTGTGGACACTGTATGGGTGCACATGCCAGAGGTGCGTGCTGGTATGCTCACTGAACACAGCTGTATACTGCTCTGTTGAGTGCTGTTGCAACCGTGTGCCAATCTGTTAACGTAGCATTCTCATGTGTGTCTGTGATGTACTGCAGGCAACTGGATGGTTTGTCTGTTACTACTTCCATGGTGAAGGGGTGAATGTGTGTGTAGCCTGTGTATGGGTTTGAGGGGTCACCTGACACAGTCTGTGTATTTGTTCTGGTGCTGCATTGGGAGGGGATGAGTACAGGTATAAAGGGGGGGTGGGCCATGGTTGGTGTGTGTGTGTTCACACTGTCATATTCTGGAAACACCCCTGGTGCATGACACATCCCCTATATGTGCATCCTGGCATGTTTGCCATGTGTCCTGCTTACATTGTCACACCCATGTGTATTACCACCTGCACAACTGTCAAGTGCACGTGCTCCTACCTGTGCATGTTACGGCTATGTTGCCATGGCCATGCAGACCTAACCATGCTCTCCCCTTTTTTTTCCACAGCAACATCAGATCCTGATGCAGCTGTAGCTCCATGAGGGCAGTCAAATGACAACTGGACAACAGACCTGTGGTCACGGCGATGGCCGGTGTGGTGGCCACCGCTGTGGACCCACATACACTGTGAGGGGATAAAGATGATAATGATGATGATGCCGTCTCCCTCTCAGCTGAGGCACTCCTATCAGCCATGGATGTGCTCGTCTCTAACACTGACGACAATGACATCACCGACACCCCCCTCCCCAATGATGCAAGGACGGATATCCTAAATGATACACATGCCTCCAGCAGCCATCCAGAGCCAGTCCATGCATGGCAGGTGGGCCACTGCTCACAGTCAGCCATAGCACAGGATCAGGGCATCATGTCACAGCCTGCTGAGGTGCAGCCAGGGGCACCTGCCTCAATAGGGTACTGCAAGGCCCCAGCCCAACAGCCATGTATTCAAGAGTTCTGTGTGCATTGTGTGTGCACACAATACATCCCCAGATCCCCATCAGCAGATGTGGGGATGCCACCATGTGTTGGGTTGCATGCCAGGCCACCCCCCTGCATTGGCAGCCCCAACCCCACAATGCCACATGTCCTCAGATGATTAGGTACCGGAACACACAAGGCTACTGAGGGCCTCCATGGAGAGCCAGGAGGCACTCCATGTAGCTGTGCAGAGGTTGCTGGTGCAGTTATGGATCCATGAGGAGTGGGCAACAATCCCCCATGCAGAGCTCATTGGGTTGATACGCCTCCTGCATGCAGACATCATTGCAGGCTTTGCCATTGTTGTGCAGGCAATATGGAAGGGCGCTGCAGACATGGCTACTCATGGTCGCCATACTACATGCCTGCACAGCGTGCAGCAACACCAACACACCCACACCAACACGCTGCATCCACAATCTGTTTGACACCCCGTCCCATGCTATTGCACACCCAAATACCCCTGGCCACAGTGTGCTGTTTTTCCATGTCCCCATCAGCATGTAGCCATTCTCAGTCACATGGTTTGACCCCCTATGGGGCACAGCCCTCGACCCATGTGGCCCGAGGAGCAGCATTGGCATCACCCATGCCCGTGGTGTGGGGCTGTGCATGTGTTAGTGGAGGCTGCACTTGCACACCCTGAGGTGTCTGAGGCCTTGCTGGTCTGCCTGTGATGCCTCACAGCCAGTGGTGGGGCAATATCTGCCTGCTTTGCATATTGCTGTGTGCTGCCCACACCCTGTGACCACAGTACCCCATCTACACACTTCTTAGTGGCATTGTCACACTGTTTGGATGGCATCCAGGCAATGGATGTGGGCCATGGTGTGATGGGAGTGGCATGGGTGTGATGAGTGCACCTGTGGCTTATCAATATGGGTATGTGCCAGTGGTGTATCTTTGATCCATGCCATTTCACCACAGCCACCTGTGTGCATCCTTGCCATTGTTGCCCCTCCTGTGGACATGTGTGAATGCGAGCTGGGCACACCTGTCTGCATGTCACACAGGCCTGACTGGTTCACACTGTACATCGCTGTGGGTTGCTCCATGCTCCCACAAATACTGTGCCTGTGTGCATACCTGCAAAACACAGATAACTGCATTACTCACCTTCAGGTTCCAAAATGCTCCTGTACAATGGTATCCCTGTGCCTCCGTCCCCTCAGGTCCAGTCTTGGGTGCCTCTGGTGTAGCACTGGCTGCTTACCCTCATCCTGTGACTCCACACCCTCCTCACTGTTGCCCTTTGGGACCTGGACAACTTTTCCACGGTCAATAGCCACATTGTGTAGCATGCAGCAGGCCAGGAACTTGCCACATGTCTTGTCCAGGCCATACTGTAGGGCACTACTGGACCAGTCCAGGCATCTAAATCTCATCTTGAACATGCCAAACACACACTCTATGATGTTGCATGACACAATGTGTCCCTCATTGTACCACTCCTCCTCTTCAGATGTAGGCTGCAGCATTGGGGTGAGCAGCCATGGCCAGAGAGGGTAGGTGCTGTCTCCTGTGAGAGGAAAGGGGATATGTTAGTCTACCATACACATCCATGGCATCCTGCACTCCACCAAGATCTGTTTCAGCTGGCTGATGCCCTCTGCACATTACAATCGGACTGTGTCCCAGTTGTATATGCCCACATACACCCCTGTGGCCCTTTCCCAGCTGTTGTTTGTCCACTGTCACTACCACTACAGCCTGCATGGCATGTCATTTGTGGGGCACTTCATGTTTTCTGCCTGGTTGTGCCATGTGGCACTGTCCCCTTCCCATGCATCACAGTACTGTACTCCTCACACACTGCACAGACCCCTACTGGCTTGTAGCACCCCTGTTGCCTGTACCTGTTGCAGTCTGTCACATGTACACCCTCCCATGGCAGTCTCCTCCTCTGTCCAATGTCAGTCATATTCCAGTCCCCTCTCTGCATCTCTCCCCCCCACCCTAAGTGTCACATGGCTGTCAAACATTGCAGCTGCACAGTCCTGTTTGGCGACCTCCTACTCGGCCACCATCATTGCACTATGCAGCAACGTGCACCACTTCTTTGTGTATATTTTCCACTCACCCACAAGATGGCCATTGTGTATCTCCCAGATTCAAACAAGGACACAGGGATGACTGATGCCAGATGTAGACATTGTGTACACTCCCAGGAGGAGGGCACAGACATATGAGGATGCACCCTGTGGCATTGCACACCACTTGGCAGTTTATGGAATGATACTCCTTCCTGTTGAAATACTACTCCCTGTCCCCACCAGGTGATGTTCTAATGGCCACATGGATGCAGTCAATGGCCCTAGCATGTCCAGTAGTCCTGCAACCCTGTGGAAGCACTGCACTGTTTCTACCCACTCCACTGGTGTGCTAGGGGATTGTATGAACTCACTAGCATAGGACAGCAGAACGGTGAGGAACTGAGTGAGGGGATGGTATATTGCCAATTGGGTGATGCCGGTGGTGTCACCTAATGGTATCTGGAAGGTGCACATGGTGAGCAGGCACAGCACTGCTGTCACCTTTGTCTCCATTGTCATGGCATGACCTCTGTACATGAGTGCCGCAGATCATCATGGAGCAGCTCACAGAGCTGTCTCAGAATTACCCTGTTGAGGCCATACCAGCCCACAATGTCTACGTCACTAAGCTGTTCGAATGTGGCAGGGGGCCAGTGCTGTCTCTGTTGAGCATACCTCCTACAGGCCCTCCCACGTCCTTGCTGCTGTTGTTCCCATCTTCTCACATCAGCCATCATTGCAGCCATGTGAAATGCCAACCCAGCCATTTTTGCTGCAGTACTGCATCTCTGGGTGGCTGGCCGATTTAGGCCATCTCCTTTTATACCTAACTTTGTGTGGCACATTTTTGGTATGCGCTGCATGTACGCCACTCATTTTGACTGAATATACACATGTGCCGCACATTCAGGTGCCTACCCCCTTTATGCCTTTTTCTGTGCTGCATACATTATATCTGCACAAGTATGCATTCGTACATGGGCGATGCATTTCTCACTTTCAAATATCGTGCTTCTGCGCATTTTATAAGATGCATCACACATCACCATTTTGTGCTGCACATCTGCTTTATATATATGGGCCCTAGTGTTCTGTAATAATGTATTTAATTCCTGACAGCATCCACAAGTGTGCAATTGCCTACGTAATGTTTATTTTGTAAGTGTTTAGTTGTTTTTTGAAGTAATTGTTATTATTCTTGCCATTTTATTACACTATGTGTGCTCAGCATTTGCATATCATCATTAAGTAGAAGCATTCCAAGTGACGCAGTGGGGGGGTGCGTGTCAGTCAGCTGCTCTTATCTGAATCTGTGAAGCCTGTTTTATGCATGTGAAACTGACACTGAATTTCCTTGTGTCAGAAATCACCAAAATACCACAGACAAGTTCAAATTTATGCGTCTGTAACAAGAAGACATCATCTTCCATCACAAAAAAAGTCTAACAATAATTATTAAGGGAATATTAGGAATATTATAAGGGAATATTAATAAGGGAATAGTGGTTGCCCTGGGCAACAAGACCAGGGAGGAGAATAGGGATAGGATGGGGGGAGTTAGTACTCTGGAGGAACAGTAGGTTCCAGGGAATGTTCTAGGGATTATAGGGAATATGGGCAGACTAGAGGGACCTCTGGTCTTTTTCTGCCATCATGACCTATGTTTCTATTATTGCTATGTATTTCACCAGAACTAAGAAGCAATCTGACCATTAATAAACAACCTATGCATGTCAGCGAACCTCCCAACCACCTAACCTCATACTTGCATGGACAAGAATTTGCTTGACAAACGTATCTATTCCAAAATCAGAGAAATAATTTGCATTTCACATAGACATGTCTGTGTTAAAAATTAATGCAAAATGCAGTTAATATAGCAAAAGAAACTAAGAAACAAAAGCAGTTTTAAGTTTCAGGATGAGAGCAGGGTGGAGCAGATGCCAAGCCGACACCACGCAGCTTCATTAAACATTGCCTTTTGAGTATGATAGGGTTTATACTCAGTTCTGAAAGACCACATATTTTTTTTTTATTCAGTAGGGACATGGGACGGGTTGGACACAGACATACCAGTAGCTCTCAGACCATAATAGCTCTGCTATGCCACTGTAAGACCTCACAGGTGACAGCAGCTCTCTTTTTTATTATCTATCTGCATTATCTCCCAACTTGGATTATCAGTACTAAAGGAAGTAGCATTACAAAACTTTAGACTGGCTAATGGCACAAAAAAAATAGGAATGTAGTAACTGTTGACCTTTGCCAGATATGGTGATGTAATTTCAGTTTTGACTGTCATGCTGCAGTTTAGTGAGCTTTTTTCTCTCAAATTAGATAAAACACTGAACACCTCAAACAGTGTGGTGCCACTGACACCCACTCACTGTTTCACACCTGACAATCTTACACATACACACACACACACTCAGCCAGACTAAAGCTGAGTCAACACCATATTTCATTTATGTACCTCTGGAAACCCAGTGCTTCACTGTCAGATGATCACCAGCTAATAAACTAAAGAGCTACTGGACTGATCTGATGTGAACTAGTTTGCCATTGCTGTCAAGGGAACATAACACAACATCCATTTCCCTGGTAAGCAGCAGAAGTAATAGATACTGACTGAGTGGTTTGTTAAAATAAATGCATCATACACTGTATCTCCTCAGTCTCCCCTGAGCTGCCAACAGGGGTTCCTGACAGAAACATTGGTATAACAGGGAGGTACTTTTGTTGACGGTGTCTCACAGGGCATTTTTTTGATAATAAAAAGAACAGAGGCAAAAAATAGGAAAAAGTGTGAACTTAACTAAATAGCAACAAGGCTCTGCGTTTTACCTCACTAGTTCAGATGACAAAAATCAATGTGTGTAGTACATTGCTCTCCACACAAGCTCTGTTTAAAAATCATGGCGCTCTCCCCACACTGTCACTTCCGGAAATCATGGCGCTCTCCCCACACTGTCACTTCTGGATCACTTAGAAGCATCTGCCTGCTGCCCACTCATTGATACAGAGTAGAGGGTACAAAAATATGAGGCAGAATTTACATTTACAACAACTAGTGAATCAACATAGATTTTCACTATTACGATAAAAAAACCCGACAAGCAATCAATTTAATTTGCTTTATATGAATATGCTGCCAAAGTTCAGTCCACTAGCTCTTTAAAGGTGCCCTGGCACTTACCGAAGAAGAGTAAAGGAGTTTCCTATGGTGTCATGGCCAACATCCCCCATCAATAAAACAGGTGCCCCCCCAGTACAGCTAGAAACAAGATATCACAGCTTACTGAGCCTTTCCCTTGTCAAAAATGATAACACCTTACACAGCAGGAACACATCTGGAATTGGGAGGAGGGACAGTGATGCAGCTCTGCATCAGTACACTTTTTTTTTTTTTTGATAACTGGGTAGGTGCACTAGACATTATTAAACACTAGACTAGACTAGACTAGACTCTTGGAAAACGGCCAAGGTAGTACCCATATTCAAAGTGGGTGACCCCCAGCTCCTCCAACAATTATAGATCAATTTCCATTCTCCCCCATATAAGTAAGTTACTTGACAGAACTGTCCACCACCAACTATCTGATCATATCTAGAAACACAACCAAATGTGCAGTCAACAACATGGTTTCCGCAAAAACCATAGCACCTCAGCTGCCCTGGTGCACTTTACTGATCATGTATTCAGGAATATGGACTGTGGGAGAGCCACAGGTGCTGTATTTGTGGACCTGATCAAGGCCTTTGACCTGGTCAACCACTCCCTCCTGCACACCAAGCTCCACCTACTCAGCTGCTCTACTGGGAGCACCAACTGGTTTTAAAAATACAGTACTTTTGGTGTCACTGCCAATCCATGTGCATAGGCACTCCCATTTCCCTTACTCTGCCTGTCTCTACAGGCATCCTCCCAGGCTCCAGTCTGGGGCCCCTACTATTCTCCATCTTCAATAACTCCCTTTCCAACTAACAGTTTCTTCTGTGATTCTCTCCTGTATGCTGATAATCTTGTCCTCTTCCATAGCGACAAGTCCCTATCTAAAATATCCTCTATTCTCACCCAGAACTATGCCTCAGCCCACCACTGGTTCATGTCTAACTTACTTCAGGTAAATGAAAAGAAAACCAAAACCACGCTGTCTGGATTTAAGCCATACCTTAACACCCTTCTGAAATTTAATTCATCCCTCTCTGTGCTATCTTTGGATGGTCCTGCCCTAGAAAATGTTGCTTCCTTTAAATACCTGGGTGTCACGTTTGACCCTTCCCTCTCCTACACAGAACATATCAACCTCATCGCCCTCAGTGTTAATCAAAAACTTGAGTCTGCCTATCACCAAAAACATTACCTGACCCCTGAGGCTCACCTAGCTATTGTCTGGGGCAATCTACTGTCCATCATCCATTACTGTTCCCCAATCTACTCACATGTGTCCACTGCCTTACAGGCCAGACTAACGTCAGTATACAACAGTGTCTGCCGTTTTACTCTCCTGGCTCCCTTCTTTACCCACCACTATGACCTATACAGCTATCTTGGATGGCTTCCTCTTCAAGGCCATTTTGATTATGCCCTCAGCAGCATTGTGGATAACACCCTAAGGGGTGAGAACGTGTCTCTGTATGCATCCCTCCTCAAGACCAGAACCATACCTAGGAGTCTTTGCACATCCTCTATTCCCCCCTTGTGGTCCTGAGAGTCTCCAGTAAAATGGGTAGCAAAGCCTTATCTGTAGCCACCCCCTTCCTATGGAATAGACCCTCATGCCCCTCTGTTCATTTGACATGCACCTCACTTTCAAATCTGACCTCAAAGCCTGGCTTATGGTGGTAGTCAGCTGCTCCTGTTCACCAGGGTAGCCCTGCTACCCACCCCCATTTTCCCCCCACCCCAGCCCCTGCCCTCCTCTAGCTACCAGATATCTTCTGTGGGAGCACATCCCCATTTTCTGATACCTCTGGGATGAAGCTGTACCCTCTGTAGTTGTGCTTCTCTTTGTTATTGTGGTGATTTAGCATGCTGATTGTATTTGTTTTGATATATTCCCAAGAATGTATTCTGTACCATTTATATTGCCTGTATTTTTTCTTTTCATCTGTAATAGTGATGATTTCTTATTGTGTTACTTCTGTATTTTGCTGTTTTCTCACACATTTTGTAATGTATATTTTCTGTGCCAGGTTACCAAAGACATAAATAAATAAAAAAATAAAATAAATAAATTAAATATGCCTATTTTCAGGCACAACACAGGCGAGTACAAGTCACAAAAACAGTCTTGAAACATGGTACAAAGAAACAGTAACATACAATGTAAAGGGTAAACTAGTTACAGATACAAAAACAGTTGTACAAATCAATACAATGTAACAAGGCAAAATCAATACAAATAAATAATGAAACACAATTCAAGAACAGTAAAAATATACAATGTAAAGGGAAAGGGGAAATTGTTTAACCAGAAAAGGCAAACTAAGTCAAAACTTGTTTCCAGGTGTGACCTGGGAGCACCAGGAAGTTAAGTGACTTGCTCAGGGTCATACAGTATGCAGGTGGGGGCTGTGGGATTCAAACCCAGGTCTTCAGGTTTGCAGCTCAGAGCCCTAAACCTCTGCGCTACACTGCCTCCCTAAAACTAGATGCAGATACAACAGCAGTTGAAGAATAAATACATTGCAACTACAAGAAAGTCAGTACAATAGCAGCAATACAAGAAATGCAACAAAGCAGTGTGGCTAATAATTTAAAACAGACAGAAGCAGCAGATTAAGCAGCAGAGACAAGCATTGGCCAGGTAGCATAGGTTGTGTGATCAAGGAGGTAGGACGCAGGTGCAGGGGTCAGAGACCAAGAGATAGTGGTGTAGCTTCCTTTTGAAGCAGGCATGAGAGGGGGAGAGATGGAAGGACACAGGCAGGGAGTTTCAAAAATTTGGCACAAAGTGGGAGAAGGCCTGGGATCCCATAGTGGTCATACACCTAGGAGCAGATAGTAGGGACTGGTTACCAGATTAAAGGGGTAGGGGAGGTTCAGGGAAGTCAGCATAAAGGGTAAGGAGGAAGGAACCCCAGTTCTAATAATTTTATCAGTCATGGTGTCAAGGGCATTTAGCATGTGTGTGTGCTTACTGCTCCTACAGAGTTATCATATTAAGGGCAGGGAGTGGAGAACAAAAAAGTAGGCTTTTGCTTCACTGTGGAGCATACCTCTCAACTGTCCCTGATTTTCAGGGACGTCCCTGATTTTGCCTCAAAATTTTACTCTGTCCCTCCTAAAAATTGTGTTTCCGTGACCAAACAGTAGGGTTTGTAAGCACAAAATAATGTCAAACATTAAAGTTACAGACTTGCTCTTCCTTAGAAAATGCATTTTATGCTATGCCCCTTATTCTACTAGCTTCCTGAGTGGCTATCACCAATTGTGAATATGTGTCCTTGATTTTGATCTTTTGTCCCTGATTTTTTTTAAGCCTTGTCCCTGATTTATAAGGCAGGAGGTTGAGAGGTGTGCTGTGGAGTGTCACTCTGAGAAGAGAGCCAGCTCTGAAAGGAACCCCTTCCCGGAGGAGCCCCACTGCAGGAAGTAAGCCATGGTGTCATGGGGTAAGTGCCAGAGAAAGTGGTGGATGGGGCTTAGAGGTTGCTCACAGATAGGGATGGTGCTAGTTAAAGGGACATAAACAGAAACATATAGGTAAAACCTTCTTCCTTCTGTGAAGATCTCTCAAGGATGCTCTCCATATACCATTCCTAGTGAGCTACAGCTTCTGAACACATGCCTGAACACTGCCGCCCATGCATGTGCAGACTAGTTGGATCTGGTAAAAGGAGAACAAAGAACTTTACAAACAAAACACCCACAAAAGGCAAAACCCTTTATTAGACTTTTAAGTCTAGAAAATAATGTTTTCCTAACCTGTTTGCTATGATATTTGATTGCAGATATCTGCTGGAATATTAACACATTCAGGCTGCACAGCACCATTTCACATGCACAGCGTGGGTCTGCTTAATACAAGTGGGCGGCATGGAGCTGCACTGTGCATGCAAAATTGTGTCATGCAACACCAAACATGTTTATATTTCAGCAGACATTTTTAATAGAACAATTACATAAGACCTTACCATAACAGCAGATTTTCCAGAGAATCTCCTCCATTAGGCTACACATTTGGAACTGTACGCTGTCAGCATCAGGACAACATGGAAACTTTTTGCTTGCTGCAGGCACCCACTGTGATGTGCAATATTGACATGTATATAATGTGAGAGGCTCCATCACTCCTCAGTTCACCAACAGAGATTAGCCTCAGAGTGCTTCCAACCATGAGGAACCAGGACATAAACCAGTACAAGACATACAAAGAAAGGCATGCAACTGGAATAAATATGATGCATGGAGTAAAGTTTTAGGCACAACATCTGATACAGTATATCCCTGAGGATACAGAACAGGGGGAATGAGGGAGGCTATGGCATGTCCTAATGGAGGAGAGTCTCTCAAAGATCTATTGTTACAGTAAGTTCTTACATAACTGTTCTATCTTCATCAAGGATATCTCCTCCATTAGGCCCCAACTTTGGAATGACTCCCAAACAATACAAAGCGGCAGGGGAGATGGCACAGTCTGCTATGTAATCTGACAGAAAGCCTTGCAGTACAGCAAGACCAAAACCAGCACATCTACAAGAGACGATATCTAGACTATGATGTTTAGTGAAAGAGTGAACAGTACTCCATGTGGCCACAGTACATACGTCAGCTGCAGGGACAATTTTAAAATAAGCAACAGAAGTGTCTATACTCCTTGCGGAGGGACCATGAACTGCACCAGAAAGTTCCTTACTGTACTTCCTATGATGAAAAGTAACATAATGTGCCAGTCATTTGGACAGGCATTGTTTAGACACAGGCGCACCCTCTTTCCCAGGGGTGAATGAAACAAAAAAGCCAAGAGGACTTTCTGCAGTCCTTGGTGCGATCAATGTAGTATTGTTTGTTTGTTTGAAAAGTTTCATCAAGAAAGACAACATGAGCCACAAAGGGTTTGTTTCCAGAAGCATCCTGAGGGTAAGGGGAGAATGGGTGTAGTAAATATAACAGAGTACAAAATACCATGAATAGAAAAATGTACCAAAATCATACAAAATAAAGTTGAGCATGAAGGGTCTAACAATACAAAAAAAGAAAAAATAGTGCATAAACCAGAATGAACACAGACACCTCTATGCCTGCAAATATATATAAATGTATAGTACATATACAGACACATATGTAATATAGAAAGCAGACACCTACATAAAAACATACAGCCACATAAGACAGTATTGAGGGCAGAGGAGGGTAAGGGGAATGAAAATTAGGGAGGGAGGCAAGAGAGGGGAAGAGAATCAGAATAGATAGTAAGAAAAAGGGATAAAGCAGTGAAGGAAGGAAGGGTCAGGAGCAGTTGCAGGATAGGGAAATATATTATTTATTTATTTATTTGAGTTTTGGTGACCAGGTAAGTTCACTGAGACAAGTACAGTCCCTTTTTCAGGGTCGACCCAAGAGTTACAGAGAGTATTAACTATTGTAACAAGTAAGAGAGATACAAAAAACAGTGTGACCACATCTTATACAAAGCCAGGTTGACTGAAAGTACATATGCATATTATGTACAATTGGCAAGGAATATACAGGTACTCAGTACAATGTAATGAAAGTTAGTAGCATTTTGTATGGTATACATATGACATTAAAGACATGCAGACAGATAGGTACTGCAGCCTGAGACACTGGAGGCAGAGTAGTAGGACTTTAACCAAAGCAAGAGCATGCTGCAGAGACAGGAAGGCAAGCTAGGAGGATTTTTAAGGCAAGACAATGAACTAGTGGAAACGGGCACAACGGATCTCGAAGGGGAATGAGTTCCAGAGATTAGGAAAATGGTAGGAGAAGGCGGCCCTACCAGAACTGGAGCTTCGAGCAGGGAGGGCAAGGGTCCTATGAGTGGAGTTACGGAGGCAATAGGAGATAGACGAGGGGTAGAAAGAAACGTGTTAAGGTAGGATGGAAGGGAGCCAAGCCAGAAGTACAATGAGCAAGGCATCTGGCCTTAAAAGGTGGGAAAGAGAGAGCAGTGTAGAGGTCGCAGTGGTGCGTACGTGGCAGACAATTTAGGGCAAAGCAGCAGAAGGAGTTGAATAGGGTGTGCAGTCTGGTGAGTGTAGGAGAGAGGAGTATGTCAGTGTTCTATGTACATCTAAAATATGGAGCAGAACCTCACACTGGTTTGCATGCTCAGGATAAACAAGGTGTATTGTTTAGCTCAATGTAAATTTTAATACCACCTTTGGTAGAAATTCAGAATTTGTATGCAAAGAGGCTCTATCTTTGTGAAAAATCAAATAAGGAGGCTCGCACATCAGAGCCTGAAACTTAGAAATCCTTCAAGCAGAGGTCATTGCAACTAAAAATAATGTTTTTTATGACAGAAATATAAGCCACAAACTTGGCAGACACATAAGGAGCCAACGTCAATTTCTTAGAAATGAAATTCAAGTCCCAAGGCTGGAGCCAGCCCAGTGGCGCTGAGGGTTGAGGTGCTGGACGCCACACCTCGAGCCACGCCAGTGACCCAGGTTCAGGAACAAGCCAGGGCTGCCGGGGGTCGGCAGGGGAGGGATAGAGATTGAGCATCCGCCAACAGCTCTCTCATCCTGGGGGTGGGTATGTGAAAGTGCTAGCTCTAGGGCAACCTCTGGTGGTGGCTGGAGGATCGCCAGTGGAGCAGTGCAGCGTAATGCCTGGGGGCAGAGCCACAGCACTACGTTGCCTTGCTGACCGGGGCTCCACGGGGGAGGGGGATACAAAACAAGCAGAAATACCTTCTGCTCGTCAGTGAGATGATGGTGGCCCCGGGGGACTTCGCTCACATCCCATCTGTCAGCCCAACGCACCCCGGATCTTCCTCCAAGCCAACCCAATGACACCAAGGTAGGCACTTCATACTTAGGAGGTTACCACTGTGTGGAGGGTGGAATCAGCCCCAGAGATGGTACCGGGGGTTGAGCCTGCCTGGGGTCTTTCAGGAGAGGAGATCGAGGGGGAGATGTGAGGGTTCAGGCTGGGAGTAGGGCGGATTCCGTGTGGGCACTCCTGAAGGATGCCTGGGGAGTGGATGCAGAAATAAAGTTAAAAAATAAAAAGTCCCAAGGCTGGACTGGATTACAAATAGGAGGGTTTATGTGAAGAATACCACTCAGAAACGTACAGGACACCTCTAATTGGGCAACCGTACAACCATCAATAGGTGCATGGAAAGCTGATCTAGCAGCCAGATGCACCCTAATAGAGGAATACTGGAGGCCAGAGTCAGACAGGAAAGACAAGTAAAAGGATCCATATTCCGAGAAACAGACCACAAAGTGAAGTGCCTCAACTTCAGTGAATAAGTATGTCTGGTAGAAGGTTTTCTAGCAACAAGCAGAACATCAGCAACCTTAGGGGAGACCACAAAATGTGCAATGGCTATGTTTTCAGGAGTCAAGCATGTAGATGCAGGGACATCAGGTCTAGATGGATCTGGGACTACTTGCCCTGTGACTGCAGACCCTGACACAGAGGTAGAGGGACAGGATGCTCCACCGCCAGATGCTGAAGGTGTAGAAACCATACCTGTTGAGGCCACAAAGGAGCAATGAGGATGAGACTAGCACTCTCCACCCACAGCTTGAGCAGAACCCTCTGTATTAGAGGAAAAGGGGGAAAAATGTATAGGAATTTCCTTTTCCAAGAGATGGACAATGCAAATCACCCCAAAACTCCAGGCCCTGGAGTGACTGAACAGAAATGTGGCAGTTTTGCATTGTGCAGGGGTGCAAATAGTCCAGCTCTAGATGACCCCATCTTGTGAAGAGGTCATTTACTACAGAGGTGAGCAGTTTCCATTCATGAACCATTGACTGGGGCCTACTTAACCTGTCTGCCAAGATGTTTGAGAGACAATGGGAGAAACACAGCTGACAGCTGAAAGCCGTGGGAGAGACCCCCATGCCATACTTTCACTGTTTCCCTGTGTAGGGGATAGGAGTGAGTGTCACCTTGTTTGTTGATGTAATACACTGATATTGTCTATCTGGATTAGCAGAAGACTTGAGCAGAGATGATTCTGAAAAGCCTGGAGACTGTACAGGACAGCGTGCACTTCCAGGACATTTATATGCAGGCCAGTCTCCACCTTGGCCCAAGACCCCTGAGTCTGGTAAGGACCAAGATAAGCAACACAGCTAAAGCCCAAGGCATCCATGGTGAGGATCTGTACAGGGATCCAGTACAAGGAATGGAATACCATTCAGTAGGTTGTCACAGTCCATCCACCATAACAAAGCTCTGTGAAGAGGAGACATGACAAGAACCATTTGCTCCAGCTTATCCGTCAACTGATGCCACTGGACCCCGAGTGTCCACTAAAGTATCCTCATATGAAGACGTGCCAGTGGCAACAGTCACTATGGTGGCAGCCATGAGGCCCAGGAGACATAACATTGTTCATGCAAAAATGTAATGGTTCCTGTGCACCAAGTGTGCCTGAGCAATCAGGGAGTCTGCCCTGACCTGTGGGGGGAAAGCACATCCTTTTTTCAATCTCCTAGGACTGTCCGTATGTACTGCAGTCTCTGGCAAGGAGTCAGCACAGATTTTGGCACATTTAAGTGACCCCCAAATTGTTGAATAACTGATGTGTCCAAGACAGGGTATGAAGCAGAGCTTCTCTGGAGTGGGCCTTCAGGAGCCAGTTCTCCAGATAGGGGAAAACATACTGGCCTTCCCTGCAAAGGGCTGCTACAACTACTTGCAAGCATTTTGTAAAGATGCATGGCACAGAGCTAGTGCTGTGCAGAATTTTCAAATTCCAGTAGAATGGAATTCCATGGAATATTCAAAATTCCACCAAAATTCTGTCAAATTCCACCAGAAATGGAATGGCAGAATTCCGCAGCATAAAACAGTAGCAGAATTATTTTCCACAGAAAACTCACTGTTCTGTGAAATATTATTCCATGGATCTCAATATATTCTGTGGAAATTGTTGTGTAATAATGTTCCACGGAAATAAAAATGTTCTGCAAAATATTATGCTGCGTATCACAGTAGGTGAAATTCTGCAGGTGAACGAGCAAAATTCAGGTAGAAAAACTGCTGGTGGAATGGTCATTCTGCACTAATTCCACTGGCGGAATTCCGCATTCCACACAGCACTACACAGAGCACAAGCCAAAGGGCAATAACTTGAGCTGATAGTGCCTGCCCTTCAGCATAAAATGGAGGTACTGTTAGTGGGATTTCCTGATCTTTATATGCAAGTATGCATCCTTTATGTCCAAAAAATGGAACCTGTCCCCTGTTTGCAGCAGGGGAAATCAGAGCCTGCACAGATACCATTTAAAATGTTTGGTATTCAATGTATAGGTTGAATTCCCTGAGATCTAACACAGGGTGCAGATCCCCTGTCTATTTCAGAACTAGGAAGTATCTGGAATAGAATCCTTTGTTTTTGTCCTGAGGAGGAACCAGTTCTATGGCACATTTTTGACAAAAAGTCTGAACTTTTATTTATTTATTTTATTTATTGATAAGTATCGGATAACACCTTTGAGTCAAAGACTCTTTTACAAAGGTTCCACGTCATACATAAGAAGAGACATCAGTGTACAGAGTAACAAGAATATAATACTTAACACAGTGGTTACAGAATGGTTGCATCTGATTACAGAGGATACAAAGAGAAAGAAAAAAAGTAGAAAAAAAATAGCAGCTGGGCAATAAGGTAGCTGGTATATGCATTGCATACAAGTTATTCGTAGGCCAAGGCTGGACCGTGATGTCCATTGTCATGGCATAGGCACACTCAGGGGCAGCGGGCCAGAGTTAGTCCATAGTCATGGGGAGGTAGGATGTGGTCAGTTTAGGGCAATCACATACTGATCCTTGGGTGATAAGGTCCCTAAGCTGGTACTTGAACCGACCAGGTTTGGGTGCAGTGAGAATGGAGTTTGGAAGTGAGTTGAGCCAGGTTGGGGCCAGATATCGAAATGTTCTTTGGCCAGATGTGGTTTTGCAGCAAGGTACCCTAAAGTGGGAGGTTGCTGACTGCCGTGTGAAACGGCCGGTCAGTGGGGCCTGAAGTAGTGGAGAAAGGGCTGGAGGGAGTAATCCTGAGATGATTTTCTTTGCAAAGAGGCAGGCTTGGTACTTTAGCCTTCCATCAAAATTGAGCCAATTTGCTGAGGCGAGAGGTGCATGTATGAGTGAGTCTAGGACAGCCTGTAGCCAGTCTGCAGGCCTTATTGAGGGCCAGTCTAATCTTGTGTAGGTGGGTGGTGTCGGCCGCACCGTAGATGATGATACCATAGTCAATTAGTGATAGAATAGATGTAGAGATGGCTAGGTGGAGCCAGTCCGGGGAGGCAGGCAGCATAGCGGTGAAGGAGACCAATGCATACTTGGATGGCGGTGCTTAGTAATCGGATATGGTCATGAAAGGTGAGCCCTGTGTCTAGGGTGATGCCAAGGTATTTGAAAGTGTTAATCTGTTCAAGGGGGTCATTTAGTGCATTCAGAATGTGCAGGGGTTGTCCTAGGTTCTTATTTTGGGGGTATGCAAACATAACGGATTCAGTTTTTTTGTAATTTAGTACTAACCTATACTGAGTGAACCAGGACTCAGCGTCAGAGAAGGATTTCTGGACTGCAGAGCAGAGGACTGTGGGGTCAGTGTGGGGGTTGTAGAGGACTGCATCATCTGCATACAGTAGCATTTTCCTAGAGCAGGCTTTGGGCAGGGTGTTGAGGTAAAGGGAGAAGAGAAGTGGGCCAAGGATAGAGCTTTTAGGGACCCCCACCCTGACTTGGTGGGGGGATGATAGGGAGTGGGCAATCCGGACTGTCTGGGTTCTACCAGACAGATAGCTGGCAAACCAGTCAGTGGACTCATTGGAGAGACCTAACTGAGTGAGGGAGCTCAGGAGAAGCGAGTGGTGCACGGTATCGAATGCCTTTGAGAGGTCTATAAAGACCGCACCAGTAGTGTTTCCAGTGTCCAGGGATGTACTGTATGGAGGGAGTTTGTAAATTCCAAGAGGGCAGTGGTGGTGCTATGGTTCTGGCAGAAGCTGTGTTGTTCAGGATACAGAATACTATATTTAGTGAGGCAGTCTGTCAGTTGTGTGGCCACGATTTTTTCTAGTGTTTTGGAGAGTGGGGTCAGGATTGATATTGGGCGGTAGTTCCCAGGCTGGGTGCGGTCACCACTTTTAAGGATAGGAGTGATGAGAGCAGATTTCCATTTGGAAGGGAATTGTTCCAGAGTAAGGGAGTGGTTCAAGAGCATTGTGAGGGGGAGGAGAACTTCATTGAATGACAGTCTAAGCAGTTTTAAATCCAGTGAGTCACTGCTGAAACAGGATTTGCTGTTGGCTTTGAGTAGGAGAGGGGCAGCCACACTGGGAAACAGCTTTAAGTAGAAAGGGGTTGGTGAGGGGCAGTGGGGTGGTGGTGGGGAGAAGAAGTTTTGGGGAGGACACCAGAGAGGTCAGAGAAGGAGTCATTTAATGTATCAGCGAAAAGGGCTGGGTCATAGGTGATAGATCCATTGGCCAGGATATGGGTTGGCCGGGCAGAGGGGGCTTTGCCACTTAAGGTTTTTAGTGAGTCCCAAAACTTGAGACCTGCACCCCATGTGTTGGTGAGCACAGTTTTATAGCAGTCAGCCTTTGCTTTACGGATATCCCATGTACACTTGTTGTGCGCTTCCTGATAGCACTGCCTGTCAAGGGGTTTTCTGGTATCCTGTGCAGTGTGCCACAGGTTGTCTTGTTCACGCATCTGATCCAAAAGGGCTTGGGACAGCCAAGGTGAGTTGGCACATTTAATTGTTTGTTTGGCTAGGGGTGCAAACCGGTTGCAGGCCGTGTTGAACATATGAATGAAATAGTCCAGGGCAGAGTCAATGTTCTGCGCAATTTTTATGGGGGACCAGTCAGTAGCTAGTAGGTACTATTTAAGTGACTGGAGTTTGCCAGGTTTGAGGCGGTGTTGTAAGACAGTTTTGGGGGGGTTGTTGATACAGTATGACCATTGACATAGTACTGGGGAGTGGTCACTCAGAGCATCAGGTAGTACCCTGATCTGAGTTGCTTTATGTGGGGAGTTAGTGAGCACTAGATCTAGGAAGGTGGCAGTACCAGTCCTCTGGTTATTCTTGTGGCAGAAGTCACAAGCTGGGTCAGGTTCTGGGCAGTTGCAGCATCCCTAACAGGGGCTGAAGTGTCAGCCAGCCAGTTTGCATTGAAGTCTCCAAGGGCAATGATGTCAGCATTGCTAGGAAGAGTCTGGAGATGGTTGAGGACTGAGAGGAAAGTGGTCTTCTGATTTGGGGGAGGGATGTATACAGAGGAGAGGAATAGAGGGGCTCTGTTACGGGCAAGAGTGATCTTCAGTGTGAGGGATTGGGCCCTATGCTCTAGTGATGGGGAGGGTAGGGCAAGACACTGAAGTGATTCCTGGACATACAGGGCACAACCACACCCTTTCTTTGAGGTTCTATCTGCTCAGTATTGTGTGAAGCCAGGGAGTGAGACCACAGAGTCGGGGGTGTGGTTGTTGAGCCAGGTCTCAACAACTGAGATGACATTGGGGCGATTCTGGACAACCCATCCCTGAAAGGAATCAAATTTCTTGAGGAGGCTACATATATTGAGGGAGGCTATCGTGAGGCTCTTGGCTGTAGAAACCCTAGGGGTGGGGATGGTAGGTCCTGGGTTGGGGTGTACGTCTCCAGAAAGAAGAAGTAGGAGAAGTAGGATGCACAGGGAGGCCAGCCTTAAACGCTTCTTCATGAGCTTAGGAACCATTAGGGAGGGGGAATGGCACTGTGCAGAGGTGGGAGTAGCTAGGTCCCGTAGGGTGGGAGAGGCCAGGCAGAGTAGTGTCCATTGTGATACCACGGTAGTATCAGTGGAGTAACTGGCGCATATGAGATGCATGGTCCAGTGGTGGGGTGGGAGGTTTGGGTTTAAATGGCCTGGAGGATAAAAGGAAGAAGGTGGAGGATGACCTGGAGGGATTTGTGGCAGATCCAGAGCATGTCCCCTTGCAATTATCTCCAGAACCCATTCATCTGTGGTGATCTTCTGCCACTGTTTCAGATTCAGGGATATCCTGCCCCCCCCCCACTCACCCCTGGAGGTAACAGCTGAGAAGAGGGCAGAGATGGAAGAGAGTCAGGTAGAACTGGGGTGACAGAGCCAACAGACCGGATTCCCTTGGGTGCTTTTGCGTGGGCACCAGAGGGACAGGATCTGGGAGGAAACTACCACCTCTACCTGGCCTTGTGGACAGCAAGCAAGATTACCTCTGGCAGCAGGCATAGGAAAAAAAAAACTACAATCACCTCTAGCAGGAGCTGGGTACAGGGACTTTACAGACCTCAGAGTCATTTTAGAAGTCTGAGGGCCATACAGGGCAGTTTGGACCCTTTAACATGAGCATTCAAAACTGCCTGTTGCACATCAGTGGCAAAGCCAGCAACTCTGAGCCAAGAATACTGCTGCAGCCCTGGCAGAATCATCAGAGACATTGTATGCTGAGCACAGCAACTGTTTGTCAAGCTCAGCACCAGCAGACAATGTCTTAAGTAACTCAGTCTTGGCAGAGCCATCAGGCAAGGCCTGAGCAGTAGTACAAGCAGCTTTCTACAGGCCCTTCTGGTATTTTATCATGCAGGCCTGGTAGTTTGCAATCCTAAGGCCCAGGGATGAAGAGGCATAAGTATGTTTACCCATTACATCCAGCCTCCTAGATTTCATATCAGGAGGTGACGTAGTCATGTGTCTAGGAGCCCTAGACCTATCAGGAGCAGCTATGTTGACCACAGAGTCAGTTTATGTCTGCTTAGCATAACAGCACTTAACAGTTGGTTTAGGATATTGCTTATCAGCCTTTCTAGGGACTGCAGGCTGTGAGTTTGGTCTGTACAGTGCAGTAAAAGTAACATCCTCTAAGGCAGGATATATAGGTGGACTAATAATAGATGATGTGCAGGGCACCTCTAAAAACTCCATGAGATTCCTTCACATCAAAGCCCATGGCAGATTGCATTTGCTGGATAATAGCTTGAAAAGATGGGTTCTTAGGAGGAGACTTTGGTGCATAATCCACAGAGTCCTCACTACAGAATGAGAAGATGGAGCTAGAGTGAGGGTGATCCTCTAGGAACTGTTCTTCTATTCCATCTCATTGTTTTTATCATGAGACATAATGAGAGGCGCAGAAGGGGTTGATGACCTAGCAGCAGCTTATAGGCAGGAATCTTCGGCATGCATGGAATCCATTGACGGGGGCCAAGAATCAGAAGGCTCCATCAGCAGAATAACTGTCTGCAATGGCAACCCTAGCAGAATGTGTCGAATCATTTCAGACAATGACACCAGCACAATCTGGGAGGCAACTGTGCCCTGAAAAGGGACCCAGACTACTTGCAATGATGGGCCTAGGCCTGACGATGATGGCGTCATGTCGTTCATAGTAGGTACGGCAGCACCTCAGCCAGGCCCCGACCTTGGTGTCCCAGTGCTAGTCAGGGGATGTGTTAACAACGACAGAGCAGAACTTGAGGAGGACATACCTTTTCCCAGTGGCAACTGGGACCTCACCATTGAGACAGACTTGTCCTTGCCTCTGGGTTTGTGCTTATGGCTGGACAATGAAGAGGCCCATGATGATGAACCTTCCTTGTCATCATCTTTAGATTCTGACACTGTTTCTCAGCCACCGACGAGGAAGAAGCAGATTCTGAGCTAACGCTTTTAAGGCAAAGAAATTCTCAAGAGCCTTCCTACAGTGTCATCTTGTAGTCTGGTTCAAACCCTGGCACCTCTCCCATATCCTTCCATGGTAAGACAGGCCCAAGTATCACACACAAACCGAATGAGTATCTTCCTTGTAAACTTTATAGCTGCACTTACAGTATAGTAATAAATGCTCTTTAGACTTCAGCGGCACACAGAAATGATGACAGTAAACTAGATAAAATGAAAATAACAAATGGCAACAGCTTGTTCAATGATGTTTCCTTCATCAGCTCTGATGAAGATGATCAACAGTGGGAGAAAGAACTAAAGAACAGTGGGGCCGCCCACGTTATATATGTGTCAAGGCTGCACATCATCGTGGGTGGCCCCCAGCTAGCAAAACGTTTCCGAGTAGTCCTAATGCTTTGGGCTTAAAATTCCAAAGGTGTGGCCTAATGGAGGATATATCATCAATAAAGATCAAATGTTACAGCAAACAGGTTATGAACAAACTGCAGCAAGGATCAAGCATTGTTTTATGCAGATAATGCTGTGCTATATAGAACTTATCAGATGTAAAAGTAATAGAATCTGGCCTAAATGTTGACTTTTCTCTATTGGAATGGTGGCTAGTGGCTAACCAATGTAGCCCCACTCCCTGTTTCTAGGGGGTGATGGTAGTAAAGTGTCCATGGGGAGGGGGGTGCCCACAGAAGCAGAAACTGTTCCAGTGGCCTACGCTTACCCAGGACCAGTTGACTTACCAGGGTGTCCAGTCCTTCACTGGTGCTGTCAGGAAACAAACAGGTTCATGCACAAACAAGTTCAACAAAGAACGAAATGTCCATACATAACTTGCTGAAAAGGGGATCCCAGAACGTTTAATAAATAAACTTGATGCGGCTCCATGGAGCACTGATCAGGCAGTGGGAGCAAACACTTCACAGCTGGTATGGCCTCACACAGAAGCTTCCATTCTGGACTGAGAAGGTTGCATAGTCTCTTGGCAGCGTTAACCACTGGACCGCTATGGTCACACAATCTTAAAGAATAGCAGCAATTCACAAAATGGTTCCCATGCCTGGCAGCCCCAAATTCCCACTGCCACCACAATGTCTCTGCAGCTCCCACCTCTCTCTCATCTCTCTGCTCTGGTTCACACATCCCCCTGGAATTGCAATCCTCACAGCTTGGGGAGTTGTGGGTTCCCTCTCAACCACTGCGAAGTGCTTAAGACTGGAGGCGACAGTCCCCCAAAACTATAGAAGGGGCATGTCCTGTAAAGTCCCAAGGCTCTGGCTCTCATTCTCCTCTCCCTGTGGGCCTCAGGTCCTTGTAGTAGTGACCCAATCTTCCAATTTGAATCCCAGGACTCCTGGCACCTCTCTGCCACCTTCTCTGTCACTCCCTTCATGGCTTGCACACTGGCGCAGCCCTCCTCATGGTTCTGTGGCTTGCAGTTGCTGGCTCCCCTTCTCTCCTATACCTGGAGGCTGTTGGCCAGGGGCCAAAGTGAGCAACAACCCCTGCCTGACCCAGTACACTCTTCCCTCCCTGCACACTCTCAGCCAGGAAGGAACTCCCCTGATCCCACCACATCTGTGGGTTTTTGTCCCCCCACGCACCCGCGGTGACCTCACAACCTGCAGGAGGCTCCAGCTGAGTGCCAGGCAGATATGAACTCTTCTTCTAATGGGGCCAGATTAGGCCACATAGAAATCTGAGGCAAACAGCCTGGTAACCTCTTGGGGTACACCAACTTGTCCTTAACACCAAAAAGACAAAAGTAATGCTCCTTGGATCCCATAAACTAGGTACTGATAGAGCAGAATCCCTTGGTATCTTCACTGCTGTGGGAGCTAAACTTGAGGTGCTGAATAACATTCAAGTACCTAGGTGTCCTTATTGATCAAGAGTTCTCCCTTAGATCCCAAGTGGACTGCACAACTAGGCTAGTCTCCCCAAAACATAGCCTACCCTTCCAGCTCGGGCCTTACTTCACAAAAGAGGGCTGCCTCTCAAAAATCATCTCTCTACTACTCCCAGTGCTATTATACAGAGCTCCCATTCTTACCACGCTAAGAGAAACTGAGTTAAACAGAGTCAAGCAGCTCTACCACAGAATAGACAAGTTGTGGCAGGAACATAGAAACATAGAATTTGACGGCAGATAAGGACCGCTTGGCCCACCCAGTCTGCCCATTTCCCTGCCTACTGGATAAGCTGCAGATCCTAGTTAACCAGCAGCCTACTTCTTCCTACCCCCACCCCCCAGAATTGCCTTATGACTGTCCCATGCATGCTTGAATTCCACCACTGTTTTTGACTCCACGACCTCCTCTGGAAGGCCGTTCCATGCATCCACAACCCTCTCTGTGAAAAAATACTTCATTAAATTACCTCTGAGCCACCCCCCATCTTCAAATTGTGCCCCCTTGTTCTTGCACACCTCTTTTTTTGAAAGATGCTACCCTCTTGGACTTTGTTGATTCCCTTGAGGTACTTGAAAGTTTCTATCATGTCCCCCCTCTCCCTCCTTTCCTCGAGGCTATACATATTAAGCACCTTAGTCTCTCTTCATATGTCTTCCAGTGCAGACCCTGCACCATTTTAGTTGCCCTCCTCTGGACAGCTTCCATCCTGTCTATGTCTTTGCAAAGACTGGATCTCCAGAACTGCACGCAGTACTCAGATGGGTCTGACCAGCTGTCTGTACAGAGGGATAATAACTTCCTGTTTTCTACTGGTGATGCCTCTCCTATGCATCCCAGTATCCCCAGCCCTCCTTGCTGCCTCTCACATTGCTTGCCCACCTTTAGGTCATCTGATATGACTACCCCCAGGTCCCTTTCCATTTTTGTTGTTGTTAGTATCTCACCCCCCATTGTGTACTCTTCCCCTGGGTTTTTGTTTCCCAGGTGCATTACCTTGCACTTCTTAGCATTGAATCTAAGCTGCCATACATTTGACCATTCCTCTAACCTTGCCAAGTCCCTTTTCATCCTTTCCACCCCACCTTGTGCATCAACTCTGTTGCAGATCTTCGTGTCATCTGCAAAGAGACATACTTTTCCTTCCAGTCCCTCTGCAATGTCGCTTATAAAGACATTGAAGAGGACCGGTCCTAATACTGAACCCTGTGGTCCCCACTGTAACCCCCTTTCCTCGAGTGGACTCCATTACTATTACTCTCTGTGTCCTATTCTCCAGCCAATTTTTACCCAGGCTGTCATCTTGGGACCCACTCCCAGGCTGGCTAACTTGTATATTAATCTTTGTGTGGGACTGTGTCAAATGCCTTGCTAAAGTCTAGGTAGGCCATGTTCACAGCCCTCCCTGATCTACTACTTTGGTCACCCAGTCAAAGAAATCTATCAGATTTGTCTGGCATGACCTTCCGCTGTGAATCCATGCTGCCTTGGGTCCTGTGCCCTCTAGCCTCTAGATACTGACAATTCTTTCCTTCAGAAGTGATTCCATCATTTTCCCTACCACTGAGGTTAAACTAACAGGTCTGTAGTTTCCTGCTTCTGCTTTGCTCCCCTTTGTGAAGGGGATCACATCTGCCCTCCTCCAGTCCTCGGGTACCACCCCATCCTCCCATGATTTGTTAAACAGGGTAGTCAGTGGTGTCACTAACTCTACCCTTAGTTCTTTTAGAATTCTGGGATGAATCCCATCAGGCCCCATTGCTTTGTCCACCTTCAGTTTTAAGAGTTCTTTCAGAACCCTTTCTTCTGTAAATGGGCTGGTATCAACTTCTGTATCCAGAGTGTTTCTACTGTTTGTTTTAGGTACCTCCCCCTCTTTCTTTGTAAATACTGAGCAAAAATATTTGTTTAGTATCTCTGCCTTTCACAGTCACCCTCCCTCCCCTATTAAGCCTCACTATCCCTCCCTTGGTCTTCCTTCGCCTCCTGATGTACCTATAAAAGGTTTTATCCCCTTCTTAACTGAGTTGGCTATCTTTTCCTCGGTTTGGGCCTTTGCTGTTCTGACTGCCTTCCCAGCTTCCTTTGCTTTAACTGATACAGTTCTTTGTCCTGCTCCTTCTGTGATTCCTTGTACTTCTGAAAAGCTTTCTTTCTCTTGAACCTTCACTGCCACTTCCTTGAGAACCATAGTGGTTTCTTACATGTTACATCGGCACTGCACTACTCCCACATGATTATGTACTTTTTTTGTGTGTGTGTGTGTGTGTGTGTTTGGTTTGTTATATAGAAATATATATATTATACAATGTGTATGTTTATATTTTCAGTGCTGTAATAGCAGAGGATATGACATTGATATGCACCTTGCACCTTGAGGAAATGATGTCAGAACCCCAGGTATAAAGGAACTATTTCCAGGGGTGGGAAGGGGTTGGGCCTAAACTGTGCCCTCACAAAACAATCAGCTAAGAGCTCTGACCCACCGGGCCATGATGAGTGCCTTCCTGTCAGCAAGATACCATACACAACAATTTGACAGAGAAAATCCCTGCTAATCAAACAGAGAAAAATCCAGACATCCAAGTCAGACACAGGTAAACCTCCCAGCCCCAAAACAGCCTGGTGGTTTGTGCTCTAGAAAGCAGTCAGCCCCAAAATAAGTCAGCTGTGCTTTAAACTCTTCCTGCACTGAAAATCTTAAGAATTGTAACAAGACTGTCTTTTCCTGATAATTCTAAGTTCCTTATTTCACCTTTCAGTTAGAAGTAGCCTCCACCTGCAGAATATCTGCTACAAACCAAAGACAATTGTAAGGTTCACCTCCCTCTGTTGTGAGCACAACTCGCTTTCTTGCAAATCCTATGTTCAGTATTGCAGCTTTCAGCAAGAGGTAGTTTGACTTGAAAAATATTAGCTGTTCGCATCGTTTAATGAATGGTTGAAAAAATGGTGTGAAGCACAGGGGTTTGGCTTCATTGGGGACTGGGGTTCCACCTGGAGGGACACCAGCCTATACTGGCAGGATGGTCTGCATCTGTTCAGGATGTAAACGATTCTGTTGCTTTGATTCCTTCCCTTATGTAAAGAGCTACTCCTCCTCCTCTTTTACCCTCTCTGTCCCTCCTGTAGATAGTGTATCCTGGTATGTTTACGTCCCAGTCATGATTTTGTGTGAACCATGTTTCTGTGACTGCCACGATATCCAGATGTTCCTCCTCCATCAAGGCCACTAATTCAGGAAGCTGACAGCAAGCAGCACCACTGTGCCGTACTTACCTCCTTAAAGTGTCTTACCCTCGATGAGAGGTTAAACTACCCTATGCTCCGCCTTACATACAAAATACTAAGCAGCTCCCTCCCAAGCCTCAATGATGTAGTGGAAAAAAACTCTTAAAAGAAACCTTTACTTCCTCAGCCAGCCTCTCCTGAAAGTTTCCAATGTCAGGACATCAACTAGCCAGTGAGTTTTCCTGAATAAAGGTGCACAGCTCTGGAATGAGCTTCCAGTCCCTACACAAAAGTGTACCTCTCTGGGATAATTTAAAAAACTCTTCAGGGACAACTTCCCCCGGTAACAATCTGCACTTGTACATAAGGTAAGGTAAGATAGGAGGGGGAGTAGCCTCACTATATGCTACCACCACAGGTGCTTCTCACTACTGTTAGAGACCTACAGCTTCCTTTATCATGTGATGTACTGGACTACCCTAATGTAAATCACTAATCTGTATTGTTTTTCATATGTCAATGGTCCTCCTGTGTATCTCTGTTCTATCTTGTACATTGTTTCCCCTCTAATGTTGTACTGATTGCTCTGGTTAATGTAATTAACTCTGGGTCGCTCCTGAAAAAGCAACATCTGTCTCAGCAAGACCACCCAGTTAACAGAATTCAATAAATGAAAACATTGCTTTGTAGGCTTAAAAGCCTAATCAGCAGTTTTGCCTTTGGGGTGGGTGTTTGTAAAATTATTTGTTTTCCTTTAACTCTTACTTGTAGTTAGGTGCACTTCACAGATCATTATAAAGACTAAAATATTTAAATTAAATAAAAAAAAATCTCTACAGCCATGATATTGTTTAAAAAAGACAGGAAAAAATATCCCCTACCACCTGTTCCTGAAGCATTTAATCTGGATAAAGTAAAATGTTATGCCTTACCTTCCATAGTTTCTTGTATACAGAATGCAACAAAAACATACCTGTATGAATGATACAGCTGAACAGTAGACAACCCATCTCTCTTAAAACCAGGCTCCAAAAAAACACTCATTCCTCAAAAGAAATAAACAAACAAGCTCAAACTGCATGTTAGCTACTGCATTTTGCATCCTCTGAAAGAGAATTGCACTGAAGCAGGTTTCTTTTAAATATAAGCCGTTTTTACACAGCGCTTACTTTTAAATTTTGTTCTGGCGTGCAGTCATTCCGCTGCAAGTGTAGCATTCCTCATTCCCGTCTACACGCAGTTCATGTTTAGTTGCCATCTCTCTCTCACTGCGGACCAGCACAGAAACAACAAACAGGATATCTGTAGGTAAAAATAGAGTAGTGTGCCGAAATGACAGACATGGCATGATTACATGCCAGGTTACAACGCCACAGAAGCCCGCGAACCAAGAAAAACAGGGAACCCATTTTAAGCAAGTGCTCACTATGTTGTGGCATGGATTGACTGTATACGCAGAAACAGGTAATGTTACAGTGAGTCTGTACCAGTCATTCCAATACAGACCACTGTGTGTAAAAGGGCCTATTGATTCCAATGTTGTTATGTTCCAGATCTACAGGTTTTTTTAATCATCCTACTGGTGTTTCAGGTTTACACACAGTAGTAAGTAATGCACCATTTTAGAACTGTGTGATGTCATTAAGGTCCCTTGAGCCTCTCTTCCATTGCTGGCACAATGCAGTCTTCTACTATAGAATTGTGCTACCAAAAGGGACATAAACTACATCTCACAGTTCTGGAATGGTACTTAACACGAGAGTGTAAATTACAAACATCCACCTGGTTAGGAATAGCCAGGCCCATATACTATAGATGGAATAATAACATCATTGGAACCAGTATTAAATGAAATGCTTCTACTGGGAAAAATGACTTACACACTATGAAACAATAATCCCTCAATTTTGCCCCTTAAAAATTGCTCTGGTGCACTCTAACTCTACTGACATCATCACGCAAGCATGTCACAGCCATCTTAGGCTGCTACTGGAGCGGGCATTTTAAAAGACTTTCTCATTTGTTTACATTTCTTCAAACCTGATGATATGGTGTTAAAACTATTTTATGCAGAAAATGAAGCACATCATGTGGCAGGTAAGGGTGTAGACTACAGCCTTATGATTTCACATGTTGTGGTCTTGATTTTCCTAACAAAGCCTATTTTGTTGTCCTTCTGATATTAAAAAATAAGGATTTTTTGGTGCTTACATTTATACTTAAACTTAACCCCTGAATAACTAAAATTAAATATAATTTTGTACTTAATTTTCAGCAGTCATTAAAAACCGGCACAAGACAACAGGTTACCTCTGTGCACTTTATTTAAAGTGCTGTAATGCAGTATATTAAAGTGCTTAATGACACATTGGCAGTACAGTGAAAAAAAAGACTTAACAGGTGGTGGGAGACATAAAAACAATAACCAGGCCACTGATCCGGAGACCCAATTGGTTTCACCGTGGGCTCTCTCAAGAGTCCTGGATGTGCTGAAGTTGTACTCTTCTATTGTGACTATTTATTTTTATTTATTTATTTAGTGAGAGAATCAGAATTACAATCCTTTAAGTAATAGACTCCTTTGCAAAGGCTCCACATTAGCACAAAAAGCTCATTTAAAGTGACAGTGCTGAATTTAAAGTGCTTAATGTGAATGTTGGAAAAACAAACCAATAACTGACAACTAGGGTCCGTTTAGAGGAAAGATGCTGGGTTTGTTGCATGTCCTTTGTTCAAGATATGAATATGCTGCCCCACTCATGTGATGGCTTGCCAATACATACAGTACAACTGGCT
Organism: Neoceratodus forsteri; assembly: GCA_016271365.2. Taxonomy (NCBI): domain Eukaryota; kingdom Metazoa; phylum Chordata; order Ceratodontiformes; family Ceratodontidae; genus Neoceratodus; species Neoceratodus forsteri. The sequence goes on along the minus strand of CM028132.1, from coordinate 484,890,941 downwards.
GTCCTTCTTGAATAGTTAGGGACCTTCATCGAAAATGGCATCTAAAAGGGAAGGAGAAAACAAAGATATTCGTGTAACTGTGCTAAAACAAACTGTCTTTACAGTAACATTTAAAAACATGAATTGACATACAGCCACGGTACACTGAGCTAGAATGCAACAGAGTAAGATACATACTGTATTACAGACTGGTCAATCACTTTTTCTTAAGTAAGGGCATCAAATCAAATTTTTATTTAGCCCAGGCCCAACCTGCTCACCCAGCTGTACCAGCCATATGGCTTCTCATTCCAGGATTAAAGAATCCAGATTCCCTCCCTCTCTCCCCCAACTTCTCCTTCTCTAGACCACATTTAAATTTATGGTCAGATGGAACATTTTGTGTATTATTATGCTGTGGCAGGGAATTCAGTGGCTCTAGTATGTTCACCAGTTCTTATTTTTAACTTCTTCGCTGTCTTTCCCACATAAAACGTTCCACATGAGCATACTGCTAGACACACGATGTTGTTACTGTCACAATTTATGAAGCATCTTATGTCGAAAATCCCAGCTGCATCGATGGACGTGAAATGATTAAGATTACAATATTTGCAGCATCCACATGGAAAGTTTCCATGTGGCAGTTTTAGTAGTCAATTCCCACTTGCTGGTCTGGGTGCTTGTTGCAGACTATTGACAAGTCTGTTTGCTAGATTGGGGATACTTTTAAAAACCATCTGGGGTGCATTCTGTGCAACAATTCTTAGGATTCGTTCTGAAATCATGATCCCCCAGTTTTTGGTCACTATCTCTCTGATGACCCTTGACTGTCTGCCATATATAGTGACCAGATTAATGGACTGTTACGTACATAATCCTACACTTAATCTTAACCCCTTAATATCAACAATTAAATATATTCTAGTATTTATTTTTATACTTAGTCTTAACTCCTTAGTACCAAAATTAAATATATTATTGTATTTAAATTTAGACTCAATTGTAATCCCTTGATAACTAAAGTTAAACATATTTTACTACTTCGTTTCATACCTAACATAGTTTTGTGAAATCTTTAAATGCCACTTAATTCTGAAGCTTACAAAATACATTCATTTATCCATAATTCATCTGTGCATCTTTTCAGGGGTAAATTACTGAGTTAAACTTTAAATTAATTCTGCCTTACTTGGAGCTTACACATTAGAGACTGCAACCCTTAATCTCAGTCTCTTACTTTCTAAAATTATTATTACCTAATTTTAGTACTGTGCATGGACCAAATATTATTTTTCAAATACCATGAATACTATGCTTCCCAAACACTGGTATGGACCTCTGGAATCATCCACAATTATCATGCAACTGTACTAGCCTATGTTGCTACCTTAATGTTCACCTTCCTTGACACTCAGCATATACAATTTATCTGAATCTGAACATGTAACCTTCTACTGATTTTATATTTTACGTTTCAATATAGATTAAAATGAAACAGTTTTGTAACTTGATCCCAAATAATAAAATATATACTGTAATAAAATGAAAAGTCTTGATTTACATGTTCTGCCCATTATGTCTTGTCACCCCAAATAGTGTATATATGCTTGCTAATTGTAGGAAATGTGCTGACCCAGCGGTACAGAGGGCAGAGACATCCCTGCGTCACCAGCCACAATGCCAGTGACCCAGGTTGAGTGAAAAGCCTGGGTCACTCGGATGGTGGCCAAGTGAGGGAGGATTGAGCATCCCACAGGATGCTCTCCTCCTCCTCTGGGGAGGGAGGGTTCTGTGCCCCGGCACAATGTTGCCACCTAGGTGCGCACAGGTGCTAGTGTGAGCAGAGCCAGTTGTAAGGCAGGGAAGGACGTCATGATGTTGGCATGCAGATTCCCACATAGTGCACATGTGCACACCTTGATGTCTGCAAGCAACATTCTTGGGGAACTACTGGGATAGAAAAACACTGTGATCCCAGCACTTCTATGACAAAGATGGTCCCCAGTGTGATCCAGCTCCCCGCCTCACCACCATGTGCCCCACCTGATGCCACAAGGTGTCCAGGGAGAGGTTCCCCCATTCCAATCCAACCTGGAGGTGAAGCCAAGGCTCCATGGAGGTGAGTGGCTGTGGTTGGTGGGGTCAGAGAGATTGGGAGGTGCCTGGAGGTCCCGGGTCAGGGTGGGCTGGTGTGAGGGGGCATGAAAGACTAAGTAAAAAAAATGGAAAGAAATGCAACTCTTTTTTTAAACTTCCATTTTACTGTTCAGTAAAACAATACAAAGTAACTTCATGTGTACTTAGAGAAATGATGACTTGTGCCATCTTTAAGGTTATCTTTGCCCCTGTAAGATTAGAGGGTACAAACCCAAAGGTGTGCCATTGGTTGTATTGTGTAACCTTCGTTTTGGTCTCTTGGGGCAACTTTCAAGCCACCCATCCCTTACAGCATCACTGGACTTTGACATCACCTTCCTGCCAGCCTCCATTCCATCATGGGCTCATGCACTAACTTTGCCCATGCAGTCCACCACAATAGAGCCAATGAAGACTGTTAAGAAATTTAAAGGAAATAGCTTTAAATTCATACCTACCAAGAGAAAGAAACATACAAATATACTGTTTATTTAATCATAAACTGTAGTTTGGGAATTTATAGCAGAAGCAAGAAAGATACTTGTATCAAAAGAATTTTAATTCCCTCGTTTGGTCTCAATTAGGTTACAGCAGGGCTGTGCAAGAGCTGAATGTTACTTAACTAAAAATCACAAATAATGGGCTTCCTGAATATTTGTGACCAATTCTCAAATAGCCCACTATACAGCAGTATTCATAGTCAGGTTCACAGGCCTCTCCCCATCCCAATAATTTGCTTTCCCACTCACCTTTTTCCCAGAACCTCCATCCTCCCATAGCACCCAAACAACCTCCCCCAGTATGCTATTAGAAAAAACTGGGCACCTGCAAAAATGCTAGCTCTTGCCTTTATGCTACAGTGCAGTCATCTACTCACTAACCTACTCCTCCATTCACAGAAATACACACCAGTAATTATCTTCTGCCCCAGATCCCCATCCATGATTATGGGGGGACTGCAGGCAAAATATCTATCCAGCACAGTGGAACTATAGTCAAAACATCCAGCCAGCGCAGTCAGCCCCCTCGCCAGTGTGCCCTGCCTACTACTCCTCATAGTAGCAATGAAAGAATGGAGCAAGAGAGCGAGTGTGTGATTGGGAGGAGGTGGGGCAGTAGCATCATTTATACTGCTAGGCAGCCTTACTGGTCAGGCTGACAAGTGTCACTAATGACACTGCTGCCTTGCCCCTTTCCCTCCTGATTATGTGTCTGTCTATCCATTCATTCAGTGCTACTATGGAGTGGAGTGGGCAGAACACTGTGAGGGGGATGTGACTTAGTTAGGTGAAGATGGAAATGTGAAAAGGAAAGTGTGTCTTCCACTGGGACTTGAGATGGATATTTTGTTTACTAGACCCCCACAAAATCAGGGATGGGGTATGTTCAGAAGATAATTACATATTTACATATTACATATTTTTGTGAATGCAGAGTTGTGCTGGTGTTGACAGACTACATAGTAGTCCAGTGGCCCACAAGACTTCGGGGAGAGGAGAGGAGAGGTAGACAGGATAGATTGTAATAAGAAGGGAGTGTGTCTAGGAGACTAGTCCCTGAAAACCAAGAGAAGGTTAAAAAAAATGTTTTTTCTCACACGAGGGTTGAAAATGTGTTCACACAGCCCTAATTTCCCCAATATGGGAAACAGTCATCATAAAATAAAACTCAAGACACACCAAAGTATTATTTATTTACATAGAAACAAAGACCATGATGACAGAAAAAGACCAAATGTCCAGGCAGTCTGCCCATAGTCCCTATAACCCCTGGAACCTATTTCTCCTCCAGGGTACTAACCCTCCCTGTCCTATCCCCATTCTCCTCTCTGGTGTTGTTGCTCCACATGACCACTATTCCTGTCATTCTATCCCATGCCTGCTTGAATCCCCGACTGTGTTTTCAAAAAAAGACCAGCTCAACTGACAGGCTGTTCCAAGGTTCCACCACCCTTTCCATAAAAAAATACTTTCTCACATCCCTCCTGAACCTTTCTGCTGTTAATTTCCACTCATGACCATGTGACCTGAAGTTGATATTCAGGGCAAATAATTCCTTACAGTTTACCTTGTTAATTCCTTTAAGGAACATGAAGGTCTCTGCCATGTCTCCTCTCTCCCTTTTGGTTTCCAGTGAATTCATATTTAGTACTTTGAGGCATTACCCATAGGCTCTGCCCTGCTGGCCCTGAACCATTTTTATGTTTGCTTGCATGCAAGTGCAAGAAACATAGTGCCACCATATGTGTTTTCATAGGTGTGGCACCCACGCTTCCAAAGCCCTCAGCGTTTTTGTAGGCACGGCCGCACTGCACCAATCAATGTCCCAGTTGTCTATGACAGCAGTTCAGATTGCAATGGTGTACAGTTGAAAGCAAATAACCGCTACAATCAGTGGTGGTAGCGTGTAGGCAATTTAAGCTGTCAGCAATGTCAAATTGCCTCCACGTCACCACCGCTGGTGTAGTGGTGGTTGTGCACGCGCACCCCTTGTTGTGCTGCCAAGTGCCCAACTCGCTAACTCACGCCCTCTACCCCCTTCCAAGCATACTGTATGTCCGACGGAGTGCCCAATCCCCATCGGCTCCAGTGCCCCCCCCAAAAACAAACTTCAAGGTGCCAAGCTGGGAGCCCACCCCAGTGTGGCAGAAGTCTAGCGTCCTCATGTGTCCCCCCCAACACAGTATGGCCAATGGGGGTGCCTAATCCACCGTTGGCTCCACTGCCCCCTCTCAAAACTTCCAGGTGCCACGCTGGGAGCACACCCCAGCATGGTAATAGTCCCATGTCGTCCATGTAAAAAAAAAAAAAAAACTGTAACAAAAGAAAATGGTCACTCATTGACTCTTCCCTCCGCCCCAACCCGCGCCTACCCTCATGCACTCACCTCCCACACAAACACCTCAACCCATACTTCCTCTGGAGCCTGGTGCAGCGATCTTCGGTAGAGTGGGAACACTTCTGGACTCTTCAAAGCCAACCACAAACTGAAGAAATGCCGGTAAGCTGTATAATGGCATAAATAGGGTTTTTCCAACTTTGGTACATATCTCAGCCATTTTCTCCAATTTTTGCACCACATTTTCAACATGGGGTTCTTGGGACCCCATCGCATGAATTCAGTGACCATCATTTAGTTATTCGGTCCTGAAAGGTGATTTTGTGGTCATTGCGTGGAATCACCTTTCTGGACCAATTAACGAAACAACAGTGTCACTGTTCATGAGGTGGGCTCTCAAAAAGCCTATGTTGCAAACTTGGTGAAAAAATCCCCAAAAATGACTGTGTTATGAGCGTGCATTGCACAGTTTCCATGCACACTTGCAAATTCGTGAATTTGTAATATTTTCACTTCAGATTTTCAACACCTTCTTATGAACAGTACAGCTGTCATTTTTCACATCCTGGCCAAAATGTGTATTCGCACTTCCGGCGCAGAATAGCGCTGTCACTGTGGGAAATAAGTGTTTGGGACACATTAAGAAAATCACAGTGACACTGTTCATGAGCAGAGGTCCTAAAATGCCTATGTTGAAAAATTTGGTCACAAAAGTCCATAAAATGACTGTGTTATGAGCGTGCATTGTGCAGTTTCTACGCACCCTCGTAGCTTTACAAATTTGTATTATTTTCACTTCAGATTTTCAACATTGGCATTTTTCCACACATTCTTGAGAACAGTACAGCTGTCCTTTTTCACATACTGGCCAAAATGTGTTTTCGCACTTCCAGGGCAGAATAGTGCAGTCGCTGTGGGAAATCAGTGTTCGGGACAGATTAAGAAAATCACAGTAGCACTGTTCATGAGTGGAGGTCCCAAAATGCCCATATTGAAAATCTGGTGAAAAAAGTCCCCCAAATAATTGCATTACTGGTGTGCGTTGCACAGTTTCTATGGATGCTCGTGACTTCAGTTTTTTTATATTTTCGCTACAGATTTTCAACATTACCATTTTTTTATACCTCCTCATGAACAGTACAGCTGTCATTTTTCACATCATGTTGTAAATGTGTTTTCGCACCTGTGGCATTAATGGCGGAGTCACTGTGCAAAATCACCTTTCCGCTAACAAACTGATAGTGTCACTGTTCATGCAGTGGGGTCACAAAAAGCCCAGAGTTTCTGACCATAACACCCTACCCTGTAGGGTCTGACATGTGTCCGCCCTACCCTGTAGGGACTGACAGGTGTCAGGGGTGTAACTTGGGATTGTCAACAGTAATGATCATGCCATTCCACCCTCACCCCCACCCCCGCAGCCAGTGACAGGCATCGAGGTACACCTTGGACTCTTTGGCCCCAGAGTTCACACCGTTCTCCTATACTGCACCCATTTCAGCGTATTTCCTTATGGAACAAAGTGAGTGTAAAGCCCAGACATCCCAAGGTACACCTCGACACTTGTCAGTTTCTGCAGGGCAGGGTGAGCTGAAATGTCATGACCATTATGGGTGATGACCCAAAGGCACACCCCAATGCCTGTCCATTTCTGCAGGGTGGGGGTGGAGTTGGTGACAGTTCAATACATCACTGCCATTCCTATACTGCATCTGCCTAACTCCTGCACTTCCACTGCTAATGCCAGCAAGCAAACATTTGGCATTGACAAATGCTTGTTGTTACTCTGCTCTGCTCTGTTTCCTACCTATCCCTGTCCTTTCTGAGGTGAGGACTCTAGAACTGAACACAGTATTCCAGGTGAGGCCTCACCAGGGATATGTATAGCGTAGCATTACCTCCTTTCTTCTGCTATCACTACCTCTCCAGATATATCCCAGCATCCTTTTAACCTTGCTATAGGCTCTGTTGCACTGGCGCATTTGTTTAAGGGAGTTACTGATGATAATCCCTAGATCCCATTCCTCTTCTGTAGTAGTAAGTCTCACCCCACCCATCCAGTATTCCATTTTATTAATTGATTGATTATTTAGTATTTATTTATTTATTTGAAAACTGGTAACCAGGAAAGGCACACTGAGGCAGGGTTGGCAGAAAGGGAATACAGTCAAAACGCATACAAAATAGTAATGAAACAGTACAATGCAAAGTGTAAACAGTGTACAATTCAATATGGTGCAGGTGCAATAAGAATAAAAGGTGCCAAAAGTCAATGCTAAGAGCAACTTCGATGGACAATTAAAGTGACAAGAGCAAGTTAAAAAGTGGCAGTGCAGTGGTAGCTGGGAAAGCGGCTGATTCAGGCAGAGGCAGAACACAAGAGGAGGCCAAACAATAGCAGTGGAAAGGGCTCCAACAGGAAAGAGACAGGTAGAGGGCTGACAGGAGCGGGGTTCCAGGGATGAATTTTAGCTAGTGCCTAAGGGAGACAGAGGGAGGTAAAGAAATGGAGAGAGGAGGAGAATAGGTTCCAGAGGGAGAAAAGGTGATAGAAGAAAGGCAGACTGCCCAGCAGAGGAGTGAAGATGGGGAAGGGAGAAGGTGTGAGGAACACTGGAGCAGAGGGAGTATAAGGCAGAGGGAATGGGTGAGAGAAGTAAGGATAGGTAAGAAGGAAAGAACTCAGACCAGTATTTGGAGATGAAGGAGGTGCAGTGGGACTGCTAATGTGAGGGTAGAGGGAGGATGGATAGGAAAGAGTAGAGGGAGCAGTGGTGAGCATGTGGGGGAGGGGTTGGTAGCAAAGCAACAACAGGCATTACAGTGGGTGTCCATTCTGGCAAGAGAAAAGGAGAGTTAGAGCCATTGACCACATTTACATAGTTGAAGACTAGAGGAATCATTTTGGTAACCAGCTCCAGAAGGACCCGGGGAAACAGGCAGTCTTTGTTGTGTACAAAGCACTATGTTTGGGGTGGAGCTTGGAGAAGATGGCATCTTTGTGGGAAGAGAAGGTAAGCCTACTGTCAAGTCACACACTTGGATACTTGTAGGAAAAAAAAAACACTTTGAGTGGGGTGCCATCCACGGTGAAGAAGACAGGGAGGGGGAGAACCTGGCCAGTTTTTGGCTGGTGCCAAAGGTCATAAACACTGTTTTTTTTAAGTGTTGACCCAGATTTGGTCAGAGGGGAACCAGCACAGGACATTGTGGAAGTCTTGCTGAAGCAATCATTCCACCTCCATGGTCTAGGGGCATGAGGTGTAGACAAGTGTCAGCTGCGTGTATACAAATACGTGAATTGGCATAGACAGAGAGAAGGTCATTCAGGAAAATGGAGAAAAGGATAGGATGCAGGATGGAGTGCTGTGGGACCCCAGCTTGAATTGGTTGGGGAGGTGACAGAATGCCTACCACCTGTACTAACTGTTGGTGGTCCAAGAGGTAGGAATGGAACCAGTCAGCAGCAAGGGATGAGAGGCCAGCAGAGCTCAGCTTGTCCAGGAGGAGGGGATGGGCCACCAAATCAAAGGCTTTGCCCAGATCGATGAAAATAGAAACCATGATGTGCCCTAATCCATCCCAGTGAGGATTAAGTTAATGACCCACAGTAGGGAGGAGATGGTGGAATGGTGCTTCCAAAATAACAGACTGGAAGGGGGAGAGGAAGTTGGAAGAGTAGAGGAAGTCAGCAGGCCTGGCACAGACAAGCTTCTCTTGCAGCTTTGCAAGAGAAGGGAGGAGGGAGATAGGATGGAAGTTTCCAGGGGATGAGGGGTCACCCCCTTCGTGAAGGGGAGAACTCTGGCAATCTTCCATGACTGGGGAACAACACAGAGGGAGAAGGAGAGGTTGAGAAAGTGAGTAAGGGAGAGAGGCGATGGCAGGAGCTGAGAGATGGAGATGTTTAGGGTCCAGGCCATCAGGGCTAGATTTAGTCAAGTTGAGTGAGAATAGGGCAAGCAAGGTTTCCTGGGTATTAACGGGGGGGGGGGGAGTGAAACCCCAGGAAAGGGAGAGGAAGAGATGAGGGTGGAAATGGGGAGGGAGAGAATCTAGAGAGGAGGGCTCAGGCAGTGAAGAACTCATTAAAGTGAGCAGCTACAGTGGGATGGTCAGAGACAGGTGACCCATTAATCCTGAGGACTGGGGGAGCAGACTGAGTAGGAGAGTTAAAAAGGGAGTGACTCACCTTCCAGAATTTGGCTGGAAAATTAAGGTTGTTCTGGAGGTTGGCCTTAAAATAGAGATATTTAGCAGTGTGGACAGCCTTCATGCATGTATTTCTAAGTGTTCTGTAAGAGAAGTGGTCAGACAAAGAGCGGGATAATTTGAACCAAGCCCAGGCTTGATCATGAGACTTACACTTAACAATGAGATTGGGAGTAACCCGGGGTGGTGGAAAGATTTAACCCTGGACTTTCTGAGGGAGGCGTGCTTGTCCCAGACAGAAGTAAATTTGGACTGGAACTGTGAGAGGGTCACATCCATATCAGGGCAGAGAGCATGGGGACCAATCAGCTACAGCAAGGTCACTCGGGACAGCGTTGATGTTAAGCAACTGGAGGGACCTAGATCAGATGTACTTAAGGGAGGAGGGAGGGTGGCAGACTTTTCTGACACAGAATGTCATTCAGTGGTTGCTGAAGGCATCTGGTAGAATACCTGCTACAATGATGTGAGGAGGGTGTGAAGAAAGAACCCAGTCCAGGACAGTGTGATTAGGGGTAGAGAGGACTGAGCCAAGTGGGTTCAGTAATGAGTTGGGAGGGGTTAAGGGATTCAGCTCTGAGGGAGGTCAGCTTGGAGGCTGGGGACAGCCAATTAACATTGAAATCACCAAGGAGGATGAGTTCTCCAGAGGAGGAGGAGTGTGAGGTGATGGCAGAGAGTGAGTCAACCAGTGAGGAGGGGTCGATTTTAGATGAAGCATAAAAAAACCCAAAGTAGATGGTGGGAAAGGAAAGTTTAGCTAGGATAAATTTATGGGGGGGGGGGTGTACAAACATCCTGAGAGCAATGGCACAGGAGAGACACTGTCAGACACAGAGGGCAACACCACCACCATGTTTGCCACAGTCCTGCCTGAACAGGCAGTAGTCAGGGAAGGCCAGGTTAGAGTCAGGGGGAGAATCAGGAGTCAGTGATTCAGAGGAGGTCTGGAAAGTGTTAAGAGACCCAGATATTATGGAGATCCATTTAGGAAGAAGGCTCCTAGCACTGAAGAGGAAAATGCTAAAGCCTCTAGGGGTTGAGGAGGGGGAGAAGGGAGGAGGAGATGGACCAGATTTAGTTTCCATGTCACCAGAAAGAAGAAAGAGGAGGAGGAGGAGGATGGAGTAGGACTTGCGTCCCCTTGGCCAGGCAGGAGGGAATAAGGGGAAAGAACAGGAACGCCTGGTACAGGAACTCCAGGTTCAGGGTGGGGGAGAGAAGAAGACCATGGTGAATGATGGGGGGGAGAGCGAAGGTAAGGGTGAGATACAAGCAGATGGAGAGAGAGAGAAAGGAGAGAGAGAGAGTAGGGAGGGATAGAAGGGGGATGGGAGAGGGTTGGGACTAGGGAAGGATGGCAAGGAGGAGGAGGAGAAAGCAGAGGTGGAGGGCAAGGAGCATATTTGTCATGAAGGAGGAATTAACATTACCACCTAAATAACTAAAAAACTGTGCAGTGCAAACATTTTGTGAGGAAGCTGAAAATAAGGCTATAGCCAGATAGGGTGTAGCTAGGATAATTAATAATTAACTACTAGCAAAAGCATCAGGTATACGATGGTGTAAACAGATGACAAAACTGTAAAATGCAGAAATATTGTGAGGAAGCTGAAATAAGACAATACCCAGGTTGGGTGTAGCTAGCATACATGATAATTAACTATTACCAAAAGCAACTGGCATACAGTGGTGCAAACTATGGATGAAACTATACAATTAAACAATTAGATAGATACAAATAGATTAGAGAAATTAGATAAGGTACTGGTGGAAGGTACTGGCAAGATGGCAGAAAAGGGGGAAGTGCTGGTGGTGGGGGGCTTCAACCTTGCCAGATGTGGACTGGAGCCTCTGAGCATTGGCTTCAGCTAGAAGCAGGGACATCCTGGACTTTTGAGGGGTGCATTCCTCAGGCAACTAGTCAATGTACCCACTCGTGATGGGGCAATACTGGACCTAGTACTCACTAATGGAGACAGTATTGCAGACATCAAGGTGGGAGGCTACCTAGGGAGCAGTCATCACCATACAGTGTGGTTTAATATTAGGATAGCCACAGAATTAAACCACACATGGGCAACTGTCCTGGACTTCAGGAAGGCAGATTTTATAAAAATGGGTGAATGCCTCAGGGAGACCTGGCAGTGGGGGGGGGGTGGCCTGGGTGAGGTGGAGGAACAGTGAACAAAGCTCAAAAGGAACACAGTAAAGGCAACAAACCTCTGCGTCAAACAAGTGAGCAAAAGCAAGAGGAAAAAGAGACTGCTATGGTTCTCAAAGGTACCCTTATGTTAACCTGTGGCTCGCTATCCCGACACACATCTGCCCAGGCACTATTGCTTGACAGATGCAGTGTCCCGACATCGATCATGCTGACAGATTCATGCCCGATGGTGTTACAGGATGGGGTAAGGTAGCAGATGTGATGGCTTGCTACCTTACCTCTGAAAACACTGTCGGATCTGGAAGCTGGCTGAGCTGCCACCATGGTGTAGAGGGCTGGAGCATAGGCAGCTCAGCCAGCATGCGCCGTTGAACCCTGGTCCGGCCATATACATTTTCCCCCCGTAACTGTTAGTTTTTTACTCTGGGATCCACTCCCCCTCGGAGTTAGTTATTTTAGATATGGGGGTGTTGGGGGTAAAGCCCCTCACATGGAGGGTGCAGCCCCCACCTTAAAAGAAATGACATTTGTTGTTGGGTTGCCTGACATTATGTCGGACAAGTGGTGCCATCAGGTTTGTCAATTTCGGTTATCTGTACTCGGTATCCTGAACGTCAGGATACTGAGTTTCCAGATAACATACTGTACTATATCCTTCTCAAAAGATGTGGCTAAAAAGGGAAAGGCTAAAAGGGTAGCATTCAGAAGGAATAATGAAAAACAGAGGGATGAGGATAGGTAGTTGCATCAGCGAAAACAAAGGAAGTAGGAATAGCAGTAGGGAGTGCAAAGGCTCAAACTGAAGACAGAATAGCCTAGGAGGTAACAAAAGGGGACAACACATTTTTAGATATGTAAGTGAAAAGAGGAAGACCAGTGGTGGGATTATGAGAATAAAAAGGTAGGGGGGACTATGCAAAAGGAGACCAGGAAAAAGCAGACATCCTGAACAAATACTTTAGTTCAGTGTTCCCAGAAGAAGGAAAAGGGGAGAGGGCCACAAAAAAAGTAACAGAAGTGTAAGCACCCTCTGGGAACTTACTAGTTAATTCCATTTGCAAGGTATAGTTAACCAGAGAGAGGAAAAATGGTGCTGGTAGGTCTGAGATGGTGGGCCTGCTTGCGGCCGGCAGGGAGCCCCATCTCTGGGGGTATAAAAGAGAGGGTTTTGGCACCACTGGGGAAGAGAAAAGAGAAGTCGGCAGGGGTTCGACCCGCAAGTTCAGCCAGAGGGCCATGGCGGGGCCGGGGTGGGTCACTTGCCACCCCAGCCCTCCTTTACTGAGGACCCACATTATGGAGAGTGTGAAAGTTCAGGCAGCAGAGTGAGGGAGAAACGGAGCACAAGTTCAGGACCTGTCAGTGCACTGCAGGAGCTGGAGCCCATAGGAGCAAGCAAAAGGGAGGCATGTCAAGTGATCTCTGGCACCTTGGTAGGGTAGGCACTGATGGGGCCCTGTATTTAAAAGAAATCTCACCCATGGGCTAGTACAGCCTAGGAGTCGGAGTGTATTCTGTGGGCAGGTCTGCTATGAGAGATTGGTCCTGGGGCACAGTTCAGAGGTGGCAGCCTGGACTGTTGAGGGTGTAGTGGTACAGCTGTACCCCAATACCCGTAGCCGGTGGCTGCTACAGTGTTTGGGCTCCCAGGGGATGAAGCCTGTGGAGGCAGGGAAAGGTTCATGTAGGAAATGGTTGGTTGGAACCCCAGTGGGGTGGCAGACTGTCTGGGCGCTCTGAGTTGCACAAGCAGCAGTTCCCTGGGTGAAGGCAGTCCAGAAGTTGAAATTGCTGCATAAGCAGATAGTGCCTCTGGGTCTCTGTAGGTCCAGGAGTGGGCAGCACTTTACAGGGGAGACACTGGGTCTCTGTAGGTCCAGGAGTGGGCAGCACTCTGCAGTGCAGAACAGACAGTGCTTGGCATCAGTGATTGGATGTCCGGAAGGTCTTCTGTGGTTCGGTTCTTGCTAAAAGAACACCTATTTGAATGTTTAAGACCTGGCAGTTACATGCTTCATGTATTATGAGACCCCCGCCGGTGGAGAAGGCTTAAAGGAGGCAAAGTTGTAAATGGGATAGGGACAGTAGAAATGACTTGAGCTGTCAAAATTCCTACTTCAGTTAAGTTTTGGCTAAGACTCATTGAACGAAATGTAAGCAAGTGCCTGTTTAAAGTCTAGAGTGAAAAAAGGAATCAGGAAGGAAACTGCTGCTAAGTATAAACTACCTCTAAGTGTGGCCTGTTTCAGCCCACCGTGTAGCTGTTGCCAGGAATGCAGCCTTTTTTGGCTCAAGGGATGTGTCTGCATGCAATAAATCAATCTGTTACCCAAAGAGATTGTTGCAGGATGGATGGCAGGTTTTGGCTTGAGAAGTGTCCCCACCAGGTATGTTTACCCCCATGCTCCATGGAGTGGTTCATTAACCTTCTTGTTCATTAAATCTGTTTTGCTCTTTTGATTCTGGAGTGAACATTGAACTTAATCAATTTGACCTGTGCATGTGTGTCTGCTAACCGACATTGCACCTGCAGCCCTCCTTGAAATCTAAGAAGAGAGACGGCTCCTCATCTAGTGAAGCCATCTCACTGCCATCAACAGAACCAGGTAATGAGCATTATTTACATTTTCCATGGACTGTGTTTTCTGGCTTGTACAGCTCCCATTCCCACATTTTACCACCTGGACACCCCTAGACAGGGAGTGGGGGCTTACAAATGTGGAGGCTCATCTGGGATTTGAAGGAGTGTTTTGGGCCTGGACTAATGTTTTGGTGCTGCAGGGGGATAACTGAATTAAATCTGCAGGTTTTCACAGTGCACATGGCCAGAAGGTGCTGCCATTTGTCTGAACTGCTGTCTCGCTCCCTTGGGGTGGTGGCACGTGGACTTGAATGTGACTAAAATCTCTGGCATGTGAAGACTCTGCTGTAATTGGCTGACTGTGAGTGGGGTACTGGTGCACAAAATTTTCCAGCAAAACACAGGTGCCATTTTGAGCACGGTTCTGGGAGGAGTGGTTGCAGCATGTGATTTAGTCCCTCTAAAGATATGTTCCATGCAAGGAGCACCAAAAGAGCATAGAGCGACCATCCCTGTGTCACTGGCCTGGACTTGGGATATGATGGAGAAAGGTTCCACTATGGACTGTTGTGTAGTGTGCCACACCATCAAGGAGGGGCTAGTGCGGTTGCCAGTGTTTACTGGATGTTCCAGTGGGGCAGTGCTGTGCTCAAGCAAATCCCTCCTGCCCTATTTAGACAGCTAGGGCTGGCATGGTGCCCCTTCTCATCTGAGCAGGTTAGAGACTCTAGCTGGTGCAGCAGCATGAGAGGAGATGAGGCAAGCTCTAGGGGAAGTCGGTGGGGGATGGCGCTAGATACCTGCCCAGCCTTTCTCCACAAGATGATTCCACCACTCCCAGTGACAGCAGGAGAGGCACTGGAAGGGAGCACCTATCAGCAAGTCCAGAGTTAGCTCACCCTGGTAGCCCCTCCTTGGAAGTGGAGTCAAAGGTGATGGATCTGGAGGCATCCACGAGTATTATCTCTCACCAGGACCCCCTTATGCAGAGGTGGCAGATTCACTGGATGTGTGCACTTCTGGCTCAGAAGGAGGAGCTGTGGCTTTTGCCCAGGAACTCAGTCCTAAGGTGATGGTGTACACTGATCCCTGTATCAAGGGGGATATTCCAAAGCCATATCGCCTGCCACCTGGCAGCTTGGCTATAGCTCCTTTGCGTCTGTCTGAACTTTGCAAACTTAAGAAGCCCAGAATGGAGGCCCTTGACCCCAAAGACCCGAGGGGGGTGGTGGACTATCTTTTTGGCTGCTGGCTGCAGAATCCAGTGTGTCCAGTTTCTTTCGGTAGTCTAGCATGGAATGTTGGATGAGGAAGCATATTCGGAAGGAGTTCCCTGGCGCTGAGTACCCCTATCTATTGTAAAAGATCTGAGACATCATTGAGGAGAAAAGAGTTGTGGGGATGTCTCTGGAGGCAGTGGACTGTATTATGGCCTACAAGGACCCCCACTATGATATTCCATTGGCTGTGCACAGTCAAGTTCTCTGGAGAGCAAGGAGGACGTGTGACTTTTCGATTTGGACTGGAGTAATCCTGTTCAAAATTTTGCCCTGGTGCAGGAAGAGGATGGACGTTGGATCAAGTACTACATCATCTCCAAAGACTCTGCTGGTGAGGAGGTCACCAAGCCAAACCCAAAATGTTATTATCCTGCGGTGATTCCCATAACTCCAATGCACCCAGATTGTAATCCACTGACCTGGGTCCTCCAGGGCAGAGCTGATGTCACAGACTCCCAACGATGTCAACTGGGTGAGATCAACCCCTTTTTATGTTTGCTTACATGCATGTGCAAGAAACATAGTGCAGTGATCCAAAATGCAGTGCCATACAGTTGAAAGAGAGAGCACTGCTTCAGTGAGCAGCGCTCCCCCTCCCAACACACACGCACGCATATTGCGTGCTCATGCGCTCCTCCCCCCTCCACGCAGACACTGTATAGCCAATGGGGTACCCAATCCCCCGTCGACTTCACCCCCCAAAAAAGTTGTGCAGGTGCCACGCTGGGAGTCCACCCCAGCATGGCAAAGATTGTTATAGCCGACGGGGGTGCCCAATCCCCTGTCGGCTCCATGCTCCCCCTCCCCAAAAAGCTTTCAATGTGCCACGCTGGGAGCCCACCCCAGCATGGCAAAGCTTGTTGTGGCTGACGGGGGTGCCCAATCCTCCATTGGCTCCAGCCCCCCAAACAGCCTTTCCAGTTGCCATGCTGGGAGCCCACCCCAGCGTGGTAAATGTCCTGTGTCGTCTTAATAATAAAAAAAAAAAACCTGTAAATAAAAAAACGGTCCCTCGCAGTCTCCCTGCCCCCACCTGCACCCACCCACTGCACACCCTGCCTCCCACACACCCTCACCCCATACTTACTCTCGAGTCCGCGCAACAATCTTCGTGGACTGGGAACATGTCTGTACTCTTCAAAGCCAACCGCGAACTGAAGAAATGCGGTAAGTTGTATAATGTAATAAATAGGGTTTTTCAACTTTGCTGCATATCTCAGGCATTTTTGAGAATTTTGGCACCAAATTTTCAACATAGGGTTTTAGGACCCTTCCTCATGAATTCTGTCACTGTCAAAGAGTTAATCGGGCCCGAAGGGTGATTTCCATGTCACTGCATGAAATCACCTTTCAGGATCCGATTAACAAAATGACAGTGCCAGTGTTCATAAGGTGGGCTCTCAAAAAGCCTATGTTGCAAATTTGGTGAAAAAATTCCTAAAAATGACTGTTTTACGAGTGTGCATTGCGCAGTTCCTACACACGCTGTAAGTTTGCAAATTTTTAATATTTGCACTCCAGATTTTCAACATTGCCATTTTACCACACCTTCTTATGAGCAGTATAGCTGTCATTTTTCACATCTCATCGAAAATGTGTTTTCGCTTATGTAGTGCACAATGGCGCAGTTGGTGTGAGCAATCAATATCTGGGACAGATTAAGATAATCACAGTGACACTGTTCATTAGCAGAGGTCTTAAAATGGCTATGTTGAAATTTGGTGAAAAAATTCCCAAAAATGACTGTTTTAGGAGCGCACGTTGCTCAGTTCCTACGCACGCTTGCAAGTTTGCAAATTTTTAATATTTGCATGCCAGGTTTTCAACATTGCCATTTTACCGCACTTCCTTATGAGCAGTACAGCTGCCATTTTTCACATCTCACCCAAAATGTGGTTCCGCACATGTAGTGCACAATGGTGCAGTCGGTGTGCGAAAGCAATGTTTGGGACAGATTAAGAAAATCACAGTGACACCGGTCATGAGCAGAGGTCTTAAAATGGCTATGTTGAAAATTTGGTGACAAAAGTCCATAAAATGACTGTGTTATGAGTGAGCATTGCCAGTTTCCATGCACCATTGTGTGTTCATGAATTTGTAATATTTTCAGTCCAGATTTTCGCCAGTGGCAATTTTCCACACTTCCTTATGAACAGTACAGCTGTCATTTTTCTCAACATGGCCGAAATGTGTTTTCACACTTTCAGCACAGAAATGCATGGTCGCTGTGGGAAGTCATTGTTCGGGACAGATAAAGAAAATCACAGTGACACTGTTGATGATCGGAGGTTCCAAAATGCCTGTGTTGACAATCTGCTGTAAAAAATCCCCAACTAATTACATTACGGGTATGCGTTGCACAGTTTCTACGCACGCTCGTGACTTCACCAGTTTTTTTTAATATTTTCACTGCAGATTTTCAACATTGCCATTTTTTACACCTCCCCATGAACAGTACAGCTGTAATTTTTTACATCCTGCTTGGAATGTGTTCTTGCACCTGAGGTGACAAACGCTGTAGTCGCTGTGCAAAAGCAGCTTTCGGCTAACAAACTGATATTGTCACTGTTCATGAGGTGGGGGTCACAAAAAAAACAGGTTGAAAATTTGGAGTGAAAATACCAACGAATGCCTGAGGTGTTAGGGTTTCCAACCATAACGCCCCACCCTGTAGAGAATGACAGGCATCAGGGCTGTGACTTGGGATTGTCGCCTGCAGTGCTCATACCATTCCACCCCCACCCACACCCTGCAGCCACTGAGAGGCATCGAGGTGTGCCTTGGACTCTTCGGCCCCAAAGTTCATCCCATTCTCCTATACCGCACCCATCTCACCATATTTCCTGATGGAATGGGGTGAGCATAAGGGCCAAAGACCCCAAGGCACACCGTGACACTTGTCGGTGTCTGCAGGGTAGGGTGTGGTGAAATGGCGTGGCCATTATGCCTGACAACTCAAAGGCACACCCCAATGCCTGTCAGTCTCTGCAGGGTGCTGGTGGGGTTGGCTTCAGTTCAGTACTTCACTGCCATTCCTATTATGCAGCTCTGTAACTCCTACACTACCAATGCCAATGCCAGCAAGCAAACATTCGGCATTGACAAATGCTTGTTCCTATTGCTACCATGTTTAAAATTACCTGGGGTTGGCTCCCCAGTAAGAAAGATAATTGTTATTGCATTTCCTAATTTTCTGACAAATAATGTTTACTGTTTAGACAGAAATGTTTACTAAGAGGTGGCTGGACTTGAATATGGGGGGGGGGGTTGAGAGTGTGAATGACTGTGAATGGTTAGCAGCTGTTTTGAAGTTTATTACAATGTTTCTGTTTGTTATATGCTGAGACGAATGTCAGTTAGGGTGTTAGTCAGAGTGAAAAAGAATGCATATTATAGTTTCATGTTATAATGTTACATTTAGGTATTTCTAAAGGGGACAGCTGTGTGTAATTATTCTATTCCTGGCAGCAGCTCACTTTTGCTGTATCTATAGACTCTCAGGTTATGTAGGAAGGCTATAATGACAAGGGGGGAGGGACGCCACCACTGTAGTACCTGGCAAGGAGACCGTGGGAACCACTGGGTGGGTCGCCAGATAGCCCCAGGAAGATGTCAAAGTGTGAGGCAAGTTACAGTTTTTGGGTAAAGTGAAAAAAAAAAATCCCACTGCCAGTGGTGAAACCAGTTGGTGCCCTGACCCTTGGGGGGGAGATGGCCATATCTCTCCTTTGGGGGTTGGTGGTGAGGCCTGGTAGGCGTTCACCAGGGGGTAAATGTTTTCAGTCGGGGGGGAGTGTAAGCACCTTCTGGGAGCTTACTAGTTAATTCCAGTTCCCAGGTATAGTTAGGCAGACAGACAAACAATGGTGCCAGTATGCCTGGGATGCTGAGCCTGCTTGCTGCCAGAAGGGGGGACTGATCCCAGGGGGTATAAAAGAGAGGGTTTTGGTGCCACTGAGGGACAGGAGAGCCCAGGGAAGAGAAGAGAGAAGTCAGGGGGTTTGGCTTACAAGTTTGGATGGAGGGCCGTGGCAGGGACAGGGTGGTCCGCTTGCCACCCCAGCCCTCCTCCCTCAAAGACCTGCATTATGGGGACTGTGATAGTTTGGGTAGCAGAGTGAGGGAGCAATGGAGCACAAGTTCGGGGCCTGTCAGTGCAGTGAGGGAGCCAGAGCCCATAGGAGCAAGCAGAAGGGAGGACCACCACATGATCTCTGGCACCTTGGTAGGGTAGGCACTGATGGGGCCCTGTATTTAAAGTCATCTCACCCATGGGCGAGTGCAGCCTGGGAGTTGTGAGTGTATTCTGTGGGTGGGTCTGCTATGGCAGATTGGGCCTGGGTTGCAGTTCAGAAATGGCAGCCTGGACTGTTGACGGTGAAGTGGTGGCAGCTCTACCCCTTTTCCCCCATGGCCAGTGGCCACTAGTGTTTAGGCTCCCAGGAGGTGCAGCCTGTGAAGGCAGGGAAAGGTCCACATGGGGAATGGTTGGTTGGGACCTTGGCAGGGTGGCAGACTGTCCGGGTGCTCCATGTGCCACAAGCAGCAGTCCTCTGGGTGAAGGCAGTCCAGAAATTGAAATTGCTGCTTGAGCGGATAGTGCCTCTGGGTCTCTGTAGATCTGGGAGTGTGCATCACTTTGCAGGGGAGACTTTGGGTCTCTGTAGGTCCAGGAGTAGGCAGCACTCTGCAGTGGAGAACAGAAGGTGCATGGCATCAGTGATTGGATGTCTGGAAGGTCTTTGGTGGTTCAGTTCTTGCTAAAAGAACACCTATTTGAATGTTTAAGACCTGGCAGTACAGGAGCTCAACCAGGTAGTCTGGGCCAAATCCATGTTGGGCCTTGAAGGTTAACAGTCCCACTTTAAAAGAGATACACCACTTCACCAGCAGCCAATGCAGGTCACGCAGTGCCAGTAAGATATGGCACAATCTTGAAAGGCCCATTAATAACCGAGCAGCTGCAGAAATTGTAGCATTTCTCCACTGACCTCCAAGCTACTGAACATTACAGTAGTCTAGTCTGGAGGTCACAAATGCATGCACCAGTGTGGCGAGGTCACCAGGAGGCATAAGAGATTTAATCTAGCAGATATTCCGCAGATGGAAAAAGCCATTCCGGACCACTGCTACAAGACCCAGGACAGCACGGGTTCACGGGGGAGGGATTTCTTTGGATGACAAAGGATTTGGATCAGGGTAGAATGGTGGACATGGCCTACCTAGATTTCAGTAAGACTTTCAACACCGTGCCACATGGGTCCACAGGTGGTAACTTGGATAAGAAATTGGTTAGGGGATAGGCAACTGAGGGTGGTGGTAAACTGAGTTCACTCCAAGGAAGGGAGCCGACCAGCAGGGTGCCACAGGGATCAGTGCTGGGACTGATCCTCTTTAATGTATTTTTTCATGACCTTTTAGAGGAGCTCGATGGGAGGGTCTGTCTCTTTGTGGATGACACCAAAATCTGCAACAGGATGGGTATTCGGGGGAATGATGAGCAGAGACCTGAGAAAACTAGAGGAGTTGTCAAGGGTATGGCAGCAGGATTTCAATTCAAAACAAGCCCGAAATAATGCACTTAGGGCACACAAACCCAGGGGCAGAGCAGTGGTTAAAGCAGACATTTAGAACAGGGGGAACTGTATAGGCAGGGGGCACCAGGGGTCTGAAATCCTAACTTCTTCTAATGGGGCATGTCCCCGAAAAATTTGTAAAATTTGACGCAAATGGTGCATTTTGGTGGCTTTTAGCAGGTGGATAAGCAGATTCATACCAGGTATTACCAGCCTACTGAAAGGCAGCAGAATGCTAAGATAAAGTAAACAGCAATTTTTATGTTGCTTGCACGCATGTGCAAGAAACATAGTGCCATCATCGGAGATTTCGGAGGTGTGTCACCTCCTCCTCCAATTCAGTCAGTGAGCTGGCAGGCGCGGCCCCTGTAAGTCAATGCATTTTGGGGATGTCTATGACACGCTCCAAAATGCAGTGGCATACAGTTGAAAGGGGGAGCTACGCTTCAGTGAGCAGAGATAAGAAGCCCACTGAAGCGTAGCTCCCCACACACGCAGGCGTGCGCGCCTCGCACTCACTGGCGTAGCCGACGTGGTGCCCAATCCCCATCGCTGAGCTGCGCCTCCCCCCAGTTAGTAGGTGCCACGCTGGGAGCCCACCCCAGCGCGGCAATGAGTCCTTGGCCGACGGGGTGCCCAATCCCCATCGCTGAACGTCTCCCAACATCCTTGTTCCACGCTGGGAGCCAACCCCAGTGTGGCAAACGGATCCACAACGCTTTTTTTTCTAACCTGAAAACGAAATGAAGTCTCATGGAGCGCCTCCGACTCCCCCCTCCCACAACCTCGCACTCCACCCACTGTGCACCCAGCCTCCCACGCCCCCTCACCCCATACTTACTCTCCGGACACCGCGCGATGATCTTTGGTGGACGGGAACACGCCTGCACTCTTCAAAGCCGACCGCAAACTGAGGAAATGCCGGTAAGCTGTGTAATGGCCTAGATAGGGGGTTTCAACTTTGTTGCATATCTCAGGCATTTTTGGGAATTTTTGCATCAAATTTTCAACATGGGGTTTTTGGGACCCCTTCTCATGAATGATGTCACTGTCATGGCGTTATTCGGGCCCGAAGGGTGATTTCGCACAGTGACTGCGCAGTGATTGCGAAATCACCCTTGGGCCTGAATACCACCATGACAGTGACATCATTCATGAGAAGGGGTCCCAAAAACCCCATGTTGAAAATTTGGTGCAAAAATTCCAAAAAATGACTGTTTTACAAGCGTGTGTCAAGCAGTTCCTACACAGGCCTCGTAAGTTCGAAAATTTCAATATTTTCACTCCAGATTTTAAACATTGCCATTTTACCACACCTTCTTATGAGTAGTACAGCTGTCATTTTCACATCTCACCCAAAATGTGTTTCCGCCTATGTAGTGCAGAATGGGAGTCGGTGTCACGAAATCAATGTACGGGACAAATTAAGAAAATCACAGTGACACTATTCATGAGCAGAGGTCTTAAAATGGCTATTTGAAAATTTGGTGAAAAATTCCTAAAAATGACTGTTTTACGAGCGTGCGTTGCGGAGTTCCTACACAGGCTCGTAAGTTCCGAATTTTCAATATTTTCACTCCAGATTTTCAACATTGCCATTTTACCACACCTCCTTATGAGCAGTACAGCTGTCATTTTTCACATCCTGCCCAAAACATGTTTCCGCCCATGTAGCGCACAATGGCGCAGTTGGTGTGCAAACTCAATGTATGGGACACATTAACAAAATCACAGTGACACTGTTCATGAGCAGAGGTCTTAAAATGGCTATGTTGAAAATTTGGTGAAAAAATTCCTAAAAATGACTGTTTTACGAGTGTGCGTTGCGCAGTTCCTACGCACGCTCGTAAGTTCGCAAATTTTCAATATTTGCACTCCAATGACTTCCAAATACCTAAACAGCACATAGAAGCAAGCAACATTCGGCATTGACAAATGCTTGTTTTTGTATGATTAATAGTAAAAAAAAAAAAAAAAAAGTCAGTCCCTCTCCTGCAATTTTTCGTCTTGTATTATTCATATATTTTTTAAAGTACAGGTAACAGTAAGAAGAGTACCAGTCCAGCATGACAGGGTGAGTGTGTTATGATGCAATCAGAATGTTTTGAGGAGGCATAAAATCCCAACATCTGTAGGGGGGCCGGGGGGGGGGTATGCTCCCAGAACATTTTTTGAAAATTGATGTAAAATTGTGCATTTTGGTGGCTTTTGGCAGGGGCAGTTAAGCAGATTCATACTAGCATGCTGGTATGATGAATCTGCTGAAACATCTGCTAAAAGACACCAAAATGCACCATTTTACATCAATTTTCAAAACATTTTCTCGGGGGGCATGCCCCCAGCCCCCCCCCCAAAGATCTTAGGATTTTATGCCTTCTCAAATCTTTCTAATTGCTTCATGACACCCTCACTTTGTCATGCTGGACTGGTACCTTCTTACTTTTACCTGTACTTTAAAAAATATATGAACAATACAAGATGAAAAATTGCAAGAGAGGGACTGATTTTTTATGTTGGCTTGTGCCTGTGCGCAAGCCAACATCTTGTGGTATTAGCAGATTTCGGAGGTGCGTCAGTGTGGGCAAATGCAGGGCACACATTAGTAGATGCGTCCCTCATTCCCCAATAAGCCAACATGCAGGCACTCACACAAGAAATATGTAAAGTGGTCAAAACTTGAAAAGAAAGTGCCGCTGCAATGAGAGACAAGTTCGTCATGCAGCGGCACAATAACACTCCTCCCAACGTGCCTTTCCTGGTGAAGTATTTCAATAAACATGGCGACAGTGGCTGCCACCGCCACCTGCCGAATGATACCTACAAAGCCGACTTCAGGGGTGCCCAATCCCCCTGTTGGAATGCTAAATAACCTCCCCCCCAAGATTGTGTGGCACACTGGGAGCCCACCCCAGTGTGCCTCCCCGTAATCAAAGCTGACTGTCATCGGCATGCTCTGGCCCTGCCCCCATTCTGTACCACACTGGGAGCCCACCCCAGTGTGGCCAACATCATCCCCCCAAAGTCATGGGGCACTCTGGGAGCCCACCCCAGTGTGCACAACAGTTTTTCATACACCTGTAAAAAAAAGAAAACTGTCCACAGTGTTTGTTTTGTTTTTTTTTAATTACCTGAAAGAAAACAGTCCCTCGCCTTGGGGTCCCCTTCCCCGACCCGCACCCACCTTCTGCACACCCCACCTCCCCACACCCCCCCCTCATACTTACCTCTGGAGCCCGGCGCAATGATCTTCAGTGGACCAGGAACACATCTGGACTCTTCAAAGCTGACCACGAACTGAAGAAATGCCAGTAAGCTGTATAATGGCATAAATGTTTGTTTTTTGTTTTTTTACTTAGGTGAATATCTCAGCCATTTTTGGGAATTTTGCCTCCGGATTTTCAACATGGAGTGCTTGGGACCCCACCTCATGAACATATGCACTGTCATCTCATTACTCAGCCCCGAAAGGTCATTTCGCAGTCACAACGCAAAATCACCTTTCAGGACCGATTAATGAAACAACAGTGCCACTGTTAATGAATTGGGGTCCCAAAAACCCCATCTTGCAAATTTGGTGGAAACATTCCAAAAAAGTGACCATGTTACAAGTGTGCATTGTGCAGTTTTACGCGCGCTTGTAACTTTGACAATTTTTTATATTTTCACTCCAGATTTTCAACATTGTCCTTTCTTCATACCTCCTTATGAACAGTACAGCTGTCATTTTTCACATCCTGCCCGAAATGTGTTTTCGGCATATGGCACACAATGGCACGGTTGCTGTGCGAAATCAATGTTCAGGACACATTAACAACATCACAGTGACACTGTCCATGAGTGGAGGTCCTAAAATGCTTATGTTGAAAATTTGGTAAAACACACAAAATAATTGCATTACGGGTGTGCATTGAGCAGTTTCTATGCACGCTCGTGACATCACCAATTTTTCATATTTTCACTCTAGATTTTCACCATTGTCATTTTTTTACACCTCCTTATGAACAGTACAGCTGTCATTTTTCACATCCTGCTCGAAATGTGTTTTTGCACATGTCACACAATGGCGCGGTCGCTGTGGGGAATCAATGTTCGGGCCAGATTAACAAAATCACAGTGACACTGTTCATGACCGGAGTTCCCAAAATGCCTATGTTGAAAATTTGGTTAAACAAATCTTCAAAATAATTGCGTTACGGGCGTTTGTTGCGCAGTTTCTACGCACGCTCATCATGTCACCAATTTTTTATATTTTCACTCCAGATTTTCAACAATGGCAATTTTTTATAGTTCCTCATGAACAGTGCAGCTGTCATTTTTCACATCCTGCCCAAAATGTGTTTTCGCACCTATGGTGCCAAAATGCACAGTTGCTGTACAAAATCACCTTTCGGCAAATAAACTCACAGTGTCACTGTTCATGAGGTGGGGTCACAAACGGCCCATGTTTAAAATTTGGAATGAAAATACCAACAGATGCCCTTGGCATTAGGGTTTCCAACTGTAATGGCCCACCCTATGCAGACTGACAGGCGTCAGGGGTGTGACTTGGCATTGTCGGCTGTAATGCTCACTCCATTCCAGCCCCACCCTGCAGCCAGTGTCAGGCATCGAGGTGTGCCTTGGACTCTTCGGCCCCAATGTTCACCCCATTCTCCTACACTGCACCCATGTAAGTATATTTCCTTATGGAATGGGGTGAGCGTAAGGCCCGAAGACCCCAAGGTACATCGCAGCACTTGTCGATCTCTGCAGGGTAGGGTAAGGTGAAATGGCATGCGCATTATGGCCAGTGACCCAAAGGCACACCCCAATGCCTGTCACTCTACATGGTGGGGCTGGGGTCAGCATCCGTTCATTACTTTACTGCCAATCCTACTGTACATCTCTCTAACTCCTGCACTACCAATGCCAGTGCTGGCAAGCCAACATTCAGCATTGACAAATGCTTGTTTTTTACTATTATTAATCATACAAAATACATTGCTGTTTACTTTACCTCAGCATTCTGTTGCCTTTCAGCAGGCTAGTATGAATCTGCTTAATTAACCATCTGCTAAAGACTACCACAATGCACCATTTCACAGCAATTTTCAAAACATTTTCTGGGGGACATGCCCCCCAGACCCCCTACAGATGTTAGAATGTTATGCCCCCTCAAAACTTTATGGTTGCACCATGTCACCCTCATCCTGCTATGCTGCATTGGTGGTACCCGTCTTACTTTTACCTGAACTTTAAAAAAAATATATGAACAATTACAAGATGAAAACTTGCAGGAGAGGGAGTGACTTTTTTACTGTTATTCATATAAAAACATTGCTGTTTACTTTACCCCTGCATTCTGCTGCCTTTCAGTAGCCTCAGCCTTCTAAAAGGCAACAGAATGCTCAGGTAAAGTACACAACAATGTTTTTTGTATGATTAATAGTAAAAAACAAATAAGTCACTACTCACTCTTCTGCAAGTTTTCGTCTTGCATTGTTCATATATTTTTTTAAAGTACAGGTATAAGTAAGAAGGGTACCACCAGTCCAGCATGACAGGGTGAGGGTGTCATAATGGAACCATAAAGTTGTGAGGGGGCAACATAAAATCCTAACATCTGTAGGGGGGTGTGGGGGGGCATCCTCCCAGAAACATTTTTTCAAATTGCTGTAAATGGTGCATTTTGGTGGCTTTTACCAGGCAGTTAGGTTATACCAGCCCACTAAAAGGCAGCAGAATGCAGGGGTAAAGTAAACACCAATGTCTTTTGTGCATTATTAATGGTAAAAAAGTCACTCCCTCTCCTGCAAGTTTTCATCCTGTAAGATATTTTTCTTTAAAAAAGTACACGAGACAAACTCCAACAGGATTCAGCATCCCATGATGTGATTTCTAGCTTGAAGTAGGCTGGATATGTGTGTGACTGTGACAGTGCATAACATTTTGATATTTTGCACATCTCTCTCAGTAAAGACAGTCAGTGTATACTGTCGCATCATGTATTTAAACAAGCAGACATGTGGATCACTGGAGGATTCCCTGTCCCTCTTGCGCTGGTGTATGGCAGATTGATGTGTTCTCAGCCATGTTTTGGCAAATTTGATGGCATCAAATTCATTCACTGGTGGGCCAGTGAGGCTAATATACATCAAGTTAGACAGATGCTCAACCGTAACTCTGTTATGCATCGGGCTGGCAACAATGTTCATTGTACTGAAACCTCATTCACAATCTGCTGTGCTCACAGGGATTGTGTTAATTATAGACAGCAACTTGCAAAGGGATTGTTCTTTCCTGTGACCTCTGAATGATACAAAGTCATCAAAATCTCTCTTTACAGTCTTCCATTCCGGGAGTTGTTCTAGGTGCCCAAATCTATTAACCAGCATCCATAACTCCACTTCTCCAAAGTCAGCCTCTACATCCTCAGGTCATGAGTCAGGCTGGAGAGTAGCAATACACTTTACTAATACTTCCTCTGATGTCAGTCTTGTTGCCATCATGTCTATCAAGGTCTGGTACAGCTGTTGACGAGAAATGGCATTGCCCCATCTATCCTCTACCAACAAGGCATCATGGAACTCTAAGTTCAACTGCAGCTTCGGCTTTTGTTGTATATGTGCCAGGCTGATCCTTCATCTTGTTAACTACTTGTATGCAACATTTAATGTATCTGTCAGCATCAAACACTGTCACACCCTGATTCTGTAAACGTTATGACAAAAACCATAGTTCATCAAGAGCATTCATCCATCATTATGCCCATGTTGAGGACAAAGGTAGTGGATGTCATCTTGCTCAGCAGACCACGACAGAGCTGCTTATTGTTGGAGCTTCTCTTAGCATCATCACAAACTGATTTCAAGTGTTTAGTTAGTGCAGCGAAGGACTTCCATACAGCATAAACAGCATGGGAGCTACTAGCAACCCACCGGGTCGACAAAAACCTATCAAGTTTAACCACCTGAGGGAGAGAGCCTCAGTGGTCAGTTGCAATTCTCATGCATCTATCTTGAAGTGATTCACAGCTTTGCAGTAGTCAAACACATCAGCAACTGAAAGTTACAATCTGTGATTGTGGCAGTGCCACACAAACAGATTTGGATATTTGAGGTGCAGCAATGCTCCAAGGCCTCCTCTCTTACCGAGCATCACACTCGCACCATCACACGTGAGACACACCCATACTGTCCTTAGCTCTTCGTCTCCCAGGCCATATTGTGACAATGAGGATGAGAGCGCCTCATGAATTCCCTGTGCAGTAGTGTCAGACAACTCTACCAGCTGAAGAAAAAACATAACATGAGTTGATTCTTTTTCCATGCGTGCATGTATGTAAATGATCAAAGTCGATCTGTTGCTGACTGTTGTACTTTCATCAACCAGAACCCATATGGGGCATCTGGTCTGTACTATGTATCTCATTAGGTTCCTTCTCATTTTTTCCAAAATTGTGTCACTCATGTCAGAACAGGTTATGTTAGACTGCAGATATGAGCCAACAGAAGCTCTGTTTAGTGTTTGGAGCTCAAGTAGTTTTGGATGGTCAGTAAATGGGTGGTTCTCTTTGGCTACATAATATGCTGTTCTCATGACTGTTGCGGTAGATTTGAGATGTTCAATTGTCAATCTTTAAGCAGCCTTCTCAATAATATTTTCATCATGTTTCTTTAAGAGTTCATCAGCGTTTTGGTGTCCCAGTGACTTTTCATGTTTTGAAACTTTCTTTCGGAGTGAGAGTAGCTGTCTTAGTTTGTCTGTGCCATATGGTGAGATTTCACCAGCGGCCCATTCCTTACCGAATGAGACATCGGAAACCAAGTTTGCTTCCTTGCAGGTTGAGCAGCCGAGCTTCTTGTTGAGGATTAACAACCACTTGTGAGCGTTCTTGAAATACTCGCCCTGATCAGCTGTCCAACAGTCAGGTAAATCATGGCTGGTCGCATATGATAAATCAGCCTCTGCAGTCTGACATTCAATGCTTTCAATATGCTCAGTGGACATAGATGATGATGACTGCATAGATGATGCAGACGGTACTATATCTGCTGTGTTTTGTTGCTCACCAGTGGGTTGCAGCACTTCCAGAACAGCAGTTCTTTCACTGATGTCCTCAGAGTAGGAGGGCAACATGTGTTGCCCTTGTTCAGTAATTGTTTCATATTGTTTCCCTTCATTCCTTGAAAGTGACTGAGATAATGTAGGTTGCACTTGGTGCTCAATGCAGTGACGTGAAGTATCACTTCTAAAGAAATCAGATATTGTCCTGCTACTATGCGCAGACTGTTTCAATGATCATCAAGATCTGCCCTTGCAAAACTCAGCACCAGACAATTTTCTCTTCATAGACACAGCTGTACAGAGATACCCTTTAACGTAGAGTTACAGGAATAAGAAGATAGTGAAAACTGAACGGTCACTGTTTTTCTTCCATGACCTGGTTAAACCGGTCAACCCCCACTCCAGCAATGAGAAAGAATCATTAAAAATCCACCCTGCTCACTCAGCACCTCCAGTACTTGTGGATAACCCAGCAGAAACTGGGGTCCAAAATACAACACTGTTATCTGAGTTTATGTATTTTTTTTTTATAAGAAATATTTCTGGCACCTGCAAGGGCCTGCTTTTTTTTTTCTATAAATGATTTTCTGTCCCACTCCCTCCTCCCCCAAAGGCAGGACAAAATAACCCCTCCTCAACTGAACGGCCCCTCCAGCACTTGCTCAGAGGCCACTCATTCAGGCGACACTGGCAGACCTTTTATGTTTTATAGATTTTTTTTTTTATTTCCCACAACATCCGAGAAAAGGTTTTTATTTTTTAAGTGAATGATTCAAAATTTAAGTCCCTCTCAGTGACCGTCTAATGGCGTCCCGCACTTGCTGACAGCCCAGCATACACAGAGGTCCTCAGTACAACACTGTTATCTGACTTCATATAAATATATATATATATATTTTCCCCAAGAAATATTCCCGGTTGTACCTGCAGGGGCCTGCTTGGCTCAACGGCCCCTCCAGCACTTGCTCAGAGGCTACTCAGGCAGACGACACTGGCAGACATTTTATGTTTTATAGATTACTTTTATTTCCCACAAGATCAGAGAAAAAGGTTTTATTTTTTAAGTGAATGATTCCAAATTTCCGTCCCTCTCAGTGACAGTCTAAGGGTGCCCAGCACTTGCTGACAGCCCAGCAGACACTGAAGTCCTCAATACAACACTGTTATCTGAATCCGAATTTACATATTTTGGGGGGACTTTTTTCCCCAGTTTTTACTCTAAATGTTTATCTGCCCCAAGTCATCACAGAGTCAAAGGACTTGACAAAATGCCCCCTCACTCAACACTGAGAGGTTGGAGCCTGCCCAGACAGCAGCTGACAATAGCAACAAAATCCCCCTAGGCTGCCTAGCCACCTCCCCTTTCAGTCCACTTGCTGAGAGCTGAGCCCCCCAAACCAAGGAGGCAACAAGCCCCAGCCTCAGACAAAGCAGCCCTGCCCAGCCCTTATGATGCTTTTTCCTGTTTCTGGATTTTTTTTTTTTTAATTTAGCCAGCCCAGAACCCAAATCACTAAATAAAGTTCACTCTGGTTTAGCCCAAGCCCAGGCCCAGCCAACACCAGTGCCAAATAGCTATGCTCTTAGCCTTGTCCAACCAAGAGGGAGCTAGTAGTTGGCCAGCCTGTTAGTGTTTCTCCTTACCCTCTCACTTAATCACCGAGACTGATGAACACAATGAAGTATTTAGTATATATCGTAATACAAGAAACTGTTTTCTGTCAGTCTGGAATGAGAAGACCAACCACCCCAGTCCCCAACAGAGAGCCAAACTAACTGCCTATCTCACTCAGCTAGCCTCAGCTCAGAGCAGATTGAGAAAGCTCCCTTCCTCCAGGCTCCACAAAGTGTATTCTTTGTATCTATTTTTTAAAGGCTGAGGCTCACTGCCTGGTCAGCATAGCAGCAGCTGGGATTCAACCCAATCAGCAAGGGCCCAGAGATTGATATTTTTTTACCCACACCCAGGCCCAGCCATATCCAACACTAGATTTACATTTTGAATTTTCCACACTATTTAATAGTCTGTGGGCCACTCGAGAGCGAAAGGCAGCAAAAAAAATGTATGCTTTGTTTTTCGTGTTTGGGGGGCATTTGGTATGAGGTTTTTGCTTTTTTTTTTTTTTTTTTACAGTCCAGACAGTTCGCACCATAGCAGTAGCTCCTCTGACTGTGTGACTACCACTGACGACTCCTGACAACAAATGCTGATGCAATCACAGATCAGCTGCCCATGTGCAATTGATCTACACACACACGCGAAGTTGACCTGTATGCCCTCAGAGACACCCACAGAGAATTGTGCTCAGTGAGCCCGCCACTCTACCAGATGCACATCAGTTGCGGTGCCATGCAGGTGACATGCAGTGTGTTAGTTACCTGGTGTGCACTGTGTTAGTACTGCAAGGTGCTGGGCATGGAGTGGAAGTCGCAGGACAGAGTTGGTACTAAGGACAGCCCAGGGGCGGAGGCAGGGGCGGTAACTTCTTGCTGCAGAGTGCAGTGTCTAATTCAGCGAGTAAGCAAGGAGGAGCCAAGCAGGCAACTGGGTGGACCAGAGAGAGGAGGAGGTCCAATCTGAACAACACAAGTAAGTGACAGTCTTCTCTCCTCCCCTCTACGAGTCATTGCCAGGTTGGTCAGCATCATGTCACGCATAGCAGATTAGACAAGTGGGGCCACGAGCAGCGCAGCAACAGTAACATCCTTAATTAAAGGGACAGTACTACTGTCCTGGTACTTAAAGAAATAAAGGCTGGGGGGCGCACATGAGTTCCCTCAAGTTTCTCCTAATCAGAACCCCAAGGGGGCATGGGGGGACTAGTTCCCCCTCACTATAACCACAGGGGCAGAATACAAAATGGGTGAAGTGATACTGACAAACACCAAGCTGGAAAGAGACCTTGAGGTAATCATACCAGATGACCTAAAGGTGGCCAAGTAGTGTGACAAGGCAGTTGGGAGGGCTAGTAGGATGATGGGTTGCATAGGGAGGGGTATCACCAGCAGAAAGAAGGAGGCGGTGTTGCCTCTGTATAGATCACTGGTAAGACTTTACCTAGAGCACTGTACCCAGTTCTGGAGGCCACATATCCAGAACAACATAGACAGGGTGGAACGGTCCAGAGGAGGGCAACTAAAATGGTGTAGGGTCTGCATCAAAAGCCCTACAAGGAGAGACTGAGAAGGACCTCAATAAGTACACCCTGGAACAGAGGAGGGAGAGAGTGATTTGACAGAGACCTTTAAATACCTCACGAGGGCATAGAAGGTACAAGAGGGAAGTATTTTTCAGAAGAAAAGGTGCTCAAGTACAAGGACACATGCCATGAAGCTGGAGGGGTAGATTCAAGAGAGATACTAACATACTAACATACTATTTGCCAGCAGATTAGGCCTTACGGTCTATCGAGTCTGCTCGAACCTAGATCCTTAGTTGGGTGCCGAGACCCTCTCATCCCTTGTTCTCTAGAAACCCCTATCATCCATCCCCACCCCCCCGGGACAGGCCATCATCTGATACATCCACTTTCTGTGTCTGTCCCACCTCTCTTAAAGCCCTCCACTGTGGATCTCTGAACCAGCTCACCAGGCAGTGCATTCCAAGGGTCCACCACCCTCTCGGTGAAAAACCTCCTCCTCTTTCCCTCCTCACCCTTCCACCTTCCAACTTCAAACCATGCCTCTGGTGATACTTCCTGCTTTAGTCTAAAGATCCCTCCATGTTTACCCTATTTATTCCCTTGAGGTACTTGAAGACCTCAATCATGTCCCCCTGTCTCTCCTCTCCTCCAATGAAAACAGGCAGAGCTCTCAAGTCTGTCCTCATAAGTCAAATCCTAGCCCTCGTATCATCTTTGTTGCCCTCCTCTGTACCCTCTCCAGGAGCTGTATGTCCCTCTTCAAATGTGGTCTCCAGTACTGTACACAGTACTCAAGGTGTGGTCTAACCAGTCCATTGTACAGCGGCAGAATCACTTCCCTGCTCCTAGAGGTGATCCCCTACGATGCATCCCAACATCCTGTTTGCCTTGCTAGCTGCTCTCCTGCACTGCTCAGAGTTATTCATACATGTATCCACCATGACCCTAGGTCTTTTCCCTATTGAGGCCTCCAGCGCCTCCCTCCCAGGGTGTACCTGTGTTTAGGGTTTCCCACCAAGATGCAACACCTTGCACTTGGTGATATTGAAATTTAATTTCCATGTGTGAGCCCAGCTTCCAGGGTGTCCAGGTCCTTGCAGGCCACCCTCCCTCTTCTCCTCAACTACTGCTCCCATCTTGGAGTCATCTGCGAAGAGACTCATTTCTCACACGCTATACCCTCCCTGATGTCCGATATGTATGCATTAAACAGGATCGGACCCAGAGACCGAGCCCTGTGGTACCCACTACCAACCTCTCTAGGGTTCGAGAGCTCCCACAGACCACTACTCTCTGAGTGCATCCAGCTAGCCAGTTTTCAATCCATCTGACCATCAAAGGGCCTACTCCTAACCCCATCAGTTTCTCCACCAGACCATTGTGGGGGACAGAGTCAAACGCCTTGCTGAAGTCCAAGAATAATACATCCACAGGCTTACCCCTGTCCAGTTCTGATGTTACCCATTCATAGAACTCCACAAGGTTGGTTTGACATGATCTACCTGGCACAAACCCATGCTGCCGACTCATCCAGACCTCCCACCTCCTCCAAGTACACCCCCAATCGTTCCTTTAGTATACTCTCCATTAATTTTCCCACCACCGAGGTCAAACTGATGGGTCTATAATTACCTGGTACTTCTCGACCCCCTTTATGGATTGGTACCACATGTGCCTCTCGCCAATCCCTAGGTACCCTCCCTGTCTCAAGTGACCTGCTGAAAAGCTCCGCCAGGTGCAGCCAGTATGTCCGCCAATTCCCATAGTACTCGGATGAATGCCATCCGCCCAGGAGATTTGTTTTCTTTAGGCCTTGAGGGCTAACCACACCCTTTGTGGAGATAGCATCATCTGTCCCTCCCCTTACTGGTCTTTTATCCTATCCAGATGTGACCTCTGGGGTACCTTTCCCTCCCTCTTGCTCCATTTCTGTTGCTCCCTGATCCCACTCCTGCCACTTCTATCCCTTCATGCCTTGTTTTGTAGATATCCCATCCCCCTCCCTAGTGAACACAGAGGCAAAGTACTCATTAAATACCTCTGCCTGGTCCCTCGCCTCTTCCACCCACCCTCCTTCTGATCTCAATCTGCTGAGATGGCCCTTAGTTTTTCTCCGCTCCCCAATGTACCGGAAGAACCCCTTTTTCCCTCCATGCATCCCCTGTGCCAGCCGCTGCTCTTTACTGGACTTTGCTCCCCTCACCATACGGGTGACTTTTCTAGATGCAAGCTGGTACATTTCTATCCCTAGCCCCTCTTGTTGTTTTATATTTTTGTAGGCCTTCTTTCTCTGACTGCTACCTGTACCTCACTGACCACCAGCATGGTTTACGTGACCTTGCTCCCTTTACGCTTCAACTTAGCGCAGATCCTGACTGCCTCATTAAGTCCCCGCTTATGACCTCCCATCTCCTTTCCACACTTGTCATTGAGGTAATCCTTCAAGTGATCCTTGAGAATATTTCCCATGCCCATAAAGTCTGCCCCCTGAAGTCCACTGCCAGTGTCCTAGATATCACCCCACTCCCCATGCTTACTTGAAACCAGACAGTATTGTGGTCACTCCCAGTCAGGGGTCCTGTACAGCTATGTCCCTTACCAGATCCCCATCTGCCAGAACCACATCCAGGACATGCCCCTCCCTTGTTACATCACATGCTGTGTTAAGAACACATCCTGAAGCCATCCAGCAGCCTCTGCTCCTTGGCCACCTTAGAGGACATGGTTCCCAGTTTGTACCTGGCATATTAAGGTCCCCATCAACACCACTCCTTCCCTTTTGGACCACACTGGGCAATGATGTTGTCCAGCAAACCATCCTCTAGAACATCACTCTTCCGGGGCCTATATGCTACTCCCAGCTTGACCTTATCTCCTGCTGGGGATCGTGGGTGACCCATAAGGCCCACGCTTTCTTCTGCCTCTTCTACCATAGCAATTTCTATATCATCTCTAATGAACATAGCCACTCCACCCCTCTGACCTCCTTTCTATCCTTCCTAAGCATAGTGTACCCCTGTACATTTAGGTCCCAGTCGTGGTTTTGTTGGCCCACGCCTCCGTGACCGCCGCCACATCCACCCTCAATTGGCATGGCCTGGAACTCCGCAACTTGTTTCCCAAGCTCCTGGCATTTACTAAACACCAACCCCCACCCTTATCCCTGATCCTCTTTGTCTAACCCCACCAGATTCCTTATGCTCCATCCTCCCCTGTCCTCCTGAAACCTCCACCTCCAGTCTGTTTCCTCCCCTCTTGGGCTTGATGGCTACTCCTCATCTGGAGGAGAGGCTCTGGTCAGCCCCTCCCTCATCCCTTCCCCTTACAAGTTTAAACCCCACCTTTCTTGTATGTAGTCAGCCATCCCCTGTTTAAGGACTTCCTTCCCTAATGGGGCAAGATGAAACCTGTCCTTGGCATATAGTCTCTTATCCTCCCAAACTCCATTCCAGTTCCCTAACACCCCCAACCCATTCTCTTCACCCCACTTCCTGAGCCAGTCATTAACCTCTGTGAGCTTCATTTTTTTCTCCACTGAGGCCTTTGGTACTGGCAATATCTCGAAAAAGAAATGTTGCATCCATTATCCGACAGACTCTGGCAAGTTCTGGAACCTTGCTTTGATTTCCAAAATGCTATTTCCTCAGATCATTAGTTTCAAATGCACCAGAAAATCCGGTTTCCTCCACAATCCCTAACCATTTCATACACCATGAACTTTGCTCTGTGCACTGTCAGCCCAGAGATACTCACTACCTTCACCTGGCTATGGCATCCACCCCTGTCCCTCCCAATGGATACCCCTAATCATCGAGTCTCCCAGTAACAGAACCTTAACACCACCATCATCCTTATGGTTACCTCCACTATGCCCTCTCAGCCCCCTTCCCCCTTTATTCATGATCTCAATTTCATGGGAGTCTTCCTGCCTTATCAGAGACCCCCTTGTCACCCTCCCCTTTCTGCCTCCCTTGCTATTTTGCCCACTTAACTCAAACCCCTCTGAATAGGTGTCCCCTTTAACCCTCTCTTATCTGAACCATTTATCCTGGCCCTGATGGTTTCCCTTCCCACACCACCATCCTCCCCTTGTAATAGTACCCCTGCTTCCAGAGGTTCTCTGTGGTCCCTTTAGCTAGGGCCCCATCCTTGGTACTGACCTCCCAGCTGAAGGGGGTCCTCTCCCACCTCCTTGTCTCCCAGTTTTCCAATCATGCTCTCCTCTCATGTCTGGAATATGTTGCATCTCCCCATTTGCTTAACATATATGTTTCCCTTTCCTCTGGGACTATGTCTATCCTTTCCATAGCTGGTCTGTGATGCCCTATGGGTATCCGCACTCTCCCCCGGCCTCTGTATAAGTTTCCTCATTTCCACCAACCCTTCCTCCCCTCTAGGTTGCTTAGTAGCTCAAATTTATTGTGACACTCTATATCAGCCTCCATCAAGTAACCCGAGTTTCCCCTGACTGCATCTCTAAACTGACCCTCTTCTTCCTCTCTTGCACTGTTTCACCTTAGGAGCTCCTTCCACAGTCTGCTGTTTTAGGCTTCCGCACAACAGCCCTCCTGACTCTTCCCTCCAGTCTCTTTGTATTCAGAATGTTCACCCGTGTGGCTTTCCCTTAGCATCAACTTCCCATCCAAGGGTCCTCTGTCCCAATATCCCTCTCCTGCTTGCTGTAACATAATGTCCTGTAATTTCAGAGCTGCCCCAGCCTCCCCAGCCCCACCCTTCTGCTGCCCATATCCACACCCCTTATCCTTGACACCCCCAGCTCTCACAGCTTACTCCTTAACCAATATACCTCACTCCTGATACAAGATAGTTGTCTACAGAGTGGGCAGCCTCCTCTCTCCAGGCCCAATTTAGAATTATTGCCATCCCACAGCCTGTGCAGCCTACAACCTTCCAAAGATGCCTGCCATGGTGGAATATGGCACTCTGATTTTCCCTCTGTTTATAATAGCACACCCCTTTCTCAGTCCCTTTCCTGGAGTACAGTTTTCTCTATACTGACTGTAGTTATTTACAAACCCAATTTCAACCCACCAATAACGTTTCAAGTCTCACAAACACATACAGTCCAGTGTGTGTTGGTCCCACTAACAGTGTATGTAAGCAGACATCAGGTACCACAGGATGTCACAGGCCCACTAGCTCCTGTTGCTTCGAATTTCAGTCCCAAACAGAAATACTCAGCCCTTCAATCCCAACCCCAGTGGCTTTTCAGTATTTAAGAAGGCATACAAAACAGGGTGGGTGAGAGGGTTCTACCAAACACCAGGCAAACAACACATTTAAATTTCCTCTAAGTATCCCTGCCAAACAACTATCCCTAAGCCACCAAAGTTACAATGTAACAGTTCTAATTCAAGGTAATAATTTTTAACACATAAAACTAATTTCACTTACAAACTATTCAAATATTTCAGTTAAAACAGAATATAACTCCAGCCTCTTTCCTACCTGGCTGCTTAAGCTCCCAAGGAACAATGAAAGCCAAGTTAATTCCTGTTTAGAGACAAGGTAATTGCAGCTAATGTCCCATCCCCCAAACACCAGGCAAACAACACATTTAAATTTCCCTCTAAGTATCCCTGCCAAACAACTATCCCCAAGCCACCAAAGTTACAATGTAACAGTTCTAATTCAAGGTAATAATTTTTAACACATAAAACTAATTTCACTTACAAACTATTCAAATATTTCAGTTAAAACAGAATATAACTCCAGCCCTCTTTC
This sequence comes from Neoceratodus forsteri, assembly GCA_016271365.2. Taxonomy (NCBI): domain Eukaryota; kingdom Metazoa; phylum Chordata; order Ceratodontiformes; family Ceratodontidae; genus Neoceratodus; species Neoceratodus forsteri. Next base: position 484,853,235 of record CM028132.1, on the reverse strand, counting down.
CTACCTGGCTGCTGCTTAAGCTCCCAAGTGAACAATGAGATGTGCAGAAGTAGTACTTCACAGAAAGAGTGGTGGATTCTTGGAACAGCCTTCTAGCAGAGGTGGTAGGGTGAAAACAGTGGTGGGGTTCAGGAATGCAAGGCATAAGCACAATGGAATCATAGCAGAAAGGAAGGATGGAGGGGAAAGAGCTGTAGATCAGGCATGGTCTACGATAATAGCATAAGTACGGAGTTATGAGCAGACTGGATGGGCCAAGTGGTCCTTATCTGCTATCAGATTCTCTGTTTCTATGTATGTTGGGAAACTTGATATAAGGCTATATCCCGATAGGGTGTAACTAGGTTACCAAATAAATAGCAGCTAGCAAAAGCAACAGGCATATAATGGTAGTTAGCAACTGACAACTGTGCAAGCCAACATCTTGTGAGAAAACAGGAGATAAGGCTATACCCAGAATTGGGTGTGGCTGGGATACCTGATAATTTAGCAAGATAGTCATGTTAGTGAGTAGAGAAGTCTCTTTAGCTCAGTATGGCTAGTACAGTAAGGAGAGCAAACTTTGTTGTCACAAGAGGAGATCAGAGGGAGCCTTGTGGATGGGAGAACTGGAGGGCAGCGTAGCTGGTGAATAGCTGCCTGCAGGCAGACACCACCAATAGATGTCCTTTGTGCTGTGGTCCTTTGCACTCCCAACTGCTAGAGTCAGACTGAGTAACAAGGAAGAGGACAGCTGTGAAGCAACCAGATTCGCTGAAACGCAAAAGTCCTGTTACAGATAGATAGATAGATAGATAGATAGATAGATAGATAGATAGATAGATAGATAGATGCTTTATTTTAATTTCTGGGGATTTGGAACGCTGTACATTAAACGCAAACAATTAAATACAATACAATATTAGTATTGTTTTTCCATAAACCTACAAGTGAGCAAGAAATGTAAATTATGTAGCTACCATAATTGTTGATCTTCCTGTGCATCTTCACCACTCATCACTGTTGGGATGTAAGCCAGAGCACAGCATCCCGTGGGAGCTTTTTTTTTGTTAGGGGGAGGAGCCAGTGCCAGCAGCGCCACCCACGAGGCTGATGCACTGCATGCTGCTCTCAGGTTGGCCAGAAATGGCCGTTGGCTCCTCCTCCACCTCAGTTCTGCTCACCAGAGAGGCAGGAGAAAAGCCAGAGGGATAGAGAAAAATGAGGGTGGGGCAAAGGAGCCCGAGGGACAGCATAATGATAAGATATAAACTGAAAAAGGAATAGGCTGACCAGAGAACAGAGGAGGAGGAGGATCTAGGAGGGTATGGGCCAAAAGCCCCTAGTCCCTGGACGGCCATATGGACAGGAAAGAAAGAAAGAAGAAGAAGAGAGAGAGAATAATGGGAGGAAGGAGAGAAGGGAAGGATGGATCCATCAATCCATGCATCTTGAGAGACTCAGAGCCTTGAGTGACTGGGGAAGTGCCTCCAGAGGTAGGCAGACAGCTAGACCGCAGGCAGTTGCTGCAGGATCTGCATCCCAGCCTTATTATTATCCCCTTCCAGGGACAGACAGCATTCGTGGAGAAGGTCCCTCCTTCCCTCCTTTCTTCAGCCCCCTACTGGGTGAAAAATCTACCCCTGGTCAGGGTTCCTCACTCCTCACTCCGGTTACCGTTTTCCAAAAAGGAGAACCCACAGGGTTCGGGGGGAGGAGTGAGGACCCCACCTATTTAATAACACTTCCCTCCCAGAAGCAGGAGGGAGATTGAGGAAGTAGAGAAGTAAGAAGACAGGGAGGGTAAAGGGAAGGAGGAGTCCCTGACAGCTCCATTCCCTCTGTCTATCCCAGGGGACCCAAAAATGAGTCAGCACACCCCAAAGGGAGTGGACTGTCCCCAGAGGTCCTACCCAGGACAAAGGGAGAGGGGCCTGCCAGGAGTCCCCCATCTCAATTGTTTTTGATTGAGAGGAACTACTAGTCCTCTTCCCAGAAGTCCCCTCTGCTGCTTCCTCAGAACAAGGAGGGGCCTTAAGGATACAGTGGGAGTCCCAACTGGTTCCTGAGGAGGAGGAGGGTGAGCAGGGACTGAGACCTTCTGAGGGGAAGGTGGGTGGGATTCAGTGATGAATGGTAATGATACACAGGAATATCAAGAATTACGGTAGGTATGTAATTTATATATCTTCCCTGTGTCAGTCTTCCCCTTTCATCACTGTTAGGTGAGTAATGAGCCCCTCAAAGGGGGTTAAACACTTCCCTAAGGGACAGATGTCCCTCAGCCTCCCGTAGGGGAAACACAGGGGGAGGGGAACCATTACAGGCCAGCTTGGTCTGTGACTGGTCAGGGCAAGGCAGGGTCCCCCATTCTCTGGGGAAGGAAGTCACTCCTGCAGATTCCACCTCGTCCTGTGGGAGAAAAGACGGGTCCCCTGGAATGCAGGGGCAATCATCCTACACCGGGCAAAGGGTGATAACCTTGATAGGCGAAGCCACGCTGTCCGATTAATGCAGATCGCTGTCCCCGCTAGCCATGAAACGACCACAATGGCAGCATAAGATGCCCTTGCTAGCTCCAGGCCTATCATGGAGAGGGCTGTGGCCTGCCTGGCTGCCATCTGAATCAGGCAACGATGCCAGCACTTGATCCAGCATCGTCCACAGATGTCTGTTACAGGCAACGTGGTGTGCGTGATTAGGCACAATACAAAGCATCACTCATGCCAAGGAGAAAACTCTCCACCCCAAGTGGTCAAGCTCAGAAGAGTCCAGATCCAGGGGCTGGTCACAGACCTGGTGCCTATGCCTGGTAGGGGTGCCCAACCATGTCACTTCCACACAGGGATGAGGCAATGTACCTGGAGACCCCTGGGAGGGTGCAATATTGATGCTGTCAGTCTGAAGAGGCTGGAGCTGTGGTGGAAGGAAACTGCCAGATGCTGTACGACACCTCCTGGAAGGGCATAGGCCAGGAAGGGACCACCAAATGGTCCGCACTGTATTCACCTAAGAAGGCACATGTCGTATGCTCGGTGTTGCGTCTTGACACATACGAAATGTGCAGGTCTTCGACCAGCCTTTCAAGGAAGCACTGATACTTCGTCTGATCAGTGTCGGAGGACAGGTGGACAGAATTCTCCTCTCCCTTGATGGAGGAAGATGAGAAGATTGAAGAACCTGTTAATTCAATTTCTGGCTACAGCGGGGGAGACAGGTGAAAGACCTGCTCGTCCATGGCCCTAACATATCTTGGGAACTCTGCAGCCTGAGATCTGAACTGTTCCTAGGTCAAAGGCCCCGAAGGACCCACATGGCCTGGGAGAAGAGGGGCTGAATGCAGAGGCAAGGGGGAGAAACTTTTCACGGCAAGTGAAATGCCTCTGCCGGAGCTAGGGGACCTAGCAGGCAATCCCAGACTATGAGGGGATCCATAGGTTGGATCAGTCAAAGGCCACTCTATCAGCCTGAAGCAGTCAGGACTGAGCCCTGGAGGGGAAGCAGCCCTATGAAGGTCCAGGGCTGCATGTGCCCAGAAGGGAAGACCCCAACCCCACCCAACAAGGACTCCCTCGAAGGGGATGAGGGAGAGAACTTGGACTCAGTGCTGCAGATCATCCCCAAGCCCTGAAGGCCTCCAGAGGAGTGCCGCAGCCCTTTGCCCCATCCCCTCAAACCCGCCAACTCCAAGGAAGACCTCTTCCTTGTTCCCTGTGACTTAGACTGGCCCACTTCCACAGGCTCCCCAAGGACAGCCATAGAAGAGGCGGTCCCAGTTCCAGTTTCAGAGGGAGAAACGGCACCAGGGACGGCAGCCGACCCCACCCTCAACACTGGAACCACTACTCCCTCTTATCTGGGACAGCTATACTGCGCAACACTCCCAGCACCATCCTTGGCATGGGAACCAGTGCCAACCGCAGTCACTGGAGCCACGGAGAGGGCACCTGAGAAGGCGCAATGGTCCTGGGCTCCAGAGACCCCACCGACTCTGAGGAGTCAGGTCGCCAGTCCAGGTTGACTTCCTGATCATCTGACTCCAGAGAAGAGGGGATCCAAAACCCTCTGAAATGGTGACCCTGGGGGTTCTCCTACCCTCGGCGCCATGAACAGTGCCAGGGGCAGGCCCAGTGCCCCTTGCAGCACCATCTTGATCACTGGAGTCGTAAACAGTTCTGGGATCCACGACGGTGCCAGCAGATGGCACTGAAGAACATCCCATGCCGGAACCAGCAACCATGGGCCGTGACACAGGGGTAGCCAGAGCGGTGCTCCTGGCCTGGCTCCAGGGGAACCAGACCGGTCCTCTGGCACTGTGAAAGAGGCCTCCTCCATGGCAAGGCTAGAAAAGGAGAAGACCCCCCTCCTCACTAGATCGTACAGGCCCAAGAGGGGACCCAGAGGAAAGGCGAAGCGACCTGCGCTTTTATCCTCACGAGTGATGACACCCCCCAAAAGTCGGCGGAGCCCTGCTGACTTTGAACTTATGGTACTCAAGAACACGTCAGTCCATTGAGAAGCAGGCATTGCAGTTGTCCATATCATGCTGAGGTCCAAGGCAGGTTAGGCAGACATCATGCTGGTCCATCATGGAAATGTGCTGGACGCAGGGACACAAATGCATAGGAGGATGGCCTGCTTTCAAAAAATGCTTCTTGTCCCCTGAACCTGGCATGATGCGAATGGTTACTTAAACAATAAACAGTAAAGGCTCAATGCCGTTAAGGAAAAAAAAAGGAAAGATCTTACTGGATCTTCAAATAATGGCGCAGAGTACCGGACGGCAGAACAGAGGCAAAGATTTCACTAGGTGGCGTTGAATGTGGCTCCAAGGCAGCATTGAATGCGGCTCCAAGGAGGTGCAGTGGCACACCGAAACTTAGGCTACAATGATACAGTTCCTTTTTTGCTGCTGCAGGTGAGGTGCTGTTTCGATGGCGGGAGAAGCAGAACTGAGGTAGAGGAGGAGCCAATGGCCGTTTCTGGCCAACTCACAGGCACCACGATGTGCGTCGGCCTCATGGGCAGTGCCACTGGTGCCAGCTCCTCTCCCTAACAAAAAAAAAAGCTCCTGTGGGGTGCTGTGCTTTGGCTTACACCCCAGCAGTGATGAATGGTAAAGAATGGCACAGGGAAGATCAGGAAATTCTTTAAAATGCATCTATCCATATAATAACATAAGATACTGTATCCAGTTTCCAATAGCAATTATGAATCAAATGTCTGCTGAAATAAGACCTATTTTAAAGGTTCCTACTGAGGGCACTTCCCTTAAATATCTAGGTAAAGAGTTCCACAGGGTAGGTGCAGCAACTGAGAATGCACGGTCCCCAGAATGCCACAGCCTAACACTGGGAACTCCTAGGAAGCTACCCTCAGCAGAACAGAGAGCCCAGGCTGGCTGGTGGGGCTCCATGAGATCTTGCAGATAGTCTGGTCCCAGATCATGCAGGGCCTTGTAGGTAAGGAGCCCTAACTTGAAGACAATCCTCCACCTAACTGGCAGCCAGTGCAGCTCGCAGAGGACAGGAGTAATATGTTCATTCCTTTTCACACCTGTCAATAATCGTGCCACCACATTCTGCACAAGCTGCAGCCATCAAAGGTTACCTCCAGATAGCGAAGGTATTGGGCATTGCAGTAGTCCAACCTGGATGTGACGAAAGCATGTACCAGCGTGGGCAGGTCTCCAGATGTAATCAGGTCCCGGATCCAACCAATGTTCCTCAAATGGTAATATTCACTTTTGATGATGGCTGACACCTGAACATCTAGTGTCAGGCAGTCATCTAGGATCATGCCCAGATTTTTATTATTTATTTATTTAAAATATTGGGAATTACAACTCTTTGAGTCAAAGACTCCTTTTCAAAGGCTCCACGTCAAAAAGTAAACAGATTGTCCACACAGAGTTACAATGATTAGGCAGATAATTTCTAAGGCTAGCATGCCCTGAGTAAAAATACAAAACAACATACAGGTACAGTATAGGCAGATTGATAAAACAACCTGGATCCACCACTAGCACATCAGTCTTGTCTGGTTTAAGTCTAAGCTAGTTTTGAGTCATCCAACTCTGAATTTCCTCTAGACAGCTGTTAAATATGGAGGATATCACCTGGTTACCAGTGCACAGAACAGGTACAGCTGGGTGTCATCTGCATGGCAGTTAAAACTCAGCCTATATTGCCTAATAATGTTTCCTAATGGCAGCATGTGCACCGTGAACAGCAAGGGCGACAAGACCGAACCCTGTGGCACACCACATGACGGAGACTTTGGGCTAGATGTGGCAAGCCCCATTGTCACCCTCTTCACTCTGCCTGTCAGGTATGACCTGAACCATTTGATGATGTTTCCTGACAGGCCACATTGGTACCACAGGCGGTCGAGTAGCACCTCATGGTCCACAGTGTCAAATGCTGCCGACAGGTCCAGGACTAGGATGGTATGCCCTTTCCTGTCCCTTGCCATCAGGAGATCATTAAGCACCTTCACCAGAGTAGTCTCCGTACTGTGCCCAGCCGAGAACCCAGATTGGAATATCTCATAAGCGGAGGAGGAGGCAAAATGCTCTTCAAGCTATGTAGCCACCATTTTCTCAATAATCTTCCCTAAAAATGGGAGGTTAGAGACTGGCTTGTAGTTACCGAGGCACTCCAGGTCCAATGAGGGTTTTTCAGTAAGGGCCTAACCAATGCCTCTTTCAAGGTCACTGTGAAGACCCCACTTCCCAAGGAACTCTAGATTATCTTGGCCACAACAGGTCCAATCAAGTCCAAAGACTCCACGAAAAGGTGGGTGGGACCTGGGTCATGGTCACATTGTGTTGGTCGCAGCTTCAAGATAGATAGCTAGATAGATAGACAGACAGATAGATAGATAATTTTATTTATAAAGCACCCATTTCCATGGACTCTGGGCACTGTACAGAGAAAATCTATAACAAGGTACATATAAACAGCAGCTCAATACAAACTTAAAATCCATCCATCCCATTAAAACCCAATCAATCATTAAAGGCTAACTTATACAAATACGTTTTTAGTGCCATCTTAAAGGCTTCTACTGAGGGGTCTCCCTTAAATATCCAAGAAAGGAGTTCCACAGAGTGGGTAGAGCCACTGAAAACACCCTATCCCCAGAATGCTGCAACCTCACTCTGCGAACTCCAAGGAGGCCTTCCCCAGTAGAACGAAGTGCCCGGGGTGGATGGCAGAGAACAAGGAGATCTTGCAGATAGACAGATCCCTGTTCGTGTAGGGTTTTATAGGTAAGGAGCCCTATCTTGAAGACAATCCTCCACCTAACTGGCAGCCATTGCAGTCCGTGGAGGACCGGGGTGATATGATCACTCTGTCTCACCCCAGTCAATAATCTTGCAGCTGCATTCTGCACCAGTTGCAGCCGATGAACGTTGCCCCCAGATAACCCTAGGCACAGGGCATTACAATAGTCCAACCTGGAAGTGACAAAAGCATGCACAAGTGTGGTCAGATCCTCTGGCAGGATCAGGGTTCTGATTCGTGCAATGTTCCGTAGAAGATAAAATCCACTCCTGATGACGGCAGACACCTGAGCATCAAACGTCAAGCTGCCATCCAGGATCACACCTGAATCTTTCACCTGTCTAGATGGAGTAAGGGGAACACCTCCCAACACAAGGTCAGATGGTAACCCCTCACAACGCCCTCCACCCCGATGAACTGGATCCACAACAAGTACCTCGGTCCTGTCTGGGTTGAGCTTGAGCCAGTTTTGAGTCATGAAAGCCTGGATCCCATCTAGGCAGTTGTTAAATACAGAGTCCGACACCTGGGTATTGGGTGCACAGGACAGGTACAGCTGGGTATCATCTGTATAGCAGTGAAAATCCAGCCCATACCACCAGATAATGTTCCCCAGTTGCAGCATGTACACCGTAAACAACAAGAGCGACAAGACCAAACCCTGCGGGACCACACAGCACAGAGGCTTTGGGTTAGATGAGGCTAACCCCATCATCACCCTCTGCACTCTGCCTGTCAGGTATGACCTAAACCAGTTGATGATATTACCAAACAGCCACACCAGACCCGCAGGCGGTCAAGTAACACCTCATGGTCCATGGTGTCAAGTGCTGCAAAGAGGTCCAGGAGGACCAAGATAGTCCAGTCTGTCCTGTCCCTCATCACCAGAAGACCATTAAGCACCCTCACCAGGGCAGTCTCCGCATACTATGCCCCGCATGAAACCCAGACTGGTAAGGCTTATAGGTGGAGTAAGAGGCAAGATGTCTATCAAGCTGAAAGGCCACCACTTTTATAATAACCTTCCCTAAAAATGGGAGGTTTGAAACCAGCCTGTAATTGCTGAGGCAATCCAGATCTAAGGAAGTTTTATTCAAAGGGGTCTAACCAATGCCCCTTTCAAGGCCATTGGGAAGACCCCACCCCTCAAAGAACTCCAGACAACCCCAACAATTGCAGGCCCCACCAGTTCCAAACATCCAACCTACAGTCGGGTCAGACGTGGGTCCAGTTCACACTGGGTTGGCTGCAGCTACACTATTATTTTCACCACCTCCTCCACCCCAACCAGCTCAAACTCATCCCAGACAGGAGGAGCGTTTTGGCACTCTCCAGGTCGGTCCATGCATCCCTTTGAGAGAAACCCAAGGAGACCTCATCCCTGATAGAGGACACCTTGTCGGTAAAGACTACAGACAGTTCCTCACATCTAGTTCTTGAACCTGCTCCCCCAACACAGAGACAGGCAGGATGTAATAGCCCATCCACTGTGTGGAAAAGCTGAGCCAGTCTGTTCCTCACCACAGCAATCTCTCTATACAGATATTCCACCTTTTTACGAGAAACTGCCCCCTATTAGTTAATATAATGCAACCTCAGGGCCAACCTGTCCTCCAACAGGCTGGATCTCCTCCAGCATCTCTCTAACCTCCATCCCTTAGTCTTTAAGCTCCAGAGATCCCCATCAAACCAAGCAGGTCTCCGGCAAGTAGACAAGAGATGGACACGAATGGGTATGATGGAATCGAAGGCTGCAGCAACCACCCCATTATAGGCTACCACTGTTTCCTCCATTCCAATCACACCAGCCACCCCAACACTCGATAGGTCCAGCACCACAGATAGTCCTATTGAGGAACGTCCTCTTAATGAGCAGTACTGAACCATCTCCACAGGAGCAGGCCCATCTAGGGGGGTGCCCCCAAGCATGAACCTCACGGTGCTATGATCTGACCAACATACAGGATCAACACTGAGGTCATTAATATCTAAACTTAATAAAAAAGACAAATCTAATGTATGGCCACCCGAGTGCGTAGCTGTTGTTACTTTTTGTGACAGGCCCAGGGCCCCCATGCTTCCTAAAAGGTAATTTCCAAGACCTGAAAGCCTGCCGTCGACCCAGGCATTGAAGTCCCCCAAGATCAACCACCTGGGAGACTCCAACACCAGATTGGCAATGAGCTCCCCAACCTGAGCGACAAAATCCCCATGAACTCCAGGGGGGTGGTAAAACACAAGGACGCCAAAGCCTCATAGAGATCATAGTACAGTTGGGGACTCCCAGTCCCAGCAGCAGGAAGCTAAGGTAGTGATCTGATGTGGGGGGAAGAGAAGTCAGATGGAGATGGCTCTCACCACTGAAGTCCAGTGGAAGAGGCATTGAAGGGAAGAAACTGTTGTAGCAGTTCAAAAAGTGGGGCATAGATATTGGCTCCACCCCCTTCTCTCATGAAGCAGCCCAACTGGCAGAAACACAAAAGTCCTGTTACAGCTCCAGTGGCAGGGAGGTAAGGCAGTGATCTGAATTGGGGGGGGGGAGAAGCCAGCTAGATATGGCTCTCACTCCTGTCACACCCGAAGCACAACATTTTTAATGCACTGTCTGGTATCACAGATCTCTGGATCTGGCAAGTTTTGTTCTGGTCGTTGGTGCAGTTGCGGAGCTGAGAGTGCCAACAAAATTTGAAATTTACCATTTGGGGCAAACTCTTTGCTTGGGCGTAAATCCAAAACAGTTTGGGGTCTGGTCTGAAATTTTCAAGGTATATGGGGTCCGGGTCACTGATGTGCCTTTTGAAGGTTTAGTGAAAAAATATTAATTCATTCAAAAGTTATTAAAGTTCAAAGTTTCCCATTATAACCTATGGGAAAAAAATATGTACACCTCAAAAGCACTTTTTGCATTTGCAAAAGTCAGTTTCAATTTCGCAAATGGGTTCAGTAGTGTTGTGCTGTTGCCAGCTTGTTTTCAGTTAGCAGCAGATAAAAAACCTTGTAATTCAAAAAATAATGCCCCTTTCGAAACACCAACAGTTGTGTTTACCTAATCAGGCCCCAAAGAACACAATCCTGGCATTAGATTTTTAAAATAATGTCCAGAAACATATTTTTTTAATTTGGCTGTCGGAAGTGTCGCAAATTTATGACACTACACTTGCGAAAGTGCCGCAAACGTGATGCCACAAATTTGTGAAACTTTCAAAAATTTGCAACACTACTTAAACCACAAAAAACCTCGGCCCCTGTGAAAAGGGCAAAACCTTTTCTGGTCATTATTTTAAAAATAACAGTAGATTCTGATTCCTCAACCCCCAATTTGGTAAACACCTGTTGGTGTTTACCTAAATAAAGGATGTTTTATCCTTTAAGTGCTTCCAAGGGGGGGGGGTGAGGCATGTTTATATTGAAAAAAAGGTTTTTGCCGACATTGGGGTACCCAACCCTGATGTCAGCGGTAGAAGCACTCCCTTCCCCTGACAGTGTGGGACACTGGGTAGCCAACTCCAGTGTCCTGAAACATGCATTTTTATATATTTGCTGACAGGAGTTGCCCAATTCCCCCTGTCGGCACTGTAAACCCTCCTCCCCTGCCAGTGAGAAACACTGGAAAGCCCACTCTCAGTGATCCCATATAGCAAGTACTGCCCCCCAGCAGTGCGAGACACTGGGTAGCCCACCCCTTGTGTCCCCAAAGATCCTGCTGTGACCTGTGAAAAACAGTCCCCTGAAGTCTTTTTTTCCCCTGAAAAAAAGGAAACCGTCCCTTGTCGTCTACCCGTGCCCCTCCCTCATCTTGACCCTCCAAATGAGCAACCCACCTCCCCACACATACCCCATGCACTATACTTACCACTGGAGATCATCGGATATCATCTTCTGTGAACCGGAACACGTCTGCACTCTTCAAAGCCGAGCCACGAACTGAAGAATCAAGGTAAGTGCCGTATAATGGGCATCAACATTGTTTTGAACTTAGAAACATAGAAACATAGACTTTGATGGCAGATAAGGACCACTTGGCCCACCTAGTCTGCCCATTTCCCTACCTACTGGATAAGCTGTAGATCCTAGTTAACCAACAGCCTAGTTCTTCCTAACCCCCACAAGAATTGCCATATGTTTGTCCCATGCATTCTTGAATTCTCCCACAGTTTTAGACCCCACAACCTCCTCAGGAAGGAGGTTCCATGTGTCCACCACCTCTCCATGAAAAATAATTCCTCACATTGCCCCTGAGCCATCCCCTCTGTCTTCAGATTGTGTCCCCTTGTTCTTGCACATATCTTTTTCTGAAAGATGCTACCCTCTTGGACTTTGTTGATTCCACTGAGGTACTTAAAAGTTTCTATCATGTCCCCCCTTTCCCTCCTTTCCTCAAGGGTATACATATTAAGTTCCTTTAGTCTCGCCTCATATGGCTTCTCTTGTGGACCCTGCATCATTTTGGTTGCCCTCCTCTGGACCGCCTCCATCCTGTCCATGTCCATGCAGAGATGGAGCCTCCAAAATTGGACACAGTACTATAGATGGGGGTCTCACCAACTGTCTGTACAGAGGGATAACAACTTCCTGTTTTCTGATGATGATGCCTCTCTGTGTACATCCCAGTATCCCCGCAGCACTCCCTACTGCCTTCTCACATTGCTTGCTAACCTTAAGGTCATCTGATATGATTGCCCCTGGACCCCTTCCATGTTTGTTGTTGTTACTACCTCCACCCCCCCCCATTGTGTACTCTTCCCCTGGGTTTTTGTTTTGCAGGTGCATTACTTTGCACTTCTTTGCATTGAATCCAAGCTACCATACTTCTGACCATTCCTCCAAACTTGACAAGTCCCTTCTCATCCTTTACATCCCCCTTGTGGTTCAACCCTGTTGCAGATCTTTGTGTCATCTGCAAAGAGGCATGCCTTTCCTTACAGTCCTTCTGCAATATCACTTATAAAGACATTAGAAAGGACTGGACCTAGTACTGAACCCTGCGGTACCCGACTAGTAAAACCCGTTTCTTCAGAGTGGACTCCATTTACTATTACCTTCTGTGTCCTGTTGCCCAGCCAATGTTTTACCCAGGGCACCACCCTTGGACCCACTCCCAGGCTGGCTAATTTATTTATTAATCTTTTGTGCAGGACTGTGTCAAATGCCTTGTTAAAGTTCAGTAGGCCATGTCCACGGCTCCCTCCTGGTCTACCAGTTATTAGTCATCAGCAGAACATTCAGATCTGTCTGACAAGACCTTCCTGCTGTGAATCCATGCTGCCTTGGTCTTGCCTTTACTGGCCTCTAGGTACTCAATAATTTTTTCTTCAGAAGTGATTCCATCATTTTTTCCTACCACTGAAGTCAAACTGACAGGTCTGTAGTTTCCTGCTTCTGTCTTGCTCCACTTTTGTGAAGAGGAATCACATTCACCTTCCTCCAGTCCTCAGGTACCACACCATCCTCCCATGATTTGTTAAAAAGGGTAGTAAGTGGTGTCACTAGTTCTCCCCTTAATTCTTTTAGAATTCTGCGGTGAATTCTGTCAGGGCCCCATTGCTTTGTCCACCTTCAGTTTTAGGAGTTCTTTCGGAGTCCTTTCTTCTGTGAAAGGACTGGGACCGACACCCCATCCAGAGTGCTTCTGTTAATTGGATTAGGTACCTCCCCCCCTCCTCCTCTTTCGTGAATACTGAGCAGAAATATTCGTTCCGTATCCCCACTTTTTCACTGTCCCCCTCTGCCCACCCACCATCCATTCTACTCAGCTTCACTATCCCTCCCTCTGTCTTTCTACACTTCCTAATGTACCTATAACAAGTTTTATCCCCCTTCTTAACCAAGTTGGCTATCTTTTCCTCAGTTTGGACCTTTGCTATTCTGACTGCCTTCCCTGCTTCCTTCTGCCTTAACTGGTACAGTTCTTTGTCCTGCTCCTTCTGGGTTTCCTTATACTTCCTAAATGCTATCTTTTTCTCCCTAACCTTCCCCGCCACCTCTTTTGAGAACCATAGTGGCTTTTTCTTTCATTTTGATTTATTTGCTTCACACAAAGGCTTGTTGCCTCTGTGATGGTAGTTTTGATGTTTCCCCATTGTTGCTCCACCCCTCCTTCTAGCCTGTTTGCTAGTTCTTTTCTAAGGCACTCTCCCATCATGACAAAGTCAGCCCTCCTGAAGTCCAGTACCTTCACTTTTTTACGGCTTGACTCTGCAGCTGAGTGTATCGTGAACCACACTGTTTGGTGGTCACTTGTTCCCAGATGGCTACCCACTTCTAACTCTGAGATCCTCTCACTGTCCCCATTTGAGAGCATGAGGTCTAAGATTGTTCCCTTCCAAGTGGATTCCAACACTAGCTGTCTGAGGCATGCCCCCTGTAGGGCATCGAGAATGGCCCTGCTCTTGGATGTGGCTGCATCAAAGGTGCTCCAGTTAACTTCTGGCATATTCAGTTCCCCCACCAACAATATTTCCTAAGTACCAAAATGACAGTGCCATTGTTCACAGAATATTAAGCTGGTTCAAATTTAAGCAGAAATGCATGGTGCCGAAAGGCCTCTCACACAGTTTGAAAAGGGTGCAAACAGAAGACATAGACACATGTTTCATCCTACCAGGACTCATCAGTATGCCTCAACTGTTTGCCACCCCAGTGGAATGAACCAGCTACCCTAAGATGGTCTGTCTGGGTCATGTTGTGGTGAACCCAATTAAAACAAAAAACAATTTAAAAGAAAAAGAACACCTCTGTGCGCAAGCACTGAGACAATGGTTACCCCAAAGGGCATTTGGCCGGGAAGCCAAGTTTCAAAGAAATACAAAATCACACATGCCCCCACAGTGCAAAGCATCATAGGCTGCATATGCAAATCACCACAAGATATTATGCTGGTTCAACTTTAAGCAGAAATGCATGGTGCCAAAAGGCCTTTCACACAGTTTGCAAAGGGTGCCAACAGAAGACATAGACACATGTTTTGTACTACCAGGACTCATGAGTATGCCTCATCTGTTGTACACCCCAGTGGAATGAACCAGCTACCCTAAGATGGTCTGTGTGGGTTATGTTGTGGTGAACCCAATTAAAACAAAAAACAATTTAAAAGACAAAAAAACTCTGTGCCCAAGCACTGAGGCAATGGTTACCCCAAAAGGCATTTGGCCAGAAAGCCAAGTTTCAAAGAAATACAAAATCACACATGGCCCCACAATGCAAAGCATCATGGGCTGCATATGCAAATCACCACTGAATATTATGCTGGTTCAATTTTAAGCAGAAATGCATGGTGCCAAAATAAATAAATTGTAGTCTATGGCTTCTAAGGCTGGTTTCTCTATAGTTAATACAGAGTCCCAGTTCTGCCAAGAGAGTATTTTCCCTAATTATTATAAACATTAACAAAAGATCCCCTCTTGATCTTTTAAGTTCCAAGGGATAAAGTTTTAATACCCTTAATCTACCACCATATGGCATATGTTGGATACCATCCACCATTTTAGTGAGTCTCCTCTGCACACTCTCCAGTCTGTTGATGTCCTTACGTAAATAAGGGCTCCATAATGGGGAACAATAATTGAGAAAGGGGTGAACATATGCCTGGTATAGGGGTATAATACATGCTCCACTTCTGGAAGAAATTGATCTCTTGATACAACTTATAAGTTTGGTAGATTTTTTTACTACCTCAGTGCAATGATTACTGAACTTAAGATTGTTACTAAGAAGGACCCCAAGTTTCTTTTCATTGCTAACACTTTTTAAACATTTACCATCCATACAGTAATCATTGCATGGGCTGGCTTTGCCCAAGTGCATAATAATGCATTTATCAGGGTTAAACAACATGCCGTGTAACCTGGCCCAGCTTTCCCATTTTAGGAGATCCTCACTCAGTTTATGGAACCCATCCATAGTACTGACATCAGCTGCTAGTTTAGTGTCATCGACGAACTTAATTGCAAAGCTGTTTAAATTAATATTAAGGTCTGAAATGAAAATGGAGAACAGGGATGGACCCAAAACTGAGCCATGGGGAACTGCACTTATGACATATCCCTTATTAGAGTAGTGACCCTTATCCTAACTATCTGGTCCTATCGCCCAACCATGCTTCAACCCAGGTGATAAGAGACCTATTAAGTTCTAACCTTTTCATGCTTTCTATCAAAGTTTCATGAGGGACCTTATCAAATGCCTTGCAGAGGTCAAGACAGACAATATCCACAGATTTATGGTTCTCAAGAAAAGCACCAACTTTCTCATAAAAAACTAAGTTAGGAGTTAAACAAGACCTCTGTGCTTTAAAACCATGTTGTGAGTCATCCGTGATATTCTTTGAAACTATCTCGGCTTCTAGCCCATCTTTAATTATTGACTCTAGAACCTTGCCAAAGATGCAAGTCAAACGAATTGGTCTATAGTGGATGGTATTACTATGATTGCCTTTTTTATAAATGGATACTACCACAGCTTGGCACCACTCCTTGGGAACTTCACTGGACTCTACAGACATGTTGAATAGTGTATACAAAGGTTTGACCAACCAGGGTTCAATTCTTGGGTGGATAGCATCTGGTCCAGGAGACATATTTATTTTAATGTTTTTTTAATTTGGAAATAATCTCCTCCCAAGTAATCTTTGAAAGTGGATCGTTTAGGGGGAGGCATTTACCAATCCCTGAAAAGAAGATTTATTAGTGGCATGCTTAGGGGTAAAGGTACAGCAAAAATAATTATTAAATTGGCATGCCATTTCCTTAGGGTCAGCGATTATATCAGTGTCACTTTTGATTGAGCCTATATTCCCTGAAGAACATGTCTTGTTATTTATATATGAATGTCACAGCGGTAATTTTTCATACCATGGCCAAAATGTATTTGCGCACCTGTGGCATGGAACAGTGTCGCAGTTGCACAGAATTATGTTTTAGCAAGGATTTGAAAAATTTCTGTACCATGTACATGTCCTGGGGTAATCAGATGGCTATGGTGATAATTTACTCACTCATCTACGAAGGGATGGTTGTGCTTCCACATTAAAATAAGGGAAATATGGCACATGGGAGCACAGGACCCACTAGGAAGAGGAAGGGTAATTGCAATGTCTCTACACTTATGGATAGATGGGTACACAGGGTCCAGAGGGCCCTGCGCTATCATAAATAACTACAGCTATGGTGATACTTCCACCAAAAGTAAGGACATTCATTGCAAAAAACTCTATTAATGCATCAGTTAGGATTTCTATTCCAGTGACAAAAGTCTGGCAATTTGGTGTTAGGGTTCCCAACCCTACCACTCTCCACACACCGACAGGAGTTGGGGTGTGCCTTGAGGTCATTGGGCTTAACCCTAACCCAGTTCTCCTATACTGTACCATCTCAGCTTCCTTACGCATTGAATGGGGTGACAGTTAAGCCCGCTGACCCCTAGGCACACCCGACACCTGTTGGTGTGTGGAGGGTGGGGGTGGGGTGGTAGAGTTGGGAACCCTTACACCAAATTTCCAGATTTTTGTCACTGGAATAGAAATCCTAACTGATGTATTAATGGAGTTTTTTTGCAATGATATCTCTCTCTCTCTCTCTCTCTCTAGAGAGAGAGAGAGAGAGAAAGAGAGAGAGTGAGTGACTGACAGAGCCCAAACAGAAGAGAAAGAAATAAGGGCACTGAATAATGTATCATTCTGTTGTGGTGCACCAGCAAGCCAAAATGAAATCTGGGACTTTTTTTTCCATAATAATTTTTATTTTTATTTGAATTTCAGAATACAAAAAGGAATTTCTTAGTAATACAGTCAAAAACACACTTATAGAAGAAATGTAACTTACATCGATATCCAAGATACAACAAAGATTCAAAACAGTCCAAATGTTACAATTATTCAGTGTAAACAACATCAACTATTTTGCCTTTTCAGGAACACAAGAGAAACCAAATAAAGTAAAATGGCTACTGAAATCTTTGGCTAACTATGGTAGCATTTAAAACTCTCTTTTTATCTCAGTTTCATAAAGGGTGACCATATCTTACAAGTGTCTAGCCTATCCTGCATGGAATAGAAGATTCTTTCATTGTTGGAAAAGAAATCCATTTGATTATACCATTCATGTAGTGAGGATGTGAGTGGATCTTTCCAATATCCTACAAGTTCTAGCCAGAGCCAATACAGCTGTGGCAAGCTGCCAAATGACCAAAGTTACATGCGTGTGTAGAAAATTTTGAATGACCAGGTGTAACTCAGCTATTTTTTGGAGTTGTTTCACCAAATTTTCAACATGGCCATTTTGGGACCCCACCTCATGAAGCATGCCACTGTCATTTCATTTGCTTGTCCCAAAAGGTGATTTTGCAGAGTGACCATGCCATTCTGTGCCACAGGTGTGAAAACATGTTTTGGACAGGATGTTAAAAATGACAGCTGCACTGTTAATAAAGAGGTGTGCAAAAATGGCAATGCTGAAAATCTGGAGTGAAAATATTACAAATTGGCGAAGTTAGGAACATGCGTAGAAACTGTGCAATGCACGCTTGTAACGCAGACATTTTTGGGAATTTTTTTCACCAAATTTACAACATGGGCTTTTTTGGGACCCCACCTTATGAACAGTGGTATGGTTATTAATAATCGGTCCTGAAAGGTGATTCCACGCAGTGACCATGAAATCACCTTTCGGGACTAAGTAATGAAATGACAGCAACAGTGTGTGTGAGGTGGGGTCCCAAGAACCCCAAGTTGAAAATCTGGGGCCCAAATTCCTAAAAAATGGCTGCTATATCAACATACATTGAAAACACAATTGACTGCCATTATACCATGCTTACCTTTGATTCTTCAGTTTGTGGTTCGGCTTTGAAGAGTGCAGACATGTTGCAGTTCAGAAAAGATAACAGAGCCAACCTCAGAGGTAAGAATGGGGTAGAGTAGTGCTGAGGAGGTGGGTGCTTAGTGGGAGGGTGGGATGGGGGAAGGGGACTGGGGAAACAACGAGGGACCGTTTTCTTTTTTACTGGGCAAAAATACACAAATTTAGGCACACTGGTGTGGGCTACCTGTGTGCCACATGAGTTGGAGGGGGTACATGGTGCTGACACAGGGATTGGGCACCCTGATGTCAGAGCAGTGACGGGGAATGGAGGGAGCATGGAGTACAGCAGCAGTGGGAGGGAGCAAAAAAAACACATACATTTGGGTACACTGGGGTGGGCTTTGGTGTGCCACATGAGTTGGTGAGTACATGATGCAAACAAGGGGACTGGGCACCCTGATGTTGGTGTGGGGACAGGGAATGGAGGGAGCGAAGAGTACAGCAGCAGTGGGAGGGAGAGGAAGGGTTTTATTTGCTGCCGGGACAGAATGGAGGGAGCAGAGGAGGAGAGGAGAGTACAGCAGCAGTGGGAGGGAGAGGAATGGTTTTATTTGCTGCCGGGACAGAATGGAGGGAGCAGAGAGGAGAGGAGAGGACAGCAGCTGTGGGAGGGAGTGGGAGGAGTGCCATCTGCAAGAAGGTAGTGGTGACGCAACTGCATATGCACAGCATTCACGCATGCATAGTTGCGGTGAATGGCATTCTATCATTCCCAAGATGGTGGCGCACCAGTGGAACTGCACATGCATGCTGTAGTTTTCGTCCTGAAATGCGAAAGTAACAGCCAAAATAGTGTGGCTGTTACTCCGTAGCAGCCGACCGTGGCAGAGTGCTCCCAGCTCTGTTGGACTTTCAGAAGGATACTTCCAAAAGTCCAATGGAAGCATATCATGATTGGCCATTTTCAGGCTACAGATTGCAAAACGGCTGTAGGCTCTGCCCACAGCTGTAAAAATGAGTCATGTAACATTCAGTGAGGCATGACAACTCCAAATTGTTTGATGTATGCTCAGATCTATATGATCAGGGAATATACCTAGAACAAATATAAGTGGAGAGTGAGGAATGTGGATATTAGTGACTCTTGAGCACAACTTACAAACTATATCCCAGAGGTTAGAAAGTTTAGGGCAATCCATGAGTGCATGAGCAAGGCTAGCTTTATTACAGTTACATTTTCAACAACACAGTGTGTTCAGGTATCCCAATGTATGCATTTTATTGGGGCTTAAACAGAACCTGTGAAGAACTTTAAACTGGATTAGCCTACCTTTCAGTTCCTTGTAACTTTGGCTAGCCATTTCCCATGCAGCTTCCCAGTCATCCAGAGTAAGCTCCAGGGACAGATTCTCCTCCCAGGACCCTTTGGCCTTGCATGTTGAACAAGAAGACCCAATGTTGGTAATTTGTAAGCTTGGCAGAAGACACCAGGAGAAAGGACTGCTGTGTGACTGGACTTCTCTGCTGGGACTAAAGTAGAAGAACTTTTGTACTCGGACCTTTAATTTAGGATTAAAAAAACACATACAAAACAAAAAAAAAGGGTGTGTTTGTCTGGGTTAACTGAACTGAATGGGTATCTGAACAGTCATCTAGGTGTAAATCTCAGGTGATTGAAAGGACATAACTGCTGTGAGGTTTAAATTACTTGTAGAAAGATCGAGTAAGTAGGGGGAGTGGCTTAGCTAGAAGGAAGCTACATTTAAAGACTGCCTTAGAAAGATTCTGCTAATAAATTGGCAGAAGACACCAGGAGAAAGGACTGCTGTGTGACTGGACTTCTCTGCTGGGACTAAAGTAGAAGAACTTTTGTACTTGGACCTTTAATTTAGGGTAAAAAAACTAACATACAAAAAAAAAAAAAAGGTGTGTGTTTGTCTGGGTTAGCAACTGAATGGGTATCTGAACAGTTATCTAGGTGTAAATCTCAGGTGATTGAAAGGACTTAACTGCTGTGAGGTTTAAATTACTTGTAGAAAGATCTAGTAAGTAGAGGGAGTGGCTTAGCTAGAAGGAAGCTACATTTAAAGACTGCCTTAGAAAGATTCTGCTAATAGCTTGGCAGAAGACACCAGGAGAAAGGACTGCTGTGTGACTGGACTTCTCTGCTGGGACTATATTGCCCTCCTTCCCTCCCCTCCACCTAAAGCTAGTTCTATTTTTATAGTCACAGGATTTGACTGGCAACAGAAACTTCCTGTTTGGGAGCAGGAAATGAGTGATCACAGAACCACCAAAGACCCACCATCCTAGAAGGGCAAGAATAGCTCTCCGGCCCCCTCTAGCTGCTGGAGGTCTGCCTCTGAGCAAGTAAGTGGTCTACTGAGAAATATAGGATATTCTTGTCTCAGAGCAGGACAATCAGGAGCTTAAAGGGCACACAGGCAGAAAGTAAGGAGAGAAAGAAAAAAAAAACAGAGGAAAGAGTAAGGATTGCAAACAGTTAAGGAGCCATAAATAAGACATGATTGGAGTGGTGCAGTGCATTGGCTGTGAAGCAGCAGTCTTCCGGGAGACGTTCTGGAGGATGCGGTGTTGTCCCATCTGCAGGCACCTCTCTGGGCTGAGGGAGGAGCTTGCTCATCTCCAGGCTGAGTTGGCCAGGATTTGTGGGACCTCCTCTTCCATCCAGAGACCACCAGTGCCACTGCCGTTGCCTCAGAGGTTGCCAAGAAAGATGAGCAGTTGGACCACAGTGGGCTCAGGGAGGGTGAGGGTGGTGGAACAGTGGCATATCTCTCCAGTTGTACCTCTCCACAATCCTATGCCATTCTGGCAAAGTGTGGTTCCCTCATGGAGGCACCCGCAGTGGAGACCAAGGAGGATGTTGGGAACTCCACAAAGGAGACCCACAGAAGGGGTGGCAGGGACCTGCAGGGAAGGAAACAACTCCTGGTGGGGACTCCATTGTTAGGAAGGTAGAACTGGGGAGGAAGGAGAGGGAGGTGGTGCCTGCCTGGCGCCATGGCTTGAGGGACAGGAGCGAATCCTCAGGGATTGCCGGAGCAGCTGCACGGGGAGCTGGATGTCACTGTCCACCTAGGGACAAATGACCTGGCTAAGAAAGGGATTAGAGAAGTGAGAAGAGTTTGTGGAATTGGGGAGGCCTTAGTCAAGTAGCACACACAGTAACCTTCTTGGAAGGTGCTGCCCATTCTATGGCATAGGAGAGGCTAGGGTGTTCCACACCATGGGATTCAATCAGTGGTTGAAAAACTGGCATGGAGCTCAGGGATTTGGCTTCATTGGGGACTGGGGGTCCACCTGGAGTGATGCAAGCCTATACTGGCATGATGGGCTGCATCTGTCCGGGAGGGGAACCAGGATCCTAGGTGATAGGCTTAAATGTTTCATTGGCAAGCTTTTAAACTAGCCAAGGGGGGAGGCACTGGAAAGGAGCAGAGAAATCCTAGCTTCCTCCCCAAATAATCACGGTAGTAAGTGCGGCAAACACCAACACAGAGGTGTCGATAGGGAGAAGGGCAGGGGTAAATGGAGAAAGTGACAAAGGCAAGAAGGACAGGGATGGGGCAAAAGGGAGTAAGGCCATCAGGAAATGGAGGGTAATGAGTATCAATGCCCATAGTCTGGGCAACAAGCTCTCTGAGCTGGTGGCCTTGATGGAAGAGGGACGCCTGGATATCGAGCAGTCATAGAAACATGGTACACAGAACCATGACTGGATAAGAACATACCAGGGTACATAACCTACAGGAGAGACAGCAGGGAGAAGAGGGGAGAAGTAGCTCATGTAAAGGAAGGGATAAAAGCAACTGAACAAAAGAGTAAACAGGGAGGAGAGGAGGCATTGTGGGTTACCTTTGAAGACTGAAAAGGCACCACAACCACACAGGGGTTGTGTACAGACCCCCATGTCAGGGGGAGGGAATGGACAAGGATATGATAGAAGGCGTTCTTAGAATGGCAGAGAAAGGGGAGATACTGTTGATGGGAGACCTGAATATGCCAGATGTTAACTGGAGCACATTTGCTGCAGCCAAATCCAAGAGCAGGGCCATTCTTGATGCCCTACAGGAGGCATGCATTAGACAGCTAGTTTTGGAACCAACTCGTGAGGGAGCAATCTTAGACCTCATACTCTCAAATGGGGGCAGTGAGAGGATCTCAGATCTAGAAGTGGGTTGCCATCTGGGAACAAGTGACCATCAAACAGTGTGGTTCACGCAACTAGCTACAAAGTCAAGCCATACAAAAGTGAGGGTACTGGACTTTAGACGGCTGACTTTAGCAATATGGGAGAGTGCCTCAGAAAAGCACTAGCAAACAGGCTAGAAGGAGGTGGAGCAACAATGGGAATCATCAAAACTGCCATCACGGAGGCAACAAGCCTTTGTGTGAAGCAAATAAATCAAAATGAAAGAAAAAGCCACTATGGTTCTCAAAAGAGGTGGCTGTGAAAGTCAGGAAGAAAAAGATAGCATTCCGGAAGTATAAGGAAACACAGAAGGAGCAGGACAGAGAGCTGTACCAGGTAAGGCAGAAGGAAGCAGAAAGGGAAGTCAGAATAGCAAAGGCCCAAACTGAGGAAAAGATAGCCAACTCAGTTAAGAAGGGGGATAAAACCTTTTATAGGTACATCAGCGAACGTAGAAAGACAAAGGGAGGGATAGTGAGGCTGAATAGAATGAACGGTGGGTGGGCAGAAGGGGACAGTGAAAATGCAGGGATACTGAACAAATATTTTGCTCAGTATTCACAAAGAGGAGAGGGAGGTGCCTAATCCAATTAACAGAAGCACTCTTGATAGGGGGTCGATCCCAGTCCTTTCACAGAAGAAAGGGTTCTGCAAGAACTCCTAAAACTGAAGGTGGACAAAGCAATGGGGCCTGATGGAATTCACCCCAGAATTCTAAAAGAATTAAGGGAGAAACTAGTGAAACCACTGGCTACTCTTTTTAATAAATCATGGGAGGATGGTGTGGTACCCGAGGACTGGAGGAAGGCAGATGTGATTTCCCTTCACAAAAGTGGGACCAAGACAGAGGCAGGAAACTACAGACCTGTCAGTCTGACCTCTGTGGTAGGGAAAGTGATGGAGTCACTTCTGAAGGAAAGAATAGTTGAGTACCTAGAGGCCAGTGGAGCACAGGACCCAAGGTAGCATGGGTTCACAGCGGGAAGGTCATGACAGACGAATCTAATAGATTTCTTTGACTGGGTGACCAAAGCAGTAGACCAGGGAGGGGCTGTAGACATGGCCTACCTAGACTTTAGCAAGGCATTTGACACAGTCCCACAAAAAAGATTAATAGTCAAATTAGCCATCCTGGGAGTGGGTCCCAGGGTGGTAGCCTGGGTAAAACATTGGCTGCACAACAGGACACAGAAGGTAGTTGTAAATGGAGTCCACTCTGAAGAAAGAGGGGTTACTAGTGGGGTACCACAGGGTTCAGTATTGGGTCCAGTCCTTTTTAATGTCTTCATCAGTGACATTGCAGAGGGACTGGAAGGAAAAGTATGCCTTTTTGCAGATGACACAAAGGTCTGCATCAGGGTTGATACACAAGGAGGCATGGAAAGGATGAAAAGGGACTTGGCAAGGTTGGAGGAATGGTCAGAAGTATGGCAGCTAGGATTCAATGCAACGAAGTGCAAAATAATGCACCTGGAATACAAGAACCCAGGGGAATAATACAAAATGGGTGGGGAGGTAGTAACAACAACAAAAAAAGAAAGGGACCTGGGGGTAATCATATCAGATGACCTTAAGGTTAGCAAGCAATGTGAAAAAGCAGTAGGGAGGGCTGGGGGGATACTGGGATGTATAGGGAGAGGCATCAGCAGCAGAAAACAGGAAGTTGTTATCCCTCTGTACAGACAGTTGGTGAGACCCCATCTGGAGTACTGTGTCCAGTTCTGGAGACCCCATCTCCGCAAGGACATAGACAGGATAGAGACAGTCCAGAGGAGGGCAACTAAAATGGTGCAGGGTCTGCAAGAGAAGCCGTATGAGGAGAGACTAAAGGAGCTTAATTTGTATACCCTTGAGGATAGAAGGGAGAGGGGGGACATGATAGAAAATTTTAAGTACCTCAGTGGAATCAACAAAGTCCAAGAGGGTAGCATCTTTCAGAAAAAGAGACTTGCAAGAACAAGGGGACACAATTTAAAGATAGAAGGAGGGTCGGTTCAGGGGCAATGTGAGGAAGTATTATTTCACAGAGAGGGTAATGGATGCATGGAACAGCCTTCCTGAGGAGGTTGTGGGGTCTAAAACTGTGGGAGAATTCAAGAATGCATGGGACAGACATAAGGCAATTCTTGTGGGGGGTAGGAAGAAATAGGCTGTTGGTTAACTAGGATCTGCGGCCTATCCTGTAGGTAGGGAAATGGGCAGACTAGATGGGTCTAGCGGTCCTTATCTGCCGACAAAGTCTATGTTTCTATGTAAGTGAGACTAGCACCTTTCCTCAGGTACCCTACTTTTACCATCCAATTCCATTCAGAATCTTAAGGTAGGTTATATCCATCTGACAGCACATTTTTTCTCAATATCACTCTTAAGGATAAGTAAAAATGAAAATGATAATTCGGTATCCTGAATTTTTTTCCCTGATCTCTTGAAAGAAAGACAAGACCCCGGAGTCTTGATTAACCAAGTGACTAATCTTGGAGATACCTGCTGCTGACCAAGCTATGTTTAAAAGCCCATTTTATGTTAGCTTGTGTGCATATGCGCAAGCAGCATTTTGCGGTAGTAGCACTGTACTAGCACGTTCAAAGGTGTGTCAGTGTTGTGGCGAATCCGGGGGATGCTTTAGCCAGTGTGTCCCTCAGCCACCAATCAGTGAGCATGCTGCCAATGACAGCATACGAATGTATGAAATTTGCCAGCAGATAAAGGCCTAGCGGTCTATCAAGTCTGCTTGAATGTGCAGCTAGCACCCCTTATTCTGCAGCTGCCCCTCCCTTCCGCCCTTTCCCTACATTGACCCTCCCCCTTGTCCTGTCCCATCCCCTTTTGAAGCAGTCCACTGTTCTATTGGATACCACTTCTGCAGGTAACGCATTCCACCCAGCCACCACCCTCTCTGTAAAAAAGTGTCTCCTCCTCTCCATCCTGAATCTTCTTCTCTCCAGTTTCATATCATGGCCCCTGGTGTCCCTCCCCTCCCTTACTTTGAACAGCCCCTCTGTACCCATCTTGTTTATTCCTTTCATGCACTTAAAGGTTTCAATCATGTCCCCCCATCCCTCCTTTCCTCCAGTGAGTACATGTTCAATTCCCTCAGCCTCCTCTCATATGATAATTCCTCCAGCCCCTTGATCATCTTTGTCACCCTGTGCTGCACCCCCTCCAGTAACTTAATGTCCCTCTTCAGACACGGGTGCCAGTACTGCACGCAGTACTCCAGGTGCGGTCTAACCAATGACCTATACAGTGGCAGAATCACCTCCTTCTTCCCTTTGTCACTGTTATGGGGGGTAAGCTCATATGGTTTCCCCAACCTGTGGTCTCTGCATGTCTCTTGCCCACTTGCCACCCCCTGCTCCTAGTTTAAATTCCCAACTTTCTCTATGTACTCCTCCATCCTCTGTTTCAACACTTTCTTTCCATCTTCACTCAAGTGTAGTCTGTCCTTGGCATAGAGACTACTGTCCTCCCAGGTCCCTCCCCACCCCCTCCCAACAGCCCATACCCTTTAGCACAACACCAGGTTCTTAGCTATCCGTTAAATTCCTCTATTCTCAGCTTTCTTGTTGTGCTTGCCTTGGGCACTGGGAGTATCTCTGAAAAAGTTACTTATCTTCCTGGCCCCTCACATAATTGTCCTAGTTCCACAAACCTCCTCTGGACTATATCTACTGTCATGTCAGCCAGGTTGTTTGTCCCAAGATGTATAATTAAATAAGGCTTGTCCATACCCCTTCTAGCATATTTCAGAATAGATTGTCCCACCCTTTCTGCTGTCATTCCTGGCATGGCCTCCACCCGGTTGTGACTGTGCTTCTCCCCCTTGCTACCACACCTGACTCCTCTTAGTATTGAGTTCCCCAGCACTACCTCTTACTCCCTGCTTGCTTCCATTCATCTCCATCTCTCATTTCCGGCTCCTCTTCTTCCTTCTGCATGTTATTTCCCCCTTTTGCCCCTGTTGCAATTCTCCCAGCAGAACTTCTCCCCGCACTGGTTTGGTCCAGGCATTTATCAATTACTCCTCCAATTGCATCATTTCCCTCCTCCTCTTTCTTCCTCTCTAGCAGTGCAAAACTATTTTCTGAAGACCCTTCACAAATGCCCACTCCCTCTCTCTTCATATTGACCTGTTCTCTCCTTTCCACTCCATGACTTTTGCCACTTCTTCTCCTCCCCTCACAAGTCCTTATCTCCTTCTTCCATTTGTCTTTTGTCTCCTGAACAGGTTTCCCTGGCAATCGTTCTTCCTGGCCTGGGCCCCTTTGTCTCCGCTT
Organism: Neoceratodus forsteri; assembly: GCA_016271365.2. Lineage (NCBI taxonomy): Eukaryota > Metazoa > Chordata > Ceratodontiformes > Ceratodontidae > Neoceratodus > Neoceratodus forsteri. The sequence continues at coordinate 484,826,678 of CM028132.1, read as the reverse complement.
CCCTTCTTCTGACCCTCTCCTCACCACTGCTGGCTCAAATCACCCTCCCTCATCCCCCCTCCTCCCTCCCTCCAGTACTGGGCTAAATCCACTCCCAGTCTGCCTTGCCTGTCTTAGTTCCTCCTGCAGACCCTCCAGCTCCTAAGTTTCTCTATGTGGCTGCACGCTAAACATTCCCCCACACTCCAGGCGATTTTAAGAAAAATTGGTGCACCGCAGTTGTTGCAGCCGACCACCCTACCCATTGCTGTCATTGCCCACCAACAACCCCCAACCCTTCCAGATGAAGGATACCAAACACTCCCTCAAGTCTCCCCTCTCCTCCCTCTATCAGCGTAAAACATTCTTTTCTTAATTCCCCTTATTCCCTTTGTTGTACACGTTTAGATAGATTGAGCAACTGCTTTTACTTTCCTATCCTTCCTGTCCACACCCAAAAAGAGACTTTAAGTAACTATTGCACAACCTTCTTCAAACTCCTACTCCTCCTTTCCACAGTGCAAATATCAATGCAAAGAAGTAACAATGAAAGCTCCTTGATTTGCAGTTACTTCCCTTCCACTGAGATAGCAGTCACCTCTTCAGTCGCTGCTGTTCCTCTCCTGGATATCTGCTTCTGCTATGACAGCTGCATGTCCTTTGCCCATTTGAGGAAGTGATGTCAGAACCCCAGGTATAAAGGAAATCATGGACCTGGGGCAGGTGGGGTAAGGGGCTAGGAGGGTGGGACCAGCCCAAATCTTCCAGAAACAATCAGGTAACTGAGGCCCCTGTTCAGACCATTAGCACCCTTCTCCCACTATTCACTAAACTTTGCAGCTAGTGAAGCCAGCAAAAAGGAATCACAATTCTACTCAAAGATCCAAAAATAGGTTTGCTACCAAAGGAAACAGGTCTCCAATTCAAACAGCTTCACCACCAACACATCAAAATAGGCTTGAATTTAGAAGATATAGGTCTCCAATTCAAAGAAACAGCCCCAGTTAAATCACACCGAATAGGTTTTAAATCAGAAGAAATAGGCCTCCACAAATGCAGCCTGCTACACTGTGAAGCATCAGACAAATGAGCCCACTTTTAGCCACCAAAACAGGTTTCAAAATTCCAACAGTCCCAAAACAATACCCTGCTAGCCCCTTAGAAGTAATAAGAAAGAAAAGGAATAACCTTCTACCAGGTAAAATCCACAAGAAACAATGTAAAAACAGCAAGAAGATGCTACTGTACTGGAACTGATCTGATCCCTTCCCCTTCTGGATACGTCTGAGAAGCCAAAAGCAACTGACACCACAAACCTGATTCATCTCCACCTCCAGATAGCTGAGTGAGATCTGGCCAGACCATTAGCACCCTTCTCCCACTAAGCACTAAAGTTTGCAGCTAGTGAAGCCAGCAAAAAGGAATCACGATTCTACTCAAAGCCCCAAAAATAGGTTTGCTATGAAAAGAAACAGGTCTAAAATTCAAACAACTTCACCAACAACACATCAAAATAGGCTTGACTTTAGAATATATAGGTCTCCAATTTAAAGAAACTGTCCCAATTAAATCACACCAAATAGGTTTCAAATCAGAAGAAATAGGCCTCCACAAATGCAGCCTGCTACACAGTGAAACATCAAACAAATGAACCCACTTATAGCTACCAAAACTGGTTTCAAAGTTCCAACAGCCCCAAAACAATACCCTGCTAGCCCCTTAGAAGTAATAAGAAAGAAAAGAAATAACCTACCAAGTAAAATCCACAAGAAACAATGTAAAAACAGCAAGAAGATGCTACTGTACTGGAACTGATCTGCTCCCTTCCCCTGTAGTTTTAGAGAGTGCCACCAACTTGAAAGAAATCTGCCACTACAATGAGAGACATGTTTGTCATTGCAGTGGCAGATCTGACACGCCTCCATTACGTGCCTTTCTCGGTGAAACATTTCAATAAACACGGCAGTGGCTCCTGCTGTCCGGCTCTTACATTCCCTAGAAAGCTTATTCAGGGTGCCCTATCCCCCTGTCAGCATGCCCCCTCCCCAGTTCAATTTGTTTGCCAATGGGGCTGCCCAATCCCCATTGCATAATGACTCCCTAGTTTCATTTGTCTGCCGACAGGGGTGCCCAATCCCCTTCAGCATCATGCCTCCCAAACACAGACACACTTTCTTTGCCGACAGGGTGCCCAATCCCTGTCAACCTCAGTATCCCCCCCAAAAAACAGGTGGCCCACTGGGAGCCCTCCCCAGTGTGCCCAAATGTGTTTGTGAAACCTGTGGGAAAAAATAAACCTTACCCCTCCCCTGACAATCTGTTTTTTGTTTTGATTTTTGCCCTGTAAAACAGAAAATGGACCCTCGTGGTCATGACACCCCCCTTCCCCAACCTGCACCCACCCTCTGTGTACCCCACCTCTCTGCACCCCCACCCCATACTTACCTCCGGAGGCCCGGCGCAGTGATCTTCAGTGGAGCGGGAGACAGCTGAACTCTTCAAAAGCTGACCATGAACTGAAGAAAATCATGGTAAGCTTATAATGGCATCAATGGGGGGAGGGGTTCAACTTAGGTGGATATCTTAGCCATTCATTCGGCTTTTGGCTCCAAATTTTCAACATGAGGTTCTTGGGACCCCACCTCATGAAATCAGTCACTGTCATTTTGTTATTCCATCCTGAAAGGTGATTTTGCAGTCACTGCATGGAATCACCTTTCGGAATCGATTAATGAAATGACAGTGCCACTGTTCATGAAAACAATTCCAAAAAATGACTGTGTTACAAGCATGCATTGCGCAGTTTCCATGCGCACTCATAACTTCGAGAATTTTTAATATTTTCACTCCAGATTTTCAATATTGCCATTTTTTCACCCCTCCTTATGAAGAGTACAGCTGTCATTTTTCACATCCTGCCCAAAATTAGTTTTCTCACATCTGGTGCACAATGGAGCAGTCACTGTGGGAAATCAACGTTCAGGACAAATTAAGAAAATCACAGTGACAGTGTTCATAAGGAGAGGTCCCAAAAAGCCCATGCTGCAAATCTGGTGAAAAAAAATTCCAAAAAATGACTGCATTACCAGCATGCATTGTGCAGTTTCTACGCACGCTCGTAACTTTGCCAATCTTTTATATTTTCACTCCACATTTTCAACATTACCATTTTGGCACACCTCCTTATGGACAGTACAGCTGCCATTTTTCACATCCTGCCCAAAACATGTTTTCACACCTTTGGTGCACAATGGGTGCGGTTGCTGTGCGAAACCAACTTTCGGGACAGAGTAACAAAATCACAGTGCCACTATTCATGAGAAGGGTCCCAAAATGCCCATGTTGAAAATTTGGTAAAAAAAATCCCAAATGACCGCATTACGGGCATGTGTTGCGCAGTATCTACACACGCTCATAAGTTTGCACATTTTTCATATTTTCTCTCCAGATTTTCAACATTGCCATATTTTTTACATCTCCTCATGAACAGTACAGCTGTCATTTTTTGCAACCTGCCTGAAATGTGTTTCCACACCTGTGGCTCCCGATGGCACAGAGCTGTTGTGCAAAATCACCTTTTAGGATTAAGTAACGAAATGATAGCACCGCTGTTCGTGAGGTAGGGTCCCAAAAAGCCACTGTTGAAAATCTGGAGTGAAAATACAAAAACACCCAGGGCATTAAGGTTTATAACCATACACTCACCCTGTATAGACTGACAGGTGTCGGGGATGTAACTTGGGTTCGTCAGCCATAATGTTTGCAGAAATCTACCCCATCCCCCACCCTACAGCCACTGACAGGCATTGAGGTGTGCCTTGGGTTCTGTCACCCTAACGTTCACCCTGTTCTCCTATATTGCACCCATCTCAGCTTATTTACTTATGGAATGGGGTGAGCATAAGGACTGAAGACCTCAATGCACACCCCAACACCTGTCACTCTCTGCAGGGTGGGGTGAGGTGGAATGGTGTAAGCATTATGGCCAACCCAAAGCCACACTCTGAATGCCTTTCAGTCTCTGGGGGATGTTGGCATTACTTCAATATTTCACTGCCATTCCTATTTTGCATTTTTAACTCCTGCACTACCAATGTCAATACCAGCAAGCCAACATTAGGCATTGACAAATGCCTGTTTATCTTTTGTGATTGCTGGGTTTTCCCATATGGGCATAATGGGAAGGATTACTTTCTCAGGATTTAAGATACTATTGATCTTTTTAAGAGCTAGCACTGAACCTTTTATACACAGATTGTCTTTTACATGTGGATGGAGGGGTAGATGCATGAAATCTGTGAGGCAGTTGGGCTTAAGAAGATATTTTTGCATACGGAGCCATAGGGGTTGTATTTGGGATTTATCTGGCCCAATGAGGGCCGGGAGGCTTTCTTTAATTCACTGGCAGAAATGAAAGTGAACTAGTTATGGGAAGTGACTTTAATGAGCTGCTTGACCGTATTCTGGATAGATCATCTACCAAACCAATATAACTATTCAACAGGGCCAGGTCGTCACTCCAAAAGATGTTAATTGATATAAGTCTCACTGACTCCTGGAGATTAGTACACCTGCAGGGAGAGATTATTCTTTCTTCTCGAGTAGACACTCATCCTACAGCAGGATAGATTACATACTAATCTCAGGCAGACTGGTTTCCTATATTTCAGATGCCAAAATTGACAACATTACAGTCTCAGACCATGCTCTGGTAGGGGTTGATTTAGTACGGTATGGCTCAGGGGAAAAAAGTCACCACTAGAGGTTAAATTCTAGCCTCCTGAAGAATAAAGATTTTCTAAAATGGATCCCTACCCAGACCTCTGAATTATTTGACATCAATGACAATGGAGAGGTCACACAAGCTTGCCTCTGGGTGACATACAAAGCTTACATCAGAGGAAAAATTATAAGTTTTTCCTCCAAAAGAAAAAGAGAAAGGGAACATTATTTTAAAGATAAAGAAGAGGAATCAGAGGCTCTAGAGAAAAGATCCAAAACTGCCAAGATCCCACAAATGGACCTTCTCCATAAAATAATGGTCATCAGAGGGACACTGTCAACCTGTTTTTCATCATGTTATTTCTAGTTGAAATCCCACATTTTATGATTGCTTACCTTCTCTAAAATTTACTGATGTTGCTGTTTTTTTTGTCTGTCTTCTTGTTTCGTAGAACTGAAATGCATGCTAATGTATATTTATAAATAATCTTGTTTTATTTACATCCTAGATCTGTTCTTACTGCATGCTTCCTGAGCATTAGAAACACACCCAAACAGTGCAGTCACTCATAAGGCAGTAGCCTCCTAAACTCCCACTGCATCATGAGGGGCTAGACTGTGTTGTGGGTGTTCCCAAGTCCGGGAAAGTTGCATTTGGAGTTGATCAAAGAATGTAAACAAACCTGTTTCGGTGTATAACCCCAGTATGTTGGGCAGTCTGTTTTTCACTTTTTCAAAGAAAAAAAGAGTCAGAATTAAACTACCAGCTACATTAGCAATCATTACAGAATTTTGACAATCATAAAATGTGTTTTTTTTAATTAGGGACACTTTGAGACCCAAGGGGGTTGACAGTGTCCCTTTAACAAAATGTTATCCAAAAGATAGAATATGCTTGTTTCAGGACACGCCAAAATACTGGGAAGCTGAGGATAAAGCGGGTAAACTTCTGGCATTGAGACTTAAAAAAATGCAGCAACAGAACCTGATACCGGGATTAGATCTACAAAAGGGGATGCTCCTACAAACAATAACAATATAAATAGGGAGTTCCATAAATTCTATAGTGCCATCTATGCTAACAAAGACACCAGTGAATCAGGACAGTTAGAGACTTTTTATAGAAATGTTAACCTCCCTGCACTTTCATTTCAGGACAAAGAGATGCTTAAAAAAGAAATCACTTTAAATGAAGTATAGCATGCTATAAAATATTTACCCACTGGTAAAACCCCTGGACCTGATGGTCTCCCAGGGGAGTTCTATGCCAAATTTGCAGATACTCTCGCCCCGCAGCTGCATTGTACTTTTTTGGATGCACAGGTTAGTGGAACCCTGCCCATCACTATGAAACCGGCCTTTCTCACCTTGTTACCAAAAAAAGACAAAGATCCTTTAGACTGCGCCAGCTACAGGCCAATATCACTTATGAATACCGATTACAAATTTCTAACGAAAATTCTATCCAAAAGAATACAAAATGTCATAATTAAATTGGTCAGGCCTCAACAGGTGGGATTTATCAAAAACAGGTCTGGGGCAGACTGTATGAGCAGGCTTCTCAATTTAATCTGGTGGGTTAACTGAACAAAGCAACTGTTTATTGCACTATCAATGGATATCCTCAAGGCTTCTGAATCAGTTAATTGGAAATATATGTTTAGAACCCTTATAGAATTCGAATTTGGGGAAAAGTTTACTAAATGGGTCTCTATGCTTTACAGAACACCAACAACGCAGGTAGTAACTAATGGCATTCTGTCACCCCAGACTGATTTAGCCTGCGGTACAAGGCAAGGGTGCCCTTTGTCACCTTATTTGTTTATCTTGGCGTTTGAGCCACTAATCAGAACAATAGACACTAACCCAGGAATCAAGGGTGTCAAACTTGGCACAGCTGAGCACAAATCATTCGCTTTTGCGGATAACTTGTTGCCAACTCTTAACTCACCTGTTCAGTCTTCTCACAATGTCCAGTTAGTTCCCTATATTTTGAGGGCATCTCAGGGCTTAAAATTAATTGGGGGAAAGACTCAGATACTACGTAACAACCTAGTCCAAATCACCAGAGCCCAGTTAGAGAGTAATCTAGACTCTCGGAACTAGGGCAAATGATTTTCCGTTTTCAGCTGTCATTTTTAAGCCAGCACTTGGGAGTCAATTTTTCATTAAAAAGCTCACTTTGCACCAGGTTATTGGGCAAACTCCTCCATTTTTAGCCACATTTTTATACAAAACATTTTGATTTACCCTCAGTTTAGGGGGGGAAATGGAAAAAATTGATTTTAAGATTTTGCTAAATGGAACTGCCCATTTTTGAAAACAGTCTGTGGCCTCATGCCCAATCACCCGAGGCGTGACGTCATCCCAGCACAACACACATCCTGGAGTGCCTTATTCCTTAAATGTATGGTAAGCCCCCCACAACAAACAAATGCCTACACAATCAGGGTATATTGCCAATACAAAATTATGTAGCCTGTCATGCACAATCTGAACAATATAATATAGAGAAAATTTTAACCAAAACACAAGAGCAGAACCTTATTTCTGCTTGAAATATCCCTTATATTATAGATCAATTTTATGTATATAAAAAAATCGGAGGTACCATATACAGTTGCAATGGTAAGCTGTGGTAATTGGGGCTTCACTGGGCTCCCTGCCCTGACACTCACCAAAACCACTATACACAAAGAGGTGGCACTGCCTGTGGATTGTCCCTGCAAAATCAGCACTGCATAAACTTACTGTATAGAAATTACATATCCAAAGGTAAGTGGTCACATACTGGCTGGCAACCACTACCACACTGGACTACCCGAGCTGCAGGGGTCGGCACATGGGATGGCACCAGGTGCAAGGTGCTATGCCATGGCCTGTGTCACAGACATCCAGCACTACCAACAATGTCCTCCCCCTACCCAATCCCATACCTTACGAGCTGCTTCATTGTCTGGTAAAGGCCTTGGTGGTCATTATGGTGGTCCAGAGGGCTGTGAGCAGTGTAAACTACTGCTTCAGCAGTTCTCTTTCAATACCTGTGTCTTGTGACTGGGGGAGGTGGAACCTGAGGGTGCTGTGGCAGTGTATACTGTTGTATATACCTGGGACCCCCCCTTTGCCCTGGCCCCACGTATTTCCATGTTCAGTAGTGCTGAGCACTGCCCTAACTTTTAATACTGTAAAACCCATGCCCTTCGAATCTGAGCCCCACTGGACAGCAGGAGCCAGAAAAAAAATAGATAAAACTGTTTGCCACGTACAGTAATTGGGCAACATTGGTCGCCCGTCCATGTGACATTTTACTAGCAGTGTAACTGGACCTGTTGTACAGTTGATGCCTAATTACATCACAATATCTACATATTTTCAAACTGTAAAAAAGCAGTATGCTCACCACTGGGGACAAACTAAAAGAGACCGTCCTTTGTAATGTTGTTAGGACAAGAAAAAGCAGCTGAAGTAGAGGCCAAGGGTAAATACCTGCAGCATTACAGCTGACCCTCATCTAGTATGGGCAGTAATTCACCCCACCCATGCTCCCTGCTATAATTTAGTGATAGTCCTTTCTGGCCTCAGCAGCACTGAATACACTGCTCTATAAGGCTATAATTAATATAAGTTGAATATACATGTATATTTTTTCCAATCCAAAAATGACCCTCTCCCCAGCACGCCATAAGTGCATGCAGAAGTCAAGCAACCACCATCAACACTTGGCCACCTCCAAGCCCCCGAACCCTGACCCTCAGAGGGTTACTGTTAAAAGTTTAGTTACAGTTAGTTTAGGTCTCAAAGTAGCTGTAAGAAAACTTTTAAACAGTAACCTTCTTGCCGACGCTATAAGAACTTAAAATGAATACCCGCTCCCTGCTGTGTTCAATATAGCAATAGCAGGACTTACATCACTAAAATGGGGATTTTTCTCATAAGTCTAAGGTGGCTCTTGATCAGGCTCCTCAAGGAGCCACCTCCACTTCCATATTTGCTGACACTTTGCAAAGTTAAATTACAAAATAAGTAGTGTACCAAACAGAAAATTATGCTTTATAGCCAAATGGAGACCTCAGCTAGCAGGTAAGTGCTGTTAGAGAGGGAGCCGGGTAGTAAATATCATTAACATTCACCTTTAAAGTTGTATACTTCCAGAGTGACATCTGTATACCTCCTGAGGTGTGTATAGCATGGGAACAAAACCCTCCCCCCAGGACACCTGCAATAAAGAAAGTCAGTTGGAGGCAACTCTTTGCTCCCCCCCCACCAAGACATGCAATAAACAAAAAAAGACAGTTGGAAGCAACCTCAGCCTTCCCTCCCCAGAGATCTGAAAAAAAAAAAGACAGCTTGAGGAAACCCTCTGCAGCCTCCCCCAACCTGCAATAAAAACAGATACTTGCTTCTTCCCCAGACTTCGCAATATAAAATATAGTTGGAGGCCACTTAGAAGAAACACAAAAGAACCCCCTTTTCCTTA